>OU343033.1:5424296-6855183 GCA_910593735.2 Ectemnius lituratus
ATTCTGGAAACGATATTCAAAAGGATCTAGTTAGTAGAAATGTTATATGTACAAACACTGTAGCATAGTATTTGCTGTCAGAAATTGAAGAGATGCCACTTGAATCTCGATAGTAGTGGTGGGCCTTATTGCCTCACTTTTATGTCAAGTGTTTATCTTTTCACTCCTCTAGTATATGTTATGAAATGTTCTGCAGCAAGATTTTGTTGTATTGGAAGTATTTTTTTTAAGTTCAATAAACATGGAAGGAAATCCTACAAGTTCTTGCTATGGGAAGTACTTTGTCAATGAAAGAACAGTATTAATATTCTATGCTTCTATACATACTTTTATTGTACACCTATAAAATTTTACCTAGTTTATGACAGAAAAATACGATTAAAATTGTATGAATTATACCGTACATTTCAAATCGGTCATTGTATAAAGTCCTCTGGTCTCCTTGATATTTTACAATTGTTTTATATCTTGGCTTTTGCAAACATTGCCAAGTCTATTATACATTCCAGTTAGTACCTCCTTATGAGGGAAATTTCAGGAAAACGTATGTTCTTCATAAAAATATAATGTCAGAGTGATAGTTTGCATCTGACTGTCTTTCACAAGAAGTTTCTTCTTAGTTAACATATTGTCCGTGCATCAATCCCACATGCTGGGTGATTCCAATTCTTCGTGTCAGCGTTGTGGTGCTGCTTTTGGTTTTGGCATTTTTGCAAGCAATGCTTGAATTTCCTTCTTCTCATCATAGGTTTTCCAAAGTTCATATAAATTAATAATATAACGTGCAATTTCCTGAATTTTTTCCATATCTGCATTTAATTCTGCAAACCATGATTTGAGATCCTTTTGCAATATTACACATGCTATTTGCAAACACCCTGTGAACAATTATATTTATATTTTATATTGCAAAATATTAAAATGTTAATGATAATTTATATGCACTAACATACCAATTGCTATTTGATAAGGTGGGTACAAAAGACAAACATCAGTACGTAGACTATCATTTATAATTCGCCAAGCTAAAGTAAGCAGTTGATCATCTGGACCTACATCTTGAATTAGAACTAACAGAGGGCGATATGGCTGATAAACAATTAGACAACAATCTAAGTGTTCCAAAAGGTAAAATTCACATTCCAAAATGTGATTGGTTCGATAAGGAAACTCTTGAGAATATGCGTAGTTGAATTTATTTTTCACTGGAAATGAAATCTTTGGGTAGAAAAGTAATTGCATCTGTGTTAGAAAACAAATGTGATCTTTATTGCTTACCTACTGTTTGGCATGTTGTTATTAATCTAGTGTTAGAAATAACTCCAAACTCTTCTACCTTAGAAGCAAGGAACACAGATGTAGGTGCTAGAAGTAAAGGGTCTATACACTTTAAACTATTTCTTGCATAAAATCTTTTAAAGTATACTGTTGCCGTGGCTATTACTTGCTGCCTCAATTTCAACTGTTCTCCTAATACCTGTATTACTGAAATCAAAACAAGTATTTTGTAGAGTGGATGCCATTGAAGGTGAAAAACGTTTTGGAGTAAGTTGTCATATTATATTACGATTGGAAAAGAAGATGAATAGCTTTTGATATTCCTCTTCTGTCAAAATTGAAAGATCGTGTTGTCGTTCGCGTACGAGATCTTGTTTGTCTAATAGCCATTGCTGACTGTAAAATAAAGAAACACAATAAATGTCTCATTACATGTGCTAAATAAAGTTGTAAAAGAGAAATCTTTAAAGGAAACTTACTGATGCGAACTTTGCCAGAAATTCCCAGCCATATTAGGACTAAGTTATTCCCTCAGTCCGGCATAGAATTTACGGTAGACATGAATCTGATTCAAATACAAACGTTGAAAATCTAAATAATTACATTATTTCTACCATATTTTCTTATTATTTTACAGAATTGAGTGAGAGATACAATAGTCTGCTTCTGTTTTCGGCAAGAAACACAGTTTTGGATGTGTGGATTATTAGGGTACCTTTTCATCAGTATTCCCTCGCTGTATCGCTAGCGATGAAAGCTTTTGGTCTAGCTACAGCGCCACATTAGTGGAAGTGGTCGTTTATTAAAGAATTCCGAATCTAAATTTTTTCCTCTTTCGGCTCATAAGAAGCCATGTTCAATGCTCGAACCATTTTGCGCCTTCGCGGATGCGCGGCGCTTTCCCTGTCGCGTAACTTGTAAGTAACTGCAAAGCAGTCCTGCGGTGTTACGAACCTTAAAACTCTTGGTAAACGACTTGCGAAAACTCTCACGCTTGCTCTATTAGATTTCTGGAGGACATGCTTATTTCCACTATGAAATTTCGTACGGCATTTCATTTTTACGATCTCAAGTGAGGAGCGCGAACAAGGTACCACCCGACCTGCCCAGAAGGATCGTGCTAGAAGAACAATGTCACTGTTCAATAAACCGAAACGGAATATCCGTCGTCGGCACTATAACGATGAGGACGAAGATAATGAGAACAGGATGGACGTGGAAGACACACAGCCCATCAGGCAGAAATCGAAGAAGAAGGAGAAGCCGAAACAAACGCTCCTCAGCTTCGGAGAGGAGCTGGAAGAAGGTGATGCATCTATCGAAACTGTATATATGTACCCTTTGTATACTTGTATATAATAACCTCCGCGCAATGTAGGCGCCTACGTTAGAGTAAATAGTCAATGTAAATGAATGAAAAGATTAGTATATAATATATGAATTTATACGCGAAGCTTGGCATAGAGTATACCTGAAAGGTGTCTACCTATTGTCAGGGTATCCGCACACATGCCTTTGTTGTTTTCAGTAATTGGGAAATGCTCGCTATACAGTATATGTATTCATTGATAATGAGTTATTATAAGTTTTATATCTTACAGCTGATGATGGGGAAGTCTTTAAAGTGAAGAAGTCCTCAAGGAGCAAAAAGCTGATGAGACAGTTAGATCATGAAAGGAGAAAAAAGAAAGGTGAAGAGAAAATGCAAGTGGAGTCAGAGCAAGCAAACATGTCCATTAAGCAGGAAAAAGATTTAGAGATAAAGACAGATGATCTAGTAGTAAGCTATCTCTATGATGTTTTATTATTATTAGAACCTCTTCAGTATAACATAACACGAGTAAAAAACATTGTTGAAAACCAAATTTGATATGGATTGGGCCATTCTATTACACAAAATAATTTGTTTCATCTCAGTGTAAAATTACGAGAGCAGGTGTGTGATATTTACTAATTGGTATTTATCCTTTATCATTAGGTTAAAATAAAAAATACAGGCCCTTTGATACTAAATGGAAGAGCTGCATTAGCAGCAGGAAAGGATGACTATACTTCCGAGGAAGATGAAGACACAGGATCACACAAGTTCAGAAGAAATGCAGATAAGACAGATACCATGAAGATACTTCTTGAAAGTATGTTGTATTTAATTCTTTGGTACTGTATTTGCATTTATGAATCATGATTAATCTTAATAATTACTTAACAGGTGGTTGTATACCTGATGCTGCCATGATTCATGCAGCCAGGAAATGTAGGCAAAAGGCTAGAGAATTAGGAACAGAATATATACCTCTTGAGGAGCAAAGGTATATTGTTACTTTCTTTTACTTCACACTGTATATAATGTTTCAGTATAAACTTGTGATTAATGAGCGAATTTCCAACAGTGATGATAAAGCAAAATCCAGGCTCATTAGGGAAGAGGATCACGATAGAAGCGATGATGACGATTCCCAGGATCGTATCGATATGACCGTCAATACGGAAGCGCGGGACAAAGAAAAACGAAGGGAAGCATTCCTTGCTTCGCAGGTGCCGTTAAAACGTAAACGATGTTAAATTAATATGATCTCAAATTAATCAGCTTATTAGACATCAAAGTGTATGAAATTCCTTGTAGTTTCAGAGAATGAGAGCGAAAACGAGAATGAAGAAGAAGAATGGGAAGCCCAACAAATTCGAAAAGGTGTAACTGGTGCACAGGTAACATTAGCTTTTGCTCCTCTCGCTTTTCACAAGGAAATATTCAATGCAACACGCAACAATTTCATAAATTTGTAGATTGCAGCTGCACAACAGGATTCCATGATGCATCAGCAATATACCATGGGTATGAACGTCAACCAAATTATGGGAACAGGAGTTCCTCTTGAAATGGTAATGATGCCAGCCCCACCACCTCCACCGTCTATACAACCTCCAGATCCAACAAAAGTAACGCCCATTACTCCGCAAGAAGTTGTCAATAAAATGCGCACGAGGTTGTATTAATATATGTGGACGATTTACAGGAGATAAGTGATTTGTATGCTATATGAGCAGAAAATGTTTAACAAACAGATTCTTCCAGGCTGGATAGTTTAAAGGAAGTGTACAGGCGCCACGAGCTAGATCAGGGACGACTAAATCAGGAATTGGAGCAAACAGTGAAAGAGTTGGATGAAGGCGAGAAGCGTGCACCGCTACTTGCACAGCGCTTCAGATATTACCAAGAGTTGCGTGGGTATGTCACTGACTTGGTAGAGTGTCTTGATGAGAAGGTGGGTTTACACGCTGTCACGTTTTTTTATGTGCACTGGGGATTTATGCAATTTCTGGCTGTATGTGGCGCGACTTTTAATGCAAGCATTGCGTTTCATATGAAATACCCAATAAAATTACAATAAAAATATATTATGATGGATATGTACTTGTTAGACTAGCAGCAAAGTGATGAATCGTACAGCCAGAGGTGCATTATACTATGTTCGCCCATTGTGCTAGTTGAAACATGTTTACAATTGCACATCCACAACCATGAATTAGCAAAATTTGCATACATAGTGTACATTCGCATTGCCGGGGGTCTGTATCTTCTCTGTATAAAACCTCTCATAACGTAGTAAATAACTATATTAAACAATAACTCATAAAGTTTGAGTGGTAAGTAATTTCCCATTTAATTTTTGCATTATTCACGAATGATATCCAATGACTACGGAATTATTTTTGAAATTTCGGAAAATGTTACCACATTTGCTGGGTAATTGTGAGAGTAACGACTTTGTGATAAATGTACTCTTCTAAATATATGAAACTCGATTAGCTAGGTGACATTTTCTACGATTGAATTAAACCCCGAAGTCATTGAATTATATTATCGTTCATTTTTTAATCCCGAAACTTGTTTGTTAGCTGCCTCTCGTTGTGGGATTGGAGCAGCGCTGGTTAGAACTGTATGGCGAGCGATCTGTTGAGTTAATGGAAAGAAGACGGCAAGATACAAGAGATCAAGCAGAAGAAATTACAACAGCTGCAAGTCAGTTATTTTAGTATTGACTTCAATAAAGTGTTTTTTGCCTGTCGATTACTAACCACAGTTTAAAATAATATTTTGAATGTTTTCTAACATCTCTGCCATTCGCAATACTAATTATTCCTTTGCAATAGGAGGACAACCAATAAGAAGAGGACCCGAAGTTGAAGCTCGCGTTCGTCGCGCTACAGAACGAGAAGGTCGAAGGGCCCGACGCCGAAGAGCAAGGGAGTTAGTTCCAACAATGCCAAAGCATATCGACGGCATGTCTAGTGACGATGAAGTCACAGAACAGCAAAATCTTGCATTTAAACAAACAAAAGGTATTGATCATGTGCAAATTATTAAATGAAATACCTGAAGTAGAAACTTTCTAAGTTCTAATACTCAACTTCTTTGTAGAAGAGGTTGATCAAGAGAGCAGAGATGTGTTTGCTGATGTGATGGATGAATATTGCACCTTAAGAGGAATTCTTTCTAAAATGGAATCATGGAGGGAAACTGATATGGATGCATATGTGGAGGCCTACGTGTCATTATGCATACCCAAAATTCTTTCGCCAATTGTTAGATTGCAATTGCTCACATGGAATCCTATCATGGTATGCATAGGATGTTTTCTTTTTTATTAATAATTATAAGTGATTACTAAATTACTCCCATGACTTACAGGAAAGCGGTGATATAGAAAGAACAAAATGGTACAACTCACTACTTTTATACGCCCTGAATAGCAGCGAAACAGAAGAGTCACTAAAACGAGATCCAGATGCTAGATTAGTTCCGTCGGTCGTAGAAAAAATTGTTATTCCACGATTAACTTGTAAGGAATGCCGCTTGCTTATAATTTTTCTACATTATCATGTATTCCAATTCCTTAATTCTACCTTATCTTTTCAGCAATTGTGGAGAAAATCTGGGATCCCATGTCGACATCGCAAACATTACGATTAGTTGGTACTATAAATCGATTCATCAGGGACTATCCAAATTTGAATGAAACTAGCAAACCACTTGAGACATTATTCAACGCCATTTTGGACAAAATTAAATCAGCTGTTGAAAATGATGTCTTCATACCTATCTTTCCAAAGCAGTATGTAGAAAACATCATTATATGCAGTCTAATTTATCTGCTCTGGCGTGCTATGATATGTAATACTTTGTTTCAGAATACTTGATCCAAAGCATCAATTTTTCCAAAGGCAATTTGCGATGGCTGTCAAGCTTTTGCGAAATTTACTTAGCTGGCAAGGTCTCCTGGGAGACACACAATTAAAAAATTTAGCACTTGGCTCATTACTAAATCGTTATCTTTTAGCGGGTTTAAGGGTTTCACCAACGACGGATGCATTATTTAAAGCAAATATGGTAAGCAAAAGTGTGAGATTTGCTCAATACAAATGCAACTAAAATGGAATACAATTTAGGTAATCTGTGTTATATGTCAATAGGTAATGAGCACACTGCCTAGAGCTTGGTTACAAGGTGAAACAATAGAGCATTTGAAAATGTTTGCAACACTTATACAACAACTTAGTGATCAACTAGATCAAGCTAATCCAGCACATAAGTAAGTTCTTAGACAGTTCACTATTGCATGTAATTCCAAAACAGAATGCAAATGACATCTAGTCGTGAAGTCACGCACAATTATGCACGATGACCTATATTTTTACAGCGAAGCCTGGGAGTATTCCAAGTCAATCCTGAAAATAATCAAGCCTTTATAATGTAATAGTTGCATAATTTTTTATCGACCGTCTTGGCATCAGTAATATTCGCATCAGTAGTTTTATACACAGACACAAAGCAGTATCAAAAGAATAATCTTGTACATGTCAGACACAGTACAGTTAATTAATGTATATTATACAAAAGTGTAATTTTGTATAGCAATAAACAAATACGGTTCCAACAGCATTATACACTTTCCGAGACAGCAATTGTAAATACTAACGGTCAAAATGATAAAATAAATATGTAAATACACAAATGTCTATGCGTACGTCTTTAGAATATACGGAAATAGTTTATAATATATTGGAATTTATTTTTATTTTTCACTATTTACGAATGTCTTTCGTTTACATCCGGTAATCAAAGATCTTTTTCTTCTTCGATGTGGTTGAGATAACGAGGTCCCACTGGGTCAGAGGTCATGTTATCTCCAATCGTTTTCTTACCACAACCACTTCTAATATCTAGGTATCTGAGATGCAGTTTACATTTTAAATTAAAAACTATTCAAGTTCTTCGAATATTTTAAATGAAGATATTGTAACTGATAAGTTAGGTTGATATTACTCGTTGTGTAGGACAGAGAAGTATCCCTTGCAAGCGAACAGTCGTTTTTATGTAGTTTCTTCGTTCCGTAAACACACACAGAGACAATGTAATAGGTTGATTTATATGATTGGAGATAATTTAGTGAGGGTATAATTCCTACTCGTGCTGCCGGTGTGTACGTATTCATGGGTCAAAGAGATAGGGACAGCAAGGGTCATCTCTTGACTTCTATGAACTTCAGTACTCTCTTGTTAAGTTACCGTGGCACACCATGCGAGCTGCAGGTACAATACAAATATTCTTTCGAATTGTATTGGTCACAACGTGTGTAAACGTCATTATTTCTGTGAATGTTACATGTGATAATTATGCCTGTCGCGTGTGAGTACGATCTTGGCGCGTAACGGTTGAAACTTCCACTTTCCTGAAGTTTCATATTTACTGTGTGGATGGTGCAAAAGTTTATTTATTCGTATTTACGTGAATATTATATAGAAGTAGTGACGTGTATTATCAGATCTTTCATCTTAATATCCTTTAGTAATTGTACAAATATGATATACTCTTACATCATGAATACCTCATGTAGCTCCAAAACCTTTTTTCAGATGCAAATTATATGCGACCAATGTTAATGTTCAAATTGGGAGTTATACTCCCTTTTCTGCTGTGTTACAATGTGAATATCGTGCAAGGTTTATTTAAAGCAGGCAAAGAATATGTTTACTCATATTCAGCCATATCAAGTTCTGGTGTTTTACTACCATCTCTCGCATCTTCTACATGGGAGCTTCATGGCGAACTCATTATCCAGGCAAAAGAGAATGCTACTATAATGCAGGTATATCCCAAATTTATTCAGAATTTAGTTCTTGTGCTATAAATCTTTACATTTTGGATGTATTCTATGCTTTTCTGTATACAGTTACAGGGATTAAAAATGCGTGTATCGAATGGCAAAGATTATAGGAATGAAAGTGATTTCAGTGTTACTGATAGTGCAGCAGAACTTTTAAAACCCTTTCAAATTTCATACAATAATGGCCTGGTCGAAAATTTTAGCATTCAGGCATCGGAAGTTTGGTCTGTCAACATAAAACGAAGTATAGCTGGGATATTGCAACTAGACCTTTCTAATTTACAGAAACATGCAGCATTTCAATCAGTAGAAGTGTGTGGATACTTAGTGGTCTTTAAAAACTGGTAATATTGTTATATAGTACACCTACAAATCATCATATCAATTCCAGAGAAATCATTATGGCCAGTGCAACATTGAATATGTTGTTAATTTTGATGGAGAAAATTATAAAGAAATTCGAAAATTTTTAGACCCTAGAACTTGCAATGGTTATAAATATCATGCATGGTCCAATGTTGCAAAAATTATGTGCCCAAATAGGGATCAGGTATGCCACACAACTTCCAAAAGAATTCCATGGTTGAATAATACTTTTCCTTGTTATCATTTAACTAAAACATAATTGTCTAGAATCCTGTTCTAAAGTCAAGTGAAAGGTTGTACAGAGTTAGAATGAAAGACTCAATTCCTGAGATCCTATTTGTTAATGCTTCTGGAGGAGTGTATGTGCAGCCTTTCCAAAGCTTAGGTGAAGCTCAGTTTCACTTTACAAAGTATGTTTTAGCTCATCCATGTGTCTACTACCTGAGTAATATCATCAAAAATAAAATATTTATTTTTTGTTCCACATTTTAGACAAATCATTGAATTTCTTTCTGTGGATGATATAAAAACAGAAATTCCGACGAAGGATATGATTATTAGAGGTCTGCAACATGAATTGCCAGAAACAGATTTAACACAGGGAAGAGGCAAACCCAAGAAAAATATTATTTTTAATACTGTAAGCATGAACCAACACCTGAATAATAACATTGTATGTTCTTACATACATCAATTTGTAATTAGTTTTCTATATCATGCAGATAGGAAACTTGCTAGATCGATTAAGTCAACGTCTTGAAAATCCTGGACTAGAAATGGAAACTAATAATCTCCACAACACAACTATATCAGTACTTCTCTACTATCTCGGAATGTTGGATGTTGTAGATTTGCAAACAGCATACACGAAAATATCCGGCACAAGCTATAAAGAAGAAACAATACGGTATCGGGAAATAATATTATTGCGTATTTCTTGTTAAGCATGAAGCTTCATTCTTCTGTAACAACAATGTTATTTCAGAAACATGTTTTTGGAAGCTCTTCCTCAAATTGGCACGAAAGAAGCTGCATTGTTTATTCTGGAATTAATCCAGGATAAGAAAGTGTCTGATATATCAGCAATTCAGTTGCTTACACAATTACCATTTCATATTAGGAAACCCGATGTTCCTCTACTGGTGAATCTTCAGACATTCTTAAATCTACCAGAGAAAGTATCGTCCGAGGTACAAAACACTGCGATTCTCACATACGGGACATTGATATACAAAACATGTTTGATACATTGTCCATATGAAATGTTAGATGATTACGTGCGTTTGTACCTTGATAAATTCACGGGTAAATACTGAAGCATAGTGCCTAACACAATTCTAACTTATTTAACATTATTCCTCACTCCATGACAAATATTCCAGAAACAAACGAGTACGAGAAGAAAATGATTTGGTTGGAAGGACTGGCAAATATACAATTGGGAAGGGTGGTAGAATTTTTGGAGCCCATTGCAAGTGGAAACAATGCAGAATCACGTCATTTTCGTGTTCTGGCTGCGTGGGCTTCACTTGCAACTGCACCCCTAAGGCCAGATGTTGTATGTGTCTAACAAATATTTACTCCATTTATGTTATAGAGAAATTATATGAATTAAATATTAATTGCAGATATATCCTATGTATTGGCCGATATTGACCAACAGAACTGAGCATCTAGAAATGAGAGCAGCAGCTTTAACATTACTCATTTTGTCCAGTCCCACACCAAATAGACTCATATCCTTGTACTGGTACATGCAAAGTGAACCAAGCCAACATTTATATCATTATTTTTATACTACTTTGAAATCTATGGAACGCACGACATATCCTTGTTATACTCATATGTGAGTAATGCAAATACTACAATTTTAATTCTCCCTTTTCATATTGCATTATAGTCCTTTCTTTTTATAGAGGTACAATAGCTGCCCAGTTTACAAGAGTTCTCAGAGAAGCACCAAATAATCAATATTTGTTGACTGGTAATTATTTGTTTGATTACCAAGATTCATATAGGAAATTTGGAGCAATGGTACATGGAATTGTCATTGCAAATCCAGTAACAAATATACCTGAAGTGCTGCATACCACGTTCAGTACTTATGGAAGTGGAACTAATATTAATCACGTATCGGTAAGTTAGTGATATGTCTTTTTACGATTGTCATATAAAATAAATCAGGACTCTACGGTTTTGCATATTTTAGTTGTATATAAAAGCAGAAGGGCTTTTGAATTCATTGACGTCATACTTTGACACTGTGACACCAGTCAAAGACATACTTAGTCGGTTCAAGTTAGATGAAAAGCCAAATCCAGAAGCGCATTTGGAAATAATAGCTCGCATTCAGGGTAAAACAGTACTATGTCTTCATTTGAATGAAACAAATGTTGCCAAAGGAATGAAATGTGGGTATTAACTATTTTGAAAATTATGATTTATACTGGAAAAGTTATGTTACAGTTACAAAAATTCCAGACTTATCTTCATTGCCACAGAATGCGTATCATATATACAAAAATATGGAATTTCATGTAAATCAACAACGTATTAATGTTCCACTGACAATGGAGGCAGTGCAAGTCACTGATTTAGGAACAAATGTTAGATTGGCCTTTAAAACAACGTCGCTATTCTCAATGAGGGGCAACTTCACATACACATTAAGTGGCCGCAATAATCATGTTATCCTACGGTAACTTCGACTATGAAATATAATAAATAGGAGCTTTTAAACCCCATACTTAAACATTTTGGTTTATCCTGATTTCGTTGCAGAACATCTTTCCATGGTACTGGGACGATTGAGAATTATAATCCAATATTAGACATTTGGCATGGGGCGGAAAGAGCGCAATCTCTTCACGCTTATTTACCAGTCAATATTACCTTCGGATTGGATGACAGACCGTTTATTTTATACAACACGCCAGCAGGTAGTATAAAATTAAATGGGATATAATCTTTACTGAATGTAACACTGACTTTATATTTCTAGAACATATGAAAATTGGTATCATGGGTCATGCAAGAACAAGTACTAATATTAGAGGAACAAATATTAAATCAAAATTGGCTAAAATTTGTTCAAGCTGTCCGGCTCTTTATGTAGTTGCAAAGACACCGGAAAACATTGTAAAAGTGAGAAACAGGCCATTTAATGAAACTCACATGGTATACACAGAGATCCGATGAACTTAAAACTTCGTTATTTTCAGAGGCTTGATTTATTTGAGGCAGACTTAGCAGAACTCGGTGGTCAAGTCTGTGTGAACGTTTTTGACTGTGAAAATGTACTATCACGGGACCAGCTATTGACTGATATATTGTCTTCTCATAGATCCAATCATGAGTAAGGTTCAGAATATCCAACTGTATAATTTATTCTATGTTTACCACAATTGGATTCGCACTTTTTTTAGAATTGGGCCAGCAATGCGGTTTGCTTTATTAGGCCTTCATTTCTTTGATTATTTTACATATGTGCCACCAAAGGGCAGTTGTGGGTTGGCTGCTTATATCAGTACCATTAGTGATAAACAAACTGAGGTAAATATGTGTGAAAAAATTATATGTTACTAACTTGACAAAGTTTTATAATGCACATATTTATCAGGTGAAGCTCGAATATGCTAAAAGCAGAACCCATCATGTTCTATCTTTGACGCACCGCGATCCTCAGTCCCTCAAAATGCTTCATCAATGGAATTTAGCAGCTGTTTATGAAATACCGAATTGGACAACAGAAGTAATCAAAGTTAAGACAACTAAGATAGTGCCTGGTCAGAAAGTTTTAAAGGTAAACAAAGGATATTATTTGTAATACGTTTGGTGTATTCCTATTGTCAGATATTACTTATCAACATAAATGTTCAGATTTGTTTAGAAGCAGAACAGCAGATGCCATGGGAATCGGAGCTACTCAGCATGAGACCTAGTGAACAATCGCGCATTGGATTTAACGTTGCATGGGGCTTATCGGATACAGCGAAAGGTAAATGCATGGGATCGACACTGCTGATAAATGTAATTGGCAGTATCAGTGAAGAACAAACAACCAAGAGCAAAGAGTCAAAGTGGCCGTACGATAAATGTCGCATGGAAAGCAAAGGAAAGCATTTTGTACCATTTACAGACGCCTGTTACAAGGCTTCCACAGAATTATCAACATTACGAAAATATCAAGCTATTGTTCAATATCACAATGTAAGTTTCTGAAAAGATTCACGTACAAGACTGAATATCAAAGACATTTCTGGCTATTGATATTATAATGTAATGATATTTATTCACTCAGCTACCAAATAGTTTTATAAAACCAGCTTGGAAATTGCGAGCCTTGTATGATTTAATTGGGGGTAACAGCAGTCTGAGTCCGATGACAGACGAGTTCGTTTTGAGTGCAAAGTTTCCTCAAGATTCAACTACCGGGGAGTTGTCCCTGAATCGAGATAAAATAGAAATCGAATACAATAACAATTTCCTTGACTATTTCTTGATTCGAACAAGGGTTCATAAGTATATCGATAAAAGTGTTTTCAAAAGTATCTTCGGTAAGTAATTATTAAATCTAACACAGGAAATGTATTGCAAGCCTGATTATATCTTCTCTATACCTCCAATCTTAGGTACTTGTGTCGTATCGATGGACTTCGTGAGATCCGTTCATAATATCACATATATGATTGAAAACGAGCGAGAAATTTTACTACTTGGACAGTGCAATAATGGTAATCCGCGATACGCCCTAACTGCCCGTAGCGAATTAGGTGGAATTCACGTAAATGTGAATGATGAATCTGATATGATTCATATCGCACCATATCAGTATGGAGGGACAATATATAACGATTCTATTCCCATGCCAATCCAGCCAAACTTTGAATTTCATTCAATGGGATCCAAAAGGTAACAGAGACGTTCAGTCTCATATTATTGCTATATTGTTATAAATGCACATCTATTTCTGTTTGTTACAGGATTAGAATGGATAGTAAATCTGTAGATCTTCTGCTTCCTAATATTTACTTATTTATGCATTGGACCCAACGACAAGTAGTGTTATTCTTCCCTAAGTATGTTTTAGAGTTTAGTTGCGGTATGTGTACACTTGAAAGTTCTCATACAGATAATTTGTATGAAGAATTATAATGGTACTAAACTATTTATACAGAACTAATTAAAACAGTATAAATTATTTAGAAATAAACTTGTTTTTATCACAATAAATAACATAATTTTATACACAGATGCGTTCATCACTTTTTGTTCCTTGCAAAAATAAACATTGAGTATTAATCTCCTTATTCTTTCAGCATACTGTAAGGTTTCAGGTAAATCTCCGCAAACAATCTTTCTTTGGAATATATTATTAATCAAGCAAAAGGCACCCGTCTAAATGTTTGTTCATAAGCGATTGTGGAACTATTTCCATGCAAACAGGGCATGGGAATTTGTCAATTTCTAATGGCGTTCCTTTTCTATTATTGTCTAGCTTACAATCGGGTGGCGACGATAATGTCGAATCATCGCTAAAAACGCTTCCAATACAATCTTCAAGATGATCATTTAAAGACATATCAGCCGAGATAAATTTGTCGCAGACTAAACATTTATGGCCCGTCTTTGCAGTTTTACTTTCTCGCGGATCACTCCGTATGAAAGGCGGCTTTCTATTCTCTTTCAGTGGGGTTAATTCTATATCTGATGAATCACTTATGTAAATAATACTATTGTTCATTGATGCACTATTCTTAGAATTGTTTGACTTAATAGGGGTACTGAAATCCAAAGACTCGCTATTGAGACATTTATCGATATGAATATTAATATCTCCAGAGCATTGTTTGTTACAAATTGGACACAATTGAGTTTTCAATTGGTCTGAAAAGTCCAATTTTGGTTGTTTGCGTATAGGTGTAACTTCATCATTTTTTCTTTTCTGTGGTACCACATTACCCTGTATTTTTTTCTCTAACGATGGCTTCAACAACTTATCCTCATCTTTTGCTAAGCATTTATCAACATGTTCATTTATAGTAGATGAGCAGACAAAATTAGTACATATAGGACACTCTACAAGTTTTACACTTGAACTATGTATCTCTTTATTCTTAGTGATTGGTGGTGTTACTTTCTTATGATTGATCCAAGAATCAACTGTTTTCTCTGGGGTTTTCTGACCTTTTAGTTTTGGAATCTTGTTATTTGTTACGTCACCGAATTTCGTCAACAAATTACTTATGCCAGATTTTGAGCCACCCAAAGTGCCAGATGTTGTAAATTTAGGTGTGGAAGAGCTTATATTATTTGACTTTTGTGAATCTCTTGAACTACTAGAACCAGTTGGGCCTCCAGTACCCCAGCCATGAACTTTGTTTGTATCATTACCTAGTTTTTTAAATCCATTTATGGGAGTAGTAAGGTTTGGCTTTGAAGTTGTTGAAATAGGTATAGCTTTTGATGTTGTTGCTGTGGATGATGTTGGCTTCACAAGCCAATTAGCTATACTACTCTTTGATGAAGGTTTTGAAACAGGGTCATTTTTGCTTTGTTTTTTAGAATTACGGGATTTGAAATTCTCAGGTTCTTTAATCTTTATGTAGTTACCACCACACCTTTCTTGATGTTTTTGCCACCAAAAATCATTAGGTCCTGGAGCACGATTTGTGGCTCTTCGTACCATTCCAAAATATGGTGGTTCTTTGTGACAAGGACCATCACATTTCCACCAATGTTGTTGATGGAGGCGGACTTCTTCATGAAAACTGTGATATATCTTTAAAAAAAAATAACATTTAATGAGGAATTCACATTTTGGTAGATTTAATATTTATGATAGATTCAATATTAGCTTACTGATATTTTTGTTCCAGCTATCCCATTTATTCTGTTCATATGTTTACAAAATTCTGGTCCATGGCCATCCCTATCTCTATTGTTATTTGTAAGAAATAGGTATCCATGAATCATTTCATGCTAAAAGATATAATAGCAATATGTTTCAAATTTAATAAAATGATTTTAGTCATGAAAATATTGTTCATGAAACAGCATTTACCAAAAGCGTTTCCACCAAATCTTTTCTGGGTCTTAGTTTTAATAATGGAGCACTAAGAGCAATTACACATTGTCTATTTCTTGGATGGAAAGTACATGTGCCAGCACAACTGCAAGGAATTACCAAAGCTATAAGTGAATAATAAAATATTGGATATTCTGTTGCTTTGTCAAGTTACAGGCATACCTTGTCATTCTCTGACTCCACTTAATTTCAACAGGAAGTAAAATGTTCCAAAAGAAACGTTCATTAAATTGCACAAATAAAGTATGAACATTGGGAGTGGGATCAATTAGTTCGAGGGTTTGGTCAATCAGCGTTCTAGGTATATAATCCTTATCTTTTTCCTGAAGAAAAATATCCATGATAAAGCTTATTCTAGAGAATAATAGAAAGCACAGATAACCAATGCCAAAAAGCATATGAACCTACCTTTTCTGTTAGGGTTGCATTCTCCGTTAATCCAAAGCGATTTATCTGACGCTGTAAATTGTACGCCAACTCGAAGTCTTGAGACTTCTTATTTTTATTCATGTCGAATAAGTTTATTGCGACTTCCCTATGAAATTGTCAGCAGATGTTATCAAGCTTATAGATCCCTCCGCAGTAGCAATTCCTCTTAAAGACTTCCATCAACTCAGGAGCATTGCGATAAATGTACGATCGTACAAAGGCACTACGAATAACTCAGTTACATTCTCTGCATTTGTCAACAAAAGACGGGATCAACAATGCGCCGCATGGAGGCGATTTAAATTGAACGAAATCGAACAAGAGGAATTGAACTGGAGCGCCACAGCGGCAATCTCTGGCGTCAAGGCTGCGTCCTGCATCCAGAGGATCCAGAGGTGAAAAGTAGCCCGTCGGTTTCATGGAGATTTGCCATCTACTTCCGGAGGATGTCATGCGAGCCGAATGATAGAGGCAGAGAAAGGAATCCTACGTGCACGCGACACCTTGGGAGTGCTCGGCAGCAGTCAGAAGCGAGGGCGCCCAATTTCTCCCGGGCAGACTGCACGATGTCAGCATAAACTCAGTTCGAATCCTCCGCAGGCCGTGGTCGTGATGCACCATGGGACATTGGGTTGTGCTTCGCTCCAATACAAGATGGCTGACACTTGTTAGTAGTGTATTTTTGTTGAGTCGAATGTGCATTTGGTGAGAAAAAAGTCAGTGCCTTGGTAGGAGCGTACGGTGGACGCGCGTTCTTATACTCAGCCACGGAAGCGGTCCTCCCTCTCTAGAGAACAGCCGTCCCTATAATGCATTGTCGGGCGATGCCAAGATGTGCCGTGAAAGTGCTGCAGCCAGAATAATTATCCGTCACCAGCCATGTTCGTGTGTGTTCTTTTGTTATGACGATTGTGATATAATTCGCGTGGAATATAGTGCCAAGGTGAAGTGATAGATCGCCGCTTCGTTGCGCCTTTCTTCCGTCGCCGTAGCTCTCCAGGCCGAGATCGGCTACCGCTGCCAACGGGATTAAATGAGACGTGAGTATTTACTACTACTCCGCACTCTCCTTGTTGCGCCTGCCCGCAACACTCGTCCCCGAATTCCCCGAGCGAGCCCCTTTTCCCCGCCGCGGTTATCTCCTTTTCCTCCAAGTTGCTTTCATTCCTCGCTTTTCGGCCAAATCATCGCCTTGTCGAAACGTTGACGCGCGATTGACCTATCGAACAGTGGCGATTAACATACTGCCATGTGCGGTCCCTTGGTCTCAGTTTGACGTATTCCGCGCTCCCGACTCTCGCTGTCACGTTCTCCTCCTGCTGCTGCTGTTGTTGCTCGCCTTCCACCGCACGGGATTTTCGATCGGCAATCGATCGCTGATCGAATCCTACCAACCTCCTCCGCTCGCTTTCCAATTCGGCCCTCTTCACCCACCTTTTTCCCCAGTCCCTTTGCCATCCCGCTTGTTTACAATGCGAAAAGTCGTGCGGTTCAGGGACGGCAGACAGAGAGCAGAACATGGCAGTAACATTGGTAATGAAATTCAATCACTGCGCTCCATTAGACAAAAGATATTTAGCGGTAACCTACTTTCCACCCGAGGATTAGGCCTATCGCCGGGCTGTGTACTATTTAACAATTGCCCATTGTCATTCTTCACTGCAGTACGTAAATAGGTCCGTGCAATTCAGTGAGCGGAGCAAAACGGATCTGTCAAACTCAGTATTGGCTCTGCTGGTAGTTGACGCGATAAATTAGTGTGTACCATATTATCGTGCTTATAATTATTAGGAAGTGGCGGATTACAAGTTAGCCTTTGCTAACCAGCGTTAATTACGTTCCACTGGGCAACGAGGATTAATTAGTGGGATACAATTTCTCTTAAGAGGCTTATGCGGATCTTTATTGCAAGTGGATCGACGCGCACTTTCACAGGGATGCAGTCATCAGAATTTTGTCAAAGTATGCTTACGCGTCGAAATATTGCAGAGGCATCTTCCGCATTGCGGTAGCTGGTGCAGGATTTCATTCGCCGCACCGAAGCCTACTTTTCAATGGAGAGAATCCTTCACTATTCGCAATATCATTTCGAGTTAATAATTTCACCAAATAACTTTGCAATGCCGTCTACCTAAATACGCAGTACAGTGCACACGTGATTATATATGTTCTGACGTTCGAATAGCGTAACATATATATGGAGTATATAATTATTCCTCTCGTGCATTCTGAATGAACTGGAAACTCGTTCCATTTCGCATGGGAATACGTTCGCGTAATGGGAATTTCAAATAAAACATAAAACGCTGAAGTAAATCTACAATTTTCACTTTTGCCTTTGACATGTTTCATCAATCCAATCTGCGGTGAATGAATCAGTGATGGACATGTATTTCGAGCAATGTCAGTGCATCCGTGAACTTGGTCTGGTTGTTCCAAAATACTGGAACACGATATACTCACGCTGAAAGCATAGGCAGAGCGAGCATACAGGGGAGAGACAGACGCCGCCGCGCTTTAATCTTGCCATGAGATCGTCAACAAAAGTAATGGAGGCACAAAGAATCCTTTGTAAGGGATTTGAATGTAGAAGCCTGGGGGAGAGCGATACGATACCACAGGTGAAATACGTTTCCTCCAGGTGGGCGCTCTTTACGATTATCAAGGCCACGCTAGAGCACCTTCGCAGAGCTTGGCTGCCTGTGCATCTCGTCTCTCCCCAATGTTATGGTGGATATTGGAACGGGTTCGGTGACCTATTACTCAAGACCACCCACGTTCAAGAGTGTGTGCCGCACACTGGCAAGATAAATACGCGCGAGAATGCTCACAAGTGGAACTTTGCCTGAAAGAAGTTCGCCATGCCTTCGTTTCACTAGAGCTCGGCATGCTCGATACCAGCCGGCTCGAGAACATTGCACCTTAGAGCGGCCGAGAAGGTTTGTGGAAAGCTGGCACGTTAAATTGAACGTGAAACATGTTAAAAGGGGCCTCCGTCCCTCCTTTGTCGCACTCCACTTCCCCACTCACCGTAATCTCTGTCTAACAGGATTTTTGTTAAGCGGGAATTAGAACTCGCCTTAATCGCACGATACTTAATCGTGCGACGACGCTGCAGCGTGAAAGCCGAGCTTACCAACTATGTTTCGCTGTCCCGCCAAGTTTCCTTGATCCTGAACTTTGCGCGGCTTTCATTCCTAAGGATTGCGGGGGAAAGCTTTACTTGTTTATTATCATGCTCGAGTAGTTTCATGATTATTTTCACTGGTTACCTTCGCCTAGTTAGCAAGCTACGAAATCTCACTGATGACTTCTTTTTATCACTCCCGGTGACTTTGGAGTCTGACGTTATGGTATTTGGCAATACCTTGGCCTCAAAGTATAACTTATCTCGGGACTAGCTGTGTAGATACCAAGGGGAAATATGAAATGGAAATGTAAGAGATCTGCGACAGTCGGGAAGAGCCGGTGAGAATCTTTCAGTGTTAGTTTGAATTCTATTAGAAAGAAAATTAATCAACCGTGTTAGGATGTTCAATTTTTCTTGTCGATTTTTATCTTTCGAGCAAAACGTCTATCTTATAGAAGAAAATGTTCCGCGCGTCAGTTTCTACTTAGTATATTTTCGCATAATATAAATAGCTATACCACAGCTTTCCCAAAATACGTAATAGTTGGCGATCATTCAACTCACATTATTCCAACCTGTTTCGCCGAAGCGCTCCTTTCAGTAACGAAATTTCGAAAAAGAGATTTATTCGCTACGCAATTCTCGTTTCGGTCGATCGAGTGAGAAACTCGTGAAATTCCTCCTAGTTAATAATGCGATAACAGTCCGACCATTTTCATGTAACCTGTTAATCGTGTGATTTTCATTACACCGCTTCCTGGAAAAGCGAAGTGTCTCCGTAACGCTGCCAGTAATGACTGCGAATTACCATTATGTAAGAGCATCCTCAAAGCTTCTCCGTTACTACGGTAATTCGAAGTAGAATAATGTGGCGGATGCGCGTCTCCAGCGTTCAAAGCAGACTTCCAAGAAAGTTCAATAATATTTCGTGAGACCGGGACGATAATCGTAGTACTACTATCCATGGAAGAGAGAGAATCGACACTCGAGTTACCTGGGACCGGATCTCCAAGCTGAGCCGCCTTTTGTTTGCTTGACGACGTCGCCCTGCGAAATAACCTGCTCTACTAATTTATTCGAGGACCACCGCACACGTTACAAACACGTCGAATAAAAGAACCCAAACCTGGGAAATGTTAAACAAATTTCTCGCATTAAATGTCCACGTTTTATTACGGATCAAAAACTAGTTAAAAGGCTAACGATAATAGGATAATGGTACACGCATTCTTATCTAAAACGGTGAAAAAAAAGAGCTCTCATGAAAGCGAGGGCAACAGGGGACTTGGCGGCGAAGGGTTCAAGCTGAAGGGTTTGCCTCGTTACTCTACGGAAAGCCGGGGGTTGCAGCCACTTATTATGAAAATTAATCATACGCACCGGCTTACAGTCATTATCGAGCCCTCGTGCCGCCGCACCTGAAGTAATTGATTATGCGCTCGAGAGCACTTTTATCGCACGAGTGTTCAACATTCCGCTTGATCTCACCGCCGATATTATCCATCCATTCTTAAACCTTGCCCACCTAAACTTATCTCGTAATTCCTTATCACTGCAAAACTAATATCTCATGGAATAGCCGGTGAAAGCCGGGCAATATCAAAATAATAGATTTCGACTGTAACGCCCCCGGGCGGATGAGTTAGAGGCTGTTGGTCAGTCTGGGAGTCGTGGAGGGTGGGTGGAAAACAATCTGGTGCATCGTGCGCCGGTATCGACTGGAGTCTAATCGAGGCTATATGTATTTTTGTGTTTCAGGTGATACAGTTGTACGGGAGCAGGAGCAGAGGTGAGGAGGCGCGGCGTGGCGCGGTGCGCAGAAGGCGCGGGGGGCGGAGGCGGTGGCCGGGGGCTGCCGGGGGTGGCCGGGTGGCCTGGGTCGGGGGTTGCGGGGTCGTCAGGGGTGAAAGATAGGAGGGTGCAAGGGGAGGCCGAGGGCTCGAAGGGCCTGGCGGAGGGGTTACAGTGGCAGCCAGGGGGTAGGGAGAGTAGTCGAGGCGGAGATCGAATAAGGGATGAATGGAACGGCGGCGTTGCGACGCAGCGTCGGTGGCGGCGCCGGGGGTGGAGCCGTTGAACCAGCACCCGTCGCCACCCTCGTCATCTATAAGGATGAGGCCGGGTTCGGGATGAAAGTCTCCGGCGACAACCCCGTCTACGTTCAGTCTGTCAAAGAAGGTGCGTCTCTCTCTCTACATTTTCCCTGCTACACCTGCAAGCCATTCGTTGCTGAAGTCGTCGACGGCAATTGCCAACTCGCATCGCTTAATCGACCGCATTCTCGCTGGCAACTGGCGGAGAGAGCCTCGTGAGTTTCGGGCGCCGACGCCACTTTTGCCAGCACGAAGGCGCTTGCACCCGGCAAAAGAACGCTTGCGACATTGTCTGTCGGCGACTTCGGCATCGTCGTGATAACGGGTTCGGTCAGACAGTGCTCAGTGAAGTAAAAATGTATTTAATACGTGCCGAGTATTCGTAAGATACGGTTCTTTATTATGGAATGCACGGAAACTTCGTCACGTGGAAATTCGGAAAATTAATGGAAACTGAGAAAAACGCCGGCTCTATTCTGATACGAGGGAGGGTGCATTTCGTCTGCCATGCGTCTTTGTCTGGATACTGTCGACAATCGGTTTAGAGCTGTTCTATTTGAAATACACCGCCCGTTATACACGACAAATGTGGCTTGACTAAATACTTTTATACGAAGACACGTTAACGATGTTAATAATGATGCACCGTAGGCGGAGCAGCAGCGAGAGCCGGCCTTCACGCGGGCGACAAAATCATCAAGGTGAGTTTATTTCAGACAGTTCTAATACCACTTTGCAATTGTTCAATGTAATGAGATAACGATTAAAGACCATTTGACTTTAATATGACTGATCTGATCTTCTTACCATGTCGCGCACGGGCTAAGGGTCAATGATCTCCCATGTGAAAAAAGCTTGCGTATGAAGAATATATCAAAATTACCACCGAGACAATTTTAAATTAACCATGTAATCTATCCTGATTTTTTACTAACCAGAACATTTAACATGTTCCAGGTTAATGGGGTGAATGTAACGCAGTTCACGCACACCGATGTTGTACAGCTTATAAAGTGTAAGTCTGCATTTATTGTTTTTCCGCCCTTCTGCGAGAAACTCACATTTTCCCTGCAATCATACTCTGGGAATCTACCCGAAGTATGATTGTATGCGACTTTATTGTTAAGGAGCGTGTTTTCCAAACCTGCGGTTTTACTTGCTCACGCACACGCGTACGCAGGATAAATGGGAACACGGTGCTGGCAGTGTAGTACAACAAAAAACCACTCTCTTGGGGAAAAACCTATACTTTTTGAAAAGTGTTGGGAGTGGTGGAAGCTACAGGAAGGTTTTCGCTCGGTGGTACCCTCACTCTATACTCGAGTGCGACTCGACGCACGAGTACAAAGGGGTGAGACCCCTTCTCGGTTACGATGGAAGGATTTTTCTGTCGATTATGCTTCTTTGCGCGGTACTTGCACAAAGCGCGCAATGTAAACGCCCCTGAGGGTGGCCGTGTCTTTGCTCACTCGGTTATCTCTACCCCCTTTGGCCGCAATATGTCGTGCATTACCTACTGCGTTATACCGGAGTAAATAAAAGCCAGAGTGGCTTGAATTTTTCAGTGAGATATTCTAACGACTGCCAGCGCGAGATGGAATTCGTAAAAATCTCTCCGTTGTAAAAGCAACACTGAGATTATTCGAGAGTAGCACTCGTAAGAAGCAAGATTTTCAAAGTTCTTGAGCGGGTATGTGTGACTTTACGCTTGGCATAAAGCGAAAGAGTAAGGCGAGTGAACAAGCAAACCTTCGCAGCGACGTTTCTAGTGATGTAAGCATGCCAGTTTATAGCGGTGACTGCTCTCGCAGGCCATCCTCGTCTCGCCAACCGGTCCAGGTAAAATGCGCGATGGACATCTTGTTCCCCGTGCTCCATGAAATTGTGTAATGCTCAGAACTCACTCTCGAAAATCCTCCTGGAACACTTGACCCGTATTCTTTGGCTTTGCGTTCCTTGTAGCCTCTCATCTTTTTCACTCGTAATTTGGCGACAGTGTGCACTGTACTACAGTACTCACAGTTAGCATGCACTTCACCCGTCTCTTTCCAGCTAATGATCGTCCAGCGTTTGCTAGTGCGATTCTCGCGAGTTCGTCATGCAGAAAGCAAAAGTAGCGAAGTAGCAGCAGCAGCAGCAGCAACCTCGAACATATTTTGACACCTTCCAGAATATGTTTGTCAAGATCGGATCTAATAACTCTCGGCCAATAGCTAACTGTCCTACTTAGTCGTATCTTAATTCGGTAGCTCTGGTGCGCTTGGAAATTTCGCCGAAGCTCATGAATATTTAAAATCAATGACAAAGCGGCGGGGCCCTCGGTAAATAAAGATGGGACCGTGACGCGCCCATCCACTGTCAAAATACCTTTGCTTCCCTCTCTGTCTACCTGAAAAAGGAATAGCTTTGCAAACAATGCTTTCATCGACTACCTCGGACATAGTCGGTTATCCATTTGAATTCTCTTTTTAAGCATTCCTTCGCTCACACGCTCTCTAAATCCATCTGCCTGACACTTTTTGCTATATGCTTTTCATTATACTTTCTTAATATACCTCAAAATTTCCCAGTTCTAAGAACCTATACTTGTGTTTCCACACTATTTAAAATACCTTTCTACTATTTCGTTGACTTTTCACTTGTGTACGTTAGATATTTGTTGATGCTTTTCCCGCAATTAATTGTGACTGTAAATAGCCGGCAGTCGTCCATATTGTAGACAAGCTGAACTTCCAGCACGCATAATTCGACGCGGCGACAAGTGTTGGCTGGAAACTGGTACACAGTAGTGTGTTTGCTGTCGTGCATTTTAATTGGACATTAAATGATCGCACCTGACCACTGAGTAAAGAACGGAGAGTGTACATTGGTGCGTTTACATTCAATATAGAGCTGTGAGAATGTACTGGATGCTTCGGTGTATTCTGGCATCGACGGTGGATTTGGTTCTGTGGCGAAGGTGGAAAAGTATTCGAAATTGCAATGTTCCTGTAGCAGAGCCAGTGTGTGCTCTCCGAGTTGTGCAGTGAAAATTGATATCGCACGAAACGCTGAGTCCAAGGCAATGAGCGGGGTAAAAGAAAACCGGTCGCATTTCTTTGAGCGTGCAAGAATCAAAAGCGTGGCAATCAACTGGCGCATAAATTGATGCATGCCTCTATAATTATGTAGAATGTGTGGAGAGTCCACATGAACTGCAAAGCAGGTCACGAGTAATCGAATCGTCTATATGGCTGGGTGCGGAGGTATTCATAGCTTACCGTGGTAACACGCCTTCGAAGTCTCTTTTCAAAGGGGTCATGCACGTCGCTTAACAGTGAAAAAAGTACGCGCGTCATTATTACCCCTTTCGATACCCACCGTGCATTGCGATGGTAGCGCTCACCGATAGGTAGCCCACTCCATCCGCATACCGATATCAGGGAAAGACACTCGAAATCCCAGGTACCGGTGGATCCCTGACGCAATTAAAAATGCAAAGTAGAAACGACTTTAACTTATCCAAAAGAATATATCAATGAGTCACAATGAGCATCGTATTTCATATATGACTTTTAAAAGGTTAAAACTTCTTTTTTTTAACAACCTCTAGAAATTGCTGTCAAGTTCACACTCGATAATAAGTTAGAGAATCGGGCGAATTCGTAGTTCGCTTACGGCGTAAACGGGCGCAATGGGAGGTGAAGAAAAGCTGTTGGAATGCATAAGAGCTCAAGAGAGCGAATCAAGATAGGATAGTTGTTATAGCCTTGTTGAAAAAAGAAGATAGTGCCAAGAGGAAACTGTGTGTGTTAAATACGCGGAGGTTCGCAGCTGACCGCCGAGCTGACTCAATCGTTGTGTCTGGACTTCCCGTAAAGTTGTGGTTCTCATTCTTCTTAGACAACAGTTCACAGCCATTTTCTTCCAATTCTACTTTGCAAATATACGTCACCCGTATTAATAAAATGCGTCAAAGGAAGCAGAGAGCTGTCGAGTTCTGAGCTTAGTTAAGTAAGTCGTAACGAAGTGTCGGGTATATCGATCATCTAATCTATCCTGTTCTGCCTCGTGCTCCTGTTCTTCCCAGTGTTGTCTCGAGACGTATAGTCAGCATTATTAAGTGTGACACTGACAGATTCTCGTGATAAGGGTGGAGGCGCCAGCGTTCCTGCGAGCCTTAAAAAGGAAAGCAGGATTAATGTGAAACTGATAAAACGCTGGAAGGTTTCGTCTTTCATCGGACCATTTTACGGATGCAACGCCTTCTCTCGGTTGTTACCAATTAATAACAAATTATCTACCAAACACCGTAATGCTAATTAGTGGCTGAAGGAATGTTCGATAAGTTAAGGTCTTCCAACTTCGATCGGCTCCTCAGTTGCATCAGTCGGATCAAATGACACCGGTTACATTAGTTGGTCATAAATGTTGATACCTTCACGCGAGCTTCGGTAAGGTGTAAGGAGCACTGATTCCCCAGCACGAACTAGTCCGAGCTGTGACTCACGCAACTATTTTCAGTTAAGCGACATGTTTTCCTAAAATTTTACAGGCACCTATAGCTTAACTCGAACCTTGACGATATTACAGAAGTCGCAATCATATAGCATTCCTCGCTCCGTGTGGAGCAAAGCATTCAAGCACAGATTTTTCCGATGAAAATCTAATAAACTAATGCTTCGACTCGATACTTGAATATGCGGAAGAATCAGCAAGGGAATCAGCTTATAGAATAAAGTTCTTCGTATTTCATGGTACAAGCTGCATTCATAGATAAAAATATGCGAAGTTTCCTTCTCGAAGTTCATCAGGGCTTTGCGGGGTGTAGCTTTAGGGAATATCAGGATGTCGAATCTTTCGAACAAGTCAGATCAGGAACCAAAGTATCGTCTGTGACGCGGTCTGCTCGTATATCGATTAGATTAGCCGTAAGCGCGTGTAAACAGAGGAATCTCGTCATTCATATTAATACACACCTGGGCCGAGTTTCTTGGTACGGGTCTCCTCGTTTCTCTGTCGCCTCTCTCTCGCTCTCGCTCGAGACTCCGCTTCGGCCAGCAGCCGATGATTCGCGCAGTTTCATACGGCCGATGAGACGGTCCACAGTTGACCGGTGAAAATGTGAACGGTCTTCTTATTTTTCTTCCCGCCTTACTTTGTCGCCACTTCCGCATTATGACGTCCGAACTTATTGTTCTTTACGTATATTGTTTTTCCGCCCACAGCGCGTCACGTGCCTCTCTCTCTGTGCTGTCGAGCGCGCGTATTTCTTGGTGCGACACCAAATCCCGATGACTCTCGGCCGAGTATTGTTCTTTCGCTAATTTTTCTTGCAACCGAATGCTTGAAATTTTATAATGCTCTGATTTGCCGTGAGTTAGTGGGTTCAATTTGTGAGAAAAATGTGAAGACTATTTTATAGGGTGTGAAGTGATATCGTCGAAATATCGCTTCCTACCTTTTGTCGCAATAAAGAATACTACGACTGATTTTCCTACCCGGAATTGATCACCGAGCCTTTATGAGAACACCAACGACCTACGACTTGAAGCAAGCTTGGAAGCAAGCTCGAGCGAGAGCACTCGAGGGTACGACGCTTTCCTCTTGGCACCTCTTGACGCTGCGAATTGTGCATTTTTGGTCGCCCGACTACTTTTCCTCCGGGCTCTTGCGCCTCGAGGGAACGGGACTCTCTTCGAGGGCATCTTGAGTCATTGAGGGATTGGAAAATGGGGCGTCTTAAGAATCCACAGAGCGACTCGCAATTTCGTAGAGAAGCGTGTTACAGCTTTTACATGACCGCGTTCCGTGGATAAATTAAGAGCTCGACGCGGAAAACTGTCTGTCGTAGACTGTAGATGTAGACATGTGGCAGGCATGTTGCAAAGCCCAACATAAGGTCAGCCAGGAAATAGTTCGAAACATTTCTTTCCTTATACATATCCTTTCTTCTTTGTACTATGTTCATTTGTTTCGTAATATTCTGCCTTCAGTCTGATTAAGCTTATCGTTTCTTCTTACCGGCTTACTATTGCTAAATGCGCGTGCAATCAGATAAGGGCTGATACTTGCCATAGAGTTCTTGCATCCCGTTAAAGAGGACTGGTAGTAAAATCAAAGCGACAGCTATGTCTCGAACTTAATGCTGCGAGTGGAAGATTTGGCGAGCGACCAATTGATATAGGATGGTACTGGGCGGCGAGTTGGTTCTCGAGCGTGAGAGAGGTTTTAGCCGGGAGGCGCGGTTGGGTGTAGGGCCGGACGAGCGGCGAAGGTATGCGAAAGGTGACTAATCGGTGTCCTTGAACCGACGTTGCAGCTTCGACGCAGGTGGTATTGACGGTCCAGCAAAAGCCAGTGTCGGCAAGTGCAGCAGCCACGGGTCTTCAGCTGGGCTTGCCGGCCGGCCAACATCCAACGCAGCAGCAGCAGCAACAGCAGCATCATCATCAGCGTCCTGTTAGTCTATCAGCTGGTAGCACAATGGTCTCACCCTCTCAGCCCGCGACTTCCCTTCACAGGGCGTCGACCGCACCAGCAGCTTCGGCTTCTGCATCCGCCTCCGCCTCGACAGGGGCAACTTGCAATGCGCGCATCACTGGACCCCAACCTGTCGATGTAAGTATACCCTCATCATCTCGTAAGCCTAATTCTCCACAAGTATTCTTCTAAAATTTCTCCTTTCATTTTTGCTGCAGCACGAGAAGAAACGACAGTTGGAGACCCAGCGTGTACATACATTCCAGCTCATGTTGGAGAAGGAACAAAGCTACGTTGAGAAGCTCCGGAGTGATCTAGCGAAAGCTGGTCCCGGAAGCAATGTCAATGTCGCGACGTTGCAGGCGGAATTAGCGGGGGCTGAGAGGAGAGTGCGAACTCTGCAGGAACAGTTGGCCGCCAGTACGACCAGTGAGCAGGTTTGTTGTTCTTATCCAACTCTGTATGCTTCTTCTGCGAGCTTACGATTTTGCATTTCTCTCGTTGGTTCCTTTAATGTCTGGATGACCCAACATCGAATTCCAAAGAGTGCACAATCCCAACGATACTATTGGAGGAGTATTGCCACTCCTATTACTGTTCGCACAATGCGAGTGTGTATTAGGGATGCTTTATACATTAACGCTTTCTCCCTTGTGTTCCCACCATGGGCCTTGCTTTCACGTGAAATGTGTTCGACATGGCAATGTGAATCAAAGTTTATCACTTCACGAGACCACCTTACGCCTCTACCCCCCCCCCCCCCCCCCCCCAACCTCACCGCCCCCCCATTATCTTGTAATGTAATCGATTCCGAAAGGAGTTCGAGGTGTCCCAATACCAAACTTCAAAAGCAATCATAAGAGAGAAACTTCCTACTGTCGTAATTGGGATTGTCTATACCAATCGAGTAGGGGTGTATTCGAGCTTTCGCTAACTTTATCTAACCAGCTTTTGTTGTGTCTTACAGCTTTGCTCGTTGGTAACAAACAGCTCGTGTTCCCCGGGCTATTATCCACCCTTGAGTAGTAGCAGTGGTGATGTACCACCGCCGCTACCCTCTCGTAAATCCTTGTCCATGCAAAGCCTGTCTCCGCCACCATTACCTCCCAGACCTCCGCCTACTACAAATATGCACAACATAGCCCAGTTGGAGCTGGAACGGCATCAGCTGACCCATTTAACGCCCTCAACCACCAGTCATGGCATACCTAACTCTGTAAGTAGTCTAATGGCCCAGTCGAATAAAATTTTTCATACATGCATGGAACGTTGTTTCTTCATTTAATTTGTATACAGTACACAATTGTTTATATGACCATAATCGTAGAATTTGAACATATTGTGAGTCTGATTTTTTTTTTCATGGCGCGCATCGGTCCCGGTGTTTCTTTATCACTCTTTACTGTTATATATATATATATATACATCGCACATAAAATATGTTGTTCGATTTGTACAGTGCTGCAATGTCAAATATGTCTTTTAAACTAACCCATTATTTCGGTTCACACATAGTTGGTTGTTCCAATCAATTTCCCACTAGCCCGAATACTTGTTTACAATGCGGTATTAACCAGGAGTAAAATGATCTTCGTATGCTTCTCAGCAGCGATAATCTTTTGCTTGAGTACCTCTGAAGATGTTAAGCGGTGCGATCTCTCTGGATTCATTCATACTGAAAGATAAATTTGTAAATTGTAGAAACTTTATTTGTACACGGTGTTGCATGTTCGTCGATACGTATTTAGTAAGCGTATACCCGACCTTTCTAGTTTTCACAGGGTGCGAACTTAGGTTCCTCGAATTCACTGAATAAGCACCAGCGGACGAAATCCAGTCCGGAACAATTAGGAACTACGATATCACCGTCAGAAGCCAGTAGACGCTTAATAGCTTCAGAATCAATGAACGATCTTTCTCCCGTAAGGCATGTGAGGCATAGTGATATTGATATAGACGAATTACCTCATATCACTCCACCGGGAACACCGCCTCCACCATATCCTATAGTGAGCCCAGGAAACGATACCTCCGGTTCAACTTTGAACGACGTAAGAACAATCGATAATTAAACTAAAGTACTTTCTGCAAAGGGATATGATACTTATAAAAATATGCTGGATTATTTTGTCCACAGACATTTCTAAATGAAAGCATTCCTGGATTACCAACGTTACAACAACCCATCATGTCGATGGAAGACGATGACATGAGTGACCAAGAAGTTGTTAGTATTCGCTAGCACTAGCATAGTTTAACTGCAAGGGTGTATTGTATTGAATAATATCGGCTTCTATTGCAGGGTCAGCTAGAAGATCATGGTCCATTTAAATCTCTCTCTAGGTTGTGGGGACACCATGCGCATCTTGCTGTATTTATTAATTATGTTTTATCGAATAGTGATCCTTCCAGTCTGGTAAGTATTACATGAATGAGAATATTCAAAGTATTTCTTAAAATGTTCCATATTAACAATATCTCCATCTGCTTTTTCAGTTGTTCTATTTAGTAACGGATTTGTACAAAGAAGGGAATGCGAAGGAAATGCGGAAGTGGGCATATGAAATTCATTCTAGTTTTCTAGTACCTGGTGCAGTAAGTATATGGAATCCTAAAGAAATACATCGCCAATATAAACAGGTAGATTTCAAAATATATTGTGATTACAGCCTCTCCGTCTGCATAATGTAGACGAGAACGTTGCAAATGAAATAGACGATGTTCTTTTAAAAGAATCTGATAAAGAAGAGATTCTCCGTAAGGTACGTATTTTCTTATATCATAAAACGCAATCTCTTTTTCTCAAATATACTGAGAAACTAAAGTGATTAATATTTTTGTTCCTATGCTTCAGATTTTTTGGAAAGCGCGAACTCGCGCGAAGGAAGAGCTGAACGAGCAACTTGCTGACTTTCAACAAAAAAGAACAGCAGGGTTAGGAACATTATTCGGCCCAAGTGACGCTCAGCTCGACGAAAGTGCATCTGATAAGGCGCGCGAAACGAAAATCATAGAAACATACCTCTTACCTAAGATGGAGCCTTACCTGTATGTTCTTTGCTTTTCTCCACATTTTAAAAATAAACAAACAATAGTAGAATTTCACTAAACACTTACTTTCAAATGTATTACAGAGACGATATAGAGAAGGATCATGTAGATTTACGGCAGTTTACAACGGCAGCTGGTCTGGCAACGATATTGACGAAAATTTTTCAAGTGCGGCCAGTATCCCTCGACCGAGTCCCCACTTTTGTTGCGAAAGACAAATCGAATTTGAAAGCACGGATACTAACAGGAAAGACGAGAAAAACGACAATCAGGGGTCATCACTTTGTAGCCCATCAGTACTTTACCATTACGTACTGTAACCATTGTCAACTTCTAATTGGCGGTATTGGTCCTCAAGGATATTTATGCAGCGGTATGTATATTTCATACATGCATTAAATGTATCAATAAATATTATATTTCAGTACTAACTGATTACATACATTCGTGTTCTGCAGACTGTTCTTTAAGTGTACATCGCCAATGTGTTCGGGTGGTCGAGGAAAATTGCCCTGGTCCCTTGATAAGAAAGGAACGAGCAAATGACCGTATAAGTAAGTTCATGGAACGTATCAGACCAGAGAGAAAGCCGCCTTCATCCCATCATCACCACTCTCAAAATCATATGCTCTACAGTAAGTATTCTGTTTATAATCCTCAAGTGTAGTCGACCTAATTACAACTAGAAGCTTCACGCCTTTCTTCATTTGTTACAGTCGAGAAGATTAAGAGGAGTGAGGAGGATACGGGTGCACTGACAGACGGAGAGAACGGTGAGTAACTTATGCTACATATACGTTAGCTTGACAAATTTGTATTGTTGCATGGTTTAACTTGATATAATTTGCGACTCCATCGTTTATCTTTTAATACCGGGTGCGTTACACACTACGCCCGTTATCTCGAATCTCATTCTAAAGTCGATGCGTTTCCCTTCTGTCTACACCGACGGTGTGCACACGCTGAATTTATCGTTATCACCGAAGCACGTGCCCACGCATTCAATGCAGTTGCATTATACCACATATGAAAAAATGTCTAGCCAGTAACTCCCAAGAGTGTATCTACAAAAAGGCATACCAAGATTTGTATATCATGTCGCTGGCATATATTCCAGTTTGTATTAAACTCTGCGATACAGGAGTTAGTATTAGTATTGGGGGTTCTCCCAAGATATAAATGCAATCCAATGATACGAGTCGGTTTCTTTGTTCCTTGCTTCTCGCGTAAAGTACGATAAGAGAAGCAGCAGCTTTCAATGCAAGTAGGCAACTCGTCAAAGAAAATCGAGTCTTCGCCGAAAGTGGCAAAGTTCCATTGGTTCGTTCTTAGCTCTATTGAAGTTTCGACGTTCATATTACTGTCTGGCTCTGTGCATGCATCATTATGTCTCCAAATGAGATCGTGCAAACCGGAAATAAGAAGGAGTCTCGCTTAAAGAGAGGTGGGGCATACAACCGGAAAGGGTAAGCGTAGAGAGTGCGGAGTGGATCGGAAGTGAGGAGACGCGTGGAAGGAAAGCAGGCGCTGCTCGAGCAGCATCGAAGGAAATTAGTGTTGAGCCGGTAGCCGGCGTCGCGAGAACTGTCGTTGAAAAACAGGCGCGCAATACTCGCGTCGCCGCGTCGAAGCTTGCGCATGGTCGAGGTACAACAGTTGCATGCTCCCTTCGAGGGGGAACCGGATTGCGGGTCGAGGGACTACCCCTCGCAGCCGCTCCTTTCGGCTCTTGCTACCCTCGGCCTCGCATCCGAACGATGCAGAACCAGATTTAATAGGAAGCTCAAAACCGACGGTAAACCGATTGCTCACCACGCGTTTTCACTCGTTCACGTCTCGCGCAAACTGTGACCTTCCAAAATCTTCCTTACGTTATGATTAGAGTGCTATAAAAATATAATATCCTTTTGATATTAAAGTCGTATTCAAATAAACAGACAGTGTAACAGTGTATTACGGAGGAAGCAATATTAATTCGTTGCGAGTCTCCATTTGTGAAGTGAATTTATAACTCTGTCTAATAGTCAGAGTTCATGAGCAACATATATAAACCATTCAGTCCTGTTGCTCGTCCGAAGGAATGTTGTTCTTTAGTAAACGAATCAATGTATGAGATCGTATAGATGGAATTTGCATCCCATCGTGATAAATATTTTGCTTTCGATCCCCTCAAAAGATCTAATGACGCAGATCTTGCGAAGTTAAGCATTTTATACCAAGTAGTCTCAGTGTGCGCAAGGCGTTGAACAGTGATACTTAGGGGTTGCAGAGAGGTGCGTCTAGATATCTTTCGAATGCTGACATTTACGGGATATTTACCTTCACCCCCATATTTTTCTCACTGCTATTAAACTCACTAAAAAGAACAGAGTGTATTGTGAAGAGAGTTTATGAGCAAATGGTGCGGTCTGAAATAATCGCTTCCCGTTGAGTCACTTTATCTGACAGTCTTTGGCGGTCAACGAACGTGCTTTTTAGAAATTTATATGTTAGCAATTTCAGGCTTTTTTACGATCGAAGATCCCTCATAAAGCTTACTGTGTTCCGCTTGGCGGGTTCTCTGCACTTCCGTATATGTGCACGTTCTCTTCATTGACGCATTAATTCACGTGAATTTAATTCCACGCGGCAATATAACACCTCATGTGCTAAATAACCGTGGGACAGCCTTTTAAATGGATAAAACAGAAGCGACGAAATATTTCATTCTCACAGTCAATAATCGAGTAATAAATATTTATTCCTGAACAATTGTAAACTCATAGATCAGTTAGAATCGAATTGAGAATGTCAGGAATGATGTACATTCGAGCTTGAAGTGCCTCTCTGAGTTCGATCCTTAGTACAAGGCAGACAATATTATATCGAAGAGAAATCGATGGTTGGCAATCAGGTACAACAGTGGTGCTCGAGAGGATAGGGAAGGAGAAGCTAGGGAAAAAGTCAAAGACGAAGGGGCTAAAGCAGAGGAACGTCCCTCACGGCAACAAGGGTTCGATCGCAGGCAAAGTCTGGGACACCCTGTCGGCTGTGAGGAAGAATCGTGGACCGAACGACATCATCGAAACCGCGTTAATCGTCGGTTTAGATCGCATCGACGCACCTTCTTATCGCGAAAACTACAGTGCCAGTGCCTTTTACGATGACACGGAGCTCGTGAACAAGTCCGAGAGCGATGGCACTCTCAAGGATCCTATTCCGGTAGAACGTGAGCCAGGTTTGTCCTAATAATATCTCGTCTCATGCCACCGACTTCCGTGGCGCACTGCCTTACATTTTTCCACCCGCTTCTCCCCAATGCTGCCTTTTTCGACCGCCCTACCTTCCACCGTTCACCTAATTATTTGCTTGCCTCTTTTCAATCCCCGCCGGAAGAAGGAAACACGTGCGCTTGAAAAGCTAACCCCTCCATCGGCGGTCTGTAAAAACTCCTGACGACATGCAACAGACGTTTAATTAGTTAATGAACTCTCGATTAAATGAGACTAATATTGGAAAGGAAAATTCGCTGACGGCACTCTGAACGCACGCCTGGTATTTAACGATTATTAAAGACCTTGAGCAAAATTTGGAGCGTGCACCACATGATCTTGTGGTTTCCCAGTTGGGTTAACTAGTCAATGGAAATTTCTCGCTCGACTGTTACTTACCAGACGCTTTCATAAATTTCTGCTGCTGGTTATAAAATCTAGCGAAGTGCATGGAATCGCTATACAGGCTTTACGGCCACGGCTCAGTACATCTTGAGCGTTACTTCAATATTTAGAGTAAATATTAGCCTCGCCGGCGTCGAAATGCTGTGCGACTCGATAAACTTAGACTCAGCCTCCGCCGGAAATCATGAGGATCTTTTCCGATCTAGATTATTGCAAAATTAGCAGGGTTTTATTAAAATTTTGCAACATCAAAAGCAATGAATACTTATCAATGAGACGTAGACTATCACCAGCGGAAGTGTCAGCGATTGTGTGCAATCTAGAAGCTCTTCGTTACTCAGTATTGTGTTAGGCATGCCTTTCAAATTAACGCGAGCTTCACTTTCGAGAGATTTTCCATTTTAATCCTGAACGGTGAGTGGAGGGTGCCAGACTTTCGACATGAATGAAGGCTATCTCTGTGAGCCTGCCTTAACTTTAGCTCGTGCCTAGCCGAGGCATTCATAGAGTCAGTTAACAAGACCGGCTGTTATCGGTCGATCGACGATCTCAGTTGTCGGGGGAAGCTGATTAGTGTGTTACTCTCCCTAAGGCAAGAAGGAGGGTTGCAAAGCTTGGGGCGAAGCGTGAAGAGTCGTCCCCAAGTATGCATTGGAATGATTGGAAGGAAAATAAGAGAGATGCCGAGTAGGCACGAGCCAGACAGCGAGGAAGACGACGAGTAGAAACGGCTGACGACGAGGACCGAGTGGAATAAGAAAAGCGGGAAGGGAGGGCTGCTTCGAAGCAGCCGGTTTCCGGCCTCCGCGACACGCGCCTACATTGCCCCGTCCAAAAATACCTCCCAAGACTTTTAGGCTTTTCCTTCTCTTCATCCCCCTCGCGCATACCTACCCCCTGTGATCTATAACCATCTGTCTGCCACTGTCTGGCCGCGGGATTCAAGAGCAGCAGGATTTTTATGACGGTATTTTTAGACACCCAGCAGCCTCATTGGATGTTTACTCGGTCATTCGCCGCTTTTGTTTTACCCGCTGGAGAGACCCTGGAATTACAGCATCCATCGAGCCAAACAGATTTGGCTATGACCAGTCAGTAAATTAACTAGTCGAATGTTAGATCGAACGGCTATCGCTCACCTCTGATACATAATTTCAGTTTGAACGTGCTACGTCTAATAGAAACAACATTCGTAGAAGGTCGCATCCGAAATTACTCTCCCATCTGGTTTTCCAGCAGTCGTGTTCGGTCACATATACGTTCAATACTCGCGCACACGTTTTGACACGTTATTGACGATGGTAGATATAAGCTAGCAAGATTTTTCGCCAAGTCGAACTTCGAGAGTACGGTTTAGTGAGAGAACGGTAAAAGAGAGAGATGGCTTGTCGATCGAGAAAGTATGTATTTGGGGCGGATATTTGGAGGATATAAACATAGATGACACGTGGTTGATACGTGGGAATATTTGGGTAGGGCGGTCCGGGTGAACTAGTGGGTTAAGGTAGCTGTACTATCCTTAGACGTGCCGCATGAGCGGCACTGAAAGCCTCCTGTGATAAGCAGCGGGCACAAGATTGGATAGTTGGAGGAATGCCAGGCATCGTGGTCCACGATAATTTGACGTTCGAACACATTACACCTCGGAAGACAGAGCCGATTAAAATGTTCGCTGAGCTTTTCAAGAGAGGGAGAAAGAGAGAAGACATTCGGAAGACGATGGTACAACGTTATATCGGAACACTCTTACAGATTAAACGAAAAGCCACCAGCAGCCAATGAAGCTAAAAATTGAGCGGAACTCGGCACAGCATTCCAGAGTTTATTTGTCGTCCTTCCGAAGATCCAGAGTCAGGCTGGCACTTTAAAATGTTCGTAACGACGGAAATCTAAAACGAGCGTAGGCGATATTATTATGCGTGCATCCCGAGGAACGATTCGCCAAGAATAATTTACTGCCCGCTCGAAATGTATGGTCTTCTGGTGCGCGGTGGTTTGCCTTCTCGCATCTCGAGAATCCCTCGGTGTCGTTTCACCGAGTTGGACCATCAACATTTCACTCTTATCAGCTTGCGCAGAAACTTGACTCGCTCGAGGAAATGGAGTAACGTGAAATTCGTGGAGAGAGTTCCGTTTCTCGAAACTTTTTTGTTGATGAAACCCATAGAACATGTCCGGCACTCTGTAATATTGGGAGAAAAGTTGTAGGATCATTAGAGATAAGAGTGGAGTCTATGATATATGAACATGAGTGCAGTTTGTAATGACCGATATCTTTATATTGTTGCGTTGCAGGAGAACATCGCGGAGGCGGTGTAGCCGGAAACGCGCGGAGCAGTAGCGAACGAGGACGCATTTCCGCTTACAACGCCGGAACTGCCGATCACTCCGAAAATATGGACAATCCTTCTTCGCGAGAAGATATCTCTGAAATGTACGTCCATCCCATTTCATATGACTATGATCGATCGGCAACCCACATTTTCCTGTCCCAAACTTTCGTCATTCATACCTTTAGCCAACTCATACTCGTTGGAATTTCAATACTTTTCTTTCACTCATTCCCGATTCATTTACGTTTTAGATATTAATTTGTACTTTGTCGATTACGATTACTTAGGGTGCAGCAAAACATTTCCAGTAAGCCAAAGACGTCAAACATAAACAGGTCTGAAAGTTACAAGGAGCAGATACATCACAAGGTGAGAGTTTATTTTCATCCGTTTTATTCGTTATTGCCACTTGTACACTTTTAACAAATTGGCATGGAATGTTGAGAAGTATTGGTTCGAATTATTTACGTCAAGCTAAATTGGAGTTCTTTCGGAGAATTTCGCTTCTCAATTATAGATTTTCCGATATTACCACGGGTCGGAAAATAACGGAATAATTTGTTTTCTGACAGTTTAATTAAGTTATAAAGGATAAACCGGCCACTGGTTAACGGCTTTTCCTATGTTATTAATTACAGAGGCAGTTGCGTGAAAAGAGGAAAACCAGCGATCCCAATCTCTCGAAAACAAAGTGAGTATCGTTTTGTTAATCCAGAAGTAGAGGGCGTATTTTCGAATTTTTGTTTGCTTACTGCATGGTCAGTAGTCTAGGAAGTCGTTCCGAGCAACTTAGGAGAATCGACGTGGGTTCACGTTAAGCGAGCACGCGTATTCTCATATCGTTGAAAAATGACGAACCATTTCTCAAAGTATTTCGGCCGTTCCGTCAAACTGTCATTGCCGCCGCATTACGCAATTGCACAATTGCCAAAATAGACGCGTTACGAGAATCGGCACTATTTCAAACGAATCCCAATCCCGCTGCGACATTTGTAGCGCGTCACTAGTGGAAATTAATTAATCCCGTTTTATTCTTGTGTTAGAATCAACGTCCAAAGTCTCACCGATGCACGTTTAATGGAAGTCTGCCTTATACTTGACTCATACTACTTAAGACCATTTTCACAGATCCGTGGAATTTCTCGTTATATACAGAGTTAACCGAATTAATCAGCGGGTGTAATGCTATATCTCAAGTCCGAATTTGAGGGTTTGTGGTATGCCGGGTGACGAGTACTGCTCTAAACAAGAGGGGAGGTGGAGGGGAAGCATCGGGTTCCGTTGTCTCGTGCAGCATCGAGAGCGTAGAAGTAGGAGGTGCCTATAGATTTTTGGCAGGCTCTTCTTTCTTCGTGGGTGAGTTCCACCGAGCTCTAGATCGTCGCACACGTGTGAGAACGGCGCAGGCTCGGTCGGTGCTCTCTTCGTCCCCTCATCCACACGTTGGACGAGAAGTTACCTATGCCAGCCAGGAGGCCTTCAGTCTGACGTTCAGCGTTCAATTCCTCGGATGGCTATTGCGTCGCTTCACCCGTGCGAAACACCCACGCGCTCATCCTCCTCGCATCCTCCTCCTCCTCCTCCTCCTCCTCCGGCTCCCTCGAACTCCAGGCTGTCCGGACTTCGATCAGAGATCTCTCTCTTCCAATTACTTCCTCTTTCCCCGTCTTCAATCCTCCCTCCAACCCCGTCCACTCTCGGCGAGCACTTTCGAGGACGCGCGCACCCGATATGTGACCAAACGGTGCACCGAGACATACTTTTCATACTTTTAGCAAGACTCCTCTTCGGGGGCTGAGCTTGGACTGACAGTGCGAGTGTTCTTCCGTCAATCGACACGATAGACTCGACCTTTAAACAGGTCGCGTGCCTGTGTGCGTGTGTATGTGTGCCTACTCTCGAGTGGTGTGTGGTCAGTTTGAAAGTGTCGCGCTGCATTTTATACCGGATTGAACACTTTGCGTAATATCCGGTAGGAGATGGTGCCGCCGGCGCTCTACTACCGCTGGGATATTGCTTTCGTGGATATGCGACCTTAACACTCCACCGTTGACGCGCTCTCACTCTACTGAAGTGTCCGTCCCTTCACGCTTCGATTTCCCTCCCATTGCTTAATTGGATTCCCTGCGGATTGCCGTCAAGCTCAATCCTGCGGCGATGCTCTAATTAATGAACGGCTTGGCCCGCACTGATTTAGTCCCGCTCAATCACACGATTGATCCTCGCGACGTTGAACCTCGGCTGGCGGGATCCTGATACAATTTAGCTGGCAGTAACTCGAATTCGCAATAAGGTAAAAATAGCAGCTTTCGACCAGACAGATATACGTCCACCGGGATCGGCCTGAATTATTGGTGGACTCTCTGGGGTGCGCGTGCACCCAGGAAACTTTGTCGACTTTATTTCTACTGTCTGTGTACAGTGAGAGACCTCTATCGTATTGTAAATTCATGCATTCCAGTTTTCTACTTGTACTAACCAATGATTTCCACCTGTTCGATTCAGACTGCTGCGTAGTTACCTTCGAAACGTGTACTTTGCATTATAATTACGTAATTGGGTGTCCTTATCGAAGCGACGCTTCTCGCTTTGTCGATTTCGAATTGATCTAATGACAGCACTCCCATCTTCATTATTGAAGTGAAATCCTCGTAGTAAAATATATGTCAGTGTTGTAGAACTGATATGTTCTCACTGTCACTGCTTTTTCTCTGTGTCATATTCTTCTTCCTTTGAATTGATAGGAATCGAAGAAATCCAATGTGATAAATCAGAGGTTTTTTTCTTGGAAAATATCTACTAGCGATCGATTTGCTGAGAAATGAACGAGGCCGGTGCCAAGAGTTTGTTGAAATAAGAGATTATGGATTCACCGCCCCTGTTATACATTATGTCGGCCTCGCATGAACTTCTCAATGAATCTTTGTATCACTGACCTACACGTCTCCGTTTTTCCCTTTTTCTCTCCATTGAATATCCGAGCTTATGAAATTCAATTGACCACCTAATACTTTCGAGAAAGAGTCAGAACAGAAATTGAGTCTGCAGTAATGAATATCAAAGCAAACATACGTTAGCCCGCAATTCCTGACGCGAGCCCTTCGAAGGAATATCGATTCACATAATTTTTCCATTGAGTAACCTGGAGCCAAACAGAATGATGCTTACGCGGTACTTTCGGAGGCCCTAAAATGAGACTCAATTACGCGCACCGACTCAACCCTAGTTCAACCTTAACTTATTATTCGCAATTCTGACGTGCGCTTGAAATTGTTCGACAATAATCAATCAATGACAATTTGGCAGAATACTTGAATCATTGCGGGTGGATTAAGAGAGAGAAAAATGTTTCTAAGTTCATCTAGACTGGCAAGACCAACTTGATCCGGGCAGTGCGCACAGACTCACTATCGCCGGACGTGCATATTTTTGTTTTTCACACTACAAACATCCGAAATCAAAGGGGAAAAAGAAACGCCTGCTTATTTACCGAACTGAAGAAGGAATGGCGCGCATCAGTATCCATTTAAAAAAACCGGTGTATATCCGTGCGTAGAAAGACATTGTTTGCCAGACGTAGTAGGATCGATTGCACGACAATTAATTCATTTGAAATTATTGAGTCGCAAGGGACGCATTTCGTGTCTAATAGTCGATAACTTTCTAGGAAAAGGAATGCGCGCTATTTACGGCTCAGGCTGATCGTAATTAACACCAATCGACAACGATTAGAAAACGTACGTGACTCAGGGTAAACTTGAGCATCACTTGCCGGGCGTTCCTCTACCACAGAGTGTGATTTCTCTTTCTTCCTGAATCGATAGCCTATAATCGTAAAAATATACATCTCGTGATCCTTTTATCTGGTGCGATGGAAGGTGGTAGTACAAAAAGTTGCAAGATCGTCGTGCATAAATTGGAAGAAAGAAAAAAGAGATATCTGACGGGATATCGAGCGGTCTTTAGGCGTGCACGCGTCTAAACCGGGGGTCGAAGTGATGTCAGGCTAGAGATAGATGTCTTGCCCTTTATTTTCGAAGCGATCGATACCTCGGAATCGATCTGTTCGCTAAAGGCTCAGTCTCAGCTTCCAACAATGAGGGATTGTCAAATAATCGTTTATTCGAACGACGATCTTAGTGAAGCTGTTTAATTCGGCGAGGGCACTTTAGGGAAACTAACCGGCAAGCGCATGGGGCGGGGTCATCTTAGAAAAATACAGGTACCATTAATTGTCGTTAGGTAGGTACGTCTGTATGCACAAGAGAGCGTAGCGGTCGCAGTTGATGTCGCTCCCACATTGAGGGGGTTGATTAAAGTGATGAAGGAGCGGCTTCGATAAGGCTTAACTTGATCGGCGCCGATCAGCTTCGCGTTCATACTTGCTATACCCTGCTACGTAGTATTCCCTTATGTCCCAAGAATGGAAAAGTCGGTCTCTACACGCGTACCCTTCCGAAACGAGCGTCTTTTTCGAACCCTCATACCTCATCATAGCAGATAATAAGGTGTGCCAGTCAGAATGAACACATACCACCACACACATCCTTACCATACTTTATTCACACGTTACATCTACTTCGAAATGAAGACATCCTTTTAATAAAGCATCCATTTGAAAATGCCAATGTACCGCCAGCCGACTTTTAATGCCGCGAGTGGCACGCGCAACCTTTAAGCCGGCACCATCTCCTTAACTTTGCAGCTTAGTTCTGCCGATCCACTTAGGCAGCCGATGGCAGACGGGCGTTCGGTGAAATTGTGTTATTTGGCAAAGTCACGACTAAAAGCTTACATAAAACGGGAGGGTTTGCTCAGGAGAGGGACGAAGGCAGCGAGCACCCCATTGCTCTTTTATGGGGCGGCATTTAACCGAAGCGTGACTAACGCAGGATCAAAGTGTACAAACGTGGTCATAGCCCGTTGATATCGTGTCTGAAACCACTGAAATTGCAAGGGCTCCCAGATGCCACGTGATAGAAGTTCGAGGACTGCTTGTATGTTTCACTGATTCTGGCAGAGCGGAAGAAGAATCGAGCCTGATTTATCCGGTGGTCTGAAAAAGAAGTTGGTTCGTTCTACTGGCCGGTTCGATTCCGTGAAAAGAGTCGTTGCATTTATAATAGAGCAGGCGGTGGCGGCACATGCCCGCTGGCTTTATTCAATGACAGAAGCCCTTTAGGGCTAAGGAGATAGAAGAGATGAGACAACGCGGCTCGCGGCGTGTCCGCCCTCGACCTAATTCCCGCGGCAACGAAAACTTAGCCGGCAGTCCGATATCGCACGCGGAACCCTCTTCTCCGCTCGATCAGTCGAACGCTGACAATATCTCGTCGAGGTGCTCGAGCACCGTTGACGAGCGCCTGTCTGAGTCCGTCGACGATTCCGGCAGCCACGACAACCCCTCTTTACATGAACGCCGCACGAGATCCGAGAGGTACACCAACCCTTCCTCTTTCAAGTACCGGGATATCAGATAAATGTGCACCTTTGTGCAAAATAATTAGCCACCCAATCAAGAAACGAATTTCCCGTATGCCTGGCTACTAGTGACGCCTACATTGCTTTAGACTAGTATTATAATGGGTTCTGATTTATTTGATATAAAATCATCACGTGATTATCAGCTGGCGATGAAGAGTGATGTTTGAAAGACAGCATCGCTGGCTGATACAGTCTCGACGAATATCCGTAATTCGCTAATGATTGACTATAGGGCTGGTTACAGTGACTGTGAGCCATCCGGATCGTTTCCTGGCAACTCAGCGGGTAGCTCGTCGAACAGCAGCTTGTCGACGCGAAGCCTGGACAGTCCAAGCACCAGTCTGGAGCAGGTACATCCGAGTGCCTCGGCAGCGAATGCATCTACCTCCTGGGACAGTGATGTCGATGTTGAACCAGACCCGCCAGACTGGAGGCAGGCAGTTGCGGAAGATGTCCTTACTCGGCTCAGTAACTCAGAGAAGAAGAGGCAAGAAGTCATTAATGGTATGTTCCTCAGTCAATATTGACTATCCACAGTTTGTCATCCTGTCGAAAGAATGAACACTGGCGCCTGTTTCAAAAGAATTGTCTACGCCGTACGGGGAATTATATAAATGGCTAATTATACACTTTAAAGCCATACGAGGCGTGTGACGCGCGCGCGTATGCTCTGTATATCTGCATGCATGACGTCCAGTCGGCCCTAATCGATTTAGTCACGTTTGCCGGACAGTATGCCGACGAGTGCAGCTCGAGTCTGAATGATGCGTGCCTTCAATGATGTGTAAACTGAAATGCAATTCTGTATTGATTAGAGCCGACTGAATGGGATTTCGTGAAATAAGCTATCTAGGCAGATATGCTATTGTCACTCGCCATTGCAGTAGAGTTTCTTTGTTTTGGTTGGGGCTCACTCCGCCACGACAGGCAGAAATGTATTTTCGATGAATTGCGATAACAATTTGATTGTTCGAGCGTTCGATCTAACTGTCAATTTTAGCACCAGAGAGTGATATAGAGATTGGACATTCAAGTTGATTCATCGTGTATGGTAGTTTTTTCGATTTTCGATTGAAGTATGTTCTTTCAACGAATGTCATATCTATTTTGCAGAACTCTTTCATACAGAACGCTCTCACGTGAGAGCATTGAAAGTTCTGTCGCACGTCTTCCACAAGCCACTTCTGGAATCGCAAGTACTCCCCTTGGACCAGATCCAGCTTCTGTTTTCAAACCTAGACGAAATGGTGATGATCCACTCGCGCTTTAATCAGGCGATGAAGAGGAAAAAGAAAGAGAACCCTTGCGTCAGCGACGTCGGAGATCTGTTGTTAGAGATGTTCGACGGTGATTCTGGTGAAGCATTTGAGAGGGCTGCTTCGACGTACTGCGCGAAACAGCAAGTAGCCTTGGACGCGTTACGAGACCGGCGACGCAAGGATCCTAAGTTGAATGCCTTTCTCAATGAGATCGAAGCCAATCCTCTCTGCAGGAGGTTGCAACTAAAGGATCACATTCTTACTGGAATGCTCAGGTTGACCAAATACCCATTACTCTTCGAGAATCTGGCGAAATACACGCCTGAGAGCAATGAGAAGGAGAAGGCTGCCGTATTGCGAAGTCTCGAGCGCAGTAAGGAGATTCTCAGTCGAGTGAACCAGGCTGTTCAAGAGGCTGAAGATTATCAGAGATTAGCTGAAATCCAGAGAACGATTGACCGATCGGCTTTCGACAAGTTCGACCACCCAACGGTACAGGAGTTCAAGAATCTGGATATCACGAAGCGCAAACTTATCTATGAGGGCCCCTTGCAATGGCGCAGGACTGAGCAGAATCGGGCGAAGCCTGTCGACTTACATGTCGTGTTGCTGGACGATACAATATTCCTGTTGCACCGACAGGAGGAGAAGTACCTGCTGAAGTTCATCAACACGAATCAAGCGAATTCGGTCTTAAGCCCTATTGTGAAAGTATCAACTGTTCTCGTCCGACACAATGCTGTTGATAAGAACTCTCTATATCTGGTGAATACATCGCAAAATGGGGCACAGATCTACGACTTAGTGGCAGCCTCGCCCGCGGAGCGCAAACTTTGGTTCAAGCATATCTCCGAAGCGGCAGAAGCTTACAAGGCTCGTGATAAACAAGGAAGAAGGCCTACACCACCTACAACACTGCCGGATGAACCTGTACCTTCTGTCGGAGAACCCTCGTCTACCGAGCTCGTTAATATTCCTGAGAAGGCGGATCAGGAACCAGAAGCAGAGGCGAAGGAACCAGTCCAGGAACAGACTAGTGTAGAACATGAAGATGAACCTCCTGATGCTCCTGGACCCGATCTCTCAGTACCCGAACCACCACAACCACCAATGCAACCACCTCCACAGCCACAGCAGCATCTTCCAGAGCCACCCATTACAGGTGAGTTTCACAGGATTTGATGATTCAAAGCCTTACTTTTTCTAGTATTGTTTTATAATTCGACTCACTTGTCATGTGTTCAGGTGTGGGTGAGTCCTTGCGTATGGTATCATGTACGCAAGTGTCACTCATAGATCCACTGGAGGTTCACGTGGAAGTACCACCCGTGCATGTAGCAGAACCTGTTCTCACTCCAATAGGTATATTTTTAAGCAAGAATTCATATTTTTCTTAATCCTAAAGCCTATCACTACCTTAGATGTGTTTTTACAGAACGATTGAGGCGAAAGGATGAGGTAATAAAGCACGCATTGATTGAAAAACAATTATTAGTAGCAGATATCTTAAATATTCCAAAAGAAGATTTTGAACATGTCGCGGACATGGCTTCGGAACCATCCACCGTAGAAAAGGAGCCTGCTGAATTGATACTCGCTGCTATTAGTCAAGCGAATCAATTAGTAGGTATGTTGAATTCAGCATTAAACGTGAGCGAATCGGAGACAGTATTTGCGGCAAGGGGAGCCACAGCAACAGCATCAGCAGCTGCATCCACATCAGCAGCGTCAGCTGCTTGTGAGGCCACAGGCTGCCCAGTACCAAGGGTTCACCCTTATCCTCAAGAATCGTCAGTACCGGTGGCTACGTTGCAGCCAGTTTGTCATTCCTTGGTCTCTCAGTTATCTCAATTACTGGTAAATAGCCGATATCTATATTCGTTCTGTGTTCGAACATTTGAACTAATTAATTATCGCTCAATAGGAAATTGTCAAAGAAAGGGAAGAAGAGCGCGAAAGATTGCGAAAAGAGTTACGCAGAAGCCGGGAACGACTTCATGCTCTGGACGCCGACATACAACGCCGCGAGTTCTCCATTACATCAGTGCAGACACAAACGGAACCCGGTTAGTTCTTCAGTTTTTCACTTTTCTCGAGAATGGATGTTCATAACAATATATGAAACATATATATAATAACACATTTTATTGCTTCTTGTTGTAGATGAAACATCACAGACAGAAAGTTGCATGGATGATCCCAATCGAGATGTAAGTATGATGAATTGATTCTGAACTCTTGGCATTGCTTTTAACTTCTAATATTTCTAAAAGTCTGCTGATTGTTAACAGGAATTCGTAGATGCGCGTGGTGAACCTCAAGCAATTGAGGACACAGAGAACACTTCACATGAGACCGAAACTGAAGTAATGGGGGACAGCGTCGGTTGATACCACCAAGATATTACATTTAATAATGTCTGTTGATCTGGTGCATTTCACGAGCAGGGCCGTTTCCGAATGCTCATACTGGGAGAAATCAAAATTATGTAAAGAACTGACAAATGGCGAGTAGCTGTTTATGGACTACAATAATATTAGACACATATTTACAGAATCATGGGTCAATGATTAATTATGCCTTTGCCAAAGATTTTATGTAACTGGATCTAGATAACGTTCCGCATGTCATATCACGCTGATAACCGATTTTACAAAAGGTCTACCCAACGATGCGTGTTGTTATATAGAAGTTGTTATACTGAGTCTTGTACAACAACGATTTGTGCGAACCCATCGTTTTGTAAACAAGGGTAGTTTGTATACCAAAATCTTCCCTCAAAATAATTGTGGCAAATCGCCGTATTTTGTAAGTGGAGCTCCTGAAAAGGCTAGATTTTTCCTAGTGCATTTTTTTATAAGAAATTTAAGCTGGATCATGTGCGTTTGTAACGATTTAGTTAATTGCCTGGACAAAGAAACTTCCCCATTCACTTGTTTGTGGCGTATGTATATTTTGAAACCAACTGTGTTGCTAATATTACGCTCGATAGCGGTCAGAATGTACATTGCATTTAAATGTGCGTTGGATTAGGAAACTCGATTGAGAATAGGAAGCTTAAACTAATACATATTAGATCGCATTTGTATTGCAAAAGTACATTTTTAAAGTTTCAAGTTTTTTATCGGAAAGGTGATTTGTACGAGATTAAACAAGTAGTGAGGTTTAATGTAATATCGATTAATGCGCTTTTTGTACATTTTTAATAACAGAAACACGATGTTGAGGATATACACCCTGGGAGCGGCAGACGCCTGATTATTTTTCATGTCTTCCAAAAGAGGTAGGATCTGAGTAACAAATTTATCATGTTTACTTTTATCTCAATAAACATGTCACCATGATCAACACACTGGAGGCAAAGTTTATTGGTAAAAAGATTCAATACTTTTGTCTCTCTGTCAGTTTAGGTTTAGACATGTTTTCTTTGGAATTTACGATCTATGATATTATTATACGATACTATCATCGAACTTCTTATTTATTGTCTAATTACATTGTTACTTATTGCCTCGTAAGAATTAAGGCACAGCTATTGATATTAATAAATATTGTAATTGTAAGTACAGCACTGGCAATATTAATAAACGCAGTAATAAACTTACAACCGCGTAGATTAAAGCAATGCAAGTTTGAGTAACATCCGTAGAAGGAACGAGGTAAAGAGACACGAGAGTATTTTAGATTATCGCAGGTTTATGTATATACAAGGCTTTACTGCTCGGTCTGATCTTTTTTTTTCTTTCTTTTTGTGTGAGAACAGTGTAGTATCGATGAAAATGACAAAAAAAATGGAATTTGTAAATACAGCATTGAAGTAAAGCGAAAGTATCTTATACTGTACTGGCTTTACGCAAATGTGTACCATACTTCGTTGGGGTATTACGTGTACAAAATATAACTCATAATAATCATACACGTAGTGTCGGGTATGCTTTTGCCGCTTCCAGAGTTTAAAGTTAAACGGAGGTATAAAGTTATTCGCGAAACAAGTGGCCATTAAATTTCTGTGGCATTGATGGAAGTGCCAGAAATTCTAGACGATCAGCTCGTATAAATCACAAAATCCTTCTCGTTAGCAACGAGGAGTGAGTGTCGGGCAAATTTGACTTCCACTTTTCATCTCCGCCCACATGATGTATAATGGTTTCATACATCCGACACAAAACAGTCACATAGACCCATGTAATAACATGTACTGCCGAGAATATCAATAGTAGCGAGGAACAATACTTCCACCGTTATTTCGATATAGACGTATGAATCTGACAGAAATTTGCTTCGTACAAGCAGATGGTTTGTCGTGTTAATACTCGTTACGGTACCAATGTCTTAGAATAGTCATACAGATCAGTTTTGCGCGCTTCATCTCGCGTGTCCTACGTTTTCGCGCTTGTGTATTCGCATATTTGCTTAGCAAAATTAATATCACCTTCGCCTTTGGTGCTGTATCTGCCTAAACGAATAACAAAGTTCCTTTATCAAACGTAAGGAAAATGTAACTAGAATGTAGAAGAGATGGAACATAACGAGACAGTAAATCGAGAATAGATTTGATAAATCCTGAACATAAGTGGTAATTAGGAAGTTAGCCGGAGTAGGTGCGACGCGCGAGAAATGCCCGATACAGGATATTTCTACAAAGGACATTTTGTAGGGAGCGAACAATTCGAGATCACAGTGACGCTAATGTAACGAGATACTAGGCACTGATTACTATGTTTATCATGACGAAAGAAACACAGTTGGAATAGAGGAATGTACTATTTTTGGCAATTAAGGACTGATCGTGCAAAAAAGACTTACCTGTTTACATAAAATCTTTGCTACTATTAAACACTAATAATTCCCTAATAAAACACAAACTACTATAAATACAGTACTATGTATATGTATAAAATATTTAATAACATTATTAGTTGATATTATTATTATTATTATATTATTACAATTATTATTGCATTAAAATACATATTAAATTGTAAAAGCTGTTGTCCTTTGTTACATTGCTAGGTGGCATTTTGGGGAAGGGTGAGTACAATATTCAAGCTTCGGTTACTACCTGTCTTTATTGAAATGTATTTCTATTTTACACGCATGTCTGGATAATGTACAATTTTACGAGAAGTACGGCAGTTTCCTTGGTGAAAGAATTATAAATTATTTATCAGTCTTAGTCTTAAGCTAAAAATAACGTCGGCTCACACACTCAACATACATATACTTAACAGTTAATAATATACATGGGTTCATGCACTTCACGCGATAACAGTGATACTCGATAATCCTCTCGCTTCAATATCATACTGTGTTTATAAGTACCGTGTGAGTATTTAAAAGTAGTCTTACATTAACGCGAAGACTAAACTATCGTTGGTGGCTGAAGTACAGCTGGAGCCCGTCTAACTTTTAAAGCTTCTGGACTCATGGCTCGCACCTGTTTCGTTATTTGGTCATAATCGTACATCACCGCCAATCCACCTTCCTGACTATTCTTTCTCTGAAAAGTCTTATCAGGAGATGCACAGACACTCTTCTGACGGTCAATGGAAGTTGTATTACTATAGAACGCATCCGCAGCGATGCTACCCTCTTCCTCTTCTCGTTTATAGCGCCTGCTCTTTAACTTCAGCAGAGAGTACACCCCGACAGAAATCAAGAGTAGCAAGAAAAGTAGACCAACAGCCGCTGCAGCAGCAATTACCCTCATTTCAGTGGGATCTCTGACTATTAATTTAATACTCGTAGAATCTCGACCCTTTTCACTCTCCACTAAAAGAGTGTAGACTCGCGCGTCCTCCTTTTGCAACTCTTTAATCTCAAGCTTCGCCCAATAGCAATTCGTTACCATTTTATTCTCGATAATGGGTTCCAAGGGTAGCGCCTCGAATTTTGGATGGATGTTCTCACCTGTGAATAGAAGGGTTTTTAAGTAGTGTCAAGAGCCTTTGAATAAGGGCTTTATTTCAGGAGCACTCAAAGCACTCATTGAGTTAAGAGGTCATCATCGTACCAGCTCTGATGTGGGAACTACCCCACTGCCAGGCAACTAGTCGTGGAGGAGGCCTCGAACAGAAGCGAGATTTCAACCGATGGACAGGTTCTCCGGCCCAACCAATTGATTCGTAGAACCCTTTTGCTCCTGAAGAAGGCCTTGCTTGTATCTCTGGCGGACCCGTCACATGAAGAACGTAACGAGCCTCGCTCGGAGTCTCTCTTCGCACTCCATTGATCACGTTAAACGCCACGCATCTATATTCTCCTTCATCGGACCACATTACATTCTCTAATCGCAAACGCTTGCCGCCGTTCCTATTGCCAATAGGATTCTCAATCATTTCCGTGGTACCTCCACGAAGGTGTAACCATCTAAACTGGGCAGGCGGACTCGCCTCGAATTCCGCGCATTCGAATGGTTCCAAATCACTTCCAAGAAGAGTCGTTTCTTCGTATCCCAACGTAGTTTCATTGTCTACTGCTTGTAATCTTGGTGCATCTGTAAAAGAAGATATTATATGGGTATTTATTATATTCGGGTTTGTGTATCGGGCGGATCGAAAGGTGGCAGTCACGCCTTTCAATCACTGCTGCACCCTCTCTAACCGCTTGGTAAGGAAAGGAGAAGAATGTGGAAAAGAAAGGTAGCTTATTACGAACATTGCACGTCGAGTCTGTAGTTAGCCGGAGTGCTTTCACCGATAACGTTAACCGCCTTGCAAGAATAAAGGCCGGCATCGTTCCTCTTGACCGGCTCGAATCGTAGCTCCGACCCGGTGAAGGTGCCGTTTGGCTGCGTTCTGTTTAACGTCAACGATAAGACGTTCCCAGAAGCTGCATCGCTGTTATCCACGCTGATGGATGCCGAATCCTTGAACCACTTGATCGTCGCTGCGGGATTGGCGTCGGAGAAGCATCTTAAGCTAACGAAACTTGCCATATCCTCGAGAGTGGCTGCGACTGAGCGCGGGCTTGCTTCTAATCTCACTTCTGGAGAGTCTGAAACAATCAAGCGTTCTCATGCTGCACAGTAGAGACTTCTCGTGTTTCTATTGCCCTGGGAATACCAGTAGTTAACTGCTACCTACAGTGAATATCAAGGCGAGTCTCCGCAGTTACTGGAACCACGCTCGAAGGATGCACGCTGATACATCGAATTGGTAAACCATGGTTTTCACGTTGTCCTCGTACTCGTAATAGACTATGAGCTGCCCATGTTTTAGGACTATCCACTTCCGTTGCATTGGTTTGTCCTCTCAAAGCATCCACTTCGTCACCTCCTATGTACCTGTTTCATAAATCTGTATTAGTGTATCGTTCGATTTAAGAAAGGGTGTACTCCTGGCATCAAGATTCGCCCTACATATTCATTCCAGAAATTTCCTTGTGCCAGCGATGCGCGAACAGACGAATACTGTGCCGCTCGGCTTCACAGCATCCATTCTTCGCTACTGGGGGGAAAAAAAATCAGAGCGGCGGACGAAGGAGAGTGCTTCCTTATTTCGCTTGGGCTCTCGCATTTACAGGAATTACTCGCTGGTCACTCGGAACTAAGAGAGAACTGGGTTGCTCTTTTACGAGCTTTAATGTGCATGCTGCTTAATGAGCCTTCGTCTTCTCTTTGCAGTAGTACTGTGCTTGCTATAATTATGCAGATTACGAGCGACGGAGCAAAAGAGAAAAGTCAGCAGCATCTCTCCTCGACAATGGGACCGATGAGGATGTAGAGAAGAAGAACATTAGCGTTTCCAAGAAGCCGCTGAATCGTCGGGCGGAAAATCATGGGTAACGGTTACCAGAGCAAACGCAAGCTTAACGCAATAAAGTGATGCGGAGATGTTAGTATTACTGGGGCATCCTGTAATACAGTAATTTACGCTTGATACTCTGCCGAAACGAACTGTGCCGTTACGCTTCCAGCACGTGCTATACCAGATAGTTGCCTGGAATCACGCTCTCGGAAGTGAACGATTAACATCCGCTTTGCCAAAAGCATAAACATCAAAATCTTCAAAGCATCGCATTAAACAGTAGTGTCTTTTAGAAATCATGTTTTACCAAAAAGGAAATTCTAGTTCTTCATTCGTAAGATTACTGAAGTATAAAACTGAAAGAGAGTATAAAGTACCCCGCTGAATACGTAAACACGATATTACGGGTTGCTAGTTCGAGCAGCTAGAACTGGCAGCAATTTACATATTTCAAAAGGTTGATATTTCCCACCAGCCAATGAGGAAGTAAACTTTCGAGTTGGCAGATCGTGGAAAAGGAGATATGATGTACGAATATGTCCATTCGAGGTAAGTTGAATGTTCTTGCATGACTAGTAAAGAGAAGATAGCTATTCGCAAGAAAGGGGTAACATTTGGATGACACCTAGCAGTACAACCTACCATTTTATCTGCGCTGGCGGATTTCCGTATCTGGAGACGCAGGATATAGTAACTTCCTGTCCCTCGCGTAGAGTTAGGGCGGTGGTCAAAATTGTACCACCATATTCGAGTCGGGGTTTCCTGGGCTTAACTGGAATCAATGGGAAAACAGACATATATCAGATACAGTTGAGCGGCACTCTCTCAACGAACCGTAGAACAGCAAGCGCGCGCGTGCGAGTTCATGGCCTTTCCCCAGGTATTTGCATTATAATAGGGGGTCAAGCATTCATCGACCATCGTGGAAAGATAGTAACGATAGCTAATCATGGGAAATTCCCCCTGGCATAATACAAAGAGCTAGCTTGTATTTTGCACAAATCTTCACTCAACGCGGCAATCCGGTGGCTCACAAAAATGCGGGAAAGTAGAACGGAACGTGCGATTCGTGCAAGTGTTGCACCATCGTACACGCCCTCTTAAGAGTCTTAAGGTTCCTTATTCGAATTTACGTTGTTTCGTAAAATCTGCATCGTTACATTCGACCGATTTCAAGATTCGATAGAAAGACAAGTAGTCATTCGACAAAGTAGTTTATCATGGTAATTACTCGATGCATCTTCATTCTGGCGCGTTAATGGATTCGCCTAATATGTGCAGCTTTCAGTTAGAAGAAGCAACTGGAAATGTTCATAGTGCCGTTGGACGTTGAGTCACGCGAACAGGTGATACAGTCATCACGCCTAATGGTATCTCGGCTGATCTAACGTTGATCTAGACGCGCGTGCCTTTAACTCTCCCCTTTGTAATTGTTTTAAAGTATTTAAGGCAGCCTGTCAACGAGAACAGAGTTTATTTTGCAAATGGTGTTCTCGCCGCACCTGAACATTGACACTTGTTTGTTTGAAGAGAACGGTTGGCCCGGAGCAAAGCGCATATGTCGCCCAACTGGCTGCCAGTCAATTAAGGGTGGCAGAGATAGCCGGGCAGCAGAAAAGGAAGCAAGTACCAACCATATGTGCCAGATACATTCAACAGTACACATGCTCCGTTGCCTTTCAATACACTCTGACATATGCGAGAGTTTAGATTCTATAATTAAATATTTCACCATGCTCCCTCGCTACATTTGAATTCGTATCGCAACGACTTTGCCATGCACTATTGAACACATCAAGTTTTAGACAGACTCATACTCGTTATAATTTTAAACTGACATTGAAGAATCCGACATTGCATATATATGTGTCGACCTAATAATTTCAATGCTTCAACGCACCGACGTAAGTGTGTAATAATGTGCAACCTAATGATGACTGTCGATAGTCGATCATATTAGTACTTAAATGCTCTTTAGATTATCGCTCTATTTCATATCGCTCGAACATCATCGCTTCCTCGCTCATTTAAAACACATTAGCTTGAAAATTAGACTGATTCGGTATGACTCGTGTTCAATAATGGTTGTAATAGTACACGATAATCAATTATAGTATATTTCCTGTTACGTAAAATGTGGGTTAATATTGGGAATTAATTTCGTAGGAAGAACTTACCCCTCACGAGTAATCGTGCGGGCAGAGACGTTAATGCATCCTGCCGGGTGAAATCGCCAGAAGTGACCTGGCACTCCCAAAATCCATCATCAAAGTCAAGGGAGGCTCGTCTGATAAGAAGGGTGCAATCACTTCCTCGTCCGCCTGCCCACTCGTATTTGTCAGGGTGCATGCCTACTGGTTTCCGGTCTTTCTGCCAGATGCATTGACCCCTCTTATCTTGCACCCGACATCGCAGCTGTACGTCGTCGCCCGAGGAGACTTCCTGGTAGATCGCAGGGGTTTCCGCGAATCTCTGCTCACCGAACACGCATGGCAATAATGCTAACATCACGATAAATCTTTTCAACCACCGAATCATCTTGGTTTTGTCACTTTTTAAATATCACTTATAGATTTTTCGTGTATTTCTATTTTAATTGTAATATTTATATTGTCCTTCAAATTTGAAGTTGAGTATCAAAGTTTTATTTGCACATGTAAAATTCGAATTTCGTTGATTTAAGTCCTGCGGGGTTGCAGATTATTTATTAATCTGCCACTCTTTCTCCATTGAATTGTCACTGGATAAGATTGCGATGCTCACTTTATTAATACAATGGTTTAACTCAACGCCACTGTGGTAAATGACAATCGTCATCGCGCGAACGACCACACGAGGATCTTGCCGCGGGCGAACTTGAGGAACGAAGTGAGTCGTCAGAAAATTCAAAGAGTCCTTCCACTTGCTGTGAGAGGCAGCCTAGCGCCATGCTCGGTGAAGGCTTCAAACATTCCACCCCCTTTTCCAGCCCCTCCCGCTACTGTAATCTCGTGCTCCTGTTGGTTCAAAAGAACACCGGAATAAGTAACGCGCACTATAATTGTCCAGATAGGGAAATGAAAGGAGTTAGAACAAAAAGAGTTGTCCTGATTATCATAGTGAAAATAGAATATCGTGGGAGTTTATAAATGAAAAGGGTAGTCGAATCCCGCGCTACAACCAGACAACAATGGCATCAATAACGCAAGGAACTTTTAATTGAAATTAATCCCTTTTATAGTAACGTTTCACTACTTTCACGAGCTATATTCTATGTTCAAGACTGTTTTCACTAACAAAAAAGATCGGCACAATTGACGCACCGTGCATTCCATTCAAATACTTTCACTGTAATTCGAGCTAGTTTAGTCATAGCTGCTCAGGCATTCGGCTCGCGGTCACGGAGCATTTGCAAACTCACACGATGATTCGATCGACTGAGATATATGCAACAACAATGCCACACTCATTTTCTGCATCCTTAACTTTTAGAAGAAAAGGATTTTCAACACTCTAGAACAATTCCTACCTTGATTAAATGGAGCGATGCCATCTATTTCCTAAGTTGGAGAACATGCTACCACATCCCGAGCGAAATTCGGTCCCATTGTTTCAGGAAGCGCCACCCTTCACTTTACGATTAAAGAGATGCACCCCGCACGATTTAACAGACCAAAGACTCGACAACTGCACCACATTCAATCAAAACTAAATCTTGCAAAATCACAGCTTTTCCAGATAAGTAATTCGTGATCAGAGCAGTCCCACCTAGATTATTGTTCTTTAGAATCTGAGCACACCGATGATTCAACGCGGGTGATTGGTACCGGTAACTGTCTCGGTAGCTTGTCGAAAGTTAGAACGTTCGGGGGATCGGGAGTGGTCTCGATAAGAGGATAGGCCTTCAAGAGAATCGGGGGAAAAATGAAGGAAAGGAGCGGCCGACGGCGGCATGAGAGAGGATCGAGGTGAGTGCAGTGTATCTAGGACGGTCCGAGTAGAATGCCGAAGGCACATAGTGGAACTGAGCTAGAGTCATACCCGGAGTTACAGGCGGAGTTACAGCCGGAACGTTCACCGGACTGGAAGCGGAAGACGGGCCCCAAACGCCGGGCCCACGCGTGCGTATCCAACCCTGTCTCCTCTGGGCTGCTATCCTTATTATTCGAGCGTGTTATCATTATGCCGCGCTACGCCAAGCCTAGCCACCCATTTCTCCCTCACACACCCTTTGGCTCACTCACACATAATGCCAAATAACTACCTCCTCTGGTTCCACTCGTTGCAGGGGGTTGCTCAGTAAATTGGGCCCAACAATCTGAAGTCTGCTCAGTATAGTTAATGTCCTCATTATTTATTCGTGCCCTAAAAAAATAATAGAGCGGCAACAATTTCGACGATATTCTGACTGTCTTCCAGTTACATCGAGATTGCTAATAGGTGAAAGTAACGTCTGCCGTGCAAAATTGAGACTTGCGCGGCAGACGTCGATGTCATTTGTCGAATCACTCACAGGAACGTTCAGTACACTTTCCAAACGTCATTCTGCCCGACGTGGCACGTGCCCCTTTCTTAACTTGTTCATCCTTCCGCTTCCATTGAATGGAAGACAATTGTCTACTAGAATTTGTAGAATCTAGGTTAGTCTTTGATAAAGCAATTGAAACTCGATGGGGGACGCATTGCATACTAGAATTCCACTGCATTTTCCAGTTCGTGTGATGCAGTATCACGTTCAGCTCCCGTGACGATCATCGGCATTTAATGTTTTACCCTACCATTGCTAGACTCGTACACTTGTTGTAGGTTTGCAATGTCCAAGGCCGCGCTCGAGTCATTACTTAAGAACTTGCGAGCTGATACATATTGTGCAAAACATTTTCCCTGGGAGAAATCCTCTCGTGCTTGGGGTCTTCCCTTTTCAAAGTACAGAGGAGTCCCCTGACTATGAATGAATGTGTCGAGTTCCACGCATCGGTGCGTTGGGGTGAGCACGATTCTACTCCAGATCTTACAACTAGCATCGTAAGGATTTATGATTACAATAAATAAATGATAAGATTCTAGAAAACAAAGCATCCAATGCTGACTAATTCCTATCGATGATACAATTCATCTATCATACTGTTATCGTGTTGAACGATCTCGATTAGCAAGCTTATCTCGTGTTATCTTTCACGAACAGGCTGTAAACAGCAATAGTGTATGTTATCGGAATCATACATATTTATAAGGTAACTTGTGATCGCGCTTTCTCCACTTGTAATCTTGCAAAGCTGAATCAGTTGCGTATCAATTGCGAAAAGCGAATTGCATCAGGAGTACCGAAAGTACGCGGTACATCTCCCATTAACTGTAGAAGGGTGAGGAAATCTGTGCAACACGAATTTCCAGTATCTTGATAAAGCAATCTTCAATGGTGGGAGCTGTGTTTCCTAAATGAAACTTCTTTAATAGTGCGATAAGTTTTGAACTACTGTGATAGAGAGACAACGAGATTAGAGTCGAGATTTCAAATTACCACTAGTTGTAGAGTTTCTACTATACAGTTCGTGAGAGCCTGAATATCACAGGCGTAGTAGGCTCTCGATTGTGTGATTTGTGTCGGGTATAAAGCAAGTGTAGGACCAATTTCCAAGGATTGCAAGGAGAGCAACGCTGACGCTAGTGAACAGCTGGAACTTTTGAAAGAACCTCGGCGTAGATATCTACTGGTACTCCTTGACGACAGGAAGGAGGAGAAGGAAGCCTCCTCGAGCTCCTCGATTCTCCACGCTGCATCGATCTATCGCAAGAACCGCTGCTCTTCCCTTGGTCGCGCAGCCAATCTCAGGCCTGTTGTGAACAATGGCGACGTTTCGACAAAAGTGACATTGCTGGCGAGCAAATGTGTTTCCACGCGTATCGCGGCAACCCTCTTTTGTAGAGATTAATTGCACACGCGGGGACCTTGGCCGCGAAGGAACTGGTTGTCACGATGGCTTTAAACGCCAATGCGTTGTCCAGTGACATAAGTCGAAGGAACCCGCAGGATGAGTACGAGCTCATCCAGAGGATAGGCAGTGGAACCTACGGAGATGTTTACAAGGTTCGTATACACTTGCCTACGACCATCACTCGATCGCATCTGAAAATAAGGCCTGCATTCATTTCGTATTACCAATATTCTTCCAGGCCAAAAGACTCTCTACCAATGACTTCGCTGCTATTAAGGTTATCAAATTGGAACCAGGTGAGTGTCTCGCGACGACACAGCTTTCCTCTCGATTCTTCTCAATCACTCGTTCCCACGTTTCATCTGCGTAGAAATCCTACTGATTTGTGTCGAGCAAGTTTCACATTCGAATTTGTCGTATATGATGCTGCTATATAATGTCGCACAATCTTTTAAAAATTAATTCGTTCATATTTCGAGAGGCATAATGGTTTTTTGTACAATGTTACGACGCGTGGACATCCGTGTTACAGGAGATGACTTCGCTCTTATCCAACAAGAAATTCTCATGATGAAGGATTGTAGGCACCCTAATATTATTGCTTATTATGGAAGTTACTTGACAAGGGATAAACTATGGATCTGTATGGAGTTCTGTGGCGGTGGTTCTTTACAGGATATATACCACAGTACGCGTGTGATTTTATTCTTTTTGTTTGTGTGTTAGTAAATGATGTTCATTGTGGCTATTGACTTGCAGTAACTGGACCATTGCAAGAGATACAAATAGCATATATGTGTCGTGAAACTCTTCAGGGATTGGCTTACTTACATAGTATGGGCAAGATGCATCGTGATATTAAAGGTGCCAATATATTGTTAACGGAAGCTGGTGATGTGAAATTAGCAGACTTTGGTGTGTCAGCACAAATAACAGCAACTATAAATAAAAGGAAGAGTTTTATTGGTACCCCTTATTGGATGGCACCTGAGGTAGTTTTTTTTCATGTGTTGAAATCATTAAGCTTGGTGTTACGAAGCAATTAGTTTCCTATTGTGACAATGATTGTTACTTATAGGTTGCAGCAGTGGAAAGAAAGGGAGGCTATAATCAACTTTGTGATATCTGGGCTTGTGGAATTACTGCAATTGAATTGGCGGAACTGCAGCCACCTATGTTTGATTTGCATCCAATGCGTGCCCTCTTCCTTATGGCAAAGCATGGATTTAAACCACCCACATTGAAACATCGTGACAAATGGAGCCCAACATTCCATAACTTTGTGAAAGTTGCATTAACAAAGAATCCCAAGAAAAGGCCAACAGCGGAGAAGCTACTACAGCATCCCTTTTTCCAAGGCGAAATGAGTAAACGATTAGCCTTGGAATTGTTGCAGAAAGCATCGGATCCTAGTCATATGTTCACGGACACTGAAACTGACGAAGATGGAATAGTCCTAATAGTACCACAGAGAATTGCATCTCGACATACCGCAAGGCCAAGGCCGAAGAGTCCTATTACCCAGTTAGACAGTGCTGGTGAGCTTTTGAGACTTGCATTGTCATACTCAAGGAAAGAGTACAATGATTTTTTACATGTTATTCCAGATCAAATCAACCTGGATGGCACCTTACAACGGGACTCAGTATCACCTCCGGTAGACAGACATCCAACTTGGGATATTAAGGACATAATGAATTCTGTAACAGATATTATTGGCATTATAGATTTTTCTCAAAATGTTATTCATGTTTTACATTGTTTTTTTATATGCCTAGGCTGTCCATTACTACGATCTGCATCCTGGTTGTGGGATTGGGAGTGCCTTTGAAGATGTACAGGAAAAGTAAGTGAATCCGAACCCTGTAATATTTTTAACACATTTTTGGAATTGTTTTATAAATGCGGGAAGGGTTAAGGCTGCAAAGTACCTCCACTAATATGGTCGTTGTTGTCTTGCTCTGGAAACTTTCATGTTTAGTAACAAGTCAAATGGACTATTTGAAATTTGTTGAATATGCATTAAAAAATACTTATGAAAAAGTTCAAAGCAGGACAACAATTTAATATCAATTTTAATCAGAAATATTTACGTATCCCTAATTTATCAAATTGGGTATGGCACGTCTGCTTACGCTTTGCATAATATTATATAATTCACTTTGTAACAAAGCCTTTTTCAAGTTCTACGAGCAGTTCAGAATATGCAGATATTAAAACGAAAATAACATAAGGTTATTGGGCACAGAACTAGTTCAGTTATATATTTTGTGAGTTTTGAAATTACTAACAACTGTTAATTCTTTCTGACGTCAATGTTGGTGTTACCAAAACCATAATTCATTAATTCTCTAGCTAAGAAGTTTCTAACGAGAATTAATGCAGTCTCACTTTTTCGGCCTGCGTATAGATGATATGATTTATTTTTCTATTAGTACTCTCGGCTCAAACATTACAGCCGATAATAGAGTGAAGCGTCGAAGCAAAACAGGCACAGAGATTTTTCAAATGAGTTTAAGGTAATACAGGTTACAACGATAGTTTGGTGTGGAATTTTCCTTGTAATGTTGCACACTTTGAATTTAAAAGAAAATAACATTGACACATTTTACAACATACAAAATTGAAGAGATTTTGAATGACGTTTTTAGATCTTACACTATAATACGAGTTCTACGACTTCTAAACAGTATTCATGTGATATTCTATATGCCGTGAACATAATTGCATGTTGTCTAGATTTCTTAAATTTATAAATGTGGAACAATTTCTTTTATTTAATTGAAGATAAGCGTTTTTTGCCCAGTACTTCGAGCATGTAAAAGAAGCAGTGTTTTTTTTTATGAACGCATTGCATTTCGAAAGTTTGTTTCATGTATTGTTAGCGTGTATGTCCTACAGCATATGTTTCATAGTGAAATGTTTTGCATGCAATAGTTATCAATGCCTGCTGAAACTGCATGATTGATATAAAGTTTTCTAGAATACTATGATTGCCATTTTTCTCGTGTAAGTACTTTCATCGTACACTGTGCATTTCGGTGAGTAACGAGTTTTGAGGGCGCGTCCGCATTCTTTTAGCTTCTCTTCTTCCTTCAAATTCGCCTAACTTTGATAGGAATAATATTGTGCACTTCATTTTTCATTTTAAGTAGTGAAGTTTTGTAGTCGTAACAAAATGTCGTGCATCTACTGTGTATAAAATAGGGCGTAACTTGTGCAGTATTTCTTTATATTCCACATCGGCGAAATAGCAAGTACGCAAAGTGAAACCGTGATCTTGGAACAATACCGAATGCTCGCAATATACAGTACTTTTCATCCTACTGAATGAGGCCCCCGTCCACCTATCGTAATCGCAGTTTTTCCCTATTTTTATTCTTTGTAGCCTTAATTTTTCTGATCAGTTTGTAATTTTAATAATTTCTCCCTACAGGAGTCTATTGCAGTACATTGATGAGGAGTTGTTGCTAAGGTATTGGCAGGTAACCCTTTTCCCTTGCACCTTGCACCTTGCACTTAACGCTGTGCATTCAACTAATTACATCTTACGGTTATTCTTCATTAACGTTTTGAGCAAAATGCGTATATTTTACTGGCCGAATAACCGCACTCCAAGAAATAGAATACTTCAGAATCTCTTAGCGTGTTAGGGCGTCCTTTAGCAAAAATGAATAGATGTTAGATCAATATAAGGACTTGATCACACCACAGCGCGGAATAAGTATGATTAATAGAATATGTTTGGCAACGTGTACATAGATAGATATATTCAGGCTTGAACTTTTCTAGTCTTCCAGCGTGCTTCTTCTTCAAATGCCAATGAGCATTCTTATACTGGTAGTTGCATGAGAAAACTTTCCGTGTGACTTTAGTTTAGCCTTATTAACCATATTGGTGGTGGAAGTTAACGAATGTCGAAGAAGAAAAGTTACGGTTTCCGTTACTCTGGCACTAATGGTATTGGGTATCGCATTTACATTTGCAATAATGTTTTGTAGTGCGCGCAATGATCTCATATTCACTATCACGTGGAGCATTGACCAGAGAAACTTTTTCAAATATTGTGGTAGATAAAGCCGACGAATATATCTCGCATTAATTCGGAATACTGAAGAGTAACTTCGAACCAGTCTTATAATATATTTTATAGTGTACGATTATAGTTTCATATGCGCAGGGGGAATGCAATGTCGATGGTCGGTGGGCATTGCGATCAGCTATATTCCCTGCAGTAAGTAAATAACCAACTATCGTAATAGCAGCTTACCCTGTTTTCGGTTTTAATTCTAGATTATTTCGGTCTATTTCACCAAGCACACTATACACGGAAGCACCGTGGACTAGGCAGAGGCTTACTAGTTGACAACAAAGTAGGAGAGAATGTAGACGTTTAGAATAGGCCGTTCACGGGTAGCCCTCGAGATATTAACTATTTTTGATTTTCTTCAGAACCGATTATCTTTGTTTCCGTAGACATTCGGCTATTGCACACATCATACAAGTTCATGTTCAGTGCCTAATCACATCACACCACCACAGAGTTTATGTCGGAGAAGATTCTCCTTTTACAACATACTTAAGCTTGTTACGTCTAATTCGTTATTTTTCTCATTAATATGCGACGTTCGTTTGTTTTATTTTACCAAGCGTATATTCACTAACTCGAGTAACTCGAAAAGATATATGGATTCCAATGAGAGCAGATATAATGTCTCTTCAGCATTAAGAACGTCTTCTTTGTTTTTCTTTTTCAGAGCAACTCTTCCTCTTGGGGAGTCATCCAACGATTGCGAAGTTCATTGCCCATACTACAATATGTCTGGTAAGTTCAATTTACAATTCATTCTGTACATTAAAGCGATAATTAAAAAATATCGGACAAATAAAACAAGAGAAGGGTATACATGAAATTGGAAATTATTCTTATCAACTCTTTCGGGGATAAAGCTTTAGAACGAAATGGTTGAAATTCTGAAAGAGTTGAAATGCTGAGAGCTTAGAGTATAAAGTAGGTTTGGTGCTCAGGATCTCAAGCAAGTCCCAGGCGTCACAGCTCTGTGGACGAATTGTATGGTCTGGTGAGCGGTTCCCAGTCTTTAGCGGCTATCAATGGACAACGTCAGCGATCACTTTCGGACAGTGGTCCAAGAGATGAGTGCTCACAATCGAATGGTAGGAGCACGAACATACCGTCTGGAACAGTGCTACATTATATCCATATCAACCAACATACTAGATAGTGCAGTATTTGTTTGGAGCATGCTCCCTCATATAATCCGCCGCATGTTCTGATTACACTCGTTTCTTCATATACATTTCTTTTCCAATCGTAAAGTAATAATTCGTTAAAGCAATTCGACTTATTGCAGTGCATCTAAGAAGGCATGTTCCCATAGTATTTATTATAATTATTCCTGCGGATTTTATTTCATCCATTTTTTATCACCGAAACATGTTGCATAATAATCCGAGAACCTTGCACTTGAGACAAAAAAGTTGTGACTACGATATTTAATATATGAGGAATGACATTCTGTGAAAACTGAAATTCTAGGTGATAATGAAGGAGCTGCAGATGGAGAAAGAGATAGTATGAGTCCGGATCTATTGTCAGATACTCCTCCAGTCCCTCCAAGAAGAAGGGACCGAAAACGGCACACACCTCCTAGACCAATTAGTAATGGCTTGCCACCCACGCCAAAAGTTCATATGGGTGCATGTTTCTCAAAAGTAAGGTTTATTGAAGTGAAGGAATATGTTCGATTTAATTGCTATAACAAAATAATCGTATATTTAGGTATTTAATGGTTGTCCATTAAGAATCCATTGCACAGCCAGTTGGATTCATCCGGATACTAGGGATCAACATTTGCTAATCGCTGCCGAAGAAGGGATTTATAATTTAAATTTAAATGAACTTCATGAAACCGCGATTGATCAGTTATATCCTCGACGTACCATATGGATGTATGTCATTAAGGATGTCCTTATGTCTTTGTCAGGTAATTACCCAGTTTCGCTGATGAATATTGGTATTTAATGCTTGAGAAATAGCTAAGTTGGCCAATAATTTCTAGGCAAAACACCACAATTGTATAGGCATGACTTACTAGCAATGCAAACCAAACAGACGCACAGGTTTTCCTTGCATATGAATAAAATACCGGAGAGATTTGTACCACGCAAGTTTGCCCTCACCACTAAGGTACCAGATACGAAGGGCTGCACCAAGTGTTGTGTTGGAAGAAATCCGTACAACGGGTGGGTCAATGAAATCTGAAGCTGTAATCTAGATGATTTCGAATAGATACTCATATGATCGCTTCACATGCAGGTACAAGTACTTGTGTGGTGCAATGCCGGCAGGAATATTTTTAATGCAGTGGTACGATCCTCTTAATAAATTTATGCTGTTAAAACATTTCGATTGCAATCTGCCATCGCCCTTGAATGTTTTCGAAATTATTATCACGCCTGAAATGGAGTATCCAGTGGTGTGCGTGTCCGTCAAGCAGCCATATCAACAAAATAAACTCAAGTTGGATTTAATTAATATGAACTCTGGAGCGAGTTGGTTCCACAGTGATGAGCTCGAAGACATGGACGGTTCAGGTAGGCATGATTTTAAGTCGCCTGAGATGATTTATACTTGCATAACAAACTGAATTTTGTCACAGCAACTGTGATACCAAGAAGGGAAAACTTGAATGTTATCAATGTCACACAACTAGAAAAAGATGCAATATTAGTGTGTTATGACAGTAAGTCGATGTATAATATTAGACATATCCTGGATCTAACCGAATTTTATTATTAACTTCAATGCTAATTCCAGATTTAGTAAAAGTTGTCACGTTACAAGGAAAGCCAAAAGTTAGTCGAAAGCAAATGTCGGAACTTCACTTCAATTTTCAAATTGAATCAATCAGTGAGTTTTCACATAACTTTCGAAAAAATGTATTGTGCGTAAGGGAAATAACTGTCTGTTCGTTTTAGTTTGTTTGCCAGACAGTATACTAGCATTTCATAAGCATGGAATGCAAGGCAGAAGTTTTAAGAACGGTGAAATCACACAAGAAATTAGTGACCCGAGTAGAACGTACAGATTACTTGGTTCAGATAAGTATGTGTCCTATACCTAACATTCTACGTCGGTTTCTCATATATCAGACACTAATGAGTTCATATTTAAATTTATATTACAGGGTTGTTATGTTAGAAAGCCATTTGGTTCACTCGGGAACATTAACGGAATCCGAAGGGGCGGACCTGTATATACTTGCCGGGCATGAGGCTAGTTATTAAACCTTGCTTTCTCATCTAGCCACAACCCTAACAGATCGCAAATGAATTGTGACTCCAACTCATCGCGTCTAAAGTAAAATCTAACTATGCGAAGCAGCAGTGGTAAAAGTTGGTAAGAGAAATCTTAATTATCCTGCTTAAAGATTCTATAGGATTGTATTTGGCCTTCAGCATATATCGATCGTAGCACAATGAACAGATTTTAAGGACGATCTTAAGCATAGCAAAATACCGTAAGCATTGGTTAATACAACTTAACCATGAATATAAGTAGGGTGAATATGTGTTAATCCCTATTGTTTATTCTTTTTGCAATTATGAACATATGCCTTTATAGGAATATGTTATGAGTAAAAGATAATTTTCATATTATATATGAACATACATGGTATGAGCGTGATACATCAGTCTGGAACAAATCTTGCAAAACTATGATAGCATCAATATCAATTCTACCATAGTTTCGTAAGGTGAAATATTTCATGTGACTGGCTTTCAAGACTGGGAGAAATATGGTTTCTCGTTTGCGATAAATTTTCTTAATATGAAAACTGGGTTTAACGGGAGAAAGGATGCTCGTGAAGTAGGTCGCATGGTCAAGGCATGCATATCGATGTTGTTAATCTAAGTATTTATTAACTTCATTAAAGCTTATTCTGTTACGTGAGATTTAATCAAGCTGGTATTATGCCAGATTACTCAGAAAGTTGAAATTTGTTTGATATCCTCATGATATAACTCCTAATTTATCAATTTTTAAAATATTGCTTTTATAAATACAGGATTGTACTAATTTCGTTTGCGCAATCAATTATATATTTCTTTACGTTCTCTATATGAAAAGAATAGCACAAACTAGGGCGCATTTAATACATGCCCATCGTATATAGCATTTAACGATTGAATCATCCCTGAGTTGTAAAATCATTCATTCGTGGATCACGCTTCGGACCGCAAAAATACTTAGCTTTCTAGTTCCCTTACATACCTTGACTGTATTATATGAACCGATATTAAATGTAAACAGACTATATTTTGTTTATCTGTAAAAGAACAGGTAGGACCATAGCATCATAAACTTAAATATTGGAAGATTAGATAACGGTTCAGGTTTATCGTATGGATTGAATCTTAACGTTATTCGGGTATTTAAACATTTAGAGACATCGAGTCATTCGACTCATGATCTTAGTACTCAGCCAACATATGCAGCTTCGGTATGACTTGAGCAGCTGTAGTAATCAGTAAACTTTCGTTGACACCCCGGGTAGTCATATTTTAGGAAAATGTTAGAGTGACCATGACTTTAAACAATTCAGTTGAAAGTAGTTCGGATTGGTAGCATGAATGAACTGCAAAATAATTGCAATTAACAATAGCATTGGGTATTGACTTGCTTATGTTATGGTACAGCAAAACATTGAATAATATGTCGGGCACCCTTCGAACCATCATTGAGGTATTGGAGGCTTGCAAATCAAACGGGTTGATTTGCCGTAGCAAGAATGAAGTGTATATTGAGGTATAGGAAGTTGTCAGAAAAATTATCTGGGAAATGTTGAAATATTTTGGTATTTTATATGAGGATTTGCTCTGTACATAGAAAGTAGGGTACTAAAGAAAGTATTATGCTCTTAAACATTTAGTATAGTAGGAAATTACCATATCCGATCGCTTCATTGTGAATTCTTCTCTCACTGGAGCATTCGTTGATCGTGGTATAAGTGGCGTATGTCTAAACTTAGTGACTCATAACTTGGCTCAAATTTGTTTACATTCCTCGTCACCTTTAACTCACTTATAAATTTACAAGAATGTTAACGTGTGACATTCGTTTTGCTTCCTCTTCCGCGCCACTTGCATACTGTCGACGATTTCAGTTTGTGCTCCAGCAATCAAGCACCCGATATAAACGTAAGAGTAATCAAATTTTGATGTATTGCGAAGTAAAATTCAGTACGACTCTTGCTCGTCTAATTAAGTAAATGTCAGAATGGAGAAAATTCTGGAGAGCAATGTCTTCCGTGTTGGCTGTTAAGCACAGAACGGTAGAGGTGCCGAGTGCCCGTAGCAGCAGCCTTTCAAACCCTAAACTAAACTTATTCTCATTGCTTATAATTTCTTATTAATAATCGAAAATTGTCAGGCATGGAAACGTCGGGACAACGTATTATATTCTATGAAAGGAGAAGTATTAACGAGAAGTCTGAAGACGTAAGGTCTTTCCGTCACCGCAATTCATCGTTACATGCTCAATTCTATGTATTCCACTTGATTAGCCTGTGTTAAATAACTCAGCAAACACGTAGCACACGCAATGGAATGCCCATAAGCAACTACAACTTGGCACATTTTGTATCATCATAACGACAATAATTTAATTCGTGCGATCTAACATATACTTTCAGAAATAGGCACATTTATCGGTATGTAGGGTATTGTAAGGATCGAGTACATGTAGAAAGTCATATTCTTGCGCGACCAATCATTACAAATCCAAAAGATCCACATAGATAGTACTCTCAGATTTCAGACTTTACATATCCACATTCTGCTCACATACCGGAATTGTCTAAGATCTCCATGTGTAGGACCTCTTTGCAATTTCGGAGCAATTACATAACATAATATTGGGTTGGGATCAACACTCTTACATCAGCGATAAAAACCGTAAAGAATTCCATTTATGCTTTGGACGGTCTAAAGAAAAGTTACACAGTGGCTTCGAGAACTGCGCCGAATCAGTTACAATCATCTTCACAACGATAGGCATAGGTTTGAAATCGATTTTAAACTACTATAGATCTAGATTTATAAAGATGAATAGCAATGACCTGTATCTCTTGAGCGATTAAAATTTGTTTTAATAATCTGATTCCGAAATCGATCTATCAGAACTTGTGGTTTGAAGGCTGAGATTTCATTCATGCAGGTATTAGATTTCCGTAGCAGTAGGACACGTAGTACAGCGATAAAATGTACCTGTCCACATCGACCAGATCAGCGGCTTTGCCTCTTTCTACAAATTGTTTTTCTAGTTAAAAAATTCTCGGTAATTGATATAGGTACCAAAATAAACTTCAGATTTCTTTCCCATCTTTTTCCCTGGGGTCGACTTCAACGAAATCTTTTATTCATTTTCCACAATTCTGGAAAATTAATGATTTCCTTGGTTTTGTTATACGTACGTCTCCAGGATTAAAGATATATATGGGTGCTGTCCGATTATTAGCTGAATTTCACTGGAATGTCGGTGAAGCCTATTAACATTATTAATTGTATGTTAAGATTTTGTTATAGATATGATTTCGAGAAAATCGACTATTTTCAGAGGCAAGTTCGTATTCTATGAACGACGAAACGAAGGAGCAAAAGACGAGATAGGGAAAAGAGACAGAGAAAAGAGAGATATATGAATATATATTTAATAACATTTTAAAAAAGAAAATCTACGTATAAAGATACAAAACAATAGTCTGTAAGCAATCATGAGATTCGGTTAGTACACGACATTAAAGGGAAAACTATAAGTTGTCAATATGTCTATAGTGCGTTATTAACCAAAGCTTTAGTCACGGATAGGAACTGCGATTAATGAAATTATTCTTACAAGCGGGATACTAGAATAGCACACACTGTCATTGCGCATAAGTGTATTCTAGATTTAAGGAGCTTCTGGATAAGATGCTGTATAGAAGGCTAAGATCTCCTCATCGCATCTTCGATTGAAAAGGAAACTGTTTCATTCGGACAGAGATTTAATATTGGGAACTACTTTACGTTAGCTTAAAATGATGCTTTTCTTATATACAACATCACCTGAGAAACTCTCGAAATGCGAAAGACCTTAGTTTTAATCAATGTATTTACATTCGGTTGATGGAGTAACGAAGCTGAACAATATAAATAGCAGCGAGTGTATCCGGAATTATAACGAGTATAAGTGTATAATTCAACAATACGGTTGTACATAATGTGTATAACGAAGTATCGCTTTTAGTTCACGATGCCTCTCATTTTAGTCATTTTTTATAAATACAGTATTGCAAGGAATAATTTATGACCCTTATCTTATGTATGTTTTACTTGTATCTGTAAGATCAACTAGCCAAATTTCTGTAAATAGGCATTCTCGTAATAAAATTTACCTGACGTGATAATTAATACTTCACGCATTAATTCCTCCTTCGTAATTCCAGCGTTGCATGCATTGGAAAGGTGAAAAATATTAGTCAGATCATGTTTATCAATCAATATATTTGAAGATGTAATAATACAGGGTGACGGGTACCTGTACAGTTTACGCGTAACATTAGAACAATTTGGGAAGACATCTGGACAACGGTTGATCGCTTTGCCAACAATTCGCGCGTTTTCATACTACTATAAGTACAGTCGGTATTTAGTTGCACTTATAACAGTGGTATTAAGTCTAACGCAGCTTAAAAACGAATATTCGTCAACAGTAGGCCTCAATCTCAGGTCAGAATGTTTAATAACACTTTCGTAAGGACACGCGGTATAAGTCTTGGCATTCTCTCGAGTTACCCTGTATTATAGACTATTAAATTGTCATATGACACAGATTAAATAGATGATATGCTAATTCAGAACTGTTTTGCGACGTCGATTTAACGTCGCTTTATTATATTATACGAAAAAGTATCCTTCGGCAGTATTCGCTTATTATGGGCGCTAGTCGGATTTGAGTAGCAAGTTGAGACGAAAAACAAAAGGAGAAAAAATAACTCAAAAGAAGCAGCTGTGCTGTTATTCGCAGTATCTCACAGTTCTATTGAATATATTAACGTAAAATATAAACTTAGCTATTGAACGCAATGTTTTCAACATTGATAAGGGAATAAAATAAACTTTGTTCTTTATGATTCGAATTAACTAGCAGACCTTCGAACGAAAACTTCTAAATTGATGGTTCTCGTGGTGGACATAAATAATATGACATGCATGCGCTTTTAATCTCAAGTGTAGCTGAGCGTGATCTTTTCATCTTTAAACGTAGGGGTTTTAAAGTCGGTACTTAAATCGCGTATACCGTGCTCGGTAAATTTGTACACTGTCATTGGTATAAATTACGTTTCAATATGGCCCTGCAACTGGCTGACTATCTTTCGCACCCAGCCTGCCTGGCTTTGACCAGCAGACACATCGTCCTGCACGTTCTTTTGCACATAGTTACTACGTAAGAAATTTCTTGGAGATCCATATGTCTCTCTATCAGGCGATAGGTCTTTCGTGAAGGTATTTCGATCTGAATCGCACTGTCCCTTCATGAATACCGACTTCGCTTTCAGATAGTCAGGTTTCCGAGCAACGCAAGGTTTGCAACTTGTCTTATTCTCTTCTCCACTTTCAGACGGTGGTGTCAAAGTAGCAGTAGAATCCAGCCTTTTTTTCGTAGGAACTGGAGGAGCAACCTTAGCTTTAAGGGACACACGCTCCTCCGAAGTTGCATTCGACTGTGGCCTTGCCACGAGAATCTCTTCGATATCACTAAATATTGCACTATCCCGAAACGCTTCATCTTCAGCATCTACGTAGTTCTCAATAGTTTCAAAAGATCTTTCGTAGAAACTGTCCGTCTCACTCTCACGTTGTTCCTGAGCATCTTCTTCCTCTTCTTCCGGCTTTTCCATCTTAGTCTCAGTCGTGTTATTAGCTAGTTCATTTAACCGTTTATTTTCAGAAAACAGAATCGAAGGATCCGCATAGTCGGATTGAGCAATACGAGCACCTAAACTTGAACTGCCTTGTTTGTAGTATAGGGAAGGTATTCTCAAGTCTGATACGCCTCTAGCAGCACACCCCATTAGTTCCTCTACGTCAGACGAGGATTCTCTCGCGTGTTTAGATTTACTTTTTTTTTTCAATTTTCCTGTGCTGAGAGAACGAAAGTATTTGGTTCTTTCAATTTCCTCGCTGCACTCAAGGGTTTCAGTACTCATAGTATTCCGCAATCCTTGCAGTCGGTTCCCAGCTTTAGATAATACATTCTTAAAAATAGTACTGCCACCTATATTAGGTCTGTAGATTTTATGATCCGGATGGATATTGGTAGTTGTCGATGATACGCGTATTTCAGAATACGCATCGGATAACGTGTCATCAACGGAACAGAAGAAGGTGGAGGATGAATTTGAAATAAACGTAGGAAACTTAGCGATTCTTCCCTCTGGTTGGCATGAAGAAGCATATCTTTCCATATCCTCGAGATTAATCTCGGCGGGTTTATCCGACGCTATCGTAAAAGGCCTCTCACTCATTGGTTTACCATCCCTTTGTAAGAATCGGGATTTTGTCACGTTCTGAGTAGGATTCGGATTAATTTGGAAACTACGGGGTAGAGAACCACACTTTTGAGGTGATGTCGGTAAACCTTCGCAGAGTTTTGTCAACCATACGGCTGGTCTAGTTGGACTATCATTTCCATCCATGTCTTTTTCTTCCCGCAAACCTTCCCAGACATGTTGTAGATTGTCGTAATTTCCAAAACCTTTGCAAGCCTCACTACTTTCCTCTTTACTCTCAGTAACTTTTTCATGCTCATTAATGTCCTTCGCGCGTTCCACTGTTTGAGCATCTTTGGATGGAGAAACTTGAGAGTGCTCTTCATTCCCAGACGTCGAGTTCTCCCTTATTCTAAGTGCCGTCTTAATAACTTTGCTCTCCGTAACAATGCTCTGTCTCTTGAAAGATTCGAAGAGAGTCTTTTTTTCCTGTACGCGATTTAATTTGTTCTTTAAACTTGAGTCGGAAGATTTATTATTGTCACTTTTTAAATTATCGTAGAGCAATTGTAACGCCGGTTGATTCTCTCGGCTCGAGGACAATGAGTTCCAAGCATTGTTTGTCCTAATTAGTCGATCGCGATGTGACGCTCGTGTGCGCATTGTTCGATTGTTATTAGAACCGCCGGAGATATAATTCGCGTTTTCGGATTCACTCTCATCAGATGTGTCGGCCGAAATACACTTGTTGAAACGTTGCTGTTGTCGGACGTTTATTATGCTGCTTGTACGTTGTTTCTCAAGTAACTTTTGAAATTCCTGATTTTGCATCAGTATGTGCCCAACTATCTCCTCAACCGTTTGTGCCTGCGCTTGCGGTTGCTCTGCACTCTCTTTGGTTTGATTCGACTGAGAGTTTGGTGGAGATTTCTTGTCCTCGACTATATTAGGAGAACATTCAATCTCACACTCGGCCGTTACTGATTCCGTATCGCATGTATCCTCCTTTGGCTCTTCGTCCGACTGATTGAAACATACGTAGGATTGAAAGCCAGGTTCGGACTTTCGCCTCCAGCCGGCAAATCGGTCCTAAGAGTAATATTTTTGAGTATTGTTTATTTATCGAGAGAACTTAAGCTGTAATTATTCGAATGTATAATTACCTTAACTTTCAATGTACGACCATCTGACGCTCGAAGAGTTTGATCTCTGGAATCGTTCATTGTAGAATCCTCACTTTGGCTTTGATCCTTACGTGGTGATGCTGGAGAGTCCTAAAAAATAATAATAGAAAAATTATATGTGACTCCTAAAGCAATTGATTTTTAGAAGTACTATTCTTTTTACTTACCTCTGTTGTAGTCTCAGACTTTCGAGCAGCTTTCTTGAATTTTTGTCGAAGGCCAGTTTCAGATCTTCTTCTTTCTCGTTCCTGTTTTCGTTTTTCTAAATACTCGGGCGGTGCAGAATGCTGCTTCTTCGCCGATCCTCTATCCACTAAAGTATCATCATCAGCTTGGGTTTGTCCAAGTTGTAAAACTAACTGTCTTGCATGCGACGGAATCACGGCATTATAATTTTCGAGTATCACCCTTTTGATCTGCAAAGTCCATTCTCTTTTTTGCTCCAAATTACGGGCCTAAAACGAATATATTCGTAATAATTTACATTACGTAAGTAATTCTGCATTATTTGCTCTGCAGTGATTTAGCTACCTGTAAAGTGTACTGCAATCGAGGATTGTCAAAAGGTATTACGTGAAAGCTAAGTGGTTCTCCCGGAATGCTTTCGATTAGCATTAAGTTTGAACACTGTAAATAAGAGAAAAATCATTACTCTGCCATTTAACCAGGCTTTTGTAAATCATCAATATACATACCATAATATGAGCTTTGTAGACTAGGACTCCATCCTCTTTTTTCTTGGTAAGAAGTAGCATTCGGTCAAAGAGGAAGGCATGTCGAGGAGCTTTCGCTCCGCGCATTCTAAATCGACCCTCCGCTACTAATTCACCGCTGGTCGTCAAATCTGGTCCTGGCCATCCGTATAACAGCGATTGAATTTCCTGAACGCGCACAGCGTGTTCGTGCCTGCGTTTCATCGCATTAATGTGTTTGGCAATACCAGTCATCGCTGCTAGGGCTCCCGCAATAGCCTTTCGCCCTTCTACTTCATCGTCCATTAACTCGCAACCCGCACCGTACTCTTTTGATAAATTCTGCAACAGATGCTGAATTAATAACATTACATCTCCGTTATTTTTTAACAAGGTGGTCTGTAACGAGTATACCTCTAGAAGTAAATGATATTTTAGAATCCTCTGAACAGGCTTCAAAAGGAATGAGCCAAGTGGCAGAGCATGGCCCAATGCTGCTTGTCTCTCACGAAAAGCTTGAGCCGTCTCTTCGTGGCCCATTAAGTCAGTCAACGTGGAAACTGTTCTGCAGTTGAAATAAAAGTTTTGTAATACCATTCAACATAACACGGGCGAACATTTAATACGAGCGTCACTCACCTTGGATAATTCGTGCAGTATTCCGTGTAGACTTTAAATCCTGAATTGTGCTTTATGAACGTGTTCGCCAGGCAAACCGGGTCCAAACCACATTTCTCGATTTCCTTCAGGAACTCTCTACAAATAATAGCATATCCACGATAAATTTTAAAAAGACCGAGGCAATTTTTCATTTTATATATTATTAGACAGTTAAAAGAAGTTGTCTGTGAGAAAGGTGACTAGTACATGACAAACTACGTGTTGTAGGGTATTTTAAGACTTGTGCGAAGGAATCCATATGACATAGGTAAATAACTCCCACAAGAAAGTTAGGGTCAAATATTTCATGTTATCCGTGTCGACCCTAGTTCAAGGGTCGAAGCCATTGTCTCCGGTTTCACCCTACCGACAACGCTACTCGACTCATAAAGAGTGCGCCAACACGCAGACATTATCTTCGTCTTAATACTTTGAAATGTATACCTGTTGAACTCGAAGATATCCTCGATGTTACTAAACAACTCGCTCAGTTGCATTTGATGCACGAATGAGGACGTGTCGTTCCTCCAGAATATAAGGTATCCCTAGGACCATATCATAAGCTTACTCTGAGCCGGTGTGCCCGATTTTCCTCGGATAGCTATGTAAATGAGCGAGATATAGGAAGAGGAAAGTTACCTGAATAACTTGGCGCAAATGTTCGACATAGATTGCTTCGGTATCGACTATCTCCAAGAGTACCCTTTCGACGGGATTACGATGAGGGTCACAGTAACGTGGCCTGTGACAGGGCGGGTCTTCCTCAGCACTGTCCCTTCGTTGACTACTATTACTATTGCCGATGCCACAGCTAGCTTCCGATACCGTCACCACACCGCTGTCTCCCGAGCCTGATAATTCCGAATTCAAACATTTCACTTAGTAAGCCTACATCCTGGAGCACAGATACACTAAGATTAACTCTCGCTATAAATAGAGTCTCACAGATTTACCATCAAGAACCATTCAACTTCATTCATTCATGGTGAGTTTAAAACCGACGATGAAAATCTCCGATCAAGTTCGACATTAACATTTTCTCGAAATGAAAAGGTAATCCATTGTATGGCAGAGCAGATATACTTATAATAAAAGTATCCATTCGTACCTTGAGAGCTGGCACAGGTGTCAGCGAGGGACTCGACAGAGGCCAAATAGGGATTGACAGTGCACGCATTTCCCTGATTACTGCAGCCACTGGAAGACGTGCTCGATGCAACCGAGCTCCCTGAAAGCGGTCTACCAGCGTTTCTACAACGCCTGTTGTATCGAAGCGGCGTCAGACCGGTGCTCTCTCGACGATAAGAACTCTTCTCTTCCGCATTGCAATGCGCAACCCTGTCGCCAGATTGCTGGAGGCTACCGTTCGTCCCATGTCTTCCATAGGAACCTACTTCTTTCTCCTGTTTGGTGTCCTCCGTTGAGACAACCACAGTGACGAGCCTTCCTTGCTCGCCCTCGCCGCTCACACGGAGCTCAGGATTTTCTACTGGAGGCTGCATTGCCTCCTTCTCCAAAGATGCTCCCTCAGCCAAGTCAGAAGCTGCGCACAGTTGGCCGAATATGGAGCCACGATGGGAATGCGGCATCAGGCTTAAACGCTTCTGCAGGACCGCCGGGATACCGCAGGAGGCCGGGACTGCATGCTCGCTCTTCCCCCGGCGCGCCAGCTCGTCGAACATTCCCAGCAGTTGGGGCACCAGGTCCGTGCTTGTTCCTGGAATGTATCAATAAATCGTATTAACTCCCGTCGCGTCAACCTTTGCATTCTTAGTTCGCATTTCGCAATACTTCGACTTGTTCTTATATATTTCTTCTTTACCTATGACTATTTTTATAGAGCTATACAGAACCATCGTTACGAGAAATTCAGGTGAAACATATTAGGAATCGGACACGACTTTGTTTTCACAGGTGGATCGAACGTTTCCTAAATATCGAAGACTAATATTCGTGCGCTAGGAAAACATTATCGTTGAGTACCGAAGGACTTATGAGACACGAAATATGTATAACAATGACAACTTAGTCATTGGAATCAGTGTCCTAGGAAAACAGAGGTACTATCTGTACGATGACTCGTAGAATACCCAAACCTTTCAGAGATAAACCCATAAAGACCCTTGAAATATTTCGGCTACCGTTCAGCGATCTTTATCAACCAAACACCTTCCTATGAATCGTCCACCCTCGATTTCCTGTCGAAGTTCTCCACCATAGCGAGAGAATCCCAGGGAAACCGTTATCCGTTTTTACAATCGGTTGGCGTAAAAAGGCGAGCACGGCTTTCAGGATGATGTTACACATAGTGCCTGCTGCTCGTGCTGGTTGTATCAGTTTACTCTCGGTGTACCGGAGGCTAACGTTTCAGATGATCCAGCGAACGCAAGGGATTACAATATAATCCTGAAGTGCCAACAGGAAATAACGGAGATGTTACAATGCTCCTGATACCATTGTCAAGCGGAGCGGCACAAATGCGATAAAGCCAACCAAATGGTTAGCTATTACTATCGCTCTTATTTCTTCTCTAACTCCATAAGGAAGAAAAATTCCCCTCTCTCTTCTACTTCTGACACACAATGTGCTTGGGTTGTTGTATTGTCCCACGTAAATGGCTAGTACACGTGCGCACCTAGTTGGCTCCGGTTGACCAGGTGCGGTAGACACAACCAGGGTGAGCCGTGAATTTATTAGCCGTATGTACATCCAACCCATAAGAACTTGTATGTATGAGTACGTGTGGGCAATCGCTCTCACTAAGAGCAGCGGAAAGGACGAGTGGAGTGTGACTGGCCTGATTTCAGCACTCACTCGCTCGACATAGAAACTCGATAGAATTGGCGAACGTGTCATTCATGGGTAACTCCCAATTCACTCGACTACCAATACGTGCTTCGAGTCTCTCTTGCCTTGTTAAGGCAATCGAGGGGGAGGCAAACGAGATATATGGTAGTAGATTGTAGTAGTGCGCTCTCGGTATCAACGTCTCATTAACTTAATACGTTGCGGTCCAATCCCATGGTGGAGCCGGTGTCACGTATCGCCGTGCAGTCGATCCGATACCGCCGCGGTGAACTTAAAATCACATCCTTTCCCTCCTCGCCTGCGGATTAGCCTCACGCATACATATTCCAACGTCCCATGTACATCACGCATATGGAGAGTATATTCTCAACTAGTTCTTCTGGCCGGCTGGCATTTCGTGCGGACGCCAACTATGATTTAATTGTGATAATAATAGGTTGCTGCAACAGTCACTAGAAAGTTTTCTTTGAATCTGTTATTGGTATTATTTATGCAAAAAGATACCGCGAGCATAGAAATACGTAGAAAGTTTAGAGTATAATTATAAAAAAAAAGTAGTTACTTTTTAAAAAAAGTAAAGAATGAATTATGATGGAGTAGTGAAAGTTTTATTATGTTAGTAAAAAGTGTTATTAAAGAATGGAGTTTTCAATGACAATGCCAAGTGAGATGAAGCTTGGACTGGGTGGGTGGGTGCGCGTGGCACCCGATTCTAATTAGTATCGGCCAATGCAAATGGGTGAACGTGTGCTGGACACCATGGCGTGAGTACCGGTGTTCGGTGAATAACGGTTATGCATCACGCACGTTTAGCGAGCACGGGAGTCGTGACTTAAACGGCCATAAAGTGTCTCGTTATCGCCGCCCTTATATCGCTTACAACTATTGCATTTGCGCCCTCCCCGCTCGCACACCACTCCCCATTCTCTAGTTCCTCTTTCTCTCCCTGCTTCACCCTTGAGCACCCGATTGACACGATTATGTCAGCCAATAAACTAGCTGCCGGGTGTTCATTGTTAGATACTCGTATAAACTTAAAAAGTGTAAATAAATGCGAATAAAGACAGATTTCCTATTTCTATCAGATCAAGTCATTTTGATTTTTCTTTTAACTTATTTTTAACAATAACTAGAATTAAAGAATCCCATGTTTAATGATCAATAATTTAACATTTATGTCTTTGACCTTTATTTAAGATCTATCAAAGTCTTTCTTCTATGAGAGTAGTTGAAGTAGCGAAGCCCAGCATTCACGAAAGCTCGGCAAAGCCAGATGGACGTTGCAATAACGGGAGATTAGGGTCAGTGATAAAATTCAGAAGCATGTGCTGTGCTAGTCGGAAGAGAAGAAGAAGAAGCCTTCAGGCTAGTTCTCCGGGTGTATTTGCATTGGAAAAGGGAGTTTAGTTCCAAGGGGGAAATGAGCTTGCCAATTGCTGGGGCGAACGGTGAATGTAGCGGATCGACCGGATCGGTCAAGTTGATTTCGATTCGGAATTACCTTTTCGGGCGAGAATCACCGAGCGATAGATCGTAGCTAGGCTGACAGGATCGAAGAATATTCGCGTCAGTGATGGTCGCCCTGGAGAAGAACACCGTTGCTGGCGGCGCTCCAAAGCTCGAGGAGGATCAGGCAGCTGCTAATCGGCAACGATGAGTGGACTCGCCGGCAAATGCGGCTGTCACGAAACATGTCACGTAAAGCGTGCTCGTCGAGCGAGATCTTTACAGTGAAAGAAAGAAAGAGAGAAGTGCCGAGAGCAGAGTTGTGTGCCGGAAAAGCAGGAAACCGGTGGTCCGCCAGAAAAGGAAAAATTGCATTCGGCTCACGTATGTCGCTACAACAAGTACAAGGATCACGCAGCGCGCCAACGTGAGACTCTTCTGCTCCGGAATTTCAAGACGCCTTTTGTAGCTCCTCTTATCTCAGTAAGATGCACCCGGAAATATCTCAGAGCGTTAAAAGACATTCCAAACCTGACATTCTTTTCGAAAGATATCGACCCTGGTTTTTTTTAACCTTCTACTTCGATCTAACTTCAATAATGTGCTTCTGACAGTTCGTGCTGTGCTAGGTCATGATTCGTTACTTATAGCAGAGAATCACAGTTATTGGATCACGAGCACTAAGAAATATGGTCCATCATGCCTGCCAGATCAAGAAGGATAATAATACCTGACAGGATTTTCCATGCAACACGTCATACTTTACACTTTCCTCTTAGAATATTATCACTTTGATTTCTGTCGAGGATGTTGATTTAATGATACTCTTTCTAGTGACTGTTATTACAATCTGAATCATTCGAATAGCCAATGATACCAGAGAAATGAGACACCGAGTCCGTTATCCGTTCTTTGTTCTGTAAAAACTAAAGGGTACCGTCACGAGTCTCGATCATCAATCCCAGCGCATTTTTGCGTCTAAATGACTTGGCGGATTTGTCATTTAAATCAACACTTATACCGGTGTCCGCGCACTGCATGGGAGACACTCCATCCTAGTGGAATTCCTTCTATCACTATCTTATCTTTCAATCTTATCAGGCATCGAGTGCGAGCGTCGATCGAATCGAATCTACTTCCAGGGTTCTGACGATGAAATAGAATTCCAGACTACGACGTCATTTACAAACCTTACAAACTCCAGGATGAATTTTCTCCAAGAAACTCCCAATTCCAAAGACGACTCTTCAAATCACTTTAATCGCATAATCGAATGTCAAATTTGAAAATTCATCCACTGTAAACAGTGCAAAACGCACTCGAAAAGATCCAGTTTTCCAGGTATTTCCATTCACACACAGCACACACTGACAACAACAATGTGTTCACCGCGCGACAAACACACAGAATCCAAATGTCGAAGGAATGCGTCGAGCGCTGAGTTCACCAGCATAGTTTTATCCAATGGAACGTGGTGCAACGACGTCCGCACAGAGAGTGGCGTGTAGAACTGTTGGAGGAAGCAATTGATTCTGCTGGGTGGCAAATCAAGTGTCCCTCTGAAAAGCCAGCCGGATGAAGCTTCCACTCGAAGTTAGTTTCCCTCTTGAATTTAATGTGAATTTAGTAAGTGGAATGAACGTTCACATTGCTCCAGTTGGAGTTCGTTTCTTCTGGTTAGCAGTTGGACACACTTTGCACAGTTTCCACAGTCGAGTAAAAGAGCGCGCGGAGGTTTTGCGCAAGATCGTCGAAGGCTGGACGAGAGAGCAGCGGTGTGTCAGGTGCGCAGGTAACGCGCGCGCGGAGATTCTGAAGCGAGCAAGCAAGCAAGCAAGGAGTTCGAGCGTGTAGTAGCCTTCACTATTCCACTCGAGCAGCAACAGGTAGACCCACTAGAGACTCTGTCCGAGTGGAGGAGCGAGAGGAGAAGAGAGAGAGGCGAAGATGGGAATGGAGCGGCTGTGTGCCGCTCGGATAGACGAATCCGAATGCCGAGCAATGCGAGGCCTCCTTCTTCAAGCCACGTGCACAATGCGCATTTCCTCGACAAACTACTGCCAGAACATTCTTTCAATGCTAGAACGCATCGGGATTCTCCCTCGAATTTCGCTCCTAGTAGAATAAGACTCTAATCAGCCAAGTAACTCGGTCAGTTCAGATAGGTCAGACATAGGATCGTCGGGAGCGCTGCTCCAGATCCAATTCTTTAGCCGGGATTAACTCAGACTTCTTCCTGGAAGATCTTAATGGAATGGTAAGCGTATGCTATCAGTCCTATTAATCATTCAACGAGGAACGCGCGACGTAGTATAAAGCGGAAAGGAGTCATTGTATGAGTATACGCGCGCGTGCGTTGAAGGAAGATTAACAAATCGTCTTGAAGGAAGTCATCAATGAGATCGAGCGGAGGTACGATTGTCTTTGAGCTCAGTGTGGAAGTGTGCCGCAAGAATCCATGTAGTAATTAATCCCACTCTAACTCTGCTACTTTAAATGCTCGTATGTATTAATGTATGAGAATCGAATAAAGAAGGAGTAGAGTGTTAGAATTCATTTTAGGCTCAGTGTGAGAAGAGCTGTAGTGGAGTTAAAGTGGGGGGGGTTCAATCATCGCAATGAATTACAGCGAGCCAGTCACTAAGAATGAGTCAGTGCGGTGCTCTAGCTGGCGGGCGCGCGCCGATAAAGCACTCTTTTCTTACTTTGGAGAAGAAGGAATTTGTGTAGAGCTGTGCAGAGGAGGAACACGAGGAACCTGCCAACTCAACCTTCTTCCCCTTGCATACCGTGTGCGTCCGTCTTCCCACTGGAATCACCTTATGAATCATCCTACTGCCGCACGAATACTCATCGCCGATGCATTTCTCCATGATAGAAGCGTAACGGGAGAATCCACCTGGTGGTGCGTCGAGAAAGGATGTAGCTAATCCTATACAGAAGCAGAGAGTATCGGCTTTGTCACGCGCCGATTGAAAGCACATTGCTGGTAATCGCTCCCAGTCACTCGATGATCGTACGAACACCCACGCTCATTGTTCGGGACTTGCCTCTACCGGTAATCATTCTTGGTCGTCATTATATCAAGCTTTACGACTGTCTCAGACAGTCATACAAAATGTCAGTGATCCCAAAGCCACCCGCGATCTTTGTAGCTGAGAGATTATTAGATTTATAAGAGTAAAATATAAATTCTTATTAATTCAATTATTTAGTAAATAAAAATTTCGCCAGGTCAAATACTAAAAGTGTTTAACCGTTATTGAAGGAATTTATGATTAAATCCATGATGGATCATCGGGATTTCCAAAGTCGGTCACCGATCAGAAATAATTAGGATCGCGCGGATCGTCTGCCGACTCGATAAGCAGTAATACTCGTAAATGGCGAGGATCATTTGCCGTTTCTCGTGTCGGCGATCCAAGAGGATGGGAAGAGCGGCGGCCGATGGCATACCATGCCAATTAGCTATTCCCATCACGGAAGTTTGGTGGCTCTCGGCGTGAGAGAGTCGATGCACCATGCGGCGTTCGGCCAATACGTGCGCGCGTTATGTTTTATTCATGCCTTTCACCATGGGCTATGATGATAAGAGAATTATGCTTAAAGAGGCGGGCACCAGCCACATACGGAGCAGCAATAACACCGCGCGCTGCCAAAGGAGAAATTAAGGCGGCGCATTGATTTACGTCTCTTCCGCGATGGAAAGTGATACGACGATGATGATGAGTGTCGATACCAGTGAGCAGAGCACTTTATATTCCCAGCAACTCGTTTGCCGCTAGGGTGATTATCGTAATCGTTACCTCTAATTGAGAGAGACCTCGTTTACAAACGCGTCCGGTTGATTGTCCCACTCGTAATCAGTTGTATAAGAATTACCGCTCGATGCGTGTAGTAACAGAAACAACACGCGTCATTCGCGATGGACAAGTATCCTTTTTTTTGTTTCTATGACTGAAAGATCATTTCCTTAAATGACAGTGCCGGTTTTGATTGTAAACCCCCTGTTCAACTACTACGCCGTCCTTAGACAAGCCGGATACGAATACCCAAGGTTCGAATATACACTCAGACATCATCGAGTTTTGTCGGAGAGCCGCAGGCACGATTCTTCGATTGTAGAGCGGAAGAGCGAACACGATCTCGTGGTTCCGAGAGCAAAAGAATCACAAGAAACCGCGCGAGCGCTCCCGCCGCAGGTTTGCTTGTTCCACAAATGCGTCGAGAACTTTCTCGCCGGCCAATGAAAATGCACGTACTGTTGGTACTCTTTGAGCTAAGAATGCACGTGTACAACGCTTGTCTGTATGATGATCGTGAGTCAGTAGCCCACGTACACGTGGCTTCGTTGGATGTGCGAGGAATGGAACGTAATTACCTAGTGTCAGGCTTCGAAGAGAACTCTCCGGGGTACTTCGTCGAGGCCAACGCTTATTATCCCCTATGAAAGTCGATTCACAAGGAATTCGATTCGTACAAACACGCCTTCCAATCCGCAAACTCTTATCCCAATATTCCTATTGACCTACTAACTATAGTTTTCCAATCTATAATTTTCTCTACCGTCATGCTCACTATTCTACCAATTATTCCTTGATAATAACAAATTTTCAAAGAACTACCACTCAATTCTAACTCTATTCTTTATTACAGAAAGCGCCAATGATCACAGACTTACTACAGCCAAGAATACAGACTCCCGTCTAAATGAATAACCCTGAAATATCCTGTGTTCCAAGAATCACAAGTCATTCCTCTATCCAGAAGTTCGTCGTAAGTCTTAACTTCATTGAGAATTGCAATTCCGTCTTTAAAGGACTTATCCGTGCGGGAGCACAGCGCATTCTAAAAATACTTAGAGTAGACAGGGTTAACGTACAAGCAGCAAGAAGATCCCCTGAACGGAAAACCGTCTACGGATAACTTTACTTAGCTGCCAAAAGCTATGGTTGCTCTCTTTCTCTCTTTCTTCATTGGTTGCCCGTGATATTTCAACGATATTTCAGCAGGCTTCCGAACCGAGACTTTCACGCGTCGGAATGAAAATGCACAGACGCTAGTAGCGCGTGCACAGGATTGCTATATATAGCAGTTGTAAACTCGCACTCTCCAGTAATCCCGCCGGTATAACTGGCCAGAACAGCTCCCTGAATAATTAGGCGCATGAGAGATCACAGGATGAATTCAAACCACTGAGTAAGATCATTCGGCACTGGAGTTATTGTCATTCGGACCGCCTCCTCATTGGGGACAAGTTAATCGGACTTGATCGTAGCAGTAATTACTAGATCGTGCCTGAGCATTTACATCCATCGGCCTCATTTTTCCTTTGCATTCGACGACCAGTCCCAGTGTCTTGCCAATCAGATACTTACTAGTAGTAGCTGTTCATGAGATAGACTTCCAGAGAGATTTTCACTCTCCAAAGGGTTTAAAAGGAATGCCGAGAATAGGCTTTCTTGTATAGTGTACGGAATGATTCACTCACTTTTGCAACGCTTTCGTTTGATATACGTTGTTGTATTTAGAATAATTATAGTCATTCGAATTATAAAGGAATATTTCGTCATTCTTTTCTACATTCTTTATGTTATTGATATTATTATATTGAATGAATAATTTATATCATCATCTACATTTACATTAGATAAAAAGTGGTATTCAACAGTGCTGATTCAAAGGTAGGTGAATCACCCGATAGATTTTGGAGACTCGTACAGGGCGGTGAACATGTCCCAAAAGAGGCGCGGCCGGAACAGGTCTCGGCAAACGGAAAAACGAGACCTCCAGTTTTCGTCTTGTCACTTGGTCCGCGCGCTCTTAAGTTTCTGAAGTTTCTTTTACTCCTTGCATTCCAGCCGCACCATGGACGATCTGCTTTCCCAAGTTTATTATTCCCCCAGCATACCACAGCCACTCTGCTCACTGCTCCCGTTTGCACGTGACCGCGATGAAAATCCTTGCGATTACTACGACTTCCTCTCCGACAAAGACGACTTTCCATCATTCGGAGATATGTAACTGTATCCTGAGATACTAACTTAGTCTGACTGGAGAGAAGGAATAATGCCTCGAGCGAAAAGATAACGGGGCAGTCAAGGTCGATGATTAACAAAGACAGTCATGAGTCAGAAGGATGATCATGATTGTTTTGTGATCATTGTAAAATACTATCATACAATTCTGCTAACTTTCTATTGTCAGTACGACGAGAAATAGTTTGTCGGATGAATGAGTTCGAGTGTACGCATGTCGTGATAGTTAATGGGCAGTTAGGCACGTGCACGCACCGTGTGATTGTCGTCTCGGGTTCCTCAAGCATTATTTAACAGAGCGATAAGAGCAACTTTAGGGGTGTAATGTCATGGCATTTAATCACTAACGGCTATGGTGGGCCGGTTTCTATCGGTATTGGTTCGATGTGTGTTCGCCACCCGATTCGATTCCAGTCACGTGAAAAGGGCCCCGCCAGACTTTATTTATACCCGGTGTGCGCGGATACTTTCGACGTTGGAGACCTAATCGTTAAACTCCCACATCGAACTCGCCCTCGAGAACGGCCCGGCAGCCAAGCACGGCCCTCTCGAAAGCGCGTAAAAAAGCTCGGCCCGGCTAAAAATAGCCATGGGATAAATCTTGATCGAGCATTCGGGGCCTCCATTCAAAGGGATCCGAGTAGGATCGATGAACGGACTTCGGGTCAAACCCCTTGTAAATTCGATACACATCCGCCACGATCTTGAATTTCAAGGGATGATCTATGTTTTGGTATTCAAATGAACAGATTTCTTCTGTTACAATTCTATATTACAGTTTGGGCCTTTCGAGGGCCTTTTCAACCTGACTTTCTAATGCTACCTTTACTCTTACCACTCTCACACAATTCTGGAGACTCTCTGTATATATGTATAGTCAGGGCCATCTAACAAGAAGTGCATTTACTCTCCTCACGTTGGAAACCTCGTTTCCGAATCCCTCATGAAAATAGAGCAAATCACCATAACGACTCTATTAGAACGGGTCGAATCTATTCGCTGGTGCTGCGCGAATGAGAAAACTTACGGGGCTCGTAACGACCCACAGCTGCAGCGGGATGTGAAATTGCACAAAAACTCCAATCACGTGGAATACCGGTGCTTTCTACCAGACGCTTGGCGCCAGTATTACGCGCTGCTTGCTATTAGTGGTGTGTGGTTAACTGTTCGCATTAGTTCCCTATAAGTCGATTTCACAGACAGCCGTCTATTGGTGAAGGTATGCAGTGTGTGTTTGCTCTCAAACAACTTTTGCTAACAAAATTACATCCCTACTTGTCATAACTCATATATTATTCGAGGTCGTATATATTAAATCTATGCAATATCCGATGACTCTCTTGAATTCCTGTCTTCTGAGGTCAGCGATCTATTTAAAAGCTTGAACCAAACATCCGTAGTAATCATAATTTCCGGTAGTTCATAGACACTTCAATCTTCCCAAGCACGAGCTTTCAATCTGTCCATATCCAAGTGTAGCATGACTCCATTTAAAGCGAGGGGTCCTCAAAGGGTTGACACCCGGTCTTTCAAGAGAGACAGAGAGAGAGAGAGAGAACTCCATATGATTGAAAGGGTTCCATTCTTCGAGGTGTGCGGCTGGTACTTGTTAGTGGAGCACTTGTTCCACTGGCAGGGGGCAGTGGCGGTGCATGAGTAAGGTGCACATGTAGCATCAGCATCATTGGAGGCTGCGAGCAAGCGAATGACTGTACCCTCCTCCCTCAGAAAGCAGGATAGCCTCGTGCGCCGCCGGTTATATACACAAGTATGAATGTGTGTGCGGCACACATCGGGAGCGCTACAAAAATGCCTACGGAATAATGCGTGCACCAGGATGGCGCCAATAGCCGGCTCCCCTTGCCTCTCGCATCCGACGCCACAGAGCGCTCCTTCTTTTCCTCCGATACTCTCCGTCGCTCCGCTCCGGGAGTATCAGCGCACCCCTCGCCCGCCCCGGCGAGCTCTCGATCGGCCGACGTTGGTCCCAACCGAGCCAGACAGAAACACGCGCGCAGCCTGTCCGAGACTGAGAGAGAGAGAGAGAGAGAGAAGGGTGGGGGGAGAAAGAAAGAGAGAGACTTCCCTGGAGAAGGAGTTACAGGAAACGTTGGTGGAGGAAAAGAGAGAGTGCGAGGGACGAAGACGGAGCGAGAGAAAGAAAGCTGGCTGTCTCGGATGTCTGCTCTGCCCGGCGCGGATCCTTTTTCTTGGAGGAGCGGCGCCTCCGTTGCTGCTGCTCGTCGCCGACCATCCGGATCGGTGTCTGCAGCTCGACTTCACTCTCCGCCTCTTCGACCCTCTCCGCTTCTCTCCGCATCACCGTCGGTCGGATCGGCAAAAAATCCGCTTCTTGATTTATTAGATTCCGCGCGAATGAATCGGACGAGCACTTGATCGCCGGGCCATCGAGCTCGATCGGACGTTGGGCGTCGCGGCGCTCGAATGCCAGAGATTACAGACGACGGCGCCGACTAACGCTGCTTGGAAGATCTGATCGCGTTGGAAGGGCGTGAAGGAATTAATCTTGTGCCCTCTATAGCTTGCTCTGATAAGTGAAATCCGACTTGGAACTGGCTTTCGTTAGCTTCGCTCAAGCAACATTCCCCACTTGCAATTGGTGCCTGCCAACACAGAGGCGGGCTAACCCGCAAGGTGAATGCTAAGCTGGCTGATTGGGATTATCTATGACTTCAGGGATTAATTGCTTGTGTTTCTTAATGGGAGCCGAACCGTTTCAAATCTCAACGTTCGGCTCTGTCGCCGCTGATATCTCGCTAGCTACATGTAATAATCGGATTAGTTTACAGGATACTATACATCGACGTATGGCACACTTATATGTGATGATCGATATATGTGTATAGCCTGTTTCAGCTGTGCAAATACATCGGTAAACGATTGTTTCGTTTGGACGTAACATGCCACATTGGATTATGTTAATTACCTCACGCGTTGGCCTTAATCTTTTTTCAATGTTTTGATGGAATCATTGGCCTTCGATTCAAAAGTGTATCAGAGCTAACTCGTTCATCTGGTATTAGTTGCTACTGTTTCGTTATAGATCTTACTCACTTACCACGCAGTGCACTGAATCAAGGTACATCGTTTTGAAATTATTGTCACACGTCGATCAGCCACTTACCTGAAACATAATATTTTTATATGATTATTCATCCATATATTTTATAAACGTTTATGTAAAGTGTAGTATAAAGTACGAGCGAGAAATCATATCAATTAAATTGTCAGTTGATAATCATTTTAATAGTGTTTTCTTAACACCTGAATGTCAACGCATCCAAAAACTATTCAGCATAAATAATTAGAAGTGAGAAGCAGTCGAGTATGTGTGTACTTCGCTTTAACTCCGGAGAAAAGCCAGCCTCGAATATATCCCGCTGGTAGTAGACACGCTCGTGTGCAAACAGAGCGTGAATTGAAAAGCCGACACGTTAATCGCGCCACATTTTGCGCTACGGAGCTTAAACGATTTTTCCCTATCCGAATTTGCATGATGCATTTAACTCTATTGGAGATTAAGTAGAATTGAAATATGGTCAATAGAATAAATTCTCGAAGTCATATTCTTTTTATTTTAAGTCCTAAATTCTCTAAATCCTATCTCCATGACTTAGATTCTTGAAATATTTAATACTCTAATTCCTACATCTTGAATATCCAATGCGTCCAATTTAAAATTTTCTCTTGGATGCTTTTTAAACTCGGACGAAATCTCCAAGATGCATCAGTGTCTCGTGCGTTACGCAAGCGATGTAAATCATCAGGCGGCAAGTGTCGAGCTGGGATTCGAAATTAGTTAAAAGGGGAAGCGACACGATAAGCAGCTAGCCAGCGATTACTTTCACCGTCCAGTTGAGTAAAAATAAACCAACTTGTATCCTCGTATCGAGGAGAGGAGACATATCGAATTTCGTCACGAAGGAAACGATTCCAATCGATTTTTCGTGTGCGCGTCTTCCGCTCCCACTCGCGCGGTGAGTTTCCAAAAAAGGCTTTAATGGTAGGTGAGCGTGCGCGACTGACCGAGAATTTTGTAAAGCCGGTCACCTCTTTCCAGACGAGGTGACACTTACAAGAACAGGCCGACCAAGTGCACGAACACACACACACACATACGTGTATACTGTGACAAATAGCGAGGATCGCTTCGGGGAAGTCAATTTTTCCGGAATTCCACGAACCAATCTCAGCCGCGTATGAATATTATCGTTAAGGGTGTCGCCTTTGATCGAGACAAGTCATCATTTGTCTCTTCCACCAGTATCTTAAGAACTACGTGGAACATATGATTACACCCTTTATAAAACCCGCTCTCGATGACTCGAAATACTCGATATTCCAGAGGAATCATTCAAGAAACCTTGGTATTCCCAAGCGCAATTGGATGCAGCATCCAATTCAGCACGTGGCATCGACTAAGGTAGGATACTAAAGCGATGAAAGTGATTTCTCACACTAGATAGTTGGGCGCCATTGGAAGAGTGATTTGCACGTAGTGATTTTTACAAGAATTCTTTCGTAATCCTGAACGCCAATCAGTTGAGGCGCGCCAGTACCAATCGGTCAGCATGTAAGAAAGAAGGGAGGCCGGAAGAGGAGTGATTAGAGTTGCTAATGCCCAAAGATAAAGCCGCTAACTCGCTAATTAACGACGGTGATAGATCACGCTTGCTCTAATGTCGGACTTTGCATATTCCCCTGTGGGAAAGCTTGAGTGACTAGCTGCTTTGCTATTGGAGCGTTTATATCCCTAATTAAAAGTTCAGGAGCAACCCATTGTTGTTCCTGTACTAGCATAACGATCAATCGGGTATAGTTGCGCACTGTGAAAGTAAATCGAGATCGGATCAGCTAGCAAAGGGTTTATCTCGCTGGGAATGTGTTCACCGGCGGCATTCAATTGGGCGCCGGGCAAAGCGCTAGTAAAAAGTCACTGGGGATCGTACTGCGTGCGTTTGCCATTTCATGTCATTAATCATCGGCCTTAATTTCACGCGCGGTTCGAAAGTGTCGGGCAACCAGTTTCCAAGTAGTCGCATGGCTCGCACCGGCTCGACCGTTCCTCTCGCGACTCCCTAGTATATGTATATATATGTGTATATATATGTATATATGTATATATGTATATATGTATATATATATATATATATATACGCATGAGCTTACGCGTCTAAGAACAATGACGACCAATTGTCGCAATTAGAGCACTAAGTTCATCGCGCAGGAATCAAATGCAGCTGTTCCAGCAGCCGTGTGTCCGTGCATTGATGGGGCCACGCAAATTCGAGCCTTTCGCGAGAATGATAATTGTCAGAAACGAAGATGCGTTCTAAGATTATGTTTATATTATAATCGAACAAAGTAGAAATCTTGATAGAGAATTTTGTTACAATATTACTTAGAATTGATATTAAATCATAGTTAATCATGATGACTCTGGAATCATCAAAATTCATAATCGACCACTCATTGTTGATCTTTCCCTGCGGAAGGCCGTCGCAGATGGAAAAGGCGATGCCGGCGGAGGCTGAATAACGCGCGTTGAATAATGCAATTACAAGGTGCGAAATTCCTCCCGTTCAGGGTTACGGACACGAGAATGAAAAAAAGTGCGTGCGAGATGTGTATATTTGGCTGTCACATAGTTCATACGACATTGATCGTAACTAGGTCATCTTGGATCGAATATGATCCCACTCGAATCATCGTTTATAATCGATCTATTACGCAGATTAATCTACGATTCAAGGAACACCGTTCCAGTTGCTCTACTAGTTTACCATCGAATCCGCTTGTATTCCTATTGTAATCGCGCACGACAGTACGCAAGAATGACTCTGTGTGCCAAAGGTATCAAGGAAGCAGGCTGACACACTTTAACAAGCATGCCCGTTGTTGCATCTGCCACCTTGTGTTCCGTTACAATCATTATCTTATCAGGCTGTTATGTACAATTGTGATAAGACCGTCGAGAACGATGTTACACTATTCTTACGACGGCCGACATTCGACTCCATATGGCTCCGCTGTAACTCTCTGGTAATCCATAAGAAAAGACATGGTAGATTTCCCATAGGAGGATTTTCCCGGCAAGCAATTATCGGAGAAGGGATGGAAAGGTAGGGTTGAATGGAAAGGGAAAGAAGGAGAGAATATCGAGGCATTAGAAGAAGAGAAAAATCGGCGAACCAAGCGGCGACGAGTGCAGAGGGTCGAGCGGCGCGGGTGTACATATATGGAGGTGAAACAGCCGGTTCACAAAGGACATTCCATTCCGTCTTACGCCGGCTGCATTAGCTTTGTACCACCGTGACCACTGCCGCTCCTCCGAGACAGAAGGGACCGGCAAAGCCAGACGCTCAAATGTTCACCCTCCCTTCTCTGACTCGCACTCGTTCTTGCAATTAGATTCGTGGAAAGCCGATAATAGGGCAACCGTCTTAGGAAGTTATTTTAAAATAAAACATACATTTATAACCACTAAATAAAAAGTATCCTGTCTATACTTGTCTTTTCTCATCACTTGTTCACTGATATGGAAAGATAGTAGAGGATGGATTCTATCATTGGACAAGATTGCACGTAGTGTCTTGTTTTAGAAAGAACTTCAAAGACGCAAGGACTTCAACGAGTAGTCTAAGAAATAGTTTGCACGCATCATGAACTTTTTTGTCATGAAATAAACCTGTATTTGATGACAAAAATATAACGATCATTCCTTAGAAGTGAGCAGCGGCTCGAATCCAAGAAACATAAGGATGGTGGAGTGTATATTTGAGAGAGGGTCATTGGCTGAGAGTGAGTGACACGTTGCCACGATGCTTTTGACCGTGTGCCAATAGTCCGATAGTAAGTTATTCAAATCCGGCCCTCTGTATTCCGAGTACATAGATCAGAGGCTTTACGTCCGCGCGCCTCTGTCACGACGACACTCTTGGACTTGGTCGAGAAGAACTCATCCCAAAAGAGTCATCCTCATTTCCACGGGTTCGCTTTCGAAAATAAGTGGGGGGACCACCGGAGCTGGTAAATATTTTATTCGAGCTTCATTTTGTCACGTGGAGGCGCGTTCTCCGCATTGCAGCACACGAACACCGCTTGCGAAATATCTCACCGGTTAAACGCGTGGCCCCTGCTTTATATGTGAGCATCCGTGTGTGTGACCCTAAGGTGTACGTATGTTACCTATGAAGGAGCGGGGAATGCGTAGCCGGCAGCTAGCAGATCGTAAAGAATGTCGCAGGCCTTTAGTAATGACCTAATAGCCGGCTTGCTCGGCATTAAATTGGAAAGACACCTCCACCTCGCCCAACTCTCCGCTGACACCCTACACCCGCCATGGCTACTTGATACGCGACAGGCAATGGCGAGGACTAATGCGGTATCCACTACTATCGAGCACCGATCGGAAAATCGAACTCCCACTTTTTCATCGACCATAACATACTCCTGGAGAAGGTTCGATTAACCATGCGAAAGATCACAATTACACACACTTGGAACATCGTTGTATTCAGGAATAATGAAAACTCAAGTGGAATTCACCCTTCTTCATCCAGACGCACTGAATAATGCATACTACTCACACACACCTTTATCACGTGCAATTAGACCGATGATGCGGTTTCTCCTATTAATGAAGTCGAAGGCTGCTCGAAGTTCGAATTACGCTTGTACTTCGACGAAAACGACGACGACATTCCCAGGAGTGTGCGGGCGTCGATTCCGCAATGATATCCGCGGCAATACTAATCATCATGAGCGCACAATGCGATTCACGAGGCTCGTGCCAACATTAAAGAGAGACGCCGTCATTGAGATAAGCAGTGAAATGAGTCACTCGTAATCATATAACTCCTCTTAATATTAGACATAAGAAAGAAGGGGATGATTTCTTTTAGAATTGGTCCATAAAGTGGAGTCTGTGGTAAAGTTGAAAGCATGTCTCTGTAACATTGGTTAAGGGGTGACACGACAAGAGGAGACAGACGAAGAGGAATCAGTGAGGCCCTGTCGAGACGCATGAATATTCACCGAGGACAGTAAGCGCGTACGCGTGTAATAATAATGATGCGAGTGAATACAATATCGCTCGGCGCCGAAGGGAACTGAGCCGAGTGGCCGGGTAGTCGGGATCGACTCTCGAGACTTGTCACCTTGGGATGTCGCCCACAATATCAGTGGAGCAGCTAGTAATCACCGTCTATATTCAATCGAATGATTTGCATGCCTCAGTGGTCGCCGGGCGCCCGGAGGACTATCGGCGATCAGTATTTTTGCGCGCAATCTCCTCATCGAGATCTCGAAATGGAGAACTTGGTTGCCCGAGGCAATTCTAGAGAAGTTCGATCCCTAATCCTGATAATTTGGCATACACAACAGCTCATGGCTAGTTTCAGGAAGGTCCTGTAAAGTATCCCATAAAGTATAGCTACAGCTTTTCCTGTGGACAGCAATGGTAACAGTATACGCTCGCTTTCACACTGATTTTTCTATACTATCTTGCACTCAGCTGTCATTATAGACTTGGCGAAATGATCTTTGCCCAAGTAAGCATAGTCCGCCTGTGAGCTAAGTTGAATTGTACTTGCGAAACGAAGAGTGATGAGTATTGCACAGCCTCGCTTCTATTAGGCGTAACTGCACTTACGATCGAGGTATCAGTCTTTGTTCCAAGTCAGAGCCGGCTGATTTACTCGTGCCACTCTTTGCTAGTAGTCAGTAGTCAGTATCTCGCCCTCTTGTAACAATCGTAAGAGCTGGGTGAAACATTGTCAATAGTAGCACTGGCAGCTTGACCCCATTTTTCCGATGTTACTCTGCCGAACGTGCCCACCTCACAGAGCCAGTTCGATTTCAACCACAAGTTCGCACTGCTGAGTACTCGAAGTATAGAAAGCCAAGTGGTCCAGTTGTTTGCGTACACAGAGTTGATTCAGGTCGACTTAGGACATCTTAAACTCGAGTCTTAATTAAAAATTAAGAGAGTCTCAAGAGAATGACAGAATTTATGAAGGAGAGACAGTGGAAACAAGAGCGTGAGCGCGTCGTGTTAAGTACTGAGGAGGCAGGATGGACCAGTGCATAGTCTAGGCTCTGCTCTCGGTCGCATAAGGTTCACCCGCAAGGGGAATACCACCGCGGAGAGCAGCCGCACGAGGTGCGGTCTCGTTTTGCCGCGGAGACTTTTCTGTCTCCCAGAGTCAGCCTTTGCAAGTAGAACCGGTCTCTCCGAGCGAGTCGCCGGATACCGGCCGATCAAGACTACGTACGCTGCTGCTGCTGCTGCTGCTGCTGTTGCTGCTGCTGTTGCTGTTCGTTCTCCTCTACGCGACTACTCCTTCGACTCTCTCGACACACACTAGCGCACCAGTAAACGACAGTTCCTCGATCAGCTGCTGTCGTTGCACCCACGATCGAGCGTTACGCCTCGACAGGGCCGTAAGCGAAGCACGTCTCTGCTATCAGTCGTTTTCCTGGACAGGCATTAGATGTCTTAGGACTGCCGAATGTTGAAACGAAAGCCGCGAGAAAGTGTGGACGTCAGTTGAATGAGAGTCCAACTGGAAAGACGATAAAGAAATAGGATTGAAGTAGAATTAGGTTGCGGAGGCTGATCGAAGGAACATTCCCGATCAGGCAGGGCGTAGATCCGAATTTGCATATCATCATCCCACGTTCGGAAGTAAAGACAGCTCTAACACTTGGAGTCGGAAAATGCCAAGTGAAAGGCAGGAAACCAATTGGGACGCTTGAGGGATAACAACGTGTGTCGGACGAGACTTATAGAAAATTGTTTGGAACCAATCCGTTTTATTGGTCATTATTGTACGAGACAGATGTGTTACATAAGGTCATCGGGATATTGGTTCGGGTATCGCTGACCACTGACAGAACTAGAGCGTGCTAGGCGGCAAGTAGAATAGGCAGTCGGAGTCGGGCATGCTTCTAGGGAACCGTTGGCCTCCCTTTGTCACGGATTCAGCTCATCGCCGCTAATAACTGGTTTCATATTCCGCCGGTAACGAGCTAAGGGAACAGGTTTACTCGTGGGGTGTCCTTCTTTGCGAGTTTGTTTACTGGTTACGCCACTGGCCGGCTACGGATCGTATTTATTTCGCCTCCCACGTGTCCGCTCTGTACACTGAGAGAGCGCGGTTCACCCCGACGACGCACAACCGTCGCCGTCGCTGCCGACAGAAATATCTGTATGGAGTCACCAGTGCCGTCGCCCCGCCGACCGAATCCTTTCCACAGCCTCTGACACTGCACGTGCCGATTATATGACAAATCGGTCTGATCTATCTCGCACTTAAACCATTGGGAAATCGAACAAGTCGCTCGAGCGTAGCACATGCTGGCAGTGCAGGACACCTTCCCCTTGTGTCGTTCTCATTCAGTTTTCCTGACTCAGAAGCTCCAGCGCGCTTCGATACTTCGAGATCGGAAATTAATGAATGATCCAAATTGAAAGTAATCAACAGTAGTTTTATTAAGAGATGAAAAAACCACAAGTCCTCTTTAGGCAAACTGATTTACTGTTAGGCTATTCAACACTCATTAGATTATTATCTCGCTCACTTTGCACTTATTAATTCGCCTTCACTTGTGGTTGGTTTAGTCGAGCAGCAGAAGTAGTATTGTAGAACTTTGGCGGTATGAAAGTATATCAGTTGAAATTGCGTTGATTTTAGAATCGTTCTCTCGTTCTTGGCAGCAGTGCATCGAGGATAGTGACACTTTCCTAGAACCATGCCAACCACTTTGCTGCCTTTATCATGTGTTGGGTCAGGTATATAATTGTATCGGTCACCAGCTGGAATGAGCTCAATGACTTTCATCGGTTTCACAGGCAGGGGGGGGGGGGGCACACGTCGTCACTCGGTCATCTCTCCTGGCAGGGCCAATTTGACATTGTAAATGATTTCGCGAAAGGCACGTAATTTCGCGCGAGCACTGTAATTGAATACCGGGATGCGGGCAAATAAAATAATTGGACAGTGCGGCAGCAGTAGTATAAGAGAAAGAAAAGGAAGAAGTTGGACATTGTGATGTGGTTCAAGCCGTACAATTATACGGGGCGGTTGATTTAAAGCCAGCTCGTTACAACCCCAGGCGCATTTACCTTTCCTACGTTCCTCCTACAAGGATCATCGTACATTCTCTTTCTCTTTCTCTCTTCTTGAAGGAATACACGATAATTGGCTTGTCGCTGACCACTTAACCGATTCATTTGCAATATCAAGCGTCGAGCGAATTCTAGCAACACGCCAGTATAGTGCCATGTGTTCATTCCAGCTGTCGTTGCACCCTCCGAAAACGAATAACATACATGCGTTGCGAAAACAGGCCGGCAATATGCTGAGAATGAAGCCACAGAATTATCAATTTGTTCCGACAAACTTTAATCCGATCTGGATGAGAAATTCCATAGAATTGATCCAACACAGGATATTTTAAATACATCCGTTACAATAAGAATTTTTTCTTCCCACGGATTCTTGGGTAAAGTAACCTAATAAGAAACCTATCAGGGTAGTAAGAAATCGCAAGAGTTCCTGGGTCGCTGGTATCGACTTGCTTGAGTTTAAACTTCAACTCACGGAGAGCTAAACTTCCCCACGAACTTCACAACCACTTTGCTCCACTTACGCTTCTTCCCGCCGAGTTGGCAGCGAGCAGGTGAGCGACGCGTGAAGTATGCGGAGCACTTTAGTAAACGGGTTACGAGCATACACGACGCGCTCTTCCCGTGATTCCTCCGTCGCTCTTGTTATCGGCACGAAGAAAATGTCACGTCCGCTAGTGTGCAGTTTCACGCGGCGCGTGTAAACCAAGCGTGACATTCCTGAAAATACGAGCGTACACAGTTATCGGTGGCCACACTAATTTCCCGCCGGTGATTTCGTAATCGGATTATCGGTCGTTTATGCAACCAGGCGGTCGTCGTGACCGGATTGCAGTGGGATTCTCTTGTGCCCAGCATTATAATGCCAGCCGGGTGTGCTGCACAAGGGAGGACTCAGTGGAGCCAAGAATCAATTAGAGAAGCAAGTCGATTTTTCCAACGCGAAACAGTGATCGGCAACTCTCTCACTGATTATCTACACCTTTGTATTTGTACTTTGTACATTGGTCTATACATGAAGCGCCATACTCTAGTGTGTGCTCGTTACGATTCCCCTATATGCAAGATTAAGTTGGAGATATAGCCGGGCTTTACACTCTGTCGTGACTGGTCTTGAGCTCCTTCCCGTCGTTAAGTTCTCTTCCGATGCCGCCAATGATTTCGTTAACGAGGGAAGGCCTGGCAGCGTCGCCTAGAAGCTCCGGTACATCGAGAAACTAGTAGATTCGAGACAACTTCGACCAGCCTTCCTTATTCCGACCTGAATCCTAAGAATACTAGCAAACTTGCATCAAGGATTCCAGACTGTCGCAAAAAAAGATTAAATCCGGTTAGTATAGAATTTAACAGGAAAACTGTAGTAAGTGCTTCCAAGAGTGCGAGCTTTTAGAAGATTACAGAAGGGAGAAGAGATTTTTTAAGAAAGCTATTACATCGATAAGTCTTTATCAGTATGTAATCGAGCAAGTACATCCTTTTCCTCTCGAAGCACTGGTGCCCTGGGTTACATTGTCCGCAGGATGTTTATGTGCATTGTCTGCGTTGCTTTTGCGTTGCGAATCGCCGGCCGCATTCTGATTGCGCTCGCACCCACGCCTTTGAATCACACACGCACCCCAACGTAATCTCTTGTCGCTACTCCCATTATCGGCGTCGCTTACCACTACTACTTACACAGCCCTTAACCCTTTGTTCTAACTAGTTACCAGTCAGATTATTTGTCGGGCAATTCTCTTTCGAATCAATTACAATGGTGAATGTATCAAATCGATTCCAATGTCAGGTGTTCTCTCGGCAAAGTCTTAGAACTTGATAAAAGGAGCAAAGGGCTCAAATGTATGGGAGGGCGGCGGAAAAGTTGGCAGTTCTCTCGTTTCACATGCAGTTCGCCGCTTGCCGAGAATGTAAGTAAGTACGTGATACAGGAGCCACGGGAGCCGATGCAACGGCGTTCTCCTTTAAAGTTCGTGCACGTGCAGCCGGCGGGTCCAACTCGTCGGGAAATCAAGTTCAATGGCGTCTAGACGCCCTAGGCGAAGTTCCGCGCACATAGAGGCACGTTTTTCGTACATGCCATCTTGGAGCAGAACCTGAGACTTCGAAGAACTCAAGACATCGCTTGTATTGGTTGACTTAACATCTCGCACCTCTATCTTCCTTTTTCATTATCTCCAGATAATCTTTTCTAATTAATGACCTATTCAAGTTGAAACCTGTTGGTAAACATATATTGCTGATGATACGTATTACAACGTTAGGCGAATCAGGGCGACGAAGCTTCGCGAGGAAGTCTCATCTAATGCTAAGAGCATCCAATTACTGGAACCGGGAAATGGTACTGGAATGGAGTCTGAAGATGAAATGCGTGATTGTGGTGAGACCGTTAGATGGACCGCCCTGTAGACGCACCTACGGTCCTGTATTCCAAGTGGACAAACACTTGGTGATACAAATGCAGCTGGAGGAGCGTGATACGCCCACGCCTTACTAAAGCGGCGCATTCAACCTCACGAGTATAGCTAGAAGTACCTTCCTGATCTATACAGTACCTGTTCCCATCGGGGCATTCCAGCGTGGAACACGTTATCCGCGGAAGAGAGTTTGCCGGGAATCGTGTCAGCGAACGATCACTATTCCCGGCCACCCTTGCACCCGAGAAACCCGAGCTCTCTGACGCGCTTGGAATAAGAGTGCTGCGCGCCTTTGGATATCATGCTTTATCAAGCTCGATTGCCGAATCCAAAGGAATGAAGACAGCGAGGGAAAGTTGGATTTTTGGGGCTACGTTCAAGACGTGTACCACGTGGCACGCATATAAGTTGGGCGGACTGGTAACGAAGGGCATTCACGAATGCCAGAGAAGAACATAGGAGGATGCTCGACGCCTCTCCTCTGTAAGCTACATCCGGCAGAGCCGCTCGTTTTTGTGCATCGCATCGCATCCTTAAGTTTGCCACTTGTCTCTTCCCTTGCTAACTCTGACTCTTCTCCTACTTCGCTCCTCTCTCTCTCTCTCTCCTTCTTTCTCTTTCATATACACTCTCGAACTGTAGACATTCGCCGAAGGGTTCTCTTGGTCTTCGTGAGCGGCTTCTTCCATAGAGCCAACGAGTTATTCAGAAGAACTCGGGTTTCCCTTTTGCATGGGGAGACAGCGATAATTTCTGTTCCACTTCTCGCACGAGAATCCGAGAGAGTCTTTTCTTAGTTCCATTCAGAGCACAAGAGTTTGACCGCATTGCGAGATAAAAGAGATAGACTTTCTTTTAGTTTTTCTTTTAGAATATGGAAAACCATGTCTTTACAGTTTTATCGAGATACTATCACCCAACGTACTCGTGGCTATTGACACTGACGATAGCTTGAACGGATACTATCTGGGTGGCACAGGCCGTTCCGGGAAACTGACGCCTCGCAAACTCCGGGACTTTTCGCAACTCTGTGTACCAAGCTTTTGAAGCGTATGACAAAATTTGTTTCTGTCATATATACATGTGTATGTTTGAATGAAGAAATTATATGATACTTTTGAAAAAAGTCAGTCAAAATGCGAAATGTTTAAGAGAATAAAAATAATTCATTAAATGTCCGTTGGCAATGTGAACATGTTAAACTGTAATAGTGATTATTAGAAAATTGCAAGATAACAACGTATAATCGTTTAGTCGTATATATTGCATTACATGGTACTCGCCAGTTGTTTCTCTCGAGCTGCTCTGCTCACATGTGCATCGAGACGAATTATCCACTCGAAGTAGGGGCCGCGATTGCATTAGAGACAATGAGCATGCGACGCCCGCTCACGATTATAGCAATTCGTACTTTCTTTCCGGCATCGCTCGCCAACCCCCTCTGTCTGCATTTGCTTTTTTTACCGGTCAGTCTAGCCAGTAGCGCACTCTCATATCTTTGCAATGTAACGATTTAATAACCTCGGGTCACCCGGTGAATTTCATCAGTGGGAACTCTGTTTTCAAAAAGGACGAAATTCCGATGTTGTTACAGTTTACAGAAGTTTCGTCGGCTCAGCGATAACTAAGAAAGCTCCGGTCGGATTTCTTCACCGATTATGCATTTCATTTTGTCGATGGAAAGATCAAGCAGTCCGCCCCGTAACTTTTGGATTCTTGCCAATCGAGAAAGACTCGAGTTACACTTACTGAATCTAATGTTCGGTGATGGTTAATGACCCCGTCAGCCTTCTGTGTTAGAGACAAATGCTATTTGAAACCTATCGCGAGACACACTACAATTTCATGCAGTTCGATACTGCGACTGATGTGGCAATTCTTTCTGTTTTTATTTCAAGTGCAAAACTTTGGCGCGAACTTGTTGCATCCTACGGACCATTGGCTACAGTAAAGAGCTGGGGATAACCAAGTTTCGCACCACATTTCCCTCGCGTAATACACTCGAATGTCAAGTAGCCCGCAAATATTAAACACTCAATTAACAAAATATCACATATCCCAAGCAAATACTCCAGGGCTACGATGTATTCCAGTGCGCTGTAAAACAACCGACGACAGAAAATCCCCTCTCTCTCCTTCTCACTCTCTTTCAATCTCTCAATGCATCTGAGAAAAAGACGAGAGGGCATAATGGCGTATTCACGGGGAGCGAGAATTCCCGTAATGCGCCTGGAGTCTGTGCGTCCGGGTAATGTAGAAAAAAGCAACAAGGGGGCAGCTTACCGAAAAAGTCTTCCCAACTAACCGAGCCATCGGAGTCCACGGCACTGGCGGTCGCAGCCTCCGCGTCCGCCTCGCTGCCCATCCTAACATGAAATATCTATTCCTTGGATGCCAAGCCACCGAGAGAGCACTCCTGGTATTCCTCGTACTCCTCCAGTATATTCACCGTGTTAATCACAACCTATCACGATCGGTGATCGAGACTCCGTAGCCGAACAATCGAGCAAGCAGAAGTGCGCGAGGGAGAATAAGTGACAGAGAGCGAGCGAGTGTGCGAGCGAGAGAGAGAGGATCGAAACTGTAAGGGGGACCGATTACATCTCGGCACGCGTTCCTCCTGCTCGCTAACGGAAGATGAGACCAGCAGCAGCAGCAGCAGCGAGAGTGCCGTGCCGTGCCGGCACACGATCTTAATCGAGATCACGGAAGGAAGAGGAAGAAAGCATCCCCCCCGCACGAGGCCGCGAATACGACTGAGCGCGGCGAGCTAGTGCGGCCTGGTGCGGGCAAGGGCCTTCCTTCTTTGCCCGTTCCTCTCGAGTCAGCCCGCTCGGCTTCACTTGAGTGTGTATCGTGTGTACGTACGGCCTGAGTGGAGTTAGTTGGGTCGAGTCGAGTCGAGTCGAGTCAACGAAACACACCGCGCGCCCGGCAAACGACCGCACGGCGACCAATGCACCGCCGCGACCGCCCGCCCACCCGCTCCACATCCTCCACCTGACACCCGCCGTTTCTCAGCTCCCCGAGCTCTCATCTCAACCTTCTGGCCTATGCCTATGCTTCTACTTGCGCCTTTCTTCATCTTACCTCCAACTACGCTTGCCCTGACACTCTCCTTCTTCTCTTCATTCGTTTACTCCAGACCGTTTCAGCCTAGATAACTCTCCCTGGACTCGGCCTCCACAATGCGATCCACTCTGCATTCAGTTACTCTTCATTTCAGTGTTACGGTGATTCATGAAGAGATGAAAATTTCGGGATATGATTAGGTATCCCATGGGAAATATTGAGTTTGAATGTGTTCGTTCGTTACTGTTAGTAACAATGCCTTTTTTCTTTGGAGGCTCGTGGACAGTCGATGTACTGTTACTTAACAATACGTTCATTATTGAGAACATATACGAGCGCCCCAGAGAATTATTACTCTCGTACGTGGAATCCTGAATAAGTTAGTCAGGCAAGCTGAAGTTGTGTGAGCCGAGCGATGTAAGAGTATTAGATGGAATTAGCAGTGTGCATTATATCTTGAGAAGATACGCATGAATTCCTGGTGTACGCATCAAACGATTGAGATGCGACGGCCAAATCTTCAAGAAGCATTCTCCATTCATGCCGCCGGTGGATGCAACGCCGGCCGCTGTTTCTAATAATAGAACCGACGATCCCGACACATTATGCGTGCGTATACTCCCTAATATCCCGACGCGGCGGGGCAGATGTGTGGGTGTCTCTGTATACCTTCACGAAAAAAGTAACCACTTCTTGCATGCGTGTGAAAACCGGGTGTACGGCTTCGTAATAATATCGAGTTAGCCTTAGACCTCGCAATCCAATAGGCACTTCTTAAGTGGGACAGCCAAGGGTGGAACTTGTATGATGTTATGAAACTTTCCTTTTTTATTGGGGTACAGGGATCAGATTGAATGTTACAAAGATTTAAATTATTATAATACTCAATGCGAAGACTTTGATTCCTTTGCCTGCTGAAGACTTTGAGTGATGTACAGTTTAGCTAAGCTCTGGGCGCAGAATTGGGAAATGTGTTCGCTATATTTGTTGATTTGTCCGGCAACGATCATTGGGTTCAACCTTGGTGGAACTGGTAATGGCCTCATTAGTTTGTTAATATCATCATCAGGTAATGGTGGCTCCTCTTTGGCTGCTCTAGCAGCATTCTCATGAGCCCTCTTCATTAAGAGCCTATTCTTCTCTTGTTGCTGCCTCACCACTAACTGTTGATACCTATTGAACTTCATTGCTTCTTGGTTCAATTCATCCACTCTGTCCATCATACAACGCAATTGGTTCTCCAACACACTAGCTGTTCCCAGATCCAAGTATTTAGTACCCTCTTCCTCGGGAACCATCTCCTCAAGCTCAGACATCATAATGTTGGTCAGATTGCTATTCTTAATGACTACTGGTATCTCAATAAACAAATTCTCATATCCAATCTTCAAAGTACGCAGTGCTTCAGGAGTGAATTCACCCTCTTTGTACATTTGGATAGCTTGTGGTGTCAGCCTATATGCCTTCAGAGTCAGGAATCCCCTGGCTGATTTAGCAGTATCATAAATTAATACTACTGATTCTTCGATGGATGTCTGATAATGGTACTGGGACTCCAAAAGGGAGACATTCAGGAAGTTGCCAACATCCGCGCTTTGGTACCAACCAACGTGGAAGTGATCAACATTGACCCTGTAAAAAAATTATGAGTATTAAAAGAGCCATGATTATCTGTTTATACACATAGAAGAGTTGTTTCTGGATCGTACCATCGTAACCGGCGCATCATAGCCAGCTGGTATTCTTCTTCATCCATGATTTCGTCATTTTTCGGAAAGGGGAAGCAATTCGTAATTTCCAATCGATTCTGCACGACCAAACCGAGAAGGGCCCCTTGGGCCACTTCCATGTTACTTTGGGATTCTTCGTGACAATGCTTCACCATCTTCATTACGACGAGGCCGTCGCATTGCACATAGTCAATACGCGGCTCCGATTCAGGAATACTCCTAGTTTGTGCCCTCGATGCCATTTTTCTACTTTTATTAGTCACCGGTTTATCCAAAAGTACATATGCTCAGCGTTGACTTTCTGTCAAACGAGGTTAGAACGAAGGAACACCTTGCTCACGAGGACCCCTATTCTATCCCGGTGTAGACGACCTCTAGAGGAGGAAGTCGCCAGAAAATTTGCAAGATTTAAATCTCCGCTACCTTGAGGTCGCTGCTGCTGCTCTACCGCTTCTCCCTCCTATTAGAGCGTCTTTATCGCCATTGTTCTATGATTTTCGTAGTGCCCAATAGGAAAGCTGGGATTTAGTTTAACTTGTTCAAACCCGCGAAATGAATCAAACGCTTTTCCGTTTTACAACAATAAGTTTTTCATGTAATCGACTGTGAGTGCTAGTATTACGTACGATTTAAAGTTTTTCTTGTGCTGAAGCAGCGAAATCTGCCGACAACCTGTGATATTGATTCATGTGGTAAGTGTTCGTTTTGTCATTCCTTCTAGTATGAATGGAGGTTAACAATTCAAATTTTCCTTGGGCAATGCTAAGAAAATAGAAATATTTTCAAAAAGTTGCTGGAGAATGGGAAGTCTTCTTTTCAAATTACAAGGTAATTTATTATTATAATTTAATTTGTCAAATTACAACACAGTTCTGTTGTTAGATTTCTGGGCAAGAATTGGTTGAAATTTCTTATAATTCGTAGGAATCTATCGCGACCGTTAATAGGAACAATTTCGGGTATATTACAATATGAATAATATCGAAGCGAATATAAGGAGATGGATCCAATGCATTCAGTCCGAACAACTGGAAGAAATAACAGAGGAAATCGAGGTTCATATCTTTCGTCATTTACTTGTTCCTTTCTTCCAAAATAGTAGTATAATTTATTTTAAAACATTATAGGAGATTTATCACACAACACTAAATGCGAAAGAAAACAAGCATATATTTAAGCTACTATTATATTTATCGCATACTGCAGATAAATGTGATAAAAAGATATGTGCAACTGGAAAAAGAATACAGATCCTGGCGAGTACTCTTTGTTCAGTTTTAATAGGTATACCAGATAGCAACAGATATGTCTCATCGTTATTTCACATTATTCGCTGCTTGCTCACAATGGGATTATACAAAGAAGCTTCGGACTTACGCATCTGTCTCGAGTCTGAACACTTGTGTTACTCTGATCCATATGTAAATGATGTACTCCAAAAAATCGGACACCTTTGGAACAGTACCATAAACAATATGTTTCACACACTTGCGTATGATTCAAAACGATCAATCACCTCAGAAGAGTTAAAAAGTATCATGCAATATGAATTGGAAGTCATAAAAGTTGTCTACAAAAAAAATTGTATGAAACCTTTACTGGGAAAAGTCAGTCAGTATGTGGATAAACTAGGATTAATATGTAAGAAACTGGATTTTAGTCTCACTGAGTTACATCAATTTATGACAACATACTTGCAACAACAACAAGACATGACTTTTAATCCCAATGAGAAATTCGTAGTGTGTAAAAGTGTGTTGCACATACTAGTAAAAATGATGCATGAAAGCATCAATGGAAAAACTATAGGGTCTGCCAGAGAATCTGTAAAAGACATTCAAAATTACTTCAAAAGTATTTTGCAAACCGATGAAGAATGTCTACAGTCTCTGTATCAATTTGATTGTATATGTTCATCGCTTCTAAGACCAGTGGAGGAATTGACATCCAACACTGCAAACACATTACATGAAAATATTCAAAACTATATGGAAACAACAAAGAAGTGTGGGTTTTCAAGTGCCCTTAAATGGACTGCACATAGCATTGCTGAAATGTTAGAACCCTTAATTGTATATTGGGAAGATTGTATTAAAAGGAATAAACATATGTGGCTCACCAACAATATATTACAGGAGATAATGAATTTAACAATGCATGTAACCATGTCATTTATAGAACAGACATGGGATAAATGTAAGTCTTGCAACAGCGAAGACTGTTTAATGAGGAGAGATGTTTATAATGCAGTGGCCTTAAGAGGCAGATGTATAAATTTTATATGCCAGTTTAATTCAAATGATGTATCAAAAGAAACATGTACCCAAGCAAGACAGATTTTAGAACAAAACATATCATTCATATATGAAATGAAAAACTCCAAATGTAAGTGCTGGACCCACTTGTGGAGTACCTGTGGTGTCCTGATATATAACTTAGGTATAATTTCTGAGAAAGTTTATGAAGAAAGTGCTACGCTATTTTCTTTGCTATGCACTTGTCTCATCAAATTTGAAGGTATTAAACACAAGTACAAGTATATAAGTCTACAAAACCCAATATCTGCCACACTGCATAGACTCAGTAGTGTTCATTATAATAATGGTATGTACAGAGAAGCTTTGACAGCTTCAGCATTAAATGGATTATTGAGCTATGGTGATCCAAACTCTAAAGCATTTAGAATGTGGGCTAACATTAAATACAAATCTGTATCTTCCCCAAAAATAATGGAATTGACTATGCTGGCATGTTTGAAAGCTGATAAAACGAAAATAGAAGAATTGGGACTCCACGTGGATTTATCAAAATACAATCTTATTCAGTTATGCATAAGGGAGGCAAGAGGATTACTGGAAGCAAAAATCAACCTTTCAGTTGCAATAGAAAAAGTGCTCAATGAAATTTCTTCATTGGGTGCAAGTACTACGGAACGTGCCAATATTGTACAACTATTAGGTCAACATTTATTGAGTTTTAAGCACGAGACTGATATAACAGGGCGTTTGAAAAGCTCGATTGCTGATTTAGCAAAGTTCAAGCATAAATCAGCGTTTATCGCATGTTCAAAAGCGAATTTAGAATTCTATATTTTTGTAAGTGAACTGCAGGCTACGAATCAGAAAACATACTTAGAAATGGAAAGTACCAAATTCGCGTTGTACGCTCCTAAAACCTCAGAGTTTGGGGAAAATGATTCGCGTGATGTAGTTCCTGCCTATACAATGATTAACGTAAAGGAGGATGAGCGGCTAATGTCGTGTTTATATCGACCAATACGAAAGTGGGAGGACAGCTTTGAACGCGATATTGTGAGTCTTTGTATAGAAATATGTTTACGCGGCAATTGAAGATACTCTTACTAATAATTAGATTAATTCCTTAATAGTATGATATCGTAAATGGGTGGGAGCCATTATTAACACTTCAAACATTAATAATCGCCAGTGAATATTCCCGTTTGTACCGGTACGAAAATTGTGAAATGCGTACTTGGACTTTGGCTTATAAACTAGCAAGCGAATTACAGGATTATCGTGCAATGATTTATGGTAAGTAATATGGACCATTATACAATTTTGGTAAAAGAATTTTATGTGCTTAATGTAAATGGCTTTTCAGTAACTGGTCGTACTATCTCACTAAGACAAATTAATCGAGAATGGATTACTGTCGCTAAAGATCTCAGCGATAGACACCGAGACAGTACGAATGCAGACATAATCGAAGCCATTGCCATTTTTTGGATAAGTTTAGCTGATTATTATTTTGAGTATGGAATGGTAATTGTCTATTGTACACGCTATTAACAATTTTCCTCTCTGGAGTGCGTTGTAATTTTTTTTTATTTTTATTTCTAGGAAGAGGAGGGGAAAGTCTTATTGAATGATGCTCGAAGTCTTGCAGGCATTTCATTTTTAGGTAATACAGCTGTATATTTATATTATTTGGACAGAATATTATGGAATTGCAATGCATACGATAAAGACCTCGAGCACGAGCAATACACACGATATATTGTCGAGACATTGTATGCAATGGTCAGCTTAAACGACGAACTGTCGACGAAAAAATGTAAAATACATCGTATTATCATAAACGACTGCTCTTCAATAAGATTATATTTTACTGACGAAAAATCTCTTTTATTATAGGGAGAAATCCTGCGAAATACCTTTTCAGTTATGATGTTCTATTCTCGACAGTTATTAACATATCATTGCGAATGAATAGTTTACTATCGTTCCGTGAAATCTGTGCTCATTTGGTGCGGAGATTGAAAACTGCACAAGCTTTGGGAGCCACTATAAGAGTTGCTGAAATGCTTAAAGCCCTATGCTATATAGACTTGTCGCGGTCGCAATTGGCCGATTGCGAAGTGAAATTGCAAGGCTTGGAGCATATTTTGAACATCGAAGCAATCGAATCATCCATGAGTACGAATCTGTACAAGATTCCGACAGAATTCACTATGACGACACCAACCCGAATGGGAAATCGACCAGTGAATATATTCGACGATGCTGGTTCACCAGTTCTTCAAAAGAAAATGTTCGAACTGCCAGATTTTCTGCGCCATAAGAATTGCAAATGTTACGCCTGTCAAAACGTATCATATCACTATTTAGTATTTACCAGTACTCACATCAGAGCGCAACTCGCCGCTCTGCAACAAGCCTCATCAGTAGCGTTAGGACACTTCCATGGTGCCTTTCAAATAAGCAGCAACCTAATGACAAGTCCTAATACCATGCAATTGCACCCAGTAGAATTTCGGAACAGCGAGTGTTCCTCATGGCAGCAAAGATTTTATATAGTAGATTACGTTTTATTGTTCGTGAATTTTACGTACTTCCTGAAAGTTAATAAACGCTCCAGGGAACAGCAGGTGTTGGATATTCTTCTTTCAGCAATTAAGATTTGTAAAAATTATAAATTGGAAGGACACCCAATTTATAATGCCCTCAGGGAATTAATACTAAGTCATCGCTTCGAGAAATTATATAATAATAACGATTTCTCAGGCAAGTATATCATGAATCTCATTGATTCGGAAATTGAATAACGCAATTTTATAAAGAAACATTTTTTTCTCGTTCTAGCATTTACGGTACAAAACCAATCGAACATAGATATTAGTGAATACATCGAGCAGCCGAAAGTAGCGCAAAATATGTGTACAACACCAACTATAGACAATACGCGCCGAAGAAAACCATTAAGCATCCGGCGCAATAAAACTCCTCCACTTTTGAAATTGACTAAAGTCAGTATAAACTATAGCGACGACGAAGATAACAATCTGTCGCCCACATATGCTCAACAAAAGACATCAAGATCTCAAAGGTTGACGAGACGAAGAATCTTAGAGGGTGATTATTCTGATTCTTCTAATACGAGTAAAGAAGAGTCGCCTTCACTAGAAAATAAAATCTCTGAGAAACGAACTACAATGCGGTCGAGGACAAACTCCAAAAGTACCGTACTGAAAGATACACTGCAAAGAGTTCCATCCATTACACCGGAATTATCACAACAAGCGAACAACACAGGGACCTCAATAATAAGTGAAAGTATACAGAGTATAACAGAAAAAGTGAAGAACCTTAGGGTACACGCTGACCCACAAACAAAAGCAAGCAATACGCGGTTAACACGAAGTTCTAAACAATTGATGGCAAATGATTACGGTAATAAAATCAATGAAACTGTTAAGTTATTTGAAGATATTACTATAAAAGAAGAATGCAATGATCCTAAAACACCAGAAAAGGCCGATTCAACAGCTGAAAGCATAATAGATTGTACCCCACCTCAATCTCGAAGACCGAGGCGACGCATTTTGCAAAACCAGCATCAGCCAAATACTGATCCAAATACTAGTAAAACACGGAAGTTGTCGCAACCTATTGTACCTTATAATGAGTACGAAACAGAGAATAAAGCAATGAGCGTAAGTGACACCAAAGCAACGAGAACAAGATCTAGTCGGCGGGAAACTGGAAAGAAGGAAACCCAAAGTCTAAAGACTTCGCGGAAGGCGAATGATAAATTGCTATAACATTGGTTGCAGTATTTTAAATATTGCGAATTTGAACAGTAAGGATGTATAAAGTCACGAAACTATATTTTTGTTGAAAAGGAATAAGTTTATAATGAAAAGAATATATGCACATATATGGACACTAAATATGAATAAATGTTATAATTTATAGCAAACACTTCGTATTTGTTTTCCAGAAAATATTTATTAAAATATGTCACAGATATATACACAACCAGTAGAAAATAATAGTATCTTAATAATTAATTATATTAGTGTTTCAAGTGAAGGTTTCTCTTCAATCACGTTGATCATTTGGGAAGTACCGCAATTCATAAATAATAGTCACTTTGTTCCAATTAAATACTTTACAGAATCCAATTAACGTTTTCGAAAGCATAAATTTTTCATACATTCTATCATTCTAAGTATCACACAAATATTTATCGTTACTTGGCCGATAACAATAAATAAATTTTGGTATTACAATCTAAAAGTCAAAATTACATCGTAAATATAGCCTGAAACTTCATCAAACAGGAGATGATTATCGAAAAATATAACAGTTCTGGCTGCAGTGTGATGTATGTACATTCCTGACTATTATCCGCTGCCCAACGGGCTGGAAGTCCGCTTGGAGCATTTTTATAGAACTAGGGCGGTGGATTGAAATAAAGGAACAATTCTTCTGTAAAGATCCGAACGGACTCCGACACCGCAGGGCGCAAGATAATACAATGTTTTATAATTAAACAGTACAGAATACTGTATATGATAAAAATGATACGTGGAAGTACTATTCCTGATTGGATTAGTAGTACACATTTTACTCAAGGGCTGAGTAGTATAGAAAAAGTGTCCTGATGTTCCCATTGACCATTTGGCAGGACTGGAGTTGTCTAACATTAAAAGAAATGCGAGCATACATACTAGGAAATACTGAATAAATTTGGAATACATCTATGTGTAAATCCTGCGAATTCTGTAAGGGACAGTTGATGAAAAACACAGTTACTCATAAAAGATTGCGGCCAGAGTAAGAAAAACCATTCGCAACTGTAACAATTAATGTTGAATAAGAAAAAACAATGGAAGAACATTTTTTAGTTGTGTAACTTCTGTAAGCGAGATGGGCCAGAACATATCAAATTTTTAAACCGATATTTCAAATTGAAAACATTGGAATTTCAAAAGATAGGGAAGTAGCATTCATGCATCTGCACTTTGCTCGATAGATGCTGAATTGTGGCTCTAGAATTTAATATGGCACGATGAAGGCCGAAAGTTATCGTAAAACCACAACCCGATGAAGTGTCGAGTTTCGTGAAGTTTCGATGCTTATGTTGTTAGTGCATGTTCTCTTTTGCCAATTTTCTCAGCCAACATGTATCAACCAACAAATGTATCTTTTATTTCCTCCTTTCCTATCATACAAAAACAACATAATCGGCAATTATAATAGATCACAGTCTATAAGAGGGTATAATTTAATTCAGAGTTTTTGGGATAATCATCTTTGCAATGATTAAGTCCAAGGACTTTGGCTGCCTCTTCTTGGGTTTTGGCTAATTCCATCAATGCCAATGCACCAAGCCATTTTTGGCTATCCTCTGGCAATGATAGTTTAACACTATCATCTTGCCTGACAACAACTACCTTTGGGGCTGGTGCCTCTGATTCTGTAGTAGAAACTTTGTGTACTTCCTTAGTATTGTTACTAGAACTTACAGCTAACATGAGAACTGTTGGCCTTGTTACGTTCTCACTAATAAAAGCATCTCTTTTGCATGCTTCCTCTTGGATAAACGTCTTGGTCTTTGGACTTGATTCTTCGACTGTAGAATTAGATACATTTCTTGGTGTGTTACCATTCCAATAAGTATGCGTTGTCTGGTCAGAATTATATGGTCTTGGTATGGGACTAACTACAGTTACTTTCGCAGGTTGTATATTATCTGGAAAAGTATTCCTAGAATCCTGTGAAACTTTACAAATTGACTCTGATAATGAATTGGATGAGCTAAATGTTTTTTTCTGTTCTTCCTTGACTGATACTTCTAGAGATTCGTTTTCAAGATTAATATCCCATGACACTTGTGTAGGTATATATGTGGAATCAACCTCTGATTTTGTGAGAATAATTTCATTGCATACATTTAAGCATGCAGCATCCGCTGTAGCAGATCCATTTTCGATACAAGTATTCCATTGGATTTGATTACTGTTAGTCTTTAATGAGTTGGTTATTTGCCCATTATTAGGTTTGGTATCCCAATTTAAAGGTTTTGCTAACTGTTGCTCTAAACATGCCTCACGTAGCCATCTCTTTTTCGGCTGAAGTCTGTCTAAAGGTCTCCTCAAAGGTGAAATTGCTAATTTCGTTGTAGTCAGATCTTCATCTTCGGATGTCTGGAGAACAGTACAAGCTTCCACCGGATCTTCATCTTGACTCTCTTCCTGACTGTCTTGACTTTCCCCACAATATAAACGTTGATTAGCTGGTTTACAATCTACATTCTCCTGCTCTCCAGCAACATCCATCATCAGGCCTTTTCTGGACTTGATTCTCTTATGATTCTCGGCTGTATTCTTCCATGGTTTCTTCTTTCTCTCATTTTTACCAGTTGGTGTTCTATCTTCGCGTTCTCTGGACATTTTATATCTCTCTAACCACCTTGTAACGTCATGAGGCAACTCGGTATTTTCAGATACTGGTTTTAATACAAAATCATCCGATCTTGTAAGAGTTGCGTAAGGATGATCAGGACAATGTCTATTCGCATGAGTAAATCTCATTTCACAACCAGGTTCAGTGCAAAGGAATGGTTTTTCACCAGTATGCAACCTTTGGTGTGTTTTCAGTTGACCGGATTGTGTAAAAGCTTTCGTGCAACCAGGATAATCGCAAGGATAAGGTCTCTCCCCTGTAATGAAAACATAGATTACTCTATAAGAGCCACTCCATACTTCATTCTCATTACAGTACTCGAAATACACTAAGTCCCTCGGGATATTTTTTAATCGAACGTGGCAAATGTGTTCTGAGAGTTTTGACGACACTCGAAAAATAATTCCTGCATATAGGATATTGCTGCTAGGTGTAAAATAAGTTCCGCGTCGCTTTGTCCCACCGCGAACAAAGGACAGAACTGATATGTCGCATGCTCCGACATTTAACAGTTTCTAGCTTCCAATTTCCTATTTCCGTGGCAATGTAAAAAACGCGGGAGAACAGTACCCCCTTTCCGTCTCGCGTGCAAATATCTTCCGTCGGAGCAGCGCGCTTCAGGCGAAAGCTATTTCTGCGAGCAAGCCATTTAACTATTTAAAGTACGCATGATGGCGATTGGCGGGACGCGTGACCACACGTAGCGCCTTAGCGTTCCCATTGTTGCTGCTGCGTGCTGATCATTGAGAGAAGTTGCGCGCTCGCAGGGGAAAGGAAGTTCGTTCTAAACAGAACGGTCGATATCCCGAGGGTCCAAGGAGTCTTCTTTAATTCATGATTCTTTGGAATTGGCCGTCCAAAATACCTGTATGAGTACGCAAGTGTGCCTGGAGGCTCTTCTCTCGCGGGAAGACTCGGTTGCAGTAGGTGCACTTTATGCTGCTCGGCGAGGTGCTGCCTTGCATCATGAGGTTCGAGAGAGCATCTGCCCGAGGCCTGCCGCGTCGATGACTCTCCGAGCCGCCGGAGCGGGATCTCGAGCTGTTGCGTGCGGCCACGCTGTGCTCCCGGTATTCCGGCGACGAGCACGAGCTGCCCGGGCTGAGATTCACGTTTCTCGCTTCCTCGCCCCAGTTCCATGGGTAGAGCATCGTGTCGCACATTGGCGGGCTGCAAGGCAAGCTCTCCGCCAAAGGACGCGACTCCCGCTTCGGCGTGTGTAACTCCATTTCACCAAGTTTTCCCACTTCACTTTACACCTGCGGGCTGCCGGCTGCCTTGAAAACCACCGCTAACGTGACCTCTTCTCTACCACCCTCCGCGTGCCGCGTGCAACTAGTAAACCGCCAAAATACGAGTCTACCCGGTATTATGCGCTTCTGTGTGAGTGACTACTTGCCGCTGTCGTGCCTCGCGTGCACGCAAACACTCTCGCACAGAACGCTTGATATCCAATAATTCGCACAACTTGCCTCACAAATTTCTTGCCGGGAATTTCTCTTTCTGCCAAATAATCAATCGGCCCGGACGAATTTGCGCTTTTTTTCAGCACAATATCGTTTACATCGTATAGTAACGATTGCTTTACACGCGGTTACCGTCGATGCGCGCGCACCCTGTTTTTTTAGAGCGTCGCGCCAACCAATGAAGATTAGGAGCGGGAAAGCGCAGACGCTGACATGTCTGCGAAGTTGGCCGGCTCTGTATTCGCCAAATTGAACTTATTGGCTTAAAAGGCTGACCGTTATGAGAATTACCCAGCATCTATGTAGAGCATGGTTCATGATTTACTTTATTGTGCTTTCGAAGACAGACTTTTGTCTCTTTTTATTTTCAGTCTATTATTAAGATATTTAAGCACTCATCTCGCTTAAGGAAAACTATAAAAATCGAATTCACAGGAACAATTTGCGAATACTTTTGTTCTAGGCATCGTTTTTGGCCTATATAAACGGCTACAGTGTATGTATATATATATATATATGTGTGTGTACATATATATATATATATACTAATGCACGGATTTCCGAGATCCAGTTTCAAAACTCTCTGATTCCAAATGCATGCTTCCCTTGTATGGATATATGGTTCATCATCACCATGAATCCAATAGAGCCTAAGTCTTCCACTATTCTACACAAATATTAATAATAGTAATATGATATATTTTAATGCCGGTTGGTGACAGCCCGCCGCCGCAATAAAAAGGTGTGATGCTTTGGCTATGAAAATATATATGTGTGTATATATACCAAATGCACTGAAAAGTTTCCAAAGTTCCAATTAATTTCCGCAATTTTTTTCTAAGTTTCGGTACACAAAACAAAGTTTCAGAACAAAAATAGCACGCATCGGCGCATAAATATTATTGAGCGGCAGCAAGATAAACCTGAAAAGATAAGGAGAAACTATTCTGCTTGTGCGGGGCGACTCATGGAAATAATGCCGGTTTCTTTGAGAACGGCGACGTCCTAAAGCAATGTTCGATTAATTGTTTGCACGATTGTATTTTGACACGCCGACACGATTAAAATTACTATTTTATTTTTCTGATGCGGTTTGCGAAAGGAAACGGTCTAAAATTAATAAACTAAGAAATATTGGTGGGGAGGTGGCGCGCTGGGTGCAAGACAATTATGCGGTCCCTCCCTGAGCACAGACCTCGTGGTGAACTATCTCCGACTCAGCCATATTGAAATATTGAATGTCTCTGTTACACAAGGGCTCAAGAGTAGCCGTGAAATTTTCGCATAATCCTCGACGAAGAGAGGATAAGAGACACCATGGAGTACAACATTACAGTCACCAACAAATTCTCGGCAGACATAGACGAAGGAGACGATCCGATAGAACTTTTGAACAATAAAGCGAAAGAGAAGGAAGCGAAGAAAAAGGAGAAGCTCTCAGAGAAGGAGAATAAGAATAAGCAACCGGAGGCGCAAAAGACGACCGGCAACAAACCGCAAAAGAGTCGCGTGATAAAGGATGTTCAGCAACAATCAGCAAAAGTGCCAGAAGTGAAGAAAGATCAAGGTTAGTCATTATTCTTTATGATCTCTGGCCTCGTGCGCGGTATTATGGCCGTCGCGCCGATCCTCGTGGCCCATGTGCTTCTGATACCTCCTCGCATGTCTCAAGCTTCGGCCGGCATTCCGGCCGATTCCATTTCCATTATTTTATCATCCCTGGCTTTTCCTCGTTAAAATGCTCGCCCCTTTTCATATATTATCGCCCCTCTCGCTGTATTTTCTGCGATCCCTGAAATAATTTCTCATGCCGCATGAAGCGGGTTGCTCCCCCATCGTAAAAATAGAAATCGCGCTGATAGCAATTCCATTTATTCTCTTGGACGCATGCAAACCATAAATTTGAAATTTCGCTGGAAAATTGTTAACTTTTATTTGACAACGTTGGATAATTATGTTATTACATTGAACTCATAAACTAATGCTATTGCGCCTACCTATTATTTATTAAAGTTAATAAATTCTCACATTTTTATTGATGTTATGAACACTTTGCCCCATTGTCCTAGCACGTTTTTTTTGTGTGTTCTTTTGTACCATTCCATTTTGTGTATGGATAATAGCCCACTGGAAAAGTATATTGTGTTTCATGTATTTGATGCTTTTATGAGAAAGGGCACAACAAACTAACATTTCTGAAACAAATTCTTAACACTTGTTGCTTGAAACTTTTCCTTTGATATCCGCAGCTTAACTGCAGAAATAAAGAAAGCGGAACTTGTGAATTCTCACTACTGGAAGTCATCTTATGATCGCATGAATGTTGATACTTAATAGATAAGAAGCCATCCCAACCAAGAACTGGTGGTGGAGACCGCAATGTTAAATTTTCGGGAGAAAGCAGGGAAGAGCGAAATAACAGGCGTAATCGCGAAGATGGCGAGAGGACGCCTCGCGGACAAGGCGAGTTGCGGCGCGGACCTCCAGGGTCAGTATCAATGAAGTTCTTTTGCAGATTTTGATCGTAAGTTGCAATTGGTGCTCCCAATGTTAATTTGCGAATGCCATGCATCTTTTATAGTGAGGCACGGGAGACTCGTGAATTCAGGAACTCCAACGACACTCAACGCGCAGATTATGGAGAACGCCGTGGTCGTGGTGGAATGCGGGGAATGAGCCGTGGTCGCGGAGGACCGCGTGGTAGAGGTGGATTCGACAACCGCGGTAAACGCGAGTTTGATCGTCAATCTGGCTCAGACAAAACGTACGTGTAGGTTTCTTGCATTTCCTTAATTTCAACTCTTGTACGTTTATACCTGCGCCTCTCCATTTTTGACTTTTTGTGCAACAGGGGAGTCAAACCAGTGGACAAAAAAGATGGTGCTGGTAGCCATAACTGGGGAACCCACAATGATGAAATTGAGTAAGCATTTCGCGATTGTTGAGCAAGAAACTTTTCGGAGTTTTGAATCTACAATTTCCGTTCCTTCGTATCACTAGGGAAAGCATGAATCAAGAAAATCAGGATTGGGGCGGTGAGAAACCCGATGGCGATGCTCCTCCTCCTCCTGCCGAGATCAAGGAAGGCGAAGCACCAGCGGACGCTACTGCAGAGGAAAAACCGGCTGAAGAAGAATCCCGCGAATTGACTTTAGACGAATGGAAGGCTTTACGGAACACTCGAGAGAAACCCCAGTTCAACTTGCGAAAGGCTGGAGAGGGTGAAGATTTATCCCGCTGGAAGAAGATGTACGCTTTGCCCAGAAAGAAGGAAGGTGTTGATGACGAGGACGAAGAGGAGGAGGAATATGATGCTGCAGCGGAATACCCGCAGCGCGTCGGAAGGCAAAAGCGTGTTGTAGGCATCGAAATCCAGTTCAGTGATTCCCGACGTGGCGCTGGAGGTCGCGGCCGTGGTGGCCGTGGTCGTGGAGATCGCGCTAATAGCCGTGGATTTGGCAACCGAGGAGGTGGTGGCGGTGGAGGCGGCGGCGGTGGTGGCGGCGGCAGTGGCGGCACCGGTGGAGGTGGCGGCAGTGGCAGCGGTGGCGGCGGTGGAGGTGGAGGTGGTGGCGGCGGCGGCGGCGGTGGCCCACGCGATGCAGACGCTCGCAGTGGCGTAAGTGTTGCTTTGGATGCTGTAATTATCACCCCTTTTTTATTTATTATTTATTTCAATTTTCGTTTTGTTCATGATGTCATTGTGCACTTATATTAACATCCTTTAGCAGAACCCGCCACCCGATCAGAGGTCGCCAAGGGGTCGCCAGAGTGCTCCAAAAGTAGATGACGAAAATGACTTCCCTTCACTGGGATAGGAAGCTTCGCCAATCATCAACGCAGTATCCCACCATTACCGTCAGCATCAGTACTATTACCACAGATAAAATTACCACTAACACGAAACAAAATAATGCTACCAACATTCTTGCGTCAGTGGCAACGTTATTAATGCATGATACAGTACACCCTTGCAACGAGAGATACGTAACTTATCCGAATATATGGGAGCGCTTGAACGCGTCCATAAGATCGACACTGGGCACAGGAAAAGACGCGTAAGCGAACAAAATAGATACAGTCCTTTTTTGTACTTGTCAAGAGTTTGTTTAACAGTAACTAGTTTAACACACTAGTTGATGGATGAATGACATAAACGTGAGGCTGGATAACCACGGAGTTGATAATATCACGTACGTTAAGTAACATCGCATAAAGCTACAGCTGAGAGAATTCATGCCGACCAGCTGGAACACAATGTCGAGAGATGTTCATTTTACAATCTAGTTGAAATCAGCTTACCTTAAATTAAAATACAGAAAGAAAAGGAAATTCCACCGTATGCAAATACCAGTGAGGCGCTAGTTGACCTCGATTTTAATTTTGATGTATATCGAAGGCCTAAGGGGGCTTGACTCAACACCGATACCCATGAACACGTGTATAATAACTCTTTAGGCGTAAATTTTAAACACTCTTTCTGCTTTATAATTTTTATACGGTGTTTGGAGAAGCCTTCCTTGCGATTGACAAGTGGGTGCTTGTCGTGCATAAAGAATAAGAGACTTTTAAAGCGTGTATTTCTATCAGCGAAACATCTCGGATATTAAAGTGTCTACTTAGGTACGCTAAGTTTGGCTTATATAGAAGTATATAGAGATTTTCCTTTCAAAGATGTAACCGGTCTGTAAGAAGTTAACATTTAAGTCAATATGAGACACTGATACACAGCTTTACATATATATATATTGTGTAATGAATTGATGAGAGTGTCAAAAACACGTCTAGAGGGGAGGGGCGGGATAAACTGAATCCAGTCTTACAGAAAAATACGTTATAGTTGTACGCCAATCGTCATACTCTTCATTATGAACTGCTACATTAGTTGATTATACTGTATTTGTTATACATAAAGGAAGATACCACAGCCAAGAGTCACACCCTCTCCATAATGCAAAAAACGTTGAAAAATCTGTTTGAAAACTTAGGTATATGTGTAAATAACATGATATTTACAATAATAAATCGTGACACATGAGTCACTTTGGACTTGACTACTTAACCAAACGAATTATGCAGTACTGCATCGGAATGGAATTTTTATTTGTGCAGTGTATAAAATATGTAAGTACAAAATAAGTACATACCAACTTATACCAGCAGACTTAATAAGTAGCAGCGTGAGATTTAGAAATCATTTGAAATATAAGAGTAAGGTATGAGAGGTGCACCAAATAAAGTTGAATCAGATCAATTTCATCCCAGTGACATCTTGCCCTTATCATAAAAATAGTCTTATAATAAAAGTCCTATCCGCGTCGTAATGATCGCGATATAATAAGTTTTTCTTTATAAGTTCCTCAGGATCTGCACGTAAGATGTAGATCTTGAGAAATTGGAAAAAGTTTTCGAAAATTACTGAGCATTCCACAAATCGTGCTCCGTGTACTTGCAGCAGTAATCAAAGGATCATATGTCTTGGGGAGGGAGGGCGCGACGACGGGGTTACAGTGCGTCCACCATTTCGAATATCGAGTGGCGCATCCTTAGTTTCCCTCACAAAAAGTACGAACGTTCAACCGAAGGAGGACGTGGTAGAGCTGTGGGCCGACAAGTGCTATACATATAGATAGGGAGGACATATACCTATGCACCAGAGGAAAAGGGAGAAAACGAGAGAGAGAGAAAGGCGAAGCCGAGGGTACAAGGAGAGCCGTGGCACCGTGGGAAAAGCCAGCGGGCGCGCAAGAGAGAAGGACAATGAACAAGCAGCGCATGCCATAGCCACGGCCCCCGACTTGTTCTAAACTCGTGCAGCCTGTCGCTGTCGGTCGAATTTTAATGGCGGCTTATTCCGATTCCCTGTTTAGTGTTGATATAATGTGACGTACTCTAGCCGAATACCTTGCATGAAAGCGACGAGAACGATAGCAGCCTCCGCCAGAGCAGAAGCGTGCAGTTCAGTGTTCCATCGCTCAAGGACCGTTCCGAGAGTCACAGCAAGGCCATGGTGCATATCCGCGATGTGCCGTAGCGACCCTCGCGTACGAACATTCCATCGTGCGGTCATATTATATGCCTTGGTTCTCCCACGAAACAAGTAATTCCTAAATAGTTGTCCGCATCCCCATTCTCCCCGGAGTGTGATTTCATCCGAATTAAATGTGTCGTTGCTCCGAAATGACGAGAGTAGCGTAGGCTAATGATCATATCGAGAGGAAGGATATCGAGGTAGCGAGCTCTTTTCATATCGGAGGTAATACTTTTTTTTCTTGTTTTCTTCTGCACGAATATTACACGAATGCATTTAATGCCCGTGACTTTACGGGCGAGAAGATAATGTTTTAAAGCAACATTGATTGCAGTGGCTTAACGTATTCGCATATACGTGTTTTGGTAGGCGATTATTGACGAGGGGTAGAATATCCTCGCCTTTGTGCGAAGACACTGGCCTTAGCTGTCAAGTGCAGCTATGCTGCTCGCACTAATGAAGGGCGGTGTGTGCATCGGTGTTACTCAAAAAGTCTTGAGCCATTTGCCCTAGCCTGAAATCGTGATCGGGATGCTTTAGTATCCAAATCGGTCAGTGATTAATTATTCACCGCTTGACAGTATATCTTCGGACTATTGCGGTTCAATGTTTAGCGCTCTTAAAACAGTAATAGGAAGAGTACGATAATCTTTGGTTGGATTAATTTAAGATGTCCTGATGTGCAGATTGGAGCATCGTGTTGTAGCATTTTTCAATATTCCGATTCACACTTTCGAACTGCATGGTCAGCGTGATTTGATACGACAAAAAAATTATTTTATATTCAACTTAGTTGAATATTACTAATATTAAATTTTCCTTTTGCCGTAATTCTTTAATTGCCGGAAACATTGTGTCGTCGAGAATTTAAATAATCAGTCCTTTTAGAAACATAATGGTTGAATTTAATTGATATACTCAAATCTGCCAGGTACATGATATTATAGTATTGTTCAAAATTCATACAAGACTGCTAGACATTAAACCATAATAGCCTGAAGTGAAAGCATTATATAAAAAAATTATACCACATCAAAAATTAACTGGTAATTAATGTTTCAGTGGTACCAGGCAATGAGCATCATGTCAGTGCCTGGATGTACGATTAGCTGGTAGTACCACAATAAAACTGGCTTCCTACCAGCAGGAAACTACCCTTCTCATACCTTTTATACTTCCTACCCTAAACCTGCATATGCACAAACGCACACGCATTGCGTGTGCGCAAGTGCTCTGCAAACTATTTTAAACACAACATGAAATTCTTGGGATCTTCATTACTTCCAACTTCACCCACTGTGCCATCATCCCCTTGGTTGTTGTTACCATCATCACCTTTCAAATTATACTTATCATCCATGTCTATTACGACTTGGTTCTTGGTGATATTGGTAACTGCAGCCTTAGACACCCCCTCTACTACCACTGCACCTGTGCAAGAGATCAAGTCTCCGCACATAGTAGCACAGTTCCCTTCGGGAGATGGTCAGAGATATGGATTTTATCCATTGGACCCTAATACAACGAGAGAAGGTGCCCTAAGATTTAATCATCTTGCAATAGACCCTGCCGCAGGAAAATTGTACGCAGGTGCTGTTAACAGACTGTTGCAATTGGACTCTGGCTTAAAGTTGGAGCAGCATGTATCTACAGGCAAGTGAAGCTCTTTCTTTTTATCATCTTTTCAAAAGTATATTTACTTATCATGTGCTATTTGTTTGTAGGACCAAGACTGGATAATCCCCAGTGTCATGCAATAGGCTGTACTTCCAGAGACATAACAACTTACCTAATGGATAATGTGAACAAACTACTAATTGCTGATCTTGAGTCACGAACGCTGATCACTTGCGGGTCTCTTCTTCAGGGTGCTTGTGAAAAGTACAAAATGTCAAACATATCCATGAAACCTGAGTTCATTCCCCATAGTGTAGCTGCAAATGATGAGAATTCTTCAACGTATGCATTTATTGGGCCGGAAAAATACAATGCATGGAGGCAAACAAATATCCTTTATGTTGGCACCACATTTACTAATAGAGGAGACTACCGACACGATGTGCCTGCGATCTCAAGTAGAAATCTTCATAATCTTGAGTTTGCTGAATTTACATTTAACAAGCAGTCGAGCGTGGATATCGATGTCAAGTATAGAGACCACTTTTTGGTGAAATATGTGTATGGTTTTAACGCAAGTGATTACGCATATTTCGTTCTGGTGCAAAAGAGATCCCACCTTCCTGAACAAGAAGAGTTGGGCTACATCTCGAGACTAGCACGTAGCTGCATAAGTGATCCAAACTATGATAGCTATACTGAAGTGACATTAGAATGCATAGTTGACTTAGGAGATGGAAGACAGCATTCTTATAACTTAGTGCAGGATGCTAAAGTAGCATCTGCAGGTAGCGATTTAGCTGCGCAACTGGGCATTTCTGTTGGGGATCCGATTTTCGTTGCTGTCTTTTCTCCAAGCGCAGGAATTACGAATGACCCATTATCCCGTTCTGCTGTTTGCGTATATAGCTTACAAGACATTGAAACCAAATTTAATGAAAATATTCATATGTGTTTCAATGGTAGCACAAAATATCGAAATATGGACTATGTCAGCGGTCCGATACAAGATGGAAAATGCCCAACAGCGGGGGTAAGTGAAATCAGAAGTGATTGAATAACTGTGCTCGAAATCATATTTATAAATATTTTTATTTCACCCTTTAGACAACTGGAAACATTCTCAATTTTTGTGAAGTGGGACTTAAGATTTCCGGGGTATCACCAATAGTCGGACAAGCGATTTTACACTTTCCGGACGAATCCGTAACTTCAGTAACAGTGGCAAACACGGAAAGCCACACAGTTGCATTTCTAGGGACGGGCGACGGATACCTGAAAAAAGTTCTGCTGTCTGGAACAGAAGCATTTGTTTATGAAAGTATTCCAATAGACAAAGGGAACAGCGTACTGCCAGATACCATGATCTCACCCGATCAAAAGAAGATCTTTGTACTCTCAGCATCCAAGATTTCGAAAGTGAAAGTGGAACATTGCAATGGCTACACAAATTGTAGTAGTTGCCTTGATGCAAAAGATCCATATTGTGGCTGGTGTTCTTTAGAGAAAAGGTTTGTATATATTTTTATGACTTAGACATTTTGTTTGCATACACTTATTTGAATCATTGAATTACTACCAGGTGTACTGTGAGAGGTGATTGTCAAAAAGCAAGTCAGAGCAGCCCACGCTGGTTGTCTTTGGGAACTGGTCAGCAGTGCATTGATTTTGAACAAGTCCTTCCCGATCGAATGCCCATTAATCAGATGACTACGGTTCAACTTACAATTAGAACGTTGCCCGAATTACCAACAGGTGCTAATTACAAGTGCGTTTTTGGCAACGCAGAACCGATAGACGCGCTAATGACAGGTTTTGGCCTCTCATGTCCTACACCGCCGGTGGCCGAGAGACCCAACATTCCGAAAGGTTCTGATCATATACTTGTGCCGTTGTCCGTACGATCTAGCGAGACAAACAAAGATTTTGTCTCCCGGAACTTCGCATTTTTTGATTGTTCTCGCCATACGGTTTGCACGGAGTGCGTGAAGTCTCAGTGGGCTTGCAGCTGGTGTGTATACGATAACAAATGTACACACAATACCAGCTGCCAGGGTATAATATCTGGCGAAAATGTAAGTTGCAATGCAATACTCACTTTATCATTAATAATAGCACATAGGCTCTTTTAATGAATCACATTATTTTTTTAGAATCCACCGAATTTAGCGGCTCACGGAGCGCAATATTGCCCAAGATTTGTTGAACGAAAAGAACCCTTGATGCTACCAAACAGTGTACCTAAGGAAATAGCACTGGAAGTGGAAAATTTGCCGCACCCCCAAATTGGACATAGCGGATTTCAATGCATCGTCTCAATTGAAGGTGCCAAACTGAAAGTCCAAGCCCGCGTTGATAGCAGTCGCTTTATAGTGTGCGATAAGACAGTTTATTCGTACGAAGCCCTGAGTGGTCAATATAAGGCAGAGGTGACAGTTGTGTGGAACACTAATCATCATGTGGACAACACTAGTATTATCCTTTATAAATGCGAGGTGTTGGGCTCGTATCGTGAACATGCTGACTGTTCCCTGTGTGTAACAAGAGACACACGATTCGAATGCACTTGGTGCGGAAACAGCTGTGTATATAGGCATTCGTGTTTGCATTCGCCCTTCATGGAATGCCCCAAACCTCGCATTGATATGATTAAACCCTTAAGTGGACCGATCGAAGGCGGTACGCTAGTGACAATTGAGGGAAGTAATTTAGGCCTAAAAGAAAGTGATGTAGAAGGAAAAATACACATTGGAAATACCCCATGCATATTGGTGGAGTATCAGGTCTCCGTTCGCATCGTTTGTCGCACCGGTCGACATGAAGCTACCGATACTGCATCAGTAGTCGTGGGCAACGAAGCTGGATACACCGAAAGTGCTGTATTATTTAATTATAAAGATATACGGTTGTCCGGTGTTTATCCATCGGTAGGTCCTCAAAGTGGTGGAACACAGCTTGCAATTACGGGGATGTATTTAAATATTGGTAGTACTATATCGGCATATTTAGACGAGTTACCGTGTCACGTAAATGCAACACAAGCAAGTAGTACGAGACTTACGTGTGTCACTACTAAATCTGGATATGTGCGGAGAATCCAGAGGCTGACTTTAAGCATAGATGGTGCCAATCGCACTTTAGTTGGGAATCCGTTTAATTATACTCACGACCCAACTATCATGGAAATCAAACCACTAAGGAGCTTTGCTTCAGGTGGACGGATGATAACCGTCCATGGCACGAATCTAGACACTATTCAAAAACCTGAGATGGAGGTGTATTTCGATAACGAACTCTTACCAGTGAACAGAACAATTTGTACAGTTCTGAATCCATCACAAATGGAATGCCCCAGCCCAAGTGTGGCTAGGAGATTCATAACACATCGGAGGAGTGAGCGTGCAGCTGGAAACAGCCCTACTACTTCACCGCAATCTTCAAAAGGAAAGGAGTCACAACTGTCGCTGAAGATAGCCTTTATGATGGATAACGTTGAAAGTGTTAAAGACCTGGAAAAACACTTTCAGAGCCTTAGGAATCGGTTGCTTTACGTTGAAGACCCCAAATTCTTTCCATTTCCACGGAACTTGAAATTATATAAGGGTGATACTTTGGTTATTGAGGGAGAGAATCTCAATTATGCTAGTGATGAATCAGATGTGAACGTAACTGTCGGTATAATGCCGTGTAATGTTACTTCACTGGCCTTAACGCAGCTTGTATGCACTCCCCCTGATCTACAACCTGCCGATACGGATGAACTTGGCATTAAAACAGAAAATGGTTTGCCACTTGTAGTAGTGCGCGTTGGAAAAAGTTTACGATTCCCTATTGGATATCTTCGCTACGAAATAATGAAATCATACCCCATTCCACCAGAGGCGATTGCTGGAATAGCCGCTGGTACATTCAGTCTCGTGTTTTTGTTCGTCTTAGTCCTCATTATTTATCGAAGAAAAAGCACCCAGGCGGAGAGAGAATATAAGAGGATTCAAATTCAGATGGACACATTGGAGAGCAATGTGAGAATGGAATGCAAGCAGGCATTTGCCGAGTTACAAACCGACATGACAGATTTGACGGCTGATTTGGAATCTTCTGGCATACCAACACTCGATCACAAGAATTACATTATGAAAGTATTTTTCCCCGGTGTAACACATCATCCTATATTAAATGACCCACGTTCGCGCAGCAACATATCCCGAACTAATTACGATGCTGCCATGATTCAGTTCGAACAGCTAATTAATAACAAGTACTTTGTACTAACGTTCATCGAAACATTAGAGGCTCAGAAAGACTTCAATATCAGAGACAAAGTAAATGTCGCCTCATTGCTTATGGTAGTTTTAATGGGCAAAATGGAGTACGCTACTGATATATTAATGAATCTCTTACTGAGACTGATCGAGAAAGCTGTAAATACAAAGCATCCGCAGCTTATGTTGAGAAGAACCGAGTCTGTGGTGGAAAAAATGCTAACAAATTGGATGGCGCTTTGTATGTACAATTACTTGAAAGACTACGCAGGTTCCTCTCTATTCTTACTTTTTAAAGCGATAAAACACCAGATAGAGAAAGGTCCGGTAGACGTAATAACCCACGATGCCAGATACTCATTATCGGAAGAAAGACTTTTACGGGAACAGATCGAGCACAATTTAGTTACTTTGCACGTGGTTCAAGATGATCTTGATGAGAAGATACAGTGCAAAGTTTTAGATTGTGATACGATAAATCAAGTGAAATCGAAAATCCTAGACGCTCTCTATAAAAACACTCCTTTTTCACTGAGGCCGTCCGTACATGACGTAGATCTAGAGTGGAGACATGGTAGAGGTGGCCATTTAACTCTCCAAGATGAAGACCTTACAACAAAGTGTAGTGGGGAATGGAAGAAAATCAATACCCTGGCTCATTACGGTGTCAAGGAGTCAGCGGTGATGTCACTGATTCCTAGGCAAAATGACGGCTTTTCCGTCGCGTGTAAGCCACCATGCCACAACTGCAAACCGTCACATTATCACCACCAAACACAGCCAATCCACCATCACACGCATCATCATGTGCATCGACATGCAAATCATTGTTCGTCCACACTTCCATCCACACCGAATCACACTTTAATTAGTCCGGTAATGTACAATCACTCTATGAGTGGTTTATTCTTTGACCCACAACATTCTCCACCTATTATAACTGCGAATGGTGATGTGGAAAGTGGTCACGGTGGAACTCAGCGACTGTACCACTTAGTCAGGCCTATAGAAGAGACTCACTATCCACCAGGTATGGGTTTCACCGGTAGTAAGCATCATCACCCGGAGCGATCGCACAAAGCAATTCCTGAAATATTTTTAACAAGACTGCTATCAACAAAAGGCACCGTTCAAAAGTTTGTTGATGACTTTTTGAATACGATATTGACTGCAAACGAAGCATTGCCTAGTGCTGTAAAGTGGTTATTTGATCTTCTGGACGAGGCTGCCAAGCAACACGGAATCATAGATCCGGAAGTCCCTCATGCTTGGAAATCAAATAGTTTACCGCTAAGATTTTGGGTGAACTTTATTAAGAATCCGGATTTCATGTTCGATATAAATAAGTCTACAACAGTCGACTCAAGTCTCTCTGTGATAGCACAGACGTTTATGGATTCCTGTTCTATGTCAGAACATAGACTCGGGAAGGATTCGCCGTCTAATAAGTTACTCTTCGCCAAGGATATTCCACATTATCGGGAGAAAGTGGGACGCTTTTATAGTGATGTACAGAGACTGCCACAAATCACGGATCAAGAAATGTCTAGTGCTATGCAACAACTGAGTGCATCTCACGCGAACGAGTTTGATGTGATTGCAGCCCTAAAAGAACTCTACATATACGTCAGCAAGTACTATGAAAAAGTACGTAAAGGACTTTCAGAAAACTGGAAGAATAAATAAATAAAGCATCGTTTTCATGGAAAACGGATGATTAATTTTCTATTATCACTTTCAGATTTTAGAGGCCTTGGAGACAGATGCAGGCTGTCGCAAACTACACCTAGCTCATAGGCTAGAGAATGTGGCGTGCACCCTTGAGGGAGAAGAGACTAGTGCCTGCTGACACAACCTTCTTACATCCACTCCAGGACCCGTCAGCCTCTCCAGAAACACTGACTAGTGCCTCCACTTTATGCATCAGATAAACCTCGTTTCATATGTACAAATCTACGCGCCATGTGAATAACAATGCCGTAAATACGTGTGATTTCGCTAGGGCTAGTCAGGCGATAGTTTGCAGGATAGAAGTCCTGGTGTAGTGTTTGCGTCTTTACGTCATGGCGGTATCGAAATACGCTCGCGTACACGTACAGATATTAGCAGGCAGTATACGCGACTCTACGGTTTGAACAATTTCGTTTACGGTGTGCTGGCATCAGCACGATTCATAAGTTGATTATGGCGTTAACAAGAATACTCTTTAGAATCTCATCCTTAAAGCGAAGCGCTTCGTACAAGCGTTTGTGTCATTTACGTGAAGCCTCAATCTTCATGGATATGTGCCAGGTATGTATTGGTGGACTCCTTTAAAGATTCGGGATTATGGTAAAATATTACGTGCAAATACTTATTAAGGAAATTAAGTTTTTGAATTTTTGCTGTGCAAATGTCTCTACGTGTTTACGTAAATACGGAATACATACATAATATACAGAAGAGTAACATGTGTAAGAATACATGAGAAAGCCATTGTGTCCACCGGACTGTCGGTACAAGGGAGTACGACAGCGAGTAGTCTGTGATCCGAGCACGAGTGGCTATGCCTACTATCTTCATTACGATATATAATTATTAATATGTTATATATTATATATATACATAAAAATATATAAAGCAAAGAATCACGCAACATACACCTCCACGGATTGTAGTGAGCTAGTTAGAGAGCGGTTATACCTGTATTATAAGTTAAGGGTAAGTACCCTTTTCAGAGACAGAGTAAGAAATAATATTAAATTAAGGCTATTAAAGTAAATTTAAAGGCGAATTGAGGGATTAAGAAGTATAAGAGCAGCTCAGACTACTGTAGGCCTATTCTACGTATGTGGGATACGTAAATGAAGTCTTTCTTTAAATATGTTTGATTTGATTCTCAACCTGATCTTTATATCTTACACAACTTCATGTCATGTCATGATTTTACTATTTTCGTACAAGGTACTATTGTATATGGCTCTTGCTATCCTGCTATCTAAGTTGTATCGTTATCCATATAAGTACAATTATCAGTAATGCTGCCCATTAAATATAACCGCTATTATGATACATTGTTAAGACTAAAACGTAACAAGTAGAAGAAAAGCAGGAATGATCTTTTACGTAATTGACATGAAGACTTTAATTCGTCAACAATAACTCCACAGTTGAACAAATTCAGAAGATCTTTACACATATAATGGTGAGACAGTATTTCATCGAATTACACTGCCGTTAAGTTCCAATAAGACTGTTTTATTTATAGTAACTCTGAATATGCTGAACAAGAGTGCGGAAAGTGGTGAACTGCGCGTAATGTGCAAGTTTGTTTATGCGCGCCTGCAAACTACTTATCCAATTCGACCTACGTGACTGTTTGGTCAATATGCAAATGAACTAATAATTTTCTGTTGAAATTAGGGGAAGGCTAGGGACGTGCTCATTCTTGTACTTAATTTACAATTTCGGATAACTCAACTGTTGATCAAGTCCCCAGGCTTCCTTAACATGACAGCTCAGTCGCGTACTGTTCTATTATATGTATTGTATTTATTTATATTATAACGAACAAACTATCTGTTACGGCGGAACTATGTGTATGTCAATCTGCACTATCTTATTCTTTAGAATATATTTTCAATTGTATATAATTAGTTGGTCGGGTCGTCTATATACTTATTAATACGATGAGTATAGGTTTTATTGTATTAGAGAATTACAAACATGTACCAGTGAGCGAATCTTTGTGAATCTAAGTTCATTTGAGCGGTCGCTGCTCTTGTTTGGCTAGAGAATCTTAGCACTCTAATCGACTTTGTCTTCCTTGGTTTAATCGCTATGATTTCTATTGATGATTATTGAGAATTTTTAACATGTCACGCAATGAGAGAAATATTTCTCAATAGAAAATGTGTTCCATGCATGGCGCACTGCCTCTTTAAATCTGAATTTTATAAGTACATTTTTTCTACATTTATACTCACATATACAACCCGTTTATCTCGTGTAACCGAGTTAGAATAGGATTCTCAGTTACAACAATATTTATATCGTATTATGCATATATCGCCACATTATACGTTCTTCAAGATCTATTTTCACACTAAGGAGACAAGCTTAAAATTGAATAAAGAACTATTTGAAGCTAGCTTATTCATGATTCACGATGTTTTCAGTGCACATAAGTAAGCACATATTGATTTTTAGATCGTGTTTGTACTTTTGATCTCAATGAATTTTATTTTCAGATATTTGGAATAATGGCAATTGAAAATTTGCTAAACCTATTTGCGATCTAAGAGCTGATGAAATCAAGCGCAGGATTAGTCGCTTAAATAACGTTTTTTTTAATTCATTATTGTATTCTATTGTGCAGATTGACATACACGCAACTATGCATTTGAACATGTATTCCCGTATACTTACGTACGCTGTATCATGATTCAGAAGAATTATTGATGATTATAATATACCTATGAAATTATTCTTGACGCAATTTGTGCTCGATATTTGTGTGATGTGCAGAGTATTTTGGATTATGTTTATGAAAACTTGTATGATGTTTTCTGTCTGCTTTGTTCTAGTGCGCAGTGGTGCGCGTAAGGATCTGTCTAATGCAAATACCCAGAAAATTCTTTGGTGAATCATCTCACTTCTTGAAGAAATTCGCAAGATAATAGCGGATATTCCCAGTTCATCGTACATTCGATGGTTCATTCCATCCATCTAAAAAGCTTGTCAATTCCGCATTCAACGTATGTACTGTATTGTAATTGACTGAGGAGTATTCAGTGGTCACAAGTCGATTAGTATGTCATGCTTCGTAGAATAGATGACTTCGACTGTCGTGTCGAATTAAGAATATTCTTTGTTAAGCTTCGAACAGGATGGGGGGATGATCATCCCCAGAAGGAATACATCAAGTACATACAGCACTCGAGAGACTCATATTAGTATTGAGTGCCGAGCACGGAAATATTTCCAGCTAGGACAAGAGGGAAATAATTACGTGGATCATTTTTCCATTGCGCCGATACACGATATGTACGAGAACGATATGTCGAATGATTGAAAGTGTGCAGACCGTCTGTGCATGTGTGTCTGTGTCTTCATATGTGTGCCAGTGCAAATGCATCCCTTATACGATGAGCCGTTTGTAAATAGAATTCAGCCCCCCATCCCATACACGAGTAGCCTGTAAGTGACACTCGAAAACGAAACGACTCTTGCCAAATTTTCAATGGGATGTAGGGACAACAACTAAGCATTTCAAAAATCGCAAAAATATATTGGTATTATAAATGAAGTGGCATTCGTTCTCTTCCTCCGATCAACCCAGGACCGATCGAATGGCCCTTCAAATATTCTCGTTTGGCAAACAGCGACGCAATTGCATGCGCTGTTATTTTACTACGGAGTTTTCTTTTCATTGTCTGAACAGTATAGAATCAAACTTGGTTTTAGCAGCTTTCATATGGCGCTACATTTTGACACACATATTTCTCTATAATACGAATATTTAAACCAGTCTATCATTTTTCGTACAATACATATATATATACATATATATATAAAGTATACTTAGAATTACTAAGCAAAAGATATTAATAATAGTCAATTGTATATTTATATTAAAAGTAAAATGAGGAATGTACATTCAAATTTTTATTTCTATAAGTTCACACTTAGTAATTATAATCGAATTTAATTCTCTGATAAAAGCATTCGCAACAATATAAAAGATAAAAATCGTATAAGTTGATGAAGTACTCATGATCAGTTATATTAAAATGTGGTTGGAACAATAATGTTCTATCGTTTTCGTGTGTATCTGTATATGATACAGACTAATCGGCATTGCCTTCTGCAGTAAGGCAAATCTGGACTATGCAGTGTCAATTCATTACATACGATCATGGTGTAAACTAACATTTCAATATTCAGTATTTACATCCCCGTATTATCCACAAATTCCATGAGTTTTGTATAAATATAGTTAGATTATTCAGCACCTGATTTGATTTTGTACATTAAGGATTTCTCCTGGGTTTTACTTGAGGAAGTTCCAGGAGAACTTGACGAAGCATTCTTTGAACTTGTGTTACTAGGTGTGCTTCGTTTCTCTTGTTTTGCTTTCTTCATCATATCTTTCAGTCTTTTGTCTGCACTTACAATATTAATATTCGGCGTTACTTTACCTCCGCCACCTATTGAAAACACTTCATTAATATTGCACTTCAAACTCTTGCTAATTTAAAATGATGTATGAACTTACTTGTGCTAGATTTTTTTTGGTCTTTGGATTTAGTTTCTATCACAGTCTTTGGTGAACTCCTTTCTTTAGAGGCCTGTGGAATGAAATAGATTGTATGAATATTCAGCCCATTAGAAATATTTCTTGCATTTTGTGTGATTAGTCACTCATTGTTAGTACTGTGGGTAAATACACACACCTGTGTTTTTGAACAATTGGAACAGTACCAGACTAATCTAGGAACGTCTATCTGTGAGTCTAAGATGTGTGGTACATGGCACTCTTGATGGTACAGCGAATGACATTCTGAACATTCTACTAATCTGTTTCTCGCGCTAACGTCCATTCCTTTGCATATCACACATGTCAAATCGTCCTCTAGAATTTCTAATGCTAATGTATCATCCGACTGTAAAATGTCTGGTGGTGTATCCCTTGCTGGTAGATTAATTGGAGAACTGTTTTTGCTAGATTTGCTTGATTGCTTAGAAGAAGATCCTGAGCCCTTGCTTTTCTTACTACTGCCACTGCTACTGTGATCACTCAATACCGGTTCTTCCATCATATACTGAAAAATATTCAATATTAATAAGCAGAATAATAAAATCTATTGATCCACAAACATTGTGTACAAAGGGATCAATACTAAAAAATCTTTTTACGTGAATGAAATCTCCTATGCTCCAGGAGCATCCTGATATCAGAACTAAGTCTGCAAGGACAATATCTCAATTAATATCAAACTGGAGTATTTGCTGCAGGCAGTCCCTTAGGTCTTGAAACCACTCTTACAGGTTGATTACCTTTTTATGCAAGACGTTCGACAACATTTTCGACGGCCCATATTTTTGTTTTATTGCTTCGTCTAAAAGCGTTCGCAATTGTTCCGCCGAGTCTTTATTAGTTGAATGCAGAAGGTGTAGACCTTGTGTAAATTGCGGATCTAATTCCATTTGCGACATGTTCTCTACGATTTATATCTGTTAAATCATTGAAATATCTGTCATTTTATTTCTCTTCCAGATTTATAATATTTAGGCAATAAGCATAATAGAGCAAACAATATTAAAACACTGGTCGCTACAGTACTCGCTTAAAGCAGGTTACTGACTACTGCATTGTTATGCATTGTTTCTACATCACATCAATATCGAGTGTGTTTTAATTTTTTGCATCCCACTACAAATAGTTCTTACGGAATTATTATTCTATTGTTGGAGAAAAGTACTGCAGGAATTTCTGATTTATCATGTGTCTGAGTCTGAACTGTGCACAATGGACGTTGGTTCGTTGCTTTCAGTAACGTTTGCTCTGCCTTACCTGTTCAGTACTCATGCTGTATCTAATTACGGGCCACAATTGTATACAACTGATTATCTTGTAAAGAGCATTTAGATCTAGTGCATCATACTACAAAGAGACAAGTATGCCCGAAGCGCATGAACAATCGGAAACATGAAAACAATGAATGCGTTTGCGTATGTATATACATGCAATTTTCTGGTATGTGAAATACCAGTCTTAGGGGCCAAATTAGAATTAAATTCTAGTTTCCACTGAATCCTCCATAAAATTCTTTGTATTATGCTCATCTGTTTTTTTGGGAAAAATTCTTTGTTAAAACGTATATTAATGCTGAGTATAAAAAGTCGTTCGGATATCGAATAAGCAGTAACGTAATTTTTCTGCGATGCTATACGTTCTGCAGAATCGAAAAAATGTCGTTTGAAAACTGCAGTCGCATATGAAATGCTCCCATCAAGTGCAAAAAGGGGAGATGCTGCATAAGTGCATAGGCACCGGGAGCACTCGGTTCATCCCTGTCTTTATGTATTCCAAATTTAATTTCACAAAGTTTTGATTCCGTAAAAAATAAATGTGCGTTTCCACACGTATAGGGAAAGAAGCTGGCCGTAGCAAGACAGGGAAAAAACAGGAAGCCAGGTAGATACTACATTAGGTGGACGATGCTTATAAAAGCGTAGTGTAAAGAAGCGTGAAAATATAACCAAAGAAAGATTAAAATAGTAACCCTGCGGGCAATCGAGTGCAAGGAAGGAGTCAAGTATCTACGGCTGGTGCTCTCGCTCCATCCTTGTTGGACAAGCATGGACGCATGATGGCTTCCTTGTCGGAGGCGCGTTAAAACGATGTCTAACTTTCAGCAGGCAGTTGGTAGCCGTGTGTAAAAGAAATAAATAATCAAAGCGACCATGAAGTGACAAATAAAGTTGGAGAACAATGCTCACGAATGGCAAGGAAATTTGAGTGTAGCGTGCATTGGCCTCCGTTCTATGTTTTGGAGACGATTTTCGCGGGTGTAAGGGAATGTCTTGTGCGACATAACAGCCGAAGCTGCCCTATGCACTCATCCTGGAGACGAGGCTGACATTTAGGATATTTTCTTCGTTCCGATACATTCGTGATACTGTCCTTAGATCTGTATTCCTGTGTCGACCGACCGCTGGCAGCCGCGACCGCTTGATGTCTGTGACTTCGAAGCCGCAATCAGCCCGTTAAATGATTGAGAGCGCGAACAGTCTGGGATCGCCGGATTTAATAGCGACGGAGGAATAACACGTCGCAGACATGCCTTCCCCGAGGATCGTGCTCTGCACCGTTTGATGAAGTGGCTTTTCGGTGGTACCGGTGGACGATATACCCACGTTAACCTGTGCGATTAGCTCACGTCGTGAATCCGCTCTTTGCGGACGATAGTGGCCATGCATCTAGCTCTCGGATGCCCGACTCACGTCTGACACGCTTACCTTGTTAGAGTGCACAAACATGAAAACTGAGAAGAAGCCTAGTGAACCAAGCTGTATTCCCACAACTGTTGTCAAGGAGGAACCGGACTCAGATCCAGTTAAGATCAAGGAGGAAGGGACTGGTGCTAACAACGATGATACTCCTGGAGAAGATACCACAGAATGTACGAGAGATCCTTGTTTGGATCCTTCTAATGGAGAGGGTACGCTATCTGGAGAGAATCAAACTACCAACGGCAGTCAACCTATCTTGAATTCAGTGAAACAGGAAGGTGATCATAGTAATGCCACGGATGATCTCCCTGGTAAGGCGAAGCCCAACAAGTTTATCACATTCGAACAAGGATTGTGAATCCCAGTGTTTTATTATTCCTTTATTTCTATGATAGATTGTACTGGAAATGTAATTACTGCAGATGGTATTCAACCGCTGGTTAGCAATGTTCTTGGAAAACAGATGGGTACCAGTGCAGGTACTGGAGAAGCTCAATACATGCAGCAGCAAAGTCAAATTTTTGTATTTTCTACAACGTTAGCGAATAAGGGTGCAGATGCAGTATTGCAAGGTCAATATCCATCAATTATTGCATATCACTGTGCACAGCCTGGCACAAAAAAGTATTTAGAGGTATATAAAGAACGAGACATTTCAAAATCATGATTTATGAGTATATATTTCAATATAAGGATAAAGTAATAGAAAGACTATTGTGGTTTTTGTAGAAGCACCCGAATAAGATAAATCAGTTCCGTCAGAACCCTGCTCAATGGTTAAATAATCTTGCCATGATGAAACAAAAGGGGCACCAGGGGGGAGCAAACAACACATTTCAAAATGAGCAACCCCCTGACTTGCCTGCCTTGGACCCAAACACACCACCTTTTTGGAACGAACAGCCAAACTTGAGGAATTTGAACGGTGGTAATGCCCTTGGTAATTCAGAACCATCCTTGGATGATGCAAATATAGATGTGCCTTGCCTTGTTCCAAACTCACCTGGTAATCCAGGTATTTCTAATTTATATTTACAATGTATCGCTATCATCCTTATCCTTATACACATAATGAAAAATCTTTTTTTTTTATTATAGCAAATCCACAGCCTCCTAACAATGCCACAATGGGTCACAGTCCCAGTTTATTAGGAGGAACAACTAGTCCAGGTCCAGGCAATTTGCAGCCATCCCTTCAGGGTGTCAAAGTACCGGATGAAAATCTAACACCACAGCAAAGGCAACACAGAGAAGTTCAACTAGCGACTATACGAAAGATGCAGATGATGCTATTTCCTGAGCATAAAGAAGATACTGGAAATACTCTGGACACTAGTCAGGGAACAGCAGTTTCATCGTGTCCACCAACTAATGTTCCTCCTGTTGCAGTACCCACACAGTGTCCACCAACTATGGACTGGCACAAGCTTCAGCATCAGTTTCTCGATGGAAAGAGCAAGGTATATAATGGATTTTCATCATTATTATTAAAGATCTTTTTTAATTAACATTTTGCAAACTTTTACAGTCAAGCGTCGGCAGTCCAGGAACAGTTCCATTACGTGGTGCTGGCATGGTAGGAGTACCACGCAGCCAAGGTCCACCACCACCCTATCATCAAACAACTCGATCTGCGAGTGTGCCAATCGCAATACAAAGCCCTAATCCTTCTTCACCTAACAATCCAACTAGTAACTTATCGCTACCCTCACCACGAGCGAGTTCGGCATTAAATTCTCCCGCTGACTGTAATAGACAATTTCAACTGAATAGTCAGAGAAGTGGTCATTTACCTGGTCAAAGCCCAACCAGTCAGGACTCTCCTAATCCTGTAGTTGGCAGCACAACTGCAGTGTCTACTACAAGATTAAATCACAGTAACCCGGGAACACCTGTATCCCATTCTCATATGTCTACCCTCAGTCCAAGTGGCGCTACGTCTCAAAAGGAATCTCCAATGGACTTTCCAACTAATCAGCAGCCAAACGGTAAGTTTTGTTTAGCTTTCACTGGTTGTACTATATGGTGTAATAGGATGTAGAATTATGGTAGCATATATAGCATCTCAATTGTCCGTTTATGTTATTATACAAAATAAGATAAAAAACGAGGTCCAATTGGCGGCCCGTGGCATGATACACCTTTTATTTGTGTGCATCCTTAAATCCTAAAGCATTGTTTTCCTATTCATGAGTTTGGCCTATCCTGCACAATGTGATTGTCTATTAGAAACTTTCCGAAACTACGAAACATCATTCCGTTTTCATAGCAATATTAATTATGAAGATGTAGCCCCTGGTCGTCAAGCAGTTGGACATCCTAAACAATAGATACATGTAAAAGTTGGTCCCATGATTGTTCTGTGTTATATTGATTGTCTTGTCTTATAATATAGTGGATGGTATGTTTTGCCGCACGCTGCAATCCTTAGCCCAGCAAAAGCAACAGCATAGTGGAGGAGTAAATGCGGCAGGCGTTAAGGAAGCGAATCTGATGCCAGTACCGAGTCCGCAACAAATTCAGTATCTTAATACTTTCGAGGGACAGGAACTAACTATACAAAAGCAGCCAAATACAAGTTTGAAGGATGGCAATTTATCATCGTATGTATCTGTTTTACTTCTGCGATGCTGTTAACATTAGAAAAGCCCTTACTTGATTCTTGTGATTTTACAGAAATACCAACAACAATGCTGATATGCCGAATAGGATATTACCCGGTAATCTTGAGAGCAGTAATCAGTTCCCTGCTAGGTCGGAAGGTGCAAGCCCAGTACAAATGGATAGTATAAACAGAGGATTCGCAGGCTCTCTGCACAGTCCTCACACACCACACACACCACATACTCCTGGTAGTGGTGCACCACATACACCAGCTGATCCAGGGAAACCAGGCAACAAGTCGAGTGCTAGCGCACAGAGTAGTCCCGCACCGCACAATCCAAGTATACCAGATAGTATGGGGCCGCCGAGAACAGTCCCAGCTTCCCCAACGACAAAACCCGATACGTCTCCCCCATCATTGAAAGATCCTCAGCAACAACAACAACAGCAGCAGCAGTCGCAATCGCAATCTCAACAGCAACAGCAACAACAACAGCAACAACAACAATCTCAGCAGCAGCAGCAGCAGCAACAGCAGCAGCAGCAACAACAACAACAACAACAACAGCAACAGCAGCAGCAACAGCAATCTGGGGTAAACAATCAAGGAAATCCTGGAAATGCACAAGTAGGGCCATCATTAGGTGGCCCAGGCGGGTTTCCTTGTGTACGACCGCCTATAAATGTGAGTCAACCTTCCGACAACGTGCCTCTTAATCCTAATAATATAGGAGGGCGGCTAGGTAATTTGACGGCCATGAGTACAAATCACTTCGACCCTATTACTTCCCTGGCTCAAATGAGCCAGCAACTTACCAACACAGCAGCTAGTAACTCATTAGGGAATGAAGCACCTATTCATTCCGGCAATGCTGGAATGATGCAGTTCGGTAATCCTCACGGAATGCATATGATGCAAATGGGTGGTGAAATGAACGGGAGTTGTCATATGGGTGGTCCAACAAGTGAACCTGGTGAAGTCAGTGGTATGTGTATGGGTCTCGGTGGTCCTCCAACAAGTTATAGCCCGACAACGTCGCACACTGGAAGTCCTGGTGTTCCTAGTAAAATGGGACATCCTATAATGGGCCACGGCATGATGAGTAGTCATCCAGGGAACGCGGGGGGTGGATATCCTGGCGGCGAACCTCATGCACCACCACCGAGATTAATGACGGGTCACGTACCTGGTCCAAGTCCGTACAATGGTGCAAATGTTCAAGTAAAACCAAATGCTCCAAACACTATACAGTACTTGCCAGCTAGGCCGAACGTAGGCCATACACCAAGAGGACCTCCCAGTCTGGATTTCCTTCAACGATTTACAAATCCACTGTCGAACTTAGAATCGAAGATGGGTACACCTTCTGTAAATTTACAATACTTCCCAAATGGGTGTGTACCAAATAGCATGGGTCCACACGGTGGTATGCCATCGAATATGAGTGGCGGACTACCAGGGATGGGAGGATCTCCACGTATGGATGGACAATCAATGAATACATCAGTTGGAGTGCATCCTTCCATGAGACCAGTTGGTAATATGAGACCTCAACCGAACTTAATGCGAATGCAACATATGGTTGGAGGTGGTGTCTTTCCGGGTAGTTCCATGGATCCTGATAAAGTCTTCCCACCTGACATGGTATCACAAGTTCCAAATCAACCGAATCCCGGCATGTACGTATCTGGTAGCAAAGGGAGCCCAATGGGCCTAGGTCCTCCACCAGATGCAACTCAACCATTACCTCCAAGCATGGGCGGTGCAACAAGCAACTTCAAAAACAGTCCGTTCGTTGGTAGTGGGCCGAGTATGTCAGATCCCAATTATGCGCAGCAATTCCATAACTTCCAGCAGCAGCTTTACGCGACCGGGACACGAGGAAGCGGGCCACCGCATCCGAACTTACATCCTCCACCGAATTCGCACTCACATCAGCAGTTTTTCATGCCAAAATGAATAGGTTAACAAATGGCATATCGAAGTGTTGAATAATTGCGATCACGGTGGCCTTTCCGTGTCCCTCTGAGACGCGTTTTAGAGACGATTCTATTAATCAAGATTCAGAGTACTTCTGAAAGTGTAAACTTTATAAAATAAGCGATCTTGTAAAGGACACAAAACCGAATTTGTTAAGGCTCTAACGTTGATGTGATGATAATTACCAAGCAGACGCTATGACCATATTGCAATGGTTGTAGCAACTGGCGTGTAACAAGACTTCTCGTTCAATTCATTATTTGCAGTCTTGTTTATGCATGTGTTATGACTCACAAAAGTTTTATTTTTATTTTCTGACATTGATTGTTCTAATGTCATACATCTCGAAATCAATCAGACCCATCTTCTTAGAAGAATTGTTCGTTTTCATCATCGTTCGCTGTAAATTCTCAATGTTATGGATCGCGTAATGAGTAATTACGCAAACTTGTAAATACTGATGTAAAATCTGATTTTCTCCTAGAAATCGTTATTTTATCGATTGGGATACACGGTAGTCATTAAAGTTGTTACGATAAACTTGTGGAACAAGAAAGAGAAAATAAACGAAGGTGGACATTTTCTGCTCCATTTGAACGATCGATCGGCGGCAAAAGAATTCCGCAAGAGTTAAAGTATTCAAATGATCGAGAAGAAAATTCATACGCCGGTGAACGTAATGCATCCTTCCTTTTATTATTAAATACTTAAAGCAGTCAACCAAGCTCAAATTGATAACTGTACATATTTATGATATATATACATATATACCTGTTACAACATACTCCTTGAGGTATCGCCCGTCCCTTCACTTCCCTCGTCGATCCTTCGTGACCAACACTGTGCATAATCATGACCCCATGTAGTTTATGATATAAGGAAAAATAATTGACTAAGAACAATTATGTTGTTGATGAATGATTTTTATTATAAATGAAAATAAAGATATTTACAAGAATCAGTATGAGAATTCATCGATAAATGGATTTGTAGATTTGAGGCGCGGGCATCGGAAATTGAGACAAGTGTTTTTTGTACCTGCCCGCAACAAGCGCAGGCTAAAGACATGAGAATTTCATGTCACGAGTTCAATTTAAGCAGGCTGCTTCCAGCTTACTCGGATCTGTGATAGTCAAAGCAAGAAAATGTATCCTTTTTCTCTTCATTCCGAAGACATCAATACATATCTGTATTCATTAGGGAATGATTCTTTAATACTACAATTACGTTCAATAAGTCGTTGAAGTGTCATTCTGAGAAGAAAACGAGAAAGTGGGAGTAAGAAAGACGGGAAAGAAACAAACTGTGAAAAGTAAACTTTCGAGGCAGCTTGAGCAATATAAATGAAAAATGGCGCTACTGTCACAGCGTCGTATGTTTGTGATCACGTAATAACAATCTGAAGATGCGACAATGATAGAGAGCTTTCGCGGCTTTTATGATACTGATTAGTTAGAAATAAGACTTCTTATAAATTCGTAATCAGCTTTTGCAACGAACTGTGTAACATTTTCTCTGCAAGTTTATGTCAAAATTACAGGTTTCACTTTCACTAGCCAAGTATTCTACCTGCGTTATGTGTCTCACGAGTTTTACGTAACTAGACAAATATTACAATATTGCGCAAATAGGTAAACCTACATTTCACTCTCCATCCACAGGCTCAGTGTAGCTACCAGCTCAACCACAAATGTAAAGCTTATTGTTAATCGGCTCCTCTTGCAATAAGCCATATATTTATCAGTCACATTATTCAAAAGTGCTCACTAAATCACTAGATTTGTTGCGTTGTATTTTTCAGTTGCCGAGCATTCCTTTGCTCACAACAATTATGCCGTCTCCTGTGAAAAATTATGGATTTAACAAATATCATATACTTGCGTTCTGAGCTTTGCTAAATATGGCAATTCCTGTCAATTGTGTCTCTATATCAGCCTTAACATTTACACAGTAAGGCGCAATCACCTAACAAGCGGGCACTTTGAAGGGAAATTATTATTTAGCAAAACTCGCTAGTAAACAGGCACTGTTTATTATTACAACCAATTTTATACCCGAAACCTAAATCAAACCTGCCCTGCCCAGCTCCTCAATGTTTCGACGTTCCTGAATCGCGACGATCACCACCATTCCTGCAACAAAAATTCGTTACAGACTTTGTAATGTTACTATCATGATTATGATCTCCTGATTCTTTACCATCATTACCTTGACCGATGCCCTTCCGGATTTGTATTATTCTGGCTCGACGAGTTTAAACTGAAAATGTAAAATATGTAATTGCTCAGCTGATTGTTCACGCCTTTTCTAACATTATAGTGTTAAAATAATTTTACCTTTTTCTAGCTGCAGGGAGATCATTCAAGTCACTAAGATCATACAATGATGGATCGAAATTATCTTCGTCATCTTCGTCTTCGTAATCTTCCTCCTAAAATCAAAAATCAGTTGCTCAGCAACTCTGACCACTCCTGGTACTTATATATTTTGAACATACATTTTCCTCAGCTCGTTCATCCTCGCCTATAACAGTATCCTTAACATCTTCATCTCTGGATTTACTGCGTGAAGGACTACTATATCTAGAATCCTTAGAGTCGTCGTCCGAACGGTTTTCCATTTTCCGCTTTTTCTTACGACGCCCAAATTCATCATAATCGTCGTCATCGTCTCTCCTTTCTTTATATTCGACTATTCCCCGATCATTATAACCACCTCCATACCCAGTTCGTTCTTCAATTTCTCCGAACTTAGGTGCATTGCACATATTACATTGCTGCCGCCGTGCCCAATTTACATTTCCACATTTGCTACATTGCCAATCATCCGCACTACAATACACATTAATACATCAAATATATCAATCAATGACTTATTACATACATTGCGCATTATTTCCCAAATGGCATTAGTCACAAGTGATAGGATGGAAGTCAGAAGGGGTAGTTATAACAGATTGCTAATATATATTAATCTCTACTTTGCCACAATTTCAAGAACCAATGATGCAATTATAAAGTTTACTAAGTTGCAAATGTGCGGACCACGTATTATATCAATAGATACTAAATAATATTGTACTCCTTAATGGTACAGTGGATATTAGTACCTCAACGTTATAGTTACATTATTTTATACTTATGGGGCATTCAGCATAACGATATACATTGGTCTGTACGAATACTTAATCTTCCATTAAAGCATTATAGTAAAATTAACACGTCTAAATGGATTTACTTTCTATAATCTTATTTCAGCTAGGATGTATAATAAGACTACATAGCATACCTGAATAAACCTCTACTCTTCTCCGCTGCTGCCTTCCCAATTTCTTGTCCTAGCTTTTTTTTCTTTGGGCATTCGCCTCTGTCTATATTGAAATACATACACATATATATGTTCAATGAAATCAAAATGATAGTAAAGATACAGGAGTATAAGGCTGGTTCGGATCAGGCATCAGATGTTACCTTTTCCACAACGATTGCAAGAACTTCTTCTTGCAAAGTTTACATTGGCACATCTGTAATGTATACGAGGCAGACAGACAGTACATTAATGTTGTTATGTTGTAGTGACAGTAATACTTATAACAGAGTAGAAAATCATTGGAGACTTAGAAAGGAGAACGTACTGCGTGTCTGGGCAAATCCAGTCGCCGTCGTTAGTAGTTCGCTGACTATCTTCGTCGACTTTACTATTGTCCATCTCGCGACGGCGCGTTTCCCTGAAAGAAAGGCCGTGCATGGTTACGTTTAGTCAGACGGGTCTTCGCCCGTTCCTCGGCCTTTTTGCACCCGGTTTAGTTCCTTGTGGATGGTCTAACCTTCGTAGACCCAAAACCTCAGTTTCTCACTTCACAAGTGTAGAGACAGGGTGAACAGGGCCGTTACCCTCGAAGGTGTACGGGACCTGTATGATCTTTTATCCACCCTCGCAGTAAATTGCAATCTTCTCTCTACTATTACAGCATTTTAGCTCGGACAAGTATTGACAATATATGTAAATATTCAGGGAGCGGTGGTGAACGGCCATCCATTGGTAGATATGAAAACACAAACTTTCTCGGCGATTTCTGACTGACTGACAGAAATTTGGCTTTTGGTACCAGCGAAACCGAGCAACCCCAAAGAACCCTTCTTCGGTGGCGACACTTTATATCCCTCGATTCTATTCAGCAATTTTGCCCATCCTAGGGATTTTGCAAGGTAGAGTAAAAATCAACTGCAAAGTAGCAGTTTGTGGCTCGTCTTGCGTACAGCAAAAATGAATGCGGCACAAGATGAACTGAAGAAATTGTCGTGTTGAAAGGGTGTGCTCACGTTTGAGAACAATGATTTTTTATGCCTTGGAGTAACTCAAGTAAAGCAGAAGTAGATAAATGTTGTGCAATATGCAAAAAGCAAAATGCCGAAAAACAGAACAACTCAAGGTGTCTATATGAGTTGATCAGCTCGCGCGACGACATGACTAATGTAAGGCTAGCTTACCGGTAAATTAATCATTATCCTGCGTTGACATGCTAAAGGTTCCCGGAAGTACGTTCAGCTGTCGCTATAAGTCCATTCCCAGAAGATCATGGCCGACGTAGCCACGTGAGAGTTTAACCTGTCCCATTTGTTTATATACAAGCCAGTACGTTATATTGGAAATTAGATAGTTTTCTTTCCACAATGACCGATTCCGAGATCACCGAAAAGGTGACGAGGATGGAAGACATTCTCTCTGAGAAACCTGCTGCGGTTACTACAGTGAATACAAATGAAACGAAGAAATCGAAAATCAAAATCCCACCGGTCAAAGAAATTCCTAGGGGCAAACCGAAATCCGGCAGAATATGGAAAGAGCAGAAAACAAGGTAAGTTTTGACAATAATTTCTTATTAATTAGAATTTTCAAGACGTCTGATGTGTTGTGACTCAATGCGACAGGTTTTCGTCAATCGTCAAGACACGAGGTATACGGGCCTCTTTCGAGAAGAAGGAGAAGTTGAGGCAGGACTTGAAGCGCGTGAAAGAAATGTCAAGATCTATCAAAGCACAGAAACAAGCGGACAAGGAAGCTAAGAAGGAAAGGAGAAGGGAGAATTTGAAGAGGGCTGAGGAGAATAGGAAGAAGAGTGAAGTTGTCCAAGTAGTAAGTATAAAACTGTATATTTATAAAAATTGTATAATCCAAAAACGATGACACATATATCACATACTGCTTTTGGGTGGAATGTAAATAGAAAAGACTTATTTGTATCTTATGAATATTTCTACAAGATTTGTACACAATCAATAACATACTCTTATTATTTCCAGATCACAAACACTGCTAAGCTTAAAAGAACCAAGCGAAAACATCTCAGAATGATAGAGAAGAGAGATACATTAAATATGAAAAAAAGTTAAATAACCTAATAATAATATAAGTAATATATCTGTGCTGTATATAAAAATAAATTCATTCTTTTTTATAGTGCAGAATATGAATTTCACTCTTTTTAGATTATGTTGTATAATCTGTGATAAATGTTACTGCAATCAGTTAGTTACATCTAAGTCATTCCTGACCTTTGAGTTTAACAAATCTTCCAATACAACAATTTTCTTTTGATTTAAGTGTGCAACTTGTGATCCATATCACGTTGCCCTTGTTTTGCTACGAAGTGGCGCAGATCTTCCTTTAAATTATAGCGAACCCTATCAACCAACTGTAATAAATAAATGCAATGTAAGTTTCTTGGAGGAATTCAGTAACATATAAATATCGATTGCTTCGGTGCTTACCGATGATTTTATCCATTTCGGCAAATTCTTGTTATAATCGGGAAGTTGAAACCTTTCATCGATCATTAACACAGCACCCCAATCATTTTTATGTCTAATGCAGCGGCCTAATGCTTGATTTAGAGCTCTGAAAGCTTGCACCGTGTACCACTCATTATCGTTCAATAAACCTTTGGGTACATTCGTTCTGTTGTACTCCATTTTCATTTTAATTATCGGATCATTCGCAACGGCGAAGGGTATGCCAACCTAAACGTGCAATATTGTATGATATAATAGAAAGCTGGTAACATTATTGAAATATTCATTTGCTCTAAAGTGATTTATACTCACTGTGACTACGCAACGAGCTTCGTCGTCACTGAAGTCAATTCCCTCCGCGACCTTTCCTCGAAACACGGCCAATAACAGTGCGCCATTTATTTCTCCCTGCTCTGCCATAGAAGTGTCGATGATTGTTGTGCGATAATCATCCATCACTCGGGATAAATCACCACCGAATCGAGGTTCCGTGAAAATCGCTTTATGGTTTGAGATTTTTTTCCACAGCCCACTCAATCTCCATCTATTTACCTGCGTGTTCATCATGTGGTAAGATGAGAAGAAAACAAGGACACCGTGCGGTACTGTCTCACAGATATCCAATAGGATACGTCCAAGTTCGTCCTGTTAAACAAATGTATAAGTTAACGCATATACAAATATCAGCATTGCTTTTCGGCTTTTAATGCGGTAGGTATTATTTCATACCTGGAAAGTATATTGATTTACATTCTTGTAAGTCGCTCTTAAAGCTGTTCCAGTCGGCCCTTTGGCGATATACGAGGCGTAAATTTGATCCTTTTGAATCACGTGATTAGCATTAAGCATTTGTGGGAACATTGTTCCCAATTCACTTTGGAAGGACGTCGTGGGCGACAAAGTACCCGATGCAAGAATGATAGAGCGCGCACTGGTTGCCAGCGGTGCGAACGTGACCGCAGGATTCATACACATTAATTTTAGAGTACGAGCCCGGTTACTTTTCTTCTCTGTCGAGTACCAAGTATTTTCTGTGATTGGAGCCTTAAAACACATTAGTTGTTTCATTTAATATAATAAGAATTACACACCGTAATAATACAAAATATATTCTCACTGGTTTGAAGTCCTTCACCGTGCTTTCGGTCACACACACTCTATAATCGTGGACGTGTTCCTCCGATTGCAACATTTTAAGTGCAAACAGTAGATGCTCTAGATTTCTTTTCGCTGCCTGAGACATGATCGGCGTCTTATCCAGATCCAACATAGGCTCTCGCATGCTTTCTTTTTTCCGCTGATACTCCATCAACACAAATTGACCAGCATTGATAACCGATGCAAACGCGATGATTCCAATTTTATGAATATTGAAGAGTTCAATCGCTTCCGCGCCAGTCCAGTATTTGCTGCATGCATACTCGCTTTTCGAATCCTAATTTCCAAGTATGTCAATTAATGTACTTATCACAGTAGAAATCATTCAATAAAATGAACATTGTATTCTTTCACATACATATTCCAAGACTTCCACTTGTTTGAGGAATTCGTTGAGAGCTTTAGTATATGTCATAAGCATCTCATATACTGTTGCGTTTGACTTATCTGACTTCGAAAGATCTTTGAACTCATAAGTCATTCCCATTATATGATCCTCACGTAGACTGACACTCGCTGCATCCCGGCACGTGTCTTCGATATTATGAGCTTCATCCAAAATGATTACTTGATTCGCCAAGTTCAATTGCATCTACAGAAATAATCATCTAATAAGAACTCGTACTTGTAACTAATTCCGCGCATCGCATTACTCACACTCTCTCTGATGTCAGGATCCAGTAGATAATTGTAGGGGCAGAAAACGATCTCAGCATCCAACATCAAATTCCGCGCGGCAAAGTACGGACAAGCGCTGTACCTTCTACCTAATCTATTTAAGTCTTCGATGTCCCAGACACCATTCACTCCATAACGCGAGAGGGCCGAAAAAGTTCCGATCGTTTTCTTGTTAGTTTCGGTGTAGTACTCGCAATATCCCGGCTGCAAATATATTGAGACTGTATTGAGTCACGTGTAAACTTTATGAAACTTGATGATTACAATTTGTATGAGACAAACCTTCGATGGATCAAGAAGTTCGTGACAAAGTTCGGTTTTATTTCTATCCTCTAAACGAATGCACGTATGTTCTCGACTGCTCAAGATAGTCATTCTAAAAACCATTATCATATTCCATTAAGATCAATATCTTCGATACCTATCTGCCAAATAATTGCTTTCCACCTTTTAAATCTGTACGACGTTTTCCCCAGTTCTCTCACTACTTGTTCAACTTGCCGATGAGTTCGAGTGCCATAATATATTTTCGGCACTTGTAGCGTAGCTTTCCTGTAACAATCATCCCGTTTGATACTTCAAGTACTCTTTCCTCAAACATCTCAAATTACAAGATATTCTTACCCTCCAACTTTTGCTTCAGCTTCGCAATCATCCTTGACTTCGTCTTTGCCAGCGCAGTCGTCGAGTGGCAAGTCTGCAAAATGCATATACAATTCTTAACAACATTAGCTCATACATCGCAAGTGGATGACGAAGTTCCCATCATAGCGTTGATTGGTGGGATAGAAATAGAGAGAAAAAATCAAAAGGAAATAAACTGAGAAAGAGAGGATGAATGAAAAGGTCCTATCTCGGGGTCTCCTCATGGAGCTCCGGTTTTCCCGGTGCGTATCCTGAGTAGTAGCTGGAACAAGAACGAGAGAGAGAGAGGGAAAGAAAGGAAGAAAGATAGAGATAGATCTGGGAGAAGTAGCCCTCGAATCGTTGAAAAGGATTACGCTTATTTAGAAAGTTCCTCTCGGTTGAAAGGATCGCAGGAGGCCCCCCGCTCCATTAATGTCGAGGACGAGCGAGGAATGTCAAAACACTGCCATCAGTGGCACGTGAAAGGGCACGGTTCCATTGAGTTGGATCAATAGGATGCTTTTATCCGAGGGCCCAGCGGTGCTTGTCCGGGGGCCACCGACAAAGCGGCAGGCCAAGCTACTCGAAGGAGACCAGCTGAAAGGGCCGGGTACCGCGAAGGAGTCATAGAAGAAGCTTGCTAAGCCCTTCGTGCGATTTACCGAGTCAGGAGAGGTTGCTAACGGTGGTGTGCTCGATCGAAAATGACGTTGGTACCACGCTACGTTGAGAGTTCGATGTTTACCCTTAAGCGGATCTCAGCGATCTCGCGCTCTACCATTCTCCACCCTTTCTCTACTATCCTTCCGTCCTCCTTTCCTCTCAATATAAAAGAGACTCTCCAGCAGAAAAAGTGCAGACCGAGAAGAATTACAGAACGGTAGAGTTTGTCACTCAGCCAGCTTCCCGATGAATTCACTCTCGAGTGGATGATCGGTGCGCGCTACCATTGGCTAGATAAGCCCGAAATACATTTCTATGATATGAGAAGAGTTCTACTTAAAGTGAGTAACAGAGGCGAGAGAGTGGGTGATGGGGTTGGGGCGCCGACGTAGGACAAAGGGAAGGAGGAGGAGGGTAGGGGGCGGTTGTAGCTGTAGGACGGCATAATGTAGACACACGGGGGTCGCATCGATGCATCCTCCTCCTCTCTCTCACTCTCTCTCTCACTCTCTTTCTCTCTCTCTCACTCTCTCTTGGCTGCCTCGGGGCTGGTTTTGATCGTCGATGGGAGCAAACCGTGGCGAGGGTGGCATAGGGGGTCCCCGATTGCGTCGAAGGAAGCGAGAAGAGAGAGGAGACTAAGACAGGGAGAAGCAGGACCGGAGGCCAATCAGAGCGGGGACTTGGAGGGTGTCGTTGCCAGGCAACGAAACACACCCCAACACCCGAGGGGAGAAAACCCCGAGGGGATATCATCCGGCGATACAGTCGGCGCCGAAAGTTATCGCACCCTTGAGGGACGCCCCTTTAACTCCTCGCCATCGAGTTACTCACTCGATCTCCGGACACTCTCATCCTTGCCCTGACTTCATCGGGATCAAGAGGAAGCAACGATTAATTCTTTTCTCTTAACGATACTGATACTTCCTCTCTCCCCTCTTTATTTCTGATACCCCTCTTACGTACAATGGCTATTCACTCAATTAATTGCTTGGCGACTTCGGACACCGATGGTCTTCAGATTGTTAAAGAGGGGAAAAGGGGATTTGTCGTCAATGGATCTTACCAGTTCGGAGAATCGAGTGTGATAATTAATGCCGTGATCAATGGATTCTCGTTGAGAAGACGGTGGTCATTGAATCGTTGTAGGTAATGATCAATGAATGAGATGAAGGATTCCTTCATTCGGTGTTATCAGTTATGCATGATGCCAGGAAGTACATTAACCCTAGCGAGTCGTTGTTGTGTCCTCGATCCGTCTCTTCATTAACCATTGCGACATACGAGAGTATGAATGAACCCGTTTTCTACAGTCATCACTCGGCTTTTCGTATCTCTTGGTCTCTCGGAATATCCACGTTTTCTATTCCTTGGCATTCATCGAGGTAGGTGATGTTCTTCTAATGTACTCTTGTCTTGATTTTTCAATGGCACTTTGATATCAGATGTAATTCTCTTGATTCAATATCGAAAACCATCCGCGCGTAGATCTTCGCGATGGAATTAGGAGCTGCTTCATTATTCGGTAAAGCGAACAAACATATTTGCCGATCATGGGTAGAATTTCCTTGCAGACATTCTCCAATATATTTCAGGAGAATCTATCAGACTTAGCAATCAAGAGAGCAGCGTTGGGTGATTAGGTAGAATATTACAGATTAGAGCAATCAACGAGCTGGTTGTTCTAATCTTCTTACCGCAATTAGGAAGTTCGATAAATAGGAGAATGCTTCATTAATTCATTCATACGAAATGAGAATTTTTCACGAAGAAAATCGCCCTTTATACCAAACCCTTTCCTTTCCGTTCGATTTTCGTTCCGGCGCGTACTTGTTGCGTGGCCGCGCGGAGTAATTAACTCGCGTAATTAAATGTTACTCTTCTGATTCGTTCGACAAATTAATTGGGCGATTATATTACCGCGAACGAGCGAGTGCTGCCGCGCGCTAAGTAAACAAGGCGGACGTGTGTCAAAGAACTGTAATTGCCCGGCGATAACGGTGCGAAGCGCTCGTTTCCTGTAAACGAAATACATCGCTCATGTAAACGAAATAAACGCAAGCGCCCATGCGCGCGTGCAAAGATCATCGACGCGTTCGTAGCGAATAATTTCGCAGCTCTCACCGCTTGGAATAGAGCTCTCCCCGGAAGCTGTACACACTGTCATTCCTCCTCTCGTTTCGCGCAATTTCGTAGTTCTCCCCCCGGAAAAATGTCATACGCTTCCTCTCTCATGTTTTATGTAGATTATAAAATCCCAGAGAGTAATTATTACCCGCAAATACTGTCTTTCAAGGACCTCGATGAACCTTTATATTAATAATAATATCCCGAACGCGTGGCTGACTATGCCGGTCTTATACTACTTAACGCGGTATCCAATGTAAAGATTTCTTATCGCACTGATATTCATTGAGCTCGCCCGACTTATTGACTACGCCACTTAAAATGCCGCATGTAAGGCAAGAGGTTGATGTCTGCATTCGGGAGTATTCACTGCTGCATTCAGCGCGCACCATTCATCTCGCTCAATAAATCGAGGAAGCGAAATCGACGATTTTTCATTAATTCATATCGTTTAAGGGGTATAAATGAGATTCCCGATAACGGCAGCAGCTACCAAGCGTAGACGCGTGCTTCGATTGATAGAAGAGAGGTGGAAGAGCGGAGAGTAGAAAGGGTGAGGGTAAAATCAGAAGAAAAGGTGAAGAGAATGGCGGAGGGCTTTCTTCAGTAAGGTTCGAGAGGTCTCACAGTATTTGTTGCCGATGGCCTCGTGCGGTCGCCGGATAGAAAGGAGAGAGGGCCGGCGAAAGAAGCTCGAGTGCCAATTAATTCGTGGCAGCGACTTGATTTGGTAAATCGTCGCTAATTGGCCGGATTGCGGTGGCTCGCGGAACTTTGCGGTTAACCCCTGGAGACAAAAGCCATTCCAATACCCCGACTACTTCCTAATAATCCCTAATATACCTGGAAGGGCAAGTAACTGCGGCCAGTTATTCTCAACGAACACAAAAGAAAGATTGTAATACCTGACTATCAAAAAGTCTTCATCGAATTTAACTCGATCACTTTTTCTCAAACTTATCATCTCAAAGACTCTCTCTTAACTTCACTCTAAAAAAAAACCCCATCCCATTAATTTCTTTCATATAATACTAGTATAGAATAATAAGAGCAATCCGTCAGTTAAAATTTCGATCACCGCTTCATCCGGACTTTTGTTCTAACAGCGATGACATCCGCTGACAAGATGGAGTGAGAACGAAAGAGAACAAAAATGAGTAAGAGGGAGTATGTATGCATAGTCTATCGGGTTAACCCGGTGTGCTTCTCGTAGCTTTGACAAGGCAAGCACGCTTGGTATTGTCCGCTGAAAACAAAGTGGTCCGAATAAGGTGGTATGTATATCGAGACGAAGAGATATACATATTCCGTCGTGCTCTAAATTAGCGATGCACCCGCTGCGCAGGCGGATGATGCACGCGGTGGGCCATCGAAAACAGGGGCGCACAATGCCAAGCTGGTACGATGACATATGCGCGCGAGAGAGCACACTTCCTCTCTGAGAGTGGTTGGTCGCCCCGATGCAGGCCAAAAACTACTGCACCAGGGGCCAATGATTGCTGGGTCCCTCAAGTCGCATGAGCCCTTTGTCGATGATTAGAACACGATCCTGATTACGGAATTGATGGGTAGCCATCGGGTGGAACGGCGGAGCCGATGATTTCTTTCAGCCAGTCGATTCGATGTTAGGAAGAACAAAGCCCGATCGGGAGAGAAAAGGGCTGCTGCTGCTGCTGCTGCTGCTACTGCTGCTACTGCTGCTCGGCAGAGCACCGCGTTCGCAAAAATAGGAAGCACTCCCGTCAAATGGAAGATATCATCCACCCTCGCCGCCCGTTGCTCATCTCTCCCCGACAAATGATAGCCTATCTCTCCCTCTCCCTCTCGCTACCTCCCCTCTCTTTACACCGGTATTACTGAGGGGACACGTAATATGCGCGATACATCCCAGTTAATAGAACGGAGCATACTGGAAGTCACCCGACGCCAAGGTGCCTCATGGAACACCAATTACTCTTCCTAGTACATCAACTGGTTTCTCCTTTTTTCCAAAAGGCAAACAAAACAAAAATCAAAACCTACTACTCCAAACAATTCACACAGGTAGCAGCAGCAGCAGCAGCAGCAGTGTGTGTGTGTGTGTGTGTGTGTTGCCTGAGGGAAAGCAACAGAGGGAAGTCCCGAATAGGGACTAATATCTCTGGAGGAAAACATCGGCTGGAATAATAGGAATTTGGAGTACAGGACAATCGCTTCGTATCTACGGAAGGTAGTAACATGTATATATGTATGTATACTGTGCATTCCTAACGGTTACAAGAGTCATTAGCGCACGAGCGTATGTTATGTTCCTCAGGGGCTGCGGCGATGACCTCGTTAGTGCTGGCAAGACAAGCCCGTCAGGATAATTGGGGCAGACGTACACGACGCGGCTATCCCTTTACGGTTCCAATTAATGGGGAGCGTCAAAGGCCGGACAGCGGCTGAGAGCACCGTCAGAACTTTGCTCACTGGCGCCTCGAATTAATGACAATTTAATTACCCAAATATTTTGCACCCCTTGTCAGTAATATCGACTTCCTAGTATCACTTTATCTTTCTCTCTTGAATGTAAGAAGATATATGTTATTAGAATGAATCTGACAAGGAAGGAAGTAAAGATTTTTATCTGCGAAAGAGGCCGAAAATCATTACACCACCGAGGAACAAAAGCTCGGTGGTATTATCGGCGTAACCACCCTTCGTCGGAGTGCGGGCTCCCTCATAGGTCGCGACAGAAAAAGAGCGACAGAGAGATGAGCGGTTGGAAAAAGAGGAGGGTAAAAAGGAGTACCCCAGCCAAACAAAAGCTTGGATCAAACCGACGTGATAACGCTGGATATCTCGCTCTATCTAGAAAAGGGATGCTGAGCGGTGAGTAAGAGATGCGAAATTCTAAGCACGACAGGCGACGTTATTAGTTCGACTCTGACTCGAAGAATCTACCCAGTGACCTCGTCCGCTTTTCTATATGTTGCTTTCCTTGTAAAGGAGACAGACATCCACGGCAGTCGGATAGAACTAACAAGGAAGAAGCACACGAGAGATTAAGCACTACTGACAATAGTAAGTCTAGTTTGAAGAATGGGGAGAACAAAGTAGGAAAATCATGCTTTCCTCTCGTAGAGAAACACTCTTAGGAAGAAAAGAGAGAAGAAGAGTAAGAAGAAACGTAGACGGTTAAAAGTCAGATGACGAAACGTTCCAACAAGAGGACGAAGAGACAGACATCGGTTAAGTTGAAAAGAGAGATATACAAGAAAGAAGGGGAGAAAGTAGGAGGATTGGGAGAACGAGGGAAGAAGGAAAGTACACAGAAAGCGAACGAAAGGGGTAGGCAGGCAGGCAGGCGAGGGTAGGAGGGGGGGGGGGATGAGAAGGGGGTGAAAAGAGAAGTGCCGAGGGACAGGAATCGGTGTTTGGCCGAGGGGGTTGGGCGAGGAGGGTTCGGTCGCCATGGCGACAAGCAACCCCCGGGAGCCACGGAGCTCGTCGCCGGGGTTGGTCGAAAAGGGTGGCCCAGGGCGTCTGCCGGGCAGGTTAGGCCGGGCGTATAGCCCGAATGTCACTCAACAAGGGGGACACAAGGATGTCCTGGACGCGACGGGGACAGAGTCGCCGCACTCCGAGAGAAGGACGCGATCGACGCGAGAGGGAGAACGAGAGAGAAAGCACCAAGAGCAAGAGCGAGCGAGCGAGAGAGAGCGAGAGAGAGAGAGAGAGAGAGAGAAGAGTCGCCCTCTCGGCGAGGGTGAGAAGTGCAGAGGAGGGTGCGAGAGTCGAGCGTAGAAGGTGAGCACCAGGGGGTGGAGAGGGTGCGCGCCAGGCCAAGATGGCCGACGACGCGACACCCACCATGTCAATAACACCCTTCTTCGGGCACAAACGGAGAGAGGGTGAAAACCTCCCTCGCCGAGTCTCCGCTATCTCTCTCTCTCTTTCTCCTTCACTCTCTCTCTCTCTCGCTTTCTCTCGTTCGTTTCCTGCCAGGCTCGCTCGCCTCCGCTCTTCTCCGACTCTAGCAGCCTGCTTTACTTCCACAGCAGGCTGCTGTCGCCGACGACCGCGACGATGAGAAGGACGAGGACGATGATAACGAGAACGACTGCGACGAGCGCGCATATCGGGGATGGGGGGCTTCCGCCGCGGCTGCTGCCGCCACTGTGTGCGACTACCACAGAGGGAGGAGGAGGAGGAGGAGGAGGAGGAGGAGGATCGTATGCCAGTGCCACTCACCAACATTTTCCCCAGCTTCTTGCCTCCGGTCGGTAATTAACGCGACCTCCTGCCATCAGAAAAGTGCACCGGGAAGCTAGCACAGGGGTGGACCACCGCGCGCGCGATATAAAAGGGGGTGGGTCGGAAGGGTGGTTGAGTAGCTTCGATGGCACAGGGATGGAGACAGAGGGCGAGACGAGCGCTGAGAGAGGAATGAGAGCCAAGGGTGGCAGAGCACGTACAGCAGCAGCACACGGGAGCGAAACCGAACGAGAACTGAAGCATACCAGATGAAAAGAGAGAGAGAGAAAGAGAGAGAGAGACGGAGAAGACAAGCGAAAGGGGTGGCGGAGGCCATTGCTGGCGAGGGCGTAATTCCGTTAAGTGTCTTCGTAAACTTCGTTAGCTGCATTTCCCAACATTACTCACTCCAGTGCGCTCCCACACTCCCAGTGAGCACCGACTGCACCAACCGGATCCCTCTTCCTGTCTACTATCTACTATCCTCTTGCTGAATCCTACCTTCAATATACCTCTGTATTATACACTCTCATAGATATGCATCCTAACCAGGGTGAGAATAATACCAACACTTCGACTGATACTCATGGAAATTCTCAAGGTTAACACGAGTAGCAAAGATTTCGAGACTTTGCCAGAAATTAATCCTATGTATTGTAGATTCTAAGTTATAAGTAAGGAATATGTCTTATTAAATGGGTATATCCATTTGTAACCATTAAGTAAAAGGTGGTATATTTAATCTGGTAGAATCTCTGTGAGAGAAATTGACGCCACTGCGTTGAAGTTTGTCTCGTAACTTTCGCGGAGAGATCTTTTGAAGGACTGAGGAGGAGATTCGAAGTACGTACTTCTCAGGGGTTCTCTCCCGGTGGAATCGAATTCCATGGGAAGAGGAAAGTTTTTCTTGGTACGTGCGCGTGACTTTTCGCGCGTTTCTTGTCAAAAAATTCGAGCAATGAGGAAGAGTCTATAAAAGGAGGGAAATGAGAGAGAAAGAGAATATGAGGGTGCTTTATGAGGAATTGATTTTAATTAAGGGATGGTTAACATGTTCCAGCGGTGAGCGTAGCTTTGTCGATCGAAATACATCGACCAGTATAGCGCACATACTACCACCATGATAAACTGGCGAACGAGCAGTAGGTCGTGGCGGTTGTTTGCCCGATATTAATATTAACATAATATCGAGCCAGGCCGCGGTGTTACACGCCCGCTAATTTTGTTTGCCACGGAAAGAGTAGTCGGCACACTTCTCTGTTACGGTGTGCGAGCCGTGTCTGTATGCGTTCCCATAGAGCTGACACGAGGAAAGTGCGAATCAGTGCGGCGTCGAGATGCTGGCGGTAAATATTTTTTTTAGCATGCCGCGCGCGCGCGTTGGGGCTCTCAAAAATTTCCCCGGTGCCGCGGTAAATATTGTTTTTATTCAGCGATGTAGATAGCAAACCGCGCGTGTGCTTCTGTATATACATGTATACGCCACGGGGATATAAACCGGAACAACAGTTCCGCCACAGGCGCCACAGCTAGGTGAAAATTTCTCGGCTGCTTGTACACCGACACCGCGGCAATCCACTTCCTTCCAGTCGAGGCACTCTCTCTTCGATGGCAAATAAGCTTTTCCCTCGCTCACCGTTCTTTATAAATAGTCAAAAAAGAATTTCCAAGCTTCATTTGTGAGAGAATGTTTTACGGTGAGTTGGATCAGCCGAGTAATATAATTATGGAAAACTATTAGCAAGGCTTTATGGCAATACCAGCACATGTTCGTTTCAATGATATCGGTTATTATTGTTCATTCGTCGTGTCAGGAAATGTTTATGCATGACCCGAGTGCCCTGACACTGACAAGTTATGCGAACACGTTTCGCAAATGCAAACGAATTGCAATATACGCCAATAGGCGAATTCAATAACAGGAAGCATGTGGAAATGTTAATGGTGAATATAACTGAATAGCGTTAGTCAGCCAAGCACTAATTATTCTAAAATAGAGAAAACTGTAATAATTCTCAGTCCGCTACTACGCATTCAGGGGTTGTTGAAAAAGATTCTTGAATACAGGAAAGAAAGAGAGAGAAAGAAAGAAAGAGAAGAGTACACAACCCGGAGAGATAGATGCCAAGGCGAAAGGTGTTTCTCACGGGCAGATGCGGGCAGATATGCTCGCCCTATTAAATATAATAAGCTCGGAGGTTTTCATGCTCAGATAAATCGTAATGTGCCTTGTTGCGCAACATCCACCCTTCGACTATCGGCCTCTTCGGCACAATGCTCACATGGATCCTCGATGTTTCGACTAACGTTTCATCCACCACTGGTGTAACGTTTCCGAACCGTTAGGCGAATTTCAAGTGATGGCTGCTACTACCTGGACCATAGCTACTCCTTCGAAATATACCAATAGTACGATTTCTACTTCGTAAACACAGCCTCTCACTTTCGACCGAATAAATATCTGATTCTTTACCAGATGAAAATCTCTCGGGTGGGATAAAGTTCTTCAAGTTACTCACCCCCGTACAAGTTCTTCTGACGCTCCTTCTCGAGCTCGGCTGAAACAGAGAGACTGGAGTAAGTAAACTGTTCTAGTTATTAGATCCAGGTCAAAAAGGGTCTCTCAGTGCCGATCGCCTGGGTTTCGCTTCCCCGGCTCGTTGATTTGAAAAGCAAAACTGACGTGCACAGCTGAATGGAAAAATGAAATATCCGGCTGTGCATGTATTAGTAATACGCACACATAGATATATAAATCGCTGGGATTTCTGTTAATGGGTATTATATTTTTCGTGCTGGGGATTACGAGAGCTAGCGGTGGAATTATGGGCCTGTCGACAGGCTAATAACTGGTCCAACAGCGAGCTAGCATCTGATATAGGTATACGGGAAAAGGGGCCCTCCTTATACAATGTGCGCATTAAATACTAATCGCAATGAGTACGAGCACCATTGCATTGTAATACTACTGCTAGCTGGGCGAGCTCACAGACCCATCAAAGGGCGCCGACCCTGAAAAAAAGCTTTGGAGAGCTCGCCGACATTCTACCGACCGGATTCTTCTTCTTCGTGAGAGTTCCTCCTTCGAGCAGAGAAGAGTTCATCGTCTTAAACTCTTCATCCTCGAAGGATTAATCGACGATTACCCCGTTTTTCTAGGACACCATTCACCCTTCAAGTATTTCTAATCATCGAACAAAGTTCTTTTAAATCTCCTCTTAACTTATTAATAATAAATATGAAATTCTATCATAAAAGGATTCTATTTTTATCACAAATACCATACTCCAATATCCACCCCATCTATCAAGCATTACACCGTGGTCTCATTATCTTCCCAAGGGATTCTCATCCCACTATTCCATCATCCACTCGGAGGTTCACTGAGCCTCCTCCAGGCAGTCTCGAAAGTGCGACTTGTCCGATAACTTATCAAATAAAATCGCACTACCATTTTCTTGCCTGGTTGCTCTGGGTGAAGTTTGCGTTATTGAAGGGGTGGTTTTCGGTTGGTTGGTGAAAGTGAGAAGGAGGAATTGCCAGAGTAAAACAAAGGGAAAGAGAAAGAGAGAAGATTGTTAGGAGGGGTGGAAGAGAAGATGATCGTGGAAGTAAGAGCAAAGGGAAAGTGCGAGGGGGAAAGAGAGAGGGTTGGTGGACGAAGCATGCGAGGATGAGGGTTGGTGGCACGGAATTTCAAGGCCCGTGGGGACGGCCACGGAGATATCCCAGGATATTATCCCTCGGGAAGCCGTGTAATGAAACCGTTCCGGCACCCCTGGCCGGTATTATCCCCTCGGCAATATAGCTGTGAGCTGAGATGGACAAGGATATAGGTGGCTGATACGTGCTTCGCCAGCTGCACCCCTCCTCCTCCTCCTCATCCTCCTCCTCCTATTTCTACCACCGCCCCAACCCCCCTGTGTGCGAGCCACGCCCTTCTTTTATTTCTTCCCTTGCGCGAACTCCGGGAGAGATAAGTGGAAGTGAGCCGAGAGAGCCCTGGGAAGCCAAGAAAGCCATCGTCAGCAAGGGCAGCCTTCAACTCACCGTACTCTCCTTCCACATCTCTTCATCCACGAGGAAATACTCCTTCCCCTCTCCATTCGACCATCCAACGCGCGTCATCGTCATTAACGAATCCCTGCAATTGCCAGCACAACCCTCCGAGAATCTCGAGCGGCCGCCATCTCCACTGCAACCCTTGCCTCCCTCGCCGATCATCCTATCTGCACCCTGCGTCTCGATTAAAACCCCTCTCCTTACTCTGGGATTATTACTTGCCAGTATCGGAATCGAGATAGATTGAGCTACGAGGATGATGATGCGTGCATCAATGGATGCTGCGGAAAGTCCACATCTTAGTTTTGTAATAGGGTTCAATGGAGATCTGTTTTAAGGGGGTTGTCTCGTTGTCAGGTTTGTCGAAATATCATTGATCATTGCTTTGCTAGGTTAGAGTTACAGACTGCTGAGGGAAAGCCGAGTGCGTCGATATGTGTTAATAATGAGCACGACATCATTAGATAGCAGATACGCTAATGATGTTTGCATTCGGCTGGGTAATTACTGTAACTAGTTGCGCAGTGATGATCCTGTCATCCCTTGGAGGAGATTTATATCGTATGGCGAATGTAATCTTTCCACAAGGATGATATTAGCCATGAAAAGAAGCATGTGTGGTAATACTAGAGAAACTCGCCATTCAGGCTTTGTACCAGTTTGGGGTTCAAAGGACAAAGAGATAAGCGTTATCAAAGTGATGATAAGTTATCTTTGTAAAATCTGAATAATCATAGCACTCACTGTGTACCAGGTAACCCTTACCCTTCGGCTAGCAAGGGAGAATAGAATCACAAGTGTGATTACTAAGATAAGCGGTAGAAGAAAAGAACGAGCACACAGTACGATATCATCTCGATCAAGTAGAACAAGAATCTTGACTAGTCTGACCTAGCAAGGATCGAAAGATTTCACTAGGAGATCTCTGGAAAGATCAACGAATCTGAACAAAGCCGACAATCAAACATTGAAAAGCCACGAAAATGGCATGCGCGTGTGTATATCCTGACGAAAGTTGAAGTAACTCGTTGAAGAATGCGAGTATAGGAGGCAGGAAGCAGACGCGAAATTCAATAGTCAAACAGAGGAACGAATGCGAAACTAGGAACTATAGTAGTGGCATTTGAAATACGAAGTTCGCGGTAGGAGCGTACGAAAGTAGAAAAGGTGCTAGTAAGTAGAGTAGGGAGCGGTAAGCAGGCAAGCCAGGCAAGCAAGTAGGCAGGGAAGCAGAAGAGTAGAGGAGCTAGAAAAAGTGTGGGAGGAAAGAGCGCGAGTATTAAGTAGAAAAGGAGAGGATAGATCGTTCGAAGGATAGAATATGAGAGAGAAAAGGAGGGAGCGAGCGATTTCGGTCGGCACGTGTACGCGGCTTCTAAAAAGGTTCGCCGCAGCCGAAGTTTCGACGTGCCGGCCGGCGCGGGATTATAAAAGGCGGAACCGGCTGTCGCGATACGGATCTGACCAATCATAAAAGCCGCATAATGGCCACTTATTCATACATCCCCGGTGCCGCACAGGGAACAAAGGCGGAAATTAGTCAGGTTCGTTATGCTTATTAATTGACTGACATTTCCGTCATATTATTGTACAGTGGATCGAAAGCGGACCGCGTAGAGCCCTCGAAAAACACTGCTCCTCATCCCTTCCTCCCCTTCTTCCATGTCGGCATCCTTCCATCCCCTCGCGGCGGTACTCTCTTCGTCAGTGCTCTCTGACCTTCCGGCGAACGTTGCGGTCCATCGGAGGCCCAGCATCCATCCTCTAACACCGCTCTACAAGCCGCCACCGCTTTGATTCCAGTCACCGATCGACAAAATAGAGCATCGTGTTTCCTACTCACCGAAACTCTCCACCGCCACAACCACCACCACCATTTCCACCCCCTCCTCACGCTTCTCTGTCGAGCAATCAGTATTCACGCGGTCCGATGTCACTTATTATTCGCTATCATGGCGAGAACGAGTCTGATAAACAAAAATATTCGCCTTTCTGCTTGGCTCAAGCTTTATCAAGCGATACGTGTATGTATATATGTATATATATGTATACGTCGCTTCAAAAGTCACTCTCGACCCGCCAGTTTATCAGGTCGAGCATACGCGCGGTTCGGCGCAGCCTGGGATAATAAAAAATAATCCGCCTGATGAATTGCTGTCGAGGGAGAGGCGAAGAGAAGGTGGAAAAGGGGGAGGAGGTAGGACGATCGTCGGTTGAAAAACTGTCGGCGGGAAAAATGGGTGTACGTGCTCGAGCTGTTCCGAGGACTAACCCAGATATACATAGAGCGAGAGTTTTCCTGTAGGAAGAGAGGAGAGCGCGCGTCTCCGTTCGGATCCAAAGGAGATCTCGAGGGTGGCTCGTTCAATTAACGACTTGAACGAAATCTTTCAAACGCAAGAATGCCCGCGTCCCAATTCCTTTTTTTCCCCCGTCTCCGCTTCCTCCCGGTAGCGGCCCTCGGGATTCAATATCGAAACGCTTGGCCCTCTCGTGGCCCACCGCTCGAGAGGAGAGGAGAGAAAGAAGAGAGAGAGTGAGTGGGAGAGGCGAAGAAAGCCGGAGGGACGAGGCATTCACAGAGACAAACAGAGCTTTCAGGGAATTCGCTCGGATTATCAGGAAGCGGCATGAGTGCTCGAGTGAGATATACTCGGTGAATGCTACCGTGGATGCTGGGATGCATCGATATCAGTAAATGCGCGGGCGCGCAGCAGCCTCTTTCGTCGTCTTCTTAAAAAATAATGACGGCAGGCGAAAGGATGCGCGATTACGTCCATGAAGCCGAGAAATGAAGGACGCGAGCGAATGGTTTGGGGGGGGGGGGGGTGGGTGGATTGGGTGGCGGAGGGTGGTGGATGAGGGGTGGTTGCGGGTGGACGGAGAAAAAGGAGAAAGGCGCGCGCTATGTCTCAAGGGTGCTCCGTACGATTCCACTACCCTCACGAAAGCCTATCTCCTCCACGAAGCCCTGAATACTATGGGTATTCAGAGCCCTTTTCTCCACGATAATTATACGCGAAGCCATAATTACGGCTTTGCATGGCGCATCCGCCACTCGGCCAGGAAATAGGAGGAGAGGGAGACACGGTGAGAGGCTGCTGCCTCCCTGGAAAATCACCGGCACGGTTGACGTGGGCGGAGGAACGAACTACCTTCCAAAGGCGCAAAATTGGACGGAAATTAAAATACTCGTCATCCCCGCATTGCTCCGCCTCGGATCTTCGAGACTTTTCAGGACACGCTTCCAGGGAATACTTGCTCATATTTTCAGGAGCGTTCTTCAGATTCTTCCCTCGTTCATTAGCGCCTGAATCCGACTTTCGATATACGCCCTTGAAAAAGTCTTCGAGCTCTCCGTCATGTTTTTTCGTCCTTGGAATATTGGCAAGCCCTTTTCCTCGCTGGATTTCCATATCTCGAGCCATCGAAAAAAATGAAGTCGTCGGAGGGCTGCTCGAGATCGAGCGTAATACTCGTTCATCCCTCCAATTACCAATTGCGTTTTGATCAAGCTCCTCTCGTCTCTCCGCAATCTCGGAGTCCTTGTGTTTCGTTCCCTGCTCGCTCTCGAGTGCACATCCTCTCTCGATCCTCTTGCATCCCCGAAGAGAGAGAGAGAGAGAGAGGGAGAGACCAAGCCAGCCACCCCTTGCTCGCGTATAGCGTGGTACAAATAACGTCGCGCAAGGGGTTGAAAACTTTCTGTGAAGATCAGCGGCGCGCACCCTAAACGTTTTCATTTCGCGCGGCTCTCTCGTCCTCGGCGCAGCATCGGAGAAGGGTTGCATTGCCTGGGAGGAAAAAAAAAGGAAGAAGAAGGGAGGAAGGAATCAAGGGAGAAAAGGGTCGCCATAGCCGGCACGGATCTGTGTTGCTGATTGGGCGCCGGTAGGGCTACGCATTTTTAGCCTCCCTTCGGATTTGCCCTCATTGTCATTTTAATTTCAATCCCCTCGAGGGGGCAGCGGGAGGTGGGGCGAGCAGTAGCAGACAGGGTGAGAGTGAGACAGAGCCTGCAGGACCTACGCACCCTTGGCAAGATTGGCTCGACGACGTAGAAACTGGCCAACAGTAGAAACGTTGCTTACGCTTAACGGGTACTCGCATTCAGAGTAAATCGATCACTCTGTAAATAGATGCTTTCCACCCCAAATGCATACTCTCCGCTTCCAACTAAATACGCAACCCTTAGCAAAGAATCAGAACAGAAATGACACCTTTCTACTTTCCTTTTATTCCACATCGCAAATGTCTTTCTCATCACTATCGCATCGCTTCTCAGACTTCCTGAATTCTAGAGCGAAAGCGAGTAGGTAGGCAGAACTTCCGATAACGTCGGCCAACGGATTAAAAAGAGGGAAGGAAGAAAAGCCGAAAAAAGAGAGCCGGAAGACGCGACTGAGGCGGATAAGGCAACAGGGGGGGAAACGGTGCGGTAGAGTGCGAGGAAATGGAGAAAGAGTGAGTGAGTGAAAAAGAGAGGGAGAGTGTGCGAGGGGCGAAGGCGGGGGTTCTTTTCATGCCGCCTGCTCTCTCGCCGAGGTTTTCCGCGGGAAGAGCACAACCCCCGGCTGCGTGTGACAGCCATTTTAATTCCGAGCCCCGAGGGGGTCCCTGATTTTCATTCCCCATGATGGAACATCAGCCATCCTCCTTTCTAACTCAGCTTACATTCTCCCTCTCTCTCTTTCTCTCGCTATTTCTCTCGCTCTCTGCCTCTAACAGGCTGCTCACCGTTCTCTCACCAATAGCCTCACCTCTATCACGTCTCTTTCTCCCTCGCTTTTCCACCCTCTTCCTCTCTACCGTCTTCCTTTCTCGCACTTCCCTTCTCGCGAAAAAGCTTTCAGAGTATTTCAGACTCGGCCCGAGAACCGACAAGAGGAGAGACTCCTATGAAGAGAACGGTGTGTGCACCGGCTATCTTGGTTGTCGCATCCCGAATCGAATAAAACTTTCTTCTGATGCTACAGCAATGGAATACTTTAATTTTCAAGTGAATTTATTCATATTGTATACTGTTACATCATTGCTTTAATTTTATTCGAGTGATACAGATAGTTAGAATCATTGGAAAATACTATCTCTGACTGATCGGAGATTAGACAGATGACTGCTAGCCGCATTTCATTGGCGAACTCTCGCGTACACTGTTTCGCCAGATCAATCACAGAATGCTGGGTTAGTGTTAATTGAAACCAAGCGCGATCACTTGCACGATCGAAAACATGAAGGTTTACACGTTCGAGTGAATGAAATAGGAAATTCTAGTTCTGTCAGGATTCGACTTATTGATATTTGTCAATATACAACAGTCGCATCTAAGTAAATATTTCCATACTCATCGTACACATTCAATTGAAATCGTAAGAATACCTGAACAACTTTTATTCTTCGTACCAAGAATACATGCGACTATTCGCACATCGAATTTTGTTCCACAAATAAATGCGCGCCATTAAAGTTTGTCGAAGAACATTAGAAAAATATCATGACGAAGCAAAATGTGTCTTATAAAAAGCCCTTCATCTTTCTCATGCGAGGGTTGCATTTTTGCTTGGAATAAGAAAAGGGTGAACAGTAGAGAATGATAGTGAGAGAGTGCTCATCTCGCGGAGAAACGAGAAGTTAATCCCAGCGGCAGGTTCTCCAGCGTGACAACACAAAAAGAAGGGGTGGGTGTGTGTAAGGTTGGGATCGTAGGGTGGCTAATACTTTCGCAAAGGGGGGTAGTAAAAGTAGGCATGCAAAAATGGTCCCCTTTTTTCGCGAGCGTTCGCCCTTTTTCCGCGCTGTACTTTCTTTTTATACTAGACTCGCGCGCGCGCGCGCGCGATATCTTGGCGAGCGATCGCGCGCCGTCTTTTCTCCTCATTACCGGCGTCTCTCGCTCACGGTTAGCCAGCGGCGGCGGTGGCGGCGGCGGCGGCGGCAAAAGCTAGTAGGGAAGAGGAAGAAGAGATGGGTTGAAAAGTGGGTGGCGAGGGATCCGACGACGTCGGAGCATCGTTCTATCTCCGGCTAAGGGCGTCGCAGCATCCGGCGTGCAATGTCGTCGCCAGGCAGCCGCTATAGGCGGCTTCTCTCTCTCTCTCTCTCTCTCTCTCTCTCTCTCTCTCTCTCTCTCGCTCCCGACGCTTGGCATCCTTCTCGCGCACTGACTCACCGGGGGCGTCTAATAATGTCGCCAGCCAGGCGTTCCGCGTTCCAACCCCCCGGTTCAACCACCATCTCGCGCGCGCTTCTACACCTACATCCACCAACTCCCCCACACACAGTCACACACACACACACATACACACATACACATAAAGGCACCTCACTGCCCCTCTGTATCACGGCTCGCCGGAGGGTGGCGAAGCTCGAGAGCATGGACCAGGGTGCGGAGGATGGACGAGGAGAGCGAGAGACCACCGGGGGTTGGTGAGAGCACGGATGGACGCGTGGAAAGATGAGAGAACCGCCGAATGAGAGAGTGAGAGACAAGCACATACGCGAGCCTCGGTGAAGAGGAGGACACGTAGATAGCAGAGAGGCCGTGGTGATGGGACCAGTTGGCAGAGGGAACGAGATACAACCCATACAAAGAGCCGAGCCAGACGAGGATGGAGACGGGAGATGGATAGATAGCGAAGAGAAAGAGAGAGAGAGAGAGATAGACTGCACCATCTCTGCCGCCGACAAAATGAGCCTCGCTTCGCCAGCCACCATCCTGCTACCCCCGGCAGCCATCCAACCCTTCTAGTCCTCTCCGCAACCCCCCTCTGCCATCCTTCGCCCCCCCCCCTCTCGTCACACTGGTCCAGCCGGCAGCAGCCGCGGGAAAAGCAGCGAGAAAACGATTCGCGTCACCAGCAGCATCTCGCCACCACTGGCACACCATCATCACCAACAGCACCACCAGTAGCAGCAACAGCAACGACCGGCAAACTTTTCCACCCTGCTGCAACTTGTCCCGCGATTGTTTCCGACTCACTTTTCTTCCTTTTTTTTTTTCTATTAGACTTATTTTACCTCCACTTTCTCTATCTTGATATTTCTCCAGCTGGTTTCTAGTTTATGATTTTTGTTGGTTTTAGTTTCGTTTTTTGTTTGTTGTTATGGAAGGATGTTGGAGAGATTTGGAGAGATGGAGTTGGATTTAATGTAATTGGGTGGTTTAATGATTTTATGTGGTTTTGACGCTTTCGATGGGATTTGATATTTAATGAGGTGCTATTACAGTTTTGTCGAGAATGGCATCTGGGAAAAGGCGAATGCTATGGCTCGCTGAAGAAAAACTGCATTTTTCGTATTATCAGGGCAACCGGGTTGGTCCGCTATGCCGAGTATTTCATCAAGGCGTTCCCTGGCTCTATTAAATATTAAAAGCGAAATTAACTGCGCGGCAGTGTAGATCGACGCTTTAATGGAACGTCCATAAAGCACCGCTTTTGAGCGGATCGGCAGGCCAAATAATGGCGAGCTGAAGCCAAAGCGACCAAGGAAACGTTCAACTTGCCGAGAGATCTGGTATTTGTTCAGAATGCAGAAGCACAGAAACAGCAGAAGGCGACTCCAGCCGAAGGATGATCGTCGAGAAGAGGAAAGCAATCCTAAATGGTATCTCACAATGTAAAGTTATACACATATCTACCAATGAACTTCCTGATATTGACAGGGAGTTGCGACTATATCAACCAGTTTATTCTGATCCTCTCCCTTAAACGCACTAAATACCACATCTAACGAATGAATTCATTTCAATGATTCCCCCAGTAAAATAATTATACCCAAATCATCAAATATCACGTTCACCCTTCATACATTCGAATATTCGTAAAGGTAAAAAAAAAAAAAAAAAAAAAAATGAAAACTTGGTGGGATATTATTCGGCTATCGACTGCAGGGCATTTTCGAAATCATTCGCCCGGAACTCCAATCATTCGAGGCTGATGATGCGTACATGGGAAATCGAAGCCGGAAAAATGTAATGCCGTTTATCTAACATTCCCCCGGTGGTATTCAGCCTGATTTATTGTCGGCTGTACAAAATTCACTTCAACGTTATATGATGGGAGAGCAAATTAATTCTACGCACTGGACGGTTGCGCGTGCTTCCGAGCGATGCGATGGCCGCTCCTGTGACTATGCTCGGATACGCATGGCCGTTACATGAATTTACCAGCGATCGTAGTAATTTTTGGGAATTTCCAGCCGACGGACGCTTGAATATTGAAGTCCCCATGGCGACTGGTTATACGTGCGTGTATGTTGGCCGAAAGTCAGTGGCGGAAAAAGCAGTACGGTAGGAGAGAGCCGGAGGTGGTTCGTTTCGAGATGAAATCGCAGTAGAGTGTTCGATGAATGGCGCTGGCAAGGAAAGCAATACTGCGTGAATCGAGGCTCTCGCAATATGTAATAGCGGCTGCCTGATATTGACAGCGACTGACGGACTTATTCCCCTATCGGTCGGTTTGTTTTGGCCTTATGTACTGGCGGTGACACGTCGCTCAGATAGGCACACCATCCTCGTGTAATCATTGGACCTCGTCCCCTGCACCTGTTCCCTTCATATTCGTCACCTTGATTCATACTGGCGTATCCGCACGATCCGAAAATGAAAAAACCTCCCTTCATTTTTCACCGAGCGGACGACAAGGAAATAGGAGGGCATCCATCAACACACTCGCCCGCGCGTTTCTGTGTGTGTGTATCTGTGTGTGTGTGTGTGTTACGAAGCACTAGGAGTATGGTTGCCAAAAATTCGGCCAGCCTGGTCCATAATGGATTCGAAAAGCAGGGTAGAGCGGGCTAATCACTAGCGGGCGCGAAACAGACCCGGTGGCTCATCAGAATGCCAAAGTATGGAAAGCAGCCATAATTAAAATAGGAGGGAAAATTAAAGGAACATTGAGATAGAGAGCTCTAATTAAAACAGAAAATATGTTCCACTGTCTGACTCCGTCGATTCCCTTATTGTGATCTGCGCCCTTGTTCCCTTCTCCACAGGAATACTAGTCGACGTGCTTGTAAAAGAATAGGACGCCTCTGGAAGAAAGGGCTGGGATCACCTGCACAAGAGGAACTCTGTTTGCAAGCTCTCACCGTTGCTCGGCCAGATTAAAGAAAAGCACCAACCTCTGCACAGAACTACAATGCTAGAAGAGATGTGTTCGTTAGGCGCATGGCTATTTTCCATGCATTCTGCCGGAGGTGTTCACGCTTAATACTACTGAAGGAAGTTTCTTGCCTGCACACTACTACTACTGGAGAACGCGCATCACTGTTTTGTCAGGATCCTTCCACTGAGATGCTTAAAATAATTCCAAGCTTTTTACCCATGTGCTTGCTAAAAGAGAGAGAGAAAGGCCAGTGGTATTGCCACTGGGAATTTTCCTACCGCACTACCTTTGCAGCTGTATTCTAATTAATGCGCCTTTCTCTTGCTCGAGTGATCGCTAATGAAGCTACTTACTCCGGTAACAACCTCCGTGCACCACCGCAGCTCATACCAAATTCATTTACCGTGAACGCATTAGCGAAAAGCGCTCTTCCCTCACCGTTGACCATCCATGGATAGCCATGTCCGTATATGCATTAACTTAGCATTAAGTTAAGCAATTTTTAAAACGTAAGATTGTATACATTTTTATACTGGACTGCATGACACGAATAAGTTGCGAGGAAATAAAAACATTGAGATTTATTTAAATTTAAGTATTCTTTATCTAATTATGAAAATAGTCGGTCAACAATGTGCTACACTCGGAAAATGTCGGTTTTCTCTTCCACTTGTATACAGGGTAGTTCTCTTTGCACAGTTTTAGCTTAATTTCTCCGTCACTCTGTTTTTTTCCACCAACCCTGGCCAAGCATACAGTATAAGAGGTCGAAATACAACATACCCAGAATTCCTGGAATTCTAACGTGTCGTATGAGCGAGAAAGGCAGGTTCTACTTTCAACAAGAGAACAGGCTCGCGTGGAGTTAAAAAAGGGGATAATTAAAATCTAAATAAATGCCGCCGCTTTCCCATTGTTTCCGCTGATAAAGCCAAAACGAAACTTGAGCCCTTCACTCGTGAATCCCATCGTTCCCGAACACCTCTCAACAACGTCGTTTCGAACTCGTTGGGTGTAAAAACCAAAAAAAAAAAAAAAGAAGAGAGAATCAACGTGTCCAGCGGATATCTACGAGAGTGAGAGAGAGTTGGCGGTGAGTTGAAAGGTTACGAATGCGGATGGAGTTTGACTGGGAGCCCTGTCGATTCTCACCCCGGGAAAATATAATCTCTGGGATCGTGGCCTCCGCGGTATGTGTGTGTGTGTAAGAGAGAGGGAGAGAGAGAGAGAGAGGGAGTGAGTGGAGTAGCGGTCGCTCGCTCTCGCACGGCCATCAAGTAGCAATATCCTGGAGTAGACACGCGCAATCGCGGACAAAGCGAACCGATTCCAGCGATACTGATCAAAGTAACTTCATTCGTGGCTGGCCGAGCCTCCGGCCCTCGGCCACCCCATCCATCTATCGCTGGCGAATCCACCGCCCACCCGCCATTCACTCACACGTGTCCGAGAGAGCGAGAGAGAACTACCACTCTCTTTCTCTTTCACTCTCTGACCCTCTCTTTCTGGTCCATCGCGTTACCAATGAAATTGTTTCTCACTCGGCGAGCCCTATGATCGACGCTGCACGTCAGCATCGATAGAAAACTCGAACCAGCCTGCTTTCACATCGCCATAGGATATTTCGGGGCCGATCGGCCCGTCGAAAATTAGCGGTATTACTTGTTATTGACTGGCGCGCATAATGCAGAGAGAATGTTGTGAAACTATCGGCGGTACTGGCTGCATCAGCAAGGAACGCTTCGATGAATCCTCGACAAAGAAGAGGGATGAGAGAGAGAGAGAGAGAGAGAGAGAGAGAGAGAGAGAGAGAGAGAAAACTCTGTGTTAGGTAAAATTAAATGACGCATCGAAACGCTCTTTTGATAAAAGATCATTCATCGGTATTAGAGCCACACTACCACCGCAACCATCATTGCCACCCCCGTTCTGAATCACCCTCTAGATTGTCAGGCTTTATAATACTCGGCGGCGGTATTATGGCAAAATGACGCCAAGAGCTCATTAACAGGCAGGGATTCATCGGGTGTATAAAAGGTGGGATAGATGACTAGGTAATAATTTATCTAATGAGAATCACTCATGAATTCCAATCGAACTGGATAGATTTCGATTATATTAAATTAGAATGATCGAAGAACAACTGGTACGAAAGGACTTTTAAATCGCGCCTCCATTTTGTCAAGGCGATCCTTGAACGAGAAGCATACCAGGAGGAGGCCTGGCATTGAAAACGCTCGGAGAATTCCATGATAGAGCCGCCTCCGGCGTAGATTCCCCTCTAAACAGTCTTACGCCCGATGCACAGACTCCACCTTGCTCTTTCACCTTCCCCTGGACCACCAAGAGATGACCTCTGTCCAAAGATATATATATCAAGAGAACGTTTAAACTAGCGGCGATGGGAGGACACAAAAAAATCATTGCTTCGAGTGTCTCGCTGTGGTCACAACAGGATTCAAATAAAAAGGGAACGAGGAGAAAGAGTGTGGCTGGTTTATGGTAAACGATACCAGCAGCAGCAGCAGCAGCAGTGCGAGGTACAAAGAGTGAGTGAGAATGTGGAGTGGCTGATAGAGCAAGCGTGTATATCTACAACCGAGAGAGAGAGAGAGAGAGAGAGAGAGAGAGAGAGAGAGAGAGAGAGAGAGGAGAAAGACACATATGTATATATACATATAAACATACATATATATAGATATATATATATGACGGGCTTGCATAGCCACGGCCTCTCAGATTGGATCACTCGGTAGATTATTTGGCTTTATGGTGCGGGGAATATACTATGCCAATATGACGTGGAGGGCTTGTTCACAGCGACGGTGGTGGTAGTCATGGAAACGGCGGCACCCGTGAGTGTCGGCTCCAACGCCACCCGGAGTCCCTCAGCCTCCCTCCTGCCTCCCGTTGCCAGCCACGATCGAGCCACCCTCCCCCTCTTCACCCTCGGCCGCCCCCCTCCTCCTCCTCCTCCTCCTCCTCACCCCCTCGAGCCTCGACGAACCAGCCTCTCGCCACCCTCGAGCCTGTCCTCACCCTCGCCCGCAACAGCCGCTACCACCCTCGCTCGCTTCATCTCTTCTCACTCCCTCGTACACTCTCCAAAGCCTCTCTCGGCTGTCCGCGAACCCCGACGACCCCCTGTGGACCACGGGGTGAAAGCCAACCTCCCCCCCCCCCACTCCTGTAACTGATCTATATATCCATCTACAGGCGCGCGGCAACGTATACAGGGTGTCCCGGCTAAGTGCCATCGAGAAGATCGCACAAATAAAATATTATCTCTGTCCGCTTGTTTTTGTTGCGAATGAAAAAATATTTTTCTGTATTTACTAGGGTTTGTTTTTTTAATAGTTTTATTATTATTCTGTGTGAGAATCGTGCGAAGATCTTGGAAATGCGACTGATGAGTCCGTCTAGCGATTAGTCTGCCATGCTCGAGTAGTTCTCAGGGAATAAGTAGAATAGGTCGGCCATAGGTCAGACAGTCCAGACAGAAGAGAACTCAGTGAAGCCTGGCTTTATTATGAAACCTGGTGTAACTCTATGATGATTTTTTTTTTTTTCACTGAGGAAAAGCTTAGTCGAGATAAATCTGTGGAGGGAAAGTATGTGTTCACACTTAGTTAGAGAGCTGGGGTATATTTATCGAGCATGGGGGTTTATAGGAGATATGAGAATGCCGGTAGATATAAATCTGTGTTGTATGGGTTCCTTATGTGTTGGAAGGTACGTGTAGATATGTAGGTGTAGGGGCAGCCAGGATGCCTACCGCCTCTGCGATCAATATGGTGGACAGACGCACCGACACCCTCCATGGGAAGGCCAACTCGATTTACGAAATTTCGTCCTCCCAACAAACGCACCGCGCTATCCCATCCTTGCCACAGGATCCGTTTAAGGCCTGGCAGAGAGGTTTCGAACAAGCTCGAGAGAGAACCTGACAGGAATTCTAGTGGAACGGCATGGTAAAGGCAGGATCGATTGGTTGAACCCTATCGCCCTTATATCGTTCGAGTATCACAAGATAATCACACCAGCGGCGGCCCTGAGGTATCAGTGAAGTTAAATCCTCGCCAGGAAATTAGAGCGAGACTTTAGAGAACGCGCGTACTCGTCGCCCTTGGAAAAAAGTGAGGATCCGATGATCCCGATTGCGGTCTCCACGGCTTCTCTTACCGCTGGTATAATTGTCCCGGATTAATTGGCTCGATGGTCCAGCAAGGACTAATTAAAACTTCCCTAATTCTACTTAGATCGAGTCTGACCATGCTTTGACCTGTCAGTTTCTAGATCGTGTTAAGTGTCATTTTGTTAAAATTAATAATCGTTTAGAAATGTATTATATATAAACAGAATAGATTTGAAATTATATTTCTAGTGCTGGAATTATGTGTTCTATCTGATTCTTGTTTCTCTGTGATGGAATCCATGAGCGGTCCCATCATCATTCGTCACAAGGTACAAATTGGGTGGATGCATGGCGAGCATGGACAGCGCGTGCCATTTCATCGGACGAGTGTGTCATATTGATCATTATCGACATTAATGTGGACATTCAGCCGCTTCGAAAAGTACCGGTGCACGCGGGGGCGAAACTGCCGCTCCAAGTGGTTTCGCATTGCTCGGGGTCGCACGCACGAAAATGGAAATTAATTCTGGACCACTGTGCGCGATGGGTTTCGCTACTCGGATTTTCCTCTTGTTTACCTAGACCTCCCACTCGCCACATTATCATTGTAGTATACGTGCAATGAATTTTGGCAAATTTCAGAAGAATACTTGGTAGAAATTAACTCGGGAAATCAAGGTTATTAATAAGGCCTGAATACGAAACGATCGATAAAGAAAATTGGCTTAAAGAATATCAAAGACAAAACATACTTTTTGAAGTGTGACTTAACATTAAAAATCTGTTCTCCATTTAATGAATATTTGCCTTTTTCGAAGCGAATCGGCCGTCGGTACGAACAATTAATAATGCTCGGCTGGAATTATATCGGAAAGCGACCGATAGGGTTCAGGTGTGCAAACAAGCCGGCGGCTGAAATTACCGAAAACTCCATAGGGTCGTTACACACCCGGTCCTGGGGATTTAATCTCTCGCCTACGGGTGATTTCCTTTCATTTTGCAAAACCAGCACACCTTGCCTGCCCCGTTGCTTCATGCGCCTACAGAGTAAGGTTTATTCGCAGGCGAAAAATCGGATTTACGTCGGACGCGCGGTTGTTTTCATGGAAAGGAAGAGAAGGGATGGAAAATTCTGGTGAGATTTCATTCGATAGCGAATTGGGACGTTTCTCTCGCTGATTCCTACAGGACTGCGACGCTCTTTTTATTACAACCAAAGAGCGATAATTGGTTTTTACTGGGAATATTGAAAAAATACTGGGAACATCCGGGTGTAATAAAGGTAAAGCGTTGGTTTTAATTACTGGTCAGCCCGGTTATCGTCGTGCTTGGAATAATCGCGCGGGCGCGAGCAAGCGAGCAAGTGAGCGAGCGAGCGAGCGAGTGTGTAAGTAGTACGTGAAACCCGCAAAAGGAGCGCCGCTCGCGGCGAAACGGAGAAAAAAATCGGCGGTTACCGCCTCCGCTCCCAGGCGGATTTCCTTTGCAGACAAAGTCAGGTAAGGGAGCGACAGTTGGCCCTTTGAAATTCGAATTGTTCGCCAGCGGCGAGTGAGCAAGCGTTTCGTCGGCTTCTCCGGTTACAACCGTCTAACCGCTTTCGGCACACTTTGCAGGGAGAGCAGGACGCGCTGCCGCACGCCGCGACAATAAAACGCATGAGAAAAAATGACAAAAAATAAAAAGACGTCAGCTTCCTATGTTGGAAGAGGCCTCGTCGCCGCCGCCGCCGCCGAGACCTCGATGCCCTCTCTGATAGAGGTTCGTCCTGTGTCCGAGCCACAAAATTATCACAGCCAACTGACCTATCATCCTTTAGACTAGGCGCTTATATCCAGTTCTTTTTTATTGCCTGGCTGAATAGCTAGTTCTACAAGTGACGACTACTGGGAATTTCTAGTATACTCTGTAATTAAGCTATAAAGATTAAATGCGAAAAGTGCTTCAACTGCACTAAACACCTTTTCGTTTCGTCTCATATGAATACTGTAGAGGAAAGTTAACAGGATCGAAAGAGCACTTAAATAATAGTTCATCGTCATTATTAAGAATTCTACTACTATCTAAACCTTACAGCAAAAATCAGAAATTTAATATAAAACATTTAAGTCTGGACGTCTCTTTTTCAACATATTCGAAAAAGTATAGGTTTTCGGATTTTGCAGAAATGACTACACGTCCAGGCTTTCAGGATTTGAGCCTCTGTGCGGCGCCTGCCAACTACGAGCGAGGGCTATCTTGTGCCCGATTGATTGAAATAAAATGGAGCGTACAAGCGAGTCGCGCGCTCTCGGCAATTGCCGAAAACGCAATTTCCGCTTGGGGGTCGTCCACTCGCTTTCCCGAGGAATCGTTTTCAAGCGCAACCGCTCTCGAGCTCCCTGTAACCGTGCTGGTGGTCCAGGAGGAGTGGAAGCAGTGGAGAAGGGGAAGTGGATGAGTAAAAATGTGAGAGTTCACGCGGAGAGAAAAGTATTTACGATTAAAACAAAATCGCTGGCGTACGTGTTTATTTGAACACAGCATTTCTAGTCAACGCAGTGCGAACATAAGAGTAATAAACACAATGGAGTCTTTAGATAATTTATTACTCAATCACCATCAGCATACACGCGAAAGTATCATTCAAAGACGACTTACGATTTCGATCAATCAATGAGCTTTCAAACAGGTCTCAAATTGTATTTCTCTGAGAAGAAAGTCAGTATTAAGTGAAAGTCGAGTATCAGGGAGAGAAATGCGAAAGTTCGATCTGTGGTGCGAGTGGCAAAGGGTTTGCCGGGAGTTAATAGGAAGGGCTTGCCTCGTCGGGTACTTACGCACGCACGTGCGTGTAGTAGAGGAGGAGAGCGTAGACGCAGAGCAAACCTTCAGGAAACACAAGGGATGCTGATAGGGATCATAGAGTGTGTCGGGGGCCTTTGATTGGTCAGCCGGCGCGTGCACACGCGCGTACGCCTATGCACGCCTGGTTGCACCGCTAATTCCTGGCTTTGCCCTCATCTATCCTCTCTCAACCCTCGTAGATTCTCGCTCAAGCTTTGCTTCGCTGCCCGCTCTCATGCTTTTCCCCTTATCACATTAAGCCGGTTACATATGCGCCTCGCTGTAAACACTCGCTGCGATTGAACGCCAATTTTCACGGGCTCGATGCTCCCCGCTTGCTTGCCACGCAGCCTGCTTGCCGCCATCGCGTTTACACTCATCTCTGTCGTTCTATTTCCTTCGATCTTTCCATAAAGATTATCTCCATCAATTTCAGCACTTCGATTTTTATGATCTCCCATTAATAGAAACTTATTTTATTATATCTCCCAATTTAAAGTAGATTGCGTTAGACTTGTATAATTCTATGTGTGATGTTTAATTCGATTTCTTCATACAGATATGATTATTTGTATTTTAAATAAGTTGTGATCTTCGCAACTGTTTCGGGAGTGAAAAGCCGCGAAGATGTGCTGTATCTGTACAAAGTTCCATAGCGAGCGGTACTCCAAGGAAAAAGAGGCATCTAGGAAGAGGTTGAGCTAGGAAAAATAGAAGCTGGCCGGAGTGGCCTTCTAACTTTAGACTGCGCGCCATGGCACACTTGCCCGAGACAAACAATCAGACGAATTAATACTGAGCAAGCACTGTGACGTAGTGGGAGAGGCTGCTACGGGAAGTGTTACGAAAACAGTGGACGTCCTCTCTCAGGAGGATGTCACCCTTTTCGCACGACGTTTACTCGGCTCGCTTGAAAGAATGATTGCGTGCTGGAGTCATGGAATGGTCGGCTTGTTTCCGACTCTCTCTTTCTCTCTCTCTCTTTCATTCTGTTGAAGCAATGAAACATAGTTTCAGCGAGCGAGCGCAGTGCACTCGAGTCGCTTGCACAGCTACTTTTCTTCTCTCCAGCATCTTCTTCTCTCACCGGAGATGCACTTCTTGCTTCCTCCTTCTTCTCCTCCTCCTCCTCCACCTGCTCCTCGTTTGCCGGCGGTCTATTTGCCGAGAGTACGAGTGGCGTCGCGGCGTCGTGCCACGCGTTTTCTCCCCGGCTAGGAGGCTGCCGCCCTATTACCGCGGTCCTCGCGCTCCGGAGGCTGCGTGTGCCAGGGTCTTGAGAGGAAGAGCAAGTAGTAGAAGGCGAAGAAGGAGAATACGACGACGATGGGGGTTTCTCTGTTAAGAGAAGAGAAGGAAGAAGGAGAAGAAGAAGAAGAAGAAAGTGGGAAACGTACGCGGATAGAAGAGTAAGTTGAGTCGAGGAAAAAGAGGGAATGAGATCGAGAGAGGAAAGGAGAAGAGAGAGCTTGCAGCTTGCAGGAGCTTGTTAGCAGTAACTTGTTAGGCGAGCCTCTCCAATAGAAACTGCAAGAGGAGGACCCTTCTTCGCCTCTTCGTCCTCTCTTCTCCTCTGGCGAGGAGAAACCTGAAGCGCGGAAGTCGCGGGAACAAGGAAACCCGACTTCTTTGCCGCCTCGCTCTGAGGAAGATTGGAAGGGGGCCGTGGATCGAGAGGACCTAAAAGAGCGAGTTAGCCGAAGAAAGGAAAGTACCCGAAGTTCGAGCTTCCCGATGAGGCGCGGCGCGGGGCAGCTAAGGAGAGACTAGTACCAGAGTACTACTCCGATCAAGAGAAAAGTCTTGGCCCCGCATTGCTGCTGGAAAAGTTGGACAGCTTTTGTTTGGATGCCCTCTAGCTCGCCTTCCTGATATCGTCCCTGACCGGGCATTGTGGTCGGGCGATCGCCTTGGCCCTTCATCGAGCATTCTCAAGCTACTCTTTCCTACTACCTTCATCGACAACAACTGGTCATCGATCCAAGAACCAGCGTGAAAAGATTTGCCAAGAGGTACGATGGTTACAAAGTTTACGCTCGACGAACTCAACTGAAATTCGTTGAGGTCCTTTAGCACATTAGGATGAATTAAAATTCCGAAAGAATTCGTTTAAGAACTCCTGCTCGAACTACATTGGAAACTTGATGGAGTCCTCCATTTCCTAGAGGGCGAAATATTCGATTAGCCAGCGTATTCTCGGAGGTATAATTGATCAGTACTGAGTGAGAGAGAGAGTAGTGGCTTTTTCGTCGATTACACGGAACAGCCGGCTATAATGAAAGCGGCCGCGTTGGAGGAAGGACCTTTGCAGAGGGGTTGAAAATTAATGTCGCTGAATGCGGAACATTGTTCCCTCATTCATCGGGTGGCCTTTCATGTGGAAAGGGAATGGGAGAGAGAAAGCGTGAGGGTGGGAGTGCAAGCCTTTGCTGGGATTGGCACACCGCATGTACTTTTGGTAGTAACTGTACACCACTTACGTGGCGAATATGGGCACCATGAGTGCATGGACCCCCTACAGGCCTGACGATCAGGGTAAATATGGCCACTGTAATGGCGCCCGCACGACGTTTCACTCTTTGACGCGCCGAACGCTATTATCAAAGGGAGACTTCATTTCCCGGGCAAAAGCGAGCGGAGTAGAAGCCTGCCCTACCATGTCGAACCCTGCCATGCTATACTACGCCCTACCCTTCCCTCCCACTGCCCTTCTATGCCACACTACTCTCAACGTAGCACAGGCTATATACCATGCGGCCGCACTTTCGCCTGCGGTCAAACATATCGGGTGCGGCGGGGTTGGGCGCAAAAATGTAATTCTGCCAGTATTTTTGCACAATGCCACTTTCCTACCGATAGCGCCGCCGCCGGCCACGAAAATGGAAATAATCTCATATCCCGGAGGACAGCGAGCAAGCGAGCGTAGTATGTAGCGTGCATGTATGAATAAAAGTTAATGTTGTTTCGCCGCCCGAGAGAGTGAAAGAGAGAATTATTAAAACGTGCTGCTTTCGTCCGTAAAATTGCCGCCCTTCGTCCAGTACAGAGGGCGCAATGAAAAATCATTGTAACCATCCGGCAGAAAGTAAAATGGTAATGCGCTGGGAGTTAATGAAATTTGCGATAATGCCCTTTTGTTTATGGATGCGACATAATTATCTGACGCTACCATGCCCTGGAACGAATCCCTGCGACGGGGAAAAGAGCAACGCGCTTGAATTGTTGGTTTAAGCAAAGTTTGGACGCGCGGCAAAAATTCGACAACGCGACCACCTTCTTTTTTCTCCTTTTTTCCCTCTGTTCCAGATAAATATTGAACAGGCCGTTTGCTTTCATTGGGCGAACGAACGCGTGCGCGCGCGCGCGCTTGTTTCACCTGTCACGCTGCGATTCCCTTTCACCCGAGTGCCATTGACAGATTCCACACGCCACACGCCACACTGTCACTGAGACCTGATTCCTGTTTCCCCTGCGAATTTCCTCACTTTCGACCTGTCTCCTGTTCACGATTTCCTCACCTGTCCTAGACCGATGGATGACTGTTTCATCCGACCAATTTCGCACTATCCATTCCGATTTCCAAACACACGAACATCCTTCACGACACTACAAACTCTCCAACTCCAACACTACAACATTCTATCTATTCATCTCCATTAAAACTAGACCCAGTAAATATTAGTCTACTAGAATAAAAGAGGCGTTTCTTAAAACGATCTTAGAATCTATCGCCACTCCTAGTTCTTCTCTCCAATCATTATAAGACATACAACTGTGAGAAACAGTGATAACCTGTCTCGATGTTGGGGAGAGGGCGAAGTGTGTACCGAGAGATCTGTTGGAAGGTTGGCAAGTAGAAAGGGAAGAAAGGGAGGTATATCGGACACGAGAGAGATAGTGAGAGAGGTCCTGCAGGATCTTCCACTTCCCTCTACTGTCGGCGCCCTTGCCCCCAACGTTCCTACCGACCACGGGCAACGAAAACCTCGGGAGTGCGCTGACAAAGAACAAAAGGGGGACGAGGCTCCGGCGAGCTTCCCTCATAAAGGCACAAAAGTACATCTTCGAGAGAGGAGGGCTACTCGCTCGTTGGAGAGACTGAGACAGAAAGCCTCGAGCCAGCTTCGGCTGGCTCGTCGAAGGGAAGAAGAGAGTAGACTGGGATCCGAGAATAGGAGAGAGAAAGAAGTATAGTGATCCGACGGGAAAAGGAGGAGGACAACCGAGCCACTCGCGGATATCTATTCGGTAAACAGACAGACAGATGGACAGACAATGATGCTCATCGCTCGATGGACAAAAGCGTCTATTGCGTAAACACTCGAGAAGAGAGAGAGAGAGAGAGAGAGAGAGAGAGAGAGAGAGAGAGAGAGAGAGAGAGAGAGAGAGAGAGAGGGAGCAGGTCCTGAGGCCGAGCCAGGCGCACAATGCCACGATTCCTAGCGAAGAACAAGCAAACCAGGAAACACAGGGATACAAGAAGAAAAAAGAAAGGAAAAGATAGAGTTCGAGAAGAGACAGGAGTGCGTACTCGTATCTACTTCGGATGGTCCACCTTTCCTTTAGATTAGCAGGATAACCAAAGATCTACCCGAACTAGATCCTTTTTTTTTTCCTTTCTTTTTCGTACTTGGATGATTGCTCCTCTTGTAAATCTTTTATTCTCTGTCTTACCACCAATACCTTCGCTGGTAGATTTTCGAGCGGTGATAGAATTCAGAAGCAAGTGTGCCTATTGCCAGCGGCTCTGTCAGGAGAAAGGGAAAATAAGAGAAATGGGTGGGAATCCCTGGGAAATACGAGCAATCGAACCGCTCTTCGTTTCCGGATGGGAATCTGATTACGATCGGATCGACGGATACCGATTCTAGGGATTTCAGGGCTGGTTCACATCGAGCGACAGTTACATCCATTTGATACATCCTTCTTCCTGAAGGATGAACACGAAATAGGACATGTACGCCTTTTACGTATACCGTGGAGCTTCCGAGAGTAGATAGTTCGAATTTACAAAAGCAATTCTCTCATTGAAGTTGGCGCGACGACGACTGGGACACCACTGATCTCAATTGCTGCTGGTTACACGTGTTTGGTCGGTGCGAGTGCAAATGATTTCGGGGAATCGGTAACACGAGCGCAATTACGAGAAATTGTTCGAAAAATTATGGGATATGAATTTCCGATATTTGTACAGCAAGCATTTCATCTCACTTTCTGCCCTCTTTCTCTCTCGCTCGTACTCTCATCTCCAGTTGCGGCGCGTATGCGCGAGAGCGCTCGCGTGCTTCCATTCCAGTTAACTCGAGCGAGCGAGTGCAATAAATTCATTAGCGAGTATACACGCGAATGTATAAACACCACTTTAATAATTCGCATATTTATTAACAAAGACGCACCAAACACCGATGTGGTGGACGAGCGAACACGAGCGCCCACCGAATTCATCACCGACTGTGATAAACCGATTGCACTAATTAGTCGGTGATTAGTTTATTAATGTTAATCAATATTATTTGCAGCGACAGTTGCTGTTGATACGTATATCCGATGCATTCTTTCTACAATCGCAATCGTAACATAATGTTTTCAATCGTCGCGGTGGTTGTTGCATTATATCGAATAATAGCTAACATTAGTTAATATCATCGATCTAATTGGTCCCGTTGTTGATGAGTTTAATCCTCGACATTAACTCTGTATTTAGTACAATGCTTCAGGTGATAATCCAAAACAATAAGATTTTTATAACCGCTGTTTTAATGACATATTAATTAGTTGGCGTAAAAATTATATCATGGAAGAGTGAACTGTCCTCTTTATTTATTCTGGCTACACTTGACACTCTTGGTATCATACGGCAAATTACTCCTTTTCCAAGCGCGGCTCTTGCTACGCATAATTTTCTCTCTCCTTTCCTCTGTGCGAGCGACGTCAAGCAAATATTAACCAGTGTAGAAATGCGCCGACGATCTTTCGAACACTGGCTTTTTCCTCTGTGCATAAAGAGAAAAGAAATGAACTAGTAAATGAACAGAGAGAGCTACGAAATTAAGGATGCTGCGATCACTCGCGCGCCAATGAAATGGATGCTGCGACGATAAAAACTGGATGACTCGCGACAAAAAAGAATTGACTCAGTCCACGCTATTGTGTTTCATATTAAAACCAGCAGAGAACATAGTAAAAGCTCACGTGTTCGTTTGAAGTATTTGACTAACGCTCCTGGCATGATGGATTACCAATCGACGATGCACTGTCATCGGGACCGATAGTGCTTTTCATCAGTTCCCGTTTACACCGAACCGTCCCACCCGTCTCCCAATAATGGAAATGAAGAGTTTCTCCAAAAAGAAAGGCAAACGAACCGACAAAAACGTTCTACGCTGAATTACAAAATTGTCCGGCAGACATGGTCGATTCGTGCTTAATCCTACAGGAGTAATCCACAGAAATGGAGTCCTCCGAAGTCCCGTAAGTAGATTGAGCCAGTGCGCGAATGAAATTGAAGCCTCTCGCTTGAAGAACAATTTTCACTGACAGTTCCGAGAGAAAAATCAGTAGACTACAAATGATTGATTAAAGAAAAGGGCGGCTAACATATTTAATTAAACTAATCATAGGCAATATTGCATGATACCCAGACGGATTAAACGATGATATACTTGCTAAGAGTAAGTCGAGAGAGGGTCGAAATATCCCTCGGGACTTTTTGCCCGTCCAGATTTCCCAGTAAGCTCTGGTACACTCGTGTACATATTCTACTTACTAGGATCCCAAGGGGTGCCAAGTTGGTGAAATGGATTTGCCCGCCGCTCCCGGCGGCTTCGGGATTAAGAGATGCGTGTTGGGTTAACTCGAGATAACATCTTCCGCACACTGACCGAGATGATACATATACTACATATTAACCAATCGCTCAGAATACGGCAAAGTTGAGACATATTCCATGCTTCATCTAAATGCTTCATCTTCAATGAGTAGGAAATAGCAATGCGAGAAGAGGAATGGTGGGAACAGGTTTCGAATTCCCGAAACTCAGAAGGGCAGTCGGCAATTTCCCGCTTTTTCCCTCGGAAAACCAAGTGAACTTGGCGAGCAGTTTCCTCGACACCGGCGGTTGTTCGAGAGTGACTTCTAATGTTGGCATTCTCTCATCTAACTTTACCGCGCACGGTCCAGAGCGATCTCGACCTGGAAGAAGTGTAGATTTCTGCAGGGGAAGAAGACAGAGAGAGAGTGAAGGATAAAAAGAGATAGAATAAAGGAAGGAAGGTAGTAGGAAAGTAAGGATAGAAGAAGAGAATAGGAAGCGTTGGTTAGAGTAGGCAGGTATCTCGCTTTTCCAGAGGAAGACGGAGTAATGAGTACGGTCAGCTAGACGAAACTCTGAAGAGCACGGCAGAAGCCCCGCTCACCTCTTCCCTCACATGTGTTCAACAACAAACGGGTCCAGCCTGCCACTCGAAAAACTCATCAGTGTTCCTAGATTCGCCTTGTCCCTCCGAGGAGGAACCTGCTAGCGACAGATTCGAGTCAAGCAAGATCTCGAACAGATAAAACACATAGACATATATATCACCGACAAAGAAAAATAACTGTGCCACTTAAATTCTCTCACTGTTCCTCTAATTTGAAACCCTCTTTTAAATCTGAAGCACTGCAACTGGCCTATCGTTCCGATGATCGAACCTGCCACTAATTGCGAGAGGCGAACGTGGTCGAAGAGTGGAAAGGGGGGGTTCGATCAATTAGGATAATTCCTGGTCGGTCGCTCATTAATAATCCCGGACGATTGGACCGATGTTAAGAGGAATAGGAAGGGTAGTGTATGGTAGCGTCTCAATGACAGGGATATACTTGGGTGACAAACGAAGAGTCGTCCAACTCTGAAGTATTCGTAAAAATAAATCAAACGTTCCTACTCGAAGAAAAGATTACGGGTGGCCGTCGGCAGGGTGGGACGAACGAGGTTGGTTTTACCAGTTGGCCTTGATAACTTATTCCTGAATATCTTGGCGGCGAGAGCGATTCCGGAAGGGCACAGCAGCCAGAGCTTCGTTATCTCGAGGAGGCTCTTTACTTCATCGCGGCCGCGCGGATTACGGGCGACAAAGGAATAAATTGTTTTCGAGAAATCCATCGCGAGGCCGGATCGGAGCCTTCGCTAATAGCCGGCACTCTCTCCTCTCCTTGCCGCTCTCTTTCCTTCTGGCGAGGGTAGGTCTGAAGCGGAGGTAGTAGTCCTGGTTCGAGAGACTCTCTTTCTCTCTTTCTCTCTTACTAGCGCCCTCGTCGACGCTTTCTTCCTCTAGTCGAGCCTCGCCACCCCTTCTCACTCGCGCGCCTTCCTACTGGAAGTTGAAGTGAATGAGGGACCAAGGGCGCACCGAAGCGAGCGGCTTCGGAGGGCGAGAGAAGAGAGAAGGGCGCGGGGGTTGAAAGAGGGGACAGCGAGCGACCGAGAGGGCAAAGTGGCGGAACGCGAATGGCTAGAGGTCGCGAAAAAGCAAGAGAGAGAGAGAGAGAAAGGGTGAGTGGGGCATCGAGATAGAATGAGAGTGGTAGAAGGAGATCGGAGGTTCGACTTGGAGGGAGGAAGCAGAGGAAGAGAGGCTCCCGCTCTTCAAGCAGACGTGTTGTACGTACGTGCACGTGCACCTACCGCGTGCACACACACGTTCCGCACATCGACTCACCGGCGACACACCTGGACGCTCGGGCGCACACAGGACCCTTCGGCTTCTCTTCTCTGGCCGTTCGGCCTCTTCTCGTCCCGTCTGGCCTCTTCTCTTCGCCGCAACACCCAACCCAAATGAAAGAGCGAGACAACCAGTCGGAGAGTGCTTGTCGCACGAGGGAGAGATCTCACCCGGTCGACAGAGAGAGAGAGAGAGGGAGTCGAAATGCCTCGAGCAAGGGTGAAAGAGTAAAAGAGAGTCTCTCGCCGAAGAGCCGTAGGTATAGGTGAACCTCTGTGGAAGAGCAGATGGGCGTGGTGCCTGTGACGGTTTTCGCCCAATGGGGATTCAGAATCCTCCTGGGTAAAAAGGACAATGTACTATGGGCATTTTGTGTGTGATGGAGACCGTCCACCTTCGCGACAAAGAGCACCAAGTCCGAAACGACGAGTACGGAGGGACGAGACTACATGCACTCGGCCGCTCCCTCTTTTCCACCCTGTGTCATCCAGTTATCCCAATTCCAGGGAAATCCTTCATTGACAACTTTACCTTGAATCGATCTTACCAATCGATTCGATTAAACTTCGACTTTTATTCATCAGATTTCAAAAAATTCATAAACTTTAATATGAATTAAAACTAAAGTGAGAGACAATACTAGCGAAAAATCACACAAACTAGAAATAACTGGGACAAACTCTAAAGTCGAGAGTAACTCTACACGAGGAGCGAGCAACCAGAAAATCAGATAGCTTTATCCGAAGTCCCGACAGATGTCTGCCTGCCACTCTCAGCGTGAGCGAAGCCCCAGAGCCAAACTGATGCTGCACATAAAAAGCTCCTCGCTACCACCCACGGCGCGAGAGTATGGTAGCGGTGAGATCCGCGAGGGAGAGCACAGTGGTCCACGCGAGATGAGAAGGATGCTGGGAGGAGGGGTGGGGTGGGGTGGGGGGGATCAGACAGAGGAGGAAGAAGAGAACAGTAGCGCAAGAGACCAAGAAGTCGAAGAGTGCTGTGGTGGCGAAAGGGGAGGAGAAGGAGCAGCGAGGCGAGGATCAAGCCGGGGCGTACGTACCGGTGGTCTCATTAAACGCAGCCTCCTATAGCATGACTACGTAATGAGAATCGGTTAATTAGAGGCGCAGGGAGAGCGCATGGGGCGGCGGTTTCACTGCTTGTTGCCCTCAGTTGCATATCACGTGCATACTTGCCTTACGTTTCCACGTGGGAGCCGAGGATACGCGTTCGACGAATACCAGTCGATATGTGTGTGCAATTACAGATCAGCCTGGCCCGGGACAGTATCGAATTAACGGCCCGATTTCATCAAGAGCGTACTGGGAGCAAAAGTACAGAGGCTAAACTGCTCGGTGTTTCGACGCTGAATATTCACAGTGAGTAGTAGAGCAATGTCGAGAGGAGTTCGCCATCCGGTAAACGTAAACTGTTTGTTTATGATGCTCGGACTCTGGCTACAAATCATGACGAATATCTGTTGAACCGTTGTTTAACTGACTACTGTTTTGATATACATGTGATTATCGTGAATAAAATATTGATTGATTTAAATAGTGAATTGGAAAGAAATGTTATGTTTGAAGTTTGTAGAGAGGAAAGAATAGAAGTAGAAATGAAATTAGTAACAAGAGACACTCGTAGTTCTCATCTCCGAAATGTAATCCGCGGGAGGAAGGCTCGTTATTCTAAGGCAAGGGGGTTAAAATAATGGCGAGCGGCTGAAGCGAGCATGGCCGGGTGATCATAACCTCGGGCAGGTGAGCGGGACGATCTAATTAAATGATAGAGAACTAGGTAGGCGGGAGACTATTCGCACGGTAGGCGAATACCGTGAAGGATAATGCGGACGAGGGTGTACACCGAAGGCTAGGAGAGGCCAAGCGCTTTATTGTTATACCAGAGATTGCGCATGTGAGAGATACACATAATGCCGAGAGACTCCAAGGGTGCTGTTGGATTGCAAGCCGTCATGCCAGAGGTGAAGTATCATTAAGAAAGATTCACCACTGCGAATCCCTCTCTGCACGCTCGAATATTAACCGTGGAGAATCAAACTAGCCGAGTGAAAAGAAAAATCGTTTCCAGAGAACAAAGTTAATTGCAATAGACAGGTGAGATGAGTAAAATGCGAGATTGAAACTCTCAAGCAGACGTGAAAAAGTGATGTCCCACAAGAGATTGACATGTTTTTTTCGCAAATGCAGTCAGTTTGGTAGTAGTATCGACATCACCGGGCACCAACATCGGATTTCTTTCCTGCGAATATCCGGAAATGAACACGCCGATTTGCCAGGAAACAAAAGGGGTGGCCTGACGAAGAGGATGAGGAGGGCGGCATCTGCTAGGAGAACGGCGCCAGGATATCGGCCGGTTTACGCGAATATCCGAAAAAAGGGGAGGAAAGGAAAAACGATAAATAGGCGGTCACGGTTGTCACCGTGTTCTCTGCGAATGCTAATAATCGTACGTAGGTAAGAGCGACGCGGTGCATTGTCTTGTGGCCTGGAACAATAAGCCGCTCGTTGGTTTAAACAATACAGGCGGCCAGGAGGTAGAGGTGGAGGAGGAAGAGTAGGAGGAGGAGGAGGAGGACGTCGAAGGGGAGGGAGAGCGAGGCAGGAACGAAACGAGTATCCAGGAGTAACCGGCGACAAAGCGGCACATTTGAACGGATAAAAAGGCGCATAACATTTCAGGAAATTTCGCCGATGCCGGCGGTGAGCGGCTACGTAAACTGATGCCGTCGGTACGTTTCTGTATATATGCTATAAAAGCGAGCACCGGGCACTTGCCCTCTCCCGCCCGGACCCGCCAAACCGGGGTAAACAAGAGAAATCCGACTAACTCCCTCGGCGATACTCTGCTCTCTCGTTAATATTTTTCTGCCATATGAATTTTCCTCGATGGCCCAACTCTCCACTCACCGCGAGCTTCGGCGTTGGATACTCTGCCCTGATTGGAGACAGAAAACCACTGATTTTCAAATAATAAAACAACCCTCCGATTATACCTTCCCTAACAGTCGCAAAAGTCCGTCGCTCTTAAACGCTCTTTTTTTATTCCCAGTATACTTTTCGTATCCGTCGAGTTAACCAGAAACGGACGAAAGTATCGGTTGAGTTCGCTAGGCGAATCTCTTATTCGAGATGCCAACTACGTCGAGGATGAACTCGGCCTCCTAGTTGACAGCGACGACGGCGGCGGCGGTGGTGGTGGTGGTGGTGGTGGTCGAGGACGTCGAAAACGTCGCGCTGGAGGGCGCATTGAGGCGGACGGGCTGCATTGTTTTGCGCGCGGCGGCGGTGCCGGCGAATGTATCCGGGAATCCGCCCGGAGAGCGGCGGAGAGAGAGAAGCTTCCCCGGAAAGCCTCGGTTCTGTTCATTCCGCTCTCACCTCCTTTCGTGCTCTCCCGCTCGCTCGCTTCCAGGCGCATTTTTAATTTCCATTGTCGTCTACCTGCCTCTCCTACTGGATATGCTGTTGCGCCAATCCGCCCCCGAAGCCACCGGGAGACAGTTCACCATCTACCTCTTCGGCCCCTCGCCCGACATCGCCACCTTTCTCCGGCGTATTGTCGCCAGATTTTCCGCCACATGCGCAAAAGAGAGACAGCAAGAGGAAGAGAGAAAAAGAGAAGAGGTTCCTTGTTCCTCATAGCGATAAGCCTACGTGTCCTCCTCGCCGCCAGCTGAACTCTTCCTCCTGTTTTTTGTCCGGGCTGCTGGCGCGGTTGCTCTCTTGTGCGTTCTTACGCCAGCAATCCCACCCCACCCTCCTTGTCGACGTCGACGTCGACGACGACGACACGTCGGCGCTGCTCTATATAGCAGCATCCCTCTCTCACCCACCCGACGGGAACGCCGTTTTTCCACTGACTCTCCGCCGCCGTGATTGTGCGACGCGCCATTGTCGTGCAGCCAACACGACTTTGTGCCCTCGCGGATGAGCAAGTCGGCTTGAAATTTTATTCTCGCGTTCGCCAGCAGCTCCCTCGGAATTTTCCAACGCTAATCATCAGCCGCCCTTATTTCGGCTTCGTTGCGCCTTGTCTGCCACGCAGATGTTCTTTTTTTCACTAATATTTCAAACGATTGTCCATCTACTTTCGGTTAGTTTGTTAGTAAAGCGCTGCTCAAATCGCGGAGAGATAATAAAATATTCGTATGATTTGAGAGAAAATCGATAAATTGAAAGCGATTGGTAGTTCTTTAAAATCCTGTGAATCAAATTTATAAAAATCGACCTGGAAGACTGTGAAAATCTAAATTTCAAGTCGAAATTGTTTAGTATCAAAGTCGGTGCATGGTACTTTTGTATTACAATTACAGGAACCTTCTTCTTTTCGTGTCACCGTGTATAGAGGGTTCGGGTCTCGACTATGAAAGCGGAGAGACTTGCGGGAGATCCGAGCAGATGGAGCCACGACCTCCGTACGAGGTAGGAGTCTGAAGCGGATCAAAGAGAGAAGAGATTGAAGGTGGCTGATCTTAAAAAATTAATCGGCTGGAGCGGATGGATCGATGACGATAGAAGAGTGTGGGAAAGTTGGGCGATAAGAGGTCCGGTCGTCCTCTCATCGAGACGGGCACTGGGAATACAACTGGCATAAGAGGAGGGACTGAGTGAACGGCAGTGCGAACGAGCGGCGATCGACGCCGTTTGCGGTGACCAATTAAGAAAATTAAGAGCCATTAATTAGTATTCACTTCCGCCGGTCGCTCGCCCGCTCTCTCGCAGTTGGCATCGTTGGAATGAAGAATTCCTTGTGCTATGGGCACATTATTCGCTAAATGCCTTCTCGGTAGCAGAGCTCGTCTTCCGCCGCTTCAAACACCGTTTAATAAATCCCTCCATTCGCTTAGCGAGAAAGAGAGACTGTCATTCTCGCGCTATGCCACCCCCTTCTTTTACCTTTTCCTTTTTTCCTTCGACTGCCAGAGTAGTATACCTTCCTCTCTCTCACTAGCACTCCTCTCATCGGGCTAAGAATTCTCTCACCTCATTTATACGTCGTTTCGCGCTTCAATTACGCCGAGCTATTACAAGCGGGCCGCTACAGCGTGCTACGAACCGCTGGCAAGTGGAATCAGACAAAAAGTTTCGGTGCCAGCCGCCTCTGCGAAACTCTTACAGCTACCTCTACTGGCGACCCTGCATTCCGTGCGATACTGAACCTCATTCTCTCCCCATTGTGTCTCGCATGTCTTCGATGCTACTTGTAAGCATCGACTCTCGAAGACATTCATTTCAAATCATACGAGGATAAAGCGAAAACTACCGCGAAATCCAATTCCACCCGATCCATGAAGAACCTGTTGAATCTCGGTGGAACTTGAACGGTGAACTTAATTCTTAAGGACATCGAGGCGAGAGATAATCGAGGAGGGGGAGAGGAGGGGATACTATCCAGAAGAGTCCACTTTCCCCCCCAGTTTCCCACGAAGCCCGCCAGTCCGCGAGAGGAGTAAGGAGGGCGTAAAAGTGGAGATTCCTTAGGCGGTCTGGATTAAAATTCCCCGATTGCTCGCGCCCCGTGAAACGCCCAATTTCGCCAGTTGACCAGAGAGCCACCAGTTTGCCATTACAAGCGGGGCGGCAGTGCGCTGATAAATTTCCCAAAGTGTGTGCCGACGCACGCACTTGCGATCCCCCCCCCCACTAACATTGCACACAGAGAGGACAGACAAGCAGGCGCATTCAGTGGAGTATGCGCGAACAGTAGAATATGTTGATGCAGTGCACTGCTAAATCTGAAGAGGAGAGATGAGGGAAGCGTTAGTGAGAGAGAAGTGTTTGAAAATGAAGGAGAGAAAGAGAGTTGGATGCAACCTGGTCATAGCTAGGCGAGGAGAGAGACTAGGCGAGAAGAGAATTTGCGGGAGGAAAGAGTGATGCTGATAGCAGATGAAGCGAGAGAGAGAGAGAGAGAGAGAGAGAGAGAGAGAGAGAGAGAGAGAGAGAGAGAGAGAGAGAGTGAGAAGGTGAATGAGAGAGGGAGGAGGACCGAAGGTAAATGGGGAAGGGAGCGGCCAGGAAAGAAGGTGGTCGGCATCCTTTGATCTTACGCACACATGCTGCTGGAAAAAGGACACGCGCATATCTTCCGCAAAGACCCATACATATTCATGATCCGGTGCACTCACGCGCAAAAAGGCGCACACAGAGGACTCACACAGGCACATCGCCACTGTGAAGCGAGAGACGAGTTTGGAGTGAGAAGGAGAGAATTTGAGAGGTAGAACTACCGAGGGAAGGAAAGAGCGAGAGAGAGAGAGAGAGAGAGAGAGAGAGAGAGAGAGAGAGAGAGAGAGAAAGTGAGATCGCGAGGAGCGAGCGGCGCCCTTTTGTTTAACGTTGTGTGCACGCATATTGTGCGTATGCAGGCTATAAATTTGTATACCTACGTAGAAGTGCGCTGCGGATCTTTCTGCACTTAACTAAGCACTACTTGGAGCGAGAAAGAGGGAGAAATTCCCGCCGTGTCACTGTGTACGTTACCCACCCACCCAAATATCCGCCCCTCTTGTGTGACATCTTCTCTACGTCGAATCAACCACCCCTGACTTCGACGTGTGTGACTACTACCTGTGTGGGGTATGTATGTATGCGTTAGAGGGGTGCATGCGGTCTCCGATAATGAAAGAGCTCGATCGAACTCTCGATACTCAGGGTGATCCTTTCTGGGGAAATTAGGGATCTGGAGTGTTGATAAAACAATTGACGCTTCTATTTGGAGAACTGATAAAAGGGGATAGAGTGGTGATCCGGTTAACACACTAGATAGGTACGAGTATTGAATTCAGATGAAAAATTGCCTAAATTGAACGTGCCACTGATCGAAATATAAAAGAATTCCTCACTGATCCTGGTAACTGAAATGAAGAATGTTTATTTTGTAAAATCGACGAAAACAATTCGATTGAATTCCACAGGCCCATTGAGACTCCGATCTAGTTGGAGCACCGCGGAACGCAGGAGCAATAAAAAGCCAGTTAGGGACGCGGGTAACGATTAAGCAAGTTCGATTGGCCACGTAAAGTTTTCCCCGCAAACGCGTGGTAACGGAAAACAAAGGCAATTAGCAGTGGCAACCGATCACCAGTGGAAAGACTATCAAGTCAGCCGGAAATTTCATGCGGGATATTTGAGGTGGATCGGCACCTGCGGGCTGAGCTTAACGTTTAACGCCATGAAGGAGTATTATTATCACCTCAAGAGGGAAAGAGAAGGAGACTAAACCATTGCCAACCGATAGATAAATGCAGCGGTCCTCGTGCAGTTAACACTTTTGTACGGGGGCCAACTTCGAAAGCGATTAGTAGAGCGGCGGTGGACGCAAAAAGGGGGGTGGGTGGAGGGTTGCGAGTGAGAATGCGAATCGACACGGAAGCAGCAAGTGCAGGCTGGGTGGGTTGGAAATTGCGAAGTATGTAGTACGTCGGCGTCAATTGGCGAGAGAGACGATGGCCGACACGAAGCAACCGACACGCCCGGGGCGCCTGGCGCCCGCAATTTACCTGCGAAACATTTCCGGTCGAACGAAAAACGGCTGGCCGATCGGCCGAACGACCGGGCCTGCCTGCCCTGCGCCATCGATTCCACGTGAATTACATCAGGGAATGTGCGCGCTCGCATTCGACCGACGAACACGAACGCCGCGCTCGCGCTTTCGGCATACCCGAACCGCCAATTGTTCAAGGCCAAGGCTCTGATTCGACGTTCGCTTTTCACTCACCGGATCGAACCTTCATCAGGGAAAAGAAAAATCACACTGGGCCATCGCTCGGGTTTTTTTCTCAGTCCTGACAGGCTACTACCCCGTCACTTGTCAATAGTTGACCCTGATCAGTCGATCAATCTGTGATGGAGGTACATAATTATTGGGAATCATCGACATTCTTGACCTGTATGTACCCAGCATCAACCTATACTTTCGCTTTCAAGACGAGTTTACACAGAGGAGGATATAAGTCTATGCAAAGAGAGCGTGGAGATTTATGGGAATTAATTCGGAGGGCAGTAGCAACGCGGCCTTTCTGGGATCGCGTAGAAAAAGAGTTGGGCCCCCAGTGTCTGGGCCCTCTGAGAGCAGCTCTCCTTCTCTGATGGGGAGGCAGAAAGGGGGGCGCCGGGCCCGCTATCTGGAATCGTTAGTCCGGCGCTCGAGATCCTGGAAGAAACGATTCCAGGACGCGCCGTTCCGCCAGCCGCCACTTCCACGGCATGTGGAATTATGTAAGATCGCGGGACCCCCTGGAATCCGTAGGGCCGGCACTTTTTGGATCGCGGATCCCTTCTCGGAAGGGCGAGCGGGCAGCGTGTCGCGTTGGCGCGTCGCCCGACACTGCGATCGCGTTCGTCCAGCATCCAGACTTCAGTGTCCTGCTCACCAGCCGATCGGTGACACATCAAATCGATCGACCAGACAATAAGAACCAAACGGTTCAACCGTCCACTCATACGGTGCTCTAAAATCTAAGCTACATCTATTTAACATTCAACAGCTACTATCTCCGAAATCAAATTAATATTAATATTACAAAATGAAGTATGACAGAATTTAGACCGAAAATCACGAAGCTGGTTTTCGGTCTAAAGTAAAGCGGTCGGTGGGCATCGGAAGGGTGGTAGCGGAAGCGTCCGAGTTTGTTCAGGGGAGAGAAGTAAAGGCAGATTCTCGAAGGAGGAAGAAGCAGGGCCGATCGAGCCAGAGGAAGTTAGAATGAGAGAGAGTGAAGGAAGGAATTGCGAAGAGGGGCCTTATAAAAGAAGAAGCGCGGAGGGGTCCAAGAACGTTGCGGACCACCCGAGAGAGAAGTTCAAACTGGTTAGGAACCGGCGGCGCACGCCGTACCTTTGGGGGGTCCCTTATCTCCCGCGCCTACCCGCCACCGCCGAGACCTGTCCGCGGACCTTTTGCTCCCGCGGCTTCTCCTCCTCCACCTTCTCCTCCACCCCTGTCCTATTATCGATCGATGCTCTACATTCTTACATAACTTCCCACCGATCGGGGTACCGCTGTCGCTTGCTATGCTCGCGAATCCCCGAGCAATAATACCACTTTGTCCTAAGCGCCGTGTGTCTGACCGCGAAGGACTGCTACCACTTTCTACTGATTGCAAGACCGGACTGTGAGTTTTTAGAGTGCCTTAGTCAATTTTTCATGGCACTCTGAGGTTATCTGAATTTTTCTTCAATTTCTTTACAAGAGAAAGAGAAGAGGGGATTGGTGGAGGAGATATTGGAAGGGAGAAATATAGCCCTCGGGATTTCAGTAAGCAAAATAACGACTGACCGGCATATTATTTTTTAGTTGGGCGTGACTCGGTATCGGTTCGCCTGTAAATAATTGGCCTCGTTAGCCACTGCCACGCAATCAGTTATATTGCTGGCGCGCAACCACCAGTCGCCCCATGGACCACCCCCACCTCCCCTTGCCGCGAATTCTGCATCACTCTCGCCCTTGGCTCGCCATGTATAATCCCCGAGAGCACATGCCGCCGGTTTATTATTGCAAACTTGATAATCCCGGGTATTTTACGGTTTATCGGCGAAATATCTTGCCGCCAGCGGAGCGAACCAATAACTCCTTTCTCACTCGGCAGGAACGCGTGCGCGCACGCTCGCACTGGAATTCCACGGAGATACGTACGCAACAGCTAATGGACTGGAGCACGCGCTTGCTGGAAAAATGCATGGCGAATTAGAGTGAGAGAAGGAAAGAGAGATACAGAAATGAATGTACTTATCAGGTAAGTACGTAGTAGCGAGAACACAAGGCTACTGCAGGAATGATAGGAGATCTTTTTCTTTCGGGGGGCCAAAGAAGAAGATCAAGAAAATAGAGATCGAATATAAGGAGGATGAGGGCAAGATGGAAAAGGATCCGTGTGTAGTTCGATAGAGAAGGGCGAAGCCAACGGGGCAAAGAGAGACGTATGCCAGGGTTGATGCTGAGCCAGAGCCGAGGAAGAGCAGAGCGGAGCGGAGCCGAGCCGAGAGGGAGGAGGAGAGATATTCTCATTGTGAAGAAAGGCGTGCGCGCGTACGTAGAAGACGTGAGATCCGTTGGACCCGCATGCGGACCTTATTGTGTCCCAAAAGGGCGTATACGGTAGGTACCTTAATGTCGGCACGGATGAAAGCGTGGGCCCTCCTTTGTCTTTCGTTCGTGAAGCTGCCACAGCAAGTAGCGTGCTCTCTGCGGGTAGCCCTGCACCATTCCACAACTACCGTTCTTCATTTCTCCCTCTCGATCTTCCAGCCTCCTCTTTCTCCCTTTCTCGCCAGAGGACCGACATCACCCTCCACCCTCCCGCGCGCTTTCATCAGCCAACGCAGTGCGACGTGAGAGTTCGATTTGCAGATCGGTTGGTTCGCCCGCAACAAGAACAAAAGCACCTTCGATTGCGCCTGTTCGCGCACGTTAATGCCAATATATGGTAAATGCTTGACGATTATTCACTTAACAACTAGCGCAACTGCAATTAACAGAGTGCGAGCATACCTGCAGAGATTTATTACCAATTATCTCATTCGTCCTATTAAGTTATTGCCACGTGTATACTTGATGCAAATTATTATAACACGTGGCTAGATACGCATGTATTTGTAATAGTAGAGATTATGGAAGTGGATCTTGGTGGCTCTTTTTTTGTCACGAATATTTGGGAACAGGTGGTTCAATCGGAGGTGGATTACAAGGTGGTACCGAGCTTGGTACCTGTGACCGAGGGAAGAAGTCGGGGGACATTTATTAATGTCGAATGGGCGGGAATGCTCGAGCGCAACTGCACATTTCGTGGAGTTGCATGCCATGGCGCAAATACGTAATTCCTTGCTCACTGATAATTACTGTGACTTTTGCCAAGTTCCCAGTTAGCTTTGCCAATGTTTCTCTCGCTCGACTACTAGTTATTGCAAACTTATTTTCTACCATCGTGTTTCGGCTTGTCAGAGCAACGTATGTTTATGTGTGTGTGTGTCTGTCTGTCCCCAGATTGTGTCTTCGGGGCAGCTAGCGGTAATAAAGTGACATTAGGGCTGCATGCGATTCCACGATAAACTTTCGAAATTTATTCCGGCCGCCCTCTCGATTCCACCCTCCCGGCGACTGTCACTGACTTGGCTTTCGCCCCGCATCATCACGCTTCCGCTTTCCACGAACGATTTAATTCTGCGGATTCTTCGGCAATTAGACCAGCCAAACTAAAGCCGCTCTACTTCCTGGCTCGACGGAAGCTCTGACATTATTGCGGTGATAGTTAATAAGGCTTCGTCACGATTGACTTCACTGTGTATATCAGTCCAAGGCAAAATGATTCCGCAAAATTGAAGAAAGCAAATAACGTCTCTGGTAAGTTGGCATAACTATAGCTCGTCACCCTGATGTCTATGTGCCAGAGAAAAGTTTCGAATCTAGTTAGACATCACGCTCCACTCTTCCAAGAAGAGTGTGCCTATTAAGTTATGATTGCTTCCTTGAAGTCAATCCCCACTCTCTGACAGTGCTAATAGGATATGCGAGTTGAAATGTCGAAAGGATAAATCTGAAAGTAACCGGGACGCTTATCGATTAAACCAGAAGGGCACGAAAATCTACATTCGTCCTGAAGGATCTAATTTATGGGGTACTTCTGAGCGCCGGTTAAGTTTACAGTTTTCGCGGCTAGCAGTACCACTCGAGAATCGGGGGAGCGTGACACTGCCAGGCTTTTAAACTGTAAAAGAAATTATATTCGGACCAATGAGAAAAAGGAACAGGCACGGTCGTATGCCGTGTACAGCTGAGGTAAGCGATGAGGGCAGAAATAATCTTTCCTGTCATGACTGACAAACGTTGCTACTCTCCAGCCTCATTTGCGTAATTACGAGTGCGTACTAAGCCGCACACGCATGTGCCAAGCGAGCTAGTGAGTGTTCCCATCGCATGAGCAGTGAAATCAAAGTGGGCCGAATTAGCTGCATTCGCACGCCACCCTTGCACGATTATTCTCAATGAATTCCACTTCTCCATCGCATGCGCACTGTCATACTTTTCAAAGATGCGAGACGATTAATTGACTATTTGAGAAGGGGTAGATCGGCCTACCGTTCTAAGGAGACATTTGTCAAGGCATATGCCTTCTGTCGTGGGAGACGCAAAAAAGCCCGATGCGATTCTGCACGCAAATTTGACGTTAACGTCGAGGAACGTTTAATTTGACGTGAGCCTCGAAATGGCACGCGATCGTTTGGCCCCCGGCTTACTTGCAAGCTGTACTAGGGATGATACAGACTCCCTGTTATATGGCCGCGTACTATGATCAGCATATTGGATTTCAGAATGGTCTTTGCAGAAACCGATATAACGTATACTCTCGCCACCCGTCTCGCCCCCGCAATAACACGAACGACGACTGCCTTGCGACGAACGTATGGGTAATACGTACCGAGAACTTGTCGGTGGAACTGCCTCTATTACGTTAATTGGAGCACTGCTAGTTTATCCAGTCTAAGTATCGCGCCGCCTGGCCCTCGCCGACCTCCTATGTTATGTGAAGAAATATTTTTCGTTTTGCGAAATGTTGATTATAGCCTGCACGCATCGCAAACTGCATACCCTACAACTCGATCTCAAAGCGCGTGAATCACCCTGACTGATTTACTCGCCCTCGAGATAGCCACCCCCAAACTACCGGAAACAATGGAGTGCGTCGTTCGAACTTTCCCGGACTATAAGTAATTACGCGCTGCTTCCTGATAAGTAACCAGCAGCTTCCCGAAGTGGAATCAATGGGAATGAGGCAAGATAAGACTATATATCTTTGTTGTCCAATGGGATTGACATAATAGAGTTGGTCCCATGCAATCCAGTCATTTGGATGACGTGGAGCAATGGTAAAAGCAAGAAGTTAAGTCGCTCGTGTGCCTGTGGATTTTAAATCAATCACTTCGACGATTAAGTAGAATTATTACTTTGCTCGGCGCACATTAAGGTTCCCATTTGTGCCCGACGGTTTTCACTGGCACTGGTACCACCAAGGACGACGCGCACGAACCGCACCGCCGCCGAGTCGATTCTAATTGTTTAGGAATTGCGCGAATTGCCAACAATTAGCGGCATGCAGACAACTGGTGAACACCGGAAATTGCTGGCGGCGGTGTATAAGGGTCATTAAGGGGAAGGAGCAAACCGTTGAATAATTTAAATTAATATGACCGGCAGCAATGCTTAATGGCTGGTTGTTTTCTTAAGCGGTACGCCGGGAGAGAACTTTTTCAATGGCTTCTAGTGCAGTCGGTTTATGGGATACGGAAGACGAGTGCGGGACTCTAGTTTTTCTCGAACTAGTCTGAGATAATCTCAAGAATAATCCATTGTGTGCCATGTATGAGTAGTGATTGAAAAATATGTAGGGAAGTTATCGTTGTCGCAACTCCCGTCGGGAGACAGTCGATTGGAACTTTTAAAGAGATACAAACATCCGAAAGTTCTCGACGACGACGGGTAAACGTCGAGCAACTTTTCGAAAAGTTTAATAGAGTTTGCGCTAGAAAGCTGCGAGGCATCACCTGCGAATGAATCTGTGGAAATCCCGCTGTGAGTTGAAGAGTATCACGCAAAAGATAATGCAAGATAAAATTATTTAAAAAGCGTGTCAGATAAGTTTAAATTTATCAAATACGTGTGGTGATAAATGATTTAAAAAATGTAGTCGTGCCGATTGTAACATGACTCACCAGCGTGATGATCTTGCCAGGCCAAGGCACCACAGAGTAATGCCAATGTTTTTCCACTGCCAGTTGGACTCTCTAGTAGGGCATGTTGTTTTTTTGTACAACCTTGGATTATCTGGAAGCAAATCATGACTTATACCCATGAACTTTCACATTGCTGGGCTTTGCTTTCAAGTCCTTCTCTCATCTCAAATAATTATATTTCATAAATTAATAAAATTATTAGCAATATTAAAAACTCAATCCTCACGCAATAACAAGTTTGAATGCAAAGCTTTGAAACCCTTAAGATGCTGTTGCTTTTGCTCACCTTTGCCATAACAGCTTTTTGAGATGGATATGGATTGACTGGAAGTTTGACTCTAACGCCTGCCATGGTCAGTTCACATTGGACTTGTATCAATTCTGGCACTTTCTCCTCTATTTTCTCTTCAATTTTCGGAACTTCTTCTTCCGTTTTAAATATAGAATAGAATTTACTTTTGTTTCTTGGGTTTCTGTCCTTCTCATTTTTTTTACCCTTGTATTTGCCTTTGCCTTTGTTAGTGTAAACTTTTCTAGTGCGAGTGCTTTCTGATGTATCTGAGTCATCAGTAAGGTCTATCGTTCCATCTCCACTGCCTTGATATTGTCTGGGCTTTGTGTCCCATTTGAATAAAGGTTTTTGAAAAGTTGGCTTTGGCTGAAAGTCACAAGCACTTTTGTCGCTTTCTTCATCCGACTCTATACTATCCGTTGTGTCCAAGAAGATACTGTGTTCTGTTGATCCGCTAGCTTCTGAATTCATTTGATTCTTTTTTGCTCTCATATTATAGTCATTTGCATCCATGCCATAATGGCTAGTATCATTCAATTCACAAGGGTTCTGCATACGCAAGGCAGCCTTATGCTTACAACTATTTTCCTGCGCATACTCAGTTACATTATCTTCGTCTTCATCTTCTGTTAAATCCATGGTTACCATAGGATGCAAATTAAGTGTACTGTAACCACTTTGCTTGTTGTAATCAACAGCTCGCTTTTTAGAGCTGGAAGGGTCCATTCTAAACACAACAATAACAACCAACTGACCTCAGGATTCAAGCATTAAAAATGAGTATTCGGAGCACCGAAGGGTATTCAATTAAGAAGGTAATACTGATACATGAATCAAGAATGCGAATGGATGGTAGTTCATGTGATGACACCAGCAAATTCAATGATTATCGGGAATTCGAAGTGCATCCGGTTGAGAATTAACCTAACACGCATGGTGGCTCAGGTAGAGTTCTACTTACCTTCCGTCCTCCAGCCAGTTCTGCAGTTTCAAACGAACTAAACCGTATATCACTGAACATACGATTACAACGAACACGCAAGCAACGATCATTCGTGATTCTTCGTAGATATCGATGACACTTTCAACGAGCACATGACACACGAGCTTTCCCGCTCTTCTGAACTGCAGTATCGACCTAGAAGTTCGATTCGATTAATCGAACTCGAAGAACTCAGCCGGTCAAATCTTCGAGTGGGCAGTTCAGTGTGTTCATGTGTTCTGTCATTAAGATTAAGAGAAGTATTGTCGTGGATCGTGTTCGTGTATCGCGAGCAGGTAAATGCAAGATTTACGTGACTCTTGCTGTTGTTCGAAACGCGGTGACCATCAAAGGGGTCATAGAATTTAAAAAGACGTTCAGCCGGTGTGCGACTGGAATAAAGAAGAGGCTCCTGCCCTTGGAAGCATCTTGCACTGACGTGAATCCTTATCAAATTATCCGAAATTCCCACGCATACACACTCGGCACTCGGAGGCGCAGATTCTTTTTCCTCCGAGCGAGCCTTCTCCTTGGCAGGATGCATCGTAAGGAGAGTTCGTCACGTATGTGCAATGAAATTACTCAGCTTGGCGAGAGCACTTTCAGCTCACGTTCGTTACTAAACTATTCTAGCCTGTAACTGAGTTCTTGCACTTTCACACGCTTATGATCTGTATCTTAACGATTCCAGGCTGCATTCGCTTTGTTAGCCGTTTCTTATGGGCATCACCTCATAACCACTTAATTATGACGCATGTACCAACGCACCGCCATCAACTTCATTCTTCGCATTGGTGAAGATTAAGACAGGTTAGTGAATGCATGTTTTTATACATTAACCTTTTCAGTCCTCGATGATGATTATATGTTATCAAATGTAGTTTATCCTGTAGAAAGCTGCATTGGAATGCATATTTGTGTTGTGATATAATTTAGTGAGGTTAATAGTACAATTATCTTTGTAGTGTAGAAGGCAGCAGAATTAAAGTGTCCAGAGAAAGAAGTGTAAGAGTGTAAGTAAGATGGGAAGAAAGGAGATGATATATATTTGTGTTCAAATGGAGATTTTCAATGACCAACCTCCATTTGATTATATATAAAAGTCTTTTTGAAACCGAAAATGTTAAAAATACGAAATTAAAAAAAAGTAGAGTAAGATAATGAAATATGGTAGATTTCTTGTATGGAAAAATCAAAATATGTTTGTCTGCGGCAATTTCACACTCGGGGAAAGAGCGTGTTGTTCAGACGCATGGCCAGTCGAGTGTAAGTTATGCACGGCCTATGCGACTCCCATAAAATATGTCAAAGGGTCCAGGTCATTACGGGAAGTGTACCCAATTGCGTGTAACACCCTTCCAAACTCTCGCCAAATTGTGGAGGGCTTTTATACCCTCGGATTAGGCGTGCGTACAACAATATCATTTCTACTTCGCTAACATTTCATCATTACGGGAATTCAAGCAAACTTGACCAATGATTTACGTATTTTATTACAATTTCAACACGTTTCTCATTATCTCGTACATCATCAGTGGATGCTCCACTTTTCCATCCTTGACTCTGTTGCACATGATCGCCATGACAACCGTACTCCCACGGCGCACCTGTTCCTGTTGAAAATTTTGTGTGAGAGGGCTAATTTCGTACATCCGCCCAATTAATTAATATGGGTCACAACGCTTCTAGTAATCGCGTGAGTGCATTTTGCTGACTAATTCGGATATTCGTGGGCAGTTTGACTGGGGAAACTCTAGTTTAACGAAAGTAGTGCAAATGTCGCCAAATGAAGTTGTGGCCAAAAATATTTCCCGGCCGGAGGCGCACCCCTCAGCGAGCTCCCAATATTTTCGAAAATAGGGGCGCCGAAATTAGGAAGGCGGGGGAACTCAGGGAGTCGAGGGAGAAAAAAAGGGTGCGGGCAATCCAGCGGGACGGAGATGAGATCTCGCTGATCTCGACGTCCCGCGGTCACCCTGTGCGAATTCGTAGAAGCGAGCTTTCTCGTGGTCAGAGAGAAGCGGTCGCCCCAAGAACAAGAGGGGGCGAGGGTGGGGGGGCGCCCGGGAGAAATATGAAATATAAATAAAACATATTCTTACCGGCGGCAAGTGCAATAAAAATGCGGGGAGATCGCAGAGGGATGCCGGAGGAATACGTAATGGGATCTTCTTTCCCTGGTTCTACGCTACTCTTCCGAGTCCCCTCCTCGATCCTCCGCCTCGCCAGTGACGCTGCTCGGCTTGCCCGCCTTCTCTTTCCTCCTCGTCCTATTAGATCCACAGATTTATCATTAAGTGGACGATTAAACTGAAGATGCACGCGCGAAAGATCTCCACTACAGTGCAAATCTCAAGCTATCATGGCTTCCTGTCAAATGCGAGCAATAATCGTTGCCACTTCTATTTTATTCCACCCACATCTGCACCCCCGAAAATGCAGAACTTCAAACCCTTGAAGAGAACTTCCATTTCGGTGTACTTCTCCAGACAGAGAAGTTCGAGACGAGTAAGATGTAACCTGGGAACAAGCGTTGTCGTCCCTGCGAAATCCGATCCAAAAAGCGGCGAATGGCGCCCGGAAAAAAATGATTGTCAGACGCGAGAGCAGAATGTCAAAGTGAGGAGTGAGTCCGTTGTCGTCGGTGAGGCGAGCATTGCATTTCGAAGAGAAGTGGACAGCACACCAGAATGAGGAGGAAGCGACAAACAAGGCAATAAACCGGACAAACGGTCGAGGAGGAGCTTTAATTAAGGAGTGGCGACTGCATCCGCGTCGCTTGCGGCTTCATTTTCCGCCGAGAAGGAGCTTTATCGGCGCCGCGTATCTATCGGTCACGAGATAAGATAAGACCACTGACTCAGGAGGGTGGAGGGGTGCTAGAGAAGATAGTCACCCCCCTTTGGATGAGCACCAGAACTTCTCGATTCTCTGCTCACGAGGCATGGAAGGACCATATGTGACCACCCTCTCTTTCATCTATCGGGAAACTCCGCCACTAGTTTTCTCTCCTTCCCACTCCTCGATTCTTCACTAGTCTTCTCCTTCTTCGGCAGCGGGTGCGACGAGTGAAAATAGACGAGTGAGCAACGCCAAGGCTTCGAGGGTCGAATCGAGAAATAGAGAGAGAGAGAACACGCTGTGTCCAGGAACACAGCTAAAAGTAAAATAAAAGAATCATGCTGGCAGGGGCGACGGGAAAACTGTCCTTGTGTGGGCTTCTCGAGGATGCATATGTTTTGTCCACAGCGCACATAGCGTGTTTTCCTTAAAGTTCCAGACACCGGTGCACGTCGCTTACCTTCAGCACTCTCTTGCGCCCAGTAGCATTTTTATTTAGTCCTCCTCAACATTGTCTTCGTTTCAAGAAAAATAGTAACGTCGAGTGAAGATGCAGTTCATGTTTCAATTCTGCAAGTAGAATAGTCTTGTTTCCGTCAGACGTGATGTTACAAGAATGCGAGGAATCTTGGTGGAATAAGGTTCTCGATCATAATGCCGAAGTTAGAAGAGGTTCTTCATCATAGGTGGAATCGGTGAGCGGAAGCGGCTTGTGATAAACGACAGAAAGGACTGACGAGGGGTGAAGGGGTCGGTGGTGCTGCGAGAGACGTAAACGTAAAGTCCAAGGAGCACAGAGAGGACAATAACTTTTCCACGGGGGCGACCGGGGGACATCGATCAGATGTGATCACGGTGGAATTAGCCGTCCCTTGCAGGACTCGAGAACTCCTTCGCTACCATCCCCCTCGGTGCTATCGTCAGGACGCCACCCTTGTCTCTGTTTCTTCGTGCGCTCGACAAAGGTTTGCCGACGGCGAGCAACGATCTCCTCTGGATTAGCCGCGTGTACGTATTTCGAGAGTAATTACATCGGGGCATCCGCACAAAGTAGTTCCTCCAATGGCAAAGCTGTATTCCAAATGTTCAAATACCATAAGAAGTTATTATACACGTGTTACATACAGAAAGCGAGTATGTTTCACTCAGCAGTCTAGTTACTCGTAACAGGTATTATTACAACTCTCTGACAACACTGTGGGGAGCATGGAAAATGACTGTTAGCCGTCGGAGTGAAAATAGCCGAGTTTCGAAGGGCGAGAGGGTGGTTACTTCACAGACTTCCCCATAAAATATGGATAGTCCACATCTACGTCTCTCGTGGCTCGTCTCTCCAGGCATTTCTGGCTTGTCGCCACAAAGGAAAGAAGCGTCACGGCGAATTAATCGGACGACGAAAGGAACGGGCGAGACATGTGTATATGTGTACGTGTGTGTGTGTGATTTAATAAAAAAAAAGCCATGCACCCTCGGTGCAGAAGGAAGAGCGCTGCCGATAGGAGCGCGTGCGCCCCCCGCCGCGTAATAAGTTTAGTTTCCACGACGAAAAAGCCATAAAACACGACGTGTCTCGCAGCGTGGCGCCTTGTTCCGCCGCGGCGACGTTCGACTTTCGAGGATATAACCCACCCTGACCGACCAGAGCCGACCATTAAAAGGAGTAGGTACGTGCGATACGGCACTTTTTTGCCGGCGGGCACACCGTGCCGCCGAGAACGGCACTTCGTTAATTCGGATATTTTAATCGCAAGATCGCTCTCGGCCCATTCACCCGCCAGCCCCTGAAGTATGTAGTCACAGAGTAATTACCGATTTTTATGGTATTATGCAGAAGGTACAGCAAGAGCGAAGATCTTTATTACTATTAATTCCATCGCCGAGATATTGCCTGCTAAAGTACACCTTGGTATTTTACCAAGTAATATCATGAATTAGGTGACCTATGAATATTATTTGGTTAATTTGAACCCCGTTGGAGCTAGTAATCAGATATGTTATAAAATAAATTTTTGCGGTGCTGGTATCAGTGGTACGTCATAACTCACCATCAATGTCATGGTGCTCGATTTGTCGTTATAAGCTTCATAACAACCGCTACGTTCAACACCCACACGACAGCCACGCATTATTTGTACTAGTAGAACACGCACTCGTTCAGACACGGCTAAACAATGAGGCAAAAGAAAAAAGCTCTCTTGTTTGATCGCCCGCCTATCGGCACGCAATCGTTACTCGTCACGCGCCGGACGGTGTTCATTTTTCACGTTTCGCATGGGATTCGTGTTCACCGTTGCAAATAGATTAATAACACCATTTAACATTTAATTCTACGCATTGAATGCTGTTTAAATCATCGCATTAATGGGGAAATCTACGAAGGGTTAATCCCGTTGGGAAGATCTCTAAAAACAGTATCATCTTTCGGTCGTACACCCTTCGGAGAAGAAACAAGGATGTGAACGACAGGAAGAACATCCAAGGGTAAACGCTTGTCACCACGGGATACCAAGCATCCCCGTTGTACAGGAAGCCGCTAGTACGGCAACTGGAAACCGAAAACTGGAAGTTATTAGGGTGTGATTTCATTTCCGAATTTCTCACTGGGATACCGAAGGGACCCTTCTTCATGCCTGGGGCGTAGAGTCGTCGAGTTAAACCAAAGGGAGAGAAAGAGAAAAAGAGAGAAAGAGAGAGTGAGTCCTCATTCTCGGGGAAGCGGCGGGTTAAATGGCCGGTGCAAAAAAGTCATAAAATAAGTTATAATTTGGACGCGCAGTCGGCGGTGTCGCGTTGCTCAATGTCCTGTGTGATCACCGAGCTCTCGCTCCACTGATTCCAACCCCCCTGTGTTTCCACGAGAGAAAGAGAGCAACATGTCCTTCTCCCTTTGACTTCCTCTCATCCTTTAACCTTATTAGGCCACTGTCTCCACCCCCCGCGTCTCACATTCACTTTTGCCTTGGACCCGTTGACTTTCGTGTCCATTCAATGATGTACGTTGACTGTACTTCTTGCGAGAAATTCTATCTCTCGCTTGTACTTCTGATCCGGGGAAACTTTCCTTTGTACATAAATACAAGCTCGTTCTGAACTGACTGGAAGCTTTGAGAGTGTTATGTGTAGAGTGTTGGGGTGTGTTGGAACACCGGTCGAGTGTCCGGCGACGAACGACCTATCCAATTCCAGATTAATTGTAGGATCGGTCTGAGAGGTCAAGGGTGGCTCGGGACAGGCTTCCTACAGTGGAACGAGTCAATTGCCTCAGGAAAAATACGAGCACACGATGCCTTGCCGATGGCCCTTCGTCTAACATCTACTTAACTAATGTTGCCCCAACAGTAAGGAACATCGACACATCCTGTCCCCTTTAAAGAGAACCCCTATTTCATTGAGAGTTCGATAAGAATTTCGTACTTCCGATCAATATATCCAAGAAAAACTCTATTTTATAGTTCTAAAAAAAAACTACGATGATTTCTCTGTATTTATGTTCACTGTCCAAATAAAACAGCAGTCAAAGTTAAGTCGATTATACGAGCAATAAAGTAGATAAGGGTAATTAGGGTAATCGATAGGTTTACTAACGACAGGCATTTCTAGGAGCAGTCAAGGGAGCAGACCAAATGACGCTACATATGGTGATTATAATGAATGAGGGAAAGAAATGTCAGCACGCCGGCGCTCTTAACTTCTAGCCACAGTTAGTCTCCTACTCTCGGAGGTTAAAGGTCGACCTTCCTCCATTTACACGAGTGATAAACTGACATAGAAACGAGAGACGAAGCACACCTGTTAGGTGTGACCTACTCTCTCTCCCCTGTAGTTTTTCGAATATTTACAGTAATCCAGTACTTGCTGGACAGTTGTTGAAAGAGTCATCGAATAGTGGTATAGTGGCAAAAACAGTAAGCGCATCGCTTGATGGTAGAACGGCGAGAGTGGGATGGGGATCGAGTTCAACATCGGCATTCCATAGAGAGAGCGATACGGTAGTTACAAGCCAAACTGTCGATCGGAATTGGTAACAAGGCGCCCGTTGCTTCGCACACTCTCTCTCTCTCTTGCTCTCTCCTGCTCTCTCCTGCTCTCTCAATGTCGAGGCTCTCTCGATCAGGGGAAATGCCGGTGGCGAGGAGGGTGAGAGGCGTAACGTGCGGCAAGTAACGACGGGAGGAGGGGGTGGAGAGGGGGAGAAGCTATAAATCTTGGCACAATCGAGGGTGTGGTCAAACGCAGTGTCGAATGACCGTGGTCTCGTCTACAAATCTATAAAGGCCCTCGAATCACCCTACCCTTCTGTCGTCCACCCACCAGCCACACTCTCTCCCTCTCTCTTTCCTATACAGAATCCTTCTCGCTCCATCACTGTGCGGAACAGGCACACGCGGCAATACAAGCGCAGTGTAGGGCAGTGCGCGTGTCTTTGCACGGTGCGCAGGGACAAACGATCCTGCGAGACCGCTGGTCAAACACACGGCACACCTCTACTCGGCCTGTAATATGTTCTCGTCACTAGCAACTCTGTTGCCACCCCCCTTCAACCACCTCCGCTTCGACCACCCCATGCTATTTTCCCCTTTCCCGGAAATCGTCGTTTTTCGGTGATTTATTGGACCACTGGCGTACTCTCCGTTGGCTATGTCCACTCGGACGGAAAGTACGCTCACTTCCAATGCTGGACCGAAAGATGCATCGTATCTAGGATGTGCGAAGGGGTTGTGTCCATGCCAGAACAGTATTACTCTTGATGATGAGGAGAAAGGACACGTGGGAATTGCGCGATGGTTTTCTCTCGCTCGACTGACCATTCGAAAGTAAATAAATCCCTGTGATTTCCAAACGAATTGCGGGAATACTTTGGATAGGGAAACCGTTGGTGTCGAATGTTGAACGATCGTGAGAACCCTTGTGCCTTCGAGTGAGTTTGTGTATTGTAATGGTTATTGGCGCCGTTTGATCTTCCGTCGAGCTTCGCTAATCGCCGTCTCCCACCCTGAGAGGAAATAGGCGATCCATTTGTCAGTGAACTGCCGGAAGCGACGAAAAGAACCGGCCGACCGGTTGGGACTACGGGGTGCCACTGCACTTCCTGGATATAGCAGTGAATTCATTTAGGGGAAGAGCCGTACATGTTTTTTCATTGATTTAATTTATATATGTGTATACATATATAAATGTGATATATAAATCTGAAATATGTTTTAAGCATAAAAGAAGAAAAGTATAAGAACTCCAAACAAGTTGAACGAGTAGCTCAGACTACACAGTTCTGCTGTACAGGGTGAGTCACTTGCCTTTTTTATCATCCTCTTCACACTCGAGTTCCAATTATTTCCATTATTGGTACAATTTGATATTATAAATAAATGTCAATAAGTGGAAAAGACTCGGTAAATACTCTTTTATATTAAAATTACTCAACACCGTATAATCATACCACTTTCAACGACGTATATCCATTATTGGCGATTCAAAGGCAAGTGAATCACCCTGTACATTTTACTTAATATATCGAACAATGATTTTCGGCGAATGTATTAATCTATCGGACAGCTAACATTCGTCGACGACAGATAGAAAAATCGTCGGACACATTGCTTCTGGGGTATGAAATTTAGAAGGCGGCCGGTGTAACTCGAACTAGGAATAGAGGCACCGACTGAAAAGAGTGGTCGTTAGAAGTAATACCGATACGCGATCAGGATTCCAGCCTGGTAAGGTACACCCTTCTTTGATCTCTTTCAACTCGCCTCGCTCACCAAGGCCGTTTTGCGGCTCGTCATTAAACTCCTGGCACACGTATCAGCCGTGCTAGCAGCTTCTCTTTCTCTCTGCTTGCGGTGGCCGAAGCCGCTCGAGATAATAATAGGCGAAATTTCTACTGGTTCCCTGCTTGATTCGCAGGAAGTCACTTCCGTTAGAAACAGCGTTGTTCTCCGGCGAACCGGCAACTCTTCTCTCCACTCTATGTTTCGCCCGAGTCTCTATCAGCACATATATACATATAGGTGCGTTCCACGTTTTCCAGGTGTTTCTTCCTGTCCTACAACGAGCACACACTTATACAGACAGTGAGAAATGTATAGCGTTCACTGGAAACCACCTGAAACACAGGTCTCCCTAGTTGCGGAGACACTCGGACTCGACGTCCGGCGAAAAAGTTAAACGGAAGCTTGCAAGAATCATTTGGCATAACGAAGGGAACAAAGGTGATTCGAATTGAAGTCGATGCGAGTATTTGGAGAGTGTTGGGCATTTTTCACCCTTAATACGACATATCCGAGGTGCAGGCATTGCCACGTTTCTCTGGGTCACTGGTGTAAGAGCGTGTGTCGAGCGACGCACCCAGGTTGCCACGGGTGCGATTCCTGGGCCCCTATCGCTGGAGTAATCGATCCAACGTATTAAAGTGACAGAAATTGGCCGCGCCCGAGGTGTGCTGTCGTATGGAGGGGCGCCCCGGTCGTCGGGTCCCCGTCATTTCCATATTGTAATGCCCCGTATCCTGTCGCTCGGGCACCGGCTGATGTTATGCCGCTAACAAACCATTTAGACCAGGTGTTAAATTGTCTGTGACGCCCGAGTGCTCGCTCGTTCTCTGTCGGCATCGAATTGCTTTCTTCGTTCTGTCCTCTCGTCATCCTCGGTGAGTTGTCTGGTCTGCCGTTCGCTCCGCAAACTAGCATGCGGGGGGAATCAGTCCGAAAAGTATAGCGAGGCCCAACTAGTCTGATAGAGGTGGACGCACGCGCGACAGTACGTGTGTAGAGAAGGTCGGTCCCGAGACGAGCGTTAATGGCTGCAAATTGGTCAGAAAAACGACTGGGCAGTCGTTGGGCTTGGCGGTCGGGCCCCGGCGGGGAAAAAAGTTCGGGTCCCAATACGCCGTTTCCTGTTTACGATCGCGCGCGAACGAGCGGTCGAGCGGAGAAGGTCGGGGAGAGTTGGAGCAATCGGAGGATCGAGAGAGGTAAATCGGAGAACGAAACGCCAGGGAGGAGAGACGCTGCTCTCTCTTCCCGTATCGTCTATCTCTCTCCTACTCGTTCCTATACTCACCCGCCGCGCGCGCACCCTCTTTATCGCGCGCGTGTCGATCTGTTGCTTTATTTCGTCGGAGGGTAGAGAGACTTCGTGACTGGTTATAATCGATTCGATCGACCAATTCGTCGGACGGAGTCATTAGTAGACGGTCGTCATGAAATTTAATCCTTTGCTGCATCGCTGGGCTCCTTACTCGTTCTTTTTGACACGATGACCGTGCCTGATAACCGACAGTCCGGGAAAGGGGTTGACCGTCGTCGCCCATCAAACTGTCCACCTAATACCGACTAATAAGGCGCATGAGAAACAAAAACCCACACAGACAAGCTAACACATATGAGAGAAGAAGACCGTCGCCCGCGCACCTCGATCCTCGGTTATGGCGATACTCTGTTACTCCTTGATACTTTAATTGATAATGTGTCGGAGCTCGCTAATACCGCGCCCATAGAGGGAGAAAAGAAGCGACCGGCGGCAGGATTACGGGAGCGGTAAGAATTAATTAGGGGATTTTACGGCTTTCATTGCCTTTGACATTTCGCGCTTCTGACAGGGAAGCGATCGATAGCCACTCTCCCAAGAGATATAAGTGCGATGATGACCCCGGGATCAACAGTTACTGCCAAGTTATTACCGGTCGACTTCGATTCCGATAAAGTTCGGCTTTAATGTCACTTTGTGTTCACCGGCGCCGCTGGGACCACTACTGCATTCCGTCGAATCTTTAAACCTAAGATGATTCGAGAGTCATTGACTCGTGGAAAGGATGGGCGGTGATGGCAGGCATCACCGACAGGCTTGGTAATCGCTCGAAATTGGCCGGAAAAGAGGCGAGCTGTCCTCCGCCAGACACAATCTTAATCTCCCAATGATTCTTAAATCATTCCGGCGGCGCCATTCCTTCTCATGATTCATTAGAAACTCTTCTTATCCTCCTAGAACCAAAACCCCTTATAACTAGGAAGTAACAGCTGTTACTAACACAGTCAAATCAGCGTTGCTCATTTCATGCTGCTATCCAGCATTAACCAAGTGATTAACTTACAGAAAGCGAATGCTCATGCGAATCGAGGCTTCCAGGTGTTCCGGCGTATCCTAATTACTTAAACGTTAGTTACGACTGTGACTCGGCCTATCTACTAGGCGCCGATAGCTAGCTACGATTAGAAGGCCACCGGATAGATGATATCTAGAACTAGTTTCGCTCCTAGCACTCTAAGCAGGCTTCCTTTTCCATCCCAGTAATTACACGGGTGTCCAACGAAGAGGAGAAATTTCGGGTTCGAAAGTGACTCGAGGCCATTGCTACTGGGTGCCGGCCGGTCACCGTAAAAGTGAGCATAGCTCGTAGCGATAATTTCTCCCTGGAGAACGTGAAACACCGTCAAATGGATGCGTGGCCCGACACACACACACACACACATATACTTAGACAGAAGGATTGCTTCGAAGGATTCTCTGGTTGAGGGATCGAGTGAGAAGCAGCGCGGAATATCAGGTGCGGAAGGAGAAGGGTTGAATCGACGAGGGGAGGGGGTGGTTGGGGTCTGCTCGAAGAAGAAAAGGGTGGGGCGGCGAAGGTAGGACTGAGTCGTGCTCCTGTGTGGGCCTTGAGCAGAAGCCTTAAGGGCCTTAAGTACGGCGGGGCGCCTTATCTCGCCTCGTTACTTCGCCTTAACGGCGGCGAATGCTTGAAATATATCGGCGCGCGCGCGTTCACCGGCTTCCGTAATTCCGTGTGGGGAGGCCGCTTAATTTGGCCATTAGCGCGACCACGCTTATTCGAAGGGTGCAATTATTCCGCCGAAAAGCCAAGGCCTCTCATCGATTTTCACCTGGCCAACCCATCCTCTCGCAGCCAACCGTCTCGGACCTCCTCTTCATCGTTCACCCATTTATGTGTACCCTTCGACTGTCACGTATTCCTACAGGCACAAACGATGCGTGCCAGATATCGCTCCTCCTAACTCACCCTGGTGATCTGATAGCAGTTTTAATTGCCAGTGTAGAAAATATTCAATACATACCACCCCGACGGCTATTACCGCGTGGTAGCAAGCGATCGATCGATTCTTATCGCTGGCCGACTTTGCACGTCGCTGAGCGGTCAATCTGAAAATTTATCTACTTTCTCACTTTCAGTTGATGGTAGGGTGAGTGATAATTCCTGGAAAGAGTCGTCGATCATCGCCTGTGACGACTAAGCGGACACAAGGAATTTCGAGATTGTATCACTTTTTTAGTGAGTAGGTCGGAGTCAGTTTCTGTGATAGACACCATCTTTTTCACGGAAGCATCGTCGAGCAATCAAGGTTGCATGAGACACGCCAGGACAGTTCGGTAGGAAGCAATGCGAATCAATGAGAATGTTTCGTGTGGAAGGTTTAATGTGTTTGGAGATCGCCGGACTGTGAATCGCGTTGACGAACATCCTAGGACGACGGTACCAGTCGTCGCCGTTGCTCTTTGTAACGAAAGAAACTACTGTCGTCTTCAATTTTGCAAGATTATAGTTACAACAGAACGTAGGACAATGAAAAGTTGACACATTAATTGGTAGTTAGATATGTTTTTAATGACAATAGAACGGTAAAGTCACATCTTTCGCAGTGACGCGCTGCTTCCTCGAGGAAGTAAACCATTTGATTGCGTGTAATTTCATGGGCTTGATTGATAGCCCTTTCGTTTTTCCTTCCGTCCTCCCTTAGCAGACTGTTTCCAAACGGTGCTCACGCGAACGCCGAGTTTCGCCCTTGCATATTTCACTCCTTGAGTCGCTCTAGCGGTGAGGAGGGAGGTTCTAATCGGGCGGCTGGAAGTTCGCTTGTTTTGCGGATGCGTAAATAAGAGCTTTCGGTTAATTAGTGGCCAAGTAGCGACCGTGTTCGATAGTTGCTAATGACTGGTTGAATATGAAAACCTTACGACTCGTTGGGTTACTAAATTATCGGCTTATCATGGAAGCGAAAATTATTAATTTTTCGATATTCTTTTTGGTATGGCTAATATTAAAATGTAAAAGGTCGTGAAATGGAGTACTGGAGCGCTCGTTCAGTAGTTCTCGTGAATTTTACTGGGATTAACGAGGAGAGTGCTTCTCATGCGACCGTCAATCAAGCGACGATTTAAGCAGTCCAAGCTACACGGACGAGTCAGACGCGTTCTGGTACGAACTGTCACGGTACTTTTGACAAAAGGAAGTTAAAAACTTGAGCTAGGGATTCGAGGTAGCCCCGTAAAGGAGGGCGCGTATGAGCGGCGACATGATAACGAGACGATGACGGGCCAATTAGATTTGAAAACGTGGCAGTAATTTCCTTAGCCATACTAAAAAGCCTGTGGCCCGTGGAATGATATATTTCAGTGGGAGTGCGAGCTTTGGGGAACGGCTCCTGTAATTGGCTAGGGAAACCTCTAATTTCCTTTCTGATCGATAGAGGCCTCCATCGCAAAGTCGACAGGCTGGCCAGAAAAAGCCAGAAGGAACACAGTTTCATTTCGGCTGACTACCTGACAAACACTGTGGCTTGCTTTTCATGTCGGGAAACCTCTATTCGTTACCAAGAGCCAGAATAATTATTCCGTGTGAGAAGAGTCCTTCGATTAAATTAATATTCCTTACCGCTTTGTGGTCCCATATCGAACCAACCTCGACGTCACATATCTTTTACTAACTTAATATAACTATCCTAAAAATAGAGTAAGTGTGCAGGGTTAATTCGACAAACAATCAAGTAAGAAGGGGATTGTCGAATGAAGTAGAAATATTGAATCGAGAGATTCCTTTCCTTCGGCAGGAGGCCTAAGGTTCGCAGGATTCCTGGGTGCACCTGCAGTCCAGATTCGCGCGCGTACACCGTTCGCATACCAGGACGACAAGGACTTTATGGCCGGGGGCCTACGAGATCCAGGATCCGAAGTGAATTCTTCCGATCGCTAGGGCTCTGCCGACGGCGGGCGATGCACCATTGGATTTTTCGATGGCACGTCGCCGACTTTCACACCCTAAGTGGCGCGGTGCCTCTGTCTCCGATACCAATACAGCCGATCCTTGGGACCGAACACCGGCTGCTGGGCCGCACCGACGCCGCTACGCACACTAACCACACACGGCTGAATAAAAGATGAGATTCACACCGAGTCTTGTTCGCGGCACTCTTTCGCTTTTTCTGTCGCTTCTGCCGAGTTAGCGCGGCCCATCCATCCCCCCCCTTTGCCCCTCTTCCACTCCCCTTTCGGCCCCCGCCACCACCCTATACCGCCTCCACCGCTTCTCTGCCACTGTAGCGCTTAATAAAGTGACTTCAGCGGCCCTGCAAAAGCACCGACCGATCTTCCTCGTCTCTCCTCGTCGTTTAGACCGGTCCTTGACACCCGCGGGAACTTGCCTCCCGATCTTAGGCCCCTCTCAGACAGACCCTCTTCCCCCGTTTTATCTCGTGGCGATGGCCCCCGATCGACTAACTCCGACAGTAAGCCAAAGATTCTACTGATGTATTAGTCGAGAGTTGGAATTGGGGATAATTCTGAAGGAGTTCGGATTTTTTAAAATAAAAATCTGTGTGAATGGATATAACAGTCGGTGGATCATGAGATCAGAGTGCCGATGGACCACACGAATGTAAGAGGGTAGCGTGGGCGGAACGACGTCGTTTATGGGATATCGGCGGTGGGCAAATCAGACGATCGCCATAAAATTGATAAAGTAACAGTAATTCACGGTCGGTGGATGCCGCTGGCTGAAAGGGGCCTTACATCTACTAAGCGCTCATCCTCGATCGAATGCTCTTGGTGAGAGAGGCTGATTCTTGAGAGTGGTGGAGACCGGTTCTGCCTTCACCGAGGTGTCGATAAATCGCTCGATAGTGTTAACGAAGTATTAAACGCGCCTGTGTCTTTATTTATCTCCCGCTCGCTCCCTCCTCACGCTCTTCATTCAGCACTCTCATTCATCGAGTCTCTTATCCCTGAAGCCAAAAACAAAAGAGAGGAAAGAAATCGTTACGATCTTATCCATTCCCACGTCAGCCTTTAACTTGAGGTATAACGTGTTACGCTCTCTTTCTCTCTTTCTATCGCATTCCTCTGACTTTCGGTGGGCGAGCAGAAGCAAGCGTGCGTCTCAGATGCCTGGCAGCAAGCTATGCTAACAATGGCGGAGAGTGATTTCCCGTAATTATCACACGTTTACCGTGCACGCCCTGCCACTCGAGGCGCATCCTTGTTGCTCGACGACAGCCACGCACACCTTGTGCTCGCTCACGCACCCTCTCTTCCTCTTTCTTCCTCGCGCGCGGTTTGTTGCCTGCATTCTCACCCGATCTCGGTCGAACCAAGTTCCTCCAATGTGTACGCCGCCGGACACGCCGAGGCACAGATGTTAACCCGCAGCTAAAAAGCGCATAGTAAATGAGCGTCGTAAAGGTAGCGCGTTGCCCTTTAAGGGTACTGTACCTCGTAGTTTGTTGAGTTCGCATGTCTCAACTGTTCACTGTGCAATCATCGTCCGCGGCGTCTAATGACACCGGTATCGTCCAAGCAACGTGCGGGTATAGATGAAGAGAAAAGAGTGACAAAGAGAAAGAGAGAGGAAAGAAGTTGCAATCTAGGTGCGCCCTTCGCCGGTAAGGATCGTTCTCCGGAATAATGAAGAGACACCCATAACGACGGCACAATTAAACTAGACTCAGCCGGGCAGACAGACAATTTGCATCGGTGGCAGCAATTCGCTCCTCTCGCTCTTCTTTCTCGGGGTACAAAAGTGAAGAGAACACTTAGTCATACTCGGCTGGCGGGAAGCTTTCGTTAGACTGCACTCGATTTGCAATGCAAAAAGCGTCCAACCATTGGCCATCGTACTCAGTTTCTACTGTTAGAAAGAAAAGTGTTGTGCCAGCACCGAGTGGATTCATTCCTTGTCTAGTCAGACCGGCATTGCCATCCGTAGGGTTGAGGTAAAACTGTTTACACGTCCGGTAGCGCGCTTGTATGAACATCGTCGAGAGAAGAGGTCAAAGAAACGGAATTTCAAGTTCGTATGTACTTAAATGCAAATGAACCGCACAAATGGATCGGTCGGTTCTATTAAAACATTTTAAATATCGTTCATCCCGATGGAAATCCGGGATACCGAGTGCTCGAAAAAAAAGATCGATCCACAGGGGGGCGGCGGGGGCTAGCGGGGAGCCCGGTGAATTTTATGCGACTTCCGAGGGGTTTTAATTCCCGCGGTGAATCTTGATTAAATTACTGACATCGTTGCCGAGCGAAATTGATTGCATTAAATCACATCGTCCAGCGAATGAATTTATATTCTGACAAGAATACGTAGCCCATAGTTATTTAAATTAAGAGCAATCGCCAATGAAGCTTTTCGTAAAGACATTTTCATTGTAAGAAAAACGTTTAGTTACACCAGTCTTCATAGAAATGTATTCAACCCCCTCACATAATGGAATAAGTAGCCGTTATTCCACAGCCCTAGATAGTTACCCCTAACTATTTCCACTGAAGAAAATTATTCCCTTTGCAAATTTGATATCCCCATCGATGAAGAAACGTGGTAACACGCACCTGTGATCAGTCAATAACGTGTTAGTAGTAGTCAAGCGAATTCGTAGTTACATATGTAAGAGGGTCCCAGCAAATTGGAGGAATCGGGACTAGTGCGTTGAACAGGAGCGGTGCAATAAGATAGATAAAACGTTCTCTGAGCCGTGTGAGCCACGGTGCGAAGGTGGAATTTAATGAACCCCCCGGGGGTGTCGGCCGGGGGGAAGTGAAAGGTCGAACAGTGTATAAGCGAGAGTAGTGCGAGTCGGTAGAGTTGGCCCCCGGTGGGTGCGATCGTAAACGAATCAAAGCTTTCCACTCGGGCTGTAAACCGATACGATTAAGCGCCAGTGCGAGCCACTGCAAAGGCTTGTAAAGACCAATTAACACGAGGCGCGCGACTAGAATTATAAGTCATCCCGGCTGTTACAGCTGTTACAGCTGTGTTAAGTCTCGTACGCATTGCGTCCACCACCCAGCTTCCACCCCCACATTCTCATAGGAAAGCTGGAGTCAAGTGATCATTCTGAGATAAGAACCGGGTGGAGGTGGAGAAGTAATCTTACTACTAATTATCTTAACGTTCAGTGTCCAATGTCACTGATACGATAGTATCCTGGAGTGTTCCAGGTGCGAGCCCAGTTTCATCCTATCTGGAACATCTGATCGTCCTTAAACGCGCCAGTGGTTCATTGTGAATTATCACTCGATGATACCCAGTTCGTAGGACCCGTTTCCTCTACCTTGAGCGAACAGATTGCACTCGTGTTCTCACTTTGTACTCGTAAAGTAGAGTGTCGTATCCGGATAGTCGAAGCTGTGACTCCTTTTCCGTGTCACACTAGTAAGCAAAGGGTGACTCTGATCTTCAACAGATAAGAACGTGCCTGATGTTTAAGGTTTTCTTTACAGTTATTTCTTCGCACCACTAGTGAATTCTAATATACAATATCTCCAAGTTATTATCACTTTATTTAAGTAAGAAACAGATCATATAACTTGATATATCCAACGCGATAAATTGTAGTTCAAATTAATATAGATCGGCTGACAGTGCATCCGGTGTGTCTCTTGTTCTCTGACAACACTCGTTTTCCATGCAACTCGTCACCGGTACAAAACCAGTTCCACGTAGTCCCTGAAAAGCCGCAGCAGGCAAGGCTTCCTCGCCCTTTACACCAGCGACGCGTTGCGTATGCTAATTGAGTTGCATTGGTCCGACACTTGCCCGCTACCGAGATCTCATCTACTCCTTTTGGTCTACTCAGCATTCGCGTCGTCGGTTTCCAACAGGCCATCTATTTACACCGCGCCAGTCCTGATAGGACATCTAGTCAGGACGTTGCCAGAGAGTCGTTCAAGGGATACACATTTACTAACACACACACACACACACATATGTGAAGGGGGTCCTTTGAAATTCAGGACCAATCAATCCTAAATCCTGCGGGCGATAATCTGCCGACGCCTTGGTTGCCTGCTTTCGGTTGGATCCGGATGCATGAGTGGTTGGGAGATCAAGGGTTGAAGGGACAGGTCGAAATCGAAGTGGAAGTAGCGAGGCGAAGAGGTCGGCGCTCGATGAGAAGAAAAGCCTGCCGAAGATGAGGAGGAGGAGGAGGAGGAAGAGGAGGAGGTTGGAGAGATCGTGGAGGAAGTAACGGGGAATGCTCGCAGGGTCGCTCGCGTGGAATTAAGGCTCAGCAGGAATGAAGGATGGAGGACGGGGAATGAGGATAGGAATGGTCCAAGGGAGGCTGCGGGATGAAGCGGGGAACGCACCGGTAGAGAATGCCAGAAGACGAGACGAGCGTTCAACGCTGATGGATGGAGGCCAGCATCCCCAATGGCGGCGATACGCCGATCGTTCTTCCTGTCGGGCTGCTTCGACGGCTTCGGCCCGTCTGCTAAGCGTCTCCGATAAAATCGCCCCCTCCCAGTCCACTGGCATCCACGCTTATGTCCCACCCGGAGGAACGTCCAGTTTTTCACGAGGAGACAAGTGTCGCCCGACACCATTGCCTCCTTGCGAAAACCGCATTCACGTGTGCTACCTGCTCTCAACGAGAATCCTTCCACTATTGCTACTCTCTCGATCTACCTTCTCGTTTCTTTCCATTAAAGAGCTACATTCATACTTATCTTCATGTAATTTTATACCGTCGAAGATCTCTTCGAGATAAACATAATCTTGTTTTATAAAGTAGACTTTGACCCATTGAAGATTTTATACTGTATACTGTTAAGTTATTAAATCTTAAGTTTTGATAATTTATTTTAGTCATAGATAACTGAACTCGTTCTCACTGCGCCTTCGTTTTACCGCAGTAAATCGAACCCCTTCTGATTTAATATTGGCTTGGTCAAAGAGTCTCGATGTGGTTTCGCTGGAAGACAACCATCGCCAAAAACCGCACGAACTTTCTTGCCAAGCCAGTGAAAGGGCGGCGGTTGGAATTAGTTTCTGGTTTTAATACAAAGTATCTCGAGCTATCTTTTGCAACTCTCGCCGCATCCTCTTCGAATCTATCTGGAATAGTCAGGTTGATAGTAGTGGGGAACTGGTGAATTCTTGAAATATTGGACGAATACTATGACGACTCGGTGGTACATAGTGCAGCCGGAGTACTTTGCGTATCGGAGAATGCTCGGTTGCTTGGAGGCAGATGCCCATTGCCTCCTGGCCAGTGTCCCCTTACTTTGTTACGCGCGCATCGATACGATCCGAAATACCAAGGATTTCACCGAGCACTGGAAGCTTAAGTGTTCGTTTATGCGGACGCGAGGAACTCGAGGAACTCTCGGTTCTTCTTCGAAGGACACGAGCGGCAATCTCCTCACCGAGACGCGAGTACAAACCCTAAGCGCCTCTACAGTTACTTCGATGTCTCGCTATCAATTAGATACGAGGCTGGATAGAGAGAAAACACGTCGCGGAAGTACTTACATCAGGATTCTTGCTTTCTTGCTTGACTTTGCTCTGCCAGTGCTTCGAAGATCACTGTGGATGATGGTACCCGGGTTTCTCCCGATGCAAACCCTTAAGAATATTTCGAAAGTTTCGAAAGGTTCTAAGTAATGCCTTGAGAAAGAAATGTTATAATTCAATGGGGGGAGAAAAAGTGAGAGACTTTTAAACATCGATTATTATTGTTACATATTTCTTTTAATTGTAATGAATAGTTGTGAGATGATATTAAGTATGATGTGAAGGGTGAATCGTAACTTTGCCATCATTCGTAATTCCTGAATATCCCCCTGACAGTCGACGATCATTATGATACTTCTTCCAAGAAGTTGCGCGCCTTCGTCAGGGTTTAATAGACTTTATTGTTTTACGAGCCAATTATAGATTAGCTTCGCGGGATAGCTGAGCCCCGACGGACCAGTGAACGTTTCTAATGAATCTACGAAAAAACTCCTACAAATTTCTTTCGCCGCCGTCTCCCTTGTAATCTCCCTGCTGGCTCGTTCTTTCGCCGCCATTAACTTCCTCCTTGATCGCCGGGCGTCACAAATTTTATCGTCCCCTCCTTATGCCACCCGAGCAGCCGAACGCTCTCCTTATCACAGAGCCTGGCCCTCTTCCTAATTCCGAACTGTGTCTACTGTCCACGCCAAGTGAAGCTGCCCGACCTTGCAGCTGCCCTATTCTACTGAAAGATCGGGCACAGCTGAGTCCGATCCAATTTGGCGAAGAGTGCCACCACTTACAGGCTAGTGCGCCTTCAGACAATCACTTGAAACATCGTCGCATAGGATATATTTTCTCATAGTAATACAACTTTTAAATCAACAAGAAGTTAAAGCTATTGCAATTGATTAATGCATTTTTAATGCGCTAATATTAGCCAAAGGGTTAAAATTTGTGATGCATATTCGAAATTCGAATATTTTTAAGAGAAATTCGAGTTTCCTCGCGAATGGGAATGATGTTCTGCCATACAGACTTTTCATGAAGTTACTTTCTCGAGCAAGGGAAGCTACGACGCAGGAGTATCATCAAGCGTCAGTAGAATCGCCGAGCTACGACGCCGCCGAGAAAGACGACGGAAGAAGCAAAAGAGGCACTCACGAAAGAGAGTGGAGCCCTGCCGATCTTATCGGCGAAAGAGTTGAGGATATTTCGTAGTTTCACCACGTTTTCGGTTTTCGTGCGCCCGAAAGCAAAAGGAAAGGGGATCCTTATGTGCGCGCGGCTCGGCATGCTCTTTCCTGCCGAGCAGAGCATTCCCAACTCTCGACCAGGACGAGAACGTGCACCGGAAACCGTGGCCGGAGCGCAGCTTTTATCTCGAATGCATCTGACACCCGCGCGTCTTACCTCCAACTCACACGGACGCGCACCCACCGAAATGTCCATCTCGCACGTGCACCGTCGTATGAACCTCTCCTATCTTCCCTTGTAGACCAGTTTATGCTAAGCAAGACTCTTTCCCTGAAAAAGCAAGGATCGAAAGCTAGATCAACGCAAGAGAAACACACAAGAATTTCCATCGTTTAATAACATCAAAAACAAACTAACTAGTATTTATCAATAATACTATTAATCATAATAAAGTTCATGAGACTCTGCCAATGGCAAAGATGAAGATCTTCCGTTAGCCATTCATCAATGACAATAAACAGCTGCCCGATCGAATTCAGCCAATCGATTTTAAACCCAAGGACTTCCAATGGTCGAAACTGGTGGCTGCTTGCAGAACGATACTCTACCCTTACTACTTGGCGCACATTGGCTTTGTATCGGTAGTGGGCTCGTTTCCGGGGAACATCAGGCACGAAGCAAGGCTCTTGGATCTCGAGAATGGGGATCTTTGAAGGGACGGAGCGAGGATCGAGGTGGACACGAGTGGAATAGAGAGATCGGTTAAAGCGAATGGCGGGCAAGCGGGAAGGTGGACGTCGCCTTTATCGGCAAGGGTGTCGAAAAGATAGACATCGGCCAGGGAGAATACGGCGACCAAAGCGAGATCACCGCCACCGGCTGAGATAAGGATCGCGCGGTCCGGCGGTCCGGCCAATACAGATCGTTTACCGGACGATCGGAGATCGGCATGGATATGTGGCGAGCAGCTCCTTTATAGTGTCCCCGCGGGATCGTTCCAAGCCGATGCAATTAGATCCGGCCAGCCGGCATCGACAAAGAGAGAGCCGACCGATCTGCCACTCTTGGCCCCGTCCACCTCCTCCTCCTCGAATCTTCCATTTCCGTGCGGCCGTTCCACTCGAACTTTCAACTTTATTGGCCACCCGGCCAATTCCGTGCGAGTCGCCCTATTTTATAAGCAATACCTGAAAAATATCTGTCGAACCGATCGCTTTGCTCTCTCGCGCGAATCTCATGGAAAATTGTAAATATCCATGTATCGCACTTAGTCTTCGAATCAACATAATCATTTCTTCTTGAAGATCGCACATTGTAGAGTTTTCTCCTTTTATCAACTTTCTTCCGCAGGATGAAATACAACCTACGCAGAGTGCTCGCGTGGACTTTTAATGCGCGCGGTGCTCGACGCGTATCGGCGCTGTTCAAAAGCGCGAACAGTCGAGGGAAAAGAGAGGAGGGTGGCAGGCGCCGAGGGAAAGAGAGTAGGAGGGAAGAGTTGAAAGAAAGAGAGTGAAAGAAGTAGTAAGTAGGCGAGTGGGGAGAGTGAGTGCAGAGAGTGAAGGAGGCACGTAGGAAGGACGTAAGGAACGGCGTAAGCCAGAAGGTCCTTAGCCGGCACGGAGATCGGCCTTAATTAACTCGGAGCCCACGAGGAGGAGAGCTCGTTTGCGAGGTCGATTGCCAAGCCGACCATCATCGGGCAAAGAGGACGAAGCAGGATAGCCGAGTGCTCTGGGTGGCCTCTGGGTGGCCGCAGATTCCAGTTTCTCGATAATTGGTCGAGGTGTTTCGACACCCGACCACACCGAACCCTGAGTATGAGGAATAAATCGGCGAACGACTCTCTTCCCTTCTCTCCCGCCTCTATCACTTTACCTCTTTCTCACTGGTTAGAGTCTAGAGTCCGATGCCGCCAGCATCCAAGTCCAGATGGACCAGATGCAACCACGTCGCGCGGTAAGAGAGATCGAGATAGATACGCACGCACGATATTCTTAAGAGCGACACTAAGAAAGACGCCTGCCACCCGATCCTCTCCCGAAACAGCGGGACAATTAATTCATTGGATAGGCTACCGACTTCATAAACGAATGATCATGTATACCAAAGCTTCGTTCGTGCTACGATCAAGGCAATGCTTCTTCCATGGAGCTCGTTAAGAGATCGCCAACAAATTGATTTACGCTAATCAGCGGAAAGAAAGAATCCACTGGTAATAAACAGACTCGAACTTATCAGCACGATGATCTTCTAGGCGGACCTTTTGGATAAACAGATCTGTGCACAGGTATATTTGATCTGTCCGAGGAATGTCGATGACAATCTTTCTCGTTTGATGTATCACTTAATCCACAACGAGTCTTGTTGATGGAAGAATGCGTCTCTATCAACGAAACGAAGCAATTTAACAGACCTTTTGATCTCAATCATCGAAAATTCTAGTTTCACGGAGAAACTTCTTCATTACTACAAGTCTTCTCAACGATTCTAAACTTCCCCTCGAATAGATACGAAACTGGTGATCGACCTTAAAGAATAGAGAACAGGAATCCATTAGAGGATCTCTGTAGTTAGTGATCGATCGCGGCTGACAATCGGCGCGGTAGAGTCCCGCGCTTCACCGAGTTCCACCCCATTTTTGGGGGGTGAATCCTCGAGGGGTGCGCTGACAGAGCGAAGCATAGCTGACTCATCTTGAGCGAAGTGAGTTCGGTGCGTCCAAGAGTGGGTGTATCGGTATCACCCCATGCGTTATCACGTTCCATCCACCCTTAGAGTGTGCAAGCCATCCCTTTTCAGTTGTTGGAATCGCCTCTCTCGACCGACCTGTCCCTTCGTCCTTGCCACGCTCGAGCGTGTTCCTCGTGCGGGGCGACCTTCTCCGTTAATGCTCATCCCAACTCAACTCTCACCCCATACACATACACACACACATAGATATATATGTACACATAGATATTGTGAAGTTCGATTCACTGCTTGGGGTTTGACCGCGTTTATTCGTTTGTGAAATTAGTGCTGGTTTTGTCGGCTCGCCCGACCACCACTGGGGTCCGAGTTTCCCTGATACGAACTATTGCTGGTAATGTCCCTGTAAGCAGCTCGACCTCATGCGTGTCCTGCATGCGTGGAGAATTGTTATTGGCCCGTTCAATATGATAGCCGACAGATTTATGATACTTCTACCATTGGTAATTCGACGGATGTGAAAAGATTATTGGGAATCTCCATGATAGTTACTTGGGAGTCTTAGAGATTTAGGGAGTTTTATGTGTCCAAGTGTTTATCTGGAATACTGTCGATGAATCATGAAGGGTCGGTGAATAAGAGAGTTGTAGGAAGTTAAACGGGCGTTGGTTAAAAAAAAAAAGGTGGAATCATGATTCGAGGTTGATTCTTGCTGGATTGCAAGGAGGAATTCTTTCGGTTGAGAATTTTTGCCGAGCAATCTCGTCCGTTCCGAGGCTGATGACGTGAGTCAATTGTCACGCGAGAGCCGACTTGATCCAATCGGGTAAGCGACGCGCCCTTAATGCCGGGATTTTAACAAGCGCTTTAATCCACCTCGTCTCTTCCCCACCGAGCGTCCCTTCGCCAGCCACAAGCTATGGAAGCAACGTTGCCTTCTCTTAAACGTGCCATCAAAAAGTGCGAAAGCTTAATTGAAGGAATTGGATCTCGCGCTTGGTTGCACGCAATCAGATGATCCCTGCAGTTTAGCCCGGAATACAGAGGATGTCGACGATGAAGGGAGAGTCGGCCTAATAAACGCCGGCCAAGTGTCTACCAAGCCTTAAAGGGCTCCCGTTTGCCCATTACGATCGTAGCTATCGACAACTATCAAGAACTATCAACCACTCTTGTTACATTGCTAGCTATCCTTGTTTTATGCAAAAAGTATAAAGAATCGTTCTTTTCTCTATTAAGGATAGGTGTTCCCAACGTATTGGGCGCTTGTCCAGCATGCACCTTGCGCAATTAAGGTAGCCTTGCCGATGACCGCGCAAGAAGAGTAGCCATTGATCGATGGAATTCACTCGTTCGATCCTCGAAGGCACTTTCTTTCCCATGTGCGAGCAAGCATTCTACCAAGCGGGCCACGCCACGGCGTGCTTACGGCCTTCGTCGTAAGAAGATCCAAGCTATAACTCTGTCTCAGTTTTTCCTCCCTTGTATACTCGACGCTTGTTATAGTTAAGGATAGACATGAGCGTTGGCTCTTGCTGATGGACGAAGCGAAGAGCCTCGTAAACCGTCAGCCAATGACGATAGCCAAATTCAGCTAGGCGTATTGACGACTGAGATGGACCGACTCGTACTCGGTGTTCGGATCGAGTGGAAAAAGCACTGGTTGGTATTTATAAGGTCAATTAAGGGCGGCCGCTCTTCATATAGCTTACGTCTCTATTGTGCAAAAATTGATCGATTAAAAGCCGATCCATAAAGTGTGACGAGGGTTCCGCGGTAATAGAGTTCCGCGAATAACTCGAGTTGGCGAGTACATCGAGGAGAGATGAACACGCACGCGTCGACGAACTTGAACCTGATGAACCAGCGATTCCACGCGTTTTTCTTATCGCAACAGCGAGCGAATGTTCTCACGATGTGACTCTTCCGTCGCCCAATCATCATCGCCTTCCCGGAACAATAACGCACTAATAAAGGGCTCGCTCATCGGTCACGTCTTTTAATGACAACCCTTATTAATCGAGACGAAGAAGATAAAGCTGCTTCATCTTGAGAAGTCACCGTATGCCAGGAGCCCGACGCTTCAATTGGGATTATGTTTTTATAATGAGACCGAATGTCTCGCCCGCGTTTATCGTCTTTCCGATCAAGGCACCGGGTGAATTATTAAGAAGGCCTGGTGATTAATCGAAGCGCCAATAAGTGAGATAGTCGAGCTCGACTCAGGCTGGAATTCAATTTAATTAATACCCGAAATGTCTTGATAGTTCGCCTTTTAAGTGATCCCGCTCGATGATAAGATCCATCTAGGAACAGTGACGATACAGGTGTTCTCGCCTTGCGATCAGCTGTTCTCATCGAGGAGATCGAAAGCCTGTAAATGCTCATTCCATGCATTATTTCAATTCGCACAAGTATGTGTTTACCGAGCTGTCTGGCTTCGCTAAATTGGAAGGGATCGCCTTTCAATGTCAATTGAGTATTCGCTTCGTTACATGATACAATCTGCATCGAGCTATCACCCCATCAAGACCAGTTATAATACTTCGGCATTTCCGGAAAAGATGAAGACCGATAGTAGCGAGTAAACTTTAATTAAGAATCATCAAGGAATATCCAAGAAATGGAAAGTTCTTGAGAAGTGCGCAAAGGTAGTATCAAGGAAAAAGGGCTTAGGTTAAGTAAGGAAATTTTCCTTGCTTCAGACCTTCCGACTTCTCGATGCTCTCGGAAGATAAGGTCCAGGGGCCGGGGTAGAGAAAAGCAGGCGTCAGTGGTAGCAGCTGTGCTCGGTTCACCTGTTGTCTTTCGGCCTAATTACGTGGCTTCGATATAAAGCATCGTGTGTAGACAGTCGATAGTAACATGGTTCGAGTCCTGAACTCGACAAGATTTATCGTTCGATGTTAGTTCTCATCGATGGGACCACACAAGAAATTAGTCAGCTCTAAGGAAACGCGTCGACTGTTGGCCAAGTGTTCCTTGGCACCTTTCGGCAAGTGGACACCTACTCTGTTCAGCCGTCTTTGTCCAGAAATCGGTAAGAAATCAACCGGCAGACGCAACCCCCTTACATGTACTTCCTCCGCTTCTCCACTGTCTGGCGAGAACGGTCTATTCTACTGACACAGAGCACCCATTCAATTCCTCTAAAAGATCCCGTACGAATTCAAGGTTCCTTTAACGCCTGGAAGTGTAAAGACTATTACGACTAACAAGTAACACCGATCTGTTGGATCTGTAAGTAGTAAATGAGTGATATAAATAATAAAACCAGAGACAGCCAGTATGATCATGTTGGACGTGAAGGAACTAATGAGTGCTTTTATTACCAGCCAACTGGGGTCTTCAATGCTACCAGCTTGGCACCGGCAACTGGTCAAGGTGCTCCTCTCTTTTAATGCAGATGTATTTTCCGGGAGAACTTGTAACTAGAAATGAGGGTAGGTTTATTTAACACATTACTCTGCATCAGATACTCAACCCACACTTGTCTATGCCGGTTATAGTTGCGACACTAACGATAAGACGTCCGAGATTGTCCGGTTGAAATGAGCGAAAAAGTCGATAGGAAAGGGAATCGAGTGCCTGGTAAGTAGTATAAGTATAATGAAAAACAGGAGTGTTGGCGTTAATGGGTGGCTCGCGGCGTGCAAAGTCCGTGTCACCTCGGCTAAGTACCCGTGGCTTGGCTACATACCTGCATGCGGGGACTCGGAGGGGGAGAGAAGTCTTGGAGATATTAATCGCGAAACGCCGGTGCTTTGCATAATTCCGTAATGCATCCCGTCGACATTCGATAACATCTTTCGCACGACACGTCCCGCGCGCTCCCGGACAACTACTCCCGGCGCATAGTTAGAGAAAGAGAGAGAGAGAGAGAGAGAGAGAGAGAGAGAGAGAGAGAGATGGATTAATAGACAGAGAGAAATCCACGTGGGTGTTTATTGCCGTGAATAATTCCACTACCCCCCTCCCCCTTCCCACCCCTCCACTTTCCATCCGGCTCGTGCAACTCTGATAGATCGCTATTATCCACGAAATTTACGTAAATCGTGCGACTCACTTCCACCTACGCTAACCCTTCCTGCAAAGCATCCAACAAGGTCCAAGAAACAACTGGAAACCATTCCACAACTATGTTCTAAGAAACTTCATTGCCCGGAAAATAGTCGATGTAACCAACGTCCAGATTCACCAGTGAGGAATGATGGATGACAGTTAAATATTTTGTAGAAGGAACCCAAGAGAATCGCAGCATCCGGCTGCCGGGTCAATTCGGTACTTAATGGAGCAAGGATCGGGGCGAAATTGCCATTGGTCGTCCAGCGGGAAAAAAGCAATGCGTGTCAAGCGAAAGTGACGACAGGGTTTTGAGAGAGAAGTTGTCGGTGGTGTGCAATGCTTGTGAAGTGCGAGGGTGCTTGGTTGGCCAAGGAAGGAAGAAAGGAGACGCGAACGCGCGGGCGCGCGCGACAGTAGTCTTCTTCGTTTTTTCGGCCGATAACTCAGGCTAGCCTGTCAGCGCTCTCTCATCCGCGGCGGCACGAGTGCATTCGCCTCCCATTTTACATTTTCGATTAGCCGAAACACGACGTTGCCTGTCCACTCTCTTATTAACGCGTCTCTATTCCACCGTGAAGTGAGTCCTCCCACTCTTCTACCCCTGTCTTCTGTCTTTCTCTCTCGGCTCATATCCTCGTATGTGTGTCTCCCTTTCAGCATTCGCCTGTACCGTGCTGGCACGCTGGTTCCTTCGACTTCTCTACCCTTCTCGCTCTTTGCTTCTTTCCCCCTCTCTCTATCTCTCTCTCTCTCTCTCTCCTTCTCTTTGGAACATACACACTCACACATGTTTCTCCCAGTTCCGTCCCTTTCTCTACCCGCGTAGCAGCGCGGCGATAAATTTTCGCCGGCCGACACCGAGCGATATTTCCTTGCCGTTTGTACGCGCCAGTTCCTCTTTTTGCGTACGACGCGGGCGCGCGCGCGCGCCAGCTACACACGCGGCTAAACGCGCCGCGTATTACGGTTAAACGCGCCGACGAAAAAAAAGGGCCTCGCCGGTAAGTACCATTTCAATTTGCGAAACGGTCGCAGAGCGGACAGCCGCTCTCTACGTTCCTGTTCTCCTTTCGAGTGTCGCTTAAAGTCTTCGATTTTCTTTCTGATTCGGTCACTGGGAGCGATCGAATTCATACAGGTGAATGGATGACGCCGGTCCCGTCATTCATGGCCCAGCAAGAAATCATGTTGATCCACCAGATTAGGCAAAGATGATTATCAGCCGCTTAGTATTGAAAATAGAATCAAAAAGGATGCTGGCGCGCGCTCTATTTTTTTGTGGCGATTGAAGGATGGCAGAAAAGACGTAGTTCCCGCGGTCTGCCTTCCTTAATTCGTACAATGGAACGTAAAGCGACTGGACCGACAGCAATGCGTTTGGACGAGCGCGCGCGTATTATTAAATTACGCCCATTAAAAAGTTTAAAAGGATCAAGCGTGTCTGGTATTCTAGCGATTCCGTGCTCCAACCAGTCTCTTTCTCTTTCTCTCTTGTAAGTGGTGAACTTTCGTCTAATCGACTAATCCTCATTGCTTACTAAACACTCTGACTAGTTACATTTTATGACCACAAGACTTATCACTTATTGCAACAAGTGTTTCTTTTAGTGATCGTTTAACTACCAAGGATCTCTCTTGCGAGTAGATTGAATGACGATTTCATTTTACAGTAGGCGCCTTTGGCAGCGACTGTTCTCCGATCACATTTATAGTCAGTGGCAGGCACATCAATCACCGTGTCCTCCTTCCCGGCGTCTTCTTCTCATAGACGACTTCCCGTTTCTCACCATAGCGTTCCCATTTTCACCGATATACTCTACCAGAGACACAGTGTTCCCATCGTTCTTGCCTCTCCTGTCATTCCCGGCGCTCTCTTTCTTTCAGTCTGTATGTACTCTCCTCGGGAAAACGGACTTTTTCCACATCGCGCATCTCACGGCCCCCTGTCATTTTTGTCATACTCCCGGTTCACCCTAATGGCGGCTAAGTGCTGCCGTTTAACGGGATGATGATTCTTCTTTTAAGAGGGACATGCCGCGATGCCGCACTTAGATTGCGCATATGGGGATCGTGATAATGCGCTCGATTGTACTTTCTTGCTGGCACATTGTCCTACCGGTAGTCAAGTTCTCTTTAACCCTCTTGTACCTTCCAGCCTTCAACTCTTACGAATGAACACGAATGACGAGGACTGATTTACAGAGTGCTTTAATAAGTATTGTTTCTGAATGAAAAGGGAGAAAAAGTCTGTGAAGAGAAGAACATATATAGAGAAAAGGCGTATGAGTAAAGAAAGGGTGGTTGAAGGGAGATAATCAGAGAGAAGAGGAGAAATTAAAAGAGAAAAGGAGTCGGCGACGGTGCCCCGGCGCCTTGCGCCGATCTCGCCGTAAATCCTGTTACTCGGGCGGCGCGTCGGTGCCGTGGAGGCGCGGAGAGCGCGCAGGTGTTGCCGAGGTATCCTCGTTATTTATTGATTTACTTAATTCGGCCAAAGAGGACCGAGCGGGCCCCTCGGCGTTTGAAGAGAGCCGGCTCATTTCGTGATTAAAAGACGTTACGGACGCCTTGGCGCAGCATGTGTGTGGCGGCAGGATTCTCGCCGAGGGCCTGTCTCCCCGGCACAACTCTCTCTTGCTCCCTCTCTCTCTCTCTCTCTCTCTCTCTCTCTCTCTCTCTCTCTCTCTCTCTCTCTCTCTCTCTCTCTCTCTCTCTCTCTCTCTCTCTCTCTCTCTCTCTCTCTCTCTCTCTCTCTCTCTCTCTCTCTCTCTCTCTCTCTCTCTCTCTCTCTCTCTCTCTCTCTCTCTCTCTCTCTCTCTCTCTCTCTCTCTCTCTCTGTGTCTCCGCCTCTCTCGCGCCCACTTCCTACGATGCTCTTTCCTCTCTCCGACGGGAGGAAGCTCGGTCGACCACTCTCCATATTTTTGTGCTTAACGGCTCTCGCCTCTCTCGGTTTATTGCGATTAGACCAAGCCCGCCAGATAAGTGCGAGAGGAAGAGGCCAGGCCGGATGGGGAATTAATACGAATGCTACAGCACATTCGCCGCCCGTCGAGAGACACAGCCGAGGAGTCCCGCCTCGCCCTTTATTTTCTCGCACTTCCCCAGCGTGTCGGGTCTCAAAGGATCAAGTTTAATTTCAATGCGCTGCTCCGACTTTTCTACTTCTTCGGAGTTGCTTAACCTTTCGATAAGTCCGTGTACACCGGCATATCTCGTTACTCGATCAAGGAGATTAGTCCAGTTGGGCGTCGGGCAATTCGAATATTTCCGAGGATGTCTCCGCGGTGACTTTTCTCAAAGGGAAGGATTAATACGAGGATGATCATGATCAGCCCTCCATGATCTTCCAGATCCAGAGGATCGTCGTCTCACCGGCATAGCACCGGACTGCGTGATTTCAGGCCTCGACGGTCAACGTCGTAAAAGGAGCCGCGGAGACGGAACCAATAAATGTAGCTGACTTTAATGTCAATGTGAGGAGAGAGATACTTTTCATATTCCTGGACGGCGAGTTACACTCGAACCGGCCCTGCAATCATAATCTCCTCTTTTTCCCCCGCCATCGCGAGAATTGAGTCGACTCTCAAGACGAAGACACTGCTTCCAAGCTTGGAAACCTTTCTCGCAGTAGGCACTTTTATCCTGGCCCGATATTATTATGGACCACGTATCATCTGCATCCCAGACAACCACATGTTCTTGAATTCTCTGATGACGAGACAGCACGTTTTTCTCATATAAATGTTCTTTGTCAAGACCTATTCCTCATGTCCTGGTCAAAGTTCGAATGTCCCTTGGAAAAAAACGTCGTCCAATGTGATCAGAAACATAAAACTTAACTGCAAATTTCGTTGATGTGTTTCATGAAAGTGATCAGTAAATTGCGGATCCAAATGTTTCGCTGCTCTAATTATACTGGGCGTCGTGTCGTATGCAGGAGAATGCTGCGTCAACTTGGGGCTGCTTTAAATAACACAAATTAAACGTCAAGAGTCAAATGTCATAGGGGAGAGAATCGATACACGACCCGGGAGTGGCTGGTATCCTCCGGCAAAGTGTTAACTCATCCAGTCGGCATTTAATTTCTCCCACAGTTCTGCCTGCCGAGCACACTATGCATAATATTCACTAATGAAATGAGTACGAGATATGTCGAGCTTCGATATTCCTGGCTTATTTTTCCAAGCTAGCTATTCACGCCGGTACTTGAAGCAAACTGCAAAGAAGCCAGTAGACGCAGGCCAATTACAACTCATTAGCGTGCGATCGTTAATCGGCAGCGGGTGCTGGGAGTGTAGTTAATGCCTATTTCCCAATTAATCTTGGCGTTGATCTCGCAGGACGCGCCCCCTTGGATACTTGCACGCTCCACCCCCAGGGTGTCCCAAGCGGTAGATACACGTGGGTCTGCAGATAGAGGGCCGAAAGTGCTGAGAAGTATGCAGATAAGGGATAAAAGGAAAGGAGTGGAGGAGCGCGAGGCAACACGACAGCGAACTGTAAAGGAGAGTGCGGGCAGGGGTAAAGTTTAGGCGAGCTAGATACAGACAAGCAGACGGAGAGAGAGAGAGAGAGCGAGAGAGGGTATAAGTGAGAGGGCCGGAACGGAAGGAAAAAGGAGAAAGAAAGAAAGGGCAAGCCAAGGGACAAAAGTGAGGATCCTGGTAGGAAAGGGTGTAGGATGCGAAATCTCGAGGGGCCTTGGTGCCCAGCGGGCCCCGGCGCCGCGGGGGGCCCCACACGTACGCGGCAACACATCGTCCCGAAAAACCAACATCGGCGCCGACAAATAACTACCCATATTATCCGATCTTGTAGGCTACCATCTCACCACGACTCCTTTGTGAGGGGCCCAACGTTATGTATGGCGCGGCGTCGCTTGGGCCCCGTTGAATCGCCGCGATGAAATACCGCGCAACCGCGTGCGCGCCCGCGCGCGAATGCGCCCCTTCCTCCACGAGTTCTCCAGCTTCACTGCCCACTTCTCGATGTCCACCTCGCGTTTTATTGGCGACTTTTGCCGTGCGACACGGGCCCCGATTCGTCGGAATATTTACCGAATGCGTCGGCTTTGAAACATTAATTGGGACCGCGAACCTGTTAGTGCTGGAACTATGGGCTAAGATTGAGCATCTTCTGACAAGGCCCATTCTTGCGTTCACTGTGCAATTACACCTGCGAGTGAATAAAAGCAGGCAAAGCGCTGGTACCGCGAGAAGTGAAATATTACTCAATGAGTATCTACGATCTCCGTCGCGTGCGCTGGCTCTCGCGATTTAGGGGGCCGTAAGGCCCCACAGCTAAATATGCGATGTAATTCAGGGAGATTCGTGTCGCCGGGAGGACTATCACGGGCGAAGATCGAATGCCGTTTGGTAGAGCGACACAATTAATTTATCGTCGAACGCCGGAGGTGGGAGGGGCCGTACGCGCCGAGGGTAGGAGGCGAGAGGCCCGCACGGAATACCTTTCGCAGCGGCCGGCGAAGGCTGAACGGCAAGGCGGACTGGGCCCGGGCAGCGATTGTAAATCAGGGCAAATTGATCGCAAATCAGCCGCGGCTTCGAGTGCCTCCCACACGATTGCACCAAGTAAGGGAAAGGGCCGCTCGACGACGTCGGGCCCTACAAGGGGCCCCTGCCCGGCGTCGCTCGCAATGCGCGGCACAATGAAAATCGGGGCCTCTCCCGCACCCGGGAGAGGAATGAGAATCGAGTGTGAATAGAATCGTGAGAAGGGGATTGGCTATTCATTAATACGAGGATGATTGCCCATCGAAAAAAGGAAGGTGAAGTAAATGCGAATGGGTGTGCGTGGCACATGTGTGCCGGCGCTGCAAGGCGACGGTGTCGATGTAACCGGTGGGCCTCGGGGCCCCTTTCAGCGTGCACAACTTAAGGCGGCGGCGGCGGCGGCGGCGGCGGCGGCGACGGCGGCGGCGTCGGTGCCCACAAATGCGCCGACAAACGCTGTTCCGCTAGAAACCTCTCCTTCCATCAACCCTCAGCAGGTTCTCCTACCCACACAACGCACCGAGAGCGAGAGCACACCGATCAGGCGAGGCTCCTTCTCCTCTCTTGATTGTACGGCGACCGATTCATCGGCCAAGAGAATCGAGGGAGGACCCATTTCGCCAGTGAGTACCAGGTGCAAATCACAAGTAGGCCTTAGGGGATGCGGCGCCCCACGCCAGACTAGTACATCCCGCTCGGACCCTATACTACTCCGACTCCAGACTCTCCCTGACTACTGAGTGATTTAATGTACGACACTAGTCCCTCCTACCACCCAAGCTATCTTCAAGACACTGGCACAAAGGTGACCGATAATTATGCAAGATAATTAATAACATCCCCAATAGACAATACGTGTGGGAAGATTCAACGCTCGCCTACCTTCCAATCGAAACAATAACTTTACCAGGAACTTCGAAGGAAAGCGTGCAGAGAAAAGATCTAAAAGGTGGCCATAAAAAAGGTCCTTAAGCAGCGATAAAAGGATCATTGGACAGCGGCGCGCGCTCTTTCTCAGCAAGGTGCATCGGTGGCAAAAGTTCCACTAGCCGGCAAAGTGGAATTGGTCAGTGGGTGCACGTTGCCGTCTTCGTCGCCTCGGTCTCCAAGGAGTCGTCGGTGCCGGTGGCAGGGAAGTGCTTGCGTGAGAAACGGAGCGCGTTCCTGCGGCTTGGAGAACGAGAAGGCAAAAGCGGGCGCAGAGTCGTCGAGGAAGGAAGCGAGGGGGTGGGCGAGGCCTCTGGCCTCGGAAAAAAATGGCGAAAAATGCGAACTTCTCACCGCGGTCCGGCGACAAAGGGCTGCTCTGCCTTCACGCCGCTAAGATAAATCTTTCTGTCTCTTTTGCACGAGCCTTCCTGTCCGCGGCGCTCCGTTCCTGCTATTGCTGGCGGACTCCTTGCGACCGGTCTCGCTCGAAGTTGGCGCGCGCTGAGCTGCGAGGTTCGTGTTCGAGGTTCCAAGAGCGCCTCCGAACCGCGTCGAAGCTTCTCCTTTCTGGCCCAGACTCTGCCCCCCGCCGCCCTGCCGCCGCCGCCGCCGCCACCCTCCCAGAGCCCGTTGGCTCTCATTTACACTAGCAGCGGGAGGATTTACTGGCCGCAGAATACAATGCGGACCTGTCCGTGTCCATCCAGCGAGACCAGGAGCCATCCTCTAGTCGTGTACCTCTTCCTCCGGGCTATACATATCCGCCCGAACCTCCCCATCTCTTCCCCTCTCCCCTCAGCCCCCGCCCCCCCTCTCTCTCTCTCTCTCTCGCTCTCCCCCTTTAATCTCTCGCCATTTCTCTCAGCGCAACCTCCTGCTAAATCGTCCCCCTCCTTCTTCTTCGACTCGCCTTCCGCCAGTCAGAAGATCGCACCGCAAAGCTCAACGGGGTGGAAGAGTGCCGAGAATCCGGTGCGATATCTTGCGCATCGACTAGATAGGCTCGACTTACTAGCATGCTAATTTTACGCACAGCTTCGAGAGCACTCTTGTACTTGGCTTTAAGCTCACCGAGCTTACTTACTCTTCTTCTCAAGGGTTCCTCGTTCTTGGATTTAGTTTACACTTAATAGGAAGCTCGTTCCGAGGAATATTCTACCTTAACTATTATACAACCTTCGATGTTTGTATTTAGTTGTCGAAGTCTGCGTTTTCATGAGAGGGCAGACTTTCGAGAGGTGCGTATAGATGAATGTACGGGTTTGTGTATGCATCGATATTTCGACTCTACTGGAGAGAGAGTACAGTGTCGGCGGCCCCGACGCCGAGTGGCATCGTCGAGCGTGCAAATAATGATTGAGTGAACCTAACGACCCGCCGAGGACGTTCGAGTCAGTTGCTCGTCATTGTGGAAACGCGCCGGCCGGGGTTGAGGGGTGGAAAGCCACCGAAATAGGAGGAAGAGCGGAACTCCGATTTCCCGAACCCCTTCCCTTTCATCTGCGACTTTCATTTCGATTCGAGAGAAATCACTGCCGTCGCCGCCGCCGCCGCCGCCGCCGCCGCCGCCGCCGCCGTTGTCGCTGTCGCCGCCGGCCCCTCATCCGCGGCTTGTGATCGGGCGGAGAGTGAAACGGGCGACGTCAGAAAAGATTTCCCGATGCAGAATCGTTTATGGAGTATTGAAGTGCACTTGAGAATCCATTGTGCCTCGCACGAATTGTTGTACACCGATGCCGAATGTACGTAGTATTTGGCGCACTTCCCTTGGCGCAAGGGCGCGCCCATCGTGGCACAATGCCGTGAAGATAATAATTTACAGATGCCCTCGCGTCACTGCACACCGTGTAAAGCGGCTGATTAGCCGAGGCCAAGTGCCCGAGGACTCCCGGAACCCCGACATCTGCGCCTCGGATTGATTTCACTCCCTCGTAACGTCGATGATAACTTAGGGGAGGATTTTGTCGTTTGCCAGGAATTCGTCTACAGGACAACGAAGATCTGTTGATTCGAATAAAGAAACAGCAGAATCCTCTTTTATTCAATTGATACGAAATTCTATTTAAAATTCGAGTATTATTATATTTAAAGATTATATATATTTATTAGGATTATAGATAGCAAAAGTAAATATTATGGTGTAATAGGAATGCGATAGAATGTTTAGTAGAACTGAGGCTACTCTGAATTCGGTGGCGAAGGAAGAGGAACAGGACGAGAATCCTAGAAAATACAAGCTCTCCTAGTAGCGGTTCGCCGGCCCCGAGGTCCTGGCGAACCAATTTGTATGCTGATGGCTATCTCCACGGAATAATTTATAAACGATATTAAACCGTGCTCTTTTGCCGGGCGAGCACGCTACGCGCGCTTGGTACCGAGCAACCCTCAACTCACCCTGGTGCAACCCCCCCCCCTCTCTCTCTCTCTCTCTCTCTCTCTCTCTCTCTCTCTCTCTCTTTATGGCTCTCGTCCGCTGCGAATATAGGAAGCCGGCTAGAAATTGATCGCGGAGAATGCAATCTGTCATCGTGCGAGCACCGAGACGACCTGCAGAATGGTTTATGCAAATCCGTTTTGATCGGTTGAAAGAGTATCAATCGATTCTTCGCTACGATACTTGCACGGCATATGTCGTCTGTAGCCACCCTTGGTTGTACTTTCAATTCTATAATACAGTTTTAAGGTGGTCGATCAATTTCTTTCATTCCTTGATGTTAGTAGTTAGTAGAGTTTATCATTGGCTGAGGGCTCGCGTTGATAAATGGAAGAGCAGTTGGCCGGCAAGTGCCTATTTGAATGACTAATCTCGACGACAATCCTGCTTGATATCACGCCAAGCTTATTCGTGACTCGATCGCATTGATACGGAATGAAGAAAAGACGGGCGGTGTTCGTGATCGAAGCGATTACTATCCAACTGCCTCGTTAGCAATGGAGCACGAATAAAATCGGAAGAAACGACCGCTCGAAAATGTCCACACTCGATAAAGATCTCTGTCTAGGCGGACCACTAGAAAACCCTATCAGACACACCCCTCGTTTCATTTACAATGAAACATGAGTGATTTCTAGTTTGAATTGCATTTCCTGTTATTAGAACACGATCTCTAGCAAGTGGAAAATATATTTTGCGAAGCCACAATGATTAGGACGATAAAAAAAGTCGAGATCGTAATAATTTCCGTCTTCGTGCTTTGGATTAATTTGGCGCCACTGGGATTCGTGAATGTTCCGAATTGCTGTGATTCCTGGAAATCACGAAACTCAACTACCTTTTCTGAGCATTGCAGTACCGAAGAAGAGTTTCACTTTTGTTTATTTCCAGCTTTGGAAAAATGCTTCGAGCTGAATCGTGTGGAAACTGGGCGGTTTCACTTGCCGGCGGGAACGAGTTGCCGTCACGAACGCCTAATCGAGGAAATCTACGAGGCGTGACATTCCATTTTCACGGTCAATTAATGTAAAAAGCGATCAATCGGATCTTGTCAGCGCCGTTATCCCTTTACCACCATGACCTTTCTTTCTCTAGCAATCGAAAGCGACCGATAATTGATCCCTAAGCTCCTCATTAGAAGCTTATCGAGGAATGTTCGTGACTTTTTTCGATGCAAACTTTTCTCCTTATGCTCTAACTCGCAATCAAGCTTGTGCATCTAACTATCGATGACAACGCACTATTGGCAATGACTAAATCAGACATCCTTTACCATTAATAACTGTATCAATTTTCCCCAACGTAATCAGCAAATCTGATTAAATTGCAGGTAACTAATGCGAATATCAATGCAATTTACGCGCTCCGATCTGCCAGGTAATTAAGTTGTGACAGATGGTTATCGCAAAAGTCACTCGGCAAGAAGTTTACCTTGACAGAAACACTCTCATTTTTAATGCCCACCTTTGATTTACTCGATCAACTATAATATTTCTTGGCATTCGCAAACATAGTAATTCTAACATATCAATCGACTTATTAATACCAGGATTGCACGTGGCACGATCAGAATTTACATCCGACTTATTCGACCTTTCAATCAGACGATTATAAAAATGAAGCAGAGAAATAATTGTCACATGACGAGTACTCCATCAACAAGGATTCGAACAAACAAACTCATCCCAACAAATCCATTTGTCTAGTTGGGAAGTGCAACGGGCAGTGCGCTTCCACGCCAGTAAATCCTGGCCCGATAAAAGCTATTACTCCTCGCTGCCAAGTGGTATCCGCGTAACAGAGTGTTAATCGTATCCGAGCACTTACCTGACCGATCTAGCTTCCTGCCTCTTGTCAGCGGATATCAGACCGGGCTATCACTCTCCTTCTCTCTCTCTCTCTCGATAGAGAGTCGTCTGTTAGGCTAGTTAACACGCAGTTCCTCGCTCCTAAAGGAGCTTGCCGGAGCCGGAAGGAGCGGGACACCTTCCGTGGTAGCCAGTTTGAGCGGTTAGTCTTGTTAATCCTATCTCCTGAGATATGATCCAAAGGAGAGGAACGCTTGGAACGTGCACCACCTTTCACCTATCGCGGTTGCCTTTAACGACGACAGATCGCTTGCCGATTCATAAAACTTCCGGGCGTGAAAGTAAAATATCTAAAACCCTTAATAGGAATGGAAATCTAAGAAACATTTAACGTCAAGGATTTATGATGGGACATGGGGAATAAGTGAAGGCATTCCTATATTTTTAAATTAATATATATATATATATATAATTCTTAGTCACGTGGATCTCGGAGGGCGTTTTTGGGGGCGGAGGTAGGGGCCGAGGGGGAGGTGGAGGTGAGGGTTGGAGGAGGGTTTTGTGTGTAAGGGGCCTGGCGGATAGTATACAATATACATTATACAAGCCACGGAATATCACGATCCTCGTGTGCACGAGCGACGTTACTGCTCGTCGTTCATTCTCACTTATAAGCGTGCTCGCCGCACACCACCGTCCACACCTTTATTGCGTTTCCCTCTTTCATTCACTCACTCTTTTTCTCTCCCTCGCAACTCTCGCCACACGCGCGCGAGCGCGCGCGCGTCTTTCCCGAAAGTGTTATCATCGAGGAGATTGAGCAAGGTTTCCGAGATGAACGATCACGTGTTTCGACAGGTTGAACTCTGCTGGATGAGCAAAGAGCGCAAAGACCGAAGTAAGTGCCGAGGCTCCGGAGAATTATTTATTGTGCGGGAAGTAGAGTGAAGGGTTTGGCTGTTATGGGTCGCGCACCGTGGGCCCCGTTACTCGACGATACGGCCCCGGTTCTCCACAGATTTCCGGCGAGAGACACACACACAGACACAGACACAGACACACACATCGAAGTTCGATTTCGTTTCAACTCTGCGTATCGTTGATAATCGTTTTGCAATAAGCGTTTTCATTCCTATGACTCATCCGCTTTCTGCTTTCCACCGAACTTCTGCTTACACTTGGATTCTTTCCACGATTACTGCTTCACGATTCAACAGCAATATCCGCCGTTCTCTACGCTCGTTTCTCGACCCTTCACCAAATCTCACTGAAAATCACTGACGGAAAGGGAAGCAATAATCAAGGACGATACCGAATGTCTATATGCGTCTGTATGTGTCTGTGTGTTTCGATAGTGAGGATGTTCTGTTAATGAAGATGAAATCAGAGCTCGCTGTCCGCCGTCGAGTGGCCGGAAATGAAATTCGTTTGGCTATGGGAACATCATGGGAATATCTATACCTTCCGGTAGTAATTCGGCTCGACCTCTCTTCCGCCGAGTATTTCGGTATATATCTCTGGCAAATACGATCGTTTTGCAAGTCTGTACGCGGGTTAACTCGCTCGAGACGGAAGGCAACGTGCTCGCTCGTGTGTCTTTACAATCACAGGTAGTTTCAATCATCGCTTGGTACAGATAATAAAAGCTTCTATCGAGGTATCTCTCGGACTCGTCGCAGCTTCTCCCTTACACCTTGATTCCTGAACCTCTCTGTCCCATGGTGGTGTCAAGTGTACATGCCCGTTCTGCCCACACTTTCGCCCTCTTTCACGTACACGCACACACACACACATACACACATACATACATACTATCACTGTCATACATCTGCAAATGCACGCACTCGCACTTTCTCACTGACAAAGACTCACACTGATTGCAGGTTTCTCGAGCTCCCGTTACATATTTAATAATTATCTACATCGACGTCTACCATTTTATACAAACCGCGCGCGATTCGGACCGACCCCCCAGTGGTCGGGTTGCGCGCGAGACTCCGAGATTTCCCGAGACGAAAAATGGTTGAGGGGGGGTTGGGGTGAGGGATTTGTGGAAGGTGGATGAAGGGATTTGGGAGTAAGGAATAAAGGAGAGAAAGAGTAGAATGGGTTTCTTGGCCATCGCTGACATTGGCGATGACGAGAGGAAAGAAAAAAAAAAGGGTTCCGGCGAGGAAAGGACTAATACGTACGTGCGCGGCTGACGATGTCCCGCTGATCGGCTGTCGCTCGCCAGCCAGGAAGATCGTCCAGTCGAATCCCGTGAACTCGCACCGCTTTCTGCCTCCCGAGTGGAGCATTGATAATTACTCGCCGGTTGAGCGAGAAACCGGTCCGATCTGATCTCCGGGAGTCGAAAAGGTCGGAGGGGGACATGTTATCTGGAAAGTCGTAAAGGAGAAGAGGCATCGTCAAGGGCGAGATGCGCATCGTCTCCAAAGGAGTTTCTACTGACTTTCCAGACCACGAAACAGAAGCCGAAACATCGCTCCACTTAATTCCCTTAGCGAACTACTGTCGTCCATCGATAAAGGCCACCCCGAGAAATTTCGTTAATACAACCGGGCCAATTGGAAAATTGTGAAGAATTCTATCGCTCGGTACCGTGTTCTCGCTCTCGCTCTTTTATCCCTCTTTCGTATTTCAGCCTGAATCTACTTTCCGCTCGTCTCGACTGGACCTGCCGAGTCCGATCCCGGCCTTGGCCTTCCGTGCGTTCGTTTTTCCGAGGGCGTCCAGGCGCAAATCGGGCAGCGTGCGTTCTATGCGTCGTTCGCGTCTCTAATATTTAATATATATATATATAATAATATAATCAATAATTAATACAGAGAGTAGGTGTTATTTATATTTATATATAATATAATATATAATATAATATCACTAGGGTACATATGTACAGGGGCTGCAAATAATAGGAGGTGCTTTCATATTGCAATAACGTTCTCCATCTCTCTCTCTTTCTCTCTCTCACACACTCCCTCGCTCCGACTCACGCTCTTTCTCTCTTTCTCGCTCGTTCTTCCTTTTATCTCCCTTTCTTACAACCTAGTAAAATGCAGGTAGAGCGCCATATTCCCCCTTTCTTCATCTAGCTTCCTTTACTGTCCTGTTCTCCACCTGCATCACCGTCTCACTCTCTTTCTCTTTCTCTCCCTCTCTCTCTCTTTCTCACTCGTGCGTCCGCTAGTGCACGCGCGTCGAGTCAAATTTACAGTGCGCCTAGCGGCGACCTCGGTGCAAAGTCTCCAGAGTGAACACACCACCGTGTCGTAATCCTTGGCCAGCTCTGCCTCGCCGTGGTCACTTCCTTCCGGCGAGGTTGGAAAGAACGGCTCTTTCAATTTCGATCACTCGACGGCCGATTGTCCTTAGATGGAAGGTGCGGTAGTCGCTCGAGAAGAATTTCTATGTACACAGAGTAGAGTAGAGAAGAAAAACAAGGACAAAAGGGGAGATTTTGCCGCTTGCTGCTGCTGCTGCTGCTGCTGCTGCTGGTGGTGGTGCTGGTGCCCGGAAACCGTGTCTCGGTGCGGCGAGATCGTCGGCGGGCTTGCTAGGATGCGCCGGGTGCGCTTTCCGGCCAGGGTTGGCGCCGTGCCGCCAACTGGAATTGCACTTTGAAGTCCCGAGCGGGACACCGCCGCCGCTGCCGCGTGTCCTTGCTCGTCGTCTTCTTCCTGTCTTCGTCCTGAGCCAATCTTTCACTCGACTTGCGAGCGAGAAGAGCGTGACGCGAAGAAGCAAAGGGAAATTGAAGAGAACGAAATGAGAGAAGAAGAGCATCAATAGGAGCAGGATGATCAGAAGTATCCTTAAGAAAAGGATTGGAGCGGCGAATTCGAAGGAGGAGGACCGGTCAGCGGTCAGCATCCTCCCGCTACGACGGCTCGGATGTGGAGTCCGGCTCCCTCTCGTCGGCCGAGAGCTGCTCGAGATCGCCAGGGTCCTCGCGATCCTCATCCTCGGGGTCATCTTTCGTGCTGCTCACCGGCTCGTTCTCCTGTCACGGACTCCCTCCCCCGGCGTCGGCCTCACCCCTGTGCCCCGGCGTCAAACTTGGACTTCTTCTCCTCTTCTCTTGTAAACCATTCACCATATTCTCAATCGATTTAAGCTCCCCAGCGGAGCTCGACGTCGTCGAAGTCAATCCTCCGGGGGTTGGCGTTGGCGAACCAGTTGGTGGTCGTGGTGGTGGTGACCTTGGGCTGAGAGTCCTACTACCGGGTGTCACTGTTTCAAAGGCCGAACCATGCGAGGGTGCTGGTAACGTATACGGTGCGAATCTATGTCCTTTTAACTGATGAAGTGGACTCGCCAAAGGATGAGGGTAGTGGGCGAAGAGCGCTGGATGCTGTGAAGCAGCTAGCGCAAGTTGAGCGTTGAACAGCATCCCTGGTGTTACTCCACCATGAATGCCGAGAGGGCTCGGTGGTATTAAAGGTCCAGGGCCAGGGTAAAGGCCAGGTACGGGTGGGTAAAGGTACGGTAGCAAGGGTGGATGTAGTGGTGGTCCAACCGACACATCCGGCCTTGGACCTTCCGATCCTGTCGGTCCTGCTCCTCCTCCGCTTTCTGAACCAGAAGATTCACTTCCTTCTCCCCTTTCACTGGTCCGATCATCCCTTTCGCGAGAATGTTCGCGTTCCCTGTGATGATGCGCCGGATGTGGTGTGTCTGGTCCGACGACGTCTAGTAGTTTATCCTCGTCGTCCAGGAGATCGTTCACTGAATTGGAGGAACGCCGCTTCTCTGGCGATGCTGGGCCACCCGCTGCCAAACGGGAACCGCCGCCTGACACTGTCAATAGCGCCTGCCTTCTGCAACAACGACTCAGAGTTAGCAATCTTTCAAGGTACCTTTTCCCTTCATCATTCTTTTAGTTTATACATTACAGCATAGTAATATAATGCGAGCCCTCCTGGCGATCATACTGAAGGGTTGCGTATGTGCTTGTCAGAAAAACAGAACCACCAACCGAGGTCACCAGTCGGTCTTTTTCCAAGGAAACTGTTGATGTATACCTTCTCTCTTTATACCTCTCTCGACGAGGAAACGTATGCAGCGATCGCAGCTGCATGAAAGGCGCATTGTACCGTCGGCGAGAAATGAAAAAGATTCGAACGCGGTACCCGCGGCGACGCTGCTCCGCCGCAATAATTCAAGCGCTCCAACGGCGTCGGCGGCGGCGGCGGCGGCGGCGGCGGTGCAATAAACGCTGACAGGATTTATGCGAGACGCACGGTAGTCGCATGGCCCCGAGCTCGCGCGAGCACATTAAATTAATTATCTTAATTGCAGCTTCGACGCCTTCCTTGTGCCGGCTCGCTGCTCACAGCGAGTGCATTTTACCGGGGCTGATACCGACGCGTTCACGCAACTTTATACCTTTTACCTTTTCTTGTAACAATTCTGTACAAGTGTGTCCGCGGAATGAAAGTCGGGCAAAAATCAGTATTACTCGACGCTCGATCCCATCAGTAAGCGGGCAGGAAAGTCTGGGAGAGTGCGTTGCGTGTTGCACACGACAGACCGCAGAAGAATCTCTCGTGAGAATGTCTCGTGTGTCGAGCAGTAGCCGTTCGGAATCGAGCGAGCGTAATTTATCGGGTGACACGCCGCCATTTACGTCGTCGAATCGATGATTAGTCTCGACAGGAATTTCTAACGGGTCGGGTGAGCACCGTCTGACTACCGAGCGTCCTCTTCCACTAGGCTGCCTGATCTTAGAATCTCATCTTGCTTGCCAGGCAATCTCGACCCTTTTCTTTATTAAGAAAAATGTATCGAGTGTTATCAGTGTTTATCATCGAATTGTAGAAGTTCTATCGAACAGTCAGGAAATGTTGGATTGGTTTAGGTGTTTCCTAGCGCGTCCAGTTGGCACTGCGATTCATGTTAGCTCGAACTCGGGTTATCGCTTATCCGACATTGCACCCTAAATCTAGAACCGCCCTCTGGAGTTACTCTATAATCATAGAGTGCTATCTCACACCTCCGCCTTCAGCAAATTATAGGCGTCCTATCGTGAAATCGTTCTGGCAGTCTACTGTCTAGTATCCCTTACGCCCCTACACCTGTACACACGCCTAAATTCGAGTAAATCGATGCTACTACTTGTCCCTTCGTTGAAATACTAGTCGACCTGTTTCCTCTTTTCCAATTGCTTTCTATCCAATTTCTATTTCCCCGAATTGCAACTATTTTCACGAAAAACGACGTACTTCGACTAATAGGCTCTCGCTGAGGGAAGAAAGTTCGAAGTTGCTTAGATCGAACAACTTCTAAGAATCGAGCTTCCAGTGAAATATCAAGTGACAGGTGTTACTGCTACTGCTGCTCTCCCCTTGAATGATGCCTGGTGTTCAGACGCAAGAGACAATATTGCAGCTGGCGTACAAGTACCAGTGAAAAAGCGGACGGACTCTCGGTGCGAAAGTTGCCAAGCCGGCAATTAGAAAGCGATTATTCGGCGAGTTTAACGCGAGCAGTACAAGTGGCGGGAGCGTGAAAACAGTGGGATTGCGGCCTGGCAATTCTCGTACTTGCACTCGGCAGCAGCACGAGGCTACGAGGGGGTAGATTAAATTCTGATGAGCAGCCGACAGCTCGCGTTTTTAGGGCGATGAAGATACGAGCAGCACGCGATGTTCCCAAGCGGCGCCAGAGTACTAGTACGATTGCGGTTTTCATCGCGACGCCTGCCGACGCCAACCAAGTGCCAAGTGCAACTACACCCAACTACTGTCGCCCGTGTAACACCAATCCATTTCATCAACAAGACCCTCACGAAACTTCGCGCCCAATGGAAAACGATTTACCGTTACCCTCGCATGTAATACTCTCAAAGAACGAAGCGCACCTACCAACAACTGTCCACTCTACCATCTACCTCAATGACCATCAACTTTACGTGCTCATAATTTAACACACATAGCGCATTACGTCGCAAGTTCTCATACTCGTAAGTGCCTCGATTACGAAACAGCGACGAGCACGTCCGAAAATTACCGCTCTTGAGCCAACCAGTCACATATCGTGCACATGCACAACACTCACTTCGACCAACCTGATAAAAATATACTCTCCAAAGTCCCAGCGATAGAAAATGAGTGAATAAAAGTTAAATCCTAAGTATTTAATAAATAGAAACTCAAAGATTACACAAACGATACGAGTTTAAATTCACGAAACACTGTTTAATACTAAAATCACCGCAAGATCTACTCAGAGCTGAGAGGTATGCTCTGCGCCGATTTCCTCGTACACTAGGCGAGGGTTTCTGACGGCCGGTGGCTGGTGTCGATGGGAGAAGCCTGCGGAAAACGGAAGTAGACGTTGTACAGGTGGAGGGTTCGAAGGCGAAAGGGAGGCCGAGAGTGAAGTTGCATTTCAGCGGACACGCTGGACAAGCCTAAGTCTCGTGTAAGTAGCAGCTGGGCACATTTGCCAGAGCGGAGCGCAACGACGGGCTTACCGATACCTTAATACCGTGTAATGCGATCAATGCATCAGCGGTAGAGCAGAGGCCTCACCATGAAAACAGGAGAGAAGAAGAGGAAAAGAGTACGATCGAACAGCAAGTACCAAACAAGGGTTGTAAGACGAAGATAGAAAGGTTGGAGTGTAATACTTGAGAGAGACGAAGAGGAAGATACCACAGCCAAGAGAAATAGAGAAGGAGAGAGAAAGGTGTAGCGATGCATCGTAGTGACACCCACGAATCGGTGACACCGGCTTGAAAGGGTATTCCGCCACGAGCGTTTGCAAGCTGGCAAACTCGACGAGTTTCGAGCGTACACTAACGTAAGTGCGAACGTACGTTGAATCAATAGTTTGCCGCGTAGACGACGTGAGAGTCTTCGATAAGTAGGTCTGACGCGCACTCGCCACGCACTACTCTTATAGTGGTACTAACAGGAATCTTAAACATCTCGTAAATCTTGATTTCTCATCTCATTGAAATAATAATACAGTAAGACTCATCCGCCAACGGATATTTGCGCGTACCGAATAAAGTAATTGGATTGGCGGAGTATGTCGCACCTGTGATACCTGGAAGGACCCACTTTCACATTGGTTATATATCGAGTGCGTTTCCGATCGCTTTTGTATACGAACTCGATTCGATATCTCGCTGTTGATTTCAAATAAGAGTAGAACGTTTCTTAGAGATAAATTGGCAGAGTGAAGGAAAAAAAAAGAATCGTTTATTTCATTGGAAGAGGAAGAATTGTAAATTCGTAGGAAAGCGAAGCAAATTAAAGCGATCTTGGAGAAAGTTGGCATTGTGGGCGACATGTTAACGGGCAGCGTTCTCGAGGAACAATCGGCGGAGACTTACCGGGCGAATCTACCTGAGTCCAATGGCGCGCAGGCAATTTATATCAATTCAGTGCGAACCGGCGCGTCTAACGCAAGATCAAAGGGATTCCAGGAATTCTGAAATATCGGAATCGCTCCATTGGCCAATGCCGATATTTACCGCAGGGGGGGTTCCTCTTACAATAACTCAACAGCGAAAACATGCCGTTGATCGGCCAGGTGCGCGTACATGTTGGTGCCGACTAAGCTGGTAGAAAGTGGCCGCTCGATTTTTCAAGCGACAATCATGTAAATCTTGTTTGTTACCTTGCGCGTACCATATACACATGGTCCGACCTAGCTAAATAAGATCTTACGCTGTCCACACATATACCGAAGACCACATGAAACTTCAATCATATTCTCCCACAACCAATTACGAGGAAATCAACCTGCATGGTTGTAATATCGCAGAGGAGAGAACGATAATTGCAATTATAAAATCACGAGTCAATGTAGGATCGGTGAACTTTTTTCCTCTCCCCCGAAAACCATGGGTCTCCTTAGGTGAGGGAGGAGGGTGGCTCCTGTGTATACGTGTGCCTCAAAGGCCGGGTTCATCTAACTTCACCATAATTATGAAAGTCTGTGCTACTCATCGAGTGTGGCACTCCATCTCTTTCGCACTCGTATTTACCATCGATAGAGTCGTCACTCTCGGTGCTGTCAGACAGAATGAAAACTCAGATCTCTACCACCCTCGAACTGGGCGATCACTGTCATTCCCACCCCTCTCTCCATGCTTTCTACATACTGCCATGGAATTATAATCACCCTAGCGGCGAACCACCATCGCTCCTACCAGTGGAAGTGAGAGAACAGGAAGCCGACGACCAGACGTCCCTCCCGGCGAGCTAACAAACTGCCTGCACGCGTTTTCGAGCCTACAAGAGCGAAGCTGTGTCGGCCGGTCAAAGTGAATCCTGTGCAAGCCCCATGTAATCCGGGATTAGGCGTCACTGTATTGCTCCTCGTCTAAGCGATCTCATTTCTCGCACGGTGTTCTTAATGAATTGCGTTATTTCATCCGAGATTTTTCATCTGATTATCATCTAAATTTAGTAATACTTTAAAATAATAATTAAACTTTGATATATTCTGACAACGACAGGAGTTGAAGGCTGCTTTGTAAATGAGTATTCATGGGATAAGAGTGTCACCATGACGACGGGGTTGCAAGTTCATCAGTGGTAGACTGCAACCCCGGAACAATGATGACGATCAAGCCAAGTATTTACATTTGCACCCTATGGTAAACAGTGGATTAGTTCGAGCGAGGAATGATACTGAGGGGTTCATGCAATGATACTACTAGTTAAAACATAGTCTGTTGGACGAAATAGCCATGACAATCTGAAACCCCATTGAAATGATGAACCTTGTCTCTCCGCAATTTCACCGGTCATTACCGGGTCGAAGCAATGGCGGGCACGTGTCGGCTGGCAATTAAGGGAGCTTGGTGAAAAGTAGCGGCCGTGAAAACTGGCCGGCAGCAGAGAACAGATTGATTCTTCGCGCGGGCCGATACGATCTCGCTTCACCACGTGTACGATGATAAATGACGTGACAACAGGCTACGCTGGTGCAAGTGGTTCGTATTTCATATATGTGTGTGTAGGCTTCTATCTTTTTTCGTCTTGTAAGCGGGTATGACGAATCGACTCGCCACACTCGAGTGGCGTTGCGTCCCGTGACGGGCCTGGCGGCGCGATCCGCTTTGTTAAAAAACTTAACGAAATAATGTGCCGCCGCCACCACCGGCGCCTGTTCGCTCCTCCTGGATCTTTCGAGACTGAGAAGAGAGTGCGAGGGAGAAAAAAAACAATTAGCTCGCTACGTCACGGCTGCTGCCAGTAATTAGGGCAGGGAAAGAGAGAGAGAGAGAGAGAGGGAAAGAGAGTATTAAAAGTAGAAGTGCGAGTGACTAGAAGCGAAGGTTTCAATAAGTCTCAAGATCGAGTGGAGGCACAAAAGGCGTGGCTATCGCTTGACACGGGCGTAAGCCTGAATTCTAAGTACTCGGTAATGGGCCACTCGTTAAAGCGACACGCTTCTACAAGAGCGATAATGAGCCGAACTAAAAGGCTCCAAGTAGGGACCAATTCGTGAAACTTTTTTAAGGAAATATCGAGATAGAGTGAGAGAGAAAGTTAGGGGGAAGTCCAGGAGGTACAGGGTGGTCGTCGTTTGGTTGGAGGGTCTGTCGAAGTCCGATGGAAAGAACGAGAGGAAAAAGATGGCTCGTTCTGAACGTCGGGGACCGGAAGTCGATCGCGCTCTCAAAGGACGGGACGTTGGCTGCGTTGGTAACCGAGGTTCTAGTGGGCCGATATAAAATTCAAAGCCACCACCAAGTGGCACCCTCCACGTTAACGACAGCGCCGCCCCTGAGCATCAGTATGCTAATCCGATGATTGGCTATGTTCCAACCCCGCTGCCTCTCTCGCACCGCTTCTCTCCTGCGCTTAGCTTTTCCTCTTTCACCCTACATTTCTCTCAGTTACTCTCATTCAACTCCACTCTCTGCCTCTCTTTCTCTTCTACCTTTACTACAACCACACACACATACACATTGCACGCATGCACGAACGCACCGGCAGATACACTCGTTCTCTTTGTCTTTCCTCCTGGTTTAACGGGGCTCTGTCTCTCGGGTTCTCTGCGGCTTCCTGATGGCATCCAACCACCCTTAACCGAAACCATAAGCCAAAACTAACCCTTATTCTAATTAGGCGGCCGTACCGCCCTGACTCGCCCTCTGCTTTGCATATTTTCTCGATTAACCTCGCCCTTTCTTTATCCCGCTCGACGTCGCAGTGGCGCCTCATTTTCCGAAAATTCCACCCTCCTCCACACAACTGTCCAACACCACCAATGTCATCCTTTTATAGTTAGACCTTCCGGAAAAATTGCTCCTACTAAATGCCATCCCTTTTCAGTCTACACCTACCACTTTCACGCATGGTAGAATTTAGCAGCGGAGAACTATTCGAGAAATAAAAACGATAATTCGATGGTGAATCTAATCCTGAAATAGTATGGGGTGTCGCTTGTAGGACGAACACAAGGACGACTTGGTGGTTTACATTAGTGAGCACACAGTTAGGAAGTCTTATACGGTGAGTGAGCGCAAGGAAGCGCGTAATGAGGATTATCAGCGTTAACGAGGGTGGCGAGGAATCCCATGCATACGAAGTTAACTTCATCAGAATCCACTTGAAAGAGCGAGAGGGTGCGAGAGAGTTTGTGTCCATGTACGAAAGAGAGAGGGCGCGCGCGCGGTCGGTGCCACGAGCGATGAAATTGAAATGGGTTTTGATGGCGTGCCCGGCCCTCGGCTAAACATAAGCTCATAAAGCCGCAATATTGAATACAAATGGACGCCGGCGCCGGCAGCGGCAGGGTGCAAATGAGGCCTGCGAAAGCAACCCTTGGCCCGGAGAGAGAAGCGGGTTGACCCTAAGGTCGCTGTAATGGCACCAATCGAGGGGAAGCCTAAAAGGTCCTACGATCAATTAGGTCGACTGCCAGAAGATGCGACCCCCAAAATTATTTTTCATCCTCCGACACCGCCCGCCAATGAACGACGCCTCCTTCCTTTTACTTTTTAAAGGGAGCACTCGCTTTTTTGCTGCTGCCATTCGACGCCGGCCTTGGCAAACACTGCTGATGGGACAGCTGTGTTAATGATATCTAACGCGCCTTACTATTACTGTCAGTTTCACATTCCAGTCTTAGTGTTTGCACTCGGTGACCTCGCTGTTCTGTTTTCCTGACAAATCCGGACGTCGACAGTAGTAATCTACCATGTAGCACTGTCTAAGTCACTGTCATAGTAAATGCGATTTTAGATTGAAGTTTTGAAAGCGATACTCACTTTTTCTCGCGCTTCCCTGCTCCGGTGTCTCGGAACCCTTTCGCGAATGGATTGTTGTCGATCTTTAGTTGAGTGATCTGTAAGAGAAAGGAAAGATTTGATTTAATAATCATATATATAAATTCTTTAAATAAACTTGGTTTATGTGCACGAAGTTTTTTGGGGTCGCTGACACGCAGGCGAAAAAGCGCACACGATATTCGGCTTGGCGTACACGTCAAAGAGATCCGTGCGATGATAGGACATACGCGTTTCCACACTTGGTAGCTGTGCGCCACTGTCGTGATAGATACACATACGTTGGGAAGAAGGAACGATAATTAGGAGGGAAGAATCGCGCGAGCGAGTACTCGCTCGGGCAGCCACGAAAAATCCAGACAACGAAGCCCATTCGTCGCTCGCATCGTCCGAAATAATGCGTACCGAGAACGGCCCTCATTCCGTGAAGTGCCGCTGCCGTCCATGTCGACCTTATCGGCGCGAGGAGTTATTAATTAAGTCGAGGGCGAGAAGGGGTCGGAGAGGAAAGCAGGGCAACCAGAAGCCAAAAGGAGATTTCGTACACGAGATCGTTCCGTCCCCGTGATTTTCATAGGCCACGTGCAGGCTTTCTACTCGACAGTTCGCTCCACTTTCTTGACAGAGAGGCCTGTTCTCTCGCCGGCGATCTCACCCCATGATTACTTTGATGCCTTGACTATCGGCTTCCTTTTATACCACACTTCTCGATTCATGTTTTCGACTCTACTCCGACGGAATTAGCGCGCTTAATCCTGACGATGAGCCAACTTCACGAGGACTCTTTTTATATATAAAGTAGTTGAATTTATTTATTAGAAATAGAAAAAATTCATATTTACACTCACCTTTTCATTTTGATAGGCTGTCACGGCGATGAATTCGGTTTCCTTGAAGACGTAACTCCTGAACGTCGAATAGGGTAGCTTCAAGATGTCATTGGCTCGTACGAGGTGAAACCTCGGTTGGTACTTGTGCATCGAGTTTAATATCGTCTGTAACAAGGAACGGAGCATACATTGGGACAGACTATTTTATGCACGAGCCGAATGCTCGTTCTTGTCATGGCCTACGTCTGATTTGGGGAGGGCAGCAGAAGCGGTCGTCGTCTCCTCGAAAGGTGTTTCACCGCTCGAATTCACGAGGATGCAATTAAGCAGGCGTGCGCTTCAACTGTACTCGAAGAAGTTAACGAAAGCTCGAGTTCCGCCGTCTGAATCGCTAAATATCGGCCGCCCAGTTCATTCTTGCGGCGGCGGCGTCGGCGGCGGCGGCGCACTTCAGTCCGAAGTTGAGGGCGATTGAGATTATAGTCTCTGGTTTTGCGCCCGTTGCGAATCGTTCTCCATGCGCCTCTTTGATTTGCAATCGCACGTGGCAATAGCTCGGCCGCTTTATGAGCCGTAAATAGCAATTCAAGAGCGGGAAATCCAGGGAAACGGTGTGGTACCTTCGCCCAGAAACTCAGCACAGCACAGTTCCAAGACTATCTATGCTCACACATGCGAGCTCTCGAGACATTAAAAGCAAGCCGGAATCTGGAAAGATTGTTTGGCAAGCCTGCTAATTGCTGCTCCGACCACGTCATGCAGCGCCAATCGGCTTGGATTATAAACTCGTTTCGAGTTGCATTCCGCGTCTCTCACTGCAAATACCAGCGCGCTCTTTTTGCTTGGCGAGCAGCGATTTCTACTTATTAAGGAGACTAGTCACAGCGTCTCTTCGAGTTGATAAACTGATGGAGTTCTGTGGTAGTGACTCCCATGTAAAATGGAGCTAGCATCATTGATTACCGGATGCTCGTGTACCCACTGCCACCAGGTAATGAGTACTACGAAGCTACTGCTGGATCCAAATGCCTGAATTTCACTCCCCCCCTTTAAACAGTAGCTCACCGTTTGACTAGCACGCGTTCGACCTCGATTGACGTTACCTAATTTATTCACCGACTCTCGTCGATCAATGATTCTTCCCAAGCCTAATCGTATTTGAAATCAATTTACAGAAGACTATGAATATGAATCAATTCAAATGCGAAAGTATAAACTTCTTATTCTGCAAATGATCAAAAGAACGTAAGATTCCATTTATTCTTGAACCCAATTGGATATAATCATATTAAAAGCGTATAAAGTATTGGTTCTTGTATTTGTAATTGGTGTAGGAAACGCGCGAATCACGGGTCTCTGAAAAGCGATTGGTAAGGCGGAATCTGTGGTGTGCGACACATGAAGAGAGGATCAGTGGACAGATCGAACAGCGGAGGAATCGAAACGAAAGCGAGAGATGCGGAGGGCAAAGGTCCGAGCCGTAAATAGTCGCGATAACGAGAGCCGCGCTCAGCAAAGAGAGAAACGGTGTCGAATCCTCGCATCCCCGATGAGCTGGCAATAAATACAGACGAGTAGCAGAGGCCAGAAAGCTTGTGGAAATCGCGATGAGAGAACGTAGAGTCCTCCTGGCGGAGGGATATATGGGGTCCAAGAAAGCAGTATGGTGTGCGGCTTGGCACAAAGAGGAAATAATTAGTGCCGGCCGAGTGATAAGCCGGCCAATCTAGGCGTTTGTCATTAGCCTATCAAATCCCGAATGCCTCTCTCACCCGTTCTTCTTTCATCTCCCTCTCTTTTCTCCCTTTCAACTTGTTCGTTTCTCCTTTCGGCAGCTGTGCCACCGACACGCCTCTTTCTACAAGCGGCGCCGTGGAAAATATGTGCGAACGCCGATCGCGGCAATTAGTATTTCTCCGGAGGCTAATCTCGCCTTTCGAGAGCGAGCGAGTCGACCAGAAATGCGACTGGCTTCTCAATGATTTCGCTCGAGCATCCTCGAACGCCGTGTGCGGTCAGCCAGCGATCGTGGAAGGTCAATGGGAACCGAGAGAGACAAAGAAACAGAAATATATACTAAATAAGAGAGAACACTATTCTTTAGTTTCTGATTGCTAAATTCTTCTCATCACCATGCGCACCTATCCCACACACGAATGTTCTGTCACCGAAAAAAGGTATGATCGTTGCCAGGAAAATTCCATCGCGCTGACGAGCGGTTCGTGTGAGAATGTGCCAGGGCAATCAGGGTAGCTCGAAAGAGAGTGTGAGAGAGAGATGAAATACTAGACAGGAGAGAAATCGGACTAAAAAGCGGGCAGCGTGAATCGAACGAAGAAGGATAAGTGTAACGACGATCACGAATCCCGAGGATCGAACGAGGATGCTCGCATTAGGTGATGAGTGAGGGAGAAAAAGTGAGGAGAAAAGAGAGTGAGAGAAGGGCGCATGGGAGCTAAAAGCCCGATGAGAGAGCATACGCGCGGACCGCCACACGAGCTGCTGGCAGAGGGAAGTAATCGCAGAAGGGAGAAAGCGAGAGAATACGAGTTAAAGCCTGTGTGAGAGGATAGAAGGCCGAAAGAGGTAGAATTCGAAAGAGCTCATAGAAGGGTTGTGTTGTGTACGTGTGTGTATATCGGGGCGCGTGAATTGACCGGGCAGATAAAACGGAGAAGAGCTCGCCGAGCAAGAGGAGGCTGAGCAGGGCGATCGGCGAGTAGAAGATAGGGGACGAGCGGGTAGGGAGAGGAAAGTGAGAGAATATCCTGGCCGACACAGAAGCCGACGCTGCTAATGACTCTGTCCGCGGTAATCTCCGGGTGTTATCTGTCCTGGCTACCTGGGGCCCACCTACTTCGAATCACGAACCTGCACACGCTCCTGCTGCCTCCTTTTCTCCCTTTCTACCGATCGCACTCGAACCAACTCGCCCGGACCGCTCACTCGCGCCACCATCCCACCTATAACGGCTCCCTTTTCCTCTACGATCGTCCGATCCCTTGCTTTTCGCCGTTTGTACGCTCATCACTTCTGAAAGCGGTGCCGTCTAATCGGGGCTTACTACCGATGCCAGTTCAATCGCTCGACCGCCGGGAAATATGGGGGGCCCCTTACTCCTAGAAGATCGATGGGATCTTCCCCCGGCTTCTGAGAGGATACACTTACTGAACGATCCTCTAATAACCCCTTCTCAGGTAATAACTTCATAATCGAGAAATACACCTATTGTGTCTATCAATGTACCTTTCGATCAAGATATTCTCGACTCTCCTATTCCAATTAGTATATTACATATCACTTTACAAAGTATTAGAAAGCACTTCTTGAAATTATGTAATTGACGAAGAGTAAATCTCTTGAAACATAGAAAAAGAATTGAAAGTTGAAGTCGGCTCATGGTGGTCGGTATCGGTCTGTTAAAGAAGAGGCTGAGATACAGGAGAAAACTTGCTCGGCATCAGCGGCGGCAAGCTGCAAGGGACGCAGTATCGTCGCGACGTCAAGAAGGCACCAAGAGAGCCGAGAGCAAAGATCACGCGGCGGCGGCGGCGGCGGCGCAAGGAGAGGAAGGAGAGACATGAAGGGGAAAGAAAGAGGAATGGACGAGGGAGAGGACAGAAGAGCGAGGGGGCAAAAAGAAGGAGTGCAGTGAAGGCGCATCGGAAGAAAGAGTCGAAGGAGAGGCTGGCGGCCCTTTTCACTTTGAGGGTTAAGAAGTTGGCTGATGGTCCGAGGATTACTTAGAGGCCGCTGGTACATAAGGTAACACACTGTATGCAGTTAGTTTGCGGTGCGCGTGTGCACACACTCGAAGCGAGCACGGCACACACTCCTCGCACGACGAGGAGCCGCCTGCCGTGCACACCTCGTCAACGAACTCTCTTATGAAAGTTCGAGGCAACAATTTGGAAAACTAAAATGAGTAGGAGCTCTTAAAGAAATCGTATGAAGAAGAAATGTATAAGAATCGACACGCGACATTTAAGGTAGACGAGAACTTAGCAAGTAGAATAAGAGGGTTGTCTTGTGATCGTAAGGGGGGTGAGTATGGCCGAAAGGGTGGGTTCCGTTGAAACTGGTGGCGCCTCTTGGGCAGGAAGCGGCGCAAGAGGGAAACTTCTCGCCTGAAAGTAAGCAAGCGAGCGAGCGAGTGGAGAGGATCAGGGGTGGTGCGAGAAAGAAAAGGCGCTACGAGAGCATCGTGCTCTCTGCCTGGCTGGATGGGTTACGTGGACGCGATGGAGAAGGAAGGAAGTAGGCGGAAAGGCTGGTCGTCCTGGTATCGACCGGCTCAAAAAGGGGTGGATTTTTCTACCCCTGGGCGGAGGACCTAGCCTGCGTGTTGCGGCTCGTGTGCTCTGGACGTCCTTAACGCTTTTGGCCCACCTTCCCTCATCTTTCCACCCTTCGCTAACCACCCGACTTCTTACTCTTAGAAACCCTTCACCAAAACTTTCCCACTCCCAACGCATATCCGTCCCATCATCTCTCGTTTTCTTGTCACTATCACTTTGCTCTAAGAGTTAAAGTCCATCTAATTTCTCTCGAGTGCTCCGACGAAAAGGACACGCCCTCGCCGTTGGTAAATTCTTCTTTGAGAAAGGCCTCGATTATCTAAACAGTTATTAAATCTGAGAATACCAGAGTCAAAGAGACGCTCGTGAAATCTATATGGGATTAGCCGTCATTATGAGTTATCTTGGTATTTCGGAGAAGCTACCCAAAGAAAGTACTGTTGCCACGAGGAACGTCGAGTCTCACTAAATGAGGACAACGGCATCCGCATCTTCTACTTTTTATTATATGCTTTTATAGTAATTCATGTTTTCTAGGCAATTATTTAACCACTTTTGAACCACAGTCTTAGTTCAAAATGTACTTTTTCAAGTCTATTTTTTTATCAAACTCCATTTCTTTCCTTTTACCACCCAGCAAAGCCGCAAATTTTGACACCGCAATCAGAGCTACGCAAACGATTCCGGGGAATCCAATTAATCCGATTGAATCTAAGTTCGGGGAAGTGTCGCTTGGGAAGCGAGATAGTTGTTCCCCGCGTTCCCGGAACGAATTAGGCGGTCCAAGCTAACTGTCTACTAGTCTCTTTCTCAAGAGTGCTTGTTGGTGTGATAAATCTCGACTGGTTGCCGCCGGCATCAATGCTACAATTCATATTCCGTTATTCAGCGGTCTCATTGTGCTAATAGTGGCGGCGAATGTATCGTTGTTAATTCGTCTTATTTTTAAGTCCCCTAGAGAAGTCCAATTCAGTGAGTAGTTAACGATCATCGAGGCGGAGTCGCATGGGAGTAAAAAATGCGATGCGCTCTCATTCCGAAAGTTTCGGTCGCACCGAGTGCGCCAGGGCGGCAGGCTTGCGGAACGAAAGTATGGCGAAGGGTGTGCGAGCGAGAGTGTGCCGGTGAGGAGCGGAAAGGAGGGGCGAGAGAGGGTGAGAGTGCGTGCGAGAGGGTTAGCGAGGTGAGAGAGAAAGAGAGCGAGAGAGCGAGAGAGAGAGAGAGAGAGAGCGGACGATGGCCGAAGTGAGAGAGGACAAGAGAGGGCGAGGAGAGTCAGAGGGGCAGAGAAATGGATCCTTGGGGGTTTCTCTGCCACTTACTCGCCCGGAAGCTAATTGGCCCGAATCGAGGGTGGCTTTTCCATCATCCGGTTCAGGCATTATGGCCGACTCGCACGTGAAGCGTGCAGCCAATGGCAGCTCGACCCAATCTACGACCTACCAGGTGGAGCACCTTCGGACGATCTTCCTCTAACTTTCTTCCTTCCTTCGGCCCAATTTCCGACAGCTCACCGTGAGTGTTTCGCCATGGAAATCCACCAGATTTCCCTCCACGAATTAAACTTTCTACCGCAATAATGTGCAATTCTTCTAATAGGAGTTAAAGTGGAAAAAAACTTGGTCTGAGAAATAGAAAATTACTGTTCATTTTTAGGTGGACGCTCACTCGAGTAAAACTGTCCTCGAGTTAACCGGGTGGAACTGCGCAGAATTTTATTCTTTAAAGAGAACTCGGTGAATGAACCTACTGTGGAAGAGAGAACGCGATAAAGTCTTATCAGTAGAACACGGTTCTTTGATCGCTCGATGACAGTAAATAGGTAGTATCGTCGACCGTTAACTCCACACCGGCCAGTAGTAATTTACAATTAAAGCGAGTATCGATATCCTGCGGATACGAAGGACGGATGGAAACCCAGTGATCATCGTATATTCCATTTCGAAATATTCCATCAGCCAGTACGAACCCTTCCATTAACTACTCCGAGATGATTGACACTATATTTTACATATCTCTGCGCCCCGAAACTCACAGTTTACCAAAGGGTGGAACTAACTCATCATTTTTTCTTCGTACAAAGTCAGGAAGGATTTTTTTACAGAAGGACATGTTGGTTGTATCGCGACAATTCTTCATGACTAAGAGAGAACCAATTGGTACTGGAGTGCGAGGGGTTGCTTTGCTTGGTGGTTACAAGAAGGGAGATGTTAAAGGAAAAAGTCCGAAGGAAGGAAAACGTTAAACGGAAATCAGCGGGTTTACGGACGATCGCTTACAAAGAGACATCACTCTCCTTCGGGGCTCGTTCCTTGGTGAAAGAGAGTGCGATCTCGAATAGAGAAAAGAGAGGAGGAGAGATCCCTTTGATGCGGGTATACGCGCGGCAGCGTGCTGAAATATGCTCGAAAAGATGGGAAATGCCGTGGGGAGGCTCTCGCGGTAACGGTGAAGACACTCTCTCGTCAGTGGGGTGGGTGGTGTGAGGGGCGGGGGTGGGTTGGAAGCTTGGTATCCGTGCGGATGGTAAGTGTGAAATTGGCGGTGATGCTCGATACGCCCTGTTCAAGAGGACGCGGCAGTCACCGTCGCTGCTAAGAGAGAGCTCGATTTTTCCTCGAACGAGCAAAGCGCTTCTCGAATACTCGAGGAGACTACTTTTCGCACCCCCTCCCAGACTCGTCGACGACAGCTATCTCGCAAGGGTGTTCCATCGACGAATGAATAAACGATTGGAATAAATTTTGCACCTTTTCTCACAGATATGACAGCAGCACCCTTGTGCTCAGCTCCCTTCGAATTCGTTAAACTCTTAGCCACTTGCATCCGGTGAGTGTGCATTTGTGATACTCGATGTTAAAGTGGCGGTGTTATCAATGGGTTGACGATTTTTCGAATCGCGAACTTTGGAAATTGTTTTTGAAGCAAAGGCCGACGACGAGGGCTCTCAATCAATTAAAAATTTGTTCGCGATTGTAGCAATTAGCGGCGAGAAGATGTCGCACGGGAGCCAGGGCTATCGCCAATGTGACAAACAAGATAAATGCCTCGGGCGTTTAGTCATTCGGACAACTCACATTCTCTTTCTCTCTCTTTCGCACTCGTGCGCGCATACGTTTGGTTAAAGAGGAATATGATGCAACGATGCTTATTATTCGGCCGATTTCACGACGAGACCGATGGAAATCGCTTTGACGGATATCCCAGTGTCATCGCTTAGCATATTTCTTCATCCCAAAAAATTGTAACTCCACGGAGACTTTGGAATAAAATAAAGTTTAGAGAGACTTTATTCAGTCCGGCTGGCTATTCCGCCAGGATCTGCCAATTCGTTTTGCGGACAAAAGAGCGGGGCACTCCTTTATTTTCCCCGATCAATAGCGAATTTCCATAGCGATTTTCCGTACGGTTTCTTTTTCCCCGATCGTCCCCTTATCTCGGCCATTCACTCCTTTCCAATAGCAGGCGTTTCGCCACACAGCCAACGCCACTGACCAACAATAGTGCTGATTGAAACCGATTATCGGCCTCTGCTCTTTATCCGACCCGGCCTTTTTTTGCCAACGAACTAAGGCGTACTAAGGCAGTGCTGCATTGGCACTGCGGCGACACCCGAAGGATTCGTTTCCAGTCGAGGTGTCACGACCCTGTGATTTCGTCGCGGTCGGGTCAAACGTAAAAAAAGCAGAGAGAGTGCGGAAGGGGGTAGTTAGGCGAGTGAGTGAGAGAAAGGTCGGCGAGGAAAAAGCGAGGAAGACGAAGTACGAGAGTCGAGCGAGAGAAAAGGAAATCGGGGGAAACGGAGTAAAAGGCTAGCAGTAGAAGCAGACTTTCGTTGGAAAGAGAAGAGAGTAGCATGGAGGAAGCAGTAGTCGGTGGCGAAAAGCCCGACGAAGCTTGGATTCTGCCAGTGGCAGAAAGCCACCCCCTCAATTCCCGGGGCCGACTTTATTGTCCCCAGAAAACGAACAGAGAACTGGCGCTCGCTCGCGCGCGCTCGCTTTCGACCACCCCAGCAGCGCTATAATCTGGCATGGCGCAGTTTTTTGGAATACAAATGAAACCCTGAGCAATCGCCGGGCAAATGCTTCTTCTTGTCGACTTGAACCCTCCCCGAGACAATCACACCCCACTGACCACGTCCACCACGTTAATGCCAACCTTCTTATACACCTTACCAATCCCTAGGAACAACCCTTGTCTATCATTTCCCAGGAATCACTAGTCCTGTCACGTAATGAGGACTGAATTATTCTCACTCGTCTTTTCATCCCCTAGTGTCAGTCGGACATGTGCCCAGTGTGTTGGAAATTCTCAGCGAGACAAGGACGCTTTGGGAAGTATGCATTTTAGTTCACCCAGAAGAACGGAATTCCCATGTAGAACGTGTCGGCGATAACAAGGCTAATTACACGCGAGGAACACGAGTATCTCTCGCTGCATTTAGAGATTACTCTCGGCACTCGGGCTAGTTGGAACGCGCTAGGGAGCGAGCATGTTAACCGGGTTCCGTTTTTTCCTATCAACGATGTGAGCCCGATGTCTGACGGAGCAGGGCATAAAACCGAGAAAGGGGGGCTCGTTAACAATTAAAGTGCTGACAGGGACGAGAGTTAGTGAGATTTTTTGGATGTCGGGGACGCGACTTTCCAGAAGGATCGGACGAAAAATCGTAAATATGGACAGCCGGTAGTCATAAAGAAGATAAATAGACGAGGCAAATATCATGGATCTCTGACGCGCGCCTTTAGAAATCTCAGTGGCTATGGTAAAAGCATGCCTTCTTCCTCTCCTTGTACTTCAGGCCTCTTTCTTCCCATCGGTGGTGCCTCGAATTATCTCTCCCTGGTATATCCGTGACCCCCGGGGGACGTTCGGATAACCTCGCGGTCCAGAATGCTCTATCACAATCTGTCTCAATAATTCGACGCAATGGTGCGTGCGCCGCAACTCTCGCCGCTGGCGACGACAGCGGTTCCTAATTGACCTGTCGTCCGCCTTTCCTTAACAATAATTCTCCTCTTATCGCTTTCTCCACCCAAGATTAATCATACTGCAATTTTTTAAAGGCAAAGAAAAAATATCAACGAAAAATCTATTCGACACACGTGTCTATTGGTAGATGAATCGAATGACAACAGTTCACTTTAGTCAGTAGTGAGTGAAAGATTTCTTCTTCTCGCGAGAAGTAAGTGATAAATCGGCGGCGGTCTTTCTTGTAGAGGGCTCGAACTCGGAAGCATTGGTCGCCAGACGATTAAGAGTACACGACACGTCCGAGATAGGGAGCCGAGGGAAAAAAGGCCATGTAATTATCCATGTTTGCGGAGGCATCCGTCATAGCGGCCGGGTGCGGCTCCTCCCGCGAAGTGGCACAAAAGGTGTCCACGATGGCAGGAAGAACGGAAGGCAGGTAGGAAAAAGTGGGCGACGGGAAAGGCGAGAGGCGGACAGAGGCAGAGTAAACGAGGAGTCGCGATCGGCAGAAGCGGCGGAGAGATGATCGGTGAGTACCAAGGAGAAAGAAATGTTCCGTGCAAACACGGCAGCGGCTGTCTCCCACAGAGGCAGTAAGTAAGTTGGTTAAGCAGAGGTCCTAAAACATTCAAACGACAAACAGTAAGGAGCCTCTTTCCTTCGGTGTACAGGACCGCTTCCTTCTCTTCTCTACCAGTTCTCTCTCTTTCTCTCTTTTGCAACCGCTCCGCTCGTCCGTCGAACGTCCATTAGTAGAGTTTGCGCGGCGGCGCCTCTGATGTCGAGCGATCTCGCACACCAACCGATCCAACACATGCCGCCATCAAACACGTATCTCACTCTACTACCTCTTTACTCGCGGTACCTGCGGTACCACTTCTCTCGCGACACGTATACTTCTCTTCTTCCTTCCTTCCAAAAGAATACGAGATTCAATCGCTCTCGTCAACGCTCTCTCATTCCTCCTTTGCGACCCATGAGAAAGGAGACCTGTCATCACTCCAATTTCCAGGGTCACTCACTTCAGTCACACTAGGGGATCTTTCGAGTGCAAATGCGTGAGCTTGAACTCGTGGTCCAGTTATAGTTAGTCGAGGACACAATGAATCGCGCGCCTGCCTTTTATAAATTGCTCTAATTTGCAACAGTGGAACATCACAGCGTCTCTGTGTCTGTCGCTTGGTACTAAATTGTTCGTTCTACTAGTGGAATTATTTGATAGATCTATCGATTGTTGAAATTTGTTATAATCATTGGAAATAGAGATTTATAAGAGACTTGAAAAATGATTTTCGTAGAGTGGTTTTATAGTAAGCGGCACTCGGTCGATGAGGGTTGTTCGATAGAATGGAGAAGGCAAGTTCGAGGAGTAGTTGCGATCTTTAAAGGCAGCGATTTCACGAAAGTGCGCCGATCCTTCGTTCGTTCCATTATTGCGTCGCCGGCTAATGGCCAACGCCGGTAGCTGAGAGCGTGGAATGAACGGTGCGCCAGGAATCCCAAGGATCCCAACGAAAATCCCTTTCGAAACGAAGCCTGCACTCGCCTCTAAACGCAAAGAGTCACAGTTGTGTTTGTACTCGGACGACAATCGAACGACATTGACAATCTAGAACTCTCTTCACTGATTTAATAAAAGGACGAATTTCATCTGTAAGAACATATTCCTTAGAAAAGTGCAATGCTTGTCAGTGCGCAGTAAGATGCAAGTAAAATTCGAGGAAGTAGGAAGTCGAGGAATCCTTATGCGTTTCCTCGTAAGAAGGGTTCGCGTGGCGCCAAGGAGTGCATGAGAGGCGCCTCACAAAAATTGAGAGCGACCGCCTTCGAATCCCACGGAGATCCAAAGAGGGGGGGGGGGGGGGGGGGGGGGTTTGACGGCAGTGGCAAGTAGTAGCAAAGGGGTTAAGCATGAGGGACGAGAGTGTGCCTCGTTATGTTTCGGTAATTAGCTGGATCCAGTGATGTTTTCAATTTGCTCAAAGACGCCGCCGTTCGCAAGCCCGGCGGCCCATTTACGCGTGTAGGTGCCGCTGCCAAAAAGACGAGAGCGAGGGAGAAAGAGAGATGGGCCAAACGAGAGAGAGAGAAAGAAAGGGAGATGTTGAGCCGATGCAAGTGGAAAAGGGAGAGTTTCGCGCGAAGTAGAAAAACAGGCGGGCTTGTTGGTAGGCGCCTTCTCACATGGAGTTAGTCTCTCCCGCTTGCAAAACCGAACTCGGTTAGCTCCGAGAAAAGGCTCCTTTCCGCCGAGCGGGAAAGTTTTTCTGACAGAGCTCTTTTTCAGAAAGAACTCTTGCCGGGCGACTCATTGCAAACTATTGCCAACACACAACTTTTAGTCGACAAGGTTTTGCCAATCGAAAATGACATTGGTTCTGCTATTGACAATGCTCTCTAGTCTACCAAATATTTAGACATTAATGACGGCTCCAAGCTGACGGGCAAGGTGACCGCTCACTGGCCAATCAAGCAATTCATCCAAGCGCTATTGATAAAGGAGGAATCTCTGTGGGAGCTGAAGCTAATGGAGGAGTACAACAAGCGACGTATCAGTCCGACAAAAAAGGATGGTCCATCGGTGTGGATGAACGATTTCCTGGAGTCTCTAAAAATAGCGTGGAGCGTCAATATGTCGCAAAAGGGAGGCCGCGTCTCCGTAGTTTGGCTCGGCTTGAGAGTCGGTGGGTCGATTAATTGGTATTAAGTCCCGCGAAGGATGCACTGCCGAGGAGAATTAATAAAGAACGGGAGAGGAGAAGCGAGTGGTTGCTCGGTCGAGGATTGGCGGTGGGTCGAACGCGTGGCAAGATTGGTCGAGCGCTCGTAGGAGGCCCGGGGAGACAAAAGGCGTCCGGGCAATCTCGTGATTGTCGGCTATCGTCACCCGGAGGTGGCTCTGATAGAAATTATGATTGGCGGATTGATCAGGACTCTGTTCTCCTCTCTCACTCTTGCATCCAATGTTGAGAGAAAGGGTAACGAGGGAGACGAGAGAGCAGTTCGAGAATTGGGGAACGAGCGGACGTGGGCGAGTGGCTCGGCGTTAAGCAGGAAGCCGTCCCGACGAAGCGGACCCATTAAGCGCACTCCTCCACCTCCACTGCCACCTACCATCCTCCTCCTCCTCCTCCTCCTCCTCCATCGCCCCATCCATCGGCCCCGCTGATTGCATTTTATCATTTCAACTCATTTTTCAATATGGCCGGACCCTCCGACGATCCGCGCGCACCCATACTAGCATTGAATATTCTCTCAACGTTCCTTCTATCAATGCTCGACCTTTTCTCTACTCTTCTACATACTTTCCAACGATAACTATAAATCATTAATCTCGAACATTCAAAGACCCGTTTATAATTAATAAACCTGGTTATATTTCTAGCTCGATCTAAATGATGAAATTATGGAATAGTTAATACAGCTTTCTCGCCCGTAAAATGTGTAGCCTAAATACACAGAGCGGCTCGTTCCACGCGTCGGAAGGCTCGCGAGACACCTTTATCTTCATTGAGAGAGCCGCGCTACTTCTCGGGACAGTTTTTAAGAGAAGAGGCTTAATTTTCTCCCACTGAATACTCTTGCCTGGGAGGCAGGCTTTCGGGAGCAGGCCGGAAGAAAGCTTGAGTTCCGTTTCCCGACTTAAAGGCCAAATGTTCCCGGTCTTGGCGTCTTAGCACCGAGGTGTATGGTGTATGCGAGGCCGGTGCTACTTCTTGCCACCTTTGCCAGCCTCTGCACTCTGCATTCAAGCAACCCGTTCACCCTCCTACCGTTGGCCGAGAGTGGCCTCCAGAGAGAAACGACGCGTCGTTTCTTAGCGTTCGAGCTAAGAAAACTAAGGGCTGCCAGCACCGAAAGCACTCGAGTGGGGGCTCTGCTGCGCCCTTAGAGGGCGACGGGGAAGTTGGACGTAGGAAAAGAAGGAGGTAAAAAGTGTCGCGCGGTAAAAAGCCCAGTGGAAAGAAACCGACTCTGCGGTCCGAGGCATAGCACTCGGAAGGTTGGCAAGGAGCTTTCCGGAGGAGCGGAGCTTTAGAGGAGTGACGAAAGAACGTGCCTCTACGAGAAAGCATGCACGTCACCGTCTCGCCTCGCGTCACGGCCTACCCGTTTTCTCGTCACGTGGCTCAAAGAGGCGCTCGGTTTTGCTCTCCCGGTGCGACAGGGTAACAGCAACCCGGTGCGGTATGTTACGCTGCTGCTGCTGCTGCTGCTGCTGCTGTCGGTGCACACCTCCACCGTGCACAAGTGAGCATCGTCACCGACACTCTCACAATTCTATAGAAGCTTGCGTTAGTATACGACCTCCTCCTGGGCATGTTTGCGTGTGTGTATGCGACAACGTAATTAAGCGGCCGCTGCTCGACCCACAGCCACTCACTCTCTTTCTCTTTCTCTCTTCTCTCTCCTTCTCTCTGTCGTACTCTATCGGTTTATCCGCAAGAAGGTTTATGCCGAAGAAACGTCAGGTCAAAATGCCACAAGCCCCGACTGTTTTCCCGTCGAAAGCCGAGAGAGGCAGGCAGCCCTGAAAATGCACCGAGCGAGCGGAGCTTGCGGCTCTAATCTCGCCTTTGACTTTGACACTGACTCGAATTTTTCGACATCGACCTTAAAGCTCCCTCGCACTGTATACTCCCGAATCTAGAAAGCGGACCACTCTTAACCGAGGAAACAGAGCAGACTGAAGCATCGGGCTTCTTGCTAGATTTAACATGGGTAGCTACGGTGATTCTAACATGAAGGAAGACGAGTCTGTTAAAGTCGTGAAGATTGAATGCAAGCGCGATACCGCCGGAGGCGCAGCCGTGCGAGGATTGCATCAGAAAGAATATCAATTTCCCCGAGAAAAATTGGAGAAAATGAGGGGTACCGGGGGGCATAGCGGGGTGTAGGTCGAAGGTGGTCCGATCGTAGGCCTTGGCGTCGCGGTTGGATCGACTCGGAGGTGGCTACTCGAAAAGGGCGAATCCTTTCTGTCCTTATTCCACTGTACGAGGATCTTGGAGGTTCCTACTCCCGCTTCATCCTCCATGGAAGATGATGGCGTGCTACATAGCCCGCAGCCACGGTCCGCTGCCTCCTCTATTTTTCTCCTCCTCCTCTCGCTCTCCTGCTTCGCGCGGCGAAGCAGGAAGAGAGGACGGGGGCCAGAAGGAGAGCCAGTTGGGAGGGAAGATGATGGATCCGGAGGGAGTGAGAGAGAGAATACGGATAGATGGTTACCTTGGTAGGCAGATATAATGTAGCCAGCTGTAGGCAGTCGGTAATCACATGTTTGTTTAACCTTCAAAACCCCTCATCTACGGGGTCTCCCCCTCGACCACCCTACGGGGCCGATGGGGCCTGGGCCACCCCGAGCTCCACCAAACAAAGATGTCGTTTCTCCTTCTTCCTTTTTCACAGTCTCCAGCGACCCACTGTCCTCTTCTATTTCTCTCTTTCTCTTTCTCTCTCTCTCTCTCTCTCTCTCTCTCTCTCTCTCTCTCTCTCCCTTCTACTCTCCCATCCATTCGATTACTGTGTCTCCCTCCTGGGCCACGGGCCCTACCAGTGAGGCCAGCGGAGGGAGCACGCAGCGCGAGAGAGAAGTGATGGATGACCTCGGTCCAGGGCACGTATTAATGGAGCAGAGATTTCACGCGTCTCAAACCCTCATAAAAGAGGTACCCCTCGCGATTTTCACGCACCGTAAGGAGCACCCTGACATCCTGTCCTCATCTCGAGTAGCCTCTCACAGCATCCAACTAGATTTTCCGGTAGGCTTGGTCCCCCGGAAGGGACCACACTCCATTCAGGCCCAAACAAGGTCAGGTACGAGGGTCCTAGCCCAGGTAGTGGCGCCAACCAACCGATACACTTTCGATCAGCCATCCACGCCGCAATATAAATCCCGGAACAATGGCCGTGCTAAATTAATTCCCTTAAGTAGAAATGCCTGTTTGGCTGGGTGAGCTCCGGCAGATGGCAGATCCACAGATGCTACCGTCGAGCAAAGTTAGTATCAAGTCGATAACGCTCGATCCTGGATTTTCATGGGCCAGTTTTACCAGGCAGGACACGAATTCCATGCCAAGCTGCTTGAAAGCTGAGGCCTACATGGTGCTCCCGCCAATTATGCATGATGATAAGGCAACTTTACGCCAGTTAACTTCCGCTGGGGATAAACCTTGCCCAAAGAGAAAGAGAGAGAGAGAGAGATAGATAGAGAGGAATAGGGGGACGATGAGAAGAGGACAGAGAGGATCAGAGAGACGGTCGATATGAAGACGCTGTAATTCCTAGTGCGCGGGTAAAACGGCCACGGCCGGAATGGCCGGTTCTATCGAGGGGGCTGGGTGAGCACGGGTATAATGTAGTCATAAGTACCCGCAACGAATTTGCAAGTGCATACAGGATGAGCCGGGAGTTACCGAGCGATCCGTTGGTGGTAGCTACGTTTATAGTCCTCGCCGCGGAATGCATCCCAGAAGCTCTTTCTCGAGGCTTCGTGCAAGAGCTCTCCTCGTTATTGCACAGTCGCCTGTAATATGCCAGTGGCACCTATGACCAGTCTTCAACAGCAGCCGATCGTAGAAGCCTGCTGCACCAAGGAATCTCTCTCCTCCACTTTGAATAAGTATGACGGACGAAGTGTTTCTGCCAGTAACCTTGTTGAACACGATAACGGCTCGCTCGTGCACTACAGTTTGCATAGATAATGCCTGCCTGATATCTCGGGTGGTCTCTCGGCTATCATCGTATAGTACTTTCAAGCATTCTCCAACAAGCACTCTCTCTCTCTCTCTCTCTCTTTCTCTCTCTTCATGAACTCTATGAACAGTTCACCAAAAAGGGTGTAATTAAATGTAGATTTCGAAATGGTTCATTGCTCACTCTAGGTTGTTTTATTTCTCTCAATAATACGAGTTTCTGGACGCGTGTGCATAGAATTAGCTGTACGATAAGGATAAGAATTTTTCATGAGCGCGCGTGCGGAGCCATTAAGGCAATTTTCCTTACATGGTCCAGCAGGAGAGTCCGGAGAGCAAAGGTGAAGCAGGCGAAGGGGGCAGAAAAATTTCCATGGATTCGATAGGGTACCCCGATTGTGCGGTGGTCGCACGATTTACAAGCCGAATACAAGAGGGCTTATAGGTAGGAGCGGTGAGCCTCGGAGGAAGGCGGAGCACCCTGGCGCCATGTCGCGGGGGGTCCACAGCCACCAGCGCAGCATCAGGTGTCCGTGAGGAGTCCATGATACAAACACGAGTGGACTTATCCGTGGAAGCGATGCCACTAACACTATGAACAGCAGACTCGACGGCGTTCTCTCACCAATGCAGCATCCAGCAAGGATGAGGTTAGCCTGGACCAGCCACACACCGACGCCAGCTTGGTTATTAACCGTGGACTCTATCGCTGGAGGTGTGCTGATGGAGCCTGAGATTTGTGATTTAGATGAGCTCTCCTTCGGCCACCCCCCCCCCTCTCTCTCTCTCTCTCTCTCTCTCTCTCTCTCTCTCTCTCTTTTTCTTTAGTGAACCGACTCTCTCAAAGCTAGCTGGACCATGCAGCATCTTCCTCTCTTTCTTTCTCGCTGGAGGGCTACCCTTCGGATTGCCAGGGCCCACGGGGCTTTGTTTTAACTGTTCAAAGTTTCAGCTGTGGCGGCGGCGGCGGGCCCCTAACTAGTCGCGGCCAGGTATACAACGACCTGCGGACCCCCTCCGTGGAAAAAGGAGGAGATGAACGAGGAGCAACGAGGAGAAGACCGTGAAACGAGAAGAACTCGGTATACATATATTGGATAGAGCGAGCGAGCTACTTCCCTTCGTTCCACCGCGTTGGGGGTTCCAGGATCTTGGAAGGAAGGAATACATTGCCCAAAGAGAAAGGGAGCGACGAGATGCGTCTTCGCAAGGAACCTGAATATTCCAATGGGTTACTCACTCGGCCGGGAGCGCCAGAACTGCCGATCTGAATCAATGCCTTTCTTCCAACTCGCAACCTGATTCAATGTACTTCGCTTTACCTAATAAATCATGTGAGGCACACCGCTCTCCAGCATCCAACCGCTCTTACCAACTCAGAGCAAGTGAGACCTTCCTAGGAAATGTTTGCTTTCCAAGTGATGCTGCTACTTGAGATAGTTCACCACGTACACCAGAAACTCTTCGACCAGCATTACATTTGACTCGGCGGCTGTCAACGATCCGATCAAGACGTTCGCATGATAAATAATGAATTTTCATGAATACGTGACATCAGCGAAACGCGCATTCACTCTAGCATGATTATCGTTGTCATCGAGTCATCGCATACCGCCAACTTTTCCGAGCCCGCCTGAGGGACATGGACACGATCAGTATTCCCAGCAGGAAAAAGTGTATGTACGTCTACGGCACTCTTGGCATCACTTATTTTTAGTAACAAGGGGGCGGAGCGGATAAAGTTCTCGAGTATTCTCGATATTAGCTGCTATAGTACGAACAGAAGCTTTACTCTTACTAAAGCATTTTCTACCACTGTACTTTCCGTGCTCGAAGCGAGTAACGATCCTTTCCACGAGTGTGGAAAACCCGGTCGATTTCACTATCCGTTTCCATCTAAAAGACATAATTCCATCATTACTTTCGCCCGGTGTATGATCGATCAAACGCTCTGATAATACTGGGTGCTAAGAGCGATGAAAAAAAGTCATCACGCCAATAAGATATCATCGGTTGATTCTCGCCTCGAAATCTAGCTCTCTGAAAATGATAGAGCATGGATCGTGTAGAGTTAGAGTCTTCATTGAGAAAAGAAATCCGTAAAGTGAGGTGGTTGGTGTTAACAGGTACGCAAGTATTACAGTGTTGAACGATAAATCGTTCTCTCAAGTATCACTTAATGCGAGAGAAGAGTCGGTAGCGGACGGTGAGACTTCGTCGCCCGGCGCACTTCAAACAGGGGTCCAACCAGAAAATATCTAGTTTCGCTGGGTTCGCGAAAGGTAGGCACTGCTAACAGGAGGACCTCGTCTCTCCTTCTCTCTTTCTCTCTTATTCGCGTCATGGTAGGAATTCGCGGTGCGAATGCATTCTATCTATTTCAAGATTGCGCCGGTTGGACCGGGTTCTCGGTGGCGCGGCGCACCGTCTTTCCAGGAAGGTGGAAACGGGATCTGGATAGCGGCGGCGGTGGACGAGAAGCGAGTCGAGGAACTCCTCTCGGTTGGGAAGAGGAAGCTGCTGTTGTGAGAGTGCGAGGAGGTGGTGGCTATGTCGCTGAGGGAGGAAGTGAGAGATCGGTGAGCCGCCGCCGCCGCCGCCGCCGCCGCCGCCGGTGGAAAGAGTAGCGAGCCAGAGCGGGATGTACATCGATTTAATCGGTAGCTGGGAAAGGGGGCGCATAAATAAGATCTATCTCGCGAGGAACACGGGAATCCTTTACCGCGTAGATAAAGGCTTGGGACACCCCGTAGATAAGCCGATGCCTTTCATCGCACCGCCGACGCCGACGCCGCCGCTGAGCGCCTCCAGCTTGCTAGCACGATAAACTGTCTCCGCGCGCTTCTGACGTTCTTTAAATCCCACAGGGTACATGGGCTACCGCTCTCGTCGCTCGCTTACTCGCTCACTCGCTCGCTCGCTCGCTCGCTTGCTTGCCACCATAGCAGCCCCGACATTTCTCGCCTCGACTCTTACCTGCCGATCTAATCTCACGATAGCTCGCCCGCCCGCTCCGACACTGCGTTATATTGAATTTTAATGCCGGCCACTTTATGCGCGTGTGCCCCTGCCGCCCGCCCAATGTCCTCTTCTCCTTCTCCTATTCCATTCGCTACTCTCCCACCTGCTACCTAGGAAACACTCCATCCTCACACGCCGAGGATTTCTAGGGAAATCGACAACGAATCCTACCTTACTCGGCTTACGAATCATTTTTACGAACTACACTTTCTGCAAACGTTGCTTTAACTATATTTAACTATCCTTCTTTCTCACTCGCTCTTTGCTTCACTGAGAGAATACTTTATCGCACGACAGTCAGACCAATCGCAAGTTGTGATGACGACACGTAATTACACCGAGCCAAAGCGGATCTCTCTTGGCGACGACAGAGAGAGAGAGATCCGATGGTACAACTCAACGGTGAAGGCGTAAGGTAACGCGGTGCAGTTTGAATTTCATCCGGACACCTCGCCAAGAGGAGGAGGACGAGGGTGCGATATCCAGTCGCGCTTCTCGGTGCCCTGGAAATGTCGCTCGAACGAGAAACTAGCGGCGAAGTAATCCAATCCTGGTCCTGATTGCGCCTGCACGCGCACTTCTAATTAAAGCCAGTGGTAAATCAAGCACGCGCGCGCGCGCGCGATCGTTAGACAGCGATTGGGAATAGCGCGTGTGTCGAAGATAGGTGGATATAGAAATGGAAGTGAAGGAGAAGAGAAAAAGTATGCGAGTGAGGGAATCGCTTTCTCACGCTGCTACCACCCACGGCGGGGTGGTAGCCTGGTGAATCGCCAGGTACACGGAACCTGCCAGTAAACACGATCAGCTCGCTGCTAACGAGGCCTCATGGAAATACGCTCGAGTATAATGATCACCGGTAATGGGGATGATGCTCAGCTACCCCGTCCTTCTCCCCCTTGAAAATTCCATTTCCAGAGGGAAACGAATCGGGCGTCTTGCTATCTCGGTGACTCTTTCTACTGAAATCTATTGGACGCCGTATTCCACTAGAAGCTATATAGGATGCCACAGGATCGTTCCGAGTGCCGGTATTTAGCCCGGCAAAGTCATCTACCGAGTTAAATAGCTCGGCTGTTAACGCCGACTTCCCAAGGTGAGTGTTCCCGCTATACTCTTTGCTCGCACTTGCACCAACGCTACTTGAAGAAATGCTCGTGTTCTGACTCATCGGATGACTATCCTCGAACATCATTACCCCTTGCGTCCCTCTCGTATGATCCCTGATATCTTCAAGAAATCGCCTCATTTTTCGATCATTCATTTCCGTGAGATTCTACTTGCTCGCAATCCTCGTCTAGCGGTTCCTCGTTATCTTCCTATTGCCGAGCAACGAGAATACTTCTTTCTGTTGTTTTTTTTGGACTCGGCACTCATTCGTTCTGGGTGAAGGGAGAGAATAATTTCGAGGCAACAGTAAAGATCCAGTTTTAACGAGCCTATGATCTTTTATCCGATCGAATGTGTTCCAATGGTTTCTTCTTTCAATAAAAAGTAGTATTTCTAATGTAGGATGATCTCTGAAGCATCCGGGTGTAGAGAAGGAATGAAAAGCTCTCGATGAGAAAAGAAGCTGATCTGGTAGCGATTTTCGCCTTTGCTCGAATGGCGAGTTGCCGGTGTCTGCCGCATTCGCAGCCCTATATGGGAATAATATGTGGCGCGAATACTTTTATGGTGCGGTGCCGAGCATTGCCGTTGCGGAGGGAGGCGCAAGTATTGCAGACAGGCAATTTACAGGGAGAGTTTCCTGTGGCGATTGAGACGTCTGCGGGATCGCGTGGAGGCATGCAACCAGGTCTCACCAGGCCGATTTCGCCAATTTCTGTGCCTCGATTGCCGTCTTTCGCGGTAACAATTAGACTGGCGCCGTGTTAGTGCACCTTGGTTCACGTGCCACTGCTGCTTTCTGGAAGAAGCTACCATTCGACCAGAGTTGCACTTCCCTATAGGGTAGAAGTCCGCAGCTGTGGCTTCAATCGGCATACACAGCTGACTTGCTACTCGTTGCATTTGCAACTTTTCAATGCCATTCAGCTTTTACCTCTCGAATGCCAAGTTGCAATCTCTTTCGAGTTAAATAAAAAGAATTCTTTCATTCTACCTTGGAATTTATATCTGGCGAACATTGATCTCGAATGACACAGTGGCCTCTAAAGCTAAGACTCGATATTCAGGATTTTACATAGAAACAAGTCTGTGATACTTAAGAGTGTGATAGTTTAAGATCGAAGTACAAGAGTTAGAATTAAAAGGAGAGTATGAGGAAAAGCGTGGGCGCAATTTCTCATATAGGGAGGGCGCGCTTCAAGAAAGGAGATCGATTTGCTTGGGGATAAAGCGGTCAAATCGGGATGGGATCTCGAATCCGGCAGTTATACCCTCCCGATGTATCGTATCGAGGATCTATGATCCCTCGGGGTCCCTGCGGTGGACCGTAATCCCGGAACCCCATATAAAGCCGGTGTAAGAGATAGTTCCCCGTAATACGATAGAACTCACTAGAGCTTTATCGCGCTTTCCGATCAGCGAGTGCGAGCCATATGTCCTGTTCCTTCTCTCGTTCCTACTTTCGCATTATTTATCCTTCCAGGCAAACCATCCCCTCTCTTTTCTCTCTCTCTCTCTCTCTCTCTCTCTCTCTCTCTCTCTCTCTCTCTCTCTCTCTCTCTCTCTCTCTCTCTCTCTCATTCTAACATGAACGTCTCTCGCCCCTCAGAAGAGTCGCGGTACGCCCCATGAATTATCTGGAATTGCCGAAAATTGCCTCCAATTTTCGTCAGGCGGAACGCATCGGTGGCCAGGCTGACTCTACTGGCCTCCACGCACGAGCGAAGCGTGCACACCTCTCTTCCTTCTTTACTTTACTTTTTTCCTTCTTTACTTCCTTCCTCCCTTTCACCCCACTACTGCCAAACTTACTCGTCAAACTCCCAATAGGAGAAAGGAACAGTGTGAGTAGGAATTCGAAGGGGAAAATCGAAAATAGGATGTCTTTGAATCGTGATAAGGAAGAGAATTGATGGGAGGATGAAACCATGAACGAGAGATCACTGCTGGAACAGATGAAGCGGTCGACGGTAATACCCGTAGTCCTCGATAGTGGCTCCTAATTATTTCGGGAGATTTGTCTCGAGGCCATAAGCCATGGGTTCTGTGTTGGCAGAATTCTCGAGGCAAGATTATTATCTTGGACGTTACGCAGAAGGTATCGCGTAAATCACCAATCGAAATTGCACGTTCCTCCTCGGCGAGGATGATCGAGTGGGAAGCAATGGGATCGAGCTGCAGGGACGGCGGAATTACGAGTGCATTTAGTATGCAAAGGAGCTGCTGCCCCGGCGAGAAGGTGCTCACCTCGGCTTGGCTGAGAATTTTGGTCAATGGGGAGGCCGGATATCCCCCACTCTCTCTCTCTCTCATACACTTTATCTATCTTTATCTTTCTCTCTTTCTCTTTCTCTGTGGCAGTGGCCGGAGGCTGGGCTGGACCCACGTCAAAATACAAAATTGACGGGCGATTTCCCATAAAATTGATGAGCCGTCCTCCCTGGCGCCAGGGAGCCCACGATTAGCCCCGGGCGTCTATGGGTTATGAATGGACCACCGTTTTCTGGATTGTCTCAGCCAGGTACACACGGAACTCCCAACTAAATGACCGAGTGAAGTCGATGATAGGAAAGTCTTCCTTTCACTTATATTTTTTAATAGATTATTTTTAAGACTCTTCAATCGTAAATGTATAAGTATAATGGAAAGAAGATCTCAGGTATATTTTCATCCGGGATTGCCTCGCATCTGTCGTTTAATGACAGTGTAGTTGACAGGCAGTATGCAGAAATGAGAGTGGCAGGACGAGTGTTGACAGACTTGATGACAGAGCAGCATCGAGTATGAAATTGCGTAATCATACGGGAAACGAGATGCAAGGATTCTTATAGCTGAAACGGGTAAATGTTTGCGTGAAAGTTCGTTGTGTCATAAGCGATGATTGCAGCTTTACGATTGTCATTCTTCATTACAAATCTGTGTATAGTTCTCTCTTTGACGAAGAGTCGGTCGTTAAAGTCTGTGTCTTGGCTCGTCGTTATTCTAGTCTTGGGTGACTTTATGAATCATTAAGCCATTAGCCAAGTGGCGGGCAGCATTGATCGCGCACACTCGTCCGTGAAGCCGTGAAAGTTGTCATACCTAAGTAGGCGCGTTAAAAGCTTCTTCGGGCGGTCGACGATGTCGGCGTCGCGGCGGCGGCAGCGGCGGCGGCGCAATGTCAGCGCTTAATTACAGAAAAAACGCGGCTCTGTGTCTTCAAAGTGTAGGGTTGTGAATGTATGCGTGTCTTTCACCTCGCAGGCAATCTCCGTCGAGTGAATTACAGCCTCGAAATCAATGGGCCACCACTGCCAAGGAATACCAGCGACAGAGATACACACGCATCTCGAGTTTCCCTTCCTACGAACTCTGGAAACCGAGCGAGTACTTGCCTTTTATGCATTATCCCCGATTCTCCCTGGATTCTCTGCGCTTTGCAAGGGGCATCCACATCCCTTTCTACCGTTCTCTCGTTTTCTCTTTCCATTTTTTCACCAGCGTTCACGGCCAGCTATGGAATCGCGACGGAAATCAAAGGGGACCATCCTGGATTTTCGATTGACGCTTCAAAGCTTCAACGTGAGCGCTTCTTTGTCGATGGCAACGTGCAAACGGGCGACAACATGTAAACAGGAAACCAACTAATCGACGATCCTCTGCGAATTCCTATCTCTGACACACACACACACATATATCCGCCCCCTTTTTTTCCAATGACAGATAAATCATTGTGCACTTGGCGCAAAGTTAAAAACCCTGTCGAAAACTGATAGAATCAAGGGTGGAATAATTGAACTTAACACGAATTTGTTATTAATACTGACAAATATTAGAAAGGTGCGAATCACTACAACGATCATCGATATCGTCGATCGTACACTTATGCTTTGACTGAAGGAATGATGGGAAAGCTAGGGTTCCACATTAGAAAGCGTAAGAGAGTGAGAGGGAGGCAAAAGAAAAGGTACAAAGTCGAATCCATTGTTCGCGGCAGGTTCCAACCGAGAGACTGGAGAGTCTTTGAGCGGCTGCTCTGCCGAAATGACAGGAAGATCATCGGGGAGAAACTTTACAGCATATCGTAACTCTCAGCAGCAAGGAGCTTCACTGTTCTATTCTCGACCAGACAAAGGGAGGAATAACGAGGAGATCCAGGGGTTAAAATGAGTCCCTCCTAAAAGTCGTGGCTAAAAAACGAGAGGGGACTGGTTGCTGTAGTATCTCATAGATTTTCCACGCATTCCTAGCTTCGAAATAAAAAGGCCGCGCTAGGTCTTTCATTTTCACGGTAGACGGAGAATCGTTTGGAGATTGTCTTAGGGCAGAAGGGACCTTAACGAATTTTGCTTGTCGCCAGGAGTGCCATACCTGCCAGGGAAAATCGGTAAAAGACGGCCAAGCAGTCTGTCGGTTTTAGTTTTTACCATGGGTCGTATTCGACTGGCCCAACTCTCCATAATGACACTTTGAAAATGGTCAACGATGATGGTCACCATTGGTTCTGGCCATGGCCTTCGTTCATTTATCTTTAGTAATTATCGCTAAGCTACCGTTCCTTGAAAGAGCGCGCGTTCTTTCCTTCGATACTAATCAGTCGATCGATTCTACCATTTGCGCCCTTTTCCGTTCTACCCTCTCTGCGATCTCCGTCGGCGGAAAGTGTCACCGGGACACTTCCGTCGACGCGTTCCTTGCTCGGCAGTGCGCACTTTTCTTGTGACGAGTGCCAACGAGCACGCGACACCCCTAACAATCCGACGACATACCTGGTCGAGCTTATCTCCGCCTTGTGTATTGCTAACGAAAAGTGTGAGCGAAAAAATTATAACATCGCCCTTGGCTACTGGGGAAAAAAACTTACGACGCCTGGCAACTAATACATATGTATTTAAGTAGATTAAATTGTAGCCCCCTTTTGAAAAGTCCTTTTGTTTGCTGATAAGAACAATTACCGATTACCAGGATTTATCAATCAGAAAGTCTTTTGGATAAGGAAGATTTAATGTATAAAAAAAGATTTGAATATATCACTGATATTTGATTTACAAACGTGTATAATAAAGCACGTATTGTGAATGCGCATGGCTGATTGGAACTATCTTATTCCACTGGCAATTAGTATTACGAAGGGGCGACTGACGTTGAGCGGAGGAGCAAAAGGAATGCAGGAATATTGGAGGAGTGAAATTGGTTGCTCTTGGTATGTTGCGGATTGCGTAAGGGAATACGCGCGGGCTAGGGCAGAAGGATGTGTGTAGTGTGGCAGGACGAAGAGGCCCAAAGGACGTGTCGTGGTTTTCGAGATGTCGCGCCGGCTTAGTCGGGACAAACGGGGACGAAGAGCCGCGGACTTGTCCGCCTTACGCTTCGATGGTGAGCGACAGAAAGCTGCTGCTCCTCCTCCTCGTCAATCCCGAGGGACTCGCTCCTTGCCCTCGCAAGAGAACATTTTTGATCTTCATGTTGTGTCCCACCTCCCCTACCCGCGCGCCGCCTTTCCTTTTCGTTTGTTTGTCATCGGTCCAGGCAACCATCGGCACCGCAACCCAATGGGCACCAATATCCCTATGCCCTCTTCTCTCTATTTTCACTCTTCACGCTCACAACCTTTTTGCCGCCCACACTACCACTGAATCTAAATTACTCCCGTTTTATAATCACACTTTTTTCTTTATCTAAAAAAAATTATATCTCAAAAGAATTTATTGAGTTTCATTCGATATAGGAATGCGAAGGGTTAAGGTAATATGTTAATGACAAAATGACCGAAGAGAAAGGTTCTCGAAAGATGAAAATGAGTAGAAGTCTGAGCAAGGCGTGTAAATGTATGGTTGGGTGCGTGGAAGGAGAACATTTCGGGGGAAGAAATCTTCATAAATTAAGGGGGAAAGGCGCGGCAGGTCCGAAGCATAATGGGATAGAGCGTGAGGTGGTTGAGTCCAGGGCGGTTTAATTATTCGGGAGAGCCGAAATCCCGGAAGGTGTGACTGGCGCCGGGCGAAAATGTGTTTATTCGGGTTAACGCCGCTTCGAGTAACGCGCTGTCCGAGCGCGTGTTCGCCGCTCCCCGTGTAAACCGGAGCAAAAGCATGCTCGCCGCCGCTGTCGCCGCTACCACCGCTGAGAACGAAATGAACACAGAGGCACGCTAATTAATATTTACCCTCCGACAACATCACGCCGCCATGACGAACTAGCCGTCAACCGTCGAAAGCCCAGCCAACTGGCTGTGACTACCAGTCAGCCGCCGGGCTGACAAAAATAAAGCAATGCCATCTCTCTTCCACTCACTTCCGATAATATGCTATATTAAATTTAATACGATTCTATTCCCTACTATTATTTAAACCTGCTTCCCCAGATAATTACTCCTGGCAAACCATAGTTCGTATTACTATGTAATTCGTATGTGTACGATTTTAGGAGAGGATTTAATTAATTCTTTATAAGAGAATCAAAAATAATTTCTACTGGCATGTAATATATAATGAAAGAGTTATTCGAGGGGATGTAAAAGTATATGATAACTGACTTGTGTTATTAATTAATAATTAGTAGATACAAGCGATTTGTGTGGGAGGTCTTTTTATTCAATGTTGCTGCTATCCGAAAACATGCGATGTTCAAATACTGGTAGCACTTTTCTGACGCTCGCTACGAATGCCACGAGCGGTGGACGAGTGATAATGGATCACTTGGACGAGATGCGAGCGGTAAGGCTTTTGCTACCTGCTGCGATGAAGTTTAAAAGATAAGTCAAAACGAGCGGCGCGAGTCAGCCGGCGAGAAAAGAAAGACGGCCTCCTGTAATTTGCGAGTAGTACGAAGGAAGGGCATCCCCTTTTCTTATCTATGCCGCCTCTCAGCACGGCATCTACGACCGCGTGGCTCCTTGCGAGAGGGTGCCGCCCTTCGCCAAGGAATCCGAAGAATTCTCTCGCTCTAACTGAGAATTCCCGCTCCAAGCTAAGCGTGTGCGTTGTCTCTTTGTAAGACGAACTTCTTCTCCCACCCTATCTCTCTTTCTTTCAAAACGTCACGAACACATATCCACCCACACTAATACTACTGAAACTTTCCCGAAGAAAATTCGTCTATCGTACATTTTTCTCATTGCAACCTGCCACATATGCATACCCAGCGATCGTACCCGGCGGGTGGGAAGTGAAAGAATTCCGAAAGAAATATTCACGTTCTTGATATCTCTAGGACTGAATTTCTATATTGAAACTCTTAATAAGAATATTGAAGAGAAATATTGTCAAGAGATGGAATTGGAAATGGATTAATTCGACGAATTAATACTATCGAGGGAATTGGTTTGGAAGTGGCGATTACCCGAATTCCCAGAGCGAAAGTCCGATCGGTAGGGATTTTCGTGACGGAGGGAATCGACTGGGATACACGATATGCTGGGTGCTGTATGTTCATGGTGTCTCGTACTTACACCCTCACAACTCTCACTCCACATCGTTGCCACTGCCGCCGCCGCCGCCGCCGCCGCCGCCGCCACAGGCTCCCTTCTATATATTTTCCGTCCTGGTGGGGACGACGACCGCCTCTAGAAACGCCCTTCGCCTTGCTTCCCCGATGCATATGCCCCACGACCACGGCCCTTTTACGATCCTACGTGCAATATGTGCACGCGCAGCTACCTTTTTACCCTGCGACACACAACCTTGTACACACGCATACACGTAAAAGAGCCTGGTTGAATGGTATGTGTGCAAGTTGTACGAGTGGATGGCTACGTAAGTACGGATGCATCCACCATGGTCACACCGTACTGGTGGGGCGAGTGCACTGTTCTCGTCAACTCTTTCTCTTGCCACTGGATTAACGTCCAACTTTCTCTCTGATACACTGTATACAACCATCTCTTCTTCTCACGTATTTCTCTCTCTTTCTTTCTTACACTTTCCAGTGGCTTGCACTCCGCTCTGCTTTTCTTAAGGCATAGCTCGTCCCCTGCCTTTTCATTTTCGGTGCGAAAAAATGCCGTAAGTGGCTCTGCTTCAAACCACTGAAGATCGTGGCAGTTCTGTATGAAGTACACGGTGCCACTGACGTACTTCTTTCAAGCGTATCTCAGCCAAAGAGAGCTATAGTTTTCTTAGTGAAAAAGTAGTGGATGTAAGGGAAAAATGAACATTTAATTTGTACAGTATCCGCCGACGGTACTGTGTATTTCTTGAAGGAAGTATTCGTCTGTAATTTCCATAAAAGCTTGACATTTCACGCTTTAGAAAGAGAAAAAATGAAGGTTTGTCTGTCCGTGGAAGAAGGTACTGGTAGAAAATCTACTTGGAAGGAAGAAGAATCTGGCGGGGACGACGTCTGGCGACAGACTTATGCACCCGATGCGTGCGTGGCAAAGCGCTTCCCGTGAAAAACTCGACGGCCGGGCGAACAAGCGGAAAAAAGGGTGGAGAAATAACAGGGAAATGCAGCTGGAGATGGTGTTTACCGCGCGGTGAACAAGCGCGCGTGAATTTTGCGGTCGATACTCGTACGCTGCTGCGATACGGATGGAGACGAGGGCCAGAGCCGCTATTTTTTTAATGGAAATGGCGATGGTCGGGGTCACCCGCCCGCTCGTGGCCGCCGGAATGGGATCCCATTTTTTTTTCCAATTTACCACGAAAAGCGTTTAAACCCGGCAGTAGTTGGTTGTTGGTTTCGGCCACAGGGAAATACATATACGTTGGACGTGTGTGAATTCGTATATCTAGAGGGTGTGCCACGAGACGATTAGTCAGCTGATTTTGCGGATTACTGATAGGCTAACTGACAAGGACAATGACAGGCGAAGCTCAAGTGTAAGGGACTAATAATGTGACGAGACATTAGGCCTAATTAAACTTCTTTTTTCATCACTCCCTTTCTTTACTGTGCTCGTATCAGACGATAAGAGGATTCACAATGTCATGCTTGGATGTTGCAACCCTTCAAGCTCTATTTTTGGTGGTTTACAATTCCACCGTAGAGCAACTTGACATTATATGCTTGGAAATTCATTTTTCATGGGATGCCACGCACCCTTAACGCCTAACTTTTTCACCAAACTCATGGAGACCCACTCCTGCCGGAATTGCAAATTAGCCTCCCATCGAAATCATTAGCATATTGGGTTGCAGCGAAATTAAGGAATTTTGTGACCGAGCATATTCAGCAGGGGTTGACGGGGGAGAAAATCTCACTACCAAACTGAATTTTCGTCCCTCGGCAGGCCGTCGGAAGTGCGGAATAGGAGTTGAGTGAGAGCAGTGAATGTAAAGTACAAGGAAAACTAACGAGAAAATTTGTACTTTCGCACTCAGCATCCCACCGAGCGCCTCTTAATCTTCCTTTCTAGTTGAGCTCGACGATGCTTTCGCTCTCGAGTCAGAGGAAAAAAAGTCAGCATCCCTTCTAAACCGGTGTAAAACTACCGAAGGTGAATAAGAATTCGATGCGCCCTTCTTACAGTCCTCTTAGTTAAACGCTCTCTCTACTTTTGCCTCCCCCAGTTCCCTCTCGCTTCAAAAGAAAGTAAAATTCTGACGCGTTTACCGCAACAAAGCCTGCTTTCCGTTCTAGTCAAAATACTTTCCTAACAACAATACCAATGTTACAACTCAACTTCTTCTCGCACCACAACTCCCAATGTCAATTGACAGTCCAAAAAAAGGGTCGAAACAAAATCAAATAACAGAGAACGAAAGTAGTAAACATAGTCAATGGAAGGACATAAAAGAAGCAAGTAAATAAAGGATAGAAAATGGGGGAGCTTAGAGAAAGTAAGTCGCCATTTCTAGTGGATGCTGAGGAAAGATATCGAAGTTGGGTGGAATCCATCAGTTTAGGTAGTGCAAGGGCGCGTCTTAGCCCTCGAAGCGGAACGCGAGACGAACATACATACGCTGGGGTGGTTGTACAAGCTAGCGGGGTGGTTGTTTGCCGATGTTAACGGCTAGCGCAAAGGGGAATGAGACGTCGTAGTCGTCGCGTCAGACGACGCGCCAGGAGGGTCTCGATTGGGCCGTTCAGCGGCAAAAGACAGATCGTCTGGGATCGCCTTACCGCCTGTTCGATTCTATTAAACCAACCTACTCTATCCCCCTAGGCCAAAGAGTACAGCTACCGTTCAAGAGAGAGGGAGCTTAACGTGGAAAATCCATTGGTGACCCCACCGAAACACTCGTTCCACTCCTATCTCGTTTCAATCTCTCTTTCTCTCTTTCTCTCTCCTCCCTGTTCCATCGCCCGTCTCGTTTCTCGGCGGCCTTCCACCCCCCAAAATCAATCGGTGTACGGCTTCTCCTTACGCCTTTCCCGTGTACTGCCATTTTTCTGCCGCGGACCCGATCCGATCGGATCGATCCCATCTACTAAATGCCTACACCCGTTTTCTGATAGGCCCGTAATTCATAGGTGTTCAGGGAACAAAGTGTACTAAGCCCTCAACCCCTGATGATTCTTCATGGACATTGGAATGGCGGCTGAAACCTTTTCCTTTGTATTTTGCAAGGAGTAGTTGTAGCTCCCTCGACGAGCGTGATAGCGGTCACGTGTCTGGTACTTTATATGTCGAAGGAGCTCCAATTATCTCGGAGACGGCCAAGAGAGTCGCGAGTCATAAAGGACTCTTGGTAGAAAATCCGGGGGAAACGTCGCTATCTATCAGTCGAGCACGGAACAGGCTTCAAAGAACAGTCAGGCGAGTCATAAAAGTCTCAGACCAGCCACAATGGGACAGGTGACAGGCAAGAACGGTGTGGAGAGTGAGTGAGAGAGAGAGAGAGAGAGAGAGCGGGTAACGTCGGCCTGGACTTTAATGCCACCGTCAAAACGTCACGTGGAAACTTTGACGTTATTGACCTAGGACAACATCGATCTCGAGCGGACCATATGCGCACGAGAGAGAGAGAAAGAGAGAGAGAGAGAGAGAGCATGTATCGCTGGGCGGAACGTGTCCCTCACAGCCCTCGACATTATTCCCCTTATTATCCTACACTGTCATTCTCCTCAGTATAGACACGCCTTTTCCACCAAGCGAAACGAAAACGATGCTTTCGCTTACCACACTTTCTCTATTTCTACAAACTATCACGTGCAAATACCCGTGTACCCGGTGGTCAGAAGTCGAGGGTGAATTGCACGTGTCGAATGGTAATACGAGTATGTAACACCTGTACATATAAGCTGGTAAGAACAGCATTGAAAGACATTTGTCAAGTCTAAGTATATCGGTGCGAGTATGAAGAAAAGAGACGAAAAAAAGGATAGTGGAATATGCGGGTTAATTAACAAACATGATAACCAACCGTCCGTTTTATAGATCACTCAAGTCTAAACAATTCTCTTGAAACTATTTACTTCAGTTCATCATTAAAATCTACTATTCCGTTACTTTCTATACAGAGCCACGTAAGTTCAGTTAATTTTTCCTCATTACGTTGTTAATTCCGAACTCCCAAGTGATCTGAAATACCAAGGAACTCCGCTAACCCAACGTGGCTCGACTCGCTCGAGCGATACGAAGGAATTCTCTGTGGCGGCTTGCTGAGATTTTCTTATGAGCGCGTGCTAATAAGACGGCTCTGCGTTATCCAATGAGAAAGAAGGATAGGTTTGATGAAAAAGTGAGAGTGAGATCCATCGATAGGGCACACGATGCCGTAACGGCGCGATAATACGGCAAGATCGCTCGGTGTTAGCTAGCATAATTGCGAGGCATTGTGCTCGAGCGCTCGTGCGACAGGTAAAGTATATATATATATATATATATAAATATATGTGCGTACACATACATATAAGGCCGATTGGATAGTTAGTCGTATAGGTAAGATAGTAATAGCAGGACGATAACGGGTGAGGGTTGCCGGGTGGCCGGGCGCTAAAAAGTAGATAATGAAACGAGTCGTCGGCACCACTGACTTTATCGGGAAATTGACGCCGAGCGATCTACTGAAACACGTAGGGTGTTCAGGTATAACTGAGAGAGTAGGAAAAAGGAAAGAGAAACGGAGACATCGTTTACGTAAGTTAACGCTAGTGTACCTAGTACTCTCGAGTGTTCATAGGTAGGATCGTAGTGGCCGATGGATCCACGTTAACTACTAGTTATACCACGTCCGGAAACTAATAACTGCCTCTGTGCCAACGTTCGATAACATTCGAACAATCTACTTATTGTTAGGTTGGACTAATAGCTACGGTGACAATAGACCATGACGACCAGTGATGAAATGACTCGGGGTGCACTCATCGAGTGTCCGTCAACCTTGGTTACTTGATGCTTCAGGATCACCATGAGCTCGGTGACACGTCTTCAAGCTTCTCGATCTGGTTTGATTCATGTTATTAAATGCTAATCAACGAGCCTGAGCTGAAGCAGATGTATTCGCTGCTGGTGGATGGTACAAAGATATCGGATATGCGAGAACTTCGTTTTTGCACAGTAATCATAATCACGCGATGGCAAACGAGTACGTGCAGAAGGCGACGTAAAAGAAACGAGCCGGCTGCTGCTGCTGCTGTTGCTCCCTTCTGATATCAGCGAGCGAGACGCGCGCGCGTTCGTTAGAATCGAGCTGGTAGAATTCGCGCGGAGAAAGAGAGAGAGAGCACCGATCGTTACCAGAGGAGGAATCCCCGAGGGAAATTTGCAGGAGTGCATGGTGCCGAACGTGGTCACGGCAAACGATTTGGTAATGCCTGCGCGAGGAGAGAGCAGAGCCCTTTTTGCCAGCAGGCAGAGAGCGGGAGCGGAGCAAGCCTGAGGAGTAACACGCGCGCGCTTGCTTTTTTACACCCCGAACTTTCAAACCAATGCTATCTTTCTCTCTCTCTCTCTCTCTTTTATTCTTTCTTATTCTCCCTAGCCAAATTCACGCGCCCACTTTAAAAACACGTATTATATAACATCTGTCTGAGACACATAGAATTCATCAGAAATTAATTACTGGAATGATAATATATTCGACAATGAAAGAGTAAACTACAATCTAAAACTATAGGAACGTCTGCCTTGTAAAACGAATAGTAGAAAGGGCGTATTTATCAAGCGATTGGCAAGCGAATGCGAAATTGGAGCGGGTCATTATTTAGCGAAGCTCGCCGCATGGATAACATCGGGAACCCGCGGTGAAAAAAAAAAAAAATGAGAGTGTCGGCACGAAAGCCGGAAAAGTGGTGCGCGTTTGTATGCTTGTGGGTGTTTGGTGTATGTGTTTGTGTGTGGCGAGGGAGGAGGAGGAGAGCCGCGGAAAAAAGCTGTCGCTAAAGGTAATCGTCGGTATAAATCGCTAGTATAAACAGAAAGGGCTACGGCCCGCCGCGGTTTACGTAGCGTCGATCAATTGAAAACTGCTGCTCGCCTGGCCTACGTCTCTCTGTGCATGTATTTTGTATGTCTGGCATACAAGCACGCACGCTAGTACGAGTGTCTGCGAGCCGCAAATTACACCTATCTATGCGTGTACGTGCAGCAAAAATATTTCATGCCCGAGCGGCTGCGAAAAAATGTAAACACACGCATACATGTAAATGCGTAGAACGAACGCGAGTATAGATGAAGTGGTAATATCGAAACACCGTTTCCTAAAGCCCGATACACTCTTGCGTATCTTTCTGTATCTCTAGCAAGTGCTTGGAGTAATCGTTAATTTTCATTCATTTGGTTATCGGGTCTCTCAGTGGCGACGGCGATAGCCATAGACGGCCGCTTCCAGTAAGTCCAGTACGTACAAAGTACACATGTTTTTGCACGCATCATTGTATATTGCAGACTTTACGAAATCTCATGCTCGAAACTAAATCGTCCAATGACATACACGATTACACTCGGTTAGTTCGAACATAGCCAACGCTCCATTAGCCAGTTATGCATGCCCGATTATTGGAGTATTCGAGGGACTTTGATATTTGTTAATTAACAAAATTATGTTTAATCGATCGTGACTAGTACGTCAAAGTAAATAGAAAATCGAAAGGGATTGAATTAATGTTATAACAAGTGGGAGAGTTCCTCGAGAGGACGAGCACGTAGGAGAGCTCGACGAAGTATAGAAAGAGTGTGTCAGCGCGCACGCCAGGAGAATTTGCGAGCATTGAGCGTGGAAGAGGACAGGAGACGCTGATCGGCTTGGTCCGTTCGCTCGCCGGGTGGACAGCAAAATGGCTCCTGGCTCTGCTGCTCCGGTGGAAGCTCACACGCACGCAGCCAGTGCCAAGGGAGCACGCGATTCCGTAATGAGGCCGCGGCGTGTACGTGCGTGCACGCAAGCAACCAGGCAAGCAAGCGAGCGAGTGAGCGAGTGAGCAAGCAAGCATCGTGCAAGTACATATGTACATAGTGCCAGGGATAGCCAGGGATATATGTTGAGTGTGTCGAGAGGCGTCGATCCGCTGCACGACGAGTGCGATTCATGCCCTCTTTGCCGGCGAGCGTTTTTGCGGCCAGCCGCCGGCCCGTGATGCCCTATTTGCATAGTTCTCGCGTGCAAACGCACAATGCCCGCGCATCCTAATCTCACTATTGTCTTTCCTAGTCAGTTCCCTCCACTCCTGCAGGAGTGCTTGTTGGAACATCGCAAGCTCGCCAAGTACTCGCTACTGTATCATTGGAATCATTCGATATTTCATTGGGAGATGATATGCGGAAAGTCGATGATAGTAAAGGAGAGGATTTTGTCGGCTGTAATTGGAACTCGATCGAATGGAAAGTTGGGTGAAAAAGTCGGATAATGGAATCCTAAGCGACATGTCCGAGGTGATGCGACGATGCAACGGGTGCAGCAGCAATCTCTCGCGAAATGCAAGCGGGGCTAACTGCCACTGTGTACCGACGTACTAAACAAATCACGCTGCCAAAGGTAAACGCGATCGAGGCTACAGGCGTGCAATTTCCCACACACAGGGTTGCGCTGGCTCTACTCTGCTCTCGCCCGTCCCCGATTCCCGGGTACACGCCGCCGGACGCCGGATAATTAAAGCTGCGAGGCACGTTTGATCGAGTTTCAGCCCCCGACTCGTCCGTCGGTCGGCTTGATTGTTTCCTATTTTAATTTTCGGCAACGAGAAAAAAGAGAGAGAACTCGGCCAGCAACAAGATCACGTTCGGAAACTCCCGCAATTTCCGTGCTGAACCGCCTACCCCGCAATGCGCGCGCTTGCTCTCGCGTCGCTCGATGGAGATTAAAAAGTGATTTCCACAGGAAATTCGTGGTAATTGATGGGTAAACCATTCGCCAATCACAGTACTACTTCGTTCGCTAGGTTTAAAGGAGCATTTGAAGGAAAATGAGAAAAGCAGGGCTATGCTTAACTGCAGTTCTATGCAAAGGGCAAGCTTTGACTCGAGCTGCGTTTGTAAAACACCGAATTCCATTAAAGGAGACTTTTTCACAATACGGAGACCGAAGGTTGAAATTCGAGTGGCGGGTCCTTTGTGGAAAATTGGAAGCAATTAGCGGTGGTCCCCCGGATTTCGAAAGTCGAAAGAGAAGGCGAAAGACGCTGGGGAGGAGGGGGGGGGGGGGGAGAAAAAAAATAAAGAAACTGCGAATCTCGACTGAGAGAAAGAGAGAGAGACCACCCGATGAGAAAGGTGGAGCAAGCGAGAGGAAGGGAGAGCGATTCCTGTATTTCCAGTATTTCAGGTATCCTTTGATGTCGCCAGGCGTCCAATGGTGACGGGAGAGGAAGAGAGACAGCGGGGCACACAGGGCCAGCGCTAAATCGAACTACTTCATTAGCGGCGAGCCATAACGACGATAACACGATGAAGCCACGCCAAAAAGTAGAACGCTCCACGCCAATTAATAAAGAACCGTGCGCGCCCTGCTTGCCTGTTGTTCCTCTCCATACTCCCTTTTTAATCCACCGGCTGAAGAAAAAGCCTTTCGAGCAACATACACGTTCAGAGAAATTGGTAAAGGAATAGTTTCACTGGAAAGGACATATCAGGACGAAAGAGTGAAACCAAGCGAGCCACTGACAAGCTTCCAAGTCGAAGATTCCCACGCTAATACGTGGTGGCGCCCGGCAAGGGAAGACGCAGGGATATACGATGTCGTTTTTAAACGGGAGCAACGGGACCCTTTCGCCTGCTCCTGCCAGGACTTTACTCCGCTTTCCGCGTACCGCCACAGCCTCCTGTTTGCTAAGGCCCTCGTCCTTTAGCCGCTGTTTGCTCCTATACCCGGGGGGATTTCAAGGTGTACTCCAACCAGGACTCGTCGTCTCCCTGGTCGAACGACTCGAACCAGGCACAAGGAAGAGTGTCTGATTTTTGTTTACCGACCATAGACTTTCCCGACAAAGACCGCTCCGCATCCTCTCATCTTGACTTCTACCCAAGTACGGATTATACCATAGTCCAACGCTTGACTTTGTTTGCGCTAATTTTCTCTACACTCTCCTGAAATGTCCTTAAATGGGGAACTAGAATTGGTTGAACTAAGAGCCAGCTGAGTGGATTCATAAGATAGACTTTTGTTTACTTATCCAATGGGTATTCGTAAAGTCGACTTAGTAAATGGAACAGAACAGAGTCCCACCTGCATCCTGAATAATTACTTCAAAGCCGAAACTTTGGTAGGAGCGATAAAAATGTCTGAAGGATTCGAAGCACGAAGAAGAAGTTCCCACAGGCGCGTGGAGGTACTCCTTACGGGTGAGCGTTCTACAAAGAGTCCACGGAAGCTTTTATTACGTTGGGATGCACATTTCGTGAAAGGACGCGGTGGCGGCGGCAGCGGCGGCGGCGGCGGCGGCGCCTCCATCAGCCAAGGGAATCCAGCATGAATCTGGAAAAGGGTTGATGCGTTTTCTGGTCGAAGCTATGGGCTCAAGAGGCTCGATTCCAGGTGAAGAGGGTCCGGTGCGGCGAGCGCGTATTAGCTCGATAAAGGGTTCGAGGATTTCTCGAGAGGGGTATTTTCTGGGCTCGTGCACAAACTGGATCCGATCTCTTTTCTCGGTGGTGAGTGCGTCCTTAAGGGCAGAAGCGCGCGCGGTCGTCCGCTCGCTCGCTCGCTCGCTCGCTTGCTTGCTTGCTTGCTCTCGGCGCACGATGTAGGTGAACCATGCATAACGTCGTGGCCACATTACTTTTCGACGACAATCTGCCTCCCTCCCTTGTGGCCCGGAGGGCACGCCAGCCAACCACCCTACCTGTCGAGAGATCGCCTTCTCCGTCTATCTCATAGCGAGCAGGCTGGTTAGCCCTAAGGACGAGGTACACAGACACAGAGAGACATACACACATCGAAATCCTGAGTCGTGCGCAAGAGTAAAAGAGACAGAGAGTAGCAGTGGCAGTCCGTGCGCTATACAGAAACAGGAGAAAGGAAGAAGAGAGATGGGAAAAGATCGGATGAGAGAGTGAGAGAGGGCGAGCAAGGTTAGCGGCGAAAGAGAGTAGCAGGACAAGACGCGAGCGCGCGCGCGCGAGCAAGCGCGGGAGTGAGTGAGAGGGAGATAGGGCGAGAAGAAAAAAACAGAGAGGAGAGTGGCCCTAACAAAGGTCGGCCTGCCACGCACTGCACGACAGCCAGCCATTGACATCGGTGGGCCCTGGGTAAGGAGGACTAGATTTCACGAGCCAGCGATGCAGGATCCTTCAAAGGGCGCCGACGAACTGTGCCGCAAAAAGGATTCGCAAAAACGGCGCAGCGAAGTAAGGCAGAGCGAGAGGAGGTCGACGAGAAGGGTGGCAGGGGGAGGATGAGAGGAGGATGAGGAGGGGGTGGAGTTGGGGGGGCGGTGGTGCGAGCGAGCAAGCGAGGCCTGGTGAAAGAGGCAGGCTTCTTTAGTTAATGCTGGCTTCCGCAGGCCCCCTCGTCCACCTGAGAGAAAAGGTGAGACGGAGACGACGGGGACCCGGGCTAATAGAGAAGAGGAATAAGAAGAAGAGGACCAAGACGACGGCGGCGGCGGCGGCGGCGGCGGCGACGACGACGGCAGCGGGGAGAGTAAGGCGCTGTGTGCTCGACGAAACCACGGGACCAAGCTCAAGAGAAAAAGATAGAGAGAGAGAAGAAGAAGCGGGCCGCGCGCCACCGAGAAAAGAAGGCAGTCGAACTACTTGACGGCGAAATCCATCGCGATAACTTAATCCCAGGATTACGCTGCGGTTAGGAATCCTCGCGGAAATCCGATCGTGCCTGCCTGCCTGCCTGCCTGCCTGTCTGCTTGCCTGCCTTGCCTTGCCTGCCCTGATTCTCGCTCTGTTCCTGACAGAATCCTTAGGAGTCGCCCACCAAGGAAATGGCGTAACCCTATTGCTCAGTTTCCGCTCTCACTTCCTATCCTTTTCTGGTCGACTAATCTTGACTCAACTACTTCAACAGGGTTTAACTTATTAAGTCCTCAAAGATTTCTAATCCTTGCACTATTCTTATTTGTTTGTATGAAATTAAATAAGAGTAAATATGGAATTAATTTCGAAAAGATTTCATTTATACATACGTCGAGAAAGTCATTGATTTTCGTGACAGTGCAAAAGTGCAGTTTGCCTCGCGGCGAAAGTAGCCTCGTTATCCCGCGCTCAGCGAGAGATCGCTAACGAGCTTTTAATCGGTCGATCATCAACTGGCCGTTGGCCGGTTGGCCGCGCAAGTTAGGCCAGATTAATTGCAAACTCAGTGAGACGACGTTATAGAAGACGACCGCCATGAAGCGGAAGGGTAAACTTAGAAGCTAGTAAGTAAGTAATTGTTTGGTTGGCGTTACGTACAGTACTTACAAAGCCGTGCTTGTCGCTGATGTTGTTCGTGAGCTTGAGCTTGTGGAAGCTCACGACCTTCTGCATCCACTGCTCGCCGCTGCTCGGCGAGTCCGGATGGATGTACATCCTCTTCGGCATCTCCGGGTCGGCTTTACCCGCCACCATCCACCTGCTGCTCTCCGGCAACACACATTAACCCCAATTAGAAACCCTCGAGAACCTTGCCATACACCCCCGCCTCCCCCCACCCCCACCCTACCCCATATTCGATCGCTAAACTAACGGCGAACATTCCAGCGAATCTTCCTCGTTACTACCATCCCCCCCTCCTTTTCCCCATCGAAAGGTAGACCATAGCAAGTTGCAATTAAAGAGTAAGAATTTTTGTGAAATTTTAAAGAATATATTTTGTATATTTAAGATAAAATGGTAAGAAGTGAAAGGAAAGTTAAATTTGATCTTTTAAAAGATGATGTTTGGAATCTTTTGGAGTTTGGACCCCCATGGTCCTTGCGACTGTTGGCGCATCGACTACCGCGATTGTTGTCTTTTAAGGAAGGCGTGTCTAGCGCTCGCAGTCCCATCAGGTGGGTCAAACTCAAAGGACCGAAGGCAGAACTCGTTCGACGAGTCCCAAAGTGGCTGCGGTCGCTGGCGCGCGATGTGATGTAATCGTTCATTGTGGTCTACCTTTCGATTGCCCGCTCGAGCTCGCCGAGATGCCTCGCGAGACTTTCCTCAGGAAAAGACGTCCCGCCAGTGAATTTGCCATGATCGACCAATTTTGGCAGCAATTGTTTCCTAGCACTGAATGGTAGTCTTAATCCTGAGAAAGAACTTCCCAAGGCATCTCAGCAAGCTGATGTGAAGGCTTGCGATCCCCATACAGGTCGAAATGAATTTTACAAATCGAACTAGTCGTTCAACGATCCCCAATCGTATTGCGAAACTTTTGCGAGCTGCTGGCTCCTTGTCAAAAGGGTCTAAAATTACCTCTGCTTTTTTTGATTTTTTTTTTTTATCATGAAATCCCAAGGAAAGCCTGTTCTGGATATTCGAGATGCATAATCGACTCTCACGGAGATGCATAGGTGAGAGGAAGCATGCTAAACACGTGCGCGCGTGATTCTCCAAAAATTTGGTCGGCTGGAGGGCCAATTAGTTTTTTCGACGAGTATGAGGAATTGTTCGCAGCGCACGCTCCACACTCTCTCCCAATCTCTCGAGACCTTCTCTAGAAAACCCGGCGCGTGGTGTATGCATTTTAATATCACCTGTTGTGAAACTTATATCGGCACTCATCTGATGCCACGATGTCCATCAGGAGTATGTAGCTAGCCTGCCTGTCTAACCCGGACACCCTCACTCTATACGCGGGGAACATGCGTCTGCGAACAATTTTGCAAGCGCAAAAGCACAAGTTGGAATTAGTCCTCCTCCCGTTCACCGACCACCTTCTATCAGATCACACTCTATTATAATTATCGCACATGTCATGTCATCTCAAAACACTGTATTATTCCTGGGGATCGTTCAACGCTCACGAGATTGTCATTTGGCAGCAAGCACTAACGATCTCGATTTACCCGTTTATTAAATCATTCTACTTTCATTTCAATGAAAGTAATCAAGATAAAGGAAGTTATTCAATAGATAATCAAAGGAACGATCGGTGATCGTTAACACGAGTTGCCAGTGACAGTGATCATTTTTATGAGCTTCTCTCGCTGCCACTTCAATCGGCATCTCTACCTGTTGTGGAACTTGTATCTGTAGTCATCTGCAGCCACTATGTCCAGCAAGAGGATGTATTTAGCCTTTGCGTCCAATCCGGAAACTCGGAACTTCATCTGAGGAAACATCTGCCTGGACCCCCGATCAACAAGCACAATCCGATTAGATCAGTTTATCGCTCGGTCAGGACCGATTATTCTACGTACTAACACTACTAATTAGCCATGCAACTCTCTCGTTTCGAGCACTCTCCAGTCGTAAAACCCTGTTGCTCGACCTGTTTTCAAAAAAGTCTGAAAGTAAGGGTAATAAAATTAAGTTTATAATTAACCAGTGCTTAACGACACTTCACTGGTAATGACAGCCGCCCAATCAGATAAGTCTGGGGATTCTCGAATCCGAGTGTGATCTGGACCAAGATCCATGGTTAAGAATCACAGGATTTCAGATCGATCGGGGAAAGTTTGTTGAGTGCGTGGAGTCGTCGATTGAAAGAGACCTCTGGAATCATGGTTTCGAAGGGGACAAGAGAGAGAATCAAGTAGCAAAAGAGAGGGAGAGAGAGAGAGAGAGAGAGAGAGAGAGAGAAAGAGAGAGAGTAAGTGGCACATCGTGCTAAATCGTGGCGAAGCCGGGCACGTCAACGACACCCGCTGGAATCCTGAAAGGTTGGAATAGAAACGTGCACGAGTCAATCCGCGATCCTGTCAGGCGGCGGATGCTGGAGGCGCGTTCCCCGGGACTAAAAACCAGATCTCGCTCTCGCTGCCGCTTGCCTCTTCTCGCGCGGCCATCAGCACGCAGCATCCCATGCCGTGCGCCTCCCAAGCCTTCCGGCGACCCGGAGAGCAAAAGTAGTTATCGAGGAACTTCGTGCACGTCGTTGCATTGCCCTCCATCTCTTCCAGACACTCTCATCTCTCTCTTTCTTTATCTCCCAAGTGAAAAGAAGATGGTTCAACGAAATACAGGGAAACGAAGACGCACACCATGTGCAAGGAATCAGAGGGTTCTCCAATGAAAGAACTTGGAAAATTGTCGACGAGACTCCGAACGTTTGGATGAGCTACTGGTGTCACGTGGTCCATGGCAAAACCAAATCCTTCCAACACACGGCATTCGAGTCTCTGCTTTTTCCTTTAGTCTGTTCCTTTCCCCTTGTCTTCCGGGGCGTCCCGACTGCCCCCTGGCCCAATGCGCAAAGACAGCAGTCAGCGAGGGAAGACTTTCCGAAAGTAATTCGTTAGCTGCGAGAAGAATGCCGCTTTCTTTCCTTCTTTCTTTCCCTACCCCGAAGAGACACTCACAGCTACCACCAGCTCTTTCGTAACGGGAGGACTCGGCCACTCTCTCTTACTTCTTCTCTTTCTTTCTCTTTCTCTTTCTCTCTCTTTTACTCTCAACTAACAGCTCGCGCGACAGGTGGCGAGTTCCTCTCGGGTTTTTCTTTCCCGAAATGTGCGTGCACGAGCAGCGCCGTTATTTATGAGCCGAGATAAGATCCCGGCCGATGATACCTCCTCGTCCCGAAGAGGAAACAGCGTTCGAAAGTTTATTGACTCCGATCGGCTTGGTACGCACTCGAATCCAACGACGACGACGACGACGACGATTCGACTGGCGAACGTAAACTGATTAATGGTACTTGGTAAATTCGAAGCGATCTTGCCAACCAATGGAAGCCGAATACGAGTGGCGGCTTGCGGCTGGAAAAGTGCTTCGACCGTGTGGCCAAAGGCGATAGCAAACGAGTATCTTTAACAGTTTGAAACCCTTGCGGTAATTGGTGTTGTAGTACTATCATGTACCTCGTAAGCTTCGTGGTACCGATGACAAAGTGTACGCCGTATAATTTGCACCCGCCAGCTATGACCATAACAGCTACATCAATTAGTCGACTTATGATTAAACGGACCGTCGCGCCGCACTCTACCAAGAATACACTGGTTTCACTTGATATTAAGAGGTCTGATTGGTAACTACAAGATCGAATAACACAAGTATCTGATTCAATTGATAGAAACTCATTGGTCTTTCTTGTACGAAATGTATATACAATTTCATGATTTCCAAGTTCAATATTCTTTTGTCGGAGAAATGAGATTGACGCGGCGAAGGTCGATTTCCCTTTAACGTTGAGCGGTGAAATCTAACCGGAGCTGCGGCCCAACGGCGGAAAACGCTGCGTTTTAACGAGCCGAAAGCTTTTAGCGCTCGCCATTCATACCGAAATCCTTTTGAGGGCGGCTGCCTCGGACTAACAAGTTCAGCTGGCGTGTTGCGCGCGCGCGCGCGAGCCACCAGGCTAAAGAAAGCCTCCTCCCCCAATGAGATTATTCGCTTACCTTCCCTCCCGTCTTACGAGAACTTCGTTATTTCCTTCGCGCAATTACCGTGCCCGTCGAGCCGGCCAAGTTGCATCAGTGCGAGAAAAATCTCTTGCGAATCCAGCAATTTGAATTGGAATCGGTTGATGAAAAGAAAGAAGTAGTACCAATAAACTGTACCTTGGACTGGCTCATTCTACTTATGAGTTGAAATCGCGTGTAGTTAGAGGTAGAGAATTATTATGGTTGCTTGAGAATCAGTCCCTTTTTCCTAGGAACATGGTGTCCTTAATGGAAGAAGGTTGATGCGTCTTACAGAATAAAGTGGATTTAAATGTCCAAGGCGAAGGCTTCAAGCCAGTGTAAAAAGGAGCGGAGCATTACGCGAGCGGGTAGGTGTTCCGGCCATTACGAGGCCGACACGATTGCCTTAAGAGAAATCGACGGTGGCCCCTCGAATTATTGTACTTTTGTATGCTAACGGCCGCCACGGTGTCCTTAAGCGTCGCCGTTATAACGGCGGCCAACCAATTACCGTAATTAGCCGCCGTAAACGCGCGAGCACTCCGTCTGAGAAAGCAGAGCTACGTTGGTTGCTGCTCCCTTGCACGACTCCTTCCACCAATGAGACAATGCTCCTCGTCCTCGTCGTCGTCGTCGTCGTCGTCGTCGGTGGGCAAAGATCGATAACTATAAGTCACACTGTGTCGATCGAAAGATCCACTCTCGCAGAATCCATTGTCTTCCTGGCAAACACTCGATCCTTCTAATAACTAATTGACGCGCCGCCAGAAAAAGAAGTAGCAATCGGTCACAAACGGAAAGCTGACTGGGTGGGAAAGAAGGTCCTCCCTGAGGGTCTCGTAAAAATACCGATCCCTTTCCCAAAGCCCTCTTTCAACATAGTCCTACAAAAAGTATAATATACTTCCTAAAATATTCACTACCATAATCTTTCATCACAGAGAAAGGGAGATATCGATGCTTAGAAATGGAGTAAGCTATTCTCATTGGACGTCGATCTACCCCATAGCTTTTACCTCCGACAATTGAGTTCGTGGCAAGCTTTCCACTAGCGTCTACTGAAATCCGGAAAGGTTGTTCGATGAAAAGTGACAGTTCCATCTGCCTACTGTTGGAGAGGATACCGAATTTTTCGGCGGGTGTAAAGGGAAGTCTGATGGCTCTATGGATATATGTATCTTGGTGGCGGCGAGGCATTCGTTCGTGATAAACGAGACACATTCTCATTCACGTGGAGGATACTGAAGGATACTAAGCCGGATTATCCGCGCTATGTGAGCCAAAACATCCCGCCGCGGCTCCGGGCGAAATGGAGCCAAATCCAGCGAGCTGCTGACAGCCGGCTTCCATCCTCCATCGGATATAGCTGCCTCTAACCGCCCGCCCTCCCTTCACATTCCCTCTTTCTCTGTCTCCCGTTCTTCCCGAGGATCACTCGATCACAGAGAATCGCGCGAGGATAACTTGTACTCTCACGCTCTATTTCTAATACAGTAACATATCCCTATCGTTTGTCCTCTTTTAAATGACTCGTTTAACAGAGATGGAAAGACAGAGAGAGAGAGAGAGAGAGTGAAGAAAAGAGAGTTAGGAAGAGGTTGGAATTATTTATGAAATTCTAATGGGCCCATTATGTCCTTGAAACTTTGTCGGCGACACACACGAGCCTGACTAATATACGTGCCGACTAATGACTGTCCACGGTAATAAACAAATTATCGGTCTAGAGGAGATGTCGTACCAGCCTGCTGAAAGCTGTAAATCGTGCGATAAAGCTCTTTGAAAGTCTCGAGGCCGACGCCCATTTGGCTACCGGCGTCCTATCGTCCGAAACTACAAGTTTTAAAGTCCTGATAAGGCCTCTCCCTCCTGGGAGTCAGGGCTCCCGGGGCTTTTGACCACGTTTTCATTCCGGGCCCCTGAACAAAGCGGCCGAGTTCGAGCAGCTTGACGGTGCGATGCCCCGGGCACGTTTAACGAGGAGGAACACCAAGGGCCGTTTCACCCGATGAGAAAGGGCGTAACCTCGTGACATTCCTTTCACGCTGAGCCATCCCGCAAGGCCCTTCCTCAGTTTTAATGGGAAACCCTCCAACACACAGATTAGGGAAAACGAAGTTCCATAGCTACTCTGGAATTCCAAGCGACCTACTTCCATTGCACCTTCTCTTCTTAAGATTCAACCACTAATTATTCAGGACTATCATTTAAATTCGAGACGAACCACCCTTCTAGTATTTTTCCTTGTACGATACTCCAAGTAATTCTTGGAAGAAACGGCGTAGATGGGTTCGATGTATTACGGTGTGAAGGCTTTCGTCCGAGGGCGAGTTATTAGCTATTCAGCCGAGGAATGTCAAGGTGAGCATCATCGCTCGAGAGGAGCCGGAGAGCGTCGACCCGCACTTCCGGGATACCCAGTAGATGCAGGCTCGAGCATCCCCGGCCTTTCCCTAACGAGCGGGTGAATGAGAGATCGCTTCGACGACACCTCAGACAGCGTGCTGATGCGCGGGATGCATCTAAACGAAGCAAACACCTATTATTGTTTGCCAGATCTGCCACGACGAATCAACAACATCCCCTCTTAGTTCCCCTCACAGCTACGTCCTCATTGCCAGTTCTCGAAGCGTGTCACCCCAGGTTTTCTCGCACCTTCTACGCAACTCGTTCTTCTACGTGTTACTCTGCCTTTTTTTTTCTCTGTCTCTCTTTTACTTTTTTTGTCGACGTGTCTGTTGATTCTCTCACTATCGCAGTTCATCCTTTTCAACCTGCCCATTTTCCTGAATCACTCTCGCTTTGTTCGTCGGCGAGCATCCGTTCTATTTCATCCCGCGCGCCCAGTTTTGTTCTTGCTCACCGGCTGAGGGCGCGCCGCCTGATTTTTCGTCGTTTCTCTTCGTTAATTTCAACGAGACTTTCCAACCCGCGTCCTCTGAAATCCTTTCATTCTACATCGCATACTCTTCCAAGTTTGTACTTCACGCTGACCATACTCTTTTTCTGACTCTCTTCAAAAAAACCCTTCGTGTTTGTCTCTTCCTTTTTTGACTGGACTACCTGACCTACCAACACAACCTATCCTCTTCCGATTCTCTTCGACCGCTTCTTCTTTCCTTCGACCAAACTCCACCGCGTCTCGGTTCCTTATACTCTTATTGCTCATACGTGGCTTCGTTACTCCCAAGAGAATCCTTGCATTCGTTTCCCGGCGGCGATGCTAATTTTTGGCTGGTTACGACTCTATCTTGTGATCGGACGATGGGTAGCTTCAGGCACTGCTTTCGTAAAGGTGGAATCTGGTTAACGAGAATCGGAGAGACTCTGAGTTAAGAGGACTCTCTTTAGAGCCTGAGACACCTGTGGATCACGGAAGACTACGACTGCGTTTAATGTCACTCACACGAATAAGTAATAAAAATCTCTTTGTCAACCCTTCATAAACTAGCTGCGGGTATATTATTTCTGTAATAAAGCATCATCCCTCGGATGTTAGTACAGAGAATCTACTTCATTAATTGAAGTATCGATGAGAGTATCGCTTTGTGTTGCTTGGCTAATTCTAAGTACATCCTGATTAAAGCCCGGACGCCCGAAGAATAGATATCCTCAATGAAGCAGGAGCAAGCAAGGTTGCGATCTGACCGAGGGTTCATTAATAATACTGGTGGATGGTATCTGAGAGATTGTGAGAGTGTGGATTCTTATTCATATGTTTGTTTAGAGGCGGCATGGTTGGAATAAGAAGCGTGCGTGTAGGATCGATCGATCGAGAAGCGTGCATAAGCGAAAAGTTACACGGTCGGCGGTTAATCGAGGTATTTAAATCAAGCCTCGAGAAAGAAGCTCCTTCATAAATAACATCGGCCGTGTTTGCTGTACTTCTCGTTGCAGGCTCCTTACTGGTATCGTAGATGAATAATAACGACAAATAGGGGATGCGAAAGAATGCAGCGGTTCGCTCCTGCAGGTGGGCGCAAGGATCGCGAATCCTTTCGAACTCGTGCTTTCGAAGTATCGCGATATCTCGAAAGACCCTGCCGATTCCCGACGAAAGCTGGCTGTATAGATTTATGAGGATCCCTCGATCACTGGTATTGGGCATTGATTTTATCGAGACTCGAACAGACTCGATGATTCCCAAGTAGTGTACATTTTTATATGTCGAGTTATTGGTAAGTTTGATTTATTATTCCTGACTGCGAAAAGCTTTTATAAAAAAACTGCCACAATGAACTATTACAGAACTAATGCAACCTCGAATAGTTTAGATTAAATCTGACAAAGTAGTCAATACTGGATTAGTTATTGATCATCGGTAATGGATTATTCCTGTGTTGCGAATACGATAATACTTGGGTGTTCGTGGAAAGGGTTTGCAAATAGCCGTAATGGGCAAATAGCTAGTGTCCGCGTCCTATTATCCGATACGAATACTGAGAATATCTGTGTCATCGAGGTAAGACGATAGCAACCATTATCCTCTCTGAGTAGTAGCATTAATATCAGCATGGTTGTATTGTTCGAGCAATGCGAGAATAAAACAACAAAAATATGACACTGGGCCAATATCAGCAATGTCTTTTAATTACAAGAGAGATCGTATCTCGAAATAATCACTCGAAACGAACCATGTTACACGGACGATCTACTTGTACCTCAGAGATACAACGAGCTCATCGTGTCAAAGTCATTGGCGTTAGGTGAGTTCGCACTCTAAAGCATCGTACACACATACACAAGGTTAAACTCACACGTCTATTCAAGAGGAATATCAGAGGCTCCTTTATGCGGAGGCTGTGCGCTCGCATGCCGCGATAAATCGAACGGCCAATCGTAATTTACGGCGCGTCATTACGCCGAGGCTCGCGTTGCCGCTCTCTGCTCACTGAAAGCAGCAACCCGGTAGCTTTAAGTTAATTTATTTTATCGTCGAGCAGATGATTCTCTCTCCCTCTTAGCTCTCTGGCTACGATGATTCGTTCTTCTCGCGTCTCCGCGCGTGTGCTCATTTATTTCTATTTCACCCCGCGGCTTCACCCGCTTCTTCCCGCGCTCTTTCTCACTCTCACTCTCTCTCTCTCTTTTTCTCTCTTCACGAGCAAGGCCCGCCGCGTTCCAACCCTCTCGCTCTTACTTCAGGAACCGCGCGCGCGTGCTTTGTGCGGGCACCCCTGCCGCGCGTAGGGTGACGTAAAATACATTACTAAAGGTGTAATCCACTGTTCACGGCGCGCTATTGAACCACCTCGAAACTTTGACTCTCCAAGTACAAATTGGCTCTTAGAATTCAACCCAACTCGCAAGCCCCCCTCCGCCACCCCCTTATCACTCCTTCTTCCTTCTTCCTCGGCCCCTTCGACCTGTCTCACTCAAATTCACAGTAGTGTGTATGTATATATATACATATATATATATATCGTAGCGTTGAATCGCGTTGAACGGCTGACGGTCGACTCGACGAGCTTCGTCCTCTCCTCTCTTCGACCTAATCGAAACTGGGGCTTCCCGCAGTGCGAAGTGTCACTGAAGTAATGCGGCTGCCGCTCGTTATACGAATACATATCAGGCTAGCCAACCCAATGTACACGAGGATTCCTTATCCCAGCCCACGCGATCCTAGAAGAATCCAGACGTGGATAGGCGGTGATCGGATGCGAAGCATTGGAATCTTCAGAAGAAGAAAAGGAGGAGGAGGAGGAGGAGGAGGAGTTGCACCCTTGGTTGGCGGTTCGCAAGACAGACAGAGCGAGAGAGTCTTGTCGAACAAATCGGTACAAACGATCGTCGTAAAGCAGTTAAGGCCGAGTTTATATACGCCTTTGGAGCATGGGGCCCCATAGCAGGGCCCTTCGAAGGGAGATGAGCGCAGCCGATAGGGAAACCGATAGTCTTCGCTCTCTCGAGCAGGAGGCAGAGCGAGTCAGAGTGAGAGGGAGGAGGCCAGAGTTTCGAGGGCTCCTTCTTTTATCCCGGGACCGCGCGCTCCTCCTGCGGGACCCCCGCAGTGAAGAACTTTTTTATCCGGTACTTGCCTGGTATATGTGTGTCGGTTGGTTTGTGTGGGTGCAAAGAAAGGAGAGAATGAGAGAGTAAGAGTGGTAAGGTTAGAGGAAGAGAGAAAGTATAAAGGACTACTCGCCGGAACAAGTCAAAGTTGCGGATGGTAAGAATCCTCTCTCTGGTTTGAACTCCATCGAGCTACAATTCGCTCGACTATGAATTTAAACCACCTCTTTTATTATCTACCGACGATTTAATTCTTCTTTCGCTGGTATAATAAGAGATCCTCTCGAACGATACTCACTTTTTGGCAAAGTATTTTTTGAAAGTTCGAGAACGAAACTGAGGGCAAAGGCTGCTGGTGCTGCTGGTGCTGCTGCTGTTGCTAGTGGTGCTGCTGTTGGTGTGCACGCGATCCTACTTTAAGCTCGCACCGACTGGCGGACTAAGTGGCCCCCGGTTGAAACGATCGCAATCATCAAGTGTTCACCTTTCACGCCCGGGGATACTAATTATCCTCTGCCCGTGATTATCCGTGTGAGGATAACGATGGATTATGTTTGACGTAGCTTTTTACGTAATATATAATTCAAGGGATCGATTCCAATTGGTTGGAAAATAACACGCGAATGCCCTCTGGTCATTATTGATTCGAAACATCTATCCAAAGTGTTCATTATACAAATTTGACTATGATCATCGCTTCTAATGATGAGTCTCGTGCTTCTAAAACTATCTAGAGAAGTCCTTTTTATTCACAAGAAAGCATAGAGAATCTGAGTATAAAAGTGGGTCAATTTCCAATGGCTGAGAAAGAATCCTTCTAAATCTCAGGATAGATTATACGATGAAGAACGATGTGTTTTTTTAATCAATGCTTACACGACCCATGGGAAAGCTGTGATTGGATGGATGATGGTGCGGAGTGCTCCTAATCTACAATCCGTTTAATATCACTCTGTTATAGGTATCGCGTTACGATGGAAAGTGATTCGTGGCGGGGAAACCGAGACTGGTGAGGCCATCCACGTAATTATATGGGATGCCCGATTGTTTACACTAATTTAAAGCCGAGCTGCGCTCCATCAAGTAGTCCGTGGCTCCGGTGAGTACCTCATTATGTGATCTATAGAAATAGCGTTTGCCTAACCCGACATTATTCCTCGACTGCTCTGTTATTAAGATGTACGATAGAGCGGCCGGGCATGAAATCTCGAACAATCGTGTCTCCTCGCTAGCTGATAGCAGATCTCGTATGTACATATACGCGTCAATGCATTCCACGTAATTGCTGGATTATACGCCATTGGGTTAGCAGTCGAAATTTGTTATGTCTTCACTGAGAGCCGTAAGGTTAACGAGCGTATCCTTTTTCTATGTTACAATCATCCTTTTACTCATCATTAACGATCATTAGTATAACTAGCGTTCCTTTAGTTAGTTGACACGGACCACCCAGTTTTCGACTTCCTATGGAAATGTTACATCGATAATTATTCTATAACGACTAATCAATGTTGCCAGCTATTAGAATAAATACGAGACTGAATAATTTTCCACCTTTCCAATTAATTGAGTGAGCGAGAGGATAGAATACGTTACATAGTATTAGGTAGTATATGCACGCGCGCGCGCGTGTGTGTGTGTGTGTGTGCGTAGTGGCAGCTGGCGAATAGCGGGCTACCTATTAAAGTCCTTTAGATAAAGCGCGAGATTAATTGCCCGCATGCAATGGGTAATTGATCAGATCCAGTTCAGGAGCGTTGGCAAAGTGATGGTGATGATGATGGTAGTGGTAGTATGAGCAGGGTGATGCGATGCTTCAAGATACATATAACGAACTCATTGGCGTCCAAGTCTTTCTTAGATATCAGATCTTTTACTTTCCAAGGAAAGCAAAGGATCGTCGAGAAAAGTGAATGCAGGCTGACCGCACTCGAGATCTACCATAATGATGAATTCGTATGGTGAGACAGAAGGTGCTATCACGTCGGGAAGGGAATGGAATAAAAGGTCCAGAGAGTGTGGGAGGAGGTGCGGGAGGTATCTCGGGTCGAAGAATGGACCGAGCACAAGGGCTAAGAGAATGGCGACGAAGGCGAGCGAAATGAATTCTGGCGTCTAGAATCTCTCCTTTCGTGGCAACTCTCGTATGTACCCCCACCCTCCCCCTCCCCCGTTCACCCACCCCCCCGGGTCTCGTACGACCGCAGGCCTCCTCAAGAGAGGGTGAGGAGGTAGAACGTTCTTTCCTCCACCTCCCCATTTCCATCTATCTCGTTGCATTTCACGTGGAATTCACACGTCTCGCGTCTATACTCGCGTTGAAAGAGAAAAAGAGTGGTGGTGGTGGTGGTGGTGGTGGTGGTGGTGGTGCACTCGCAGCATCCATCCGGCGCCAACAGTATCCGAGGGGTGTAGGTCGCAGAAAGAAAGAGGGGCGGCGGGGTTGTGGGGGCGGCGGAGGACGCGCAGAGCCGTAACAGCTTTCTATTTGCATACCACCTCGCCCCTTTTCATTCGCGCGCGAGGTCCCTTTCGACACCGGCGTTATTTGCATTGAGAAATTGGCCGCCGACACCATCAACGCGCGCGCGCGCGACCTCCTTCCTTCCGCAGCCTCCTTCTCCTCCTCCTCCTCCTCCTCCTCCTCCTCCTCCTTCTACTAGTACTCCGCGCTCCACTTCCGCCCCTGGACCACCACCCTCGACCCTCTCACATTTCAATCCTCCTAGCACCTTCCAAGCTTCGAGTTGCCAGCTCCTCGGAAACCTTCTTCACTTTATACTTTCAATTACATACACCGCTCATTCGCCAAAGCAATTCCAGTATCGAACTGGCAAAAGGGTGTATCTTACTTTTGTATATGCTTATGAATGCTCGCAGCGATGACAGCAAAGTGATAAGTGAGCAGGAATAACTCAACTAATCAACCTGTCGTCATACTAAACGGAGCGAGAGAGATATACGGCGCATGGAAAGAGAAAAATGAATCGGACTCGTCCTGGTAAATGCTCGTTATCTATTCACACCGCTTGGACACCAGTGTAACTGGTAACTGACGTACACCTATGCTACCACTTGCCAACCAAGTTATACATGTACATGCATACATACATTCATTGGCCCTGTTGTGTGATAGCACGGCGCTTACTGCCACACGAAACTCGTGAATATCAGGCGACGTCGACGCCGACTGGAAAAACAGTGGCAAAGGGATGCGGAAATGAAAGGAGAAAAAGTATCGGGGACGATTTATCTGGCGGTTAACAATCGCACGTCGTTCCAGGACGTTGCAGACTTCCGCGTGTATGATTTCCTGCGATTCCCACATACACGCGGCGCGGCGGCTCTCTACTCGGCTGGCAGGCCAACACTGTTCCGAGAGCTCCGTCACGCGTCGTGCGCTGCTGCACGCCATGACCTTAAAGGTGACGCACGTTGATTCGTACGTAGTATTTTAGGGCTGACACACAACCGACCGATCCAACGGCATATCGCTGCTGACAGTAACATACGAGGCGCGCGCACCACTGAGAATATTCGGTTGCCCAGACAGGGTTCTGACAAAGATGGAAAACCACGCGAACTCTACGAATACACAGACACACAGACACGTATATTACTGTAGAATAAAATGATCTCGGTAAACGATGTCTCTCGATGTTTGATCACACCTAACACCGTCAAGGGCCGTGGTACTCGGGGGCGAAAAAAGTGTTCGGAGTCGAAAGAAGATCAGACTGCGAGGATGGAGAAAGAGTGAGAGAAAGTGAGAGAAGACATACGCGCGCGCGCGCGTGGTACTAAGGGGGTTGCATTCGAGCGTCGAGGGTGAGCCTCGGATCAGAGGAAAGGTGGCGAGGTGCCGCTCGAGAGTGAGAGAAAAAGGGAGAAAGAAGCAGAGAAGAGTGCGGTAAGCGCGAGAGGGAAAGATGGATCGAGAAAAAGAACGACAGAGAGAAAGAGAGAAAGAGAGAAAGAGAGTAAGAAGGAGTCGAAGCGAGGAATTATAAAACACGGTTTCAGCACTTGCAGCCGCGCGAAAGCGCGGGGCTGCTCGCGTGCGAGCACAGCCGATGCGATGCGATGCAATGTGATGCGCTATCTGGTAATCGCGTGTGTGCCGGCTTTTGTAGCCTTGAAACACGCTGCAAAGTGCCGCTGCTCGCTCTCGCACTCGCCGGAGATAAGGATGGACATTCGTGCACGAATGGAAGGAAGACGAGAAAAAAAGGAGGTGACTCGTTCGAGGACGAGTAGGACAGGGCAAAGAGAAGAGTGAGCGGTAGACGAGAGGGTGAGGAGGAAAATGTGGAGGCAAACGATGAAGAAGCGGCGAGGAATAAGCTCGAAGGAGAAGGCGAAAGCGCCGAAGCAGTAAAGGGCAAGAGAACCCACACATACGTATGTACTTGAAGAGAGAAAGAGAGAAAGAGAGAGTGAGAAAGGAAGAGAGGAAGAGAGGAAAGCAAAGGTGGCAGACGAGAGCCCTGAGGGCTCGTGATGGGCGCGTGTCTGGGAGACACAACCCTGTCGTTACTTCGTCGCGGATGAAATTATGCGTTTCGCCTCTCTCGTCGATCCTTTTTTCTCGCTCGACTCGATTCCACTTGGCTTTACTCTCGCTCACTCTCTCTCTCTCTCTCTGTACACTCGACTCTCGTCTCGGCGGCACGCTCGTGACAGCGGACAATTTGCACGGCAAGGCCGTCCGCCGAGAAGTCGTGTCGGCTGTGCTACTATGAAGCTGTTAAGAGCCACCGAGAGTCTCGCGATAGCCCCTAAGCGGGATATAATGAATTGTCCCCAGACCGATATTTATGATCGACCGATCACAGATCTTCTCGTAACGATTCGTATAATTAAGTGCTCCGCTCGATCTCCACCGGATGCGAACGCTCTGGAATAGCTAGCTCGGACGTGTTAACAGTCACGCCCCTAATCTTCCTGGATGCGTAAATCTCGAAAGGTGTTTCTCAGTAAGGACTCGCCGCCTCCGGCTGGGCTCATTGTTTCGCCGGATTGCGATTCCGATTGTACCCGACTGCGGAATAAAGTTTTAAACGGCTGTTTCGTGTCCTGGGGCCGCAGCAAGCTCCCGCAGCCCTTTGAAGTACCCATCGCAGATAACTTTTTACCCCTTTGCCGGTGCGCGCGCGACTTGCGTTTAGAGGACTTTGAGCCCCAGAGAGAATGGGAAAGAGGGAGAATGAGAGTGAGAGAGAGAGAGAGAGAGAGATTGCTGACTCTAGCAAGACGGATCTCTCTGTGAACGCATGGAATTCTCGCGTTCAAAGAAAATAATAACCGCTCTCGAAGATTCATGTGAAAAAAAAAAGGGTTGCTGCTTTACGATCCGAAGAGAGAGAGAGTACTACATACTATTCGCTAAACGATCGTCGATGCAAAGCAGTGAAACTGTCCTTTGCCAATTAAAGCACTACCAGTGCGCCCGACGGTCTTAAAGCGTATAAGCTACTAAAACCCATAAAGGGGATCACGGGCTACAATCGCAGCCGCAGCAGCCTTCAACCCCTCGCTTCCTCTTGAAAATGTGTGGGTACTACGCCCGGCCAGTTGTCGAATTTAACAATAAGAACCTCTCAAATATTTCCACTGTTACGCACACGTATGTCAAATCGAAAATGCAACATTTAATTACTTCGAGTAAAATTACTGACAATCCCATGTGTTAATATATCAATCATCAAATTACTAAAGAGAATTTAAAAGACGCATGATTATCGGTTATATAATTAATCTTGAAAAAGAAGCGTCCAATGAATTCAGTATAACGCACGTCGACCAGAAAAGACTTGCTCGCTTGCGTGACGCGTGAGTGCAAGCTGCTCGAGACGATTCGATCGCACGACAATACTGCAGGGTGACTTCACACCGGCAAAAACGGGCGTGCGCTGCGCGAGCGTCTGACGGTGGTCCAGCAACGTGCAGGGAGGCGGAGTCGCAAATAATTTCGCGCAAGTCTACGAGGACGAGCGAGGATAAGCGCGCGCAGGCGTTCCTTGTATCATCACAGGCATTGTCATTTTTAGGACAGACTGGTGAACTCCTACACAGATGGTAGGAGTTCCCAGTGATTCGATAGAGCAAAGTAAACAAGGCAAGAGATCTCTACTAATCCTCAGAGAACATCATAGTACGTCGAAGACAGGAACGCGTTCGGGAACACACGAGTGCGTTATCCACCCTAGCGTACAACCGGGCTAACGAACAGATAGTGCAATGCTAATTGGCTTGTCAGGCTCTTAAAGGTGTTACGCGCGTCATAATGGAATCTGGCCGCTAATACTATTTAAAGTAGACCAGAGCGGAGCGGAGTAAACATCGCACCAGCTATTCCAACAGAACACTCGTCTTTCTCTCTACGATCTTCTATAAATCGACAATATATACTCATCCCTTTTATGCACACTAAGTTTATTCTTAACACCGATCTATCCTAACATCGTCAGCGCTTCATTCAACCGATCGATTTCTGAAGCACGTGTCAGCGGTAAGCGTCGCGGCGCACAGGTGTGTACGCGGGAGGAAAGTCGTGGTGAAAAAAGGGGGGTGGGAAGATGGAGAAAGGGAACGAGAGAAACGGCGAAAAAAAAAAAGAACCAAGTGCGTTTTTGGTGGTAGTGTTAGTGTGCGCTGCGGGCATGCAGGAAGAGGAGCGCCGCGGTGCTTTGAAAGGCAGCAAGCAAGCACCCCTTCTTGCACGACGACCACCGTCATCGCAGTGTGCGGGAGCCGGCACACTTGCACTACCACTACCACCACCACCACCATCATCATCCACCATCCAACCCATCCAGCACGACTATCCGCGAGAATCGTTGGCGAGCTTCGTCCCGCGTGCGAAAGCCCAAGAAAAACGTCGATATGCACGGACGCCCGTAGGATACTGACACTTCTCCCTCGTTCCCCACCTCCTCTTCCTCCTCTTCTTCCTCCTCCTCCTCCTCCACCTCCTCCTCCTCCTCTTCCTCCAACCCTGGCAGGCGCAATCGCACCAGCACTAACACCAAGAACATTTTCAGGCTCACATGAGCGGGCGCGCGCGCGTGCCTGGAGGGTGAGGCCCACTGCGGCTAATTACCGACGAGCCACCCCGAGACCCCGAGGAGGAAAGGACGGAGAACCACCGCGGCACGAGGGCATCATGGAACAACTACCTTCCGAGCGAGAGAGCACTGCCAACCTCGCCGAGGATAAGCCGAACTCGAGGATGATAGAGCGAGAGAGAACCAGAGAGGAGCAAGGATGAGAACTCGCAGCCTGCAACGTGAATGGGAAAGGGTGTGGAGAGAAGGAACACTGCTGAGAGTATGAGAGAGTTAGTGAATGAGTCTGTTGGAGAAAGGGAGCGGATCATCAGGTTTGAGAAAGATGACCACGAATTGAGAAGAAGAAGAAGAAGAAGAAGAAGAGAGAGAGAGAAAGGGTGAATGAAAGAACTGTTAAATAAGAAAGGAATTTTATGATGAAATGTGGTGAAATCTAGGGTAATATCGGGATGCCAAGACGCCGCATGATTTTCCCTGTCGCCTCTGGCTGAGCATACTGTTACACGATTACCAGTGCGATTGCCGGTGCGGCTAAACCGATTTGCTTTCGGCTTTGCGTATGCTCGTGTCGTTGGCCTTCTTGTAAGCACTGAATGCCCGTAATAGGTTTTATACTGAAGTCGGGGTAGTACGAGGGGGTGAGTGCCGCTAGAATCTGGAAGCTTTCTGCCCTGTTTCTCGCCGCATAGCACTGCCGTGGGAATCCTTATACGAAACTATAGGACACTGGCCCACCAACTGTGACATATACCTAAACCCTCAAGCTTGCTTCATCGTCCAATACTTTGAAAGAGTCAATGATAGTTAGCGAGGCTAGTCATACTTGACAAAATGACCGACCAAAATACTGGTAATAAGATTGACAGTCGATAGCCGCTCCCTGATAGTGTCGACGCGAAAGTCACTGACACCTGATATATTCTATCGTGCGAAAAAGTAACGCAATACGCTACACGCCCGATGATTAATGTGTCACTTGAGAGCTAGGTAGGCGCGATCGCCGATCGCATTATACCTCGATAGATGGAAGCAAGCAGTCTAGAAGGAAGCATTGACTACGCGCGAGCGCCATTACTAATTTCACACACGGAATTTCCTTCGTCAAACACTCTAAGCTAATATATGCGTCGATCGACTCTAGATTGGTATTATTATTTCTGGCCGTGCTCCATTTACACGATGCAACGACTATTACTATCACCGCGTACTCTCCTCAACGTCTGGAATTATACGTCAACGCATATGCCTTAATCATAGTGAATTAGTTAATTAAATCGAACGATTTATTAACACTGCGCGAAAAACACTCGCCTTGTGAACTCCTGTCGCAGGGATTTCTTACTGGTACGAATGAAAGTGTACGATAATCCCACATGTGATAACGATATCTGTCCATGTTAACGCGGCGTGCAAGTGGGAAAATTCCAGTGTTAAAGTCAAGTCATACATATTGCATTGGATGTGTCTACTTGGGATGTGCATAGTTTATTCGGCGAACACAAGCTCATTACTACTTTTACTCGTTATAGTGTATGACTGGCAATTAGTCTTACCGGTTGTAGAGTAATCTAATCTACGCTTAGGTACTCCGTTCTATTATTTCGAATTAGGTGTGAGGAGACGCTGCTTGAATGTAAGGGGGTTCCACTGTGAAGGTAGGCTTAAGGTATCACAGGTAGCACGGCTTGCCAAGCTGATTACATAAGCTCCCACACAGCCTCTGGATTTCCCTCTTGTACCACTTTATGGCTTATCGGTCAGGCAGACACACACTCCTGGCACTGTTTGATTTAGAAATCAGAGAAATTAAGCACCATAAAAGGGTGCCAAGCATCCTTAACGGACGGCCAACGCACTAACTATCCATGGCACAATCCAGCTAAGGAGCTCGTTCTTGTTAAATCCACTTCACTCCATTTAGCACCCAATTCCCACAATAGTATCACCGCAACTCACCCCTCCAGCGTGTTAACCCACAGCAAAAGGAAGGCAGGAAGAGCGAGGCTCTCTAAAGGAGGAGCACGGCCTGTATTAGGGAAAGAGTAACAAGTCCAAAAGGATAAGGAATCATCTCATAAGGAGTCATAATCCGGTTCCGAGGATCCCGTTCGGATTTTGCTTGGCTAGCGTCAGCATGCGTATGGAACTGAAGAGTGGTCAGCAATTTGGGCCCAGTCGGATCCGGAGGAGGCAATTTCGAGCCCTTAGGGCCTCGTACCACCACCCCTTTCCACTGGCGCTTGCTCGAACCGGAGCAGCGTGCATGGCCGTGCATCCAAACTTCGCCCTCTCTCGCTTCACCCTTTCCTTCATCCTCTCTCTCTCTCTCTCTCTTTCTCTCCCTTTCTCTCCCTCTCTCACTCTGTCTCTGTTGAGTGCGTCTCGGGGCCTCTCTCAACTGGCCCACCTTTCTCTTCTGGCACACACTAGCTGGGACCTCGGGCGCACTGCGCCGTGACCCACCCGGATAAGGGTTTCCTGGGCGAAGGGCCCGGGGTAATATCTCGTTTAGAAAGATTACAGGTTCGAGAAGAGGCTGCCAATGTATAAAACAAACATCGTTAAGCCAGCCCTATACTTAAGGCCCCCAACTCCCCAATACGCCCCTGCCCCAGACCACCCTCCACCACCCCCGGCAATATCTGCTATGGCCCTTCCCCTCTACTACAGGTTTCACCACGTAGCAATATCACCCGCCCATCAAGGTCAATCCACAGTAGCTTCTTTCGAGAGTAAAGACTATTAGAGGTCCCGCAACTGTTTCGAAGCCATTATTTATCGATGGGAACCTTACACTACCAACACACCAGGCAGCTAGACTTTCTTCTATCGTCTAACACCATAGAAAAGTTTCCGAGCGATTCTAGTTGTTCGACAACTTCTAATGTCGTGGTTTAGAATAGAATTTTCTAGTGTAGATTATGGTGTGTTTGATATTGTTTGACGTGGAATGAGTTTGGATGATGCTCGAGTTGTGAGACATCCTGTAACCCGTTCCAGAGATCCTACGGACACAGGCGTTCGCCAATAAGTGAGAGAGGCTGAACGCCAGTGAATCTCCACAGATTTTCGTGTGTGCGTGTGTGCGTGTGTGTGTGTGTGTGAATGTGGATGTGTGTGGATGTGGTGAACTGTATTGAGTCGTAGCGACCACCGGATGACCATGCGGGGATTGGACCAGCCGTAATTTCCGTGTGTGTAATTATCGACGATCGTCGCCGTGGGCTCGCTGCTCAGCTGCTTTCGTGAAACCGAAATGCGATCGGTGGACCACCGCCCTACAAGTGCAGGGGGTTGGTAAGCCTTCTTAAAAGACGAGGGGTTATTTGTCGATGGTGATTGATTTAAAGCGCGCACTCGCTTCGAACACGATTACACGTGATTATCGAATTCCTGTCCCGTTAGAACGCTCTCACTATTATAGCAATTTTGCAATGAGAATCATTAGCAATTGTAGATTTAATTTAATCGCATCCTGTACGATGGTTCTTGATTGAGAAATATTGAAGGAAAAATAGTAGGAGTCTAGAATTATTTTACAAATGTTCAGTGATAAATCTTGAAGATTCTTGAAGATTGGAAGTACACAAGCATAGGGAAGTTGAAGTTGAAGCAATCGTCTATGAGACAGGGTTTTCGGACCCAGGTGTATACCTCGCATATGAAATATGTAAAGGTGGATATGCTCACCCTTTCGCTAAGGGGCCGTTCAATGGCTATTATAGTTCTCTGAACGATCTCGGCCGAGCAAGCGCGCTTTGGTCGCCTGTTATCAGAGCAGACCTGTGTTTTTCCACTTTTCTGATTCACCGCTTTTATAGATACCAGTTCCTCCTCCCCGCTTGCACCGCAGCCGCCCGAAGCACAAGCGTTGCGAATTGTTTCGGATTTCTTTGGCGATCGATCTCACTCGAAGGTAGCAGTGGAAAGAGTCGTGGCACGTAGAATGCTTGGAGGTAAATTTGTAAACGAGTTTAGTCGAGGGCGACGCGACTTTTTGCGGTTTTCGGTAGGCACCGCGCGATGACTCCTCCTATTTCGTCGTCGGACGCCACGTCATTTTTCTCACGACTCTCGAATTTCGCTGCTCACCCGATGAAATTGCGCTTCGCGCGAATATCGAGGAAAAAGATGTTCATTGAACTGATTAAACTATGAGATTTTTATCGAGGTAAATTGCAAGAAAATTCAAGTTCTCACTTTCTTCTTTTACGAGGAAATGACGAGTCGAGAGTGAGAAATGCGGATTTAGAATGCATGTCCTCACCTCTTGAGGAACTCGACACCTATTGTTTCTGCTCGCCCACGTACAATGAAGACTCCGGAAAAAGAAATACTGCGCTTCTACACCCACCCACCTTTCTACTTCTCGCAGTATATGTATCAAGCCGAAAACAAGGTGTTGAAGCATAAGGAGTTGCCGCCTTGTCACCTGTTTCAGACAGAGGCTCGTAAAAAGCCGACCAACTTGTGTCCCTGGTAGCCAAGGTCTCGAATAAAAAACCATTCTCGAGATCACGAGAATCCCAGACACCTCGTCAATTGGAAAGTGACCACACGACGCTTGGTATTTCTCCAGAATTATTCGATGATTCACTTATAACTAACTTACAGAATAAATTTGTACCTCCTACTGTACTTACCCTTTGTACTCTATTCATCTACATTTTAATAATTTCATATACAATCTAACCTTTAAAGATAATGAATATCAACTAATTCCATTTCTACACAAGAACAATAGACTCTAATAATGAGTACAAAAGGTGAATACACAAGAAGTTTCATGGAAACCTTATCTTAATTCATTAAAATCATGCATTAAACAGGACTGTTAACCAACGAAATATCCAAGCGTACAAACGGAAGATATAAATCTCAGCGGTCCAAAACAGGTACTCCTGAAATAGAGGAATGAGAGATACGAAATGGAGACTTACCGGCCACTCTTGGTGATGACCATTTCCGTGCCGAGCTTGTGGAACTTCTCCCAGAGCTCCTTGCCCTCAAGCGTGACCTTGGGGTCGTCGACCACCCCGTCCTCCTCAGGGTGATGAGGAGGTACCAATGGGTGGTGTGGGCCGGCAAGGGGGTGGTGGGGCGCCAGCGGGTGAGGGGAAGAGTGTAGCATCCCCGGTGGCAGGGGTGGCCTCAAAGACCTCATCGCTGGACCACCGGGCCCACCCTGATGGTGGTGGTGTAATGCTGCCGCTGCCGCCGCCAGGACTGCTGCTTCCTCAGGAGTGTGTGGACCCAGGCCTAACCCTAAAACCACACAACATAAACTAGATTCCTCTTCTCAAGTCACATCCCTTAACGCTCGAGAACCTCCCAAGACCTCTACTTTGAATAATTGGCATGCAACTTATAACGTAAAGGCCGCGAGCGCGCGCGCGCGCGTGCACTAAAAGACATAATGACCCGCCGATGCGGTGAACGGGAAGATCCCCGACGCGTTTCGGAAAAGTAAAAGACAGCTGCTAGAAGTTTCCCTACCGGGGGGTGAGAGTCAGCCTTACTACGAACGCTACCGAGAAACTTCTTGATACTTCTTTCAACCCCCTAGACGTTATATCGTCGGATCATCCTGTCTCGCCAACAAGAACTTACTAAGTTCCCCCCCCCCCCCCCTTTCCCCCACTTTTCTCTCTTTTCTACCACGTCACTTCTCTTTTTCTTTTCGTTCCTCTTTCTACCCTTGCATTACTCTCCAACTCCTATTTTTCTAGGCGCGCGTTCTCTCTCTTCACGAACTCGTTCTTTTCTACCTAATACTTTCGAAAGCCGATCATTATTAGAGTGCGTGTGTGTGTGCGTGTGTTAGATTGTGTTGGCGCGAAAGAGGCGCACTTCAGATATAGAATTGACGCATTCGCCGGATCGCGGGTCAATGGAGCAATCGATGGCCGGCAATTGTTCTCCCGCTGCTTCACCTCCTCTTTCCTCCTCCATCTCCTCATCCTCATCCTGTCGACGGCGACATCCACTCGGGCCGGGATGCTGTGCGCGCACATTGGCAACAATCAGAGCGAGGATCGCCAGTGATATTGGCCTCGTAGCCACTGCACAACACACACACGCACACACACACACACACACACAGACACACTCGCGAACTCGTCTGTGTTTTCTCCGAGTGACCACTTTTTCGAAAAGAGACGCTTGTATATCGTAAATCTCCGTGGACATTAATCGAGCTTCCGGAGCCTCGTGTCGCCTAAGATCACAGAAACCGACAGACAGAACGGTGGGGGGAGAGTGCGAGGTCAAGAATTCAACAGAAATTCTAAAATGGTAGTGAACGTCAATCACTAACTTATTATCGAACGATCGACTGGTTGGCGATTTAGTTACTGCTAAATGAATGCCGAATATTATAGGCCTGGTTCGCCGTGTCAGCCGTGCGAGCAGCTCGCAATTACATTCGAAATTTCATGCCCAGACTTGGCTATATTTTCATCCCTACCTCTCCATCCCTCTTCCAATAAGCGCACCACTGCCAATAACGTATTCCTCACGTTATTCGTCGAAAGAGAAAAAGAGTGAGTGAGAAAGAGAGAATGAGCCGGCTCGCTATGATACTGACATTTATGATTAATGCAAATCGCGCTTATAACTTCATGATTAATGGCGAAGTTAATGCTCAACGGCGTCGACGGCGGCTCCCGGTATTTTCTTGCCTTTTCAATCAATTACCGCGGCAACACTGCTTGCAAAGAACGGGATAGAGCGAGAATGAGAGAACATGACGACGAGAGAGAGAGAGAGAGAAACAGAGAGAGGCGGAGGGGAAAATGGCTGGACGCAAATGTAAAACCTGTTGCCACCTTAATGACTTCATGATTGTTATCGGACAAAGTCAGCGCCAATAGCCGATCATTATGTGTGTCTACCTCGTTTATCTCCGAGCTCCTAGGCCGCTCTCGCCTCAGCAATGAACGCACACGCTCTCTCTCCATTTTTACCTCTCTCTAATAATCTCGATACCATTCGATCTAAGGTATCTTAATGCCGCCAGTAAACTCTGCATATTGTGTGTGGAAAACACAGCGCTCGACGTGCGCCTCGATTTTTCCATGGCAGGCAAACTGCGAGTACTTCTCGTGCACGCGTGTGTATATCTCGCACAGTCTATCCTACGTTTGTTTAACCTCCCCTATAACCCTCTCTCACTCTCTCTCTCTCACTCTCTCTTGCTTGCTAGCCTTCGATCGCTCTGCCTCTCTTTCTCTCGCTATCTATTAATTTATTCGCTGCTCCATATTAATTGGAGGAAATATCGGCGCGCACTAGCCGACGTAATTCCCGGCATCAAAAGAGTTCAGCTGCTAATTGGGAATGAGTTTGCGCGAGCCATTAACCAATACAGTCAGCCGGCCACGCTGAATTAGAGCTGGCCACAGTTGCAGTAGAAATTGGACGATTTAGATTTCGCCTGGCCTGAATGCGCGAGCCGGCTCCACTGCTGGACCCCCAGCATCCCAACGTCCGCAACACAGCATGACACAACCAGTGATCGCTATCGGTTTTACAAGCTACTGTTTCGATATCCTAGGAATGCCGAAATTATTTACGTGACAGCACACCTGTCTTTCGAGAAGAGCGAGAATATTTTCGCCAATTTTTTCTCCCGCCAAAATGAAAGATTCAGTTGTCAAAGTGTCTTTATGAGCTAAAGAAGAGTTGCAATACAGGTCTCCAACAAATGTCAGATTTTTAAACGAAGTATCAACATATAAAAGAGTGAATTCGTATTGGTACAGAAATATTTGATGTCAAATGTGAAATTAGAATGGAAAGAAACGATTGGAGGATTGTCATTTTCACGTGTATCTCGTTGTCCTCGAGACTATGATCCAGTGGCTGATGAAGAGATGTAACCCTGACAGGCTATTTGGTACTGACACGCCATTCCGAGTTGCCCGGCTCGGGGATGACGCGATCAAAGCGAGGCGTAGCCTCCTGGCACACACAATGCTCGCCGGCTGGCTCGATCAAGAATAGCCGGCGTTCCTCCGGCTCGAAAGTGTATATCTCAATGGTCTATCGAGTCTCGCGAATAGCTGGCCGCAATCGGCGCGCTAATCAAATGTTGGCTGAAAGCGTTAGCAACGTGTGCGACGCTCGAGCCAGAAACGCTTGTAGTATACACGGTATACACCGTACACGTATCAGATCGACGTCAAATCCAATTTCCGCTCGACGCCAGGATCTCCCTGGGCGTATCGCCGCCCCGTCCTTCCCTTTCCTCCGACCGGCTCGTCCTTAGATCCCGCCCAATTACCACGTAATTCTTAACACATTGCTCACCGCACACTTTTCACTAGGCAAACATCCCTTTTGAATTTGCAAATATATTTTTGATAGTGAATTTTAAACTGAGCTGAATAGAAATGAAATTATTGGAACTGATTTGAACCTTTTTTATTGAATTGTGGAAATAGTTGTTGGTTATAATAGATATTAGATTAATCGGGTGTTAATTGTCATTGCAAGTTTCGAGGAATCAAAGGGAGTTTTGTAGTAATTAGCCGGAAAAATGAAAAGCTCTGACTATTTTCAGGCGCGACCAACCGGCGACGAGCTTTTGTTGCAAGTCACCACGGAAATGGATTACAAATGAACAGCAGAGAGCGCGGAGCAATGCTATTGCACCCGCTGGAAAATACGTTGCTTAATCGCCGCAGATTTATCGCTCACCACTGACGCGCGCATTGTGTGCCTGGCTAATTTATTGAAAATAATAAAGAGCGCTGGCGGTGCCGCGCTGTAAATCGTCGATGAATTGCGTGAAATAGGCAGATTTTCCATTTGGCAGACCGCTTTTGAGGAAAACCGTTCCACCTCTTCGACGTGACTCTACCATTGTATTTACAACCTGAATTCTGTGCATCTCGATGCAACACGCGTATTCCACACTCTTCGAAATTTCGATGGATTTCTTGCATGGAGTTCGTACAATATTCTATTGCTTTTTATCTCTGTTTTAATTAGCTCTGATAGATTCAATCTTTTGATTCACTAAGATTCTCGACACGTTTATGTTTATGAAAAATTATACTCCGCATTAATTCATTACAAATCTCCTTAGTAGAAAATTCGACGATTAGAATACTTTTATGTAGAAACATCACGAAAAGTGCAAGAAGACAGAATAGCATTGCTCGGTGGAATCATATTTAAGGTTTAGTCAAAGGTTTCCCTCACTGGCGAATTACTCTCTCTCTCTGTGGAAGTCGCAGCGGAGAATTTCGGAAGACAGACGTGTGCCCCTCGCTCTTAACTCGCCTTCGGAAGCAGGTCATAAATTCAGCATCTCGCACTCTTGCTCCGACGTTCCCCGACGTGTAAATAAATTCACCATCGCTCGCAAGAGTCCGAAATCTTCGAGTAGGACGTGAGTAAAATGTCAGGACGATCTTGAAACACTGAAGGAAATCTCATGTATCTTTCTTCCCAAATTCCCACTTCGGTAAACTTTAAAAAACAGAATCTAGATTTTTCTACTAAAAAGTCATTCGATTTTCACTAGCACCTTGAAGAAACAGCTATCGGGTAGCACGTGTCAAGGTGCGCTCTGGATTAATTCATCATTTAAGTTAACGAAGGAAATAACTGCTTGTAACATACAGGGTGGTGGACGAGTGTATAATAACGAGATGTCAGATAAGACTACGGTGAGCACGCTGTCGGCTGAAAATCGCCTCGGACTCCTAGCCTTTCTTCACTTTCTTTCTCACTCCGACCTTCTTCCCTTCGTCTTTTTCTTCTGCACCTGGCAGTTGGACATTTGCACCGGAGGCATATACACACGCGGCCACCGTTCCGAATCCGTTCTCTCCAAGCGTGTCATTTTCCCGTCGCAATTATTCGCCCTCCTCGCGGGAAGATCTCGCTCTCCGTCTCTACCGATTACAATAATCGTAAGGGCACTTTATTGCTCCGCCAGTGGCGTCTACATACCACGAAATTATACCAACTGTCTATAATCATACATTACTCATTAAGCCTAAGGCGCGTTGCTAATCAAGAAGACAATCATAGCAAGAAAAATATTCTAGTAAAATAACAAATGAACCAACATTCATATGAGAGGGTGTGTGTCAATCAAATTGCCGGAGGCTTGTCCTTCTTTCTGTCTCATTAGAAGAAGCCGCATGCACTGCCGGCTGTTTATCAGCGCGCGGTAATTAGCGTTGTCATAGACTTCCTCTTCAGAAAGTAGCTCGAGCAGTGCAGATAGCGGCGGCGTAATCTCGGGAGGATTGCCAGGATTGCCTCTTTCGAAAGCGTTTTCTCGCTGATCGTTCGCCCGTGCCTCCTCCCCCTCTCGATTTCAAGGGAAACAGTGGAACTCTCCGCCGGGATGGACTTCCTATCTCTCTGCTCTAACGGCTAACAAACGTTTTCCAGATTTTTCCATTCTCCTCTTTCCTTCTCCTCGTTTGGCTCGCTCTCCTGGCTAGTGCAGCAATTGCAAGTTCGAGCGGGAAAATAATATTGGCTCCTCCGACCGGCCACGCCGTGCACAGTTGCATTGCGCTGTTCATTTAGCCTAGGAGATATGCCAGATCGATTGCATTATCGCTGCCTAAGTCATAATGTATTGCCAGGCACCGGTGCAACGCGCATACACAGACGGAGTGCCGATTTTTTTTCTTTTTTTTTTCTTTTCTCTACCATTGCTTGGCAGCCTTCTACTCCTGCACACCGCATTCCCTGCTCGATCTTATCGTCTTCTTCTCCGGGTTATTGTGAGCATTGCCCAATAGGATCCGGATACGTCCGATTTTTTCTCACTCATCCATTCGCTAATACCACGGCCAATCACTGGATGGGAAAGTCTTGCTAGAATAGGACGACTACGACTGTCTTCATCTACTGAACGCGACGGCTTGCAATCCCTGTCATATTACTGCTTGTGAAACTTGGGATAACAATGTTTCTTGCCACTTGACTCGTTCGATTGAATAATGTTATTTCTTGAACATGATTTGTGCGAGTTAGAAGGGAGTTTCGGGGTTCATAAATATCGCCGGGAGCGCAAGGGTTGTTGGTAAACGATCCACCGAGTTTTCCATGCCCAGATAGCGCACGCTCGAGACAAATATTATTGCAGGCACACAATTTGTCGCAGCCGCCGCCGCCCGCGCAATCAATGTCGCGACGTTAACAATAATCTTCTCGTGCGAGGATGCTCTGGCGCACGGCGAGGGACTTAGCAAACAAGGTAATTAACTGTCCCCAATTAGCGGCCGTTTAATATCAATAGCGGTGACACGAGCCTGTCTTATCGAGAAGCCACAAATTAGTAATATCCGGCATGAACGTCCCTTGACTCTATCGGAGATGCGCTTTCTGCGCAGCATTGCAGACAACATCATCCTCTACATATTTTCCATATTTTTCTATGAGTTCTTTGCACTCGATCAGATAGTTGTTGCTCAACACGACAAGTGAATTACCAGTGCGACAGTTTGAGGGAACCGAGTTGATTTCGTGGAAAAGTTGCAACAGTGCTCGACATAAATGTCGTGCTATCCGGGGGAGGCAGACATTCCCGTTCCAGCTGTTGAATCCAATGAAGATCCCGATTGCAAAATCACTTGGATCGTGGTATGACAAAGTGCAGCTGTAATTCTAGGCTGACAGTGTGATCTGGTTCCGGCCGAGGAGTGGAAAGGACTCATTGTAAGAAGTTCAGAAGGCTGCAATTTGTTGGCAGGTCTCTCTCGCAGGACGCAAGGAGAGTGAACACACTCTTCGGCAATGATGATGTTAGGATGGACTTTCTAATGCTAGAGGTGCGATTGTTGGATGATTGTACTGTCGAGCGCATGGGAAACAGGGAAAGTGAACGTATCCATAAAATCGCTTGCTCTTGCTACTGGCACACAACTCTATACTAATACTCCTAAATTGTAACGTGTCTTAACTCCCGGTGTCCGTACAGTAGCTAAAGCCGAGAACGCACGCACGCTCACCGATATTGCTTTGCGCAAACACGCGCAACAAGTTTACTTTAACCGGCGGGACCATGTGTGGTACTATCTGTGTGCGTGTGGGCCGTCGCTCGTAAAATTTACTCAGTGCTTTTCATGTGCACCGGAGTAATTAAACGATCGCGCAGTATTTTTCTTCGCTAGCTGATTTTCTACAACCGTCATAGAGCGCGTGCTGCAGAAAGAATGAGCAACGAGTACCAAAACACTTAATTTCCTACGAAACTTCAAACAACTATTTTCTACAACAAAATTGCCTTTTAGCCTAATGGACCAAGGTTTTCCCTCTACGAAACAAGGTATTTTGAGTCTAAGAAGTGGACGGCATAGTATCCAAGAGAGATTTAGTCCCCGAGTCACCCAGATCATGCCGGATTTTACGGTACACGTCGAGTGGTTGTAACCGAAACTCTGCTGGGAGATCTAAGCAGGAGAGAATCCGGGATCGCCTTCATTATCCCCCAAGCGAAAATCGCGTTAGGACGCTTAAATGCTTGCCGAATCCTATAATCCTATCCAGCAGCACAAAGCAACGCTCCAAACACTCAGGAGTCTAATCCTCCTTGCGAAAACTGCCACGAATCTTTTGCATCTCGATCTTCGCTATTCCTTCGGCACGCGTATCCCTGATTACCTAAGATTCTTCAAACGATTCTCTTATTATCTTTCAAACACACCACTCTAAATTTTCCGCCTAAAGTATGTTGCCTTCGCGAGACACAAGAGTTAGATTTACGGAGTTCGCGAGACACATTGAGCCGGCGGACGGCGATGTCGAAGTGCCGATTGGAAACACAAACGGTCCTATCTCTCACCTGGTGGGGTAATCCCGTGGGGATTGAGATGATGATGATGAGGGCTGCTGAGTATGGACTTGCCCTGAAGATGATGTGCCGTCGGTCCTGGTGAGCTGGTGGGCGGCAGATGGGGGTTGTAGAATCCTGCGGCGGCGAGGGCCGCCGCGCTGAAGTAACTAGCAGCGGCCACCGCCGAGGACGGATGAGACAGTTCTCTTTGACTGGGTAAAGGTGGTGGCGTTTCCGGTGCGGCGGCCGGACTACCGGGTCCACCGGGCGGCGGAGACGCGCTACCCTGAGAGGAGGATCCCCCAAGAATGGGAGGATGGGTATTCGCGGCCGTTAGCAAGGACGAGACACTGAAATCGGTGGGTCTCGGTGCGGCTGGCGCGGGCAGGTGTCCAGCGGCGATGTGTCCGTTCGGATTGCTCGACGGCGTAGCGGCGATCGAGGTGGTAAAGGGCGAGTGCTGATTGAGAGCCGTCGCTGACGCGGGGTACGCCATCCCAGGCCCCCCCGCCTCGGCCCTCGGCCCCGTCTTCGCACCCTCGACCACGTTAGCCTCCAATTCTCGTCTACGTCGCTGACCCTCGACGACGTCCTTCGCGGCGGAGGTGTCCTCCTCCTCCTCCACCGACTCCTCGAGCCGTGATGATCGCTGCTGCAGCGCGGAGGGTTGCGGAGTGCTGGCGCAGTGGGTACCCCTGCACGCCGTCTCTTGTTCGAATCTCATCGAGACGGGCGGGTCTGCCGAGTCGCGCGAGATTCCTCTTCGAGTGACTCAAACTTCTGGCTGATATGCCACTCTCTCGTTTTCTAGTCCCTTATTTATCCTGTTATCAATGCACCCTCTGCCCAACCACCAGTCACGATCCTCCGGCTCTATGCCGGTTGACACTTTTTCTCCTCTCCTGCCCGAGGAGGCTAAGCCTCGGACCTTTACTACTTCTTCGCTGGTTCAACGTGTTTCCTCACTCGATTCTCAGCCTCCCCTGATTGTTCCACTGTCCTTGCTGATCCTCTTCTCTCTCAAGATGACGCTTGATAGTCAACTGTTTTCTCGGTCTTGTTCACTCATGTTCACAGAAAGTCACGGATACGAGTTGCATGTATCTCGTCGCACTTGACCACTCAGGATTGTAATTGGAGTTGGTCGCCTTGGCGAGCATCCTCTCCGCTTATCAATCTTCTCTGCCCGCACGCTGCCGATCCTCGATATTGTTCCCTGGACATTTTACGTAACGAGGCATGTCCTGCCGGCAGGACTGTCCAACACTAGCACCTCTGACTTACGATATTCGCCGGGAGACACTCGCGCAATGTAATCATCAACCCCTGTTTGTCACTGGCACTCGCGAGAGGGAAATCCGTCAAAGGCGAGAGGAGCGTGTGTGGCACTCGCGCGAAGAAGCGCGGAGCTCTAAGAGCTGACCGCGTGGTAAATCTTCAGTATCAGAGTTACTCCCATTGCGAAGCACTAGTCGCCAAGATCTGCAGCGAGGTTGATTCTCGCCAGGACGACTACCGGCGAGTTCACTCGTCACTAACTCTCTGCCACTTGATTTTTGCCGGTTCTCGTCTTTCCTCGCACAGTTGCTGCGCTCGACTTAGCGAGCGCGCCGAGTGTCCGAGTGCTGGCCGAGTTGGAGGATGCACCGGGTGCGCCGCGACGAGTCACGAGAATGAATCGACACGGTAAAGCAAGCGAGTACGAGGCACGAAGCACTTGATGTGGCGGTTGCGAGAGGAACGGCAGGCAGGCTTCCGACGGTAGGCGACGCGCGTGAGAGAGCCCGGGAGACGTGTGCGCCGTTCACAGGGCAGGAAATAAGAATCGAGCTGGCGAGCGAGCCGGCTGCTGCGTGTTCGCACGTTACTGCCAGGCAGAGCAGCGAGCGAGAGAGCAGAGCAGAACGGGGCGCGTCGACAGCAGCAGCAGTAGTCGCAGTCGCAGTCGCAGGACGAGAAAAAGGAGTGCGAGAGGGTTTTACCTCGGCGGCTGCGCTGCGAATCAGCCGGGTCTGAAGAGCGGACGAAAGGTGTTACTTGGGTGGCGCCGCGATGGTCACTGAGCAGCGCTAGGATTGACACCTCCTCTGGGGGCTCACCCCCACACCTCCCGCGGAGGTGTTGGTGTGCTAAAGTCCTCGTCCGGATTCAGGGCGTGTGTACGCGCCCCCTTGCGGCTGACTGTATGGGTGTGTATATGCGTCGGTGTACACACGGTCCGGAGTGTGCCTGCGCCGGCGAGAACGGACGCGGGAGGCGTGAATGCTGGAGGGCAGCGACGCGAAGACTGAAACCGTGCGGGGGCTCCTCCTCCCTTCCCCTACGGACCGTGAGCGGTATCCTGGTGGGGATACTTCCCCGCCAGCAGTGCTCGCCGAGCCGGTATTCGGCCCTGAGAGGAGTAGATGCCACTGGCAGCGGAGCGACGGAGAGGCAGGCAAAAACCCGGTGGCACCTTCCCCTACTCGACGCCGGGCGATAATGAGCGCTCGTACTCCGGATTGGCGTTCCGGCGCCAATCCCAGCGGCGTTGGAACCGACGCCTTTTCCGACGCTCCTCGCCCGTGCATTTTCTCCCCTCGCTCACATTCTCGCTCTTTCTCTCTCGCTCGCTCTCTCTTTCACCTCTCTCTCGCTCTCTCGCTCGCTCTGGCTCACCCGATTTTCTACCCGTCGCCGTCGTCGTCGCCGCCGTCGCCGCCGCCGCCGCATCCCCTCGACACCGCGTACCGGGCGCCGCGCGATCTATTCTTCCCTCGTGGCTGTCGTCGTTGCGTCAGGGGGTAAACCTCCCACCACGGCGACCTTAAGGGTGTTAACCGCGAGTACGCCCATTAACACCACCCCGCGCTGCTGCCTTCCGTCGCTGCTGCCAGCGACGACGCCGGCCGGGAGGCCTCGACTCGCTGCCCAGGGGTGGGAGACGCCTGCCCGCAGACCGACGACGCAGAAAAGCCTGCCGAGTGGAGCTTGCTGGAATGTTCCCTGCTCGAACACTGTCGCTCCTCGCGATTGACACACTGAATTTCCACGGCGAGCACGACCGCTACTTGATGCATTGTCGACGATAAGCGTCCACCCGACTCGAACGCCGTTCCCTTTGTCGCTCGAATGCCACCGTGCCGATTCCCGCCGCTCCACCCGCTTCTACTACTACTCCGCTCACGGTTTCTCAATCGTTCCCGGCTTTCTGCCATTTTTCTCTCTCTCTTTCTTTCTCTCACTCTCTCTTTTCATCGCCTTGTTTCGCGAGAGCCCTTTAAGTGAATTTGGAACTCGGTTCGAAAATCGTCCCCGATACGCCTGTCATCAGACAATACCTGTTTGGCCCGGACAAGGGATTAGGCGTTTAGAGGTACATTCGGTCATAAGTCATTGCTGTAATATTCGTACTCGAATGACGAGAATATTAGTTTCGAGTCATTCACAGCCGTTCTTCATTCACAAAATGAATTGCGGCTACACAGATAGTACTCTCAGTGGAACTAACATCCCTGTTAAACTGTCTGCCATCGATTATGCGAGGTCCGACGGTCCTTCAGACTCGGCATGCTTGCTTCTCTGCTCGGGCACGCAAAACTTTCGCCGAAACTCGGCGCGCGAGCCCTCGTTAAGCACATTTACATTAAACTGTGGCCGCTCCAACTAATTGGAGAGACGCCCGCTCTCAATGGCAGCAGTGGCGCGGTGCTGCTGTGCGATTTTGCCGTTGCTTACCCACCTCCTCCTCCTACAGCCGACAGCCGCTCTCTCTTCAGTGAGCTTGGAACTTCCACTCTATCAATCGCACTCCGACGCATTCGGCCGCGCCGAGAGCCATCTGAGTTTTCCGCGAAAAAGCCGGCGGCGGCGGGTGAGAAATTTTCACGAGCTGTGCCAAAATTCGCGCGAGTCAGCGTGACACGAGTATCACTCTTGTCCAATCCCCCGACCCCCTGCCCACCACCACCACCGCCGCCGTCCCCTCCGCCCCATCCCCACCGCCGACGCCGGACAAGCACCCCTCGCGTCGCGCGTAGACGTCGACCTGCGCGATGCCCAACGAGACTGCCCGCGGAGGAGAAAATCCTGGCCACGCCCACTCGTCCCCGCCACCTCTAGCATTTCCCCCGCCGTTGCTCTAAAGTCCCCCTCTTTCTGTCGGCGAGTGGCTCGTTCTCTGTCGGACGAACGCCGGTTCGCCCGCTGTCGTCGCTCGCCGCCGTGACACGCGGTTCCGCCCCCCACCGCTCTGCGAGCGGGCGATCACGTTTTTTTCTCCGTCGCGGCGAGACCTTCTCGTCGTTCGTCCTTCGCGCCGTCGAGTGTCAGCGAGACGCCCAGCGCGTCACAGTGTTGCCAAATCCGCGAGAGCTTTTCCACCCGCCGGCACTTTTCTTTTTTCCCCCTTCCTTTTTTTATTCCTCAAATAAGCAACGAAAAGTAGGAAACGACGCTTTTTCTGTCGGCTGATACTTTTCATAGTGACTGAGCCGGTGCATCGATCTATGAATTGGTAACTTTTCTGTATTAGTAATTGATGAATCTCGTTTCGATATGTACATCGAGGTCTCTTAGAACCAATCGTGTTTTGATCATGATTGACATAGTACAAGGGAAGCATTAGCAATCCTGGTGACCGTCAGCCTGTCCGACTAGCGCTCGTCCTATTCCACTAGCATTCTAACCAAGTGGCTGGTCGTGAGCGAAGGACTGCATATCCTCGCTCTTCGCTCGGACGATCCAAGGAGAGAGCTGCGCTGCGATCGATGCCGCTCTACCTTAGCCGAGTCCAACGATACAGAGACCAGCAAAAGCGGAGCCAAGCCGAGCGAAGCAAAGGGCGACACGCGGGGCGAGGGGGGGCGGGGACGAGGGGGAAGCGAGAACCCGGCGAAGGCGAGCAGGACAGGGTTGGAAAGCCTGGCGAGCGGGAGACACCATGCACGACATAACGCTATACGTGCTTGGCGGAGCAACACGGAGGAGAACCTACGACACAAGAGCAAAGGAAAGCGTCGACAGGGTGAGAGGAAGAGAGAAAGAAAGGGCAAGTTTACAGTCGCCTCTCTGTGTCCGAGACACCGTAGCGTGCGACGGGCAGAAGCAAGAGCAAACTTCGTCCTGGGCCGCGGGTAGGGGCGACAGGAGCAACCGAAAGGAGAGAGAAAAAAATCCTGCCTCCGGAGAGAGGAGCGAGAGTGAGTCTGCTCGGTTCTCCGATCAGTGCGGTGCGCGGAGAGGGGGGCGAGAGGGTGACAAAGAAGGCGATCGTGGTTGGTAGGGAAGGGAGAGAAGGAAAGAAACAAAAATAGCGAGTGGAAGCCGCTCGAGGAGAAAGAGAGGCAGGGTTGGAGGGAGATGGAGCGAGCGGAGCGGAGCAGTAGAGGTGGTCATAATCGCGCAGACCGCGTCATAATCCGCGATGAAAAACATTTGACGAGCGCGCCGGGCTGGTAAAGGGGCATCGGGACTTGGGCGTGGCCAAAGACAGACTCCGCCCTCCGTGTTGGACCCTGAACCCCCACCCACGGCACGATGGGGAAAACTCGGGGAAGTGGGGGGTTGGTTCTTGAGCGTGGAACGCGCGGAATCGCGGAGCACCGAGAAGAGTGGGGGGTCCGGGAGAGGAGGATGGATATCTCGTGGCATTCCGCCCGCGACCGCGTTACGAGCAGGACAGCGCGACTTATAACATAAGTTCGTATTCCTTCGCACCGACACACAAACACGCGTCAACCTTCTACTCGACTCTTCGACCCCCCACCCCACCCCATCCCATGCTGGATCAGGAATTTTTTTACGCAAATACACGGTCGGATTGAGCGCCGCTCAGTTACAGGATCCCACCGTGCTACCGACGAGACGAGCGTGCGACGGCAAACCTACTGATTCCCTCTGCTCGATGATTGAACTAATGGCAAGGTGGAAGTCGCATAAGAATTTAGTTTTCGACGGTTGGGATGCAATGATGTTTAGTATTAATTAATTTCTAAGTCCTCTTTGAGTCAAGGATGATTTCTTGGGACGAGCTTTAAGGATTATTATTTGTTGGACTCAAGTTGCAATGGTGCATGCATTTAGACGACTTGCGATTCTGAGAATAGGTCTTTGGAACGAGTGAAATTTTATTTGTTCCATTGGGGGGAAGGCAGTGGAAAGTGCAGGTGAGAGAGAATTGAAGTAGGACCTGCTGGAAGACGGTGCAACGCATAGGAGACAGAGAGGGCTGTCGATAGATCGAATTGCTCTTATTAGAGCGCTCTGTCGCTGGCCAGGTCGAAGTAGATATTCCGCGCGAGATATTCCGCATTTCTTGTATAATAGCGGCTACTAAATAAGGACTTTCCAAGCACGACTGGATCGCCGTGCCACCGTTTCCAGGCCAATCAGCAACGCCCCGATCCGATAGGTTATTTTAATACCGGTAATGATTGCTAGTGCCTCCCGCGGGCAGGACGAATTAGGATCAAGTGCCCCGTTCTAAGTGCGAACATAACGAGTGTCTCATTAGGAATCCCCGACGCTCTCGTGGATAACTAATGCATGCGATCTTAGCGCGGCTCGAAGTATTCATTAGCGGCTTCCTGCTAATGCTTGAATAATACAGTAATTACAGCCTATCACTCAGAATGTTGTGTTCACTGATGGCCCAGTCCTCGAACGAGACAAGTATCGATTAAATCTTCGAGGACAGGTCGAAAAATGGTCCAAAAATCTCACTAACTCTAATGGAACTTTTCTGCGTGTCTCCTTAACACACTAACCTCAATCAAAACAAACTGACTGCATACAATAATTTTTTACACAGTAACCACTTCACACTGTTCATCATGCAATGTTCAATTGGACGTTGAAGAGGTCAAGCATGCACATTAATGAGTCAATGAAATTCGGTTAGCCCGCAAATTAGTTGTGGTCCAGAGAACCAGCATTCATGGATACATTTTTAATGATGAATCAGCAATGATTGATCCAGCGAAAAGTCATGTCGCAGTGGGTACTGACAAAGTTCGCCCCAGCATTCCTTAGTTCCAATGTCTGTACCAGCATCGCTTTTTCCCAATCAAATTTCCTCGGAGCCTTTGTCGGTGCTAGTCGGCGGGTTCTAGGCGCCTCAATTAACCGGTTCGGAGCAGACAACACTCTACGCTCAGCGGCTCTTTTGAGGCGAATCCAATCGATCCGTTTTTGATCTCGGGTCACCTCTTTAGGCCTGTCGAGCATATCATCTTACCACTCTCTCTAGCGTGCGGCTACTCACGATCTAGAGTGACTAGAGCACCAAGGGGGGACGAAAGAATGAGAGGAGAAGGAAGAGTGAATGAGCAAGAGAAAGAAACAAAGAGAAATAGAGAGAGAGAGAGAGAGAGAGAGAGAGAGAGAGAGAGAGAGAGAGAAAGAGAGTAGAAGCTGAGAGAAGTGAATTTCCTCTGCCGCGAGCCGCGACATTTCCAGCGCGTATCCGCTCGGCAGGCCATGGCGAGGTGCGGCCTATAAATCTCCTCGGCCCATAAACAAAGCTTTTGATGCAAAAGCAAGGCAGCAGCATGTGCGTGACGAGCCGTGTAGCAGGGAAATGGAGTGGTCCTGCCACTGGTGAACGAGCAGCGCGCCAGCCTAGCCAGATACGTGCAGTCTGTAGCCGGGGGTGTGGAGAATGGTGTGCCAGCGCGAATATCCACTGAACACACACGGCCCCCGGTGCAGGTCGCCTCCACCCGCTGGATCCTGGTCACCGGAGAGGAGAAATTTTGCAACACACCGCACCTACTACTTGCTGACGCCGGCCGGCGCGCTCAAGCTTACCGTGAACTCCTAACTGCTGAATTTAACCGGCCTCCTACCTCCAAAGCACTTATACACTCGGAAACTTCTCAGCTTTCACGCCACTACTATGTTCAACCTAATTTCTTCTATCACAAATCTATCATATTCTAACAGACTCCGGATATTTATGTTAGTACAAATCCATCAGATTTATTCATTGCAGAATATCTGTAATACTTAAAATGTATTTAACAGACTTTACTTTACTCGAGCTTCCGCAGTCGAGCGAGCGCCCTTTGTCGAGGTAGGTGCCAACAAATCCGGGAGGATCCGCATAACCAAACGGGCATCCAAGAACAAGAAAGAGGTGGAGAAGGAGGAGAAGAAGAAGAAGAGTCGGGATGCGGCGAGCGAACCGTGGAGCGGCGCGGCAGCGCTCACTCGCAAATCTCCAAAAAGTTGGCTCGGAGGAACCACAGAAACGATCCGGTTGCCGGTGATATCCCCCGACACGACAAAGAGTGTAATTGTAGCCGGCGGTGAAGTATTACTTACCCAAAAAACTGAGGTAATATGAACTGTACCGAGAGCGAGTGCGAGAGCGAGAGAGACTGAGAGCCGTGATCCCCACATTCTCAGAATAGCACTGTGAGTACTGAGAGCGACGAGTTCCCCGATCCGCCGGCTTTCCCCCGGAACTTTGTCGAAGAGAGACAGAAATGGAGAGAATGAGAGAGAGAGAGAGAGAGAGAGAGAGAGAAAGAGAGACAGAGAGAGTAAAGGCAGGTTGGCGTGCTGGTGGGTTTGGAGGCACGAAGCAGGCCTTAATAACACACATCGACGCTGGAGAAAACCGCGAGAGCAACGACAAACCAATTAGTCAGGCTAATGGGAGCCCTGCTCGCAGCCCTGTAACAATTGGATGAAACAATCGGCAGGGCGTTCCGTCTCATCTCCAACTGCGTAGACTGCCATCGCCCCAGGCTCATCCTCCAGGACTCCTCGAAATGTGTCGGGACGGGCACCGAGTTGAAGAATCGAAAAGCATGCGGCTGACATAGCGGTAGCAAAAGACAGTTGAAAATCTCGGAAGTCATTCCAAGGGATTCGTGTAAATTTGCTTGGATCGATTAGAACCGACGATAGAAAGAGATACGTGTATATGGAAGACTGAGGTTGACAGCAAGTGGTAGCAAAAGGGGCAGAGAGAGAGAGAGAGAAAGAGAGGGGAACGGGCGGTGTACGCAAAGTGAAAAAGGGACCGGTGGGAAAAGGGAGTATCTGGGTAGAGAGAGCGAGAGCGGAAGGAGTCAAGTACCTAACCAACGCGGCAACGAAACGCGCGCCGAACAAACAGACAAACAAACAGCCAAGCAAAAAGTCAAATCTACCGTCTCCGTGGCGCCTGCACCGAGGCCAGCAGAACTCCCTGATTTTCAAATTCGACACTCCCTCCCTCTTACTTTCACTCCCCCCCCCCCCCCCCCCTTCTCTTTCTCTATCACGCTTTCCTACAGAGTTTGACCTGCAAACTCAATTCAATCGGCAATAATTCATGCGAACTTAAAAAAGCAAGAGCTTTTTTTGGGAAGGGAAGAGAAGATATTGATCGTCCTATCAGGCGCACTGTGGCGCCAGTGGCCCTAGTAGAATAGGAGTTAGAATAGTCAGACATACTCGCCAGGCGAAAGTGCAGGCATAATGATCGGATAATGCACTAACTCCACGGGAACTATGATAGTTAGTCAGGATATTTAGAAGGTCTAACAGCGAGCCAATGGGTATTAAGGATGACAGTGTGCATGAGAGGCATTTACAGACGTAATCTGGCGAGCGGCTAAAGGAAAGGATGCCGTGGCGAAGGGTAGGCTAGAAAGACACACACACATGAGAGGGGTGTTCCAGGATCGAGTGGTTTGATGGTGGGGCGGTTTAGTCTGAGAGATATATATATATATATTTCTAATACTATTAGCCGGTGTTCCGTTACACAACGACAGATGGACGGACGAGGAGATATATCCGCCTCTGTTTGGCTTGCTACCGTGTGTGTCCGGGGGTGCAGCTGCGTGTGTGTAAACGGTGCACCACTGTTTGTGCCGCTGCATCAATTGATAGTTTTGGTAAACGAGACGCTACGGGAGAGAGAAAGAGAAGCAACTGGAATGAGAGCGATGTCAAACTACGCCGGTCAATGGACATAACACACGAGGGACGCGTTACACATCTTCCTTGTTGAGACTTGACGTTTAATCCCAGCGTCCTGCCCACTCGGTAATCCCTGCCTGGTAAACGAACACCGATGCGTTAGGTGGTCATCCACTTTGTCGCCCTGATTCAGAGACTAAGTCTCCCACTGTAGATTTCAAGCGGGAATTAATACTGGCATAAGTGGGCGCATGTGCAAATACGTGTACACTCGTCACTGGTTGATAATATAATATACTTTTCCTTGGAAAAGGAAAATGGAAGAAATCATGCGTGGAAATTGTGCCAAATAAATCTACTATTCGGAGAAAACTGAACGTTGAATATGTAATCATCATTCGGTGATCATTGCGAGAAGCCCTCAGGTGTGATACCCAATATGAGCAGGCTGCATGGCGATTGTTCCGTGCTAGCCAGACTTCCAATAACATTGGGAAAGGTAGAGAGAGAGATGGAGAGAGCACAAGGCAATTGTACTTGTACGAGTTACCTATGCGCGGCTAATTGAATCAGGGAGTACGTGGGTCGGCTCTGTACTGGCCATTCAGATCGGAATATTACATTAGAATCTCAATGCCCGGCCGAGGCAACTGAGACTGATGGATACACGACCCTCCTCCTCCTCCTCCTCCTCCTGCCACCCCAAATCTATATGCCAGCGAATATCTGCATTTAGATGCGAGCGTAAATCGAGCGCGAACCTCCTCGCCCTTCATCCGCCGACACCACGTGTCCAATCAATTTTACAGGACCCCAATTGCCCAATGGAGAGGACCGCAGGATTTCTCAGGACCTCCGGGATATTATTATTTCCGGCATGCTTCTTCAACGGCATCGAAAGAGCTCCTCGCCCGGTAAGAATAGTCCCGAACCAGACACGGACGGTTCATGATAGTTCGTTCTCTACCTACCATGCATACCAAATGCAAAGTACGTATTTTAGTCACGAGCGAACGATCTAAACTGGATGTGTATCCGGGGCGAGAGAAAAAAGCAGGAAGAAGTACAAAGTACAAAGTACAAAGTACAAACTATAAAGTGTAAAGCGAAGATAGGCACTTTCCCGATGGCGAAAAAGTGAAAACTTTACTGAGGTGCTAGCAGTGTATGTATGTATGTGTGTGTGTCTATAAAGCTCTATCTATTCCTACCAGTGGCCGCTCTCGGAATAGAGAGAAGCGTTCGGATTGTCAGAGCGTGTCTAAAAGCGAGCTATCGATTAACGCTGCCAACGTGTATCCAGAGAACGGGGCAATCGCATCGGCCAGCGATGGGTGAGCGAAATTGATCGTGAGCATTAGCGTAATACTCTTGGTTACGAGAGGCTGCCTTATTCAGAGTCCATCCTGCGAGCCTTTCAATACAATTTCAACGCACGAAGCATCACTCTCAAATTTTCGACAGTATCCAATGGGAACATGTAATTATATAAACGTTAGCAAGTAGTCACATTTGATAATGATAGACAGGATTCGATTGGGTGTGGATATAGTCGCGAAGACATCGATAAAACTTTGTTCTTGGCAAAGCGATCAGTCATGCGGTAAAGCTATGGTTTAGGAGTGTACAGCCTCGCTGTGTTTCCATTTATTTGCAGCACGTCGGTTTTGCCTGCTGGCGCGCAAACGACGGGATAATTTCATCGGCCGTCGACGGGACCCACCGGGGTGCGCGGTCGCCAACAGTTAATAATTAAAAGGGAATAATAACGCCGCTCGCCATTCTGCCAGCAAAAACATCGGCCGCAGCTACGCGATCGGTTTAACATCGATCTCTTTCTCTCTTCCTCCTTCTATCGTTTACTCTCTCACTTTACATCTCTTCCGCGGCTTGTGCAGCCCCCCGCACTGACCGCACCACTCTCATCCTCCATGCCCGTGGCTAATTAGGAACTTTATAACGCTCATTAGTGATTCATGCCGAGCGATTTATCGGTTTGCGTACAAATTAATCTGGAAGGGTGTCGGGCCCCGAGTCCCAATGAATGTCATGTTCACGCCGTCTACTATTTTCAATTACTGATAATATTGGAGAAAGAACGTATTTCTACATATACGAGGAGTTTTACATCCTGAAAATCCTACAATGAATCAAAGTTCCACTGGTTGGTCGTTAATAGTATATCTACTTGATTCAAAGTCTCGAATCAACACTCGAACTTGGCAGGAGCGGTGTTCGAAAGAAGTATTAGTTATGGCTATATTACCAGCAATGGCTGATTAAAAAGTCAGTTGGTCGAAGTGTGAGCGGCGGGCAGTCGCACTTTCCATGGGGCCCGAGTCGGGGCCCGTAGAGGGAGAGGCGCTCCTCTTTTTCCCAGTGGACATAAACTGTCGGCACGGCGTTCGAGCGCAGTTATTAGCGGATCGGCACGCGAGGGGGCCCAATGGGCCTGGTTAAGGCCGACGTGAAAAGTGCGCGCATATCTGCGAACTTCTTCCTTACGAGGCGATGAGGCCCACCTCTCTTCTCCTGATCCTCTCCCGATCGTTTCTCTGAGGCGCGCGTTCTCGCTTTCCTCTTGCAAGAGAACTCGCGGAGAGGAGCCTGATAGCTCTCCCTCCCTGTTGGCTGGCCCATTGTCGAGGGCCCGAGCTGTTTTGTCCCGTCAGTCCCAAGCGCGCAATGCGATATCTATGGGTTTCTTTTGGGGGGGCCTTGTGCCGAACGCCGCCATTATACCAGTGCTCCGGTGCCGGCGCTTTCTATCTCCCTCCATCGCTCTATCTTTCGCTTGGCCGTCCTTCCTCCAGGAACTGCATCCTCCAGCCTTGTGTATCCTGGGCCAGCCAGCAGCCCCCTTATTCCGGGGCCTCACGGACACAGAGACGTAAAGTGCAGTTCACAAGGGACGTCAGGCACGCCTGGCGGGAACGAGCCGACGACGTGTCGCGCCGCGACGACGACGTGAAGCCTGGCTCCTGGATTGTTCCTCTGGTTAGTAGGCTGTCTCTCTTAGCGGTGTGGGCCGTGCGTGCCTCGTGCTTCGGCCCGCCATAGACCCCGGGGACCGACGGAGAGTCGAGATACAGGGGCTGGAAATTGAAATACCGGCTCCCCTGTGTGTGCCAAACGGGAGGAATAGGGAGGAGAGTGTCTCTACGCTCTCTGTACTCTGCTACCTCTAGTTTTCGGCTATTCACGGCGGCACGTAAGTAGTGCGTCGAAAGGGATGAAAGGCTGCGGCCGGGGACCGACACGACTACTGAGCCCTCTTTCTCTCTCTCTTCGCCAACGCCGCCGCCGCCACCGCCACCGCTGCCGCCGTCGCCATCATGTCGCTCTTGGACTCGTAGTCCACGTCCTCTTCGTTGGTTCCTACTCTCGCGGCAACCGGCCACCGAAGAAAGGAGATCAGGCTTGAGAGAAAGAACGCCGCAACCTCTTTAGTCTCTAAGATCCTCCACCTCCTTTCACCCCTTCCTCCCTCGCCGCTCACTTACCCCTTTGCCAGCCTAATTATTGCCCTATCGACATAGATTTCTTAGATCGGATTACGCCGCCCCGCTCTCTCGCCCTTCCTCTTCCCCTTGCGAGAACCCTTTGAGAGAACCACCACGCCGCCGCTGCCGACGCCATCGCAGACTCAACTAGATCTTAAACCGGAATCTCATCGCGCCTTCACTACTCCTCGCTAGGAATTATCATGTATGTACCACTTCTTTTAATTCTCTTTTTAGATTTCTATTATTCTATTTTTTTATATTTTGTATGATTTATTCGTGTAAGAGATGATAAGTTTTTGTAAGTCGATCAATGGTGTGAGGAGTTCTGTTTCTATGTGTTTTGTTTATCGAAAACTAAGCGTATGGAGTTTATTATACATAATAGAGATATGAAGGAGTATAGGATGGTTTGTATGGGGGCGACACGTGAGAAGGCAGATCGGCGTAAGATGTAGGCGCGTTCATTGGACGTAACGTCGTCGAAGTCGGTAACGCATGAATATCCAAGCACGTCGTACTCATCGATAATTCAATATCACACGTAGAAGGCTGTCGCGGTGGCTCTTTTGTCGTGGCATGTCACGCCATAATGACGCGCCTCCTTCTTCGTGAAAATTTAATTGGTCTCGCAAGACCTCCTCGCTTGCTTCTGACTTCCAAGGCACGTGTGTATGTCTATGTAAGTATGCGTGTCCCACTATGAAATCGCTCCAAGAAGCAGCGAACTCAAGGCGACGATGTTTCCGTCTCACTCGTTACAGGGCGTAACAGATTTCATTCTCTCCCCCCTTCCTTTTTTCCGCTTACCTTTTTTTCCTCACCGTCTGGCTATCGTCGCTTAATTCTACTTTTTCGAGGCTAGTAATCTTGTCGGTGTTTCTTCTTTAATCGTGCGATTCCTATCACCTGACTGTCAGACCCCTTTCACCAGGTGCTCACATTACACGTGTAGGAAAAGCTTGAAGACAGAAACGATTTGCGTAGTGTCATTCGTGTAACTTATGGTTTGTCTTCTCAAAGTTTATGCGTGAGAACTCACACACGTCAAACCTTTCTATTATACGTTCCGCAATAGGGACTAGAATTTCCATTGCTTTTTAATTAGAGCAATCGTCCACGTTCCTCAAGTATCGAGTGTCGAGAATGGTCCGTGCAATGTATTGGAGAGGTTGCTAACGTTCCGCTAACAAGGAGTGCGAGCAGAGAGATCCATCTGGGCGTTCGTTCTACTTCCGATCGACGGTACACTCACAGGAGTGCAAACGAGGACATGCTCGGAAATCCGTCCGCCCTCTTCCTAGCATTGTCCGAGTCTTCGTTTCGAGCAGTTGTGAAAACTTTGTTCGGATAACCAGTTTCGATGGCTACCGCGCCAACAACTATCCGACATTTTGACTTTTTCCTTCGAACAACACCTACCAGTCGCTGATAGTCGAAGGAAGCGGGTACACTCTCCGAGCGTTTCACGTACCAGCAGCACTTCCACCATCGGCACGGTGAAAGTTGTTGGACGAACATCGAGAAAGAGAAGAACAGAAGGGTGAAAGAGAAGAAGGAACGGGCGAAGTTGGACGGCGAGTGGGCGAATCGATACTAGATTGATGACGTATACTTAGTGCACCGTCCAATTTCGTTCGTTTCACGTGAACTGTCCCGCGGGGAACGTGATTGATGCCTCCTCCGCCCCCGCCACCCACTTAAACCCTTTCCACCTGGAAGCGCGCTTGCAATCGCCGCTCGGTGCTTATGGAACTTCCTAAGTGCGCGCTATCTAAATAAGTTAGAAGCTGTCCTTTCCCTAGCAATGCCAACCACTTTTACCAATCGGATTCCTCACATGTCAATCTACTACTAATATATTATATCCTATTAATACAATATTTATTAATTACCTTTGATACAACAATTATATTCAATTAGTACAGAATCCATAACAAATTGATTATACAAAATTGCGATATTGTATTCGAGAGGAATCGAGGAACATTGAACGTAATACTGTGAGGTTCAATCGGTTGTCGCTCGGTGAAGGTGTAGAGGTAGTCTCTGGATTGAATGCTCGGCGGTGGTCTATCGATTTGCTGTCCAGTGGGCATCGCAGGGGAATCCTTGCTGGCAGCAGCAGCTCGACAGAGGCGCATACGTATGTCAGGAAATTGGCGTGCGGTTAGCTCGCGATTACTTGGGACTCCTGGTGCAGAGGGTTTCCGGGCGGCTGGGAAAAAAGCGATCATTCCCTGAGGCGACCTTAGCGGTAAGGACATCCGTGAAGAGAAGAGGCAGTTCGGTGGCCCCGAAATACGATCTCTCAGACGCGCGCTACTATTCCTGTGTTCGTCGACAGCAGCAGCAGCAGCAGCAGTAGCAGCAGTAGTAGCAGCAGGAGGAGCTCAGCCTGGGTGAAAACGTAGGAAAAGATGGAGGAAACTATGAAATTCCGACCATTCTTCGGCCGACAATAGAAGCGCCGCGCGCGCGCGGGGATATATATTTCGGAAATTCCCAATGGTACACGCGTGTGCACCGTTGCGATCCCAAGAAGAGAGAAAGAGAAAGAGAGTGAAATGGGAGAGTGAATGACAGTGAAGAGAGAGATAGAGTGATGAGAGAAAGGAAGAGCGAGGGGGCTGCTGGCAGCAGCCCCGTCAGGGGTTTCCAGGGCAAATGCGAAGCTCTGCGAGGAGAGGGGTCGCTTTCCATTATGAGCGACGCTTTTTTTTCTGAGGGTGTGTTCCTTCCACCACTCGTTCTATCTCTCTTCTTGCCTCGGGTGCAGTCCTGCTGGAAGCGCAATGCTCTTGCTCACCCTGACGTGTTCTCTCCCTTTCTGCGAGCTCGGCTCTGTACCCACGTACCCGCATTAGCGCGAACATTTTGTGCCGACGTGTGCAACCGGCTCCTTTCTTCGGGGCAGCTCGGCTAAAAACCACCCCTGAGGTGAGCGCCAATAGAAAGCGGGCCGCACGCCGCCCCGTGATGCCCCCATCAAGGGGAGAGAAAGAGAGAAAGAGAGAGAGAGGGAGAGAGAGAGAGTGAGAGAAAGCTGTACCCCATACTCGGACCTAGGTTCTCGCGCCATCGAAACGCGTCCTCTCTCGCCTCCGAAGCACGCATCCCCCTTCTCGCCTGTAAAAAACCCCCTCAACTAACCGGTGCCCCGGCTCCCGTTTGAAGTACACACTGCTTCTTCACGATACAATCGTCTCCGGCTCGAACGTGTCGCTGGTTTGACTTCGGAGTTGAGAACTCCGAGTGCTCGCCAAAGCACTCCATCTACGGTGGACTGCGCCCTTCTGAAATCCAGTTGAGATTTTCACCAGGTTCGAAGTGCTAGTCGTCCAATATGACCATGATGATTTTGTACTTCATGAAAGGGGATGAAGGAAAGGGAATATTTCCACTGGTTGATTATTCAGTAGGAAAGTCCTGTGACAAATAGTCATTGATGTTAATTGGTTAAAGAACAGTTGGGATGTTTTATGATTGCTTTATTATAATTCGTTGTCAAATGTGCTTTCGCTCGTCGGTTTGCAAATTGGTTACGTCCTCAGGAATTTACATGATCTTCGCCCACTGCATTATGCACCGCAGAACGTTAAAAAGTAGCGTGCAAGATTTAACCGTTCCTCCTACTCTATCCATCTCTTTCTCTCTTGAGCTTCCACTCGGATTTATTTTTAATACACATCAGTGCCGGAGGACGGCGTACGGGCGGGCGGGCGGCAGGGGGAGGCAACATTTCACGGTGAACAATGTGCGCGCAATTACCGCCGCGTTTTTCTGCGCACTTAATCTCCCCGCGGCCAGGACGGGGGACGAGGCGCGGCGGCAGAGTAGAGGGGGAGCGGGGCAAGGGCACTCTAGTAAATTATACTCGAAATTCGGTTTTTGTATTATACCGGAGCTTCGCGTAATTCTCGCTCTCCGGCTGCCGAGAGAGAGAGAGAAAAAAAAAGCTGGGCACGGTTTTCCTCGCTTCTGAACATCGTGTTTCTCTGTGTCTTCCATTGCCGTTGAAACACCAATTCGCACTAAACCGAAATTCTATGAACGTGATGTAAAAAGGTACTCTGTTCACTAAAGAATTTTTCTATCGCATCACTGAAGAGAAAGCACTGTGATTAGTAATGGCTTGCTTCGTGCCGATCGAACCGTCATCGGTGTTGCCAGCTCGAATGAACTTCCTTTGGTAAATCTTCCTTTGTCCTTTCGAAAGCCATAAACGTCGATCAACGGTGAAATCAGGAAGGTGAAGGCATTCGAATCATAGCTTTTTATACGGAGTGTCACTCAAGTAATACAAGATCTTACCAAGAAATGAATACGAAGACATAGCTGTGAGATGTTTAATGATGCATTCGGGAAGTACTCGGTCACATGTAACAATGCATCTTTCGCCTCTCCGTCTGTCGGTTTGTGCTTTCTGTCGTTGTCGTTCTACCTCGGCGAGACTATGCCGTGCGCACCGAGCAACTGAAAACAACCCCTTATTATCCCAGGCACTCCTACCGCGATACATAACTGCCATTCGCATTATGACCTGCACCTCGGCTATTGTGAAACCGGCCGGCCTATGTTTTCCACGGCTACTACCGCTCTTCGACGTCTGTCATTAATTCCGCTTTATTCCTCTCTTTTTCTTCCTCTCTCATTCCCTCTGTTGAGCGTTTGTTGACGTGTCTTCATAACAAACGCACGCAACCAGACACGAAGGGGGCCGTTGGTGATTTCTGCCACCAACTAATCGTTCGCAATTGAAATCGACTGCAATTATCGATGCGTATATAGTTCCAAGTATTTTCAATCTAGTAGCGAAATTCTTTCGAGCGATTCTTTAAGTCTTTAAGAGAAACTAGAAGGACACCGGCTTCTGTCCTCGAGCGGGAGTACCCGTTGGGGGAGAGACTTAAGCGGAAGTTAGTGTGGACAGCCCAGAAAATTAGCGGCATCCGCATTCAGCCCGCTAAATCGTACCCGCGTGTTCTCCCTCCTCCTCCTCTTCCTCCTCTTTCCCCTTCTCTTCATTGGTTGGCCCATTGTCGCCAGCTCCTCGACTGTGAAACTTTTGTTAAGGCCTCCTGGCTCCAGGATTTTCCGTGAAAACTTGCACTCTGAGCCAAGTTCTAGTCGAAATTCTTCCGTCTCGCCCTTAAACGATTCTACCCCTGGCACGAAACCCCTCGTCACGGGGATGACGGGAGTTGGCGTAATCGCTGCCGAGGCACTGCTAACATATTTATTAAGGAATGTAACACAGTCTTTGGCGTGTCACGTCAAGAAGAAAGAAAGATTGGGGGATGCACAGAAGGAAAAGAAGAAGAAGAAGAAGACGAGTGCGAAAGGAGAGTCAGAGTAGAGAGATCTTAGGGGTGGGTTTTTACGCACGAACTACAGAGCCCGATACGGGGATGAAGGAGAAAACATCGATCCCAGAGCGGAACCCATACTCGGCCACACGGATATGTATTACACGTGGCATAGGACTCACACAGAGATCGAGGGAGGACGCACTTTCGGGGGCGAGAACGCTCCGCATAAAGGGGGATGAAGTCTTATGGGGTTGCGTCTTTATGTGAAAGCATTCCGCGGGTTCTCATGCCGGTTTACGAATTCTGGTAAGCGCGCCCTGCCGCCTCTCCCCTCTACTTCCACGCTCTCTCACTCTTATTCTCCTAATGTTTCCCTGCTTTTCCTTTCTTGTCTTGGCCGATGCTTCTCCCGCGCTACTACAGCCGCCCATCTACTCTTCGTACGTTTCCAAGAGGGCAGTGCGATCTCGCTCTCTTGCAGCTAGGAATTCTTTCCCGGCGCTTCCGTCCCTTCGGTTTTAGGTCCGGCCCGCTTGCTGATCCCTGGCACAAAAGGAAAATACTAAAATAAAGGGCGGCCCTTTTTCAGCCGAACAATCTTCCGCGCTGCCAGCGGCAGACCACTGAAATAATAATAGAAAAATAACAGGGAGGCGTGGAGGGGGCGAAAGCTAGGAGAGAAGAAACCCCCGCTGGTTCAAACTCCGCACGCTGGACTAACTTCGCTTCTGGTCCTCCTAATCGTGGCACACTTAATCGACCGAGAACTCTTCACATTATAGGGTGGCATCTCTTAATCGCTTCGACCCTACAAACTTTGAGATTAAAGCTTCTCTAACTTTGAGAACTCAGCTGGGAACTTGGTCTTTCACGGTTCCTTGCTAAAGAATCAGGATTTACTTTGAATAAGTATTGCTTAGATTTTTAATGATTATTTACGATCGTATATTGAGGAATCAGTGGATTGATTATAATATCTGTTTGTCCGGTAGAATCGGGCGGTTGCCGCTTGTGGGTCCGATGTCTCAATCATCGCTGGGAAAATCATCTTGGGGCGAGTTGACTGCCGCGTGACGCTGCGAAACGCAAACCGCAGGCATTATTAATTCCCATATAACAGTGATTAGGCCTGGGTAGAGAGCCAATATCATTATGCCTCTCGCGGTCTTCTGCTGGGGCCACCTACGGTCGCTTCTCTAATACTGGCTGACCACAGACAGCTGCCCACGCACACGTACCAAAACCCCTCAGCCATGTACAACAGATTTTTCTTTTTACCCCTTTTGCCAACCATGGCGCCAGAATACGATGATTCCTCCCTCGGCCTCCGCCCTCATCAAATACATATCGTTGCAACCCTGTTCGTAGAAATCAGTACAACATTCTCGCCTTTTCTTTATTGCATTATCATGCAAAGTTGAATCTTCTTTCTTATTACTTGATTTAATCCGGAATTATCATCGACTGTATTACCGTTCATAATTCTTCATGAAAGTTCTCATCGAAGGAAGAGATTTAAATGATAGAATATTAGATTGAGTTCCGACTAGTTCTTAAGTTGGTGTCGGTTCTGAGAGCGCTGTCTACCAAGGAGTCCTGTAAATCATTGGGGCGCGGCGCGCACGATCTTGACGGCGTCGAATAAAGTTTCCTTGGGGGGTGATCGCCGGCGGATGCGGCGTCGGTCGGCGGTATCCTAGTGGTCCAGATAGTCATGGGAGCTTTCGGGTTGACTTCTCTTTTTTCCCATAGCATGGCTGTCAGGAGCGTTGTGGCTATGGCGCCACCATACGCCGAGAAAGAAATAAGGAAGGCACGAGGATCGGCAGGAAGAAAGGAGAGTGGAAGGAAGAAGAGGAGCAAGGAGAGATCCTTTGGTTCTTCTTCACTCCTTTCCTCTCCCTCGCACGCCTCGTTCGACGCTGCGTTCAGAACGAAGGAAAGTGCGCTTGCTGGTCCTTTTTTAAAAATAAAATGGCGGCAACGGCGGCGGTGGCGGCGGCGGTGGCGGCGGCGGCGGCGGCGGTGCGCCGCGCCAGCCGACGTCGCAGGGGACGAAGAAAAGGGCGAAAGGAAAGGAGGCCGATACAGGAGAGTAAAAGAGTGAGAAAGAGCGGCGTACGAAGGGGCTCAAGAGAAAGAGTGAGAGACGAACGAAAGAGAAGCAGAGGAAAGGAAGCAGCCGGTAGAAAGAGAGTCCACGAGAGGACCACCGGAGAGCCGTTCTGCGATTAGACTTACAAAACAAACGGCCCGCCGGCCGCCCGCCCGGCCCGCGGAGCCTGCAGACCAATGGCGTAGCACACTGATCCCGACAAGGGACACGAGATAATTGGATCAAGACCCACCGAGCACTGCCGGTCGCGAACCACCAAGTCCCTCGTAATTTTCGGTCGCCGCCAACTACCATCGGTCGACGACCTTGATCACACTCGCCACCAATCACCCCCTTCATTCTATTGACTAGTCTCCTACGAAACCGAGCACCGGAGCTTGGAAAGCTCCGGGAAAGCTGGCGAGGAACTCGAGCAAATTGGGCTAAGTGGATCGCTGCTATATCAGACACTCCGATTTCCCAGCGTCCTCATAATTCATCTACTCACTCCATCCTTGCCCGTAAACGGAATCGCCGAGCTTTTTCCTGTTATGAAGACGGGCATTTTTGAAGGGGCAGTGCTTCCTTACGAGATCACACGATAAATAGCTCCCTCTCTCTCTCTCTTTCTCTCTCTTTCTTTCTCTTTCTCTCTGTCATTCCATTAAAGAACCGTTGATATACGGCGCCGATTTAAATACGGGGAATAAAGTACCGCGGCATTACCATACAATAAAAACCTGTCCGAGTACGTTCCACCGGGGCAGTAAAGGATTAGAGCAGAGAGAGGGTTGCGAGAAAGAGAAGAAACTTCTTACTAGAGGAGTTGGTCGATGTATCATCGCTCTGTAAGAATCGAGAGTATATCGTGTAAGAGGAAAGAGAGCTTCTTTCTATTTGGACATTTGCTCACTTTCCTTTAACGACCTAGATACGAAATATCTCTTTTAAGGATAGGAAAACCAGGCGTGTATGGTTGTTGAGGTCGAAGCATCGAGTCCAGGGGACATTAGAGCAGAAGCTTGGTCAGGAAATCGAGTGAAACGGGGGCAAGAGGAGAACGGAACGGTGGTGGTGGTCCGAGGGGGGGAGGGTTGAAGGTGGCTGCTTGGCGCGATCGTCGCCGGGGGCATACATTGCGGGGTGGTAGAGAGAGCCAGGGTGTCCACCTCCTAGAAACGTGTAGCCTCTACCCTCTATTGATCGAACGCTCCGACCCTGGGCTCTGCCGTACTGGACTGGACACACCACCAGCAACCCTCGCACCATCTCACAGACCTATTCCTCCGAGTCCCTGCTCACCCTCACCCTCACCTTTCACTCCCTCTCTTTATCTTTTTCTCTCTCTCTCTCTCTCTCTCTCTCTCTCTCTCACTAACTTCCTCTCTTGGTGTGTTTGTGCGCTCGGACGCTCTCGGCCACGGGCCGCTAGGGCTCGCCGGCCAAAAGACGGCCAAAATGCTTCGCCCCGGGGTGGTCATCGCCTCGCTCGGTGAGAGGGTGGTTCGGTGCCTTGGCTGACTTCGACGTACGCTTCCTCCCAAAAGCTCTTCTCACCCCACCTCTCTCTTGGAATCTCTCAGAGAGAGATAGAGAGAGAGTAGTGGAGAGAGAGAGTACCTCGTGCGCACGTGTTAGTTCCGACACGTATGTGCGCTGGCTTTATTGGATAGCCGAGCGGGTATTGAGCGTAGGTGATTGCCCGGAAGGCCGAACGAGCGGGCTGACTTAGAATATGGAATCCCTGGACGCCTTTCTCTATAAAAGCATCGATATCTTATGTCTTGACTGACCCTTGGAATATTGACATACTAGTAGAGCTGTGTGATTCGCGATTACACGTGAAAGAGAGTATGAAGAACGCTTGAAACAGTCGGTGTTTCGACGGCCGAGTGAACAGCACGTGCTGGTGAAGAGTACTAGCGGAGATAAGTAGTTCGCCCCTTATGGAAGAGCGTACGGCCCTCCTGAAAATAATGTCCCTTCGGCGAAGGTCCGTGCTCTCTTGAGATGGTGGCCAAGCGGAATTCAGTGGAATCCAGCCGTAAGATGGAATCTTCTGTGGAAGCGATTGCGAAGGGAACCGCTTCCCGGAAGCGGTTCTCGTCTCTCGGCGCTTGGCCACCGGGAAAAGGAAATAAATGCTGTGAGCCGATCGACGCGAATCCAACGAATCGAGTGAGTTCGCGCTGTGACGCCATTAATCGCTCCTTTGGAATGAACATTTTTCTCATGGAACCAACCTCGTTTACACAGTGGACCTTCCGATTAATCGGGTTTAATCGATTCCCCGAGAAGAGGGGGTGCGTGTCCACAGGAGTCTCTTCCATACATCGAATAGATTGGTGTGTGCGTGCAAGCACGATCGCGTGACAGTCACCGTGATAACGAGTCATCGAAATCGCCCGACAGTTCCATTACCTGTCATGTGTCATTACCACCTTATTTGTCTTTTTCATGTCTAATCAGGCACAGACACCGCCTCCGCCCCATCGTTGATAGTATCGAGAGTCGATAAACCGACAGTGATCACTGTTTGCCAGACATCGGATCTCTAATGAAAAATCTCCTTCACGCCTTTGGTAATGCGAACGCATGATATCACATTTATTCCCTCACACATTAAACACGCCTAGTCTTTGCGATCGTTTCTCCCAGTTTGATTGGACATAAGTGCGTGCTCGCTCGCTTCTAACCGGTCACCTTGTAAACTGGGAGCGATCACGACGTGTACTGCGAGAGAGAGAGCCCCGCTGTACACCAAGATATCGAGCGTAACGACGTTCAACATGAGCCGAGGGAAATTAAGATTAACGATAGCAGTTCGAGTACTCGACAATCCTTATGCAGGATTCAAGAAAAGTTGCCGACCTGCTGCTGCGAGTGGTAGCCCCATTACACGACAGTCGATATCTCGCAGTTTACCGATATCTCCATCTCGCGCCAGATTCGTCGCTCTCAAAGCCGTGAACTCAGAACCCATAAGAAACAGGGCCGAAAGGGGATTCAAAGTATCTTGAACATTCCATAGTCAAAGATAATGGCGCGCGTGCTTCATGAAATCGAGACTCGAGAGTCGATCTTACTGACTGTGCATTAAACAATAACGAGAGCAGCAACGGGGAACACTCCGTTAATCTGCACAGACACGCTGCGATCTCGAGCGATTATGCGACCGGTAAGATATCGGAGGGGAACCCGGCATGCACTTCGCCAGGCAAATAGATCGCCTCCGTTCCACGGGCACTGCTACCATACAGCTGTCCATAATGAACTATCACCGTCGACCCGTGATCCTGTCGTGACTGCGCCTGCTAATATTCCACTAGAAAGTTGCGGGAATTCCCCCCATACGAGTCCTGCCAATGTCACTTTGAGATTTACAGGCTTAACTCTTTTACGATTTCTTATGACTATTAAGTATGTACTTGTTAAGTCTCGCATAGTTTTTCTTTCGTCTGTCTTTCTCTCATTTTGAGTATCACTTGGATGCTGTGAGAGTCATTCAAGTTTTCTAGTAGAAGTACGAGTCTGGCGAGTATCGTCCATTGTGCATCGGGTGAGCTTCCAATTCCACCAAACTGGTATCAATGGACCGATTATTTGCAATAAGTACCTCATCCCTTTCTCCATTGCTGGTGGACTTAGCCTATTTCCAGCGTCTCAATAACGAGGCTCGTGTTCGGCAATGGCTGGTGAATCCTAATACAGAATTGCCCGTTCGATCTGCGAGTCCTCGATCGACTCAGCCTACATGTAGTTATACCCTTCATGGTATTCTCGCTTACTATGCGTAATTACTGGAAACTCCGTTCCTCTTGGCGGAAGCCTACATGGATTCATTTGTCGTCGTTCTACCAAGAATAAATCTGTCGCTTCAACTCTTTACAAGACTACTTTACAATCATCAATTCCATCATTGAAATTCTTCCTAACGTACCAATTCTAAATACAATTCTTCTTTTATTCTTATTCCTTCAGCATTAACTATCATTCTTACAACGAATCTAAATTATCCTTACAGGGATGTTACTTTACTGTAAAGCTATATACTGCAAATATCGAGCGGTACATCCAGCTTAAGTTGCTCATTAAGTCGGCCGAGTGTAGAGGTAGATGGGAGGTGTGCGCTGTGTCGTGCACAGTAGGCGTCTCGAGGAATTTTCATCGGCCCTTTCCAGTGACGCTGCTACGAACACAGAGTAATTCCTAGCGTGGAAAGTGACGTTGCCGGTGGTAGTCGGCAGGGCGTAGAGGAGCATAAAATACTTGCTGGGGTTTGCGAGGTTATGGATGTATATGTGAGTGGTAGGAAGAAGAAGAAGCGTGCGTGTTCGTGTATGGAAGGGCGCATTGGCGCGTGTCTGTGGGCATCGAGTAAGACCGAGGCACTCATTCTCCCTCTCTCTCCTCACCGTTCTCTCTGAACCTTCCAAAGGAATGGAAGATGCTAGGCGTCCCTTCGAGGCGCCCTTCCCGTCATCTATCACCGCCCCGCGCCACCCCTCGCCACCCTCCCTTAAAGTCGCGAATGGGGTTGCAGCTGGAAGGAGAGGGCCTCTGAGATAAGGGTGAACGGGAAGGAAAGTGGCGTGGATGGGAAGATGGACAGAGAGTGGGAGAGAGTTGGAGGAGAGTGGATCTTAGGGGCAGAGGGTCGTAAGTCAAGGAGGAGACTTATTAGAGCGTGGAGGACACTGCCAGGATAAAGAGACGCGCACGGCCAGAACCATAATTCGGGGTTACGGTATGAGTCTCTGTTTTACTACTCACAGAGAACACCGGAGAACGAAAACAGAATTAGAAAGGACTCATTCATCCCTCTCAAAAACATACCGAAATCTCTCTGATATTTAATCCAACCCTTACTATTTTTCTCTTTAGCTTGAATAACGGCATGTTTAGCATGGGATATCTCGTCGAGGCTCTGTTTCGTCCCTGTTAGCGGAGAGCTTGTCCGATTTCCAAGGGGATTCGCAGGAGTGTCTGGAAGCTGGGTGCAGTGGCTTTCGCATGCCGACTGGTTTACCGGTCTCTCCACTGCACTATGTATTCCAGTGCCATCAGCAGAGCCAACCGCAGAAAGCAACTATCCTGCTGTACTTCGTTCTGACCCCGCGCAAAACAACCCTCGCGTATGTTTCTGTCACCCTCAGTGGTTTCGCCAACGGAGATATCTGTGTGTGTGTGTGTGTGTGTGTGTGTCACACGTGTGTATGGCAGAGTGTATACTAGCCTCGCCTATCTCGTGGCGAAGAAGCAACCCCCGAAACTTTTAATCCCCGGATGCTGTTGCAACTCGCTCGTATATGTATTTGCAAGTGTTATACATTCATGCAGAGACCTGTGGTGACACGAGTGGTACTCGGAGCTTTCAATACTCCGGCGACAGGCAACAATGTGGCATTCACTGTCTCGCAGAATCCTCGAGGCGGAGCAACTTTTTCTCTCCCTTGTTTGCTCGAATTTCAATGATCGTTGTCGCACCGGCCTGTAGCACTCGAGCGTGTTATGACGGATGCCTCACTAACGCGGGACCAAGGTTTTCTCACGTGTGTACTGAGAGATACCAAGAGAGAAAGAGAAAGAGAGAGAGAGAGAGAGAGAGAGAGAGAGAGAGAGAGAGAGAGAGAGAGAGAGAGAGAGAGAGAGAGAGAGAGAGAGAGAGAGAGAGAGAGAAGTCTGGTATACGAGGGCGAAAGTCAATCTGATGAACACATTCGTAACGAGAGAGAGAGAAAGAGAGAACGCGCCATTAAAGGAGCCGCGTCCAATTTACCCCCATCGCGTCGCATTCGCAGGCGCCTAGCGAGCGTCATGAGAGACAGGATGCAGACGCACAAGCGCAAAATAAAAAGGATCTGCACGGGCGCGGGCGACACGGCTCCAGGCTCCTCCGTGCCGCTGTGCCAGGGCCCTGGACCTGGAGGCCAGCATCTCTCCTCGAGAGAGCAGATATATCGGGAGGAGAAAAGGTTCGGCGTGTGCGTACAGCCATAGAGGCTCACGGCGCGGAGCACGCCGAAAAGAGAGCAAAAAGCTATGGGCTACGTTCTCGGGCGGGCGGTCAAATGTTTAAACAAACGAGCAATTATCTTAACTCGATCTCGGATCTCCGGGGTGTTCCAGCCCTGGAAGTATTAGCCTCCTTCTTCCGTACCCTTCGCAAGGAGGTCCCTCCTTTCCTTCCACCTATTCCCATCTTCTTTCCTCTCATCTATAAAGCTACCATCCACTTTCTTCTTCTCTCTCCCATCATCCTTTTACTGTCCCGCTTCTTCTCCTTCGTTTCTGAGTATCCTCCAGCCGAAGATGTCGTCGGCCCGGCTCACGTAAAAAGCACGGGACATGCATTTCATTTGCTGCTCGTGTTGAGGCCCGATCTTCTTTATGTCTCGCCGCGATACCGCCGCCTTTCTAACCTCGCCTAACTTGCCTGCTCAGCCACCCTTTTTCACTCGAGTGTCATTCGATCTTGGTAATCGCAGAATTGCAGTCTCTTCACTATTTTCCTTAACCACTACTATTACTCTTAAGGATTCTCTTACCAGTTCTTAGTCCCGAGAAATAAGAAGATGACAGAGACAAACTTGATCAGAAGTTTAAGACAGCGGTAAGAATGTCTCAAGGAAGGAAGATGATCCCAATTTTTTATTGGCCCACTTTCGTCCGCAGTGTTGCGTTAAAGGGGCTGAATTAAAGGATAACTCGTGTGTAAGAGGACTGCTAACCATGCGAGTGAATCCTTTCGTGAGGAGATCTTGGGTTAGGTCGGTGATCCTTCAGGACTGGGCTAGAACGGGTCACAATGAGAAGGATAATACGAGGACAGAAGGAAGAAGCACTGGTCCAGACAGTCCTAGAAACTATTTCGCGGTGACGGCTGATAGCAAAAAAGGGAGACAGACAAACAGAGAAATGCGACAGAGCGAGAGAGGAGTGCTGTGGATTGTGAGAAGAAGAGCGTGCGACAAGTGGAGGGAAAAGAAGCAGAAGCTGCAAGAAGGTATACACTAGAAGCAGAAGAGGATCTGTTTAACGGGATGATCCGCGTGGAAAAGAAAGACAAGAACTCTCCACAGAGAGATGTGCAGCCCCATGGCGGATTATTTTCCTGGCATTTCAGGCCTAATTTCCCTCGTACAAAGACTCCCCTGGGCAAGCGAGCCTTCAGGCCGGTTTGCACGTTTCTATTCCTGCCGTATTCCCTCTCAGCCCTCCCTCTTTCTCCGCGGGCTTTTTGTCTAGTTGGTCCAGAGGGATGCGAGTGTCAGTGCGAGCCCTCCGTTAAAATATCTTCGGTCGCCGCTTGCCCTCTGAAGTTGCAACTTTCCCCTTCTTCTTGCTCGCCTCGCAGCACAATCGCTCTGTCTCTTCCTTTTCACCCAGTCGGCAAACGCTCCCTTTGATGTCTCGCTCGATCCTCCTCGCGATGATGCTTCTCGCAGCTTTCTTCATCATCCTCTTCCTCTTCCTCGTCCTCGGTGTCTGACTACACTATGTACACGTGGCGCGATTGCTCGATCCTTTCCTTCTTACCTCTCTTGCACTCTTGACCTCTTCTTCGACCCCTCTCTTTCTCTCTCTCTCGCTTTCCTCGGTGCACTGCCAATGATTACACGATGATGCCGTCTCCTCATGCGTACGCGCTTCGTTTATGCCTGATCGACTTGACGGCCGACGTATATTGCGCGAAGGGCCCCGGGAGTCTTCCGATAAAGCACGCACTCGGTGGTCCATGAGAAGCTGGTAACTATTCCAACGACGATCTTATAAACGAACGTCCAAGATCCGCTACTCTAACTAGTTATTAAAGTATTCTATAATTCAAATAAATTCTGTACGAAGAAATGTTTCGCTAAGTTTTACATTAACTTGTTAGCTAACAAGGAAACAAATGTACACTTCAGTGAAGAAAGTGCAATAGTTGACTATTTCTTCAGAGCGAGAAGTAAAGTAGACTACAATGCAAAGTGTGGATTCTTTTTACTCGAAACAAAAATGAATTTACTTTCTTCCAAGAGGGGACGAGACATACCGAAGAGGCCTCTTACCGTTCCGCTCCGCACAGGATTTCCGCGGTCTGCTCTATCGAGCTGGAAACAACGCTGCGAGGTTGGAAAACATAAGAATCCTGTAAGAAAAGGACTCGATTGCCATGTCCTGCGGCGTTCTCTTGTCCTTTTAGTCAGTGAAATAGAAGAAACACGGATAGTACAACCTCGTTAAATGCTGCCTGGTCTAATACAGTCTAATACAACGATTGGCAGGCTCTTTCGAAAGTTGGTACGGATCATCTGCTAGTGGAAGAACGGTCATTGTCCACGCGAACGGATCAGCAGAGGTTTTGCGAAACTCAGCGAATAACGAGGACTTCTCTCTTTCTCTTTCTTTTACTTTCTGCCCACGCGGCTCGCCATCCAGTTGCGGCGTAGTACTTAAGATGACAATAGTAATAGATACGTTTAATCCAATTGGTACAGAGGGCCGGAGACCCGTGTCGACAATGACAGAAGCCTACCTGAGGCCGAAGCGTGACAATGTCGAGAAATATTGGATAAGCGTGACGGGGCCGTAGGGCCAGCCAAAGGCTGACCAGGTAGAGAGACGACACGCTTAACCAATTTCAGGGAGAATAGGGCCTAAATTTGCTTAAAATTAGGCCTCCTTATAGGGGCCCTTTGCCCGTCGCGCTCCCGAGTGACCGCCGTTTGCTCGGCATTGTCGTACAAACCAAAGGACACTCTTTAACAACAGCCCCAGGGCATCTTCCCTTTGTCACTGGCACAACGGCCGCCGAAGGAACTCCATAAATCAGTAATCGTATCGAACACAGACCAAATAAACATCCCTCAATATCTGGACCGATATGAGCTTAGATCAAATTGAGATCTACCAAGAACTTTCAAGCTCTGATTCTGTCTTATAGATTTAGATCTTTCTCTTAGTGAAAGAGGGAAAGTATGGAACACGTTCTCCCAGAGGCGTCTTGATACCTTGGTCGAGTGGAGAAGCTGGCGAGCATCGAGTGTTCGGATCATCGATCGCGTTGATTTATTCCGTCAGAGGAAGGAGGAGGCTGCCCTTTGTTCTCGGTGACTTACATCGATAATCCCGTTCCTCTCGCTCTCCCGACACGCTCGCTGAATCCTGCTCGCCTCCCTCTTACTAACTCCATCTCTAGTACACCGTTGGTCCAGGGCAGCATCTCCAACGACGAGATACTCCGAGTGGAGTATACGCATGAAAGGGGGGGGGGGGGCGGTAGCAGAAGCAGGAACGGGAGCAGGAGTAGCAATGTTGGAGCAGTGGCGGCAGAAGCAGGAATGACTAGATTCAGCAACAGGAAGAACGATCGAACTGGGTCCAAGCTTCCCGGTAAAAGCGGCGCTTACGCTCGGCAACGAACGCCCTTCCTTCCTTTAACCCTTCTTCCTCCTTCGAGAAAGCCCGAACGCTCCAGAGAGTTCCGTTCCTCTCTCTCTCCTCGGGGCTAACAAGAGGATTCACCATTCACCTGTCACCAGCACCGAGGGCGGTTAGTTATAGTTTATTTATCGTTTCCACATAGCCTGGTGTTTGAAATACGTTTGCGACGCTCGTATGTTCACCCTTTCCCTTCGGTGTTGCGGCGATGGCGCCGGCGTGTGTGGTCCCCGCTGCTCTGGCGCATACCGCCGGACGAACGAACAACTATTGTCCGCCGGTAGAAGCGATGCACCGATGCACGCGTACCCCACGGACAGTTGCAAGCCGCACAGCTCCTTCGACCTAGATGTCTTAACCAGATTGCCGGACGACGCATGCGTCTTTCGAACTCCTTCAATACAAACACATTCAACCTATCGAATCCTCTTTCAAATTCCTCTGAAGTAAAAACAATTCTTGAAGAGAGTTTTGATTATCAAATATGATCGACCACCATGTGGACCATTTGGTTGCCCTCTCAGTCTTCAGGGTTAATATCTGACGCTTAGGATCCTCTTTATTTCTGGACCACCATCACCGAATTGACGGCGGTATCAATTGGTCCTATAAAGAGGGATCGCCGATCGGCAAACTGCAATCACGACGCATCGGATAAATCGATACTCTTTAAGAAAGAAGCTGTATGATGAAATCGAACGGTCCAGCTCCAGTGAAATAATTAACGTTAAGGGAAAAGGATACCTATTTAGGTAAAGGGGTGGACCAAGGGAGAGGAGGTATTAACGGGATGCGAACATTAGGGTTATCTGATGACGAGATCTTAGAGAGGACAGCAGACGGTGTCCCCGTGGAGGAAGAAGTTTCGGTTAGTCGGATATTCCAACTGAAGGAAGGGTAGTTTCTCTAGGTCGAGAACGGCACAGGGATGAACTCCAGGACTCTACCTGGATATCATAGCTGAACGTTTGACACGTGATGACAGCTCATGGCGCCACCAACCCCCTGGAGTTTCTGACCGCTCCAGGGGGCCTTGCTTTGGCCCCGGACATTCTTTTGTTTCAAGCTCATTAACGTGTTGCCAAACCCTCGTCCCATCCCTCCAAGAACATCCGTCAATGACCTGGTCAGCCCTGCTACACTGTTCGTACGTGTCCCTCTTGTTCGACGATGATTCTCTACATCTACTTGGCACGGTGTGGTCCATGCATATCATTGGTGTCGATTGCTTTCCCTTGACTTATTGATTTCAATACTAACAATGTTCAATCATCAAGGTTGGTAATACGAAATGATTAAAGAAAAACAATAAGTGATTAGTAAGTCAACCTTCGTGTTCTCTGCTCGCCTTGGGGGACAAATATAAGTCTCCAAGTATGGCATGCAATATTCCAAATGGGGATTTTTACTTTTTATAATTGCCAGTCGGGATTCCAATTATTTCCCACATCAGTCGGTGCATACCTAGTCGCATCAAACTGCACAGCTTCCAAGATGCTAAAGAGAGTCCAAGTAGGAGCGTGCGCCGGCAGTCGAGACATTCAGGGTAAGGAGATGGCCAGAGAGACTGCTCATGATGCTTCTTTTCCCAGTGAAAAGACAGCCGGTCTGGCTGGAGGGCTTCGTTGTCTCTCTCGTTGGGGCCGCATTCGGCTCATCAGCGTAACTTCGACTGTCAGAGTGGACATTGGCGACGGTTGAAGTGTTTATCGGCACGAGCACCGTCCTGCCCGAAGGCCGTACAGGTCGACGTTACAAGCGCCGGTTCGTGTCCGTCGTGTCGTACCGGCAAATCACCGGATCTCCCGCAGGACACCATGGAATCTGTAATATTTGGGACTGGGCCCCATCGTCGCATCCTTTGGATTACCAATCCCTTTCGTTCTATACTCCTAAAAACTTTAACTTTGCAAAGAACTTACTAATTCCCAATATTAACTCCAGGCGAGATTAATTAATGATAGAATTTTTATTACGACACTTGTTAATTATTTCTTTCCACAAGTGATATAAATGAAAGGATTTGACACAGTGAAATGATTCAGCGGGTGCAAGTATGGCAGGGGTGAAAGAAAAGCTTATGGGACAGCGGCTGGTCGGTCTGATTCTCTAGGTGGTCCAATAATAAGACAATAAGTTAGGCGTACTGGGACGAGACCGTTGATATCAGTGTGGGATCGAAATGCAGGACGGGAACGTGGGAGAGAAAGGAGAGTAGCGCGGCGGTTCACCATAAGGGAGATGGAAGGATTCATCGGAGCCTATGCCGGACGAAACCAAGTGGTATGCCCGGAGTGGCGCCAGAAGTCTCTCTCTCTCCTCTCCCTTTCTCGTGTCCGGTCCTCTCACGGTCCTTTCCTCTTCTTACTAATAAGAGTAAGAGAGACTTATAAGCAGAGGGGAGGAGAGTGGATCGCTCTCCCTTTCCATCTCGCTTTCTCTCTGGCGAGGCGCGCGCGCGCGCGCGCGCGCGACCATTATCCTCCGCTAAGAACCGCTATCTCCCTCGTCGTTCCTTCTTCTCCCCGAGAGAGTGAGAGGAGCACCGATCCAATTCTCTCCGCAGCAGCAGCAGCAGCCTCTCCTGGGAGAGCGAGAGCGAGGTTTCGACCACGGGAACAGAAATTAATAATCTCGACGAAGAGGTACACTCCTAACTGGCTGCATTCCTCTCGTTAAGGACGGGAGTCCGCGTGAACGCCGCCGTGGATTCCGATTCTTACATAGCCGGCGTCAGTTCTCTCCTCAAGACTGACTAATTAAAGGGGAATCCTCGTAAAAGCGGCCCTTAACCATTGGCCGCGCGGCCCTCTCCGCTATCGATGGAATACCGATTACACCGCGCGCGGCCCTCTTTCTCACGGCGAGACTTTTTTCGCCCTTCGCCCTCGCCTGCCACCCTTCCTCTCTTTCTCTCTCTCGACCAATCCACTCGCTTCTGATAAACCCTCTGATATGACGTCTGCGAATCTTTTTCTCCCTCCACCCGTTTTACACTCTGTTCGTTACATTGCGTTCCTCGTGTATCCATCGGCGAGGACGGTCTACCTTTTATCGAGGGCGTAGCAAGAAAGTGACAAGACCAAGAGGGTATCCTTCCCGGATTCCCGGTGCCAGGGGCCGTAAAGCAATTAACAGCTATAGTAATAATCGCTAATGATTGCTACGGTGTGCTGGGGAGGACAGGCCGGCAAAAAGTAGCGAATAAGTAAGAGAAACGGTGGATGTCGATGCGGGGGGTTGAGGTAGAGAAGAGAAGGAATGGGAGAGAAGGAGAAAGAGAGGCGAAGATGGTGAAGTCGGTGTGGAGAGAAAGAAGAAAAAAGGGGTAGTCTTGGTCGAAGGAAGACATGCATAAAGGATCGAGTGGGACAGCAAGAGGGAGGGAAGGAGCGATCGAGCGAGGATTATACGACTGGACATTTCGGGCATTTTTACGAAAGGGACGCGCAGGAACGCGTGTTCTATTAGCTAAGACAAAAGAGCGGCGCCTAGACGGGACCCCGAAACGGGGCCCGAAACTGTCCGACAGCGTTTATTTATGCGCCGAACCGCGGAAAAAGATGTAAGTCCCCGAGCCTGTTGCATTCCTCTACCCGGTCCAGCACGCCCGACAGGGATATTATCTCTCAGGATATAATCGACGTGTCCTCCGGCTCGTAAGGCCACATTTTTGCCGATCGAGGAAGAGGAGGAGCCGAGGACCTGTGCATTATCCGACACTGTCCATTTCACGAGAGTTCGGTAGCGCGATCTTTAACGCATCGCTGATAAGATAAGGCAGCTGTAATTGTCGACGAAAGTGTTTGTGAAAATGACTTTCGGTTGGTGGCTTTCCTATATCAACTTAATCTCTGACAGACATAGCTGCTTGTGAAATCAACGAAGCCATACACACACACACATATATATATATATACACATACATATATATCTCTTAAGAGAACTCATCGTATGAAGCAGACAGAAAGAGGGAAATCGGATGCGAGCTAAATTGGAGGCCGGATATACATGTATCACTGTTTCGTATGGATGCATGCATCTCGTTCTCCAGATTGCAGATTTGCCCTCTGGAGCGGCTCGCTGCAAATATCGCCGGCGAGCAATAAGCGACAGAGAGGAAAGGAGCGAGCAACATAGCCGTTCCCATTCAACACTACGAGTAATCCATGGAAATTTATTCTATTCATCTTGAAAGGACTCTCCGCGCCGGACCGGACTATCGATATTTTTAATCTCGCGCTCTCGCCTTTATGGCAAGGGAATTTTTAATTCGCCCCCGCCGACTGATGAATAATCGAATCGAGCGCGACTTCTGATGCAAATTCCTTATCCCGCAGTCACCACACATCTCCATTAAAGGAAGAGAGCGGCCGCGCAAGCGGCTCTGCTCTCTGCGCTCAGAATGCAGAGACAAATTGAAGTACGAATAAAACCAGTGGTACCAGTCCTTCGCCGCAAGGCGAAATGTAACTCTTGCGCCGCCGGCAATTAAAGAATAACACCGGTAGCTAATAGTAGACGTCGTTCTCCAGCATCGTTTGCATTACTTTCTCGTGCCCGTCAATGCCCTCGCCCTTTCTCTCTTTCTTTCTCTCTTTCTCCCTCACTCTCACTCTTTCACCCTGTGTCTTTCTCTCTTTCTCTCTCTCTCTCTCTCTCTCTCTCTCTGAGCTTCACTCACGCTCTGCCAACTGTATGTTCATACATACACTTTCGTCCCGAGGCAGCAGCGTGTGGTTACGAATCCAGATAAAAAGCGGGTACGAGCCATGGCGGGGAGTATGCCGTTTTTAATCGGCGATTTCGAGAGTACAATGGCGCGGCTCAACTGCCAATTTATGGCAGCGCGAGAGCGCTACACGAACATTACGTGCGCTTTCGCGCCAGCCATAATTATCGCCGTTTCCAGGAAAGAGCACTGGAATATCAGTGGAAAGCTGCTTGGGGCGTTTATGGTCGACCGCCCTTATATTCCAAGTCCAATATACACTGTTCTCTTGACCAATGTCGTGGAGACTTCCACATCGATTATTTCCAAGTACTAAGACAACTAGTACAAAGCAAAATCACTCAGACAATGAAACAAGATGACAGGGAATTTCGTGGGAGCATCGCTGAAGCATTTTCACGGGCGATGATCGATAAGAAGAGTGAACCTCGAAGGATCATTTGCTCGGTTGAAAGAGCGACACTGTCTCGGCCCTGTCAAAGCACCAGAGAGAACGGAGAAGAAGGTAGTTGTGCTCGAAACAGAAGATCGAGAGTAGAGCTTGGTCCAGCGGAAAGGATTCATTTAAGTTGGTTGTTATCGGCGATCAGCAATGGTGCGAATGACAAATGTTAGCCGTGTCGTGCGACAGCTCCCTGGTATACAGCTCGTGCCCTCGTGTCCCGATCAAAATGCAAAGTGTACCCAGCCTCCCAAAGATGTCTTCTTCGCGTGTTTACAGGCCCCGGTTTTCGGGGCTTGGGCCCTTGGACCTCCTCGCTCTTCGAGAACCAAGCAACCTTACTACTCGCATCTCTTCTTCACTCAAGATATCGCGCGAAGAAGAGAACGCAAAGCTCTTCTTGGCTCGTTTTATCTCCGAAGGCGACTCTTGATAAATTAATCGGCATTAACGGAGATAGCGCCGGGTCTCAGCATCTGGTACGGATCAGAATTAAGTCGATACATCAAGGCCCCAAGAGAACTCCTTGGAGAGTGCGACGTTGCTCTCCAACGGAACCGGGACCCGCTCGACGATAGATCATCTAAGAGCTGTGAGATCATCAATAACATATCTACTCCTCCATCTCGACATACCACGGACGAGTCGACCAGTCCTTCTCCAACCTTGACTCGCCTCTTTTGCTCTCTCACTTGGCCCTCTCCACATTTTTCGGCCTTTTTCGTTATCAGTCACTTACTCCGCCGATTTGTTTCACTCGTCTGCGCACTGCGGATCTTCCGATCCATGACAAATGTCGATGGAAGATCTTTCGAGCGAATGAAAAACGTTCCCATTGTCAGTAATAGTTCCTGCAAGTTTTAGGACAATTTCACGCGAGTCTATACGAGCGAGCGAAGTCGTTAAAATTTAAAATCGTGCAGGCGTGTGCACGCACGATGGCTCAGGCCAAATTTAGCGCGATACGCTCGACACGAATGACTGTTAATCCTACAATACCGAGGGACAAATCATAACGATGAGTCGGCAAGCAAGCGAAGAGAGCTCGGCAGGACTCTTTCAACTTTATTCATCCAATCCCAACGAGACCGAAGCAGCAACAAGCCGAGTACACATCATGATGCAACTTGCCGCGGCAGCCAGCGTGCAGAACGCGAATGGGAAAATATTCAGCTAATCGAAGCGAAGGAAATTTTAACTGCGCCGTAAACGGGAGAGTTCCGCGCTCTTAGGCGAATATAAAGCGAGAGGTATACATAGGGCGCGCTCGTAATAGATCCGACAATAAATATGCGCGCGCTCTGCCTCTAAAAAGTTTTACGTCTCCATAACGTAAGTCCGATGGTGAACTGGTAGATACTAGGTGCTCACGGTGACCTAAGCACGAGAGAAACAGGAGAAACAGAAAGAAAGAAAGAGAGAGAAAGAGAGAGAGAGAGGAATAAGAGAGCAAGTGGGATAAAATAAGGTTGGTGGGGGTTAGCTGCGATAGTCGAGTTTATAACGCAAAATTAATAGAGCTTATCTTCTGGAGCTCGTGTCGGCCTTTTCGCAATTTATCATGGGATTACGGTGCAAATACGTCAAGCAGGGGACGAACCTTTCGTGGCAGTCCTTTCGACGACTCCGTGGGTACAACCCTCTCCCTTCCTCTCACTCTAACCTAGCTTTTCCCCATGGAAGCTTTCCTCGTCGGGCACATGAACCGCTGGTGATCTCGGTGCTCCCTATAGGCGCAGCAATCACTTCCTGTGTCAATAAACACGACTCTCCCGGTTGGTTCGCCCCTAATTCAAGCCGGCACTCTCTCTCGGAGGGTGCAACGAACCGCTGCCACCCCGTTCTCCCTAATGTTCCTTCCTGAATTTTACAGTCTTTCCTTGCCAGGCTTCGGCTACCACACCGCGTCATCCTTTCTCTCCAACTATCTCACCCACAGCATCCCATGGACCATTCCGATCGATCTCTCAGCATTAGCAATCGCCTCGGGCATTTCTCTTTCGGCACTCTTCCTATCGACTTGTTTACGTATTTAATCTACCAGGAAAATTTCATCATACAAATTTGAATCTAGCACTGAAGGAAATTCATGGCAAATAACTTGAACCACGAAAGGAAGCTGGAATCAATGCGAGCATCAAGCTGGTACGATAATTAGCTCGGGGCAATTAGACGTGCGTGAGCATGAGCTGAAACATAATCGCTCGAGATATATATTCCCGAACACGCGATTGCATTGTCGCAACGAACACGCGTGCGCGCGCTCTTCTGTGTTTGCACTTGTACGAAGGAACGTGTGCGAACTGCAATTCGTACAGGGCACAGTCATTGCTGGAGCGAAGAGAGAAAGAGGGAGTGAGAGAGAGAGAGAGAGAGAGAGAGAGAGAGAGAGAGAGAGAGAGAGAGAGAGAGAGAGAGTTAGACAGATAGAAAGAGAGATGCGTGGCACGCGCGCCACTTTCGCATTATCCATTATTCCCGGCGACATTACAATGACAATGACCGCAATAACGATCGAGTCGATCCGATCGGAAGAGACGAACAGGACGAGCGAGTACAGCGAGCGCAACCCCGGCGCGCGCGCGCGGGGGGTGAAGAAGGGTGCGGACGTGCGCCGTCCGACAGCTTGGAAAATTGCTAACAAATAATAGCGATAGGGGGATAACGATATGGGGTGTCATTCTCCCTCCCCTTTTTCTCTAACACCGGATTCTAGACCACTGTGCATCCTTTCGCAAATAATTCACCGTGAGACTCGTAGACTCTACGCTCAGACTTTCGCCTTCTGTCATCAATTCGCTTGCTTTCCAACACTCTCACAAAATGTAAACCTGTCGAATTTTTGTACTACCTTGTCTCTAATCAGTCGGAATAATTCTACAAATCACAGGGTAGCCGAGAATCGATCGGGGCCATCGAATGACACGTTCGCAGTCGTCCGTCAAATATATGTGTGTGCAAAGTTGCGCTCAATGCCCAGACGGTTCTCGGTCCGCGCGAACTGCAATTCGACGCTGACACGCCATATAATCAGCCATGCAAATGTCAGCGTTGCGCCGCGCGCCAAATAATGCGTAACTGTCGATAGCCAAGTGCGGCCTGGCATGCCGCAGTTGCACTCGGCGCACATGTGCGCTTGCATGCGTGGCGTCAACCGCCGCATGCTCGCACAGAGCACGTCATTGATCCGACGAATTCGGGATTCGAGTGGGTTGGCCCCAATTGGACAAGTGTGTGGCGCTTACCGTTAGTGTCCAGTGGAATATTACCACTGGAAGAACGTGTACAGTCATTTCTACCGCAATACGAAACCGCGTAATCCTTGCATGCGGTGGTCCGACCACCACAGTCTTGCTCTACTTACCCTTAAAACTCTTTCACACTGTAATAACCCACAACTTCGTTATAGGAACTAAAATCTTATTAAAAATATATACTTCAGAGTACTCATATGTTTCTATAAAATTCAAACTTCTTAAAACAAAGGTCCAGGATCTATTTACGTCTATTGCGATCATCAATGTGTCATCGAGGCACTTAATGCCGAGCTGGTTGATCCAATGGAAGGCTGTCGACTCTCGCAGCTCTGCTACATCGAGCGAGATAGGACTCTAGTAACAGGGGGGTTGGCCCGATTCGTTCGATGCTCGCTCTTCCTGTACTGTTGCCACACCGATAGAGATAGGGCTGCTAGGCTACTGAAAGTAGCTTGCAGATACGCGTGCTAGTTGTATACACGTGCAGACACAGACATAGACACACGGTCGCTCTCTCGTGCTGGAGATCTGTCAGGAGGGCATAAATCAATGAGCCAGCGCTTCTGGGTTGCCCAGGGTGAGAGGGAGAGGGAGCGTGTTACGTTTCCACGGACAGATAGAGCCGATGCTTTATTATGCCGGACACAATTGCGTGTTGCCTAAGCCACGTGACCGGGGACTTCCGGCCGACGTTTGGGTTCCGCTTCGTGATGTCCTCGCACGATCTCCGTCCCGGTCCCCCCACACACACACGTCTTCCTCACATGTATGAACCATACACATAGAAAACGAAGACACGCGTGCTACACCCGCGATTCCTCTCTACTGCCCCTTTTCTTTTCTCTTCTTTCTATCAACTTCTCTGTACGACTAACGCTTAATCCGCTTGGTACTTGGAACGGCTGATCGCTTGGCAGATCGACGATGATGCTGACGCGTGCTCCCAGTTCACATCCGCGCGGTCCCTTAATCTTCCTATGATGCGACAGCATCCCTCTCTCTTTCCCGCAGTGTCATCCTACGTGTCGCTTGAAAGCCATTGTCACAACAGGAGCGATGACTCGCCGGTCATGGTGAATATCGTTGATCGACTCTGTTACGAACAGAGTCGATCGGTTTCCATCGACTTCGATCTCAAGAGAGACTCGAGCAAGCGGCACCACTTTGTTCTATCGACGTGGCTGCAGATGGAATTAATATCGGCGGACAGTCGCCGCTGAATTATGAAGGAGCGGCTCGGATACGGGCCAGCAGCGGCGGCGGCGGGCAGCTTGAGAATTGGCTCGATCGCAGGGAAAGAGAGACTAGCGGTCACGTTCATAATGTAAATATGAGAGAGAAGGAGAAGAAGACAACGGAATCTTCCGGTCGGAAATCCCTGCTGGCTATCGGAGTCGTACATTAACCAAGGAATCACGGTCAAGCTCGACATTATTTCTGACCGAAGTATTACGCGTGGCGCATGAAAATCAAGCGGGGAATAACCGTGGATTTCTTCTCATTCTATATTTCTCTCTTCTTCTATCTTATAAAAGGAAAGCAAGGAGAAAAAAAAGAATACCAGTGTAATAGAGAGATCAGAGGGAGTATGGTGTGTCGAAGCAGTTGGTCACGGTGTTCTTATGGTAATAGCGCGACGGTTCCGCTTCGGTTTTCTATCGGCACACGCGCGAGCTATGTATCCAAGCCATAGCGAATCCCTGAGCTTATCGTGGGGGTGTGTACCCACTGTGACCAGTCGAGAGCACCCCGAACAGATCTGGGGCAAGTGGGACACTCGGCTAAGCCTGGCATCACGAACACCACTCTCCAAACGGATTACATTGTGGGAATCATCCAAGTATGAAGTCGATCAAGAACTACAATCATACATTACTACAAAACCGTCAGTGGCATGTCATCCTGTTCCCTAAAGAAAGCGTTACCGTGAGGAATCGAAACCCGTACTTTCCTCGATTGTCAGAAGAAGAACCTACTTCAAAAGAAAGGAAAAAGTCTGTTTAAATAAGTGGGAGAGGGTTCGATTGTTGCCGGGGGTGGTGGCATTTCGCAGGTGGAATAAAGCGATCGATGGAGGAAGACAGGAAGGAAGGATCGAGGGTCGTTTCATAGTGTAGAGGGGAACAAGTAAGGGGGTACGCAGTACGCTGGCCCGTGGTGCTTGACTCCGGCACGGTGGTCCAGGTCAACAAATCATAATCGTGCCTGCGACCGAGTAACGAGGAAAGGTTGAATGCCTACTCGGGCTTCGGCGCTGTTCTCCAACTGGAGATCTCGCGCGCGCACACTCTGCCTACGTACATCTCCGCATACAGGCGCGCCAGGACACCCGGGCCCCACCAGAGGGCCTTAAGAGTTGGGGCCCGTTCTTTCAGTGCGCTCCCTACCTCCTTCTCTCTTCTCCCCCGCCCCTCTCTTTCTCTCTTTCTTTCTTCTCTCTCTCTCTCTCTCTCTCTCTCTCTCTCTCTCTCTCTCTCTCTCTCTCTCTCTCTCTCTCTCTCTCTCTCTCTCTCTCTCTCTCTCTCTCTCTCTCTCTCTCTCTCTCTCTCTCTCTCTCTGGCAGTGTCTGAGCGAAAGTGGGGGTGGGTGGAGGGTCATGAGCGAGAACAAGAGCAAGAACAAGGGGAGCAGGTAGGTCGTCGTAGCGGGTAACGTGGCGCACGGAGCGTCTGGTGCCCACGCTCTGCCGCGCCGCGACAAGGTGGTCCTGGGCCCAATGGGCCCTGACTTACGGACGTACCGGCCCGCACGAATACCCTCGATTTATGAAGCACGAATTAAATACCGCGAGCGAACGGGGCCCCCGACGGGCCCCGCTCACCTCACTCGCGTATGCGCACCACTGCCGAGAAAGCGAGAGAGAGAGAGAGAGATCCACTTGCGATAGATGTAGTCCTGGACCAAGATCTCGCTCGGACAGCCGTCGCCGCTCTTGCCACTTCTCGTCTTACATCCGGAGACCGCTCTTGGCTACCGCATCCACCAACACACACCATAAGAGAAACTCTGACCTAATATTTACTGGCTATACAAAGTGATTAGGGATTACACATTGCCAATCGTAACTCCCCCTAATACGAAACTCTAAGCTCTGCTACTGGAATTCATTGAGCAGGAGCACATGGCAGTTTCGCTCTGGCAAGAATCCCTCGAAGGCAGGACTCATTAAATTCCAGAGCTAGTAGAAGAGGGAGCGCATGCAGTAAGTCCGAGGGATGCCGCGATGCCTGGAGCACGGGGGGGCTAGCGAAGGAAGCAAAACAAATCGCCATGGAAGCAGGCGCTATCAATCAATATCAAAGCCGCTCTCGCATTAACATTGATCCAAGATCCACGGAGACGAAGGGTCTCTCTTGGATGTTCTTGGTTGAGGCAGCAGGCTGCTCAATTTATTCGAAAGATTCGAAAAAGATGCTGGACTCGATGCCAGGGCTGTGGGACAAGGGAGCGCGATCGCAACAGTCCCAAGCATCAGCAGCACTAGCAACAGCAACAGCAACAGCAGCAGCAGCAGCAGCAGCAGCAGCTGGTCCGCGAGAGGGATTCCTCATTAGCCATGCATGCGCCTAAAACCAATTCTAGTTTTCGATCGTGTGTGTCTGTGTATGTTGGAGGTTTGTAAATGTGTGCTCGCCCTAACGAGACGTCTATATTATTATACAACGGGGATGAGCGGAGGGGCCCGAAAACGTGGGGCCCGAAGGAAGCGGCTTGCGTCGGATATTAGCCGCAGGCTGGCGTTGGCGAGGGCGCGCAACGATAAATAGGAGGAGGAAGAGGACCACTCGGAGGCACGGACCACCGTGAAAGAGGGCTGTACACCTCGAGCCGCCGGCCGCCGGCTCCACCTCGTCCTTCTTCAGCCTCTCCCATCTCCCATCTTTTATCCCTTATCCTCCGCTCTATCGATATACGCTCTCTAAAGCGAGAGGAACGAGTGCTCGCGTCCAAGGGGAACGTCGCTTTCCTCCGCTTTACAGGCTGCCAATAACCGCGGACGCGTAATTTCCTGCTTCGTCTACCCGCACGCATCAACGTTCACTTCTTTCTTCTTTTTTAGCCCAACCCTTAACCTGCTGGAATTTATTGCCGGGAAATGTCAGTCCACTACCCTTGGCTGTCGACACTCCTGCCATCTCTTCCTATTCTTCTCTGTTATTCTCAATGATTGTTACATTGTTGCGTGTACTTGGAAATAAGCACTCACCGTTGCTTTAACCTTTTTCATATTGTAATTTGTAGTGGAGATGCTTCGAATCGTTTTGATTGCTGTAATCGAATGGAGCAATGGAATTAGTGGGTGGGACTTATCTAGGCGAACGAAGGTTGTAGGTACTTGCAAAAGCAGGGGTGCAAACAAGCCTTGAGACCGGTATTAAGTTGGAGAACGGGAATGGACGTGCTCGGGGTAGATCGGATCTGCGAGCATCGTCGAGATTCCGCCGTCTTGAGGAACAGGTTTGATGTCTGATATAGAAGGAGAGGTGGTCTTGGATCGCACCTGCCACGCAGGTGCGATCATCCACCGACTACGAACTACTCGCGACGATTATTAACTACCTAATCACTAATCAGGTGGCTAATCATCGGGCAGACGAAGTCTGGAAGATATCGATCAAACTCGTTATTATTTAATTTTCTGCTTAACCCTGAGACAACAGTAGGCGGATTCTTTCGGATATAACAACTCTAATACCAAAAGAAAGAAATCTAGAAGTTTCTCTATAATATTAACTCATGAAATCTTCGAAAGATCATTTTCTATCTGATCGACTGACATATTCTCATTATGTCGAAATCTCATTACAAAGAAGTCTGCATGAAAGATCGAAGATGCCAGCTTCCTTCACAGGCTGATCTTCCTTCCTTCCTGCTCGAGAGTTCTCAAAGCAGCAAAAAGCGATGGTGGTCGGAGGAAGGGGGGTGGGGGGCATCGTTGCTCGTCGTGGTCGGGCATAAATTTCCTCCACTGGCAGGATCAAGGAGGCAGAAAATTCGAGCGTCATCCCCGGAAAGGCTGATGAGCGGGCGAGCAAGCACGCGCGCGCGCGCGAGCGAGCGAGCGAGCGAGCGCCCGGATCAAGTAGTTGAGATGGAAGCGAACGCCGAGAGCAAAAAGTCCCGAAGTAGTTTATGTCCCCCGTGGTCGGACGTGTCGGCGTGGGCCAGCCGGCTCTGCCTTGCCAAGCTAGTAATTAAAAGACGCAATCGTCACGCCGAGCATCCAATGTCCAGCCGGTTACCGAGGACGTATTTATTACCGGTGCCCCATGGATTTTCCCCGATGGAATGAAGAATGGGGAGGTTGCTGTATCAAGGGGATTGAAGTGAGAGTAAAAATTGGCCCTCCTTCTTAGACAGGTCTCCTGTCAAGGCTCATAAGGATAATACTGCTTACTTCTGCTCGGAGGACAATTATTTCTCAGCGGTCGTATTCGCCCCGATTGGCGACTGTCTTATGTTTTAATTGTTCTCTGCCGCCGCCGCGTAAATCCTAATTAAGACTGAATTATTTGAAGGCGAACGGCGGTGGCGGTGTAAGAAAGGCAAAACGAGGGCTGCCATCGCGAGAACGAGGAGAATTCCATTCTGCCTCGAAGGACAAGTCCCCTTCGATCGACAACACCACGGGAGTCCTCTTCGCTCCAGCTCCAGGACGATTGAAGAGTCCTCCCGATTTCTTTCCCGACTAATTCCTCCCGTAGCCTCCACCTCTCCCCTTTTGTCGCGACATCGCTGCGGTTGATTTTCGGTGATGCCATGCTGACTCGATGGCAAATCTACATTTTGAGCCTTGGAATGACTCTGACGATTGTCAAGTCTCACTTGAAAAATGACTGTCCTATATCCTCCCTTCATCGCTCTGTAACAACCTGACAATCTTCGCTTACTACTAAGACGAGAAGAATTGCATGCGATACATTGGTCCATTTAGCAAAAAACAGAGTAGAAGATTAAAGACATCATTATGGGAAGATCGAGTTCATAAGGCTTGGTGGATCTTGCCGTGCACCCATTGTCATGCGTCTCGCGTGTCATGGCACCTGTATAAATTACACCACACCCACCGTGTACCATCGAGTCTGGTATTAACCCCTCATTCGAACATATGCGATGCGAGGAGTCGAACGGCCGAGAAATTGCCATCGGCTGCCACGCGCAAAACCACAGAGACCGCTGTTGGGTTCGGCATTCTCTTGCTCGAACGGACAAAGCCAGAAACTCGGATCAGTGACAACTGTTCGTACAATTTGATAGAATGGTTCGATCAATGATCGAACGAACAACGGCACACTTGTCAGTGTGGTTGGATTAATGAAATCCCTGGGAAAATCAGGGAAAAGGTAGTGATGATGTTAGTGAAGGAGGAGGTGATTCAAGCAAAAGGGGATCGCTTAGTCGAGGCGCCTTTAACAAGAATAACGTTTGAGCTTCGTTCGCCAAGGATCAGGATGACGTTGCATTATCGCTGATTCCAAAGCCAGCCACGGGATTTCCATGTCCGGGCTCGAAAGCCACCACTGGCATCAGCATCAGGGACGAGACCCCGCAGCTCGACTTAGCATAGATTAAACTGGCGCTCGCGGACGCAAGCTCGAAACTCCAGCTAGAAAGGAAGAGGATGTTTGCGAGCTAGGACCAACTACCACAGCTTTCATGATAGTACGAGGGAAACACTCGAGAAGGAAAAGATCGGTGAAAGCTAGAAGAGGCGGGCGAGATAAAAATTGAAGCGGATCTTCCTCCTACCTTTACGAGTTTCAACCACTGACGCACTTCCGGTAATTCCAATGAACTTCGATGCGCTTAAATTTCACAAGATTTTCCTCTCTTTCGATCTTCAGAATTTTTCCGTTCGAATCTGATTAGCAAGACACGTTCTCTTTACCTCTGATCTTTCTCTATCCATGTATTCGAGAGTTCATAGTAATTAGAATGCTTGGAATGAAGTAGTTACTTGGCACCGGATTCGTGGCGAATGTAATACAACGTGCTGGTAGGCGAAAGCTAGACAATTAAGAGCGAGCAATGATTTGCATCGCTCAGGAAGGAAAGTCGATTTTTTCCACTTTCGTCATCAGGAATTCCTTTATTGCAGGCTTGCACGCGTCTCCCGGGCGATCGGACGATTAAGGATAGCGGCGCGCGCGGTGCAATTAGCGGGAGCCAATTACTAATTAAGGTAGGTGAAAAATATCGATGAAATCGCTGGTGTAACCAGAGGAAACACCGGTCCTGTCGACGCGTGGTTTTGCAATACACTTGAGACAATCCAGCTTGCCAGACTGGGACGTGAAATTTCGAGAATCCCAACGGCCGGTGTCCTCGAAAGAGAAAGAAAACTAAAGAGAGAAAGACAGAGTTTGTCTAATGAGGTAAATGAAGCAAGAGCAAAGAAAATGCTCGACTATTTGATTGGAAGTGGCAGACACGAAGCGATCGCACTCTGTCTTTCACCACTAGGTGATAAGTTTGTCAAGCCGGCGGAATTGCGGGCGGCGTTCGAAAATTCACAGCCAATTCCGATTCCCCTTTTACGTCCCTCGTTGTTGGAAAGCCTGTGGGAAGAAAGAGATAAAAGGGCTGAGAGGAAGAGAACGTAGCAGCGTAGGACGTTGGCAGTGAATTTTGGCAGGAAGCCATCGTCGTCGTCGACAACCAAGGGGACAGACGAAGAGGAAGACACTGCGAATTTACGTCTATTTAATTTTATGGTATTTCACGGTCTTCCTGCGGATTGGAGGGTCGAGACTCTAGCCGACACTCCTTCCCATTTTCCTTCATGAGATTCTTCCAACAGGATGAAAGAGAGAGAGAGAGAGAGATTTTCTCCAAGCTATCCGCTTCCTTCGAATCCCACATTATAGATAGTACCGTCGCTCTTTTCAACTGAACGACTTCAAGTAAAAACACAGCCACTTCGAGATAGACAAAATCAAACAGGTTTCTTTTCTTGAAGCTAAAATAACTGGGGCGTGTAATCGTCACTGGAAAAGGGATGATTTCTGTTGGGAGAATGTAAGAAGATTCTGCCTTTGGAGAAGGAAGATTCTATGTCGCTTTGCGGTAACATTCTACCTCGAATAGAATGCTTATTCCATGGTGAGACATCCTGGCTAATTGCTGCATCGCTCAAGCAGCTTCCTCTTGCTCCTTTCGCTCTTCCTTATCAAGAAGGCGCGCGCTTCTACGAGGATCGAGTATCCTCTCTCCCAGCTCTGGACTACCGGGACTACCGTGAACGACACGTGGTATGCGCTACCAACCGGCGCGTCCTTAATTCCTGGCTATCCCTCAACGCCGTCAGTCCTTCGCGATATAATAAATAACTCGCAGAAGAGCAAGCACGTTTGCTTTTACCTTTTCTCTCTCCTTTACTGTCTCTCTTCTCTGAATCGAGCAAGGAGCACTGAGATTTCCCTTGGAAAGTCACCGAGTGACATTACGATGAGAGAAGAGTGTAGTAGAACGCTTAGTTCGCGAGAGAACGCAGCATCCTTTCAAATAGGATGAAAAGCAGAATTATTAATTATTGGATATTTCCAATTTAGTGATTTAATCTTGAAATGAAAGAGAAGATATCCTTGGTTGGAATACAAAATTAGGAATAATCTCGAAAGGATTAATTCCTTCGGTGTACTCAAGAACTCTTCGTTTTATTGGATACTTAGTTTCAATTCGTCGAGGCGAAGGTCGAATTCAACATTGGCCTTGCGGTTAATTAAAGAATCGATCGGATATCGAGTTCACTATCATCGATTCCAGGAGATAAGCGTATGGTTTTCTGTCAAGGCAGGCTCGAATGGCGGCGAATGATCCGAGTGGATTACGGTAGACTGCTGGCCCAATTATGTCCTTTCCTTGTTTCGCGCTCGCCTTTTTTCCTCGGGCTCGCCTTAGCTAGACGTAACAGTGGCCGGGGTCCATTCAGGGAGAGCAGGCGTAAGAAGAACCCTGACATCTTCCTCCGTCGCTCGTGATAAAAAGAAACCGCCCACTGCGATACTCGAGAAAACACACTGTCACTCGGGACACGCATGCACACACCTCCTCATCCACGTCCCCGAAGCTCCGCACCACTCACTGTCATTATCAATCGGTGCTACCTTCGAAACATCCCTTTTTAAACCAACCTCTCAGTAATCACAATATTTGAAGTATTTAAAAATATAATAATATAATAAACACAGTAAAAAATCATGATATTCTATTCGATTTAAAAAAAGCTAATACATATTAAGTATTTAAAGATACTGTTTCACAAGTAACGTTTCTTCCCCAACAAAATTAAGGATGGCTCGCTTAAGCAAATCTTAGGAAATTCATGAAGCAGCTTCTCCTAAATAAATCTACCCAGCTTTCCAGGCTTTTTTTCCTAACACGGGATCCGAGTCTCGCGGAGACTGATTGCCCGAAAATGGCGATAGGCTTGGAGGAAGAGGAGGTCGGAGGGCGGAGATCATGGAGAATCACGAAGCAGTAGCGGGACTGGTGTGCGCCACCCCCGTTGAAATTAAATTCAAATATAATCAAATAAAATTTAAATTTTAAATCCTCCTTGGCTCGCCGGCGTGTGTATACGTCTCCGGGAGCGGCGAAATTTAGTGGCTTGTACCAACTCCTTCTCCCAGTTAAGCTATCCTTTTCTGTCTCGCCGCAGGCTCACTCGCTCTTTCCTCGGCGATGTTGCTCCCTTTACACCCCCTGAATTCGAAGCGAGATTTAACGGGTCAAACTGGGGCCAGAAACGCCGCACCACCGCCAACGGGGGGTGAAGTCAAAGCGAGAGAGGGTGCCTGATTGAAAACACTGTTTTGTTTGTTCGGCCACCACTCGCTCTCCCTCTTTCTCTTTCTCTCATTCTCTTTCTCTCTCACTCTCTCTTGCCATCGGGATCAGCCACGCTTCGCGGTGAGAGATCCTGCCGGATGGATCCGGTGAATTAGTCAACGAACCAGGCATTTTCATCTTCGCCCTGCTCTCCCGCTCGATCTCCGTGCAACCCCAATCACAATTGAGACATCATCGCTAACAGTCGTATATAGTTTACAACAGTTATACTTTTAAGATTCCTTTTGATATAATTTACTATTTTATCTTTTAGTAAATAAATGTATTATTCGTTTGTTGGTTTATGGTTAGTTTGCGATGAGATGATTCAATAATCCTTAGAGCTCGACTGCTCCCAATTAAATGGGGGGAGTTGAAGCAGTCGATCGTGCGGTTTTAATCCAGGGAGTATATCCTTGGAGGTGGAGGAAGGGGTGGTGTCCGGCTCTGTCGGTGACGAGGAGTTCGCTCGCCGGGCCGGTTGCAATCTCCGGCGGGGGTGGCGGTTGACTCTTGGGCGAGCGAACGAGCTCGAGCCGGATGCAGGAGAGAGGGTGTCATTCTGTGTCAACCACAGTGCCCTCTGACGATGACACCGCGGAACGCGAAAGGGGATGGAAACTGGCTCTCGGCGTAGAACTCGAGCGAGGAGTCGGTTGCTTCGTAGTCGGACAGGATTTACTTTAACCCTCATCGTATATATTCCTCTTCTCTACTCACTCGCTCTCGCCTTTATCTAAGTATGCGTGCGTGCACGCTTACGAGCACAGGCGCGATCCCCATGCAAACAGAGCGTCGCCACCGGCGGCAACGGGCGCCGAGGGTTCGAGTCTGATGGGGGGGTTGAACACCCCCGAAACGCTGAGACCGCACCGACATAGAACCCAACATACGTAAAGTCTCTACGAAAGCGAGGGGGTTGGCTCTCGCGCGTCTTATTTAGAGACAAAGTGGATCGGATTAGAGATACGTATTTCTATTTGTTTGCGAATCATTCAGAGAATCTCTGCTCTACAAACTACGACACTAGTATACGTGGAAAGTGATCGGGGTTGGTTTTGGGGTTGGCATTTTTTACGATACCTGTGGTTACGATTCAACCTAACGCAGGATTTCGCCATTTTTGAGCGGACACGCGCGCGCGCGCGCTGGCCGAGGGCGAGAGGGCGGCTGGTATAAAAAAAAGGGAGGAAGGAATTACACACACCCTCGGCGAAAGCCAGGTCGGAAGTCAGGCCTCGGTAGTCTCCGCGCCACTTCCTTTGAACTCTTTTTTTTCGGCAAAGCAAGAGCTAATTAATCTCTCTCTCCCCGTACTCTTCTCGCTTTCACCCCGGCCACCTTCCTTCTCCCTTGCAATCCTTCCTCCCTCCCTCCCCGCACGCCATCCTCGTGGTTTCGTCTGCCGAGCTGTCTCCACAGTTTATTTTCCCGCCAGCCACCAGGAGGAATGAAAAATCTTGCGATAAAGATAAAGACGAAGATGTGAAAGCAGGAGACGCCTCGTCTCCCAGTACTATGCCAAACGATCTCAGAAGAAGACCAAGAAGATAGAAGCTCGTTCCAAAGCTTCGAGGAAAAAGGTTTAAAGGAAATCTTATATTCCGATAAACACATCACTTTTATTCCATCCAACAAGAAAAAAAGAAATGACAGGGTAATCAGATACCTGTTGCTGAAACTCATACTATTGAAAACTCTCGTTAGTTCAGACTTTTCGGCTTTACTCGAATACCAAACCGTACTCTCTACACTACTCTCATTAGTCTCAGTAGAATTAAATAGAATCCAAGATACGCCCGGCACATTTTTCACTTCTCCCTTTGGTAGCAGCAGTTACTTTCCTGAATCACATTGCTCGCTCGACTTAGTAAAGGAGTACGAGAGATCATTTCCAATTCTAATCCAGCACAATGACCACCTCATCCACTGATACAACGGAACAGAGAAACTGTTGGATGAACAAAGTCCACATAGTATTATACGACCTTAAATTCAAGGATATTCTATTACAAGCGAAGTTGGCAGCACTGGCGTATCAAAGTGTCGCGATACATCCTACAAGCGAGTAAGATAAGAGCAAGCGAGATGAACTGGTCCAATTAATCCATCTAAGAAGTAGAAGCAAGATGGTTGGTAGCGTGTAGACGATGAGAGTGACGAAAAGTCGCTTTGCTCCTGGATGCACTAACGAGCCTCGGAGATACTTGGATGCTGGGAAAGATGGAACAAGGAGCGAGTTACTGTTTGATCTTACACAATTGTGGATTCGCCCTCTTTGACAGTTGCGAAACTGGTGGAATATCTACACCACTGAGACACACGGTGGTCCTGATGCTTTCCTCATCGTAATCATAAGATGGAAATTCTCCCTCGTCGTACCAGCAATTATCGACGAGGTACGCGACGAGTAGATAATTGGTAGGTTTGCTAATTAGAATGCTATCCAAATTGCGTTTGCCACCTGTGCTCCTTTGACGCTGAACTAAGTTGCTCCACGAGTATTCCAACGATATTCTATTTCAAGATAGGATGAGTGTTTCTGATCACCGATAACTGTCTTCATCTACTGGAAAACTAGCACGAATAATAGAGCCATAAACGTCAGTTTAATATCAGAAACCAGCTCGCGTGACTTGGACGATCTCAGCATTCATAGAGCTATGGAACTCGTTACTTTTTTATTTCAACTAACTGGAGAATGTTTACTGGATTGCAAATTCATCGTTCCAGTTTGTAATTGTGGAATCCAATTGCAAGAGTATTCGAATGTAATGCAAGATGGTTCAGGATGCTGTAAGAGTAGTTCTTAGTGCTTGGACAAGGCGGGAGGACATTGGCGTCCTTATTAGAATGCGAGCGTGTTCATGCAAATCCAGTTGATCGTGTTACTTAATCGCACCAGCTACTGGCAGTTACGTGATGCAAGATTTCGTGTCAGCAGCTTGGCACATCGAGTGCTGGCTAATTCATTTCTGCGAAGAAGAGCTGAGACCAGCTTTCATCATTGGTGGTTTAATAGCCTTGGGCATTGGCTTACGTTATTAATCGATTTTGTTTCATGAACGAGAGAACATGTTATTTCCACTCTCTCTCACTTTTTCCCTTTCACATATATATTATCTTTCTTTATCATCAGTGGAAGATCGTCCGTCGCTTCGAAAGTCATCGAAAGCGTTCGATCATTCGCAAAAGCAATTGTCTCGGATTCATGCTTTTCGTGAATCGTTTGAAATGGCGAAAGCTGCAATTACACAAAGGTGTGCTCTTGTTCGATCCAATTTCGAAGCCGTGGGAAGTAACAATAGCCATCGAAGCGCGAGATTCATCTCGCATTTTATCCCAGCATCCGGCGCACCAACAGCAACAGCAGCAGCAGCGCTCCCGCCGAATCCCCAGCTAATAGCGGTCCACCGCCGTCGGGATAATAGCAATCCCTTCAGATCTAATGAATGATTGGGCCGAATAATTATGTGCTGCCAGCCTGTAACCGCATTCCTTCCCAGTGCTACCTGAGAATTGGCCGAGCGTAAAGATCGCCAGCGGTAAATCACAATAATGCAAATCGCCACCTTGGGGGACCTCGACTGCACTTTATCTAATCGATTTGATCAAGGAAAAGTGTACTTCGACAAGCACGAGTACGAAAACCCATAGAAAGTCACAAGTGAAATACTACAATTTCTCGCCCGAGGATCTATAACAATCCCATCAACAAGAAACCAAGCATTCCTCGCATCAGGTGATATTCATCCCCAAAGGAGAAAAGGGTTGATGATTTGCCTGAGTATGAAGGTGGTACAAGTGAACAAGAGAAGAAGGACGAAGAAGAAGAAGAAGAAGAGGAGGGCTGAATACTAGGGTTCCTTGCCGCTCGACTTGAAGAGGCAGCCTGCAGAGGTCCCCAGCTCTCATGAGGAGGATCGTCGCGAGGGGTACCAAAAAATCCCGTCGGAGGCTGGCTCCTTCGCAAGGAGGACCAAGGGCGAAGAGGGTGAAGAGTGGCCTCTCAGAGGAGGTCCGGGTGTGCGAGAGCGAACGGCGCACTCGGTGGGCATACGAGAGAGCGTTGCGGGGATGAGAGGAGGCCAGGAGGCTTTGCTGGCAGAGGTGTGGCTATGAGAGTGTAGCCGAGTGGTTCTTCTGGTTTCTGGTTGGCTCCAGAGCGACGGGAGGCCTAACCGTCCTCCTGGAGAACCGGAGCCGGTCCCTCTTCTTTCAGGACCTTTTGCCAGAGCCGTGTGCCTCATGGCCAGTCGTAGGTGTCAGAATGCGCCTCGCTCGGCCTGGACCCGGCCCGGCCAGCCACTGACAGAGATGCATAGAGAATCAAAGAGAGAGAGAACCACCCAACCGATCCCGAGGAAAGAGAGTTACCGTGGAATTACTCGGCTATTGAGATCGGCAGATAGCCCCGAAGAAATCATAGTGGCCACCCACGAGTATACCTACACACTGCCCTTACCGCTCTCTCGCACTCCTCTTTCTATGCTCTCGGACCTACGAAGGGCGAAATCCTTCAAAGGGAGAGATAGCCATTCGTAGGTATAGATTCCAGACGAATCGTGATGCTACGACAGACATGGATTAAATTAATCTTCCTATTCACACGTTTGTCATTCTTTAGGATTCCATTTAGTTATACATATTAGGTAATCGACTTCTAATAGGCAAGAATTTGTTATGGATTAATTTACTACTTTAAATTGGATGAAAGGAAGAGAGACAAGTGGTTGGAGGAAGAATTCCCAGCGAATTTCGAGGGAAGTAAAAGCCAAGCTGTGGAATATGCCAGAGGTCATCTCACTGACGACGGTAGCACACCCACCGAGACTGGAATCTAACAATAACTGAGAGATCGCGGCGGTCCCGCGGAAATTTACGGCTCACCTCAGGCATCCAAGAAGCAGCCAATCAACCAACGAGGATTATTATTTCCACGCGATACCACATTTCCAAAGGGAATTAACATTTATTGTCTTACCGCGTGACTCTTCCACTTTAGTGATCCAACATTCACCACTCTTTCTCACCATTACTTCATTCTTTCGAACCACCCTTTTTCTTCACTCGATACAAATATCCTCAATTATATCTTTCGTGCACCGTTTTTAAAATGATCTAAGACTGCAGTGATTATTCAAGCGTTCAAGTAACTTCAATCCACGCGATGTCTATTCTGTTTGTTCATGAAAAAGGTATTCCCTCCCTTGAAGTACACACTCGTAGACTATAAGATTACCTATAGCTTCTTCAAGGCACCTTCCCCCCTTTCTACTAGGGAGTCACGATACCTCTCTCAGTGCCGCAATTCCAAGAGAGCCTGTTCCCGGACGTAGTCGCCGGTAGTTGGCGAAGCAAGGGTTGACAATCGCGGATGTAAGCGCTGCCGTGCTATAAGCAAGCAGAAATCGTGTGGATCCATAAAGCAGAGACAGTGAGACAGGGGCATACATAGAGAGACAGCCAAGCAGCAGAGGTAGGCAAGGCAAAGCAAGGAGAATGCACACAGTAGAAAAGCAAAGGGGTTAGAAGAGTTAGAGTCGCGCAGGGTCTATCGAGGTTGAAGGAGTGCGCCAGAAGTGGGTGGTCAAATGTTATTTGCCGTGCCCCTAAGATATACCTACCAATGCTTGCCTCCTCTCACTCTCACTCTCTTTCTCTCTTTCTCTCTTTCTCTCTTCCTCTTTCTTTCTAACAGTGCCCTCCTTTTCGCTGCCGATAATAAATAATGTCCAATCCTGGAAAGCGAAGTGGCGAAGAGCGAAGCACCAAAGCGTGCTTCCGCATTCGCGTGGCCTCGATCGATTTAATTTGTTGCCCTCGCCGCCCCCCCCCCTCCTCGCCGCCCACCCCTCGTCTAACCCTCCCCCTGAAACACACCACCGACCCCTCGAAACCCTTCCACCGATCTCGACCTGGCGAACGCTATGGATTTACCTAGATTCCACCTTTTTCTCCCCCCGGACCGGTCGGGGCCAGAGGGGGATTCGGCTTGTAAGAGAAGGGGTCTGAGGGGGGGCTTGGATGGAGAAACAGAAAAGTTGGCCCACGGAATCACTATAATGCCACTGCCGGCAGTAGCAGCAGCAGCAACAGCACCAGCAGCAGCAGCAGTTTGCGAGTTGGCCGATTATTTAGCCCCTCGAACGAATCCAGGATCTCTACCCTATAGGGACGTCCTTTCTCCAGGGATGCAACCCTTCGCTGTCCATTGTTTCATTCGCTTTTTTCGCAACCCCGGAGAAACAAGTCGGCCGAAGTTGAAATTCGTCTGCTCCGTATTGGCTTCTTATTCAGCACGCGATTCTACTCTTGCGGCGGCGGCGGCGGCGGTGCCGTCGACGGCGGTAACGGTGGTAGCGTGCCGGTTTTCGTTGGATTTTTAGAATTCGGCATTCGAATTCATGTATACCTGTACGATGAACGCTCTTCTGTTGGAAGAATGCTTTATGGCCGAGACGGATGGAAAAAAAACGACCTCGACGAAGGATTCTACCAGACACAGACAAGTAGGGACTAAAAGATAGGCTTGGTAGGCTAATTAATTTCTTCGACGCGAGAAACTAATGAATGGGCAACGTTAATGCCGATCATATTTATGTATTCTCTGTGTCGCGTATGTTCGACGATCAACTGGTCTCGAATCGTGTCGCAAAATGCCCCTAGAGATCGACTACTCGCAAGGAGAAAACGCACTAACGCTATCGTTTTTTGCACTGGAGAACTATGGACGAGCAAGGGAATGGCGAAGTGACAAATCCGAGTAAATCGAATCATCAGTCTCGGGAAGCAGACACAGAGGGAATGTGCGTGAGAACGAATGCAGGTGCGAGAGAGAGAGAGAAAGAGGGAGAGTACGGTGCGAGTAAGAATTGCCGTGTAAATTTAATGAGCGGGTAAACTGCGGAAGCGTTGCCGGCGCGCGTATTATACTCATCCCCGGCCAGGATGTGGCGAGTCCGCGCTGCGAACTGGACGTTATTTATTATCCGACGGTGCCGACAGCAAATAACACCGGTGCCGACTGCGTAAATCTGTCGAAACACGTTTGTCCGGCCTCGCTGTAACAACGGGTTACGCTGATACCAGAAGGGACACGCGCTTTCAGCGCTCCTCTACGACAACTGAGTATCCAACTTCTCACTGGCAACATAGTTCAGCGTCGATTTCCGATCGAACTCGAATTCCACCGATCGGAACCTTTCTTAACGGCCTTGCGATTCACTCGCCGTTCAAGCGAAGTAATTGCAGAACTCGGAGAGCAATGCGCCGGTTACAAGAATAGGAGAGAGAATAGAAGTGTGCTCAACAAGAATGTGGGAGCGAACACGTTTCTTACTGTGCCGAGAGTCTCTTGCACAGCGATCTGTAAGACAATAAACAATCCATCCGACAGTAATGGTTGCTCGATGAATTAAGAACGTCGGACTATCAGCTTGTTAGTTCGCGTCATATCCCTCGCGAAATCTTCATTCATTATTCCTATAGTTCGTAGGCGAACTCCTCCGAGATCCTGCATCTCGCACAGCCTAGTTCCCGCCCATTCCTGACTCTCACCCTTGCCAATAAAAACCGAGCATGCTATATCTCCACACATGTGCAAGAAACAACGTGTTTCTAGAAGGTGAACTGATAAAGTCTGATAAATCGATCCCTCGTGATGGACGACTTTCTTCGGATCGCAATTCTAATTGGGGAGAATGTATAATAGACAATCAAAAGGATAGAACAGGTGCGCTGCCAGTTGATCGAAAGACTTAAATGTTACTAAATTATTTTAAAGAATATAAGAGAAATCGTTAAATTAAAATTGAATTTATAGAAGAGAAGATTTTTTGAACTAAGATTTTTAATTTCGAGTTCTGTCGGAGATCGTGTGAATGAGTCATTCGATGATAAACACAGGCCATTAGAGCTGAGGAGGGTCCAGCTCGTAGATCATACGAATTTTAGGAATCAAGCGACATGGGTGGTAATTTTCGCTTTTCGAACCACTCGATCGAGCGATCTTTCGTCAGTGAGATTCTGGGGATTCCTGGCGATCCATTCGTCACCGGACTCCTGGGGTCAGGCAACATCGTTCGAAGTGAATTCTCGCGGCTGTCAAGCAACGATTGCGTGTCCGCCTTTAATCGGTGTCGTTACCAGCGCAACATGGCCATCTTTTGTAGTGGAAGCCCGATAATTGCGTACACGTAAGCGCACCCAGCGGACATCGGAATGGATTAGTGCCAAGCTGACATCGTCGAGCTGTCACTATGTGGACGAGAAAATTCTTAAACACCTTTGACTTCCATTAATTTAATAATGATCGAGTTGACATATAAAATTATATAGAATATTTTTATAAACCTTTGAAAGTTCTATCAAATAAATCTCGACTTCTTTAACGACGTACTTGCGATCAATTTAATCAATCTATCTTTTTATAAAAAAGATAACAACTCCAAGCAACTATAATTTCAAGGGTTGTGCAAGTACAAGGGATATCTTAGACTTTTTGACACAGTTCTCGGTGTTTAGTCGCACGCTCGTATGACAAGCGAGTCGGCCACTGCCGTGACAAGCGTCCGCTCGGTCACGCGAGCGCTCCTCTCCGGTGTCTCGCGCGGCTGCCTTCAAATTGCTCGCAAATTATTGGCTTCTTTTGTTTTCCCGTCATACAACGCACGTCTCCACGTCCCATGTCATTTCTACCTGTTCCTGTGACACGTTGCTCTTCCTATTCTATGCATTCTACGTTTCTACGTGTCTGACCAGTGGTCTTATTCTACTAGCACTTGTTTTGCCACATAGACAAAAGGTAGTTGAAGTAACTGTAGAGATTAATTTCTGGCACGAGCAAGGTCGACTTAAAAGGAACAATGATAGAAACCGGCCGTTGATAGAAACATTATTCAGTTAGTGAATACGAGAGGCTGGCGAAAGCCAAGAAGTTGGCGCCCATGCGAGCTTAAGTATGCGACGAGCGATTCTTGCATGGAATTACGATAGGGAATTTGCGAGAGAGGCAATCGCAAGTGCACTGCCATTCGCTGCTGGCAAGGGGCTTCCAAGAGCGAAAGAGAGACAGAGAGAGAGAGAGGGAGAGAGCGAGAGAAAGAGAAAGAGAGAGGAGGGAGAGTGAGAGAGGGAAGTGTGCGGAGGGGCAGGTAGGAGTTTCTTGGCCCGAGGCTCTCATTATTGCTTCCATTGTCGTCGTTAACGTGCGGCATTGTGCCGCAAATGGCCTGTGAATATTACGGTGTCCTTTCCCGTACTGGAGAACGCGCAGCCTCCTCCTCGGCGGCCCGCTTCGCTCCGCTCGCGCCCGCCCGAGCGATGGCAGCTTTATGAAGGGGGTAAGTAACGATCTCAGCCGCCAAAATTCCGGCACCGGCTATTGGAAGTTCTCGGCCCTGGGATATTTACGTGTTTCCGACTTCCGGCGCGCGGGATCGCAAGCAATTCCTGCGGACGCCAGCTTCTTCCTTGCGAGTTTTCGAACCCGGTCCATATATACCCTTTTGCTCTTCCCTCCCCCTCCCTCTCTCTCCGATCTCTTCTCCAAGAGGATGCACATGCCTAGACTGGCGTTAACTTCCCATATCGAGAAGCATCTCTCCCAGCTCCTTTTTCCCTCGGGCATAATACCGGCAGCAAGAGCCAACTATTAGAATATCCCGGATTTATTGCAGATACTTTGCGAATCCGCGAGCTGGACCGCTACCCACCTTCCCAGAGAAGAAGCGCGTAATTCCTCGTTTCTAAACGCTCGAAAGCTCAACTAGGAATAGCACGAATCTATTATTCTAGAATCATTGTTTGCCTCTGTTAGAAAGAAAAAAAGAATGTATAGTAAATACTAGCGAGTATCGAATGTGAGGGTAAGATAAATCTCGAAAGGGATAAATAAGAAAGCAAAGATTCGAGTGGGTTCTTCATCCGACAAGAAACAGAGGACAAAATTCACTCGCTATTACACATATTCGTCTTTCGCTCTTGCATTGCGTCTGCTTCGGACTACCAAATTTACGAGCAACCCTCGAATATCCACGACTTCCTCTTCGCCGACGGAAAGTATAGACGCTTTACAAATACCTGATAAAAAAAAAAAAGCATGAAATCCACGCTCCCTGTTTCTCTGCTTATGCCTAATACATCAAGGATGCAATGTCACCAAGCGGATAGCTGCGAAATCGAGAGGAAGAAAGCGAGGCGCAGTCGAAGTATCCCAGAGAGGAGTAGTATGAGAAGTAGGATGGGAAGGTTTTTATGAAGGAGTGAAGCGCATTCGAGATTTCGCTCTCGCCGGAAAAGGTGATGTCGTCGGCAGCCAAGGGCGATCGAGCACCGATATCTCGATCGCCCGGCAATTAATAACGTTAATCCCTGTCGACGATCTTAGAAGGTAGAAGAGTGCTGGCGGCAGCTTGGAAGCCAGGTTTACAGGAGGGTCCGGTCAGCAAGGGTAGAAGAAGCTTGAGATGATACGAAGAGGAGTTTCGCAGTGTTGACGGGGATGCATAGGTGCAAGGGATACCAAGTGGTACCAGTCGAAAAACAGCGTCTGCGTTCGGCGGTGAGACTGGAACGGAGAAGGAACAGAGAGACGCGGAGGATGCTTGTTGCAAAGGGGATGGTATAGAAAGAGAAGGATAAAGAGAGAGGTAGATGCTGTTAGGAGAAGCGGAAAGGGAGAGAAGAGGGAGTAGATGCGGCAAAAGAGGCTCGAACGAAGCCGGAGATTGACTCGGTGCGTGTGGGCCGCGCTCACTCCGGCATCAATTAGACGGCATCTAAAGTGTGTGCACGTGCGTGCAATGCATACGTATGGCCGCTCGCAGTGCGGCATGCGGCACCGCACTCACACACCGCACACGCAACCGATCGTCCATTGTGCTCGCCTTCGCCCTTTCTTTCTCCTTCGTTCCTCCGCTCGCTCTGCGCGTCGCCGCCACAGCCGCCGGTTGGCCCTCGCAAAGATGGCCGTCCCGTTCTCTTCGTTGCCCTTCTCTGCTGCTCCCTTCGGGAGGATACTCGCCTCACTCGCCCTGTCTTCCCTCATGGAACTCTCTTGTCTCTCCTCTTCCATTTTGTCTGCTTCCATTCGGCCGGCAACTCGCCGAGCCAGCTTCTCTGATGCCGGAACCATCGGCAAAAAGCGAGAGCCCGCTAAGTGTCCGGGGCCGCGACAATTAATGGACACCGGGCGAAAATCATTTTATGTTTTCATCTCGTAGCCGAGATCAACTCGCGCGCCCTCACCTCCTCTGTCCTTCTGGACCAGCCGGAAGCCCCCATTAGACCCCTTTCGCGACCCTCTTCTTGTCGATGAGACCCCTCCGCTTTAATGAACTTTGTCGTCCACCTCCTCCTCCTCCTCCTCTTCCTCCTCTTCCTCCTCTTCCTCCTCTTCCTCCTGTGTCCTCCCCCCTCTTCACTGCCATCGGGCATCCTTCCATCCAAGATAATTCCACCGTTCGCATGGAGCGGAGGTGCTCGAGACTCTCGGATTTCATTAACAGTCATTAGAGTGGCCGCCCAACTACCTCGCTTTGCGGTAACCGAGAGATTGGTCTCGTTAATATCTCCCTCAGCTTCGTCATCTTCTTTCGACCAGACTTCGACAGTCATACCCGATCACTCTTAGCATCCTGCGAAAGTGAGGGAGTCGATTTCAAAGTCGTCATTGTAAAAGAAAGAGGGTGTTATCAAGGGACCACTTTGCAATTGCTTCGATAATTAATCGTGGCTAATTCCGCGAATTCGTGAGTAATGCCCGATCGGGAATCAAGTAAAAAGCTAACCAATCGCTGGTCGCAGTGTATTAATTCTGGTGGACGTGATAATTAGTGGTCGCTCTCAGGGACCTAGGTATGTTTTCACATGGCTCTCCAAGCAGCACTGGTAAAATTAACTGTCTTCTTGAGTAGAGTTGGTGGCGGGAGGGCCGATTAGGTGACGATTGTCCCAATTTTTTTCGACATACATATTTCATGAAAGGAGAATATACTTTTTGCGAGTCGAGCTGTGACGTTTGCCTTTGCTAATTGAAACATATCCCGTGTGGCGACGTTAGTGGTGGAGGAGTAAGAGTAGGAGGTTAACTTTATTCAAGGAGTGCATCTAGTCCGAGGCACTTTATGGGCGCCGACTGCCTCATATACACGTCCCAAGCTCCCTGTAAATTCCTCGCTCTCTGACGGCGGCGTTGAATTTTAATTTGGGACACCCCCGTCCTCCCAACCATCCAGGAACGCCGACAAAACGACTACAGTAAAACAGGCGGACGTCGTCGCGGAAGGAACTCGTGCTCAACCCCCCTTGATATACATTGCACTGCATAGAAAATGGAACTCCCGAGACTACTAGTTTCCAGTCGAAGTACGAACGTGCCTCCGGGGAAACCTACCTCTAACCCTCCCCATTTTGCTAGCTCCACTAGAAATTTCTCCCGACAAAATTAGCTAGTTACGAAAGCCAGTTATGTCAAATGCGTAAACATCATGTTGACGTTATGAGAAAAAGAAGAGATCCTTTTAAGTGCTAAACGCGGTGGCGCGTTGAGTCGCCAAACTTTCAAAGGCAGGATATGTCGGCAAGGAAGTCGGGTACGATCAAAAGGTCTGACACTTGCATCTCAAGTTGGAGCGATGCGTGTCTCGCTTGGCACTGGCGCGTCCTGTGGGAGTGAGGCTTCCCTGTCACCAATGAATATCCTTCTTTTGGATTTCGGAGTATCGAGACTCGGAGGACAGAACAGCGAGTCTTTTCTACTCCTGCCCGCCGAAAATAATACCGGGAAGCGGCTGCCTTTGGCGGTTTCATTCTACTGCTTTCTGCATAGCGCCGGCGCCTAGCTTTTTGCTCTGTGTCCCAGCATCCGCAACACATCACATCCTATCGTCCTATCCTCTCTGAACTCTCGCACCGTTCTTCTTTACTCTAAGAGGAGGCGCTCGTGAATTCGACGCGTTTCCTGGCATACGAAGCCACTGTTTTCCCTAGCATGCACACGCGTATCGTTTGGCGAAATAAATCCCAAGCTTTTCAAGCGCGAGGATTACTTCACTGGCATAGCAGGTTGAAACGCTTCCAAGGTCGGCACAATGAGGCCACCCTGAGAAAGACGGATTTTTGGCGCTCCATTTCCAACCATCTTTTTGCCTCAGGCTTTGAATCGCCTGGATTAAAAACCGCCCCTGCGAAATTGCGATGTCTGTGTGCGACTGTGACTCGTGAAATTGGTGGTCCACTGGCCACCCTTAAATGATACGGTAGCAGATGCTCTCAGAGTGGAAGCTTGTAAACTTGCGGCCACTATGGAAGCGCAAAAAGATCCTTAGCAGCTCCGCTAAGGAAAGATCGTCGTTTTCCACAAATAGTTTCTTACAATGAAATTTAACTTTGTGATTGTTTCCTCGTTTTTTCGAGTGCTTGACCGTCATGAGTACAAAAGGAAGATGGCAGCACAGAAATCGAGTTTCCAAGCACGACTTATTCCCTGATAACTCGGTCAACACTTGAAACCTTTTCACGTAGAAGAAGAAAAGAATTTTTCCTTAGAAAGAAATCAGCATTCCTACCAGAAAAGGCGATGCCAAACTATTTCAATTCCTCCTACAACAAACTTTGTCTCACAAACCTTTATCAATGATCTCAAGAATATTCATAACAGCATAGACCTGCTGTACATTGAATAGTGAAAGTGTTGGTTGCAGTGCTTCACCAGTCGTTAAAAAAAACATATTAGACGCGCGGAGAGATAATCTCGCAGTGCAGAAGTCTCGCCGACCGCTTTGCTGGTTTTAAATGCTGTAATGAATTATACGCCGGCTTTTTCTCCTCGTGGCTGTGAACAAGCCGTGTAATCGTAGCCCGTGACGAGGAGAACAGCAGGACCGCGAAGGATGAAGCACTGTTTTTACCGTTCCAACCGGAAAAGTTCGAGCTGTGAAATTAAAAATTCATCTGCCCCCTGGCGCCCCCGCTCGAGCGTAGGGTGAAGGGCGTGGTGCTGTCGTTGGTGAAAAATTGGCGCGCATTTATTTTCTCGTTAAGGATCCCCTAAGGGACATAGTTACGACTGGCTGGCTTGGCCACCGTGTCCTGCTCGAGTCCCCGTGACTCGATACTATTAATTTACCACTGCTTCTTTTCCTCGATAATGTTGAAAACCGAGGGAAAACGATAATGAAATGTTTTCTTCCCATTTCATCAAGGGTTGTTTTTTTACCTTTTCAATTTCTGGACATATCACCTGAGAACCCCTAAAATGAACTCTCCCTTTCCAAGTTTCTTTGGACGAATAGCCAAGAGAATCGTAAATGCAAGAATATATTATTATATGATTTGCGTTTGTAATAAGAATGGAATAGAAACGCTTTTTCCCTCACGTGAGAATTTTCAACGTGGAAATGAAACGAAACTGGGAATGACAGTATTTCCATATCTGACGCTTCAGATTTTAGTAGAACGAGCATACTCGGATGAGCAGTCTTATAATTCCTCGTTGGTTTTTCCCACAAGCTAGTATAAGAGGAGAGGAGAGGCTGTCCCTTTTTGCCCGGCGAGCCGTTAATTATCATAACTGTTGGACGTTTCCTGAGAGACACCTTGCTGGAGAGGCTGTCCGTTCGTTCTCTTCACTTGGTCGATGATGCTTCGTTAAATCTCGCAACACTTAAAGCCCTCTCGTTAATCATTCACAAATTGGACGTGTTCTGTCAAAGTCTTCCGTATAAATAAATCTTCCCATGGATTAACATAACATTGCAGGGGCCATTGCAAAAAGCGGAACATCGTGGCTGGTGGCGTCTAACCGCACACGGTTCTCTCCAAACTATTCTCGCATAGCCATGAAAGTATAATGGAGCCTGGTGCACCGGGATTGCCAAGGCAGCCGGTGGTGTCCGTGGTAAATTTTTGAAAAAGGGATCGGCCAGGAGTGGCGGCTCGAAAATTAACCGGAAATCCGCGAGCGCGCAAAGCGAGTAGCTTCCGTGTCCGGCGTGCGGACTACTACGCATTTATTGCTGGGCTTTACCAGAGAACGACACCGCAGTATCCTTCCGGTATAAAGCATTTATTTCCACGAGTCATTCATTCGTTGGCGTGAAGGGTGACCAGTCTGCGCTTCTTACGAATCCGAAGACTTCTTACAAACAACACCAACGAATAACGTTTCCAGCCGAAACAAACAAGAGGGAAGGGGGAAACAGTAGAAATATAGACAGGAAGAGAAGCAGGGATTCCAGCAACTATTGCGGAAAAGCGGACTGCCAATTACACGCGCAATTTGGAAGAGCGCGATTTCAGGGGCGAAATGGCAGGATTCACCGGAAGGCAACGGTTCGTCCCAACCGGGGATTCCGGAATCGTTGAGCCAGGATTTTAAGCTCGCGTCACACCACTTACGGCAGTCGCATTCCCAGCGGGCGATAGTCAATCTCGAGTACGAGCGAGCGTGCGTTCTGCTCCGTGTGCACGTAAGTACCTGTCATTTCAAGCATACGCGCAATGACTTGATTTAGTTCCTTGGATTATAAGGAAGAGCGAGTGAGAGGGCTTTCTGCTCGGCAGTCCTTTTGCAACGGAAGGAGCGCTCCCCGAGCGTGACTATCTGAAATCGGCCAGCCCCGCGGACTGCCCACTTATCCAATGACAAATGATAGCTTTCGAGTATTAAGGCACTTAAGCCACTTTAAACGCTTTAATTGACGCTCTGACTATTACATGGCGCGAGCCACCCCCAACACTGATTCTAACATCCTCTTTCATATAATTCATAATTACTCGAAAATCTTCTTATCCATAAATACAGCTCTAAATCGTCCCAATCTTTTTCCAGTCAGAACTTACATTACTAGTTCATTTTACCTGGCAAACTGAAAGAGCCTGCCACAAAGTGTAACCCGGCTGGAAAGTGCAGTAACAGTACCACCAATGAATCCATGGCGAAATTGCTTTCCACCGCGGGCGAACGTAACATAGTCATAGTGGTAGAGAGGAAGAGCTGAACAGAGAGAGAGTATGTGTGGGAGGGAGAGAAGGGTTGTGTTGAAGGTACGGTGCACCATCAGATCGCAAATAGCTCGACATTACACGAACTCGCAGCATGTTGCAAAGTAATAGTGCTGCTCACGTGCAACCCCTTACTCTCTCTCTCTCTCTCTCTGTTTCTCTTGTGCTCTGCGTGTCAGGGCATGCGTGGTTCTCGGCATGGCGTGGTCAATTAAAGCGCCGTTAACTAATAATAGCCGGCAGTGAACGAGGAGCCGGGTGCGCGTGGAAAAGGCGGAAAAGGACGATGGTCCACTTCCTGGCGGCTTTCTTTCGGCACCTCGCTAATCACAGGCAGTGTGAAGGCCGCCTTACTACTGTCAGGAGGGTTGATTGTTAAAAAGGGAATTCTCGTCGCGGCCAGGGTGGACGAAGGAGAGTCATCGAAAATTTCGATGGCACACGTACCTTTAGCCACAAAACCACAGAAACGTCATGCCGGCCTTTTGTCGTGCCGCGTCCTGCCGTCTGCGTTACGAAACTAGGACCATTATTATTACGTCACGCGAGCGCACCTCCGCCGCCGCTCGCCTCTCTGCGGTGCCCCTTTTCGATCCGCCGCCGCCTGAGGAAGCGCAGATGGCACCGAATTGCGTGCACCAGCGAGATATATCCGGCACACTGGACACACGGTGTGTGCGCGCGCCAGGAGGACACGTCTCTCATTCCGAACTGCTTCGCTCCTCTCGCCGCACTCCACTCCAGTACTTGTACGCTTGAGTCTAGCGACCAACCAGCTACCGCTTCCCTTATGCTCTTTGCTAACCGATGGATATATGGTCTCCGGTAACGATAAAGCCCTTTTTCTCTTGGGACCATGTCCTAGATAGCACACCCTCTACAATCTTATCGGTTCACTTTACTCTATCAGACACTCTCCTGTTATTATACTATAATTATTAATTGCTTCGATCATGATCGAATTAAGATCGAATTATGAGAGGATTGTTAAAATTTAGTAGAATTTTTAAATGGCTTGTTTTTCCAGGAACTTTACTACCTGTTGTAATAACTTGGTTAAATCTGAATATTCGGATTACTTGTATTATCTTTTTCTCTTGGGACCATATCTTAGATAGCACATCCTCTACAATGTTATCGGTTCACTTTACTCTGTCAGACACTCTCCTGTTATTATACTATAATTATTAATTGCTTCGATCATGATCGAATTAAGATCGAATCATAAGAGGATTGTTAAAATTTAGTTGAATTTTTAAATGGCTTGTTTTTCCAGGAACTTTACTACCTGTTGTAATAACTTGGTTAAATCTGAATATTCGGATTACTTGTATTATCTTTTTCTCTTGGGACCATGTCTGAGATAGTACATCCTCTACAATGTTATTGGTTCACTTTATTCTGTCAGACACTCCTGTTATTATACTATAATTATTAATTGCTTCGATCATGATCGAATTAAGATCGAATAATGAGAGGATTGTTAAAATTTAGTAGAATTTTTAAATGGCTTGTTTTTCGAGGAAGTTCACTACCTGTTGTAATAACTTGGTTAAATCCGAATATTCGGGTAACAGTGGCTCTGACTAAAAAGCGCAAGCACTTGACCGCGGTTCCATTACTACCCTGTCTACCTTCAAGACTATACCAAGCCACTTTTCAACAGGGTTCACCCAAGGCAAGATGGAAATTCAGGCTTCCGCTGACCAACTTTTGGATAATCGATCACTGCCAGTTACCTCCGGCTTTCTTGCCCCGGAATCTTGAGCCGAGAGTCGCCCGGGGAAAAAGTCGCCCGAGAGGCAACTTGGGGGAGAGAAAAGCTTGTGAAAAAAAGGGGGGGGGGGCGCAGGAGTTGCGGCGACGGTGAAACGCGCTCTCCGTCGAGCCGTGAAACTCTCGTAAATTGTCGATTCATTAGGAGAGTCGAGGAAAAAGCCATTGCAGCGGTGCTGCCTTTTTCGACAGACTCTCCCCCTTTCCATATCGAATTAAACAGCGAGCAGTAGCCAAACGTTGTACCCTGCACTCTTGTATTACTAAGTCTACTTTCCATCTCTCTTTCTCTGCTACCTTGTTCATGTTAGTTTTACCAGGTACACTATATTTTCTCTCTCTCTCTTTCTACATCGAGAGAATGCTCGTCCACTTCGTGTCGAGCAATTTGACGGCAGCGAAAAATCCTGCCGACGATTATAATGTCGTTTGCGGCTCGTACGTGTTCCGTGCTAGCTCCCAGCGACGTCCTGTCGTCTGTCGTCACGCCCCGACCTCCGGTTTTCCGCATGTGAACGACTGGTGAAACGACGGCATTATGGGACAGGATGATGCCCGCCCAACACACTCGCCTGGCATTATCAGCGCGAGGAGGTGGACTCGAATACGCTGTGAAAATACATAGTTACACTCGGACGTTTCCCCTTTATGATTGACTCTAACTTCCACTGGTATCATTGTGAAATCACTTCTGCATTGCTTTCACGATTTCTTATATTTCATCTAAAAGTACAAAATTTCTTAACTAAATTGTTACTGACAAAATATAAAAGATGTTCCATAAATTCTATGAGAATTGCAATAACTTTCCTAGAAGAAAATCAAACTTTTTTGATAATGATTGATTTCTCTGATCAATATGAATATTTCTTCAATAAATTGTACAAGAATTGCAATAACTTTCCTAGAAGAAAATCAAACTTTTTTGATAATGATTGAGTTCTCTGATCAATATGAATATTTCTTCAATAAATTCAATGACACAGGATGATACTGGAACTTGAAGAAAAGGGTGCGAGATGTATAAAGGGGAGGAGAAGTCAAGGAAAGGAGTACAAGGCTTTCATTAAGAATCGCACGGCCAGAATTTCACGGTCGCTACCTGCCGATCGGCTGGCAACGAGCGGACGCTTTCCCTGTCTCTCTCTCTCTTTCTCTCTCACACTCCATCTTGAACCGACTCTCGAATCAGCCACGCATAGTTATTTTCACGACATCCGCGTGGTAAAAGAAGCGACTATTCACTATGGTCCGGTGAACGGGAATGATAATGGTTTGGGGTGAAATTGGTCACTACTCTGCAACGACGAAGGCCGTTGGATCGACCGCAGTTACGGTTAAGCAGCGCCGCATAATTTCTATCCCTCAGAGTCGACGCAACGTGAAAGTCCAGTCGAAGGAGAACTCCTGACCTCCGGGTGTCTGCGGTTTCCTCTTCCCCCGGAAACTTCTTCGACTCTACCCGCCACTTGTAATCAGTAATGCATAACTGGTGGCGAAAATCGGATTCAGGGCGGAATCCTGATAAAGCTTCGTATACAAGGGCGGAATACAAAGAACAATAGGGATGAGAATATGTCGAGTATGCTACACATGAAAATATTGCAGAGAGACTGATTATTTCCTGCAATAAATCATTTCTCATAATACATAAATGGACTTAAAAAATCTAGTTTCCAATCACTGCTACTTAATCTCGTTATTAATCTCATAAGTGTCATCGAATCAAAGAGTTCATCGGGACGCATGTTCTTTCGATTGTACTAGCACTTCAATTGTGCGGGAGTCCGTTTGGCCATCTGTTCCGTAGGATCCGGCAATTCAGTGAAGTCCGGTGGCAGCGGGTGTCTCGGGATGCTGAGAGGAAGATGTCCGACAATAGGGTGAAACAGGGGATGTTGAACATCTCACCCCCGTAGAGAGAGAGAGTGAGGGCGATTGCTCGCGGGCGTAGGTGGAAGTGAGGGTGAGCGGGGGTGGAGGTTGTTTAAAATGAAAAGGTAATGACTTGTGACCGGAGATCATTTCGAGTGGCCGCGTATCGGCCGGACAATGGTCATTGTTGGCCAACACGGTGTCACGCTCTTCGCAACAGGGGGATGATCAGCCGCGCGCACAGCCATGATTTATTTTCCCTCGCTCTCGGCCTTCCAAAGCCACCCCCGCACGCGCGCTCCACCCTCGCTACGGGAGCAACGGTAACAATGAGGGCAAGCCTCTGTTTTCACGATCCCACTGGCTCACTGTCAAAATAAGCCATTATCATCTCGGCCGTGGGAAGCGGTGCGCCAACAGCTGTAGCGCATCTCGCAATTGGGGTAGAAAGACACATCGAACCTTCCAAAGCAGGTATCATTTCTCTCGACATTCCATTGAATCTCTAACCCAATTGACTACTCGCTAACGATTAATATCACCAAAATCTCATCAAACAATAATATATCAATTATATTACAAAACTATCATTATAAATACTAACAATAATAATCTCTAAACATATTCCACAATATCCTTAAGAGTTTTAATTTTAAAAGAAACTCCAATGTGTCGACAGAGAATCAAAGATCGATGCGAGTGAATAAGGAACTGGTCGCAGCGAGACGATGATTCTCACGTGGCGCGGCTCACCGCGTGCCGGGCTCGTTAAGCTCCTCGTGGTCGCAGCCTCCCGTAAAAAGGAGCGAGAGCCATTCCCGATCGTTTCGCAGATGATTTATGAGCGTCGAGGGGAGGAAGAGGCGGAGGGGTAAAGCGGGTTGGCGTGCGCGCGGATGAGAATCCCTGATGGAGCGGAGACAAAAGGACCTCCCGATACCAAGTACGGATGGACTGTCTGTCGTCGGGCTGTCAGTGAGAGTCCGCAGCGGCGGCGGGCGTTTCGTGTATCCGTGGAACGCCGGCCAGACACACGGCGAGAGAACGCCTGGAGAAAGCGAATAGATACGAAGGAAGAAGAGCGAGAGAAGAAGAAGAAGAAGGGAGAAGGAAGAAGGAGAGATAGATAGAGAAAGAGAGAAAGAGAGAGGAGGATGATCTCAAGAGAGGTACGAGGGTTCGCCGGCTGGCAAACGCTTGGAGAACGGAAGGAGAGCGGGAGACGCGAGCGACGCACGCGGAGGCGCCATCTTAGTCTGCATTCCATTGTTTTAGATGATTCATACGCGGCCCCGGCTCCGGAGGGCCTCCTAATTTATTAGTTTGAATATCGAGCGTCGAGAGAGAGAGCGTGAGAGAGAGAGAGAGAGAGAGAGAGAGAGAGAGAGAGAGAGAGAGCGAGCGCGAGAGCGAGAGAGAGAGCGGGAGAGAGAGCGAGAGAGAGAGGTGAGGCCGGGCCTCCGGGAAGTTGGTGGACCAAGGATGGAGGCGATGGAGAAACGATGAAGAGACCAGCCGGAGAACGGCTGAGAAGGACGAAGGGCGAGAGGAAAGCACTAGCTGGGTGGCCGGGGACCGTCTCTTGTTTATACTCTTGCCCCCCCGCCTCCGGGGGCCCTCTTTTACCTTCCTTCCTCCTCTTCCTCCACCACGAGTTATCCTTATCCGCGCTGCCTCCTATTCACTCGCCTTACTTCACTCCCTCGATCCTTATTCTCTTTCTCTCTCGTACAACCCGAAGAACGTACTACTCCCAGTAGAAACGCGCATACGTAATCAGACGGTGCCCGACAACGACTGCCGAGACCACTTCGTGAAAGGTGTTTATTGACTACGAAGACTTTATTTGCTTACGCGGAATCCTTGGGCGGGGAATGGGAAAATTGATTCGGTACCCCGTTGGGCCTCAGACCCAATGCAACACTGTTTGTATGGCTGCCTTGGGTGGGACAGAGAAATCCTGATAAGAGTAACCGAGATACAAGGAGGCAATTCGTGTTGCACGACACATAACTGTGGTTTCCCATCAGCAGAATGGCGCTACGAAAGTTTAGGATGATTAAGGTCCCAAATTGAGTTGACCGCAGCTACCTAGTTCCCTTAACAGTCATACTTGCGCATGAAACCGCATACAGAGCGATTCTTTGGAGAAGGGAAGCATTTCCTGAGGACTTACGGTTCTTGGTACTTGGAGGATTACCAATCCAGATATATCTTAATTCGCAGTAGCAGTGGATCGCCTCGACCCTAATCATGCGTGTATACCAAGTTTTTCGTGCAATCAGCTCTCTGACTGGCGTGGCAGGCACACTTTTTCCCGAGGGATTTGAATGTTAGAGAGGCGAATCACGTAGTCCAGGTGTGCCAAGGGTGAAGCAAGGCCCGCCGGATCTCGAATAGCGTTTCATTCCGGGAATTTCGCGAAGAGAATCGTCTCGATGCGCGTTGTCTCTGCCTGTCGTGGCAAGGCTCGAAAAGAATGCTGGGTTGAAAGCGAGCCCGATTTGCATAGTGCATCGAGGAGACGCATTCCGAAAATGGGATTCGGCCCGGCTCCCTACTGTAAAAACCTTACGAACGTATTCTCTCTTTCGCTTACTTTAATACCCTCTGTACGAGATCACTTCCGATTAATTGGGCCTCCTCCTTTTTTCACTGAATAACTGCCGAGTCCATTTCATCCAATCGATTGCATAATTAATCGCGATCCTTCAATGATAATCAGTTCCGATTAATGCGAATTCGCCTGATCCCGCGTCAGTAACGAGCGATACTCACTGGCCTCGCGAATGCCACGAGCTATCAATTCCCAAGATACAATTCAAGAATTCTCTCTCTCATTTCGAGGTTAAAATGAGGTCGCTACTATTCCTAACTCTACCATTATCCACCATTTCTTTCTTACACTTCACCAGACAGTACAATAGAAATTCCATCATAAGCTTCCCCAAGTAATTCATAATTCAAGGTAAGTCTTATACTCGGTCAGACATAGTTTCAACCAATTCGACCAAACTCCGTCGAGTTTCCTCGAAAGTCGACAATGTTTCCTTGTATCTTGTCGGCAAGTTATACAGTTATGCCAACATACAATGCTTGCGAAGGGTCACGCGCGAACTTTTATGACTTCATCATGCGCGCTCGAGTCTGAATGGTAGGAACCGGTATGGAGAGAGAGAAGTCGCTCATCCTTGACTCGGCCACCATTGACCGAGTACCTTCATTGTCGCTGAATTAGCCGCATCGTTCTCCCTCTCCTCCCTTTTCGACCGAGCTTACGCAGCCGAGTTTACGAGCGGCAGTCCCATTACCCTGCGCTGAGCGGGCCCCATTCAGCTCTGCTTCTACCACTACGCCATCTCTCTTTCTTTCTCTCTTTCTCTTAGACACATACACACATATACACTGTCTGTCTTGGTCCTCTGTGTACTCATGTGGCTTGGGCCTAGTTTTCATTCATCTCCAGTCCGCTGATGGCCCCGCTGACCTCGCCGGAGACCCGAGATGAATATTACGTTGGCCGCGCCGCTCGTAATACGCCCTTCGGCTAACTCTCCGCTTCTCTTCCCTCCTCTTCTTTCTACTTCATTCTCTCTTATGTTACTCTCCTCCGTCAGAACTCTCTCATCCTTGCATCTCACGACGAGCGCTATCTTCAACGGTTCGTCTCGCTTTTCGCCATTCTGGCCAGCGAACGATGTCCTCACCGTCCTTTTTCAACCGTTACCCCTTGCAATACGCGAACGCGCGAGAGAGAGTGAGCTTTTTCTTTCCTCTGGCCTTCTTTTTTTTTGTCTTCTTCTCCTAGCGGAGAGAAGAGGTTCCCATAAGATGTGTATCTCAATGTAGAAAGAGGAAGAGAGAAAGATTGAGAATACGTGCCGGTGTTGAGTTGAATCGTTTGACGTAGTCGGCTTCCTCTCTGATTCCAACTCGATGCCTTTTTCCCATTCAGCGAGAGTCATCGTCTCGTAGGAAATCTCTATTTGAGACGCGCGAACCCGAAACATGAAACACTCAGAGAAATAAAGGTGAGAAAGAGAGAGAATTGTGTGGATACACGGAGTAATATCGACATACTATAACTAGCAACCACAACTTTTCACTCAGTAGTATCCGGCGTTACTTGGCGAAGTGTGGGAATCCCAGTTTTTCCGATCGTACTTCATACGGACGTGCGTCTGGAATTCAAATAAACAGGAGCCTCCAAGGGCGAGTGTGGTATGTTGGAGGGCCGGGAGTTAAGATAAAAAGCTGAGAGCGCCCGATGCCAGGATACGCGTGTACGTATATCGAGAAAACAGGTAGCGATCGGTGGACAGTCACTCGGGCCAGTCTTTCTTGCGTCCATGTAAAGAAGGTGCGCGAAAGACAAGAATTTTATGATTCAGCCCCCTTCTGCACATGTAGAGGAATCTCGCGGCGACAGGCTTTTTCCAGTCGATGCTCATCCACCAACGAACGAACAGTAGAAACTCTCTCAGCTTAATAAACCTAACTTGTCGCGATGTTCGCTCGGCGTCGTTAGTCTCACTGAATCCACAACAACAACAACAACAAATGAATGAGCCAGTATTCGTGTAGAAACAATAAATGACTAAGAATAGCAGGGTGATGCTGTTCACCGGAATCGATGGGGGTATGGCGGGGTGGAATGAGGGAAATAGAAGGGGTGGTATCTGAGCGGGTTGGCTAATTAAGGTGAAGAAATATGTGACAAGAGTTTTGTTCGGCCACGTAGGGATTACAAAGAGGGAAGGGGTTCAAAGCAGAGCAGCACCACCTTTCCCGAGGGAGGCTTCTATCGCGAGAGAAAGCAAGGGCGGGCGGGGGTAGTAGCGAGAGAGGATCCGGATGAAGCAGGAGAAAGCAGCCCCTCGTTAGGAGACGAAGCGAATCCTGAGAGGTTCGCCAAAGAGTGATGCACTCGACGAGACCTACTGCATCATCCCCCCTGAACTCTCTCTCTCTCCCTCTTCTTCTTCGTCGCCTTCTTTCTCTCTCTCTTTGGCGATGAAAAAATATGGCCGACAACTCAAGCCCGCCGAAAGGTCTGCCATCGAATTCATTATCGACTCTCCGACCCCGCGGCACAATTATATGTATAGACTCCTAGACTCGAGGGGCGGAAATTTTCCTCCTTTTCCCGAGCAACCATGCTCCACTACTGTGTCCTTTTTTTTCGTTCGCCAGATGCAGATTTCACTTGCAGATAGGAAATTTCGACGGCCACTCGAGCGCCCAGTATGGCTAGGTCGACGGTTAAAAGAGACGCTTGGGGGTGGTGGTGGTGGTTGCTCTGTCGATGATGTACTAACAGCGTTTCGTTATGCATCGAGGACAATTGGGATGAATTTGCATGCTGATCGTTATAGTTTCACCACTTGGTTCTTAAGGCACGTCGGAGCTCTCATGATTTTAATTGATGCAAGTAGAAGTGGTTAGTGCCTATACAGACACATAATCATGCTGGCTTCTCGTGGAATATTTCTCTCTTGTTCAATTTCTCCATCCACCTTCGTTCAGGCTTGAGCGAGAAGATTTTACTAATTAGATTTGCAAATCTCTTCTTGTGTCCTTTTTAATTCAAGTGCGTCGCTAGTTCATCGGTCATGCAGCGAGTGCCAATCGTTCGAGGATCAGAACAGTTTCTCGTGCTTCGCGATATGTACATGGTTGCTGGCCTTGTTCGATCTTATTGAAAGCTCTTGCGAAAGTATCGCTAGCGATGAAACGTGGCGCGTCCTTCCCGGCGGGAGGTTACCCCGACATTGTTCCACCGTTCTCGATTAAGTCGACACGCTCCTATCGGCTGCTTCCTAATAAGTCTTCGTCTCAAGCTAGGAAGTCCAGTAAGAGCAGTTTTGCTCTTCCTGTCGATTCATAATAGCCGCCGCTCTCAAGTCAGACCTACGAATCACGAAGTGGCTGGAAACGTGCGGTGAATTTTGTACGTGCTGAAGAATCTCGGGTCTCGTGCCCCACGGCATACAGGGCCCTCCTCAATATCGGCTACCCTTCTGACCAAGTCTTGTCCTTTATGGTCACACAACACGAACTATCACCAATTACTGTAGCCTTCGATCTCCTGTCGACTACTCAACCTGTCTTCAAGGGTTGTTCATCAAGTAACCAATAAAACAACAATAATTTCTATTTTCTGTCATCATTTAATAATCCATCATTAGTACATATTAACTCTTCTAACACTAAATAGAATTTATCAAAAACAATGATAAAAAAAAATAGAAATAGTAGAAACAAGATTGGTATTAACTCCAACAGGATTGTAACACACGCAGAGTTCCATCTTCGTCTGGCAATCAGGAGTGCAGGGATGGTTCGGTCAGTTTGTTCTAATCAGTGGGGGCCACGAGCGGGCTAACTCAATCAGCTAACGAAGCCAGTTTTGCGCCGTCGAACTGGCCAATCTCTGCGTCAAACGTGGCCAGGCGAGAGCCCGGCCAATGCAAACACTTAACCCACCACCAGGGGGATGACCACCACGCGGGTGGACTCACTCGCATCCGCTTTACGCCTGCTTCATCCACTGCTCTATGTTACATCTGTAGGAGGATCACGTGTTCATCCAGGATCCAACGGTCCAAGACGAAAGAATCTATGCCGGGGAGCAAACTATCTGTAATTCGACGCGCGACGAGCCAAGCTGATTCGGACAAATATGTATCGCCACGCCAAGCAAACAGCAGTTACGCCAGGAATTGCCGGTCTGTTTTTGTTAACCCGTTCCTGATCAGACGGTCGGCGGCAGCGGTGGCAGCAGCGGTTGCCCTCGGCAAACAGAGCGGTCAAATGAACCGAGTGATTCCCAGCATAACTACGCGCTTTGCCTCGATCATGGATTCAGTGCTGCTGGGATATGACGATGCTCCTTCCAGAACACGTCTTTCTCGAGGAGAGACAGACATTCGCTCGATCTCAATATTTCTGAGTCTGGTATATACAGTAGCGGCGGCAAGTTGCGCAATTTCGATGCTTCTCGACTGTGGTAGGCCTGAAAGCGGAGGTCGCTCGTTTGGCATGCGTGGCAAACGAGCAAGCTTCGTCCTGCATAAATCCAAATTTGAGTGCGCCGGGGGGACGCTGGTCCTGTCGTTGCCACCGCCGTCGCTGCTCGGCGGCACCCTTTCATGTTGGATCATACTTCTGCTTGTCCCCGAGCTCTTTCGGACTTTGCTTCTACTCGCACGCTACTAGCAGCACCAGCGGGTGGAAAGAGAAGAGAGAGAGAGTGAGAGTAAAAGGAGCCGCATTGTCCTGTTACCGGATTCGCAAAGATCGTCCGCCGCCGGATGTGGCGGACAACGCACAAACGTGAAATCGTCTCTATGGGCTATTCGACCGCTTCCTTCTTGGCGGGCAACCCCCTCGTCGATCAGCCACCCCCGTCATTGGTAGAGAGAGAGAAGGATCCGCAGGGAGATCAGCCTTTCATGAATAGTTATGACGCTTCGTCAGTGATCCTCCCGATGGACCACACACGTCGACATACATCCTCACCCTCCTTGCTTTGTCCTCGCACGTAATTAACCGCCTCGCCATTAATCGCTTCGTGGAACTCTTCTTATTCCAAGGAGTCCTTGCGCTGTACTTTCACGGCGATCACGAATTTCGACCGGTCCAACAACGCATCCCTGACAAATCTTTAGTGAGAAAGGTAATTTCGAAAAGTACAGGTAAGGAGCGCGCATCAGCTTGATACACAAGGTTGGAGTGCTGCCATGTTCGTGCAAAAGTCCGCATGAGCGAGAGGCGCGCGGACAAGAAGCCTACGACTGTCAGTGCGCGGTGGTTCTTTTTACGGGTTCAATCGCTCTTGTTAGGTCGCCGCCATAAATCAGGCCTCGCATTTCGTCGCGGGGCATCGTGAGAAACTAGAGCAGAGCTGCTGAAGTCAGTCACTTTTGACTCGACGATACCCTTACCTGCCAATGGCTATGATGGTGCACAGGTGCAACCTGGTCATTTTCGGCGTGGCGCGTAAAAGCGACATATGTGGAGCGCGTGCCTCCGCCATATTCGCCAAACAACCAACAGATCCCGGGGAGAAACTTAATGAAAACGGTAAATCCTAACACAGCAAATCTACGAAAGAAGTCGAGGAATGCTGGATGATTAATGGGAAAATATATCGAAACCTTTACAATTCATTATAACACCCTTAAACAGTAAACTCCAAATCCACAACTATAATCTAATTCAAATTAAACACAAATCATTTCTTTCCAAAACAATTTCATAATCATATATTTAATGAATCCGCAAAATAAAATCCTGTCGATCTTCATAAAATAGAATGAGCCTGTTGGGTAAGCGGCTTGGTTCTCGAAGACTCGGCTGTAATAGAATCGGTGCGATGCCCATCACGAAGCACAGCGAGAAAGCGCGGAGAGGCGGGCGGACAGATATATATGTAGACTCATGGTGTGTGCCGGACGATGCGGCGTGCGTAGGTGAGACGTGATCCTTTGATCCAGCGCCGACCTACGTGCGTCGACGGGCGCACGGCCGACCAGTATTAAACACGCTCGTTTTCGAGTTTACGCGCCGAATTCGGGCCCCGGAGAAAGGTCGTTACGGGGAGCGCTTGTTCGCCGAGGACGCCATGGGAATACGATACGAAGCCAGTGCGATCTCCACCGTCGCCGCCGATGAACCTCCGAGAGAGACAGAGAGACAGAGAGATAGAAAGAGAAAGAGAGAGAGAGAGAGAGAGAGGCCGACTGGCCAGGTGACGAGAACCAGCTCGATGCTAGATGTCACGCGATCGTGACCGTCATTTTAAGGCGGTCCACTTCGCTCGGATTCACGGTGAAACGAATACCGGGCACGTTCGCTCTCCAGCGGTGCGAGACGATGCTTGGTTAAATGCTACCTTCCTCTCCTAGCCAATGGAGCACGCCTCTATCGGAAGTCCAACTGTTCCATTGGAGAAACGCACGGATACCAAGGACTTGTAGGATGTAACTCCTGTAACTAACAAAAGTTTTGTATATTCTATAATTATAGTTATACATATAGCTTTGAATTAATTATTCATGGTGATTAAAGTAAGGCTTCTTGGTTGTTTAATTAATTTTCTCGAGTATAAGAACTTCGTAATAGAAAAAGAGCGTTCGGAAAATCGGTTACGACAACAGCATCAGTGATTAGCGTTAATATCGAAAATGGTCCATGATGGTGCAAGGAGGAGGAGGAGGAGGCCGAGTAAGGAATAAGGGTAGAAAAGCAATCGGGATATATCCATCCTGCGGACAAGAGGACCTGCTGGCGTGACTGCTAAGAGATTACTTGCTTGACCTAATACCTTCCAACCGCTCGCACGACCTTTTCCCCAGCGCACTAATCTATTCCAGCCTGAAGCACTATCCAAGGGATGCGTGTGTACCGACAACACCTCGACCTTCCAACAAAACTCTACTAACAAAGAACTCTCCAAGACCTCCCTTCAATCCAACTTCCACTCTTCTTAAAATTATTAATCTCCACTTCCCCATTACTTACAAACTGCAAGCACGTCTTAAAACCAATCGAAACTAAAAAAGGACTCAATATCCAAACACATAAATTCTTTAAAATCTAAAAACCAGAAACTGACAAGGAATAAGCGTACCAAAGAGTCGATTAAGATTCCTGCAGGTACCGGCAGCAGTGGAAGTAGTATGTGTACTATCTCTTCTAATCAGACGCGCTTAAACAAGTACGAGCATACGTATCCCGAGGATCGGTTCTCGTGGAGAAGTAGCAGCGAAGTTCTCTCTCGGCTGGCAAGAGCGTCGAGCAAGCCGTGTGGCATCGATCATCGTATCTACCGAGGCAATCGCGATGACGACGCCAACCGACGTCGTCGTCGTCGTCGTTGTCGCCGCCGGGTTGAAGGAGGCGGAGGCCTTCAGTGCGCGCACTGACTTCCCGACGAAGAAAAGTTACACGCGAGCATGCAACAACGATGGCCACACATCCGCACCAGGGTGGAATGGTCCCAGGGGAAGAGAGGAACTTGTATGTGTAAACCAGTGGCGAGAGAGAGAGAGAGAGAGAGAGAGAGAGAGAGAGAGAGAGAGAGAGAGGGCGCAGTAGCGGGTGAAGGGAGTTATCTTATCAGATCAGGGGCGGCTTCCAGGGCAGCTCAAAGTGCCAGGGTAACCGGGCGACACGACTCGAACGGACTCGAGCTAGGTAGCCCCTAGCTCTGCGAGAACAAGTGATTCTAGGCTGCCTCATTACCGTAATTAGCCCCGGGAACCACCGCGCTGATCTCCCTCCAGCATCTCCACCGCTCTGGAACCCCACCAGGCGCCTCCAACCCGGGGAATGACCGAGTGAGAAAGACTCGAGTCGCGTGTCCCAAAGTAAACAGGAGCTAACTGTATAGAATGATGCCTTCCTTTGAATTAGTTGTTTTGATTTAATATTTGTAATAGTATATTTAATTTGTGGAATAGAAATAAGAGTTGGGATATATAAAAATGTTTGTTTGAGGAAAGTGATTTGAAAGTAAGTGAAACATTCGGTTTATATACCTAACACTTATTTTCACATCATAGTCACCCTGGATGTCCGGGCGAGCTTTTCCTTGAACGATCTAATACCAGCGGGATGCTGGAAGCTTTCCACCTCCGATTCTATCTGATACCGTGGGTGTCTGCTAATGAGTGGACGCGAATAGAATAATTCCTGGCCTTTTTGCCACGCTACACAAGCGACCGCTCGGCTTGTCACGTGCCATTTATCTGGCCTGCGAGCGAGATAAGTCTCGCAAGCGTGTGTGTCGCAACCCGGCCACTGGCTGCCACGTCTCTATTTATAAATTGGCCGTTTGGATTCACTTGGCCGGCTGTCGCATTTCTCATTGGACGCTATCTCCTAGCATCGGCCTATCTTTCGCAGCATCGGGTTCCTTCGGTGCACTGCCCGCCAAGGAACAAGGGGATGCGAGAGGGGGGAAGTGTCGTTGGATGTTGGAAAGGAGCATAAGATTTTTAGAGTGGCAGAAGATAAGTAGGTCCCAATTTTTCGAGTCCTGACTAGAATCTAATGTGTCTCAATACTGGTAGTTGATAAGATCATCCGGATGACGTTGAATGTAATTAATAAATGACGCGCCGATTCTGACATGGCAATTGCTTTACGATCAATTGGAGCATCGTCGGCCGGATGTATCAGCGTGGGCATATCCCGATCATCATTGTACTCATCAACGTCGAATAGTGCGGGCGTCTACTTATTATTAGATTGCTGGTCCACTGTATTTATCTTTCAATAGACAATTTATTTCATAAGAAAATGAAGAATTTCAAAATCGACATGTCCTTTTCAATTCTGAGTTTATAATATTTTGAAATCTGGCAATAGCAAATGGCAAAGAGCAAAAAGGCGAAGAGGGCGGATGTTCTCCGAATAGACGCGAGAGTTCGTCAAGTCTATTTCCAGCCGAGTACTAGGACACTCTTCGAGATCTGCGGCAAGTGTTACATCATAAGCGCATGGAAGAACGCTCTAGCTTGATAGGTGGATGTGTGCGGGGTGTGGATGCGCATCGACAGATGCAAATAACAACGATGACGATTAGCGTCCGGCGACCCCGCGACCCCGTCGCTCCCGGTGGTCCAATTTGCGGCTGCTTTGTCCAATTACACGCCATTAGCCACTGTGAATACTGGACGAAAGAGAACTCCTACGCCTCTTCCCTATCGAACAACCAACGTTCCCTCAAGTTTTTGCTCTCACCTAGTCTTCAACCCTCTCGCGGCAAGCGTTCCCATCTAATCCTGGCATCAAGGCGCCCTAATTACCCTGACACAATTTCCATTGTTCCACAAGAAGAAGAGCAAAAAATGAGAAAGGCTCGTAATCAGTAAAATAGATCCTACGGTGTAATCCCTTGGTATAATTGCAGGCGCAATACCTAAGGGTGGAACAATTCTATAAGAAAAGAAGCGATTAGCAAATGAACACCGAAATGAAATACGTTAAGGGAAAAAAAGGAAGAATCCTGGCGCCGAATCGAATGAGCGATGCTACCCGAAGACATTTCCGTACTCCACTCGTTTCCGAAGGGGAGGTTAACTATTGGTGGGTGAATGGGAGAACTGGAGAAAGAGAGAAAGAGAGTGGTTAGTGATGGTAGTGATCGCGTATACGTCGGAGGTAAGAATTCCGGGAATTTCGGGCAATTTTAACGGCGCAGGCGCCAGGAGTCCGGGCGAGGAGTCCTGAATGAGCGGCTGGATATGGTCATGGGGGCCCACTGGGCTAACAAGGTGGGCCCGCCTCGCGTAATGACGGGTTTCGCACGGGGCCCCGCACTTATTGCCTGTTGTTTATTTTTAATCTTCCACCACACAGACGGCGAGAGAGCGGGAAAGAGAGAGAGACAGAGAGAGAAAAAGACAGACAAGCAGACAGTCGGACGGACGAGCGACAGAGCCGGCGATCGGGAGGCACAGTGGGCCCAACTACGTAGCGCGCAGGGGGCTACATCCGGGCCCGAGGGCCCACCTCCAGTGCACCGACTTGCGATTCATTAGTTTCATTGGGCCCGGCGACCGATTAACCAGCGATCTTCCCAATGCCAACTCGATTTATGACCCAACCGATACTGCTTCATTCATCGGATATAGCAATAATCGAATAAAAAGGGCCTCAATGAAAATGAACACATTCGTAACGATTATGTGACAAGTCGGGCAGCAGGAAATTGGCACTAGTTACTGGAAACAGTCTGATTGCTGGGCCAGTCAGAGACATTACGTGCGCGGTTAGAAGATGCCCCGGAACTGAATTATCCTCCTGTTGGTGTCCCCGTGCGTCTCCATTAGCAGCGTCCCGGAGAGGTCGCCGTATTCCTCATGGGTTGCGTGAGACGACCAGCCAAAGGTAATGGTGGCCGACGAAGGTATCACCGTTTAACGTTTCCGTGGTCTCGGGGCCCGCTCGCCCGGCCCGCTGCCGTTCCTTAACGACACCATGGGCCCGAGGATCAACGGCAACGTATAATCAACACATTTTTATGTCCCGCAGCGAAACTCGCCTATCTAGTGAATGGGCCTCACAGGCTTCACTGGTGGCGCGTCCTGTTAGAGATCCTCGCCTCCTCCGAAACTTTCGTCCTCGTCCGATGTCCTGGTGAAGCCTGGTTCCGTGATTCTTGAGTATTCTCCTCCTCGTCGAGGTTCGCTCTTCCCTCATCTCCACCTTCCATCCTCGCGCTCGCCAGTCTTCCACCTTTTTTTTTACTTGCGCCGGAGGAAGGGGGTGGTACCCCCGAGAAATTACTCGACCACCTTGGGCGCCAGCAGCAGCGGCCGTCGCGCGCCAAACCAGCCAGCAGCCTTCTCTCGCAATTTGCCAATCCGCCTCGTCGGACCCACCGATCGCTCATTTGCATTTTACGATTTTTCGAAGTGAAATTAACACGGCGCCTTCCACCCACCCTTCTACTCTTGACCAGTCTTCGCTTCGTGAGTGTTTACTCTGCCTTGTCTAGATCACCTTCGTCTGATTCTTATGTGAGAACCAGCCTTGTCTCTGGTACACAGATTTAGAAATTTCTGATTCTCGTTATTCTAAATGAGATTGACTCGATGCAAAGATCATTTGGTACAATTTCAATTAGTAGAATACGAGAAGAATAATCCCTGATCGAAGCAATGTGATCGAATTCAGGAAGGCAAGATCACCGATAGGCAACCGGTAATTCCTACCGATTTTTACAGACTCCTTACAACAGCTCAGAGGACCAACCTCCTCGTTTCCCAAGGTAGCAGTTCCCGATCATTCCGGGAAAACGAGATAATCGGATTCTTGCCACGACCAGAAGGCACTGAGCCATCCTCGTAAAATGCCTAACCACGACTTTTGCCGGCGTGTTCGCGGAAGTAGAGCAAACTGCTTCGAGCATCACCTGCGCTTCCACTTCTCCAACGATCAACCGCTTCCTCTATCATCTTCTCCTTTTCAACTAAATTATCAAACTTGAGCGATCGCTCCACAGACAAGATATTCCCTACGAAAGATTCTTAATTAATTTCCTAGCTAAGGATGCAGTTACTTCCATTTCTCCCGGAAGCTGTGATAGAGAGAAAGCGATGGGAGGAGGAAGTTGGTTGGGTAGGAGGACCAGTGAGGTTCTCTGAGGTGAGATAAATAAGGTTTCATCGCCACGAGATCCCTGCTCGAGAGAGCAGCGGTTCTCTGATTATCGTCTAGCTTAATAGCCAGCTGGTTAATAACATCAGTGGAACGAGGGGCGAGCGTCTTTTCCCTGACGATGTGAGGTCCGGCATTCGTGACCGGGCGAGCGCCTCCATGAGCGCGCCGCAACGAAGAATGAAGGGACCTGAGCTGAGTGCGGCCTCGTTACGCGGTAGTTACCTCGCCATTGGCGTATCTCTCTCTATCAGAAAACTCTAACTCAACTTCGCCCCCTAAGAATCTCTTCCCACAACCACGGCTACTGACTAAACGACAATTACCTTCGACTACTTAAACGTCTCCCACATTAACAATTTAAACAACTATTAATCTTAAATAGAAACCATATGAATACTAAAAGTCTGACTTAATATTTTATACTCTTAACCAAATATTACAATTTATATATTAACCCAAATTATGCCCACCCTGAATTCACTCACATATTGATAGAAACAAGAATGAAGAATAATCATGAATAAAATCATCTAACCCTGATTATCAGCTAATAAACAATAACCATACAAAATAATCTCCAAGGAAAAAACGTATCATTGTTGATTATAAGTGAAACTGAGTATAAGAGGACAAAGTCGTCTGACGAAGGATCGTAGCCGACGCCAGTGAAGGACCACCAGGAAGCCGCCACGCCCCCAGCGAGCCACGCTTACCTGTATGTACACGTTCACCTTTACGATCACAGAGAGGCCATAGCCAAGACGGTACGAGGGCTCACACAAGCATCGTACACACCTTCTCCTCATTGCAAATCCTGCGTTAGAGCTGCTGAATGTACACGTGGATATGCAGAAATGATTTGAACGGAACGCGCGAGCAAAAGGTGGCGGACTTCTGCCGGCGGGGCGAAGGTAACGTTGCGCCCCCGGGCGAGGAGGGTGCCAATGTCAGAATGAGAGCGAAAGAGAAGGGCGAAGGGGGTGTGGAGAGAAAGGGTTGTACAGAAAGGAGGGCGGCAAAGGGTGCCGGGTGAAAAGAGCGAAGGGATACGATGGCGCAATGGCGGTCGAAGGATTATGCAGCGAGTAGCACGCGTGCACGAGTCGCCCTCTAAATAAGCTGATATTTTACTCGGCCCTCCTCAAAAGATACTCTGGGATCAGCGCGGGAGGGCTGACTCTTCTCCGAAGAGTAGTGTCGACAACATAATCGCCGGGTTAGCGCCAGATTCCCACCGTGCAAACATCTTACGCCAACGCGTGAGACTCCAAAGACATTCCAACTTGCCTCCGGCTACTGGAGAATCCATGAACTTGCTTCTGAACTGGACATTATTATACGGATTTTTCAAGATTAGTACTTTAATGGTATCTTATTTTTATTAGGGATAATTAGAATTCTTCTATGGCTTAGTAAACCTTTGAAAAGGTCACTTTGAGATAAAGGAAGATGAGAGAATAGTACTTAAGAAAGTTCTTCAGAACGTATATGAAATGTATGTATGTTTACTTTGTGTCTCACAGGAGCATTGCGTGGGTCGACGGCAGGTGGGAAGGTCAAAGGGGTGTGGACTGCACTCTTCGTACGAGCGGACCTGTAATTAGAACAGACGCAACGTGGGTGAGTAAGTCTCGGCTGTAAATCAACTGGTACTCCGACGACGAAGGCCTCGGGACATCAAGAGGACCAACGAGAGAAAGATCTCTCTTAGAAGAGATTTCCTTCTTACTACCATAGTTCTCATCATACTAGAATCAGGTGTTTGTCAACCACTCCCAAACTCTTACACGTAAAACTCTCCCTTCGATATTGACATAATAAATCAACTGTCTTATCGAAGGCATATCAATTCTGGTTCCAATATTAATCCCAGCGTTAACCACATCGGATTGCATTACACTAGCGGCGCCATAAGATAATGTTAGGGAAGAAAAACGGTCGGGAATGGGATGTCGAGTGGTGGCGCTTGAAGGGTGGCCGAGAATGCGAGCACTCAGGGAAATACCACGATAAAGGCGCATCAAATCAGCCATAAATTCGTCACGGTTTCGATAAGCCACCACCACCCCCCATTGGCAATGGTGGTGGTGGTGGTGGTGGTGGACGATGGGCAAGCAAGGCACCCTGACAAATAGAGGGGCTAGAGAGACAGGAGTTAGGGAGGCGCTCCTAGCGAATTCATAGACGGATAGGAATGCGCAATATTGTCGGCAGTCTGTCACACATTCGATCCGCTTGGACTCGGCTTGTAGAGATGCTGCTATGAGAGTTGGGATATACCAGATGCGGTTGGTATCCAACATCACAGCATCCCTAGCTGGACCGAAGAGATCTTCTCTCGTTTTATTACGCGGATCCCGCGGCGGGCCGCAGATGTATCAGACAATAAACTACAGGCCGTTTCGGATTTGTGGACCGCGTATTAATCTTTCCGTATTTATGTCGGCTCGCTCGAGAAAAAGCGACGGCGGGATCCACGTGGAGGAAGCGAAAGACGAGCGAGGGGAAGAGCCAGAACTTGTCTCGGTCCTCACTCGGTGGGATATATGCGCGACGAAAGCATCGATTTCAGATAAAATCGACTTACGCCCTACACCAGCCGCCGGGAAAAAGGACACTCGCTTCTATTTGCTAAACGACCGGACGATCGTCGTCGTTTAAAAGGACGTTTCGTTATTGGCTTCACTTGTCCCGGCTTCGGCTTCTTCTAGCTTGCGTGGACGATCGTTCGGCCTTTTGTTCGCAGTGTAGACTCTCTCGTATGTGCACACTACTCGTCCTCCACCGTCCCCAGTATTCCATCGTCTCTCGATATCATGCGAGAACCTAGAAATCGCAATGAGTCTCATACTGGATACACGTACTCGAATGACCAAGATAGAACTTCCAATAAGACAAGCTTTATACCAATAATACACGAATCATTTTTAAACAGACTTCCTCGGAGAATCTTCTTCTGCTTTTCGTAAAGCAGGTGCAGATCGAAATTATGTTAATAAGCGTCTGAAATATTTCAGCTAACCATATGTTATCCAGTTGCACAGAAAGAGGAAGAGGAGGATACGGATGGTAGGTAGGTCGATTTGAGAAGTACTAATAGAAGCCCTTCACAGAAGCAACCTCACAGTAAACGATATTCCTCATCCCCCTCGAGCGCTAATCGTTTGCTGGCCCTTCCAGTCTGCTCCGAACGGAAGCCAATTTGTAAATCACGTCGATGAGCTCGAGAGCGAACCTCGAATTACCACGGAACAATTCGATATCCGTCACAGTAGCGCCTGCGAGCGTCGCTTCAATTATCGAGGAGGAATCATTGAGGAGTTCACTGGAGAAGAACTCGATCCGAGAAGGCGGGGCGAATGCTCGAGCAATGCCACGGCCATAATTAACATTGATTTTTCACCGGACGGTCACAACAGCCAGCTAAGTTAAATGGATGACAATTACACGGGGGCGAAGCTCTTTTACTGTTTTGCTCCCGATGCACCGTAGCCACGTATGATCGCGATTCGACGCGCAGTCGACACCTTTGCCAAGCTACGACAAGCATTTTCCTTTTTGCCCTGAGCGAGTCAACCCGGTTTTCTCCGTAGACTAGCAGAGCCGCTTGAAGAGTGACGGCAATGCTTATCCGTAGAAAGGCAATGCGCGCACACCAACCTGATGGTGGCGGGCAACGGGTGGCGATGGGAAAAAGGGCAACGCTTAAGGGCGCGTTCTGCGAATACCTGCACGAACACTCAGCAAAAATCAAGTTATCTCGCTCGTTCCGCCATCAGGGAACAGAGTTCCGCGCAATTCAGACTTTTGACGCCATTTGAATATTGTGGGTGCACACTGGGCTCAACCCCGAAATCATTTGGAGGGGATAAAGTGGGCTCAAAGGGTAACTAAGGGCGAGTGAGTTTCTATGTGTATGAGCATATGAGTTAGGAAGGGGTAGTCCAAAGTTGCCGGCGCCTTTGACCGGGCATCCCGTGGCGTGCGACATGCCTCGTCTGACCGCCATTTAGCGTGAACCTGTCCCCGACTCGGCCCAGTCGGGCCCCGCTTCTCCTGCTCCACTCCTCACTCTTCCAAAAAGAGATACACTCCTTTTGGTCCACGCAGTTTCGGCATCCCCGAGGAGACCACGTAATTTGCTCTCGTAAATGCTCTACCATTGCCACTACTGTGATTCAAGGATACACCTTGTCCTTCGTGGGACTTAGACCCCAATTGAACCAATCATCTTTTCTTTGGGAATTCTTCTTTTCTTCTATCATGCCAGAATTGTGATGCATAAGTTCTCTTCAACGACGCCCCCGTCACGGTTTTATTAATCCTTCGGTGGTGGCGGATATATTTTATAGCGGCGGCCACTGAATCGCCGGGAATGCGTCCGCGCGCTATTCATGAAACTGTAACCACGCGCGCTTTACGACCTTGCGAGAGCTTCGTGTTTACGATGAATGGCAGTCTGATTTTTACAAGGAGTTTCCACCGGGAAAAATTCTTGCACGCCGTACTAGAAACGTGTTGTACAATGCAAGCTTTATTCGAGATCCAATAAAAGCTGTTAACATCAGTCGACCAATTTTAATAGTTTCTTAATTCCTAGTTGAATTAATGTGAATGTAATATTAAATTTGTTTGATGTCCGAAAAGTACTCTGAGAACACTAGCTGATTCCACCCACGCAGGTTTGTCTCATCACTCGGTCTGCCAAGGGAGAAGGTTTTCGAATATGTGGTAGTAGCAAAGCCTGGCTGGACTATCAGTCGACTAGTGTTAGTACTCGTACTTGGCAGCGATGCTAGTAGTGGTAGGTCCGGAGTTATGTTACTGCCGGCCATAAACGAAATGAGAAAACTGTCCAGCCGCCGTTGAAAAATCCCTGCGGAATACAAATGCTTTGATTTTTTGATTCTTGCCAGACGCCTTTTTTGACCGCACCTAGTCGTCTCCCCCGCATCCCGGTCGAGATCCTCTTTCTCGAGCCGTTGAAAACTGGAACGCAGCGGGAATAAGTTGGTGAGTTAATATCCGGCCCCGCCAAAGGCAGCAACGGTGGTCTTCGCTCGCAAGGTCTCGCTACATGTAAGGAGTGTTTCCCAGGAGCATCCCTGAATTAACCAATAAATTAACGAGATCAAGATCAAGCAGCGGAGTACAGAAGTAGAAGAGAAAGAGAGAAAGAGAGAGAAAGAGAGAGGAACAAGATCGTCGAAGTCTTGGCGGCGGCGGCGGCGGCGACGGCGGCAGGAGCGGCGTCGTCGGCAGCAGCAGGAGCGGATCTCCTGGCTTTTCTTTCGAATGGTCGCTCGCAATTAATCTCGATCGTTCGCGTAGCATGGGCGGCAGGGGCCCGATCGTTAATTCGGCTGGGCCGGAGGCCCGGGGAGGGATGGGCCTGGTCTCGAAAGCGGTGCCCCGTTCCGCTTGTAAGAAGCGAACACGATGACATTCGTACGGGGCCGAGAAAACGAGTCGGGATACATGGAAGCCTACACGAGCGAACGAGCGGACGAAGGAAGGAGCGAGCGAGCGAACGATTCGGAATCAGATGTTATCTTTGACGAGGGCTGCCGATGGTGGGGAAGGCTGAGGGGCCCTTTCTCGGGGCCTCGCGCCAAGATACGGATCTCCTTGGCGCCACCGTCTCGGGGCCCTTCGAAAGGGCTACGTAAGCAGCCCTCGACGTCCAGCGGGGCCCTCTCTTCGCCGAGCTCTTCGGCCTCGTCGCCGGCTCCCTACGAAAAGCCGCATTTCGAACGGGGCCTTAAACGCGGTTTAAGCGTAACCGATACCCCAGCGGGGGGTCAGCACCGGCCGCCTTTTGCTCTTCGGCTCTTCTCTCTCCTTACTTACTTCCAAACCACCGAAAATTCCCCTGCGACCATTGACAACGGGATTTCACGGCAAGACGCGACAAACTGATTCCGGCGGGGACCTGTTTTCCTTTCCTCCCCTTTACCCCTCCTCCTTGTCCCTCTCATTGTCGGTACACGTGTCGCTTGCACCGCTACAGCCTTATCGTACTGCTATTGCCCAGGACAATTTTCCCTAAGGCCCTTTGTAACTACCTCTTTGACCCGCTCCCGAAAACGAATCCGGAGTATCCTCTACTTTTGTCGTTCCATTGATGCACTGATTCTGTAATAATTACTGGGTCTTTTACTCCAGGGATCCATTGAACTCATGTTTGAAGGATCGAATCAAGCAAGAAAGGTAGATGAATAAATGTCCTATTGAATGTTTCTTTATAGACTAGTTAGAATGCTTCGCTAGATCGAATGGTAGACTAAGGAGAAGGATTTACGGTTGGAGAATAATTCGAGGATATTCTTTCCCTATTTTTCCCTGGTCGAAAGGGTGGATAGTAACCAGCGGCAAAAATTACCGCAATAGGCTTATCGTGACCTTCCTAAAGGATTTCCTTGCTTTCGAGTGAATAGGGTCTAGCCATGCTAGCTGGCACGATAGTCGAGTGTAATCCTGATTCGAGTAAACTAGCCCTCCAGCGAATAAGGTTCTTAAGACCTTTAACAATCATCCTTCTCCATAATGCTTGGCAATCCACGTAAAGCGATTAACAGACAAGCATACAATGTAAGGGTAAATGTTGCAAATTGCATTAAGTATGGCAAATGCTTGGTTCAGAGTAGAAGGATCAGCTTTGTAAAATCAGAATATCAGTTTCTCTTGCATCAGTTTCTTGAATGGAGAATGAGGTCAAGGTTGTCGGAACGAATACGTGTCTCTTTTACAGGGAGCAAGAGAAATAAGAGCCCACCTTAATTCTGAAGGTGGAGCGGATAGCACTCGTGGATATTAGCAGGAAAGTGAGTAAAACGATAAGTCCAATCGAGGATAAAGGAAAGGGTAACGGGCCATTAGAGACACGAGCCTCCCCTTCTCCTCTTGGGGAGGAGAAATCTCGGCGCCAGGACAAGGTACACACGAAAACGCCCAGTCTCGGCAACATGACGTTGTAAATATTTTCTGTCATCGGTGAGTCTCTGGTCGAGGTTGGCTCTGTCTCCACCTTAATAAAGGTACAGCCGAGGCATAGGTACCTCTTTGGAAAGCGTGTCACCTGAGCCTAGTATCGGACACTGATGGTGCGGATAGCGGCGCTTTGTGTCTTTCGTCTTCCTAGCCGCGCCGAGAGATCACCGCTCTCTCAAAAGACCTGCCCTCGCCATTCATCACTTCCGCCCTCTTCTTTTCGCCGAGCACCGGCGAAAAAGTCACTCCGCAGATTCCACCTGCGAAGGGTGCGCAAGATCCTTTACAGGATCATAGAAGATACGTGCTATCTGATACGAAAATATCATTCTCTTTATCTAAGCTTCCTAAAATAAAAAATACAATAATAATTACTATCTAATTATTAAAATCTGTAATATTGAATACATTTATTTTATTTGCAAGTAGTAGACTTTCTTAGTCTATTCTAGGTTACCTAGAAGGAAAACGCCGAGGGCAACGTCACCGGTTTCAGTTGCTCCCTCGAGTGGACACGGGCCAGGAGCATTTACCTGGACTGTGGCGCAGTCGGATACCTTTGTCTTTGGGAAGTGACCCGGGGGATAATTAAAAAGCCGGGGGAGCGGCTGCGGGAGCCGGCGCTGCCTGAGGAAAACGTAGAAGTCGGTAAATCCGGCGGTGTCTCCTCTCTCTCTCTCTCTCTCTTTCTCTCTGAGCCGGCGGGGACACAAGATCGTATCTCGAGTTTACACCCATCAGCCGCCACCTCCCTGCGGCCCGCTTCATCCATCTACTTGCGTGTGTAACCAGTCTTACCTCACGATCTCTCAGACCATGGTGATCATCGCCGATACAGTCCTTCCTAGTCGCCCTGTTGTAAAAGCCGATGTTCGACAGCACTTGGCCCGCAAGGCTACACGTAAATATCCACGGGGACGCTGCTGGACCTGCAACACGCCTAGAGACAATCGGCTGGCCCTCCTCCAAAGCCAAAGACCATTCGAACGTACATCATCCTGTACACCCAGCAAAGAAACCCTCTTCCCTCCGAAAGCCTTGGAATTCGAGAGTCCAAACGATTCCCTTTTTCTCTTCACCCAAAAGATCTGCCCTCATGATTGTAACTCCTTTTAACGTTCCCACCGATGTTTTACGGTGTCGAGGGAAAATTAAGATTCGGGATGGCACCGCTTGCTACTCGACCAAAGCGGCGTGATGAGTTTATTAAAATGTCCGACCGAACTTGGTGCATCCACTATACGGGGCACTTAAACTGTTGAAAGTCTCTTGGTTATTCTTGTATGAATTTTTTCAGAGAGTATATGTATTACCAAGACAATTTTAATGTCATTTAATAAGGCGAGTACATCGCCATGAAATATTAATGGGCATTGAAAATAAGTGGGAAACAAAATGTATTCAATTTACTTGATTATACACATCATGTGAAATGAGCAAACTTGAGAGTAGTTATACTTTTTCTTACAGTATAAATCTTTATTCGAACTTTTATGAAGGCTAATGCGGAAGAGGAGAGTATATCTTTACCATGTGATTAATTAAAATGAGCCCTGTCATTATTGAGAAAGTAAACAGTTCATCCAAGACTGTTCGAATCTATCTTAAATGAAAGGCAGTGCAGAGTAATTTCCTAAGACAGGTGCATCTGAATCTTGAGTGTTTTCGAGATACTAAAGCATACAGTTCTCAAAGTCATTCGACAATGTCAGTGCAGGCTACGCGAACGACATACGACTGGCTGGCTTTCAACGAGTTCGCACGCTAGTGCCGAAATAGTGAAATCCTGTGATTGAGGAGTGCCGCCTGCTTAATTATACTCGCTCGTATTCGCCGAAAAGGGTAAGCGCGCCACTTCGTATGCGCGCTCGTCTAGGAAATATCGCTCGCCTATCGCTGTATGTGTGCCCGCTTTCATAAATTAAGCTGGCGGCCTATCACAACGAAATTCGGGCGAGTCGCTTGACTCGCCGTCGAATTAATTAGTCTGACGCCGCTAATGAAGACGGCCGGTTACTGCGCGCGCGATCCTCGACGTGTTCCCAAATGTCGTTTATCGGACTTTATCATTCCGCTACTGTATTACTGCAAGAGCGAAGAGCTTCTGGTAGTTGCGCCGCCGCCAAGACGACATATCTTCTTTCCCTCATTTCTTCATCACGGATATCACGCCATGAATATTCAATCAAGTCTCAATCTGTCGTTTTACAATTATTTTCATTTTCTTAATTATGCCTACCACATTGTTGATCGGAAAGTCTCGATAAGTACTTTTTGATCGGTGAAAGCGCGTTACAAGTCGTACTCTTATCCGACAAGTGAAAAGGTCGCAAAGAGAGTAAACGGCAGGTAAGATTTCGTCAAATTCCTGCTAGGTGGCTAATAGTGTACATTGTGCATTGGGTACTCGGAGGTGCTGATTTGTCATTAGAGTGGCTCGACAGTGGCTCGTTATTCCAATAATTAAGCCTTATTATATGATGTTGCGGCGCTCGTTATCTAACCGGTTTCGCCGATGCGCCGTGCAGATAAACTTATCCGTCGTGTAGGAGCGCTTGTAACGAATCAATTATATATGTAGACCTGGCCGCACTTACCGTCCGCCTTCCGCTTGCCCTCTCACTCCAAACGTTTTGTATTTCCTGCCCGATAAAAGGATACCATCAGGAGCCGCCTCCTCTCCTATTTCAAATGGCGTGAAAAGTGCCTTGTGCGCTCTACCACTTCGTGTTCCACATCCTAGACACACTGCGCCGTAGATAATTGCATCGTCTTCATTCTAGTCAGCCTACAACCGACAACGGAATGCTAGCTTTAATTAGAAACCCGACACATCACGATGGACCATTACGCCCTTAATTACGCGTATCAACCTTCCATTTGAGTTCTAGTTTCCAAAAGAGAGTTAGAGAATCTCTTTCCAATACACAATTCTACTCAGGCACTTATAAGTTCGATATTGTATACAATAAAGTATTGTCATTCTTAGATGTCTGTCATCGGACTAAGACATTTGATCTAATCAAGGAATGGTCGCTATTTCCGAGTGTTCGCATGCATTTATGCTTGAATACAAAGTGGCGGGCGCCAGCTAAAAAGAAGGTGGAGTGTGAGGGGTGGCAGAAGAGAGAAAGGGAGAGCTTGCGAGGGAGTTTAGGAGGAGAGTGTGCCAGAGAGAAAAACAAGAAAAGGGAAGAGTAGACTCTCCGTAAATCTTCCATGCGTGTAACTCTTCTGACGAGGAAGCCACGGTGGCGGCGCTCGCTCTCGTTGCGAGCTCCGGCGACGGCATCGGCAACTGCGGCGGTGGCGGCGGCGGCGGCGACGGCGGCGGTGAGGAGTTGTTTATGCTTTCCTGTGCAGCGCTTTCTGAAATATGCAAATCGCGAATTCGCATAATGGCGTTATCGCGGTGGGATGCCGCCGACGGCGACGACGTCGAGGAGATAGAGAGAAACCCTGGATCCAAGCGGCTCTCTCGCGCGCCTCCTCTCCTCGGAACATCAAACGACGCCCGCCACGACCAACTCCTCTCGATCCTCGCTCGCTCGCTCGCTCCATTGATTTGTCCCTGGGAATAAACAGATCGACGCACTGCACTCCTCTCACCCGACGAGTCTCCATTTCGGCGATAAATAAACCATCCGCGCCTTGGACGCCTCGTCGACCGCCGATGAGTCACATAAGGCAGATTTTGCCAGTGGGTATTCGGAGAACGAGGAATACCCTGCCACTACCCGGGTGGCACGAATATTTCTTGAGAACCTTTCAACGCCCATAATTAAATGATTATCAAGTCTGATTTTGGTCCAGTAGAAGTCTAATTCTTCTGAAAGAATATTCGCTCATTTAGCATAGCTCGAAGTTAATCATTAAATTGCGAGACGAGTCAGCTGAAGAGGAAGATAACTGACATTAGTATTCAGATGGCAGAGAGTAACTCGTTAGAATAGAATTGCCGAAGTCACCTCATACAAATCTCTTCGCACTACCTGTTTTACGCGTTTCCAGAGCGCTGCTATAAGTTTTACTCTTTCTCCCGAGAGGCAGCACATTCCCATAAGAGAGTAACAAGTCAATGTACTGCTTTTCGAGGGTTTAGCTTTAGAGAGAATCGAATGATACATGGCAGAAGTGTCTGGATTAGAGATTCACTGTGAGAGAATGCGGAAAGAGGAGAATGGAAAGCTGGAGTTGAGGAAGCCGGCGTGGTGTCTCGTGCAGGTCGGTGGTTACTCTCGCTTTATTATTATTTTATTCGGATGCTCTTCGCCGCAGCTCGTTATACCCCATAAGCCACCCTCTGTACCTCTTCCGTCTGCATGCCACATTCGCCCGTACATGACAGGCTTCGAGGCCTCTCTCTCCCGCGCCTCCGAGAGAACAACCCTCGCTCTACGACGCCAAGTCGTAATCCCCTTTTTCCTAGCCGCCCTTAACAGCCGCCCGAGAGAAGTTAACGCGAACAGCGACAACGGGGTTGTTAAAATTTAAGGTTTCCGACGACACGTCGTTCCTCCTATAAATTCTATTATTTGAAATAGTCCTCTTTTTTCCTTGCTTTTATTGTCGCACCACTACCCGCAAGGTAGCACCACCCCCCGTCCGATCTAATTATCGAGCACCTTTGGTTTCATCCGATTGATGATCGGTGCCTGCAAGTTTTCCTATCTCTTTTCCTTTCTAATGACATACAAGTATGAGTTTGACATGTTTTATTATATATTTGTTGGGTTCTTAATATATTCCGAATATATTAGTAGTACAGTTTTTATTCTGTTGATTTTAACCCGAAAGTTTGTCGTTTTCATATTGCGCACTGACTGCCCAACTGTAGCATGTGCTGCCATCGAACGAGTTCAAGTATAACTTATATCTCAATTTGAAATCGATAACTGCGTCTTTGTGATCGTTAAAATTGTCGAAGGATATGAATAATTTCAGTAAAACGGGGGAGAAAGTATTGAATCGTGTTGATATTGATACGGAAGATTTTGGAGTTTGATGGGAGTAAGACATTTCAAACATAACATTTCAGTAGTACTTTCGACTCTTTATTTTTCACTTTTATCGCAGTATTATTGGAATGTTAAACAGAATCAACGCTCCCTAGTTAGATAATTATTCGCGCGGCAAATAAATGACTCTTAGACCCTGAACGAGAACGATCACACAAGGTAGAAAAGTCACGTCTATATCAATGATTTCATTTCCATTGCTCGAGCAATCTTGAAGTCGATCAAGAATTGAAGTGCTGTCAAAAAGTGAAAAATCGGTACTCGCCCGCTTGCGTCTAACGACTCGCTCTCTCATATAAAAAAGTATGTAGTACTGTTTCGTTCTTGGGTCAACAAATGTGCAGTATACAGAACAACGTGCGCACTACCCAGTTTCTATACGGTATTTGTTTTCGGCGCAATTATAGCTACTAGTTAAGAATACTATAAATCCTCGGATCGTTTGGGACGAAGGGCACCTTGAGTCCTAAGGGAATCTATGATAGCTTGGTCTAAGAAACACAGTGTCTCATGAATCATTTACTAATCGGTTCATTCAGAAACCTCTGATGGAGTACTCGCCTCAAGGTACTCTTCTATGTAGAGGACGTGGAAACATAACTCATTAGGCTCAACTCTCAAGATCGTTTAGAATCTTGCAATCTCTCAATCACTCGATCGCCTGTTCTCTTCACTCTCGCACAGTCGATTACAATAATTCTCGTCGTCTCGTTGCAGTAGAAAACTCCTCGTACACGCGATCTTTCCGAATGTATCTCGCTGCCGCTATTGCTCGACAGAAAAATAATTTTCGCAAAACGGTCAAGACGATTCGTGGATCCTACGACTGAGTGGGTGTGTACGTTACGTGTGCCTCGAAGAAAAGGTGTAAAAATTTACAGAGACTATAAAAATAATGTGTCGTCTAGCCATTCCAGAGCTTTTTACAGAAGTTTACAGGATTTCATTTTTCTTGTGCCCTCTCGGTATCGAGAAAGTTCTCGCTACTCGTGTAGTACTGTATGTAGGAGTAAGCAACAATACGGGGTTAATACTGCTTGTTGGTTGGTGGATATCCTCGTACAATGAACGTCCCTCGCTTTCCTGACACGCATATATAGTTCCATTATCCAATATCATATCCAATTCGTAATTACTCGTTCGACAAATTCTACGGGGGGGGCGTGAGTAATAGGCATGTACATACGCTTCATTTAAATTTTCGATCTGGAAAACTTCCAAGGATTCGGGTAACTTGAATTGATTTGATCAGAATATTAGGAACTGTTGAACAACACACGACAAATATAATTTTAACGATGCAATCGCATCTCACAAATATTTATAGTGTTTTCAGTACTCGAATCTTATAAAGTAGAAAGGTATAATTATTTAATAACATTCCAATCGAAGTGCGTAGTGTTCTAGATTCACTTGGGTTCGCAATAACAGTAGTACATGCCGGTATTGAAGCCATGAGTACAACTCGGGTATATCGTGCCCTACATAAAGTCATTAGCTTACTGCACGTATTGTCCATTCAAATAGAGTCTGAAAGTTTCTCTTTTTTTTGATTAAGTAGTGTATTCAGAACGTCCTTTGAATGATCGGTAAATATTTCCTCTTCCGCTCAATTAAGAGCTTGAGTGTTCGGGGGTTATCTCTTAATTGTATTCCATTATGCTATAATATGAATTCCAGTATCTGTCGTTAATAGGCAGCTCGAAAACACCATTTTTTGTATCACAGATAACAAACACTTATATTTGGTGCAAGAAATTCGCGAGCAAGCAATAGAATTTTCATTCAAAATTGCGTAAAATCTCATTTCGCTCTATTGACTGTGGAATTGAGTAACAATAGAGAATTGAACTTGTCAAACGGGATAACAAATCTACAACTCTTACGAGCACACTATAGAGAGGCCTTTAATATTTCGATAGCAAAGTCCATTGCAACAGGGAAAAGATTAAGACCGACGTGCTACCTATATGAAATCGTATTAATAAAACAGGGAACGCGTCATTCCGAATTAGATCGTAACGAAATAGTAATATCAAATTTTAATAGTATCAAAAGAACTCTCGCTCTCTCAATCTCGCTCTTTCTCTCTCTCTCTCTCTACATTATTCATATAAAGCTTCTTTTACTGTTAAATATATATCAGTGTTTCGAACGTTGTGAACGCTGTAGTATATATACAAAATTGTATGTACATTTATTATATTACACACATGATGCTATGCTATCACCATTTATATCTCTGTTATATTACACCAGCATCGCCCGGTTGGCCAAGTAAATGACAGGCAATCCAGTGTGATGCTGCGATTTACTTGTCGACCGACGACGAAGGTATTATAAAATATAAATAATGTGCAACAGATTAATATCCAGTAGAACTTTACAATTCAACTGCTAAACGGTTGTAGGAATTATCTCGTGTTTCGCGAGCCGAGGCCATAACGAAGATATAAATGATGTCTCCAAATATACATATGTATGTCGATAGTCTGTACATGCACATACCACCATTTGACATGTGAATAATATTTTACAATACGATGTACATTGATAATCGGGTGGAAGGTTGCCCGTGTTCTTTACATTCTATTCTACAGAATAAACTCTACAATAATGTTCACAATCTCTAGGAAATATACGTGGTAACGTATCTTCATAAAATAGAGTTGCACCAATCGTTCTGGCGTACATCGTCCAGAGCGCACTGTATAATAATTGTACGTCCATGTCAACGGCGTGTTTGACACGACCGCGGCGAGAACACGCATTATTTTTTAACGCTTCTCAAAGTCACGAATATTATCTTGGATGGAATGCTTTGTTAGTCTTATCAATTACATTACGTCTCAATGCATGAAAACCACGCGGCAAGATCTTTAGGAATGTGCCGGTTCTCGGACGCGATTGTTGTTAACACGTGCGATTCGCCGGTACTCGGTGCGGGATAATTAATACTTCTTTTCTATATAGTGCTTCTTTTAAATACTATTCATTATTACGCGGTAACACGAACTCTTCGAAACCGCGGGTTCCTCGCGGTTAAACTAATTAAAAAATAAAATCGTTAAACGCTTACGTTTTAAGTTACAAAATAAAGAGATCAAATTAGTAGTGTGAGATTCGTTTCGTTAAATTAACAAAATACGATGCAGAAAGAATTCGGTGCTTTTATAAAGCCGTACTTTCTATCGGCGAAGCAGAACGATTGGGTGTATAACACCGTTCAGGAGTATGGCACAGGTCAGGTGTATTCCTACCGTCTCTTAATTGAACGAAGTCTAATTCCGCAAAAAAGTCACTCTTCATAGTGCCAACCGCGCTGTCCGAACCAAAGCTGTCTTGCCTGCATAAATCGATATTCTTATACAAACCACTGTATTCGGCGAGGGAACCAGGCGCAATCTTGTAGTCATTCTCGTAAGTGGTCTTCACTCCTATCACAGGCCTCTTCGAATAATTCGACTCCAGGTTTATGCATTCCCGAACTGGTGGGTTGACAGATTTGTCAGCAGCATCATTATTTGTCTCATTTTGTTGGGCAAAGATACACTCGTCATTCTTCAACACACTCGAATTGGAGTACACACTATCTGCATAGTGCAGTGCTGAATTATTTCTTCTAAAACTACTGCTCTTACGAAGGTCATCTCTCTTCAAAGTGTTGAAAGGTGAATACTCTTTGCACACGCCATCGTTTGACTTAGCTGTGCAATCTAATACTGTAAGGCTCCCTTGTCTGGATAAGATGCTTCCAATATCTGACACGTTACTCTCTTGTCTGGATACTGCAATCTTAACTTCGTCCCTCTCATTGGATGCCATGATGTCTTCTGACTTCTCAGGCAATTTTGGCGATGATGGATTCTGTACAGATGTACTTGCTTCGGATGATTGATTGCTTTTTTGAGAGAAGGCATTCTTTGGTGTTTCCTTGGTTGGAGAGATCTTTGTTCTCCGTAAATACGATCCTACCGTGGATTTCGGAGTTTCAATGGAAACTTTCTTTGACTCAGAGTCACTTGGAACACTGATTATTTTTGTTTCCTTTTCCACAGCAATTGACTTCCCGATCTGCTTAAGATAAGAGCTGACGCTATTCGCATCGGGTATTTTAAACACACTCTCTAATTTTATTTTTGCAGGCGAACCAACAACAGGACTCTGTTCGTTTGATTTTTCCGCAGGTTTTGGTGTCAAGTTATTAATAATCTTGTACGAATACTTATTGTCGATACTATGTTCCAATGGAATATCAGAGAAAGAGCAGGGGCTCGTTTTGCCGACATACTTTATTTTTTCAATAGCAGGCAATCGACTTAAAAGACAATCAGTCGGTTCATTCCGTTTCAAGTAAGCTTCTTGTTGACCATAATCATATGTTCTTGAACAATCAGTAGGCGTCTTTGACTTTACATTTTGCCTCATAAATCGTCCATTATAGCCAGACGTATCAGGGGTCACAGACATATCCGACTTATCGGTGGTTTCTTTCGATCTCGAATTTTGCCGCGAATATCGACCGACACTAGGCGACGATTCAGACGATTTACTATTTTGTCTCGTATACCTTCCTCTGGGATTTATCACCTCAGGCACTTGAAGCGTATTACTATTATCTAGATTACAATCGCGCTCTAATGTACTATCCTCACAACAAGCAAACCTTTTCTTTTCTTGATGGACTTGACCTTCCTTAATAGGCTTTAATTGAGGTACAAGTGTTTCGGGTGTTGTTGACTCACTAGTGCTCGGACTTGGTCCGGTGTAGTTTCTGATATCGTGCTGTAGTTCTGACGGTAGCTCAACACCGACCGATAAGTGCATGGCTAAGGCTTCCAACCATACTTGCATAAGCTCAAATGGTGGCCTTTTGTCCGGATTTAAATCACAACAGAGAAACGCGATTCTATAAAAAGTTTCGGGACAATTGGAGCAAAACTTTTCTTTAAATACATTTTGATTCAGGCCGAAGTCCGAGGACCGCGGTAAGTAATCGGGATCCGCTTGAACGCGGCCGATAATTTCGCAAACAACTATTCCAAAACTAAAAATATCGACTTTTTCGTCATATTTATTGCCTTTCATCATTTCGGGTGCCATCCAATATGGATTTCCCACTACTGTATATCTCTTTTTTCGTTCCTTCTTCGAGGTTTTTGCTTCCCCATCGGAATGTCTATTATACTTTCGGTTGTCGGGAGAATTGCCATTCTGTATTATTCTAGCCAACCCGAAATCCGCGACAACCACAGTCTTATCTTCGCGAACGAGACAGTTATGTGAATTTAAGTCTCGATGAATGATGTTCATGGAATGCAGATAAGCCATACCAGCGGCGATATCTTTCGCGAACGATGTGCGCTGTTCCCATGGTAAGGTCTCGTTTGGATCATGCAGCAATGCTCTTAGAGTTCCACCTGCTATGAACTCGGTAACCAAATGAAGTTTCTTATCTTTATACAGAACACCGATGAACCGCAGAACATTGTTGTGATGTAACGAACGTAATACCGCAACCTGTCAAAATTATATAAAGTAACATTTTTCGAACTCTGTGGTTGCGGTTCCAATTGCTATATTGGTTACAAACTAGTCTGGAAGCAAGTACTACTAGCAATGATTATATAATCTTACCTCCTTTAGGAAGTTCTTCTGTGCTTCTTCATCTACCCTATAAAGTTCTTTTAGCACCATTACTTCGTTCGTATCTCTATGCGTGACCTTAAATACTTGTCCAAAAAAACCCTTTCCGAGCAGCTCCCCCTTTACCAGATCGCTTGCGCGGAATATTCTTTGATTCTTTGGCTCAACCCGAAAGGACCTTGTTCTGCTTAGGTCACAGGTGGCATTTGTAGGGGGAGATCTGTAACAAGAAAGAGAAATTGATCATGATCCAATTATTGTACAAAAACGCGAGAACCTGATTTTTTTTGTGCAATCGTACCCGTCCAATAGTCGCGACATGGAACTACTTCGTTCTTTATGCATAGGATCCCTAGTCCTTCGTAATTGTCTACTTCGTGTCCCACTAATGTAGCCCTCATCACGACGTTTAAATAATCGTTCTTTACTCTCCGGACTTGTCCTCGGACTTCCGACCGAGGTTAACATCGCTGGAGACGGAGATGGAAATGTAGGGCGTTGTGGCACCGCATCTGGATCGTGTTCGATGGTCAACTGCAATAGACATTACATTTTGTTTGTTAGTTGATGGATGTACAACGTGTAAATTATTCAACTGTTCGACTATGTCTTTTTGAATTTATATTACCTGTAGAACTGTATCCGAATATTGTATTAAATTCTCGATGCTCTCCACTGGTTGGTCCTTAACAGGTGTTCCATTTACTTCCAGGATACGATCGCCGATATGTAACGATATGAGATCATTCGGCATATTCAGTCTGCAACATATTTTTCAATGCGATCTAGTAATCTGTAAACTGCTTTCTCGCAACGCTCATGCAGATCGTTACGTGCATTAATTTGCGTTTTACAAGAGCACGGAATATTGGACGTATGTACATAACGCAACAGAGTACGGATGAAACGATAGTTAACAATTGGGTGACACTTGTTCGGATACTATTAACATGTACAAAACACACAGATACGGAACTAAATATGTGCATCTTCGGAAGCACACGTGTATAAACAAGAGGATATATTTATGCCGATCAAGACCAGTTGTATACATTCCTTAAAGAACGATCGCTGATACTCCCGGAATATGTGACGATAGATAAAATACCGCATGCTACAGACGTGATAGTAATTAAAACGGGAAACAACAATGCACAAAACTAGAATGCATTAAACTAATCTATTAAAATCCCATTGACCCCTGTGGTATGCTGTGTGCTGTGGAAGAGTCAGTACATAAGATAACACTGCATAGTGTTCCCCAAGCGTTTAGATTAGTATTGCGCATTGTGTAAAACAGCTGTAACATATTACAGTATTATCTGAACACAAAACAATCCTGCTTTGATAAAATGACCTTGTTTTACGTGCAATTACATGGCATTTTTTAAAAAAAAGACACATTTATGTTTAGGTACACGTATTATTTAATGCATATTATTTGGTATGCTGTACCTATAATTAGAGAAGTGGCAGCATAGCCTAGATAGAACCTCCATCACAGAGGCCAGCAGCTTACTGATCTTTCCATGTACATTTCTCATTAACCTGCATTTTAGTTGAATGTTATTAGCAGCTATACATTTATCACTTCTTATATACCCATTAGAATATCTATGTATGTGCCGTGGTCTCCAATTTTATCAGTATTTAATTAATAGCAGAAAAGTGTAGAACTCAAGCTCTTATGTTAAAATATTGCGTTCCTTTTGGACGAATCGCCACCCAAAGCAAAATTACATCAATCCCATATGCAACTTATACGGTACATATGAATTTTTATTAAAATGCTGTCAATCGTGTAAACAAGCATATTTGCCAAAAAATCAATAGTAAATGTAAAACTAATAGATTGCGTGGATACCGCATATACATACTCTGATATTCTTAGTAGTGCTCCACAACTCCTTGGGCTGGGTGTTGTATCCAATGTCAATTTAATCGCTCTCTGCTTGTCAGGCTCGTACGTGCTTGGGGGTATTTCCACTAATCTGATACTGTGAGGTTTTCTGACGAATGGATAATTGGCTGTCCTACTGATGGGCTGCATTTGCCTCTTGTAACAAACTCCGCAATAGAGCTTAGAGCGCTCAACAAGAGCATAGCTCTCTCCATCTCCGATAAAAGCCCCGCAAGAATTGCAGGCAAAACATTCTGGGTGAAATTTGTGATCACCTGCCAGCATGACAGGACCTGTAATAATTTGACCACATCCTTGGCAAGCCTCTCCATAGGCTGCCCAATAATCGTCTCTACAAAAGAGCAAGCCATCCTTTTCAAAGTACCAGGATGAAAGACCAATATCACATGCAGAACACCTGGAATGAATCAAACATCCAACATAAACATCATCGTAAATTGACAGTGATAAATGGGATATACTTTGACTGTGTTTACCTAAAGCAATCAATGTGCCATTCCTGGTTGAGAGCTTGTATGAATTCGTCATCATCAATTGCGTTAAGGCATCCGGCGCATGTTAGTGTTCCTCCAGATTCCCCACCCCCTGGGTCTAGAACGAACAGAGGCAAACCATTAGAGAAAACAGTTATGATAATCAGACTTTCTCCACATGACACATTTCATTCTGCAGTTTCCTTGCCATTCACCACAAACGCTCATTCACTCAGCTGAGATCGAATTCACAGAAGCTTTCTCACGCGTATTACATACGTCTTCCGAAATCCGACGAGGCAGGCATTGCCTGGTGTTGTCAAATGCGACCGCCCAACTAACGTTCCCTACTAACACAGTGACGCGACATGAGTAACATGACATTAGAGTGCGGCTAGGAAGGAAACGTGATTCACGACTGACACTCGGGTGACTGCCGTGGATGCAGTTATCAGCCCAGCTGACAGTGGGAAACAGGCTGACGAGGGAATCGCGACATGTCAATGATGAAGACAGCGATTGGCATTGCTGTTGAATCGTAGCTCGGTCGAATTTCAATTTCGGGCAATGAGGTAACGGCTTGTATTCAAGGGAATGCGTAAATAATGCGAGAACGAAAGAGCGTGGGCCAAGAGGCTCGGGTGGCAGGACGCCCACGCGACAACGCTCAACGTCGACCAACCACGGAGTATCGTCGTTCTATTGTTTCGATGTCTTACGACGAAGGATTTTCCCTTTATCTCTCGATGCCCCACACATGCTTTCGTTCACACTGGTGTTCATACATTATCAAGAAAAAAAGACGTACCGTTTGATGAAACTTCATCCATCACAGCATCTAGGATTGACACACTCCCACTCCTCGTCTCGGTCACGGACTACCAAGGCCAGAGAGTTGGGTACCTTGGGTACCATTGGGAACCATACCTGGTTCGCCATTTTCAATTCTTAGCGCGCGAACTTTTAAAATGATTTTTGAATTCTTGTAGAGTGTTGGAACGATGTTCAGTAAAGTCAAAGTGCATACAGTATTGTCAAAAGTGTTGCCCTTTATTTGAAGTAATTTGGAAGAAAGCATTTTGGTCTTGATATATACTACATAATTATAATATAGCTTATTTAATAATGAAGCAGAGTACATGCATCGCTTAAAATCTTACAGTAATTATAATTTCTATAGTAATCTAGACTTAGATCATTGAGCAAAATCGTCGAATGTTTCTTGACGCTGTTGGATAACTTAAAACAAGAGTATTCGGGATATGTATATCATTTGTTGCCTCAATATGGTACAATAATTAATTTAGAACCTTATTATTGCTTTCGTTAACTTTGAATTCCATCGGACAATTGGTCCCGCGGGTGTTCGATTACCATTGCTTCGTCCAGGATACATAATACGTCTTCTGAGTTATATATCCTATCAGTAATTATTCTTGACTAATGCAGGACGGCTTTTTATGCCATTCCTACTCAGCCTCAAGCTTTGCCACAGCGATCACAGTTATAAAGGAAAACATGACTATTAATTCGGATCAACGCAGATACAAGCGCAGTAGATATGGAAGATCAAGAACTCTGACGAGTCGTAAGTACAATATTAGTAAATCTAATTAGGAGGAGCTTGGTAAAGTACCAGCAAGTATAACGCCTTATGCGGGAGACTCTAACTTCCTCATTGCTACAATATGCAAGTGCTGTTAAAACTGACTATCGATTTATTCACTTTCTACTTGAAACTTTCGCTCTCGCCATGCGAGCGCCGGAATTACAAAATATTATGATAATATATCTTCGATAGTATTGCTTTAGAATTTCGCTCAACTCAGTGGAATCGCCAGACCAAGAAGTGGATTCTGAATCATCTACAACCTTTTTGTATTGCTTCTTACTAATACATTAATTCTCATGCATTTGCTTCCTGCATTGCATAAACAAGGACGACAGGAATATAGTTCAATCTCAATGAAAGTCGCTTGCAGAATCCATATTGCTCCTTGGCCTTGTGCATCTCCAACCGTGCGCATTACAGATCATTGCAAATATGCAACGCCGAGTATAGAACTTGCGCGCAAAGGCAATGATACATTTCTGTTGCTTCATAAAATCGTAGAATCTAGATGTTTCCAGAAATGGCAAAGTTCGGATAAATCGTTCGTAAGAAAACCACTTCTCGGACAAAAGCTAAAGTTTCGCTTTTCCAATACGGATGATTGAATCCTTGGCGAGTGCATTCACTCGGGTAATGCACCACGAAGGACACCAGCCAACACGGAATAATATGGAAGGTCCTTGTGCCTTTATAATCGTGTTTCTTTTCGAGTATTCTTCCTGAGGTTAACTTAGCTGCTGTCATAGGCTATTCTTGCGTTTCCTTGGCGCTCCCCTCGAAATAAACCACTGCACAACGACGTTTAAATCATTCTCAATGTAATCGCGCTCGGCCTTTGCTAATTCCAAATGCCACGTTGCGTTCGTATCTTTGGTTTCGACGATTTCCGGAATCAACAAAGTTGCTGATCTAAATCTTGGTTGTACAGTATTGCGCGGTGTGTCGTTTATAATAAGGACTTAGATGGCTCCTCTTCTCCGTCGCACTCCGTTTAGCTAATGCATGTCCAAGCGCATCAAGGGAACGTACTTATCGCTCGGACGAAACTTGTACTGAGAGCACAGCTTCTCAGACTCCGCCTCTGTATAGCCGTTTCTGTAATCAATCATTACAAGATCCCATTAGAAAAATTATTTATTCATCGATCGAGAATCAATTAAATCACCGCCACCGGAAACACTGTTATAAACCCTTTAAAACCCTGTTATATACACTGTTATAAACCCTCTTTATAGCATTGACAACCACCACCAGTTTGGTCTTTCAAAAAGCTATAAAAATTAGTATGAAAAACATATTTACGAAAAGGCCTTCTCAAGTGCCCTCGATCGGATATCTCTGTGGTCTGAAAATCGAATGAACTGCGCCAAAGATCGCTTTAAGAAGCGTTGCTTTATGACCGTAACGAAAGATTTTCGGCCGGTCGATGTCATATCGAGGCGAATTGTCCCAGTACGCGGAGCAGCTAAAGGAATTCAGTTACCATAATACTTTATCCTTGAAATCATCAAGATTTATTAAAAAAAAACCGTGTTTCTCATAGAACCTTGGAATCTCACCTTTGCCATTGAGAGCACGGTCGGCGTTCTTTGAAGCAGGTCACTTGGATGACATTGAAGAAGAGCGCTCCAAGGGTGTTGGCGACCTCGGTGTTAAGGTTTTGCAAACACCTACGGAACTTGGCATCGCAGTCACAGTAGGATCGCGTAAAGGGTGAATTATTACAAATGCCATGGATGCATTGGTGAGGCGATATTGTTAGAGGACAATGATCATGCTCTCTGCAACAGGCATCCTCGGCTGAATGTTTGCCCAGATCGTCGTATGACTCGGCAAGGGTTCCTGGACCGCACCACTTCGTTCCAGGATAAATCAACCCACTACCTGGTGCTTGATCCTGTCCAGGAACATACGATTCTTAATTTCAAGGCAATTTTTGTCATTGGAAGAACTTTGACTTCTGCTTTACCGTTCCTTTCTCACGCGATGCTTTACAGGTCTCAACGAGGTCCGCAACTAAATTGCTCGATATCTGACGGACTCTCTTTGGATCCGCGCCTAGCATCATTCTCTGGATGACGCCGCGATCATGGTACAAGGCACAGAAGGGTGCGTCTGCATTCAATTCGACCATCCTGGACATCGTCGTATCCGCCACAAAAACACTGGCTCTGACATTGTGGATGACAAGCAGCGGCAAAAGCAAGCAGACAGCCGCATACATCTAAAACATAATTCGTCTTTTTCGTCGCTCCAAATTTACTAATTGGAGAAATTCAAGTTTTAGTACACTGGAGGATTTAAAGGGATGATGTTCACCCGGTGAGAAAGTACACAGAAGGAAGCAGAATAATCGAGCGATACAAACTCAGACCTAACGAGAATGGATTACGTTACGTGACAGAGGACAGTGGGACGTTTTCTTTCTTACTTTGACATTCGCCATCGCTCGTTGAGCGTTGAATAAAACAGTCCAGCAGGAGTTCCGGTTAGTTTAACGAACAAACTGAGGGGTGGATTAATTAAGGCTCACGTCAAGTCGTATTGTACTCTTCTCCCATTCGGACTGATTGACCGCTGGACCGTTTAAACAAACTAGCCGCACTTACTGTTCCTACGTCGGCCCAACTGTTACTCCCTTAATTACGATAACATTAAAGCTCTTAATTACAATAAATATCACTCGTCAAGATGACGAGAGAAGTTTAGAGAAAATTACTGTTTAGTATTGTTTTAGATAGAAAAGAGACCGATCTATTTTAGTATCAATTTATCTAAAGAAACACTCTGTTAAATGATCTAAGACGTTAAGATCGTCGTATCCTCGAAGTACCGTGGCAGAGGTGCGACTCACGACTGACGGTGCTTCACCTTTCCCGAGAATCATTCCCAAAGATTCTGTCAGGGACGAACAAGCCCGCGGCTCGCCTAAGATAAGACGCAAAGACAAACGTCGAAGGTTCTTCACCGGGTGTCCTTCTCCAAGCATATCCGCGTCGTCCAGAGCACTTTTTGATTGACCAGTCTCTCTCAGGGTACATGTAATAGATCCCACCTGAATCGGGTCGAGCCGCTCACGAAAGTACGATCTCGAGAGCGATGAACGACCTTCTCAATCCTTGTAAAAGTCCGAAGTCATGGCTCTACGATCGACTGGCTTAAATGTCTTTTGAATGCGGTCCGAGGACACCTTCCATCATTCGCAACGCAATTTTCAAAATCGCGCCCACCAATCGATTTCTTTGGCAATGCTCTCTGAGTAATCATTACAGTTGAAATCTTATTTATCCTAACTCGTTATGATTAAGTAAAAGGGGGTTGAATATATGATGATAGTGTGTTAGATATCATTAAATAATTAGATGACATAGGGGATTGGCGCTAGGTAACGTGATCAAGATCGATATTAGCCAATACGAATAACCAGGCGTGAATTTAATTCGATCAGTCTTCCCACAACGAAATCAACGATTATCTCGCCCCAGTTTAGGGGCGGCGGCTCTCCTGAAAAGCGTGTCGAGTGGAATTGCCCTCGTCAAATTGGTTATACGATTTGCGCAAGGTATATCTGGGTCAATGGGGGGCCTCTTGATGAACTTGCCTCTTGAACCTGTAACGATTTGCGCCGTGTGGGTCGGACAATGAGCTATAAATGACAAATCGACACGATCTGGTGACGCGACAACTTTGACCCACCTATGCTATCATCCTGAGGGTCATCACGCATCATAAACTGTAATTGCACTCTCTCGTTGGATAGTCAAAACCCTCACGGAAAGTCAGACTCTCCGAGATCATCGCTTCTTCATGTACATCGAATTAAAAGCTATTTAATGACCAACCGCCTCTCGAGACTGACTTTCGCAATTCCCTCATTTCACGGATCTCTAACTACGACTAACACTGTCAAACGATGTACTTGTATACCAAACACTCGGTAATCGCGTGAGAAAGAATGTTACAGATTAAAGAGAGTTTCGCAATGAATGATTTTAATCGAATAGGATAAATATAGGGTCCGTGGTTGACCTGGTGGATGATGCATCATCAACTCAACTCTTTCGACACTTCGTCTCGAAGATGGATTCACTGCGGTGTATAACAGGACTGATGCCAAACACCTTTACTGCCGGAATCAACGTTTGTTATGATAGCCGGGTCGGACTTAAATCCATGAATTATCCTGTACAAATCTCTCGGCACGCACGTGCAATTGCAACTCTACAGACGCGGTCCCAAGGAAAGCCACCCTCGACTGGTGGAAAGCGCGCAAACTGCCAGGAAAAGATAACTTGGTGACCCAACGTTGGAGAGGGAGGACGAAGTGCGAGAAATTGGATAACGGGACGTTGAATTCCCGAGGAGGAAACGAGAGCTTCGACGAAAAGGGGGTACAGAAATGCGCGAGTTCACCACTCGATAACTAATCTGCGCACCCCCGAAACCGCAACGCGCCCTGAGGAGCTGCTGCAGTGCGCAACAAGCTTTCGAGATGGTAGCAACACTCGTTGAAACCTTTCGCTAGGAAATAGCAGTGTCCAACGATACTATCAGTGTCCTTTCCCGAAAAAGTGAAGAATTTCAACTGCGCTTCTATTTGGAATTACGTGCCAAGTTAAATCGAGTTGGAAGAAGCCAGAGATTTCATTCCTGCTGTCTGGTGACCGTGACCAGTGAATAACATCGATTCCACTCGAATAATTATCAGAATTCAAAGTGACGTATAAGAATTCAAATCATTATGCAAATCGAGCGGTACTTCGCGCAGTAACATTTCGACCGGACCGTTTCTTTCACACTGTCAAAATTATCAAGAGACGTAGTCACTGGTGAACAAGTTATATTTACATAATACGACGTCATTCGACTACTAGACCATCGTTTGCATTTCGAATTATAAGGAATACAAATTGCAGCAATCGGGAAAGGTGTAAGTTTAGTGATGGTAAAAGAATTACATACCTCAAAGGAACTGTTTGCTGTTTGATGATAGGGGTTAATCAGTTGAAAGTTGTCTATGCAGATTGCATCGACTTACTCAACGGTGGTGGATATGGGTGTACGGTGAGCTCCCGAGGAAATTCGCTCCCTCGCTCTCCTCAGCCGGCCACTATCAGACTGATCGTAGAAACGGCTTGTCCAAGATACTAATATTCGTGGACATAGATATATGAACGAGTGATTCGATCACGTTGCACGGGGGAGATCCATTATCACGTGACAACGTATGTTTATAAAGATTATACCGTAAATACACCGCATGAATCACTCGATCGTCACCGGAACATTGGGGAGACACTTTTTGGCGTGATTGACAGTGGGTGATAGTGGGTGAAGTAGTAATCATCATAGGCAGGGTGTTGAACGAATCATAGGGGGTACGCAGCAAGGTCACGGTCGACAATTGCGTAGATTCTGATTATAGTTATTTCAACAAGTGATTCTTCATCAAATTGAAACAAGAAATGCGCTCAATTGCTTGTAAAATATATTTTATTGAGACGTAGTACAATACAGTAGAGTCCTTACTAAATCTACATTGATCATTATCAATGCTTACGTTATAGTTTGAGATTAACTTTCGGGACTTTGTTCTCGAATGGTCAGTCTAATACTTACATCTAGAGTAACCCGTGAAACGAGTAATAACAATCGTAGCTTGTATTTAAATGAGAATATTTTAGAATTTAGTCAGAAGGGCTGGATAGTCGCTGGCCTCCTGGAGATCAAGGTTGAGTGACAAACCAACGACATTCACTTAAAGCTGATGGGATGCAGTGAACCCGCAGGAAGTGGGAGCAGGCCTTACGGGATCCATTCGACCTCGTTTGTATTCACTCTCCCAGCCGCCTCCTTGTTCATCGCAGCACGGGTGTTGTCCTCAGAGTTACTGCTTGGCCTTTCCTCGGAGCCCGCTATCTTGTGATAGACCTTGCTGCCGGCATTGGCGACCCACTGAACTCCGTCTCCCAATTTCTCACCGGCCTTGCGCACGGCGTTTCCGAAATTCTCCGCGGTGAATGTGCCCGGGTCGATGTTGATATCCAAGGTGTTATTGCCCTGGGGACAACCCGTTTGCGCAATGATGCTTAAATCGAACGGATCCACCCCGTAGTCGCTCAGCCTCATGCGCAACTTGTCCACATAGCTCTTGTCCATATCCCGATGACGCGAGAGGATAGTCGCACTCTGGCGATGAGCGAACGCTAACTTCTGGCAGGTGAAGACACCCGCATAGTTCTCGTAATCAGTGGCGAAGATCACATGGGATGCCGTGCCCGCCACGCCTTGAGAGGAACGAATTGGATAGATTAAGATTAATCCTCAGCTCTTGCCTTAACATCTCCGACTGCTCGGAAAGCCGACTTACACCGAGGATGATTTATCGCATTCCTAGAAGCTTATTTTGTTACACCATTGATAGATATACTTACTCAAGGGAAAACGAACTTGCATACGACCCGGTGTAGATGGTTCCGGCACGCTCAATTCACCAGTGTAATGATACTCGTGCTTTAATGGTGTAAGACCTGCACATAGAGGCATCGCACAATTACGGATAATTCATCCCACTTGGCTGGACATTTATCCTATTGACATGCTTTTATGACTCCCGATGGAGCCCGTATGGGCTCTCCTTATTTATTAATTCAGAAGCTTCCAGTAATATACATATCAGTGCGGGTGCACAAAAGAAAAGTCCCCTTTCGTAATGCACGCTGGTGAGAGGTTACTTAATAAAGCGATGTCGCGATTTTAAATGCGATCCACGCACCCAAGGACTTTCCTTTAGCACTTTTTTCTCTCCCGCAAAATCGAATGTTTAATCTTCTAAAACACTTTTAATTTATTCAGTTTGTCTTCGGCACCTTTTACTGGAAGGCTTGGCAAGGCTTCGGGTAAACATTGTACTCTTTTACGAGTACATCGAGTATACTTATAAAGTTCAGTAGTATTAGCCTACCTAAAATCGGGTGGTCCGACTCCTGCGTTATTACGTATTCTCCTGGCTCCCCGCCTCGGGTGTAATTGTAGGTGATACATTTGCTAGCAGTTGCCGTTTTCTGGATCACGTACCATACGCCGAGAAACTAGAAGTTTCAAGATGAGAATCAGTATTACCGATAGGGCGAAATATAGAAATATGAATTTCTTTTAATTCATCAAATAATTCAAGGTGCTTACTCTACTCATTTGGAATCCGCTTACTGGTTCCACAATCGGGCAGCCACCCATGTGGTAGGTGTGGGAATAAGCGAGGCCGACGATCGCGGCCAACGCCAAGAATCGTATTAATGTATTCATTATCTACAGATGAAACAAAGCTTAAGAATCAATGGAGAAGAGTTCCAGGAATAGTCTGCGGTATTCTAGGGAAAACACAGGTCGTGTTACCGCTTGATAATCACTGTTACTGCAATTCGAGACTTGACTAATTACAGAATGACTACTGCATTACGTAGCTCAGTTCACCGTTCGTTTCCTCAAACGGGCTATTCATTCTCCCGGTAATCACTGACAAATACGCAGTGTTCAACCCGGGCACCTTTGTCCTTCCGGTACTTGGGAGGGAACAGACAAGCTAATGACAGTGTGATATGTGCTACGAGGGTATCAGTGTTGAAAACAAAGTCTGAACGAGCCTATAGCATTCTGACGAACAAGTTCTGTGTGCAAACGCTGGACTATGATTCATCCGGCACTTTGGACTGGGACTACAGTGCAAAGACCTTCATTTTGTCCACGAAATGACGGTTATACGCAAGCCTTTAAAGGGAATCAAGATCTGACAAGATTTGACGAGTAAAGTAAAATTAACGACAGTACGAGCGATAGTGCCTGACCTCCGCGGCCTCTCTCATAACCCGGGGCTTTCCTGAATTTTTAAAGAAAACAGAACGCATTCGTAATCGGATTAACTTGGTCACTTTGACGTATTTGGAATTTATATAGAGCTATGGATAATCCGCGTAGCTAAGAGTCCCGAGAACAGTGTAACTAAAACGCAGCTGCCTAATTCGATGTCCTTGATGATAGTCTGTGATTGCGAAATTCATTTTAAACCCAAATCCTACCGGGTCAACGTCTGCAGTAATTTCTCTCTACGTTTATATACGATTCAATCGCAGACACTGGTTTTGTGAACGATTTATTTAAAATAATATTCAGTTACTCTTCATATCGATTGTAAAAGTATAGGATTTCTTTTTTTCGTAACGAATTGCATACATGAGGAAGATTTGTATCACAGAAACTGTACTCACGCTGAAGTGGTGTTGTCTGTCTCACAACTGGCACTGTAAACAGTAGTTTCAATGGAGAAGGATTTTATGAGCGCGATACCCCACCCTGAAGCCAATTACCAGTCACATGTACGTTACACGAACGCACACAGTGCTGTGAACGTGTTCTCCGAAGTCTCAGCAGAGATTAATTCTCTTTTCTCGAATTCTTTGTTCCCATTTTTAAACGATATTGCATGGCAAGTTCACACGTCGTCAGTCCATGAAAATGTATGTTATTCTATTGAATACAATGCACAATTGCATCACCAAGGATTATGTGGGATCAAGCGAAAGTAAGGTATACGTTTTCTCTAAGGTTTCTGCTTAATAATTGACACAGAAATTTTCTTAACATGGTCCCAAAAAATGTTTTCTTTATTTTGTATAAAAAGTCTAAGTTAAGGGTACAAAACCATTTCGTTACGCTGTTGCGATGACTCATCCACATCCGCGAGCTCAGTAACGAATAAAGCTGCTCATAAGTTCTAAGAACTGCTCATACCCTGTACGGTTTCTCGTATTTTTCTCCGAAATGATAGTAATTAAATTAAAGCGTCAAACGACCCAAGATCGCGTCATACCAGCGGGAAGAATAACGGTACGTATACGTAATATTTGATAGTACCACGTCCGTAACCGAGAGTGAACGAGAGTACCAGCAGCTTATTCGCACACGTTTCATATGTTTCGGGAAAAAGTTGGTGCTTATAAAGTGCATGTGAATCGAGTAACCTAATGTATACGTGAAACTAATCAGCTAGGATATGTACATTGCAGTATCGATGTATACGTAGATTGAATGGTATTAATTGTGGTGCATATATTATAAAAGTATCGCGCAACTTGCTATATAACACACAAAGTACTATGATTAAGCTGTGATAAAATTCTTGAACTTAAGGGCACTGATATTTTAACTAGGTTTTATATTATATTAGAAAAGTGAGAACTCTCAAATGTAAAGTATAAGAACACACTCGCACAACAGACATATATCCTCGCATACTTTCCAAGTTAAGCGGAATGCCGGGATGTATCAAATGTAATGAGTAGAGTGGAATGAAACTAAAGTCAATTGAACATCTGCGCTCCAGCCAAGGCTTAAGCGAATGTACAAAATCGACAATCCTGCGAATGCTAACTCAAATAAATTAATATCTTCGGATGCCTTAAGACATATTCTTCATACGGTCACACAATTAAAATGTCAGGAAAATGAAATAATATACATAATTGATTACTGATCCTCCAATTTAAGCTGTTGGTAGCTTTGACGTATCCAAGTCATTGAAATAAGGATGCTCAAGAATAGCGCGTGCGGATATTCGGCGTACGGGGTCATACACGAGCATTGATTGCAAAAGATCCAGTCCATCCTCGTCCAACGTCTTCACATGGGATTCTAAATTATTAGTCGTCCAATTCGGGAATGTGGGCTTGAAGTCCGTGAGTTGTGTTACGCCAGGCCATATCTCCTCCGTTGGTGTCCGCAAAATCCTGCATATGAATCTGTTAATGTCTAAACTCTGATGTAATATATTTCTAAAATACATACTGAAATATTCTAAAAAGTTGGTCAATTTCACTGTCCCCTTGGAAAAGTGGTTTCTTGGTTGACATTTCAGCGAAAATACAGCCTATACTCCAGACATCAATAGGGCAGGAGTATCGAGTTGCACCAAGTAGAATTTCTGGTGCTCTGTACCAAAGTGTGACTACTTCATGAGTATATACCCTCACTGGTATACCAAATGCTCGCCCAAGGCCAAAATCAGCCACTTTAATCACACCTGATTTGCCAACCAACAGGTTTTGTGGCTTTAAATCACGATGAAATATTCTACGGCGGTGACAGAAGAGAATAGCACACGTGATCTAAAAAAAGAATTAGCATAAATGTAGGATCACTAGCGTAAATTCACAATGTTGTAGTCAAAATGATCATACCTGGTATAAATAGGACTTGACCATCTTTGGATCCATTAATTTTCCATTACCTAAAGTATCCATGTACTTCTTTAAGTCCATTGTCAGGTATTCAAAAATAAGGTATAATCTGGTCTCTTCTGTCACAACACTCATCAACCGTACAATATTCGGGTGTGGTAATTCCCTGAGCAAAGATGCTTCACGTAAAGCCGTGGAAGGAACACCCTCATCATCGCTCTCTAAACGGATTTTTTTCATCGCCACAATTTCCCCAGTCTTCTTCTCTTTCGCCTTATATACTACACCATAAGTACCTATAAACATCCAGACAACATCATTATCAGCCACATTTCCTCTATGATTCGGGACACAGGAAATAGCAGAGTTTACACTTCTTTGACCTAAAAGTACTTTGGCTTTCTTTGAGAGAATTTACGCAGCGTAGGACATTGCTCTTTCTAAGAGAAACAGTTCGCTGACGGGAGCTCCTAATAACCTCGATCAAACAGAAACAATCGGCCACAAAAATCGGTATCGATCATTTCAAAGATTCAAGGATTCTGCCAAAATTGTTACATTAGACATGATTTTGAGGGGTTCTAGTATTAATGTGTGAAAAAGCATTGAAAAATTGGAGTAAAAGAAACTGGAAGTTCGGAGTACGGGAAGGCATAGACGCTTGCCAACAAACATGATTTACCTTCACCGATTTTCTCGATCTTCACGAAGTTCTCCATATTCGTTGGTTCCTGTGTATCAGAGGCTACTTGATATCTTGGAAAAATCAACACGCCCGATGAGTCCCTTCACGAAGTAAAGTCTCACATGTGTCTCACGAACTTCCAGATGCGATGTCACGTAACGATCAAATTCAAACTTCGTTACGCCATATTGGTAAACGCATTTGAAAGTTGAGAGTTCGGCCGTGTTCGCGTTAGCTCGGTCGGTCTTGAACCAATCCAGAAAGATCTCATGTGGGTATATATATACACAACGTATATATATAACATAACTGCGCACACAACTTAGATATAGCGTATATCGCTGTATTACCGCGCTTTTCCTGTCAAATCGAGTTCTATTTTATAACTGCGCAAAACTTGCATACTAGTTGAATGACAGCAAACGCTTCTCAATCTAACACCCACTTTCACTGAGATTATACATATATTCTTTGTCACCGAAGAGGAAAGTAAATGAAAGTTTCATCCTTCTCGTATTTTTAATATTTATTTTCAGTGTTTACAATAGAATTACATATTTCTAACAAGATACAGCCAATCTTGAGATTATTATCCTATAATTACTATCTTATAACGGCTCTGAAATAAAAACTCTGCTTCGCAGTGCATCTGACGAAATCGCAGAACGGTTGAGTAAAGGAAAGAATGTTACACGTGTACGTTAACCGAGCGCTTAGCTTAAACGTTCAACAAAATGTTCGATTAACTTTACCGCGGAAATTGGTAGCCGCCAGTGGCGTAACCAAGACCAACTCCGCGTTGCGTGTGCGTAGTAGCACGGGCTACCTCATATTGCTGCTCCATATTATTGAACATTTCCTCCTGCTTCTTCAAAATATCCGGTTTCGCGTTACATGTTGGCGGAGTTGATACATCTCCCTTAATACCCATTAATCTTTTGAACTTCGCTGTTACCTTTCCATCTTGGTCGTGAGTAAACGTCGTACCAACCCAAGTATTTGTAGTACCTGCTGTTGTTGGGTTACTCCTGCCCTCTTCTTGACTCGGCTAAAATTGGCAACATGCCAAAGGGAACGTGTCAGTTTTGTTAAGCAATCAGAAAAGCCTAATTGGATTTGGACTAAAGCGCTCACCTTTTTTGCCCATAGAAGCTTCCTCTTTTGAATTTGCTCGGCATATTTGCCTTGCGTCGCAGTCGCCAAGGGATTGTAGTAATTCTGTTCCGTCTGGATTCCAGGTGGTACTGGGTGGTCTCCTTCAGGTGCCTTCAACTCAATGCCTAATTTTTCCAATTGTGCCAATTTATTTCGTCCCTTCTCTTCTCTATAACTCATTGTCCTAAAGGGTGGTGGCGCCCGATCCCTTGACCTGGATCTCGATCGTGTGCGGTCCTTATCTTTGTGATAACTGGAACGCTCATCCCGATGTCTGTCTTTTGATCTGTCCTCTCTAGAGTGCCGCCTTTCACGATCTCGGTCTCTGTCTCGCCGCCTTTCTCTGTCGTTCCTATCACGATTACGATCTCGCCTGTCATCCCGATAGTGGTGATCCTTATCATTCTTTTCTCTGTCGTCACTCCTTTCATCCCTACTAGTTCCCAAAGACTTCCCTTTTTTCTTATCATCATCGCGGGACTTTCGCTCATCGTCTCGACTCCTTCTCCCATCTCTACTGTCTTTGTGATTATAATCCCGTTGCTTTTTGTCATCGTAGGGAGACCGCCGGCTTTTCTCACTCCCATGCTTGCTTTTATCGGAGCGGTCGCCCCGTTTGTGCTCCTCTTTCGAGTTTGATGTGTGGTTTTCATTATCGGATCGCCTGTAAAACGATTACGTTCTGCAGGGTACAACCACACAGATTCATATTATTATTCTGTTTTATGGCAAACACTAAAAGCTATTTAAGCCATTGAATTGAATATTTGAAATATTGACATGGTGATAAAAAAAACAACCAACATATATGTATGTAAAAAAAAGCAAACCAGCATACCTCTGGTCTGTGGGAGAAGGTTGTGTGCGGGATGATTCTGTCCTTGAGTGGAAACCTGAGTGTGCAGTCACTGAACTACGGGTAGGCTCACTGCTGGATTCCCTGGATGAATTGTTGTTGTTACTTTCCTAAAGAAATAAGAAAGCATATCTTAATGCTCCCTTGTATTAACCCTCGTTAATTAGAGCTTATCATAATAACTTGTATTATAACAGCTAAGAAGTTTGAAACTTTAATACCCTCACACCACCAAAACCTAACATTCTGACCACTGGAAGCCAGTGGTGAGAAAACCCCTGAGAAAATTTTAGCTTCCATAGGTTACTGAGTTTTGCAACACCTGTCATTAGGATATTAAGGAATAATAATACTAATGCACAGGTGTCGCACAAGTTCAGTTGCTTTGCATCCTTGGTTGTACTTGATACAAAAGTCTTGTGTGCAGATCATTTTTGTGTATGCCACCACATTTTGTTATAGTTTGCATCCAAATTATGGAACCACGTGGTATTACCACATTGTAGAGGAGGTTTAAATATGAGGGCCCTTCGTGTTTATCTGCATTAGCAGTTGGCCATTACCCGAGTATGTTTGCACATGTGGTTTGTTTGATGGTTGATGTTTGTTAGTGTTACCTTCTTCCAGCTTCCTCTACTCACCTCTGTCTTCTGATTAGGACTGGGGGTAGTCTTGAAAGACCCTCACACAGCATAGACCTTGCCGAGGTGCGTAGATATTGTATCATGTATTACCAACAGAGCTACGTGTTAATATTTTCTCACGAAATGGCACTATTCCCATTTACTTATCATTTAAATTTTAAATATCGAAACTCTAGCCCAATTATTTTTGCCATTAAATGCGAAGGTCATGTCCAAAATCTTACCAATCCATAGTAGCCCGATTAATTAGATTTTCAAGCTCTATTACCGGTACTAGAATATATCATATGCAAAATGACCGAATCGAATAATAAAGTTAAATACCCTATTGCCCGCTCGAACAAAATCTAAAATTTCTTTTGTGTCCCCACTTTTACCGGTATTTGATTTCTTTACTGTGTGAGCAATTAGGAATACTGACAGCCCTTTTTGACATGACCTTTGAAATGAAATGTCAGACTCCTCTCATGTTAGGTCTGTGATCCTACATGTACATACATCCCCCATCGTCACCGTAGTACATCCCTAACATTGTTCGAACAGCCCCTTCTTTATACTAAAGGAAGAAAAATTTGTGCACGACGATTTCCACTGTACCTCACTCATGTCCATTTGTACAGGATCGTAATTTGCGTCACTGGCTCTTCTGCCTGTGTCCCCTTCTTCATCATACTAAATTTAAGACAAAAAAGAAATCTATTGTACAATGTATCAGGAAATAAGTCAATAAATTTCAAGTACTGCATAAGCGTTTTGCATTCAGACGTTGTTGCATTTACTCTGATCGAAGGACATACGAGCTTTTCGATCACTGACAAACCCAAGCGAAATTACTAAGTACGAGCATGATAGCATATAAATTTTCTCAAGCATGCAGCTTTCATATAAATTCGAGAAGTAACAAGGCCTGAAAGTGTTGTGCTTCGTAGACAGAAGCCATGTCGTCTGTGTACATCGAAATTCGCTCGGCGTCATGGATGCCAAGGGTAGTGCCGCGATTCTCAACAGAATATTCTTGGCCCACCCTCCATCCAGGACAACAATAGGACGGCTCTCACCTTTTGGTCATCTGAATTGTTGCTATTCTCCTCGTCACTGCCATAATTCGCTAAAGAATCCATAATGGCGTGGGAAGCGATAGGATAATTACTGCACAGCTATCACGCCTGTAAATACGTCGATCCTATGCTGTCTTGCGCACCACAAAATAGTCAGAGTGCTATAGGCAGGGCTCCGCCGTTCTTTTCCATTTTTGCAACCTTACTGTTACTGACGGGATTAACCTTTTGGTGGCGTGGTGGTCGATTTGGACATGGCGGGACGCGCCAATGTATTCAAATGAAGATGTAAACGTTCTCCACGTGATTCTCTGCATTAACTACTATCGATATACTCTTCATTCTTGATTCGTCGGTAACAACATTACAGGATCAGTCATAAGTCATAATATAGAATTATTTCTTAATACAACGCATATTTATGAAGATATCATACACAACTTTTATTTGTCTAATAAGAACAATTAACACATCTAAAATATTTAGTTCTAACACCTGCATACAATACTATTACAGTACTAAAATTAAAAGAAATAAAGATCATATTAAATCCCATTCAAAATTCTGCCACGTTCTTCCATTTTGGAGTGTAGTTACACGTACATATCGGTAATGTCAGAAGGTGCGAGGTCTAGTCCATTCGATTTCGTAATGAAGATGCTAATTAATTCGGCACGGGTGACAAATTAATGCAACGATCATCCTGTCGGCGAGGTCTACTAGCGGTGTACTTCCTGCGGAAGAGTCGGCACCCGACTCTCAAACAAAATATCGTACCTCACAAAATCCTGAACAACTTTCCTACTACTATTTCCCAACCTATTCAATTCACCGGATGAACTCGACTTCCAGGCTTTCGCTACTAGATTACGAGATGATTACACCATACTCTTAAATCATTTAGCACCAGGGGTAGATTTAATCATGACAGCTCTGATTGCAAGGTACCTAATCGTTCTCAGTGCATTTCCTCGTACGTCCAGGAAAGTAAGTAAGACGGTGGTACTCAAGGAGGAAGAGTGGTTGTATCTGGTCGTATCCAGAGGGAGAAGGCATGTTCGGGGGGGGCAACGTTCGTGTAGGAGAGGTGTCGGGGAGCCAGGTAGATGCTGGTAGATACTAGGCAGCACTCGCATTGACGTTTACGTTGTGAGAAGCGCAAGCCGGCGTGCAGGGGGGTCGGAAGAAACCGGGACGCAACAGTCGCTCGGCGGACCTCGCACCGAGAGGATCGTACGACCTGTGTTTTTGCTTCAAGGATCCATTCCGTGATTTCCCATCAACCACTTCACTGTAATCTGGACCACACAATAATCACAAACTCTCCAGCATCACTCGGTAAGTGCTTTTACTAGTTTGGAAAATATTGGTCCAGTGGATGTTGATTTGATTGGAAAACTACCCTTAGTTAACAGTGAGAGGCTGAGATCTGGGTCCACGATGCGCGCGTACCGCGCTCGACTGTCGATTCTCTTGTTACACTTCAGATCTACGTGACCCCATTCTCGTCTTAAATCATAGCCAATTGTTTTTAACGGACGGCATCCCCCAGCAGTATACTGACAAGTGATTCATGCTGATCCGATTGAATGCACCTCCAGCCGTTCTTACCCTCGTTATCGGTGTATCCGAGCGCTTAATTGATAGTGGAGCCCGCGTTTCCGATGCTAATGGCATCACTTCCTACTTCTCGCTTACTTGCTGCCTTCGATCTGCTATTACAGTTTCACTAACCTACGGGAAATTTCATACGAAATTCTTGTTTTGTAAGGGATTGTAATTCTTACATTAGAATTATAAAGAGTTTCGATATGCATTGGAAGTAATTGTAACTTTGATATTAAGATATTTTCTGATTATACATTTTTTCAATTGTCTCACAAAAGAGACCTGTAACGCTGGTGCAGGGAATAGTGTAAAGCTCAGGGGGCAGACAGTAAGACTCGGGATCGTGTTGCACATCCTTTTAATCGAATCCACGAAAGGAATCGCGCGTGCATTTCATCGTAGTCTGAATTGAAGGGAGAGTGTTGATAGAGACGGATAGGAGAAAGAGAAAAACTCGTGAAAAGTGTGCGCGCCACGCAATTGCAGCGAGTCAGACTTTATTTACTGCATGGCGTGTGTTGCGTTTTGCTATATTGAGTTACACATTACCAGCTACGCCATGGAAACTTCCATTTGGATAAATTCTGGCCCAGCGAGAGCTGGAAGATTCAAGGCAAAGTGGAGTTACATTACAAAACGAATAAAATAACGAATGTTTTTAACAACGCCGACATAACTAACACAAAGCTCGCAGTGTAAATATTTTCGCCATGACTACATTCGACGATGTCGAATTTAATGGAGAATCTCGAGTGGGGCATCAGGCGGGAGTGCGTCACGCAACAAGGCAAATTTGGAATACGTGGGAGCTGATTCGATCGGTCGCGGGCAGAAATCCAGTCTGACCTTTGCGATTCCATATCGCCCAGTGAAGGGTCGTCGAGGGCCTCGTTGGGAATCAGTGAAAATGGCAAGGAGACGGAGGTACAAGCCTGGCGGAAATTAATTTCGACCGATGCAATCGTCGGCTAGGATTATTGCGCTTCGCTGGCATTCCGCGCCAGACTTTGCGTAGCGTGTGTTCGATGGTTATTAATTAAATCAACCTCACTCCACTGAACGTTTTATCAAATACCTTCACTGCTAATTAGTAGATTGTAGCCGGTCCTCCGGCACCATCAGCCGGATTGCTTCTAGTACACCCGCAACGTTTGGTCATGGAATACATTTGAAATCTCTCTTTTACAAGCTATTTCAACATTAGATCGTACACCATTCATTATATAATCCGATTTCGCTGGCAGGGTGAGTGATCAAATTCAAGCCCATCGATTTCAAGTTAATCATGTGAGCGAAACACTGTATAATGACCTGCATGAGCTATAATTGCTCGCCACCGTCATATTTATATCACCGTCTTTTTATTACCCGGCATATACCGCAAACGCCCCCAATGCAAGGGATATAACAATGTTTATTGTTACATGCACGCTTGCAATGCATTCAAGCGACGGAACATTGCCTGGTTAAATTCCCTGTACTTGAAAACGAATTTATACAGAATACATTCCCAGCAACGCATTCATGATTTATTACAATTTAGTATTCGTTATGGTAAAAAAGTGCACACTGATACGAATAATTACAATTACGACTTTTCTCAGATATTATGAAATTACTTAAGCGGAAGCGCCGCGCCGCATAGTAAAATGCAGTCGGTCAGGGTTTCGTCCTCGAGTACCGTGAGTTTCTGCGCTCATAATATCAGATCATTTCTATATTTACGGCGATCCTTATTACGCAAGATCCAACGTCGAAGGAGAGACGAAGAGGCGCGTATTAAAGTGGAACGCATGGAATCATGGAATTCGATGGGATTCCGCAGCGCGCAGGCTTACTGTCATGTGGATGAGCGGTAAAAAAAAGGCGCAGAAGAGGAAGAAGCAGTGAAGAAGAAGAAGAAGAAGAAGAGAAAGAGAGAGGCTGATGTTATCGGGGTCACTGACCTGGATCCCAATTACAAACTATCGTGGAATTCAATAGGATTCCTTAAGTAGAGAGGCTAGCAGCACGTGGACGTGCAGAAATGTCTACAGTGTCTGCACTCATGCTCTCCATTGCGATTACGCCCAGCCAAGAGAATAGCCTACGGTGCATCGTACATTTTCTCGTTGCGGCGGCAAGCACCACGTATTACAAAAGCACCAGCAGCCCCAGGAGTGCAGCTGCATAACCGTACCTCCCATCCCTGCTCTATTTATTTTACCCTGATTTCAAGGCATGCAGTACTCTTCACTACCTTTCAACTACACGTTACCCTCGGCTACTTGAGTCCAACCCTTTCAAGTTACACGCGATCATTGAGTGCAATCTGTGAAGTGGTAGATCTTGTCATCGCAACATTTGGCTTTGACTAGTCTCATAAGGGAGAATCTCCTTTGGTACATTTACTTGACAGATTCGATTACTGATGAAGTTAAATGTAATTAACTGGTCCAGAGATACGTGGAACCCTCTGACACTTTATAAAAGTCTGGCAATACCAACGCGAGAATTCAATCCCCTTTAACAAACTTACCCCGAGTTTAAGTCCTCCTTGCGGCAAGAGAACTCCGGTGCAACGAACTTTCGAGCTGCCTTTAGCAAAAGTCGGGACACCCCTCTTTCACCACTACTCTGCTTATCCGGTATTACGAAATATTCGGTAGGAGACACCTACAATTCTGGCAAGGATTATTTTTCCTCTGGCTGGCTGGAACACACACGATTCTTTCGGTTTAATATAAAGCGTTTTCCCGACGCGCACTTTCATCGGGGAGAAATAGTGAATAGGCTGGGAAGGGTGTTGCGCGCTTGTAGCAATTCGCGTCACAGTAAAAATAGACGGAGAGGGAGAGAACGGTGGGTAGTAGGCTTGTGGGTGGCCAAAGAAAAAGGTGTACGCATGCACGTAATTATATAACAAAAAGTACCGAACAACAAAGCAGGTCAGCTATGAGTTCATATTCGTAAGCTTTAACATTGCTCGTACAAATAATAAATTCGCCACGAATTTTGCCTTTTAATTAACTGTTCTATGTTCGCTGTATTTCAGTGAGCTTTCTAGGAAAGCCACAGTGAAGTACTAATTCATTCTGGTTTTAACAAAACCTCCACCACTGGCGCTGCCGGCAGAATCTTTCTAGTTCTTTGACTCTGGAGTGAAAAAAAATGCACAAAGTACGTCCAACGAGTAGAACGATGAGTGGTGAAGCGTAGGAAGTACAATTTTGCTTTCATCATCACGATGCTCCTCCGATATGAAATCGAAGAATTCCTCTGACGGTCTAGGCTCTCGCTTCCCATGAGAACACGATGCCACGATAGCAGTACATGCCGGAGCCCCGTCTTTTCCAGCCTCTTCCTCTCTATCGGCCCTCTTCGGTTTGCCGTCTTCCTGGCGAGTGTCTCGCTCAGCGAAGCTCTTCGTCGCACACACACACACACGCACACATACACCACTATACAGGGAAGGCACCGCGAGCATCAGCGTGGTTCCGTTATCCGCGGTAAATACACGTCGAGCATCCTGTAGATCTTGCCTCCGGTGAAAATAAACAAAGTACACACGTATGCCCGGCGTCGTCGTCGTCGTCGTAGTCGTCGTAGTCGTCCTCGTCCCTTCGAAGTAGAGACCGTAAGTTACTGATACGGTTGGCTCGAAATCGCGCGGCCGTTTCGCTCGAAAAGGTCGAGTTTCACTTTGCCACATTACCCATTCTCACGTGCAGCTTGATGCGGATACATATGAGACGACTCTGTTGATATCATCCTCTGCATGCATAATTCTCTGTTCGTCTGGCATGTGGTTTCTATCGTGCTTCTCTTAACAAAGATAGATAAACTTTAGTCTTGCCAGGAAATCAATTGATATAGAGTATAGAAATCAACATCATCTTGAACAAACTAGATTCTTGTATCCTCTTCTAGAAGGTGATCACGAGTTGCTTTAACTGCGCACTCCGGTAATTGGACTATGCTTACCAACGAAAGCATCTGTAATTTCGAGCCGATCATTAATGGAGTCTTTGCAGGCAGGGCGAGTTTCTTGGAAGAGTTTCTTCTTTATTTATAGAAGACCACAATAAAGCTGGTGAAGCCGCCGGAGTATTTCAGCGGGCCGGCTATATTGAGAAACTTGGTAAAATCAATCGAATCTATATCGAAAGAAGAATCCTCCATCCCCTTTCGAGAGACATCTATACTCATAACTGACGAAAGCAAGAATTCCTAAGAGGCTGAAACTCTCCTACATTCCAACTAGAAACCTCGAAGTTACCTTAACGATGCACCGCGAAGTTCTCGGTTACGATCTGCATTCTATATTACTACAGCTCGAATTCCATCGGCACTTGGACAGTCTGGAATCAGCTAGAAGGGAGATTAGTAGCGATAGCAACAATACTGCAAACTCCCTCGTTAGTATACTCGTAATCGTCCATCGTAGAAAGAGTTCCAATGGTTCCAGTCCCCTCGTGCAATGAACCTCCCTGACTCAAGTTCTTCCCTTCAAAGAGAAAGAGAGAAATAGTGAGAGAGAGAGAGAGAGAGAGAGAGAGAGAGAGAGAGAGAGAGAGAGAGAGAGAGAGAAAGAGCTTAACATCACAGGGCAGCTGTGCCAAAAAGTAGCGACATCTCCGACGAATAATCACCTCACATGCATAGCTCGAGGCAAGAACATCAACGGCGTGCACACATTTGTCCCTGCCGGATATAATATGCTCTCAAAACTCGCTGGCGCGCGGCTCTCATTCTCCTGTTCGCTCTCTCGACTCTATCTGGGGATGCGCAACTACGAGAAGGGTTCGGCAAAGGGGCGCCGTCCGAAAGAAGAGACGACCAACAGGGACATAGGGTTGAATTAAGCGTTCAACCGTGCAACGAGTTGAATGAGTAATTCGCATCGATCGCCAATCTAACTGTCCTTTAATCCACCCGCATTCTCTTCTCCCTCTCGAAATTTAACTGGCTAACATTTCTAAAAACAAACCACGATCATTCCTGAACAAGATAAAACCAAGTCGAAATCAGTTGTAATAGAAGATTGAATTACATCTTTGATGATGCAATCTTCCGTTGACTATGTAATTTATATCGATCGTAAAATCTATCTCAGTATGGTTGCATCCCCAGAACCGCTGTCAACTGCCTCGGGCGCTTTGAATTGAAAAGAAGAAAGGTTTCGGAGCGTTCTAACGTCATCGCCGTGTATAGAGCTGACCCTGGTTCACTGCCGTAAGCGCACCGATCTTTCGCAGTCTCGAACACGCGCCACCACTCTCGCACACGTGTTTTACGAGTTTCAGTAAAGACGCTCAAGGATATGTCGGCACGGTTGGCAAAGTGCTGTTCGGTGGACGAGCAGACAACGGAAGTAACTGACCGATTACGAAGCAATGTAGTAGGTTTCGCCATGTAAAATACAATTGTTCGATGTTCGAATTTTTTCCTCTGCCCTTTTTCCATTAGTAAGCATTACAGGTGTGCCTACGCTCTTTCATGTTCTAGTTGGTAGCAGTAAAAATAGATGAGTGAGCACGAATCCCGGAAACAAAGGGCTCGGCGACTGTCTTGCCCTTTCAGCATAAAATACATCGTCACGGCAATAGTGATTTGTCAGGCAGGATTCTCTCGGGGGTCAGCAAAGCGCGTGTATAAAGGAACAAGCGGAGCGTTACTCTTCCATGATTTCATTAACCCAATTTCTCAGCGTATGACGCTCAAGCACTATATCTAGGCCCATGTCCGGGTGCGTATCATTTTATCTCACGTGTAGGTGTACGTTAGAACGATGATCTTTCGCGTGTAAAATGTCCAAGTTGCGTGTACTCGGTGTTACCGGTCGTTTGCATTAATGGCAATTCATCATGGCACGTTGACACGATGAGCATGCCATCGCATTTAGTTAGCTTCCATTATTACAATTCTTGCAATTCCACGTGAACAAAAATGTCTTCATTTGGAAGAACCCTGAAACTCGAACCTCGCGGACTATAATTTTGACTGATTGCCACTTCATCCGCCGCGTTCAGCTTTTAATTAAAACCAGGACGAACCTTGTTCGGACTTTATATATTAATTGGAGCGTTGCTTTTTTACGCGAGCTGCAAATTTCTTTCTCACTGGCACATTGAAATTCTTCCGACAAGCTTGCATTTAATCGATCAATTCCGGCGATCGATTTCCGGCAGCATCGAATAATAATAGGTGGTTAACGATCGTAGACTACTCGAGAAATTCGAGGCCCAACCAGACCAAAGACGGCTTTCCACCGTGAAGAGCAGTGCTCTCTCCAACAGTCTTAAATTCCCCTGTACCGTGACGCTTCTATTTTCCTGTACCTCCAATTTCTCCACGATTTTCCTGCTTTCCCACTACGAGGAAACGATTTCGGAGGAGAGAAATGCTTTCGCACTTGCGAAAAGGTGCGCGAGTGAGAAGAGGTGCCATTACGAGATTGGAGGAACGAGTAGTTGGGACGAGGACGAGTATGAATATCTGTTGCGTGCTCTCTAAAGGGGACGAATGATACTGACAAGAAGAGGGCGAGTAAACGTTGGCTTCCTCTCTCAGAGCTCGCAGGAAGTATTACTCCTTCACAATCGTCAAAATCTTCGATGACACTCCTCATCGCAAGCAGACTTCCTGTCCTTCCAATCTCCCATCGATTTTGCGGAGTGCAGCTCGCATTGCTCTGCTCGCGTCTGGCTGTCTCCGCTTTATTAAAGTGCGCTAGACTCCGCGAAGCACGCCGAGTTGCACGCGCACACGACGAGTAATTATCGGTGAACCGAGTTACTCTCAAAATAATTAGTCCGCCGTGTTACGCGCTCTCCCAACGGTGGGAAGTTCGACGGATATCTACGGGGAATTGCACGACTACATGATGAAGCACAAACCACGAGCGAAGAACCGACACATATCAAGTTTCGCAAGAGGGATCGCATAGGGGTTATCATTATCGACACGCTACGTTCTTTCTCATTAGAGAAAATAGACTAACGGTGCATAGAAGAAAATACTTGCACTTGGCATTCTATACGACTGGGATAGAACGATTACTATTGGAAGTTCACCTAGACTAACCAAAACCAGGCTGATTCGTTGACGTAATCGGCAACCTGTTCCTGATGACGCAAGGAACTAGTCATACGGAGGACACCCAGATACCATAGCAAGGATTGATAGATCCAGACGCGTATCCATTACTATCAAACATCATGATTCATATGCGTCTGTCTCATTGTAGTCCATCTGGTCGCTCTCGGTTTGCCTGTGGGAGAAGAACTCCGAAGGCAGCTTCACCCGGGAAAAAGAGGTGAACGCTAGAGATTCCTGTGTGTGGTGATGTGAAGTTGAGAAGAAAAATGTTGGCTGAGATAAACGTGGTTGGCAGTCGTCATGTGTAGATTTGTCCCAGCGTCATCGCCTCACACATGACTTCCGCTTCTCATAATCCCAACTCGGAGAGAGCATTAAATGAATATGCCAGGCTGAAAAGCTTTGCTTTCGCATGCGCCTATTCATAGCCAAGGTATTCTCAATGAGCATGAAGCCAACTGATCTGTTCGTGATTTTCATACTCGATCAATCCGCTTTACAGAATTCTCGTAATCATGAATACGTGTGTTTTATAGAAGAGTATTTCGCAATCGTTTATACAATGCAGTAATAGGTCGCTTTCTTTGAAAGATCTCTGTGACGATCATTATTTACAATCGTCAGTCACGAAAGGTGGTGCCTGGATCGAGCGTGAACAAGCTGGCCTTCCATGACTCGTTGTTAACCCAATTCGATGCATCAAATGCACGCGTAACACGCTTAACTCACCCGCAACTAGTATCAACCACTTACAATCTAATCCCTCCGCCATCATGATAATCTTCCTTGGACGTTTTGCCACCTAGAATGTATTATTAGCATTTCGAGAGCGTAACGACCGACACATAAATTGAAGAACATAACTTAATGTCTCAATTCACCATCCAACTAGTGCACAACCGTGTTCTACATGAGGTATAAAAAAAGTGAGAAGAAGTTTTGCTGTAAAACGCAGCACTTTACGTAGGAGCAATTGCGAGTGAACGCTTGAAGAAATAGCTCCTTTTACGGAGCGCAAGAAGGGAAGAGAATCGTTGGATAGAGAGGTTTCTTGGTCCACAGCACTTCGGTGGTGGTTCACTTTGCCAAGGAATCTTGTCGAGAGTCATTCATCTTGCGGCAATCTTTTCAATCGACGTGCGGCAAGGTGACTCCGTGCACTGAACTTAATCGATTAATTGGTTTCCGATTAAGGTGCCGGATAAGCCGGTAATGCTGAGAATATTACTCCCAGTGGGTCATTCCTCCGAGGTTGCAGATCGATTCCCTCCCTTTAGTCTCATACAATACCATTAGCTATAAGATAATTTTTGTTCCTTCGCTGAAAGTAATTACGAAATTATTAAAGTTCTTACTTTACAAGTTATAAATCCGAATGAGTTGGAAAGGATCATCTGTGAACAAGTGTCGAAATGAATTGTCCGGGATATCAGGGGTGGGCGAGTTGCGCGTTAATTTTCGTTTCCTTCTCGATGACATTAAGCTAGCAACGAAGACGGTTGGTGACCGCTCGAGAGCAGTTGCAGCCTCTGAGGCAGGAGGATGGAAGTCTCAATGAAAGAAGCGGACATTTAATTACGGAGCGGCGTAGGACGAGAAGCGCGCCGGAAGAATAGCAGACTATAAGTGCAAAGCTGGGTGGACCGGCACGCAGTCATCTCTCTGAAGTCTGCCCTGTGATTCTTCTCATTCCTCGTCGAAAGAAACCCCTCGGATGTTTTTATCCTCTCAACCATCCTTTCAATGAGACGAAGAAGTCTGAACTGCCTTGTCTAATAACCAGTGAAATTAATTGGAGATCCGATCTGTTTGTCTATAAGTTTTTCCGACACTGTCGTATCAAAGTTACAGCTTGAAATATCGGAAAGGGTGAATACCGAAATTTTGAGCACCTCATTAGGAACTGCAGAGGCCGATATGTAGAATGAAATGCCAACATCCGGCCGAAGAACAGCGGGACGAGAGCTTAATGAGTCCTGGCGTTCGGCGAGTGCAGGATAGACAATGAAACTGTGAGAGCTAATGCCGAGAGGAACCCAGGGAAGATTCAGCGATTCGTAAAGTCAACTGGAAGCACAAATGGAAAGAGGGAGTGCACTTGTTGCAGACCCCACTGCTTTTCCTCTCTCGGACGTCTCATTGAGACTCGCACTCTCGTTTCAACGCAGTGAAAACTGCTTTAACATTTTTTCCCCAGGGAAATGTAATCTCGCTCGCCGGACGGAATTGCGAATTAAAAATGAGAGAGTTCAACAAGCGAGAAAAAGCTGAATTATTCCTCATAATTCGGAATTCGAAATCATCGAATGATTATTCATTATTCGAACTTCGACATATTCTACGAATCCAATTCGTTGCTTGGTCCATTAGTGCTGTCTAATCGTTCGAGGTTTCATGTTTCACGAATGAGAAGAACGCTAGAAGATGAAGATAAGGTCTGAGTGCCGAGTCGACGGTTTATTAGTCACGTTCCGTTCCTCACCCTCGATTGGCTAATAAGCTTGAAGAATGCATTTATCGGTGTTTAGCTTGGCACTCTCGTTGTGAGTGCAAACCTTTTCGGTTGGGGTGTGTACAATGTATATCACACGCACGAGCGAGCACGTCGCACGATGCTTGAAGAGGAGAGCGGCAATCGTAGATGCGTTGAATTGACGGTACAATTAAGCTGTTATACACAGGGTTACTTACGATCTTGCCTGTAACAGATACATCCATATCCCCTGCGATGACAAAGTAACCCTTTAAAAGCACCAAGCTCGTTCGATGTCAGCTTATTATTCCAACAGCGCTCGTATTAACGTCAAAATGGAGCATCACCATTAACGTTTCTCCTGTACATCGCATCTCTTGCAATTAATAATCCTGAACTATCTCAATTAGCGGGAAGTGGCATAGCTACAACATGGAAAACAATAGCATTGAACCCGGCTGATTCATAGCCGTAACGTGAGAGAATCATTATAACGTGCTGCTCTGGGGAAAACAGTGGGAATGTGAAGTGCACAATTGGCAACATTACGCAAGCATGTAGCCACACACTTAGGAATGATTCGATGATTACCCTGCTGGCCGAGAGTAAACTGTTTCCAGGCGAGATGAAGTCGGTCGTAGCCGGTGGAAAATTGGCGTTGACGTTGCGAATGGTTGAGTCCTCAAAAGCTGTGATATATCGTATTACATCACAACCCTTTAAACACTGGACAAGTGAGCTTGAACCCTCGAGTCCTTATAAACTATGCATGACCCACTCAAGCCTTGTTTCGCACTCGACGATCCCATCTGCGCGTTCGTCCCTTCTCTGTAATTAATATTAACCGATACTGTTCGAGAGATTATAGTCGATCGTATTAAATAATTAAAAGGTGCGCCGTACTTTGCTAGGGTCAAAGCTTTCCAAAGGTGATTCCATCTATGATTAGATATCGTTCTATGGGAAGTAGGAGTGTCTAAATGGATAAACGACGATTAGTTAGTATTAAATGAGAATCGAGCGGTCATAGCAATAGAACGTGAACAAAATTAATTAACGGTTACTACGTCCTACTCCATTAGAGTTTAATTATACTGACGCCTGCAGCGAGCTGCAATCTAATATCAAACAGATTAGCTCGCTGAATGAGCGCTCCTGTAAAGGTAATTACAACACCTTTCAACGACACTGAGAGCTTCATATATTTGGGGACCTTCAATTTATAGAGACAGATGCATGCCTGCACGAAACATCCCCTAAATGCTTCGAACTGCTGTAGACATGCAAGATGACAAATCGATTCCCTCCTTCTGTGTATCTATCTATTTGCTGTCAACGCTAATTGCGCTATTCATATTGGCACTAATTTATGGGAGTTCCGGTAAACCGGCTTTTAAATCGTGTGAAACCATACATATGTATGAGTCAGTTTACTCTAAGGGATCGACTTTCCGCTAGTATGTACACAAATCATCGTCTCGAATCAATATTTACGAATTATCCTGCGAGTGTGCACTGGCTCGTGTAGAGAAATGTCCTAGAATAGTGTGCAGAACATGATAGAAGGTAGTAGATGTAACTTGAAAGGGTGAGCACTTGGCAAGCAAGACTTGTGTCAGCTACAGAAAAAGCTGGACGACAAGAAATCGACATTCGACCACTTCGCAAATCAATCTTTGAACTTTCCATATTGGATTCATGGTATGTACCTTGGATGATAAATCGAGTAGTGATAATATTAGCGCGCATCCGTGCGCGGCGTTGCGTTGGCAGGTTTACCTTGGCACGAATTCCCCTGATGTAAGAATACGAGATTCGTTCATTCACGCCGGTCATGCGAACTAGTTGCTTGAATGTGACGAAATCCTAGGCACAATAGTAAGTCGATGAGTAAATAGTCTCAAACAGGCTTACCATGATTCTGAATGAATACGTGCGTTTACTTACATTATATACTAGAAACTTTATCATCATTGGCTTCAAACGTGACTCTTCTCAGCTAGAATCTCATTGAAGCTTCAAGCTGGAAATGAGGAAGTCCCAATTACTCGCACTAGTAGTAAAGCCCGGGAAAAGAGCTGATGATTGCCTAAGACTCCAACGAGAAATGGAAAGTGGGTTGCATTCTTGCAGGACGTCGCACCCGCTGATTACGGTCGTAAGCCGATTCCACGTGAAAGGGAGCAATTCCCTCGGATCGCTCTCGATGACGACCAGTTCCACGCGATTACCCCTTTACACCCTGACCTCAAACCTAACTGGTACTCCACTCTACCCCAGAATCCCATAGAATTATCGATATTTCTGATCAGCCGTCTGCAACTACTTAAACTGAACTACTCTTCTGTTTCAGACCACGGGAATTGGGAAAGCACTCGTCGACCAGAAGTGATTACAGGGCATTCGCGCTACCTAATTGCTGATGGAGTAAGTCGCCTTTGGTCCGATTTCCAATTACTTCCAGCTACACCTCCGAAAGTCGTACGACCGACGCTATTAAACAGTAATTAAGTCGGGAATGTAGAGTCGAGAGTGCTTGTATGCACATAGAGTGCTACGGCGCTAACACTATCATTAGAGTTCCCACCGGAAATATCAAGCATTTGAGCTAGACATTTACAATTTTTCATGCTCAAGTTAAGTATATGTGTAGTGAGAGATTTCATGATAGATTAGGATGTTTTTTCAGATATAGATAAGGGTACATCATGAGGGTGGATAGAAGAGGGGATCAACCGGCATAGTGGGAGGCGACGAGTCGTCTGGATTCCTTGCACTGTTAGTCGCTACCCTTGAAAGAAAGTCGCTCGGATATCCATTATGACGGTTACAGCGTCTACTGAGAGAATGGAGTCCGAAAAGGATGTACCGAAGAGGAAATTCATCAACACGAATCTTTTATCCTTGAAGCTCATGCTCTTCCTCTTCTTCGGAGGTAGTCTCTTCTCATTTCTTTACTTCTAACAAGATTTCTTTCGTTTCACACCCTGCGGCCATTGTGGCGTACATATAATATAATCAGGCTTGCAAAGTTCCATTAGCTCGATGTCAAAGCTTGCGGAATAGCATTATCGCTCGCGCTACGTGGATCATTGGAAAGTTATAGTTGATAATGTTTCGGTGCAGCGCAGAGTAAATTACATACTGCCAACAAGTCGCAAAACAGCTTGAGAGTGTTCTAGATTGCTATGTAGAGTATTACATATATAATAGTATTGCGAGAATCGATGTTAGTTTCCAAATCTTGTGAATTGTATTAAATATTGTTTACTCTGAGATGTTATATATCAAAATTATTACACTTGAATCAGATAATAAGAAAATGAATTTCAACAGGGATGGGATGTCTCTTCCCATTTCTTTCGCTGCATATGATCGAAGTGGGATTGAGTCTCGAGCAAATTCGAATAGTATCGATGATTTCCCCGGCCGCTGCAGTGGTTGGTCCTTTGATTGCCGCGCCGATAGCTGACAAGCTCGCCGGTCATCAAGGCAAAGGTACCAAATCATCGAACGGCCGCTACCTGAGGATAATGATTGCGGTAGTCTGTGTCCTCTCGGCTATCTTCTACTCTTCCCTGGTGTTGGTGCCGAGGGTCGACCTCCTAGAACCTTTCAGTGAAGAGAGGCCGGAGCTCAAGTTCAATTGCGACCGAGGTGGTGCTGTGGTCCAGCAAGAGCGTTGCCGGGATCATATGTCTTGCCATAGGTGGTCCGACAATAGCAGAGCTGGTCCACTCTTGTTGGAGAACTGTAATTATGCCTGTTATCCGATCGGCTCAAAGCGATGGCACTCGGACGACGCCGATACTTCCATGGACTTCGGTACAACTGATTCCAATGTCGACATCCTCGACGGAAGCGGCGAAACTACCGTGATTCCTTTGGAGAGCGAACTTTACGCTTCGGTAAATATAGGCTGAGTTTTGATTCCACAAAAGCCCCCCCTGTAATTTGCCTGCATCGCCTCGCTCTCAATCTAGATCCTCCGAGTCGTAGGCTGTTTACTGTAGCATTCGACTAGCGAGTAAGAAGTAAGCCTGGAACAATGGAAAGAAAGCGAGCGATGCGAATAACTCAAAGATTTATTAGCCGTGTCCCCGATTTTACGCGAAAGTAAGCAATATTCAAGGAATGTTAAAAATTTCACAGGAAGAGGAGGCTTCGAGAAAGACACGAAGATATGCCATGACCGACAGCGAACCACCTCATTTATGTTTCAAAGACGGTGACAGTGTAGTCTGTCACGTTTACACTGAGTACACCGAGAATCTAGCCGTGAATGCCACGCTAAAGCAAGCTTTGAACCCTCAAACCGACGAAGAGTGGTGCGCCTATCCAGTCGCTGAGTATTTCACATGCCGAATACCACCGGACCTCGAAACTAGGATGGCACAGTTTAATCAAACCTGTTCCATAGAATGTGACTTGGCTACCCCATATATTCTCCCAGGTAAATTTCTTCACTAACTATCATAAACAAGAACTCATAATATAATAAATAATCTGATCCATGAATTATCTTTTCAGGCAGTCTTTTAGTAGAAGCTCAATGTCAGCAATCAGTAGAATGGTCTGAGCTGGTATTTTGGACGTATCTATCATTTCGTTCAATCGCCGATATTTTCCCGACGACTGCCGTCGCTCTGATCGATGCCGCTGTTGTAATTGCTACAAGGGAAACGTCCTGTGGTCGTGGAGACGTCGGCCGACAATTAGCTTTTGGTTCTCTCGGTTTTGCAATCTTCGGCCCACTCACCGGCTATTTGAGTACCCTTGTTGAAAATTTGAATTCACTCTACTACCTACCAATAGCTATGCACGCTGCAATGATGCTCCTGACAGCAATTGTCGCTTTGTGCGCAAATGGCATGCCTCTCAGTCCACCAGAGTGGTGGTGGCATACGAGAAGCGGAATGCTTGCTGTTCCCATGAGCGCAATCAAGAGATATGGTAGCGAAACGGTGGCCCTTGTGTTCGTACTCCTGTTTCTCGGTACCTTCTGGAGTGCTATGGACACCTATCTGCCTCTGTAAGTACATTTCATTACACAAATAGTATATATTCTTTCTAAAATGTATTAGAAGATATTTCATACATAGAATTCTTATTCAGGCATTTGCAAAGACTGGGCGGTGACGAGCTTTCCATTGGGGTAGCTATGACCGTCGGTGCAGTACCTGCTCTGTTATTCTTGTGGAGGTCCGAACACCTTGTTGACTATTGTGGTCACAGTAATCTTCTAATCACTGCCTTCACAGTCTATATCATTAGGTAGGTAAGTCTCCATTACTCTTCCGTGATAATCAAGTTAATGAAGGCTGGATTATTAATTATGGGCAAGTGTATTAATGAGTCACTTTTTTCGTAGATTCACCGGTCTTAGTTTAGTATCAACACCTTGGTGGTCCCTAATCATGGAAGTTTTAGAAGTATTCACGTTAGGAATCATGTGGGTGACTGCCATCCTCTACATGAGACACCTCGTACCGCGTCACTTGACAGTGACGGCCCAAGCATTGCCTGTGATTGCTCATTTTTGCGTGGGTGAGTTAAGGAATTCCTTGATTTAATACAGGATTGAAATAAGAGACTGAATGAATTATAGGTCGATGCGTTGGAGCTGTCGTCGGAGGATACATTAATTTCACGGATGCCGATATCGTTGGCTCTTTGAGATTCGTCTACCGTTGTATGGCTGTCGCGGCTGCTGCCATGGCTGCATTGTATTTCGTACTTTATCATGGCCTACTAAAGCCACGGTGTCACGCGCATACCGTACAGGGATCCAGGCAACCTCCCACTGTCGTACAAGGTAAGGCATATTTAGCTTCATATACGCAAGTGCAAATAAGTTAATTAATATGGCTAACGTGCTACCTCTTCATACGCATTTACAAGCTGCTATAAGGGATTATGAGCTCAGTGAGTACATTAAGAGCGAGACACTCGTTTAACAAGATACCTTAACGCAACTCTTGCATGTCGCGACAAACTGACTTTGGCATCAACCACTTCTGAGAAAGAAACTAATTCAGCTGGTTGCTATGAATGTTCTTTTTTGCTATTTAGATGAACTTCACAGGGTGCACGCTTTGACCAAGGAAACCGATCGCATTGTTCACAGTAACTTTTTCTTTGCACACTAATAGTTTCACTACAGATTTTGACTTTTCGATTGTAAACTTGAAACATTTTATACCTATTCGAGAAATAACATTTGATCTACAGCGATGAACGGCAATGGGAATTACACACCTCTCAGAGTGTACCACAATGGATTGGGTAGGAAGGGTCAGTTTCGCTACTGAAGACGAGAACTGGGAAGGCGAGGGATGGATTTTATTAGGGACACATCTTATTGACAGAAATCGACGGGTGCTAGTGACTGAAAGTTGTTGTTCCGATAAAAGTGGCACCGATGTACACCGGTGCAGTTCGTATTTCGCCTTAGTCTGTCGTATGAGTATTTAATCAAAAACTCAGAGATTATCAGACTCAGTTCATGCTTTCTCTTGTAATACATTTTCTGTAAGCTGATCAGCCGACCGTGAGAACTATCAGTTGCTCAAATTTTAGTTAGAGACTCGATCAGAATGAATGTCTGACACACAGCGATTTACAACTTGCTTTCTATTTTGTTCGACCTCATTTCAGATCCAGTGTAAGACACTGTGCATCACGATATAGAGTTTAAGACTTTATACCAAGCTTCGTAAAAAAATATTATATCTAATCTTTTTTTCATCTGACTGCGATTACGTAAATCTTACGCGTTTTCTACGGAACATGTCTTATTATATACAATGCATACATTCAGAGATCTATGTACATCCAATTTAGCATAAGGCTGTATCCGACTGAAGGATAAAGTAATATATTGTTTTCCTGAAAGTGGTATGTGTATACAAAGCAAAGAGTAATAAAGTAAATATGAAATAAAGTCCGACTTTGATTCCCGATCCCGTATTTATTGTTTATGAATGAAGTAGTCCTATTTGCTCCAGTAATAAATGTTTTATTCCTTATTACATCTGAGAAAATTGTTTAACAATAGTCTGTGGTACAGTATCAGGTATAAATAAAAATGTCGCCAGATAAGTAGGAGTATAGACATATGAAGAATTCATACAGAAAATGTTTCTGTGATTTACGCGTGCGAGTTGTTATTAAAATTTCTTTTAACTGCAGTATAAGTATGCCACAGTCTCACAGTCTGTAATAGTAGGTAAACTTATTTTATACCTACAAATATGAATGATCATGAAACTTCATATTCATAACTTAATTGAAAATGAGATAAGATGCAACGTAATATTTTCCTTTCGCCTAGAATAATAAAGTACTCGCACGCATCACTCTATGCCTGTAGAACTATTAGCAAGACTGTTCACCAATAGTCCTGATAGCAAAAACATTGAAATACAAATGCGTCTTATCGAGCGACTCCTCCAATTCATCACCAAACGACCCGTTTTGGAATAACATTGGAGTTTGTTAATGATCATTTAATAACATACGTTAATGTTCACATGAAGAGTAACGCTCTAAACAGGACCGATATAGCCAGTGCTATGTCGAACATGTAATCGCACACGGTCAAATTTGCGATAATTACATTAACAAAAGCATCCTCTAATACATAAGATCGTTTCAGTGTTCGCTTAAATAAAGTCGAATTGATTGTTTCCACTAAATTTTCGTAGTCCTATTCGATTCTTAGTATCGGAATACTATAGAACTACAACACAACAAAAAGCAGATAAATTACTGCGATAGAGATATTTCTTATGTACAATCGTGAGCATCTTGCATGCTCCAAAATGATGATCATGAAGCCGTTTCAGTACAACAATGTGTCTAAAATTTTGCGCGATTAATTGCCATTCTTATGAAGATTGAGAATAAAATTAATAGGCTGCTTACAATATTACTCATCAATAATTGTACAATCGTCTTCACTTTCATCTCTTCCCGTCATATTCGTAATAGTTATGTTTGAATTTGATTGAACATTTTCTGAACTCATGATGATTAATGGACTTTGCTCTATGAGTAGAGAAATCTTTTCCGACGAGATATTGAACAAGTCGATTGGGTCACCAATAATGCTTTTGTTTTTGGAGTCTGTTTCACTAATACTGTCGTTAATCATTTCTATAGTTTTTATTACGTCATTATGCAATGCTGAATCTTGTTCAAGAGGAGTCGTCCTTGTCTTTTCTGTATTGTTTACAGTTTTCTCTTGAACAATATTATTACATTGTTCCAACTTACTAGCTGGGTCTGAGTTGCTAGCTGTATGCTCTTCACTCAGACTTGTGGGAGTATCTTCAATTAAATCTACTATAAACGGCTCAAATAGCTGACGGACGCTTTCCATTTCCGCCGCTTTTTTTTGCTTTTCGTGACTCAAAAAACGTAAAAATTCTTTCTCGTACCCTACCGCCTGACGGAGCTTTGATACACCACTAGGGACAGAAGTAGAATCCAGTCTTTCGCATTGCGTTGATGATCCTACTGATGGACTCACGCATGTATTCACAACAGAATAAAAAATGGAACCTTCATAGTCCCTTAACTCAACATCATTTACTTGTATAGCTTTACTTTTTCGGAAGGTTCGATCGTGCGTTCCAACCGAACGATCAAAACATTTTCTTTTCTTGCAAAACTGTAGATCGTCGAGAACAGATATACCAACTAATTCGGATGGAGAAATTATATCAGGTTCTACAGGTTCAGAATCGTCGCAATCACTATCAGACTCATTAACGCAAACCATATCCAGAAGTATATCCAGATCCTTTTCTTGTCTGACGATCGGACGACTCGGAGGAGTACCGTCCTTGGACAATTTTTTGGTATTATATTTCTTCCATTTATTATATCCACGTACTACTCTATCATTAATGCCCGCCAAGTCCGTCACTGCACCACGGATTAATCGATGAAATCGCCTAACCGTCACTTTAGTATTATCCGGATTTGGTCCTTTATTTTCATCACGTTTAATATTTTCCAATATTTCTCGGAACCGATTCCTAAGGACGTTGAAGGTAGATTCCATTTCTCTTTCATAAGGTTGTAATATTTCATGGAACGCTTTTACACATTGAGGTATCGTCGTACGTCTTTCTCTCAAAGGTTGATCTGGTCTTGCCTCGTTCCCAACACTGCTTCTTGCACTAACAAGAGCAACAGGTACAGCAGGCGAATTTGGCATACCAGGCTTAATAAAGCTCTCGCTTCCTGTTGGAGGTGTGGACCTTTGTGGGCCAGATACATCAGATGGATGAGGAGCCGCAGTTTCCTCAGTATCACTGTCAATATCTATTATATTTGGCGTTATTTTTGGAGCTGCCAATCTAACTGAATTTGTTATAACAATCCTTTGCATCATATTCTGTTGAGTGGGAATGGATACCATCGGTGCAATACGCGGAGGTATACACTGAAATGTGGACATCGTAAATGGTTGCGTCGTGAACGGCGGTGGCGTAGATGAAGTCGTTTTCAATAACTTTGCAGTTGGTACAGCACTTAAAACAGGGGTGGTGCTTAAACCATGCTGTGAACCAGGACCTTTTCTTTGTACTTTCGGAGCGTCTGCGCTTGCCGACGATGATGGCATGTGTTCTTTATTACCGAAATTTTCTCTTTCAATGAATAAATCAGCGTCTTTCGGCAAAATTGGTACTAATTTAGCTATACCCATATGTGGCTTTGAAATAGGCCTTCCTATCTTTTCAGAGTGAGCAAGTGATCTTTCAATATCACTTTTGGAAGTACCATTTACCATATTTGTTTTAGTTAAAGTATAGCCTTTTCTTGGCACTTTCCGCCGGGGGGAGACAAAATCATCATCAACATTCGGGGTATACGTCTCATCCTCCTCTTCTGAATTCGAAGTTCTTCTCCGTTTTCTTTTGCGTCGCCTGGAGCAACACCTGCTCTCATCCAAATTCATTCTAAAGTCTATATCTTCCTGAGTAGAGTTGCTATCTTCTTGTATTATTCTGGTCACTGTTTGTATGTGCTCTAAGAGAGCCCAACACATTGCTCTCAAGCTATACAAAACAGATGGGTCACAGACAAAACATTTCCATTTCTCATCAGCTTCAATTTTCTTCCTAATTGCTGGCCCAAGGTTTCTTTTAATACACTTGGAGCAGAAAGTATTGCTGCAATAAGAGCAGCAATAGAGATTCCCACCATTTGCACACCATCTGCAAAACATGTCTGTGGCATCATCACCTAAAACATAAAATTATTATTAAATTAAAATATTGCAGGGCAACATTGTTTTGCACTTAGTTTATATGTTTTCAATATGGTCTGATTTTGTTAATATCTAGTTTCTGAAGTTGTAAATGAACACTTTTGCGATTTATAATGTTCTTACATTAACTATAATATACCTTGTTCAAATGTGCCATCTCCATAAAATTCACGACACTTAGCACAGAGCAAAGTTCTTAGAACAGGATGCTCAAACATATTCTCAGCTTGGGTAGGGGCTGATCCAATATGTGTATCGCAACCTGTACAATGTAATCTACCAAAACGTACAGCTGCAACGCCTGTAAAAAGACATATTGTGTATACGTGAATTTCTATCAAGACACTATTATTCAATTCCATTTGGAATCCAAATGGTCAAAGCCTAACATTAAAACAGTAGTCATATAATATCAGGAGCCATTGAATCAAAAGGCATTTAAAAAATACGTAATATATAAGAATCGCGGAAGTTTCTGACAAATAATTTTTTGTTTTCGTACCATTTGAGAAAATGTGCTTGTAGACATTTTTCTCTTCGTTGCTAATGTCCTGAGTGTCGAGTATCCCACGGGGCAATAAGCTTCCTGGTGTCACTGTAATACAAAGTAGGTTAGACGTGATGTTTCAAAGGATTTAGCCTAAATACTCGGAGGATAGAATTTTCACCATTTTCCTTTATGTCAGCCTCTTTCACCTCGTTCACCTGGACTTCGAGCATACTTGATATATCCATGGTAGTGTAGGTTTTCGGGCATTTACAGCTGAGAGTGGCTTTCAAAACATGGGCTATCGCACCGCCATTTTCGTGCAGTGCATCGGCCAGCAATTGCTAGGCAATTCATTTCGGGTGTTGGAAGAATCACGCGAAAAAAACTGAGATGCCTCAAAGTCGGTCCTTTCCCTTTATTCATTCTTTGCGTATTATCTTCTATAGTTTTTAATTGTTTCGGGAATATGGATATCCAGCAGAATCTTTTACCAAAAGATTACAAAATATATATAACTTTTATTGGTCATACTTTTGATGAATATACGTATGCTTAGTGACAATAATTTCTTTATTATTTAACGGACAATGTTTTTTATGTAAACCAAAGAATAAGATATCGATTTATGTAAATCCTCTAATTATATTTTGCAAAGTCTAATCCGATTATGTTCGCGCAAAAGATGTCTGCGATAATACACATGAAGATAATTTTTATCGTAACGTGTGTCATGTATAATTGTTGTAGTGCGATTATGGATATAAACTAATATATCAATGGAACACCCCCGCAACTAGGGTAGTATATTTATTTACAAATGGCGCTGAAGTTAGATACTCTTTGAGGGTGTTCCCTGAGTCTGCCGGTTAAAAAAGTATTTGCTATCCCCAGAAAATGGAGCAATCCAAGGAATCGTCACTTAAGAAATCTGCAGAGAAGCTAACCGAGGAAATCCAAAGTATGACGAATTATAGAAATTTATACGCCGAAATTCAAGTATGTTTCACCGCGAAAGGATGTATCACTGCTGAATTCAGTATCACAATTCACTGTTACAGACTTCAATTTGAAAATTCACACAATTCCCAAATATTTCATTCATTTACAGAGATTGGTGGCGTCGACTTCCGTGAAAAGCGGCGATTTTAAAAATACATTACTAAATACTTTAAAAAATAATGGCTTGGAGACTGAAATCCGAAATACAGTGTTCCATTGGTCACGTTCACAGGTTCAAATATTGTTTACTCACATAAAAAGTAAAAACTGTTATATTATTGGACTGATTTTAAGGTAAAGGGTTTTTAGGGTCCATTACGCTCTTCGAAAATTACTAGTTCCGAACGAAGCGATGTATCTTACTTGAAAAAAGCGCAAATGCAATGGGAACGTCGAATACAAAAATCGCTAAATTCTACGTGCAGTGAGCTAAATATTCCGTTGGCACGAATGCGACCAACCGCAGACAGAGAGGAACTTGAAGAAAAGTGGAATGAATTGAGCACATACGACATTGGTACATTTAATCGAAACTTCTTTCCGACCTCCCGTTAGTCGATGAACTTTCTGAAGAGGACTCCATTTACAGACCTGTCCCAGTATCGACCGCTCTATGCTCCAAAGGACTTTTTAGATGTCTTATTTTCAATACGGGATCCTACCTTTAAAAAGCATCCGTACATATTAATACGTTCATTCTATACGCTTTGTCAATCCTCTAACAAAACTAATACGTTCTATTAATGTTTTAGAGATCAATTGAATTGGGAATTTAGTCACATACAAATTCGCGTGAAAACGCTCGCGCAATTGGTAAGGATCTCTCGTTAGAGAAAAATTATCATCACGATAAACAGTCATTTGCCTTATTATCATAATTAATCATTTTCACCGTAAAATAGAGGCGGCTCTATGTAGAATTGGCAAACGGAGTAGCTCTGCTAGGAGTAAATCCCGATATGCCAAGCACAGAAAATTTTGCGACTTTGGAGGACGAGCGTACATACATTGGAGAAAAAGTCTTAAATTCGAGACATGCCCCTGTCGCGCAAGAATTCTTAAAGCGCGGGGCACCACGGGCACTGAGAGGATATCTCTGGTCTCTCGTATTGGGATCTGCCGTAAAAGAGAATGTATGTCATTCAACTTACAGGAAAAGTAAACAATCATTACTAATCAATAAGATATTTTACTTGATAGGATATCGAATATTACGACCAATTAAAAAATATGGTACTACAATACGACATTGTGGTGGACAAGCTGGTAATAATGGACGTACAATTGACGGCGAGAAACGATGATCAATATTTTGTCTTCGAAGATGTACTGTATAAAACGATGTTGTGTTTCTCAAGGGATTCCGAAATATTGGCGCCGGTCACTACTGATCGTAGTGCAGGCGGCCAAGTAATCCACGCGGTTTTACAAGGAAGACCAGCTACCTTGGAGAACACATTAGTTTTCCCTCCCAGCGGCGTTATCCCTTTTCATGGATTTACAATGTACGGTAAGAAAGTTTGGATAATTTAATTCGTACGGTTTCTATTACACTGTGCTTTCCAATGTAATCAATAAAGTCTAAGGAATCCATATTTCAGCAACGCCGTTCTGCTATTTATACGATGATCCTTGCGCAATGTATTACACTTTCCGAGCATTTTATTTACGATATTGGTTTCGACTGCATACTGTGTCCAGTCACGAGCAAGGCATAGTTGCACTGTGCCTACTTTTTGAGCGATTATTACAATGTCATGAACCGCAGCTTTGGGCCCACTTTCGAAATATACACATACAGCCGTGAGTGTTGTATTTCAATTCTGAACATTGGTTTGTATTCCACTGTGACGAAATCATTCCTTTTTAGCATAAGAATTGTGTTTAAATGGCTCATGCGCGGCTTCAGCGGTCACTTGCCGCCAGAACAGTTGCTCTATCTCTGGGACTTGATACTTGGATACGATTCCTTAGAAATCATTCCTCTACTCGCTGTAACTATCCTCAGCTTTCGAAAGGAGAACTTATTACAAGTCAATACGCAGCAACATGTTGAAGTAATTAATAACTGAAAAACACACCACTGATGTATATATTTATTGTTATATGGCTCTATATGTTGTAGGCAGTTCTGGCTGATTTATCTTCGCTGAAAGTTATGCCGTTACTACAGCTAGTTCTACTAAAGGAATAAGGCATAATTTTTTATAATGGCAGACACAAGAAATTTACTTCCGTTTAATTCATTATATATTCATATATACGAAATACACATCGTATTTTTGCACTACCGAAATAAAATGCGATAACTTGATACTCCCAATTCATATTGTTATTACATATTATACGCGTGTGAAAAGAAATTAGTTTATCTTTTCATACATTTTATCGTATTTAATGTATCATTCGATCGAACATCGACTGAGTTCATGACTCCGCTGTATGACAACTGCGATAAAGGATAGAAGGGGTACTTGGAGGGGGATTTTCCTGTTTCCGCCCGACGGCCGCTTGATCAGACGCCTACTTGCCGTCATTTCGCGTGTTTATAGTTGTTCGCCACACTTTCCATTCGAAGAATTTACCAGTGATTTTGTGCGAAGAACGTAAAGCTTTTTTGCAATCGACAAACTGTAAGTAGAAGAAACTCATGGGATGTTTTACTGCCGGGAAACCGGCGATCGACCGTCATTGTTGTCACTAGCACGAGCCACACAACCATTAAGGGTGGGGTGTTTCTCACCCCCAAATTATTAGTCATGCACAGCTTTCCACCACCGCCGATCGGTTCTCTCCGCGTTACCCCTACAACGAGTTTACGTAATATAGATTGTGAAGCAGCCGATTATCTGGCCGTTCGTCACGTATCCTATTAGAAAGTATTCGACGAAGCTCCAACACTTCCCAGGCGTATATCGCGAGACACATATCGCGTCTATCTTTCGTCCCGGTTTATGCAAACTTCGAAAAAAACCCGTAACTCGATTCATCACTTGTCCAGATTACATGATTTAAACGTTGAAGACTGACTCATCTTCATAGTCGAAGAATGGCTTGGCGTTTCAAAGCATCCAAGTACAAGAATGCAGCACCAATTGTGCCGAAACCTGAAGCCTGCATTCGTGATATATGTGTGGGATCATATCAAACGTATGGCAATAACATTACGGCATCTGCTGCCTTTATGGCATTCAATGTGGATCACAATGGTATATTTTTATGCTATTATCAATGTTTCATGACTAGATATTGACTTCCATATATGATGATACGCATACATTATTTTCCATCCTTCAACTTACCAATTTCCATAGGTTGTAGTCTAGCTGTATTACCACTTGAAGATTGTGGTAGAAAAAGTAAGACTATGCCGTTGCTACATGCTCATGCTGACACTGTGACAGACATGGACTTTTCTCCATTTCATGATGGTCTACTTGCTACCGGTTCACAAGACTGCCTTGTTAGTTTAAAAGAATTAGAAATCTATACAAGATTGCCACAAGCAATAAGTGGTATATTTAATATTAATTTCATAGGTCAAACTGTGGCATATTCCTGAGACTGGCCTAGAAGAGTCTTTATGCAATCCGGAATGTACCTTTTCACACAGACAAAGGAGAGTAGAAGCAGTACATTGGCATCCTACTGCAGAACATCTACTTACAACTGTATCATACACAAATTTGTCATTGTGGGATGTGATTTCTCAGCAAGAGCTATTCTGTAAGTAATATGCCTTTTTGTATTTGTATTATAGCAGTTTGATATACTAATTATGTTTTTATATTATTGCAGCCAATAATGAGCATGCTGATGTCATTCAGTCCCTAAGCTGGAAGCAAGATGGTACACTTCTAGCAACATCGTGTAAAGATAAGCAAGTTAGGATCATAGATCCGAGGGCATCCAGTTGTTTTGTGAATTCATGTTCAAGCCATCAGAGTATCAAGGACTCTAGAATTGTATGGTTAAACAATAGCGACAGAATTCTTACTACTGGTTTCGATGCAGCAAGATTTAGACAGATTTATATCAGAGACTTGAGACACTTGAACGAGCCTGTGAAATCAGTAGAGTTGGATTGCAGTACTGGGTAAAATTATATTGGATATTTCATGGTTTCGTAACAGTGTTCTGTATTTCATAAGGGTTCTTGAAACAATTGATTCTTTTAGGATCTTGATACCACTTTTTGATCCTGATACAAATATGCTCTTCCTTGCTGGGAAGGGGGACACAACCATTATGTATATGGAGGTGACGGATAAAGATCCGTACTTAGTGGAAGGCATTCGCCATACTGGTGAGCAAACAAAAGGAGCATGTTTGGTACCAAAAAGAGCACTAAATGTCATGCAAGCAGAAGTCAACAGATTGCTACAATTGACGTCGAATATGGTGATCCCTATCATGTACCAAGTTCCACGGAAAGTAGGTGTTAAGTTTTGAAATTACATTTTTTATGACGTGAAATAGAAGCATCTTTTGGATAAGAAAAGTACTAAAATAATGTTGTATGTTTCAGACATATCGTGATTTCCATGCTGATATATATCCAGATACAGCAGGCTGTGTGGCCCAGAATAATGCAGCTGCTTGGATCAAAGGTATCGATATGCCTGTCCCAAAAATATCGTTAGATCCGGCAAAGAGAAATAAAGGAGAAGAACCTATCACAGTGAGTATAAACTATATACATTCCCTGTCTTGCAATAGTCATTATATCCCATGCTTTACTGTTTTCAATGAAGATCATAGCAACAAGAGCCAAGTTCTTTTCATCTCTTTCTAGTCGTCGAAAATTTTATTATGATACGCATAGCGATTATAATGAAATTTCAATTGCACGCTTATCATCATCATTATGCCATTCATTATTTTTTGCCTGTTTTGCCTGTTTTGGGATAGTTATTAAAAATGTATTTATTCTGTTGTGTGGCTACTACAAATTGTATCTCCAACTGATATAGCTGAGCATAATTTTGTATATATTGTCTATCACTTGGACGAGAGTGTATTTGAAGTCGCACAATAATAATGTTTATTTAATAATAGTAGTGTAGAATATTATGTACATTTATGTAGATAATATAAGCAGAGCAAAGCATAATTTAAGTGTGCTGTAGGATTTTTTTCCTTTGGCAATATATAATTTATTGAACGCGTTTGTTTTCTTTTTTTTATATTATTTCTTTTTTCATCATATGCTGTGTATATTTTTCACGTTTCAGATGTCCAATGTATGTTTTGTATTTTATACATTAGCACCATTCAAAGTGTTATTCCTGGCACGTGTAATGTTAATGGCAATTGATGTTCTATAGCTTATTCTATCAGTGTAAGTAATATAAGTTCAAAGCGTACAATGTATCAGAGCTATTGTGCAAGCGCTTTCAAACCTTTTCTGTAAACAATTTTTATTTTGTTGCGAAAATTTATATGCTGAATATCTTAAAAGATACTATGTAACAAATTATTATTTTATTATACTGTAGTATGCAAGTGATGTGTGTATGCGTGTAGAGCTTGTAGAAGTTGTATGTTGATAGCTTACGGTTTGCGAATAAGAGAAACATATCTTGAGATGCGATTGGGGACGCTATTCCGCTAGTTTGTTGGCCACTTCGCATCATTAAGGATTTTGCCGTACCTTTAGGTACACAAAGGAAATTTAGCAACTCTAAAAGAAAACCAACGAGATGTTAAAGTGGATATAAATCGACAGCCAAAGTCAATATCAATCAACACGCCAAAAGGATACATCAAGGCACAAAACATCGCCAATGAGAAAGATACAACACCAGAGAATGAAGTAGAGAAGATAGAAGAGCCCAAGAAGATTGATATTGACGAGGAAAAAAATAAAATACAAAATGGGAGTCAATCAATACCGCCAAAACCTCTTCCACGAGCGTCCAGAACTAATAGTATTTCTGAAGACGAACCAAAACCAGTTGCGCGTCCTCGTACATCACCCAACCCTGGATCAGTAGTTACATCTGTGAATCCTAACACGATTGGAGGATACAAGGTTGTAGTATAGCTATACAAAACCTTTATTGTGTTAAGAAAAGGGTAAAAGAGTCTGAGTGTGGTGAAAGAATGTGTCAGTACAAGTCCACTTTTCATGCAACTCACGTCATGATCATTCTGCACAACTAAACAAGCTTACAATTTGTACATTTAGTTCATTCAGTGTGATAATAGGTGTCTATTTCTTTACAGCCTCGTCTTGGACCGAAACCGTTTCAAGCTAAGGCTGGTAATCAAGAGTTTTCGTTTGATAAAATCTTCTCAGTCCCTGTTGCGCCAAACAGTGATACAAATGGTTATCAAGCCGACACAAACAACCAAATAGAAAATAATAACTCGGAAGCGGAAAAGTCACCGCCATTTAATAATGATCGCATAAATAAGGAAACAGAAAATGGTAAGAGCGACTCGAGCTCTCTTGAAGAAGATGCAAATCTGAGTGACTCAGGATATAAGCCAAAGACACCTAGTACAGCTGAGAGGCGCAAGGTCTTTGAAATAAAAGGAAAAGATGATTCGCCAGAAAGCGAAGATGCAACTAGTTTCGAACGTGGAGGTGCTAATAGAAATTCCATAGCTGAAAGGCGGCGCCTGTACGAAAGTCGCTCTGTATCTGTGACGGATGGAAATTTGGCAGAAAAAGCAATGGGTTCGCCCACAATGCTTAGACGACGAGATTCATTTAAAACTAAAAATGAAGTTATTAAAGAGGACGAAGCAAAGAAAGTCGCCCCAGTATTACGCCAACAAAGTATGGATCCACGGTTAGAAAAAGTCGATACTACAACACCGAGCGCTAAACGAACTTCAACAGTATTTGGTAAGAATAACTGGTGTCAATGCAAATAATCTCTTGTCTTATAATGTATTTCCTTATTGAACTTGCTATAATTTATACAAAAGGTCGAGTATCTAAATTCCGGCATCTGAAAGGAACCCCTGGACATAAATCAACGCATATCGAAAACGTTCGAAGTGTTAGCCGTCAAATATCTGGAGAGTGCGATGGTTTTCATGGTAGTATTCGAAATTAGAAATATGGGATCGTAGATATTTACATTGTCTAATACTTTTTTAAATATAACATTGCAGCTAATTCTGATCGAGTTGCTGTTCCCCTGAGTGGACCAGGCGGAAAAGTAGCTGTTTTAGAGTTGAAGAATACAGGAAGACTGCCAAATGGTGTAATGCCCGCCTTAGTGCACGGAGCTGCGGTAATGGATTTCCAATGGAATCCTTTTGATAATCAGCAATTGGCTGTTGGTAAATATTATTTACAATCCCCATAGTTAATGTAACTCGAATATTAAGATTATAGTTCTTATTCAATCACCCACTCTCATTCTGTTATTATTAGCTTGCGACGATGGAATGATTCGTTTATGGCAAATTCCCGACGATGGATTGACAGAATCAACGAATGAACCGAATCATATTATAAAGGCGCATGCAGATAAGATATATTTAATAAAATATCATCCTTTAGCATCTGACGTTCTTGCTACTGCCTCTTACGATATGACAGTAAAGATTTGGGATTTATCATCGTGCGAATCACCAGCCGCAAAAATTACTCTGTTGGGTCATACCGACCAGATATTCAGTTTGGCATGGTCGCCGTGTGGTCAGTTATTGGCTAGCGCTTGTAAGGACGGAGAGCTACGAATTTACAAACCAAGATCAAGTGATGTACCCGCGAAAGAAGGTAAAGGACCTGTTGGTACCAGAGGAGCAAGAGTTGTGTGGGCTCTGAAAGGAAAATTCCTGGTCGTTATGGGATTCGATAAGTAAGTAATATTAATCAACCTTTATCAATATCCTTAAGTTTCTATATTGATTTCACCATTCGATAATTCTTTTCTTCAGAGTCTCGGAAAGACAAATTTACGTATTTAAAGCAGACAATCTTAGTAACCCATTAACAACAGTTGGATTGGATGTTTCGCCAGCAATTTTAATGCCATATTACGACGAAGACAGCTCAACACTTTTCTTAACAGGACGTGTATGTATACTATAATTGTCTGAGCCTGCATTTCGTCAAATAAGCAGCTTGTACGAGACAACTATATTTCAGGGTGACTCTACCATTTATGCATTCGAAGTAACAGAGGAAGCACCGTACTGCTGCCCACTTAGTCATCATCGTTGTGGTAGTTTACATCAAGGATTGTCATTCCTACCTAAGAACAAATGTGATGTTGCAAGTGTAGAGTTTGCATCGGCTTTAAGACTAACAAACAATACGATAGAACCATTGAGCTTCACTGTACCACGTGTAAAGGTTGGTAAACATAGTGTGTAAATTAATTATTCCTGCAGCATAAATAAATAATGTGACTTTCATAATGTATTACAGAGCGAACTCTTTCAAGATGACTTATTCCCACCAACGAAAGTTACATGGCAGCCAACTATGAGCGCAGCTGAGTGGTTTAGTGGAACCAACAAGCAAGCTCAGAGGATAAGTCTTAAACCACCAGGCATGGACAATCGTAAGTATATTATTCTTAGTTTATATTGAAACACTAATTGTTTTTATTAATGAATTGACAATTTGTTGTTTATATAGTTTCTGAAAACCAGGGCCAAGGGGTGGTTACTGCACCAGTTGCAGCAAAGCAATCGGGTGCCCCTGTCCCTGTAGCTGCTCAACCATTCAGACTTGGGTGGAATCCCGACATGAGGGCGAAACATGAAGAGGTGCGTACAATATATCATAAAAACACTTGTGCATGCGTACTCAGAATTTGAAAACAGAATTATTCTTATACGATGTATTGTTGTCGCACGAGTTCTCGCATTCTTTCTTTCACACGATGTAAATATCGATCAAATTGATATCACAAACAGCCTCATTTTTTATGATGAGCCTTCTGATTTAGAAGACCTAGCTCCACTGAGTGTGAATGCATATTGAATCGCCTCGACATAAGTACTATGCACTCTTGCGCCAGATATTCCTTGAATGTACTATTTAATGTGTGTGTACGTGTGTGCGTGGTAGATCCAAAAAGCTTTGAGCAACTTTGTGGGAGAAGTTATACAATGCCCATTGGAACAAGATCACATGGAAGGTGTAGAAGAGCACGAATGGGTAGGTCTTTCATGTATATAAGGGCGTTCCAGTAAATTAGAATAGTACTATTTTGCCAAATTAGCTTCATGCTTCCTAAAAACAATTTGTTAATTTTCTATGATTTATGATTACAGGATGAGTGAAAAGTAGCTGGTGGTAGACCAATAAGACGGTAAGATGAAATAAATCTAAATACAATTGTTCCAATCATAATTTATTTCTAAGTTAAAATCATGTCGTAAAAGAGGTCTTGATGTTATTGTGTATGTGATGAGAGATTAAGTATTATAGTTGGAATTATGCTTCCAGTAATCTCCATTTAAGTGTATGTGCTTGATTCGTAAATCAATTGGTAATCCAATACAGTTTTTAATGCGTTCTAAGGTGCAAATAATTACGTAGACTAATGATTGCGGTAACAACCATATTAAAGTAAGATACTCTTGATTAGAATAATAAATGTTCTTAAATTCCTATCAGAGTTCGACAATAGTTTGGATTAAATATTTAAGGAGTCTCGTGTTTTTGAAACAATCTTTTATAAATAGGTAATTTCATAAAACCAATAATACTTCTATATCTATTGGTAATCTCTTTAATGGGTGCAAGTTTCTTTAAAAGATTGTTTACAGCCAAGGATAAATATGCAATTTATTTATTTATTATATTAGGCAATGTGTAATATTTTGTGCCATTCGTGATGAATTAGTAAATGTAAACTTCTTTGATGCCCTTCAGAAACGGGCACTGTTTGAAGTCTTTAGATGTAATACCCCTGCTCTCTATGAACACTGTGTTGATTTTATCATTCAAGTTGTACTATTAATATGTGTCAGAAGATATTTTTTATATGGACATTTCTAATCTCTTTTCTATGAAAAAGTATGTTGAGTGAGAAAGAACTTAAAGGCGACATAAAGCTGACTTCGTAATCAAAGAACGAAATAAACTTTGCCCGTTTCTATTTAACTATGTAGAACTAAACACGGAGTAACAATCCCCGGTAAAGAAAACATTCTATGTACTCTCTCGGTGCACGGCTGTCTCTTTTCTACGGCAATACAATATCCGCGATAGCCTCAGTATATGCATTATCGTGATATAATCATCATACGTGTGATATTAGCAGACGATACTTTTTCATAAAGGATAGACATTTTTACGATGCGCCCCAAGTTTACACGCACATACGAAACATGTTATAAGCGTAACGAATAATATTACACACATTAAGTAATGGGTGGTAATAATTTAGTTGTATGGCGAAGTATATCAACACGAATTACAATCTTCAACGACTTTGAAAACTTATGTGAATTTTCAATCGAAACTAGAAAACTATATAATTTCTTACCGGTATATAATAATTCTCCTTGGTGTAATAGCTGAAAGAATTCCATTCTTGCCGTACTAACGATATAATTTAGTGAATGAATCATGATGAATCATTAATGAATTTTGAAAGACCAACCAGGTGCCAAAAAGCATTTCATGTCGGCGACAAACATTTAATCGACTCATAACTGCTTGACATAACTTAAAACGATACCGTCTTGGAACATTTCCACCTAGTAAATACTGTCACTATTTTCTCTATGCGACAGAACTTTTTGGTACTATCACACTTTAGAAATATAAGGACCCCAGTTGATAGAGAGTATTACTAAACTTTTATACGTGACAAAAACTAGCAAAAGCCTAGGTCAGAATACTTCGCTATAAGAAATTAGTAACTGCCGCCGTTCTCACATTAGTTGCACTACTACACTCAATAGTACGTCTACATAATTATCCGTCGAAAGGTTTTAGAACTGAGAAACGTCATTGTTGCATAGTTCCAATTTATTTTTTTATTCTGACTTTAGGTTCCTGTAGCTTCAATAAATCATAAAATGGGCGAGTATCTTTTTCTTTTATATACTGAAAATGTAGCAGATTTCCGTATGATCAGATTATGAGTCATAAGACGCGATCTTTTGTAGCATATGATATAAACATTTCAAGCCATCTTTTTAATTGCAACAAGAAGTTTCTTAGTACTCAGCATTGCGCTATGACTGATCGCTAAGTACTTTATCATATAGCATACATTTATAATCTTATACCTTACATGTATTTCATCTATAAAATCTTTTTATCAAAGACCGCTTGTATGTGTGTTTCTTTTTATCTACCTTTCAGTTTATTAATTGTTTTGTACATGCTGTTAAATAAAGTATAACAGTTTAATAGTGATCGCAAACTCAATCGAAAGATATTCAGGCGCTTTATGAATTCCACTTTGCTGGAATGTCTTATGTATTATAACAAATTTGCAAAATTATTGTACATGTGCAATACATTTTTATGATATAACAATTGAGTACAATCGAAAATATTTTACACAGTTATAAAAAATACATTGCAGCTGTCCTATAGTACATCCTCATAAGTCATCTTGAAGTGCCGACTCGGTCCCTGGGAATTAATCTTAATTCCGATCCGTGTTTAAGAAATACATTTCCTGGGATAAAAAAATACTAGTTAATAATGTTTCATGCGTATCATGTGTTAAAATTTAAACTTAGTTATACCTGCTGTTTGCTGTGGATTTATGCCTATTCCATCATCTGTAATTATAGCAGACGTCGCCGGAGAGACCTTAAATTCTTCGGCCGCGAACTTTAATACCGCAGTAAATGGAGTATTATCGGGCACACTCAGTCTGGAATGTTTGATAATGAATATTTAACGTTATTGCCACAACAGGTTTGCAAAGATTATTATTTATTATTACCATCTAATTCCAATATCGTTTTCAATTGTATGCCATACAGTATCTGCTGCGTGTGTTTTAACTAATTGTATTCGATTGTACACGATGTCTGATATTTCAGGCGAACTATTTAGTAAAACTTTTGCTGCTTTAATGAGATGTCTGGATTGAACTCTGAGAAATGATACCCATGTAGCTTCAGCTTTTCTCATTTGCCGCGCGAAATAAAAAACGGCATCAGTAAAATGATGGAAAAACTCAGAATCACTTTCTAATAATTTTCGGAAGCAGTTATTTTCCAAGCCTACCAATTCTAGATATACAGTTTCATTATTTTCTGCTAATTCGCTTGATAAATATTTCAAAATTACAGGTCTGATTTTGCTTTGTTCTTGTGAATTAGTGAGAATACTAATAATTTCCTTAAAATGTCCATCCCTGCACATCCTAGAAATATTCTCTGTCACATCCGACAGATTACCATTTTCAATAGATGTCTCCCAAGATATTCTCAAAGCTTCATCATACATATCAGAGGTAGACACACCTAATGAGTTTAATGATTGTAAAGATAGGTTTACGCATACTGCACTAACTAAAGTATTCTTTAGAAAATTATTTAGTCTCTCATTCCCACAATGAGTGGTGTACAGTTTTAAATACTCGTGGACAACCTCAGTTGGAACCGTGGTATCTTTCAGATATAATTCCAACAACATGTCACAAGCAGTTTGTAACTCTGAACACTTATACAAAATTGAATTCTCTTTACTGATCCAATAATCATGAAGATATGTTTCAAATGCATGTTCTTTGCCAAGTCCATTGAGCTTTGAAATTGTTAATTCTATGAACCTAGCACATTGGAAGGCTTTTTCAATTGCATCTGCATTAATTTGTTGATTTGCTCTTGGATTATTAAGTAAAACAACAAGCACATCAAACATTTTTATTATTTCCGAGAATTCTGTATCCGACATTCTCAAAACTTTTAGCAATAGAAGAATATTCAGTCATTCCATTGACTCATCCACAAAACAAGTACTTATGGAAAATTTCAAAGGCACAGGAAACTAATAAATGGACTCACACTTTGAACGGCAGTTTTGGGTCAGATGTAAGTGTAATTTTAAAAGTAACTTTGGATCTGAAACAGTAAGAGAAATTTCTAATCAGTTTCCATAAGCAATGTTTATTAAAGATTTAAATACCGAAAACATATGTTTCCCAATCCTTAGTATTTAATTTGATTCCTTAGGAATTAAGCCATACAACTATGATGACTGAATACTTACGCCATGATACTCTATGTCACTGTTTACAGTGTTTGTCACAGAACGATCTACAGAGGGAGAATTAGTCCCTTTAAATTCAAGTAACAACTAGGAGCAATTGGAGCAATCCTTGAGTAAGTCAAGCAAGCCAAACACTTGGCCAAGAATCACTGCGTGCGGAAGTGGAAGTACAACCTGTCAGATTCACGACGGAGAGTCCATGGTAGCGTTGCAGTCGATATCCGGGATGATCCGAGAGACAAAAATAATCTAATGAAAAGGAATTCCTTTATCTATCTATGTGATCCATGACTGGCATGGATAGCAGTCCTTTTACATTACTACTCCTTAAAATAACACCAATTTGGAACGTCACTTACCGGTTTGTTGATATTATAAGAGAAGTGAATAGAAAATGAGTTAGTAATACATCTGGCTTACCGTATTCGGCGGCAAATCTTCCCGATACTAACGACGCCATCGGCAGGTTTGATGTGTGTGTAGTCTGGCTGGGTCTGGCAGAACTATCCGAGCTCTATAGCTTGAAAACATATGATCTGCCAGACCGACGGTTTAAAGCCTATATATGTATATAGTTAGATAATACTTAGATACTGGACAATGTATGCTAGCGATCTAGCTGCAGGTCAGGTGCAGTCAGGTGTAACCTTTCGAGCTATACTGTATATATCTACTGTGATTATATTACGACAATAATGAAATAGTAAATACAGTCTAGAATTAAAAAGACTGGAAAATGCCCATTACCATACCTTCCCAATGATCGTACACCTTATATACGTGTCGTAAACCAGAATAATACAATAGAAACAAAAGTGCTACTGTGAAAGATAGTGTGCTTTGGAAAATAGCAAATTCAACTTGTCTATCTGAAGACTAAGGCAAGGATTATTTGGGTCTAGTCGATCTAATCAACTGATTGATTATTTTTCCCGTAATACTCCGAATGTCGTTTTCCACTACATAAGCACGTTATTTCAGTGTCAACCGGTGACGGTCAGTGACAGTGATATATCAGTTTGCACAATCAGTAAATAAGTTCGGAACAGCTGTTTTAATATTGCATGGCTTTTTGTGATTGTCCACCTACGCTATGAATTCTGCTCTAGCTGTATTATTTACAATAAAAGCCGGGGAAGATGTAATAATTCTTTTACAACATATCACTTGGCAATAAACTATGCTGAGTGCTATATAGAACGCACGTCGCATGTGATGACATGTTATTTGAAATGGTCACTTATGTATGTATTATGCAGATTGCAACAAATCAAACTTGCTCTATTTATCTATTTCTTATCTAACCTTGTTTGCACGCAAATTAATAATTTGATTGTCTGTGTCAGCTATAACATAGTGCCTTGCCAGGAACTGCATTATACTTGTAGCTGAAACGATGTTTAAAAATATACAATTACGCTGATATAGGTAACAGGCATGGAAGAGAAACCTGGCTCAGGTTCCTTGGAAGATGAAGCAATAAAGGATGATTTCAAAGAAGCTGAGCATATGATAATAAATGAAGTCGATGGATTGCCTAACTTGCATCCTAATTATCAACAATTAGAATTAGAAATTGAGGCAGAAAAGAATCATGGGGAGACCAGTGCAAGAACCATAGAGGATTTATTCCATGATGAAGATTTACCCACATCTATTATTGTAACAAAAGTAGATCCACGTATATTTAAATCGGATGAATTAAAGGTAGTACTTTGGAGTGAACTACTTTAGCCATTAATTCCTTTTGAGAGACAACGTAAATGATAAAGTATTTGATTTTCTTATAGTCAGAGATTGAAAGCCTATTTAAACAATTTGGAAAGGATGCTACCTTCCAATATTTCAGATCATTTAGGAGGATGAGGGTAAACTATAGTTCTCCAAGTGCTGCAGCAAATGCTAGAATACAATTGCACCAAGCTCATTTTGGGGAAAGCGACATCAATTGTTATTTTGCACAACCAGTTACGCCTATAGGTTTGTCATCAATTGTGGTAGAGTAAAAAAGAATCTTTTCTTCTGGAAATACGCACTAAGCATACTTAAAGACACGTGCTTGCTATTGTTGAATAGATATGGAGGATCAACATTTGCGACCTCCTGCACTTACCAAGCAGTTCCTAATATCACCTCCTGCATCTCCTCCAGTTGGATGGGAACCAAAAGAGGAAAATGAACCTTTGGTGAACTATGATTTACTAGCTGCAATAGCTAATTTATCGGCAGGTCTGTATTATCAAAATTTTAGGCCCCACGAATGTGGGTATATTCTAATACGGGGAGTATGGGCTATATTTATATAGATGTTTAAAATAAACAGGAAGTAGTCATGAATTGCATCCTGGAGGATCCGGCCAACCAGGCATAGTTGTTCACGTTTGTGAAGCTGCAAACCCTGTGAAAAATGCTAGTCGTATTCCACACACACGTTGCCCGGATCATTCATAAACTGTTTCTGTTAATCTTTGCTCTACGATTTCGCAGTGCTTTATTTATTGACAGAAATCACAACTAGCGGCATTAGCAAACGTAGCATAAAAAATAACAGATTTTAATATTACACTGCAAATCCAATGTTTTTTAATGTGTGATTTCACAAACTGGTATAAAGAGATACCGTGCGAAATGTGTGTTAGCTAAGCAAATGTATGTAAGTATTATAGTAATTATAAGGCAAGAATTATTTCATTAGGTTCATTATTTTTTTACATGTGTCATATTTTCAGATAAATTATAGTACCATTTATGTTAAAGCTATAAGTCAACTACTCATGATTAAATGGCTTTTGAATCGTCGAATCGAAAAATATAATATCGTATTCTGCGTAAAAAATAATTGGTGTAATGATAAGATGCGGCAAGTAACTAGAAGCACCACAAAAATTCAATCAAGTTAACATTTTTATCCAGTTTAGTTATTCCAATTATAACTAACATTCTTCGTTAAAGTAGTGGTTGCTTGCTTATCTCATCTCATCTGTAAACGGGCGCAATCAACGTCAATGTGTCAAAAATAAAAGCTTTAAATACGATAATGAATTAATATCAAAGTTTCTCTTGAAGAGTTAGTGTAAATCTTATTTTCCGAAAAGACAACTCCGTCGTTGTAGACTAAATGTCTATGAAACTTTAAGAATTCATCGAGCACTAGGGTTGAAATATTATTCAGCTACAGATTTTTGAGAAGGTAACAAGAACTAGTTTTGAAGAATATTGAGTATGCGCGCAAGGGACTATGTAAGCATACTTTCAATATCAGCTACCAGATGTACATATTTGTGAATATGCATGTGTATCACTTAAAGCAATGAGAAAGAGTATTACTGATATTTATTCTTAATTCCTTTTTAATTAGCCTATATTCACAAAAACAGTAACTAATTATTGCCTGCCTTGTTCTTGGATTCTTTAAAGATCCTACATAAAGGATCATTGTTAAATAAATTGTACGAACCATTGTAAAAATTGGAAATGAATCAAAGAAAATAATATACACGTGTACTGTCAACAGTATCATCGTTATCATGTTAATAACGCAGTAATGCTTATGTATATGTATATAATATCCCATTTATGTGAAAAATATTTCATGTTGCTCTAAGATTGATCTAATATAGAACTGTTGGAAATTTATAAATATGTTATGATATAATACTTTTTGTGTGAATAAATATATTATAGGAAAGTTTTTCCCGAAATCAGTTTTGTATATTTCTTCTTCATACACACTTATTTGTAATTGAAAGACTTGTGTTAGGGTGTGTGAAAGATGAACCAACTTCTGATGATATAAAAAGTTTCATTTTTAATTCTATAGAATTATTTATTTTTACACTCGTCCGTAGCTTATGGAAATAATATAAAAGCTTTATACACGTAATCATCATAAGAGTAGTGTCAAATATTAAAACATGAAACCATTCAGACTTTTCATCTCAACATAAAAAGTCTACTCTGCATACTGTTGCTTTTTGCTGTCCTAACAAAATGTTTCATTATGTTTATCTCTACTCTGTGTTACACCTGAAGTAATGTCAAAAATAAATCTTTGTCACAACTAATCAATTTGCCATACAATTAGAACATTCATTTGAAACATACTTCTGCAGCCATAATAACATACAAATCGGGCTATATAAAAAAAGGATGTACATACAATATTACAATAAATTAACGAACGCGGTTCGCAATTTGAAAAATATATACACGTATGTTGTATAAGCACACCCACGCACGTGAAAATTGTTTATGGATAGGTAGGTATACTTGTAATTGGTGTCCATAGGAATTTTTAATCTATATTTTTTCAAGAAAGTGATGGTAATATGTTGCATGTCAGGATATACCTCCTTAACTATAGGTTGTCTGTCAATGGTTTGTACTTGACTGGATTCGTGTTATGTTGTTCTGAAGTTCATAGACCGGCATATATCGTTGAGCACACGGAAATCCTCATACGATTCGATAGAATTCATCGTTTGTATAAATTGTGTCTTGCTATGTGATCACATGGTTTTTAAAGCATAGTAATCTATCAAAAGCTCGGACTAATATCCTCAAATACAAAGAACTGAGTATATGGTTGCACTGTATCATTCGTACATCTTCGTTCTGCTTGTGCTATGCATGTAGCTAGCACACAATACGTTCTAATATCTGTATACCAAGAATTTGAGAAAGATATGCTTTCGCGATACGCAACACAGATCCCAGTTTTAAATTCAATGCCTCAAATTCTTCATTTTTTAACTCATGTGCCATCAATCACGCTTGTAGTAACATGATGGCTCCTGAACATCCACGCTTGTACGAGAAAAGCTGACCTCTTAAGCAAAACTGTGATGTGAACTATATAACTTTGAACCGTCATGTACGCATCCGTAATTGTGGGTTACGACATATACACAAAGGTATTAATGTCGTCATCATGCCTGCGAATGTATTTATGTTCAATAAGCCATTCAATTTGTTCCTTGATCATCTTTTTACTTGGCAAAAACATATTCTTTAAAATATCGACTAGCTCAGTCTGTAATTGAGCGTTGCTGATTTTCTTTCGCATTTTTAGGATCTTAATAATGGCCTCCTGTTAATAAATAATTCAACAATTCAATAATGTTTTTAAGATTGTAATTTAAAAAATAATACATACCTGTACTCGAAGTATCCTGAGCTGTACAATAGACTCATTATCCTCCTCTTTACTCCGTTCAGTTGATAATTGAAGTCTTCCTATTAGATTGATTTTACCACGCTTTTGCAGTTTACCATTTTTCCTATAAGATCAATATGAAGCCGTCAGATACGTACTATATAAATCGGCACAATTCCACACTTATATTTAGTGTTACAATATACTAACACTATAGCAAATTCCTGATTAACCCAAAACCTTGTGTCATTTGCAAAATCTTTTGGACTGTGCGCAGGTGGGTCTACCAAAAGAAGTTGCCGCTTGAGTTTCGGAAAAGCACATAACGACCATAACGTTCTCCTTAGTTCTGGATGTGGAAGTTCGGTAGCTAAGCGTAAATTTTCGTAAGATATTTTCTCCAGTGGCCGTTGATTCCACGCAAACAGGACTGCCATTTGAAACGTTGTAACATCTACATCAAAACGACCCACACGATTGGAGAATGTTATCTGTAAAAAATTAATATATATTTCTACTTTGGAAATAGTTTTATTTTATATAATTCTTAACTAGTTAATGTAATTATACTTACTGTTCCATTAGACATGTGATGATACCATTGCAACTTTCTCCCACTGTGCTTCTTTTTATAAAATTCTTCAACTTCAGGAATATAATCCTCTAATTGTAACGGTAAACTGACAGTAACGCGTTCACTACCCCTTGCCCATGCACCAGCGTTTAATATCTACAATATAAATGCACATACATGTTATGTAGTGAGTAATAAATGTTTGAACTTCTGTTTTGATAAATTTACCTTAATATTTATACTGTCAGCAATGGCAGCTCTACACTGTTCTTTAAATTGTTGGTTGAGATCTTGAGATACTTTAATATCTTGAAACATGCGGGCCAATTTATTAACATAGTCGGCGGGCATACCGACTTCACGAAGCCATTCAACCATATTTTCCTCTTTCTCAGAATCAGCCGATGTATCTAGTATTAAACGTCGTGTTAAGTGTGCTTTATGGTAACGCATAAACACATCTTTATTTTGGACATATTTCAATACTAATAGCTGCAATAAAATATCCATGAAAAAATTATTTCACTGCACAACATTCAGTACACATCTGCGATCTGTTTTTGATACTCACTACATCTCTTAATTTACTTTCAATTTCATCAGAAGTCAGTTTCTTACTGAGTGGTGTCTTTCTAAGAAGCATATCACAGTAATTAGCAAGAAGTTCCGGACATTTAGATTCAGGTTGTCCATTATTATTATTATTAGGTTTATTATTTAGCATTGCTGCACCGATACCAGATCCCGGCCGTGCAGGAAGTTCTAGCCTGAAGACAGTAGCATCATTTACAACAAGTTTATAAGCTTTATCTCTAGCAGTGAGGAATCTGGGATCGTCATCAAATGCTTCCTTCACGAGCATAGAAAAACGATGGAAAAGGTCTAACAATCGTTCGACATATTTTTCAGAATCTTGTGTGATAACATCAACTGCTGCCATCATATCGGCCAAACCAGCACTGGCAATGTGTTCTTCTAAATTTCTCAACATTGGACCTACACCTTCTGGTACTCTATCCATTAATTTCAGCATAAGTTTAAGTTCTGCAATTATCAATGTATTCTTATTAAGTTTTGTATAGCATTTCAGTCTAAACTACAGGACTATACATACTATCTGTTTGATGATGTTGAATCATTCTGGGACATTCAGCTAATACAGCTGGTTTAAATGTTGCTACTAATACACGCACGCAACACTTTGTGAGGAGTTGGACACTGGCACTATTAGGTTCTAAATACTTTTGTGCCCGTAATTCTTCCTCCCGCAGTTTAGCATCTGCATAGCGCATATAATTTTCAACACCATGTAACGACAGTTGTTCCGGAGCTTTGACCCAGTAAAATGCTTCTGTTGCACCAATATATGCTGCCTCAAAATTTTCACGATAAATTTGAAGCTTGTCCGTTGTGTTCGAGCATAGATTTACTAAACATAAAGCAGTATCCCAATTAGAAGACATGTTATACTTGTTATAAATATTTATAAATCTAAGTACGTTACCATATGACTCCCTGACACCGATAACTAATTGTGAATCGAATGCTTCACCATTTCTCTCAGCATGCACAAGTCGCATTGCTGCATCCTGAAGCCTTTGCTTTATCTCACCAAATATACTTTGATTCCAACTGTCCAGCATAAGCTGCAAAAATTGTTCTGCATTAAGAAAAAATTCAATTTCTAAAATCACATGAGATTAACTTCTAACCTTTCTCACAATATCATCAGGTTGATTTCTTTTTTGTACACTATGTGGTTTTCCAGCAAGACACGTTTCTAATTGCCTGAAAGGTGTTGGTAGATAATTACATTGTGTAAAAAACTTTCTCCACTCAGTAATGTATGCCTTTAATAGTGCTTGTTCTTCTTGATGCGCAAGGACCCTCTGTAATCAAAGAAATAGTAACTCTGTTGCTTCATTTCGCAACAATAACAAGATTGTTCTGTGAATAATATATTCCTTTTACCTGTTGGGCTTGCTTTATAAAATCCATAATATCTTCTTTGAGCGCATCTCTCATTCGTGGATGACATTTCTCGTCCCACACACATACTAAATGTACAGAGTAAAATAGATCCTGCCATTCTGTCTGTGTTACAGGCTCTTGCTTTAACAGCTTTAGAATAATAGGACGCATACATGGCCATTTCTCTTCAAATGTAATTTGACCCCCATCCTAAAAGTAAAATTCAGAAGTTCAATTGGAAACTCAAACCAGTTAGATCAAACTCCAAAATGCACATGTATGGGCCATGTGTGTTTCTTCCATATAACTATATAAACAATGTATTAAATGAACTTTACATAAAGAATACCCACATTATGATTTATTAGAATAATCTGAATAAGAGGTTTTAATTAAAGATTGCCAAGCAATTGGAAAAAATAATGATGAACAAATGAAATTCATTCACTAGTTATTGATATCTTCCACTACTATACAGCACTAGCGGATTTGGTAAGTGTGTGCAGCTCTATTATAAATTAAATAAGTTTAAATTCCGATTGAAAATAAACATTAAAACGTAATGTACGAACCCGCGTAATCAACAGTATAATAACAATCTTTTATATTAATTGAACATAGGTCTTAACGTAGGAGATATCGCACGCGTATCTATAGTATCTTCCGATATATTGAAAAAATATAAATTGTTTTACCATCAAATATTCTGTATATAATGACAACTAACCTTTAACAACGCCGCCATCACAAATTTTTGACATGTCCTGTGCCCTATGCCTATCGTGACTGTGATAGACCACGGCAGGGCACGGCAAGTTCTGCGGTAATGAAATGAATCAACTAGTGAACGGACAGAATGGCGTGTGTACCGGTTTTAATTTCAAATATACCGGTATAAATATAAAAAATACAATATCTGCTTCTTTACTATATGTGTAAATGGAATATGCGATTTAATTTGCAATTAAATAGAAATGAAGAAAATTGTTATTTCTATTCAGGACTATATATTTTCATACAAAAACTATATATATACATGTGTTTTGAAGGTATCTTTTCCTACAGTATTTCATGGCTAAAATAAGGCTGCTTGTTATAACCAAATGTGTTCAATGTCTGATTTACCGACCGAATAAAAGTAGTAGTCTCACGATGAGATGAAACTAGATGAAACTTCCAGCAATCTATTATTGATCTATATATATCAGCCTCTAGGTTCTACCGAGCGTTCGATGGATGTTGCATTTATTCAGTGGCGCCACCTCTACAGCTGGCAATTAAGGCCATTTAAAAATAATTAATACTGCATGAAATTAATCATTATATCAAAATAAACACTATATAATAATATTAATATATTATATACATAATATGATATATTTCGGTCACTCTGAAAATATATTATTTATTTAATTGTGTCATATATATATAAATATTAAAAATTATAACCCACTGCAACATTTTTATCCCTCCTATATATGATATAAAGCAAACTTTCAAATATGGTACAGAAACGTCATGAACTCTTCAAGAGAAAGCTTAAAAAATACACAAAGGCGAAAAAGTGCCTCGCTATAGTTATAATGTACTATGTATATATGTAGCACAAATTTAGTATCTACGTGGCGTACTTTTGGTATATTCAAAAGCAAGAGATCACAAAATAATCGATGTCAAATACTATTTGTACACGTGTAGTTAAACCTGAACCAATAGCCAAAAATAGAGTGTCCGAAACCTAGAGTGGGATGAAGACAGAGATAGGGCATTTCGCAAGATACGGAAACAATTTCAGGGCTAGAAACCAGTGACCTCATCGTCCGGCAGTTCTATATAGACATAGTTAAAACGGTTTGCATCTAAGCTGTTGTCGCTGTCATAGCTATTAGGTAAATGCACACGCACGTAGATAATAACAAAGATCACGGCACTTTGCTTTCGGGTCCTTGGCACTGGTTCGTGTAAAGTGTGCCACTGATAAGAAGTTCATGAATATGTCAGGAACGTGTACTGTTATCATTCGTTTCCACGCGTCCCGAGGCACGTAGCTTGGTGGGTGTCATTAAAAGTGGGAAGCAGCATGGTACACCTTGAAACGCATGATAATCCGTGAGAGTCAAGCAGACGTGGTAATACCAGTGACCTTTACAATGAAGATCATCGTACCCAGTGGCACAATGATACAAAGTCTAACTTTGTTGATAGTGCTCTTGTTGTTCGAAGTACGCGGCAATTACTTCCAGTCTAACGCCAAGAAGGATGATCAGTGCTTCTGTCAGGTATTGGCTATTAATATATCTAAAAAATATTGTGATCTCTGGTGTCGAAATTTGACAGCCTAACAAGGTGTTTTAAATGATTTCTTCACTATGTGAAGGAATAGGATAATAGCTCCAAATTAATAATAGTTTATTAATTTGTTTAGTTGAAAGGCTCCATCGACGACTGCAGCTGCAATGTGGATACTGTCGATTATTTCAATAATATCAGAATATATCCACGTTTACAGAGTCTCCTAGTCAGAGATTATTTTCGATTTTATAAGATAAATTTAAAACAAGAATGTCCTTTTTGGATTGATGACAGTCAATGTGCAATACGATATTGTCATGTTCAGCCGTGTCAAGATGTAAGTCACTTTAAACTTTGACATTATAGAAGAATGAAGGACATAAAGATGTGTATAATAATATAGTCTAATGCTTTTAACATTTTAGAAAGACATTCCAGATGGCCTGAAAGGTGATATGTTAAGGAACATACATTTTAATGAGAGTCCATTTGATAAATATAAATCTGACTTCCAATTGGATGACTGTATACATAGCAATGATTATAACAAGGAACTTGGTTATTTGAACACAACAATAAGGTATATAATTTTACTTGAAACTCAGAAAAAAAAATTATGGAGGTAGATCAAAACATAAATGATTACAGTTTAGAGAACTATAAGGATTTTGAGCTATGGAAACAATATGATGATGCTCAAGATAACTTCTGTGTAAAAGAATCTACACCTGGAGAATATGTTGATTTATTACTTAATCCTGAAAGATACACAGGATATAAAGGTCCCAGTGCACATAGGATATGGCGTAGTATTTATCTAGAAAATTGTTTTAGGTGATTATTCTTCTTAAATTCTTTAATTTACTTAACTATTGTGATACTAAAGAAATTTCCTTTTTTCCAGACCTGAAAACTCTCCACATAATTTCATTCAATCTTCCAAAATCAATGGTAATATCAATAATGTGGCTTTACACAAAATCATGGTAATCGTATCTACTATTTTCTAAAATTAATTTTATGTGTAGGCATGTGCTTGGAAAAGAGAGTATTTTACCGAGTAATATCAGGACTTCATGCCAGTATTAACATACATCTGTGCTCAAAATATTTGCTGTCACAAGAGGCATTAGCAATATCTCCTGGTGGACAGTGGGGCCCAAATTTAGTTGAATTTCAACAACGATTTTCTCCAGAAACTTCAGGAGGTGAAGGCCCAAATTGGTTAAAAAATTTATATTTTACTTATTTATTAGAGTTAAGAGCATTAGCAAAGGCAGCACCGTACTTACAAAGAGAAGAATATTATACGGGTAATAGAATAGAAGACAAAGATACCCGTTTAGCAATTGATGACATTATGAATGTTGTAAAGTAAGCGAAAATACCATAAAGTAATATGTAACTTAATACTGATATTTGTAGCCTATGAGAATAGTAATAACGATTACCTCTCTTGCAGATCATTTCCTGATCACTTTAATGAAAGTGTTATGTTCAATGGTGGAGTTGAAGCCAAACTATTAAAAGAAGAATTTCGACAACATTTTCGAAATATTTCTCGTATTATGGATTGTGTTGGTTGCGACAAATGTAAACTATGGGGTAAATTACAAATACATGGATTGGGTACTGCCCTGAAAATTCTCTTCTCAGGCAAGTTTGATAGATGGGAGCCAACTTTAAATAATATGAATCGTAAACAATTCTTCTTGGAGAGAAGTGAGATTGTGGCTCTTGTAAATGCTTTTGGCAGGTATGTTTACTCTATTGTTTTCAATACTTATAGAAAGTTCTGATTTTATTAACACATACTTTTTCAGATTATCGGAAAGCATTTTTGAATTAGACAAATTCCGTCAAATGATGAGGTAGCCAAATGATAATTATTAAGAATTGAAATACCACAGTAATGTACATCACATGAATTAAATTATTTCTTACTTGTACTATAATAAGTATATTCCACAAATGACCAACTATCAGTTAGATGGCTCTTTGTACCTATTAAAATACGACGACAACATACACTATATTTTATATAACAATTCTTTTACACGTTTTACACATCTATTTTTTGTATTGTGAAATCAAATTCCACAAAGCAAATGACATTATCGATTATAGAAAGAAACAATGCTCGGAGTGGGAAGTTTAGATTTTGGAAGACTTTTTCCTAAGTTGAAACCATCATTAACTGTGATAAATTTCTTTTTAAAGTTAACAGATACCAGTAGATATAATTTTAGTCTAATAAATCTTTCAAATCAGCATTACCATCTGTGCATATTTCATATATCGATTGTTGCGTACAGTACTCAAGTTTAATTTCTATAATGCGATTTTCATTTGCAAAGAACTTTGTAAAATACGCAATTTTATATAAAGTCATGAAAGTATTAAATGTATCTATCTCTATTTTCCATCTGTATTTCGTTCAAATTTGTATAAGTTCGATAAGAAATACCAGTGATGAGGAAATTAAAATTCATACCAGACATTTAACAATCCAAGAGACTTTTAAAAGCTTATAGTAACATAATACATTGTATACATATACTCGTGCAAAGATTTCATCTATACAATAAAATAACTTGTGGCGAAACACACGATTTTAATCTTAGTTGAAGAAGATTATTAGAATATGTGTAGAACATGTCATTGCACAATAATACAATAAAATCTATATACAGTTCTGTACTGTAAACATACACAAGTTTCAGCCAATTCACTTTGCTGCTATACAGCAGTACTTCCTAACCTTAATGTAGTACGAATCGAAGTACATGACTTAATGACGTTCGGTGTATAATAAACATGAATCGTACAGTTGTAATTGCTAGACAATGTAGAACAAGCTTCTTCCATGATACAATAAAGTTAAACTTTAGAAAAACAGCAACTTGCTTTTTGTCAACCGACAATAGACAAAATGAAAAAAAGAATAGTCTTTACCGGCATCTGTACTCTAAGATTTTGTCCTGCGGGCCGATTAGTGTTGCTGATTACATGAAGGAAATATTATTACATCCCTCTGCGGGCTACTATATGACTAATGATGTCTTTGGAAGCAAGGGAGACTTCACAACATCTCCAGAAATCAGCCAACTATTTGGAGAAGTGTGTGATCGAATTTTACATACTGCTACTGTTGTAAATTGTTACTTGACATTCAATAAATAAATTAATCTTTTCAGATGGTAGCTCTTTGGATCATAAGCGAATATAAGAAGATCACAAATACTCCTTTTCAGATAATAGAATTAGGCCCTGGAAGAGGAACAATGATTAAAGATATTTTAAGAGTAAATGAACTGTAGTATAAATTTTAACAATTTCTTAGATACTTTAAGATAACACTTCTCTTTACAATAATATGTATTGTGTTTTATTAGATATTTGCTAGACTGAAGTACTCAAAGAATATTTCTGTACATTTGGTAGAAGTCAGTCCTACACTGTCAGATATCCAGGCAAAAAATTTATGTACTGATATCCAAGACTGTTCTGTTGTAACAGATAAAACTGCCAATACCATTAGTTATTATAAAAAGGGGATTACTAAGGATGGAACAGATGTATACTGGTATTATTCTGTTAAAGATATACCAAGACAATTTAGTGTATTTTTGGCACATGAGTTCTTTGATGCTCTTCCCATTCATAAATTTCAAGTATTTTCTGCTTTTCTAAAGTACGTTTTGTAATACGCACTTGAGGCTTATGATACTTGTTCGTCTGATTTAGAAAACAGAAAGTGGATGGCGAGAGATTTTGATCGATGTGACGAAAGATACGGACGAAAACAAGTTTCGCTATGTATTATCGCCCTCTCCAACTCCTGCAACCCATGCCTACGTATCGGTAAAAACTTGTTGTACATACTATGAATCTTTGTATTTTCTAAAATAATTTACATATTTGAAGTAATACCTTTAGAAAAATGAATCAAGATTGCACGTAGAAATAAGTCCCGAAACCATGGTCGTTGCAGACTACATAGCGCAGTTTTTATGGGAATGCGGTGGATTTGGATTGATTATTGATTATGGTCACATTGGAGACAAATCCGATACTTTCCGTGCATATTCAAAACATAAACAAGAGGACCCTCTAACAAACCCTGGGACTATGGACTTAACTGCCGACGTTGACTTTTCTATAATAAAAAGAATCGTAGAAAAAGACGAGAGACTAATCACGTTTGGTCCAACGACACAAAGCAGATTTTTAAAAACCATGGGTATTAACGTGAGACTTCAAAGACTTATGAAAAACGTTTCTTCAAACGAAAGAGCTCAACTGGAATCAGGATACAGAATGATTATGGAAGAAATGGGGACATGTTTTAAGGTCTTAGCATTGTTTCCATCTATTTTAAAAGAGCACTTGCAAAAATGGCCAGTAGCAGGATTTTCAGAAACTTGTAAAGGGGACAATGTTGAAATAAAGTGATTATGGACATGTTATCGGCAATGTATCTTTGTCAATAAATTGGTGTATATACATACAAGATTCTAAAAACTTAGAACTTCACTGTTAATTTGTGTATTCATCACACTTGTACTCTTTCCATAATTCTGAGAAACGCAAGACTTTTTCCCTTTGTTGGTCGAAACTATCCCTTCGAGGTTTACGCCACGATTCATGGTCTAAATCAAGCATTCCACCTATTATTTCCTATAGGAAAATAAAACCTTAGAGTGACACTCGAGTACTTTATGTTTAATTTGTATTCTTTTTCCTTGTTATACCTCGGCAAAATTTGATGGAAACATTTGAGCATCTTCAATTACATGACCGTATCCGCCTTCAAGTCCAAATTGTACTACGAAGTATGATAATCCAACTGGAATGGCCTGGGGCAAGGTTTTATCTTTGAGATCAATTACTTTCTTATTTATTGACCATTCTGTTTCACATTCTAATAATGCTTTCTAAAATAATACAGGGGGTGTATTAAGTAGTTACATATCTATAAAATGATAGTGTCAGATATTGTTTTATAATGAACTTACTTTAAAATACATTGGTGCTGAGTCTCCTACTTCTTTTGGCAGTGGCACACACTCCAACTGCATATGTGAGAATTTATTACGACTCTTATAAACTTCAAAAAACACTGGATATTGGTCTTGTTCTTTAAATAGCCTACACAAGGCTTGTTTGAATTTCTAAAAAAATACATCAGTCAAAGATTTATAAAATATTTATGATATCGAAATATTACCTTTAAACTTTCCCATATATCTTCATCTAATTGCAACTGGCAAGCTATGTGATGCACAGGCGTAAGTATGCAATGGCCTTCTGTCAAGGATGTATAGGAGGGAAGACTTAAACAAATATGGGAGTCCATTGCAACAATCATATGTTTCAGCATGTGTTTTGAATCCATACACCATCTGCAATTTTCCAGTGACTTTGTTAACCGCTTGTGTTCATTAATTGCAACCGCACGTTCTCTGGCGTCTTGACGTGCCTCATTTTGGGAAACGGCAATTTGTTCTTCGAAAATTTCATTCATGTCCATATTCTGTAATACATAATAATTGTGATTTTCAGTGTTTTCTTAAATAATACAGATTGTGCAATTTGCATCATACCTTTCCAGTAATTCTGGCGATCGCGGCATCGTCGTCATTAGTAGATCTACCCTTTTCACGTTGGAACTAAATGAATGTAATAAATATTGTTTATCTCAGTTAGTAAAGCATTACATTACTAAAGAAGGGTTACTTACCAATTGCTGTAATGAATACTTATCATCATCGTAGTAATGTCGTACTCTTTCCCCAGATTCATGAGTTGTAACTCTTCTCCTTTTTCTTGTAGAATCCTTTGATTCAGTTCCTTGTGCAAGTGGTCTTGCAATTCCTAATTTACAGATATTATAATCGTGATTAGATGATTACAAATTGAAGCTCTGTACATACTTTGATCCATATAATTTTACCTTTTGAATCAGTCCTTGTGAGAATAATATTTTGTACCTCACCTTTTTTGGATACATTTAATTTTATTGTTTCTCTAGCTTTCTCTAACTGAGATTTTAATTCAGCTGCAAGTTTCTTAAAAAAATTAATTACTTTTAGCTTACATGGACAACATTTAATTAAACTCTGATAATATTAAATATATCTTACAGTGTCACACATGATCTCAGCTTTCACAATTTTTGCTCCTAATTTATTTAGGTCTGCTTCAGTCAAACAACTTACTTCTCCTTCACTATTATTCTTATTCTGATCTCTATGATCTGGGATTTCTTTTATTTCAATATTATCAGGCACCTGGTATGTAGTACTACTACTTGGATTTTGATGTTTCTGCCAGTTCTTGGTCGTAGTGTGATTTGATTTGTGCTTTGAATGTGTGTAGTAATCATCATCTACAGGTTTCTTATATTGCTTTTTCTGCGACTTTTCATGTAAGAAACTACTTTTCTTATCATATTCTTCATATTGCTTTCGGAATCTTGGTTTCCCACGTGTCTCTGTCCTTTCAGCTTCTTCAATCATTGATTCTATTGTTCTCAGAGACTAAAAATAATAAAACAATGAGACACTACAATTCAGGAAGTTATTTGCCAGACTAAAACATTATTATGCTTACACCCCATCTCTCTGCTGCAATTTCATGTATACTTCTACCTTCCTCTTCAGCTTGTTCTTTTGCTCTTTGAAGACCTTTCCTTAACCAAGCTGCATTCTTTGATGAGGGTATATCCGATTTTGTAGTGTCCATTCGAGGCAGTCCATTACCTCCATCTTTCCAGTAGGGATTTAGTTCCCTAGTACTTTGCCCAGGTTTATCCAAAATAGATGATACACTAGGCTCTTTCTTCTTAGAACTTGCTTTCTTTTCATTTGAAATACTAAAAGCGCAAGGAAATATGCAATCCATGCTCATCCATTCTTCCCTCGCAAGATCTTGTCCTTTTCCAGTTGAAGTTCCTGGTTTCGGCTCTTCAGATTTTACATCTGATTGCGAGTCTACTTGTTTCTCTACCCATTCCACTTCTTCATTACTTGAAGAATTCTAAAATAGTGTTAAGTACCATTGAATGTAACAATATACATTTTCCCTCTTGTATTTAAATATAATACTTACACTGCTCGAACTGGAGGACCTACATCTTGTGCCTTTTTTATGCTTTTTCTTTTCTTTTCGCTCACTTTTCTTGTGCTTCGAATTTTTTTTATCCTTTTTATTCTTCATATTCATTCATGTCCACGCCACTGGAAAACAATCTTGGTACATATTACACGCATACAGGGGCACGTTTCTATAAAACTCAAAATAAATAAATATTCGGGTGTGACAGAAAACTTACTGTATTTACTATTTACTTTGCTACAACACCACCTACTTCACAATAATGTCACATAGGCGCGCACATATAAAACGTAAAATTGTGAAGATTCTAATCGGACAGGCGTAAACAACTTGTAAAATCTAATTAATATTGATATAAATATATAAAAAAATGTATTAATTATCAAATCTCCACAAAACAGTTTCGTGATATCTAAATCAATCTAAATAATATTGCGTGTAGATACAGGCTGACACTAACGACGCCATCGGCAGCTTTGGCGTAACCTTCAGACCTATATACGCTATATACATCCTATACACGTAGATTTTGCCGCGCAAACGTCGTGATCACAATTTGCAATAATTGATGGGATATTATTAACCCGTGGACATTCTTCAAGGTAGTTGCTATTCCTTTCTATTATATCATGATTTTTTGCGGCAGTGAATATATTGTTCGAATTCCTACTATTTAAGGATTCTGACATCTGTATTTTGTATACACCGGCATCTCTCGCTACTCTGACAGCAACAATTGATCGATTGTTATGTACTACGCACAAACTCACAGAACAAAACGTGAGGCTATAACGACAATATGTCACCCCAACTTTTGTATTCGATCACTTGTTGAATAATTAAGGAATTTCATATGTCTAATCAAAATAATAATGCGATCACAAATAATGATGCTAATAGACCTTCGTACATGACATCTTAATTATATTCATTGCTGCTATATGTTGGTTCGTATTGCGAATGAGTATTCATCAAAAACTTTATGCTAAAGGTTTAGGTAAAACATTTTGATATTGATACATATGCTGTCTTTGGCTGTGGCTTTCTCATAAAGAATGGTTGAATCAGACCAAGCTGAAGGATCAAATCAGAAAGAAATGGCATCTTCTGGTGTATCTGATGAGGCTGTAGAATTAAAGCATAAAAGACAGCGAGTTGATTCTTCCGACGATGAAAGTTTAGAGATATCTATTAAGAAACGCCGTACTTCTGATAATGGAACAGTATTGCAAAATCAAGATCTTGAATTGAATGGTGAAAGATTAAGCACCGGAGAAAGTACTGTAAATGTTAAAGTAAAACATCCGCATAATGATCAGGAACTGAATGAGAGTAAAGATGAAGATGAAATTAATAAACCAGAAAGTCCAGAAGGAAATGAACAACATAAGAAAGTAGAGGATGAAAATGAAGATACAGCTAAAAAACCTACTCAGGTTGAGGCTTTGGAAATGTCCCCGGAATTGACAAATAAAAAAGAGAGTAGTAATATGGAGGAATCAATTGAAACTGGTGATGATGATGATAAAGCTGATAAACCAGAGAGTCTAAAACAAAATAAAGATCTTGAGAAAGAGAAAGATGAGAATGAAAATTCAAATAAAAAGCTTATAAAATCTGAAGCCAGTAGTGGATTAGAAGTTGTTGAGGGTTTAGAATTGTCTGTGGAATGTGCGAGTGAAAAAGAATCAAGCTCCTCTGAAAATGAGGAGGAAAAAACAAGAGTACCAAAAACAAAGACTACTATTGTAAAAGCTAAACCCACAGATTCAGAACTGGAAATTGGTTCTTCAGAAGCAGATCTCACAGATGAAGAAGATGAACCTATAGGTAATAGTCTTAAAGAGGCGAAAGGCAAGAGAGGAAGAAAGAAAGGCACAAAGAAACCTGTGACTCAAGACAAAAATTCTGGTTCTGAAGATACCAATAATAGTAAATCTGATGAAGAGTACAATCCTAAAAGTAAGGGCAAGGTCAAGAAAACTGTTACAACTAAAAAGCCATCCGAATCAAAAAGAGGTCGAGGACGAGCCCGAAAAAAAACTCCAAAACCTGAAGAGAAAATAGAGGACAAAGAAGATGATGGAAATGCTAGTACAAATGAGACTGAGAATACTAAAAAGGAACATGGAGAGTCCGATAACCAGTCTGGAAGTATAAGTGATAATGATAGTGAAACTGAAAGCCAATCCAAGGGTAAAGGGTCCAAAAAGGACTCAAGCTCTGTAAGTATATTTACCAAATAAAGGATTAATATTCTTAGTATAACAACAGATAGAATGATATGTATTATTATAGAAATCTGCACATGAGAAGAAATTTGATAATCTTAAGAAGTATATCAGAGCTGCAGGGATTCATGTTAAATCATACAATGATCTCTTTGCTAATTGCAAAACTAATGCAGAAAAAGAAACTTGTCTTAAGGATTTATTGGAAAAAAATGGAGTTGCTGGCCGACCTTCTTTAGAGAAGTGTAAAAAAGCAAAGATACGAAATGAAACTTTAAGGGATATATCAGAGCTAAATACAAGCAATATCATTTCTGGAGGTTTGTAAAAAACCACAAGCTTGCTATGTAGCAACACACTTAATTCATGTAAAAATAAATTATTATTGTTTCTAGTTCGAATAACAAGATCTCAAAGGAACATGGGACAAAACAAAGAATCAAAAAAGACATCTGAAACCCCACCGAAGCAGCGAGAAGGTCGTAGTTCTTTTAAACGAATTATGAGTGTCGTTGACAGCGATTCAGAATAATACGTTTGGTAGGGGTGGAAAGCACTTGTGCTTTGATGAAAACCCTACTTGCGCAAATATCTTCTTTAACTCTATCTGATAAGTAAATGCTGTATTAACCAGCACATACATTCAGTTAAATATCATGAAGAATGAAGTTCAATATAATTTTACAATTCATAGCTACCCTTATATTTTGTATATAAAGTACAACGTATTTTTTCATGTTCAATACATATGTTCTCTCATATAAACGATTGCAAAGTACAAGTTCACAAAATTTGTAGAAATGAAAATCGCGAAAATTATTTTTGTACATGTTAATGTATGAAATAAGTGTACTTTTATATTTTTATGTCTTAAAAAGTTTCTGTATGAACTGTTCTGTATTCTGTAGAAGGATTTTTTAAACAAGTTGATATATTTGTTAATATCTTGAAGCTTCTTAAAAAAAGTGTATGTTTGTTGAATATTGGCAAAGTGAATTTTCATCCACAATTGTTATATATTCAAATATTCTTGATATTCGGAATCGTTGAAAGCTCCAAGACGTATAACATAAATAATAAGTTATTAGCAAAGAAGAATAAAACAAGAATACAATTTGGAGAATGTTTATATTTAATAAAAATAAAATTTTATTTACAAAATTTGTTATACCTCGCTTTTTGATAGATGAATCTGATGAATATATGATAGTTGTATTGAAATTTCATCCGCGAGTAATTAAAAAACTTGAAATGCATTCCTTGCTACAAAATAATTTACCCTCTTTTATTGCCATCCGGCAGTTCAATAAATTCTTTTTGCATTCGTAACAGCAGAAACAGGTTTCTGCAGCATGAAAATTCAGGTCTTTCACACTAACTCCTTGTTGGTCAGCAGCTATTACCCCATTACATGCATTACAAGTCTTTGCATAAGTGCTTTGATAGCAAGGAAGACAAAGGGGTCGATCATTTTCCGTTATATATTGTCGTCCTGCTAGTGGCACATCACAATCCCAACAGCAAAAATGTTTCACATGATAATTGTGACCTTCTGCTACCGTATACTCTCGAACGAATATTAGCTATAAAGAAAAAAGAATATGTAATTTAGTATATATTGATGTAGATGTAGGCAACAATAGAATTAGAACACTACTTACTTCATCACAGGCAAAGCATCTTGGAATACCAAGAAGAGTAGCAAGATCCCGACCGCAGTATAACTTATTCTTGTAGTGGAAGTATACCAAATCTGCCAAGAGTTCATTACACACATCACATACAAAACATCCGGGGTGCCACCCGGCATTTTTCGCCTTATCCGTAACTACAACGACGTCACCAATGCGAATTTCTTCTGCACATTTATTACACTTCTGAGGTCCTGATGATTCAAGAGTCATTTCCTGTACAGCTCCTCTTAAGTGCTCTACATTTGGCACATTTTGCGTCATTTCTTTCATGACATTGATTGGTTCATATGGAAATACTTGATTATATAGCTCTTCCGAATGCAAAAGATTAGTTGGAATAGAGGAGCTACTAAGTTTGGCTTGAAACTGATTTTCTGTGTTACAGGAATGTGGTACATGTGTGGTTAATGATTCATTACTAACACGACCAGATAATGAATCCTCTGGCTTTTGACATTGATCCTGAGGGGGTATAATAGTACCCAAAATTTGTGGCACATAGGGAGAGTTCATCAGTTCAGAATGAGGATAGGATTTCTCACTATTCATCAGAGTAACACATCCACTTTCCAGAGGAACTGACTTAGTAATCTGAGCATTAGTTTTCAATATTGTTCTTTCAGCATTAGCAGGATGGTCTCTATTTTCATTGATAAGTTTATTTAAACTATTATCAGACATTACTGGCAAGGCCGACGAAGTATAAGGAATAGCATTACTAATTGCTGGGTCTTTGCATTTGTCACTTTTTGCCAAGTTCATGTTTCTCGAGTGTAAATCATTGTTACCTAATCCTTGGCATTTACTAGGTGAACTATTCATAATCTTTGTATCCTGTGTGCTGTATTTAGTTGCAAGTTTTTCTCGAATATACATTAAACCCTTTGGGTCAAGAGTACTTCCAATGATTTCATTAGCCCGAACAGTGCTAGGTGGGCGTAGTGCATCAGCCAGTACAGATTCAGCAAAAGATGATACTGGATCTTTGAGACTACTCTGATAGCCTTGCCTCATTTCTTTCAGTGAAGGTATGACATCCTCGTTTCTTCCTGGCTCCATTAATGACGAACAATTAGTGTTAGCATCATGCTGGTGTAAAATTCTATCTTTAACAAGTGGAGAAGCTGTCTTAACAATGTCACTGGAAAGTGGCTCTGATGTGGCAATGGTAGTATCCTTTGGATTACTAATTGTATTGTACAATTCCGTTGTAGATGCATTTCTACTATTATTTTTCAAACTTTCCACATCTGAGCTAGTTTTATAGTCAGGTGTGTTGTAACTATTAGCCAAATTCTTTCCATATGCAAGTTTTGTAAAACTGCTTGGTGTACGTAATTGTGGGAAATTTGGATTTGTTGGTTTCTTATGTTCTGGACTGAACTGTTGCATTTCAGTTGCATTAGCCGGTGTCAGTAATGCACGATCAAAGGGACGGGCACTCAATATCTGTAAATAAAATAGGAAACAATATTTATAGACTATGTCATACATAATTGGAAACAAGAATGGTGTATGTAATGTACCTTTGTAACTTTTCCTTGCCCAACATATTTCTTTATATTTTCCAAATACTTTTCAAATTGTTTCTTCTCATCATCACTAAGTTCATCACAAGCTTTATAATCGATATCATGGAGTGGCAATTGTTTTTGTAATAATTGCCTTCTCAACGCCGCACCAGTAGTTCCTTTGATTGGCAATTTATCAATGGGTAATGCTTTCATATAATCACTGGCAAGTTCTTTTGTCGTATCTGGTGGTACCCATTCAAACACAGTTTCAGCCTCAACTTGCTTTTCATTGACCCGTAGAACTGGAATTTAAAATTAAATTATATTCTATTTGAAAGATAACACTAGCATTTTGAAAATACTTGCTGATACTGACACATGGGTTTCTTTTTATATTTGTTAGATGGTCCAAAAAGTAAATGAAATTGTGGGAAATCATCGTCTTGTACATCATGATCATCTCTGCTACATTTACAATTTTTACAAATTTTTCTCCAAAAGTGTAAATCTAAACCTGGACAGGCATTACTGCATACCATGCACGGGGATCCAGCTCCAGCTTCATGCGCTAATCTAGGCTTTATGAAAGTAATGAAAATATTTAGTGAACTTATTATTAAATAAGAATGAACTGTTGGAAGTACTGAATAAAGTAAATAACATGCAAAGTACAATTATTTAACTACCTTTCTTTTTCGATTTTCTAACTCCATCAGCCACTTTGGGCGGTCGGTAGCTTCATCCATGTCGTTGCGTGGAAGATTTTTCTCAACTTCTAATGGCACAATGTTAATATAAGATAGACGCTAAAATCTTATGGGCAGCTGACAGTTCTATCCACGTTCTCCCGCGATGAGTCAAGTAGGAGGAGAGTAGAGTAGTAGTAGTAGTCAATGGTAATGCATGACTCACCAGTGTGGTCTGGTACAATCTGCTGTGGTCTGATATCTAAGGCCCCCACCCTGTTTTTCTCTCACTCTTTCTCACGCTTCTATCATGAGTGACACTCTCGTACGAATTAACTGCTCAACTTCGGTCATATGTTTCTTTCCCACAAGATCCCACACTCATGTACATCCAACAACAAAAATAGTATGGGTGCCCCTATTGAGAGCTATCCCCTCCACACGGCTCCATGTGCCCCCAGAATGCTTTGTACCCCTTAAATCATTCGCGTTTGAATAATGTATTTTCTGTATGGTAATAATTTTTACTACTGATAACTTATATTGAACATATATGCAAAAACATGGGAAAAGGAAATAAAATAAAATTCTTCAATAAATAGTATTGGATTGAATGTACGTACAAAGTGTATTAGAACTACAGTTTATATGTCACAGATGTGTTTGGATTTTAATCTCCAAAGTAATCAGTCTATTCCAAACGCAACGTCGAATTCTTCTTGGGATATCTAAAATAATATGTTAGTTTTGGTTAATGTTTACAACTTTACTATCACAGTTTTGGTATAAGAGGAAACCGGTACCTTTTTCTTCTTCAATTTTTTCATTAATTCTATATCTTTAGTTAATTCATCTATATCTTGTTGATCTATCTTCTTCTTTCTTTTTTTCACCGGAGCACTTGACAGTTTTTGCTTCATCTTTTTCTCTTTGCGTTTCTTACGGTTTTCTTGTTTATCCAGCTTTCGCTTTTTTGTCTCCGACCAGGATTCAGTCTGCTTACACTTTCGTTTCTTTGCAGTGGGCCAAACCCCACTGCTTTCATACACTTTTAATTTCACTAATCGATTCTGTTCTCTTTGTTTATTAGTATATGCAATAGAGTTTAAATCTACATCATCTCCTGTAAATGAGGACATATCCCTCCCTTTTATCTCGGGCATTCGAGGCATACGTAATAATCCGAAACCCATTGCAAGTTTCCCTAAGTCAATATCTTTAATTCGTAATATTAAATTACATTCGTGCTTGCTATATGCTTGTATATATGATACAAATGCTCTATTTGCTTTATCAAATAAAAGCCTATCTTTTTTTTGTAAATGCCGCATACATTCTAGACACTTTTCTGAGCTAATCATTGACGGCTGTAATTCACTTTTCTGCAAATCAACCTTTTGATTTCTTTTAATGAAATCTACATATGCATCTTCGCTATCTAGTAAAAACAATAGAGCATTTCCTTCATTACCAATTCTAGCTGTTCTGCCACATCTAGGAAAAAGAAATTTATTATTTTCTCATATCAAATATATATTTCTATTGTTATGAAGAATTAATGATACCTATGCACAAAGCTACTGGCAGTGCTCGGTGGATCATATTGCAGCACCCAGTCAACCTCAGGCACATCAATGCCACGTGCCATTACATCTGTGCACATTAGTATACCACAATCTATATTTCTAAATTCTTGAAAAATTTTGTTTCTTTTGTCCTTCATTTTACCATGCAATGCAAGAATCTTAACTGATGGTATAATTCTGGAAACAAGCATATATATAACTAGTGATATCATTTATATACTGTGTTATATTTATAATATCCAATGTAACTTACTTTTGCAGAACTAGGCTGAAGTACTCAACACAAGCACAAGTTGATAGAAAAACCATGTATTTTAAATGTGGCCCCTTTGTTTCAATAAAATCAACCATAACAGAGAGTTTATACTCTGGATCAACAATGGTGTAATGATTCTTTAAATTCGAGGGTGTAGAAATATTTGCTTTTTCCTTCACCGTTACTAATGCTGGATTTCTTAAACCAGCCCTTATTAATTGTTGTAATTCTTTTGTTTGTGTTGCAGAAAATAATCCTGTTCTTCTTAAACGTGGTAAATAACTTAGGATAGTATCTATACTTGTAGAAAACCCTAAATCTAACAATCTGTCTGCTTCATCCAAAATTAATATTTCCTATAAATAAAAATTTCAATGTCTTTTCATTCAAAATAACATAGTGTAACTGACTTCTGTAAGACCAAGAATCATCTACCAGTGATTTAACACATGATGCCAAGTTGATGCTTTTACAGTTTGAAAATATATCTTCTAGTCTGCCGGGTGTGGCAACAATAATATTGGCACCTGCTTTAAGTTTCTCAGCATCTTCGTTTATTGTTGTACCACCAACTAATAATATCTGCTTAAGTTCTGGAATGTTTTTCAGAAACTTGCCAAGTATTTCACTTATTTGTACAGCTAACTCTCTAGTGGGACTAATTATTATGGCACCAATTTCTGTATCTTTCCAATTGTCTGTTCGCTTCTGTGTACCACAATAATCATAATGGTAGGAAGAATTATAATTTAAATTGATTATATGTTGCAATTGTATAAGAACCTGTATTATTTCCAAAACTGGAATTAGAAAAGCAAGCGTTTTTCCACTACCAGTAACAGCCTCAGCAGCAACATCTTTCCCTTTTAATAGCAGTGGTATTGAAGCCGCCTAATTATGAATAAAGTTTTATTATAAAGCAACATTATAAATAGTGGTGTATTGATGCTAATATACTTTTAAAAGCATGATACCTGTACTGGTGTCATGAAGGGAAAATTCAATTCCGCTATGGTTTTTAACACGCGTTTACTTAGCGGCACCTCCAAATCTTTCCAATTTTGCGTTTTCATTGTAACTATTTAAATATCGAATTAAATTGATATTAAGCATTTGTAAAGGGAACACGTGTTTGGATAGGTGAGACACTCTTGCCGTCAAAGGAAAGAAATCGGAGGTTATGGTGACTTATGTTTATAATTGCTACTTGTAGTTCTACTTGGTTGCACTCAATGAATCCTTTCAATAATGTACATTTGTGTGGTGTATGACATGAAGTATATAAGAATATTAAATTTCGAAATCATATATTTGATAATTCCAACATTTATTTTGACATATGGGCTGTAGCGTGGGAAAAGGGTGTTCCCATATGAATGAGTACAGAGTAATGAGACTTCAGCAATTGGTTTTTAACGCATTGACTTTATTTTGATGTTTTTTAAATCTCTTCGATATAAAATTTGTGTCTAACGATGCCACGCATTCAACTATCGCTCGGATAAGGATCGTCCTTGCCTTCATCTCAATTATATACACGACTAGGTCTAAGGCCGTAGTAGCTTAATTTTCACATTCATTGCCTTCGCATCTGACAGTACATGTTTGATTACATATGAGAGGTACATACTTAATTATCTGTTTGGATGTATGGTTATCAATTTTTGGGATATTTCAATTGCAATTTCCATTTTTAATAAATATGATTAACTGGTACATAGTACCAGTTCAATACCTGGCTTTCCGTACCTATTTATGAAATGTGACGAAAACAATAAACTTATCAATAACAGTGTTACATATAATATTTTGTGTTTATGTTACACACATATATATACTTTTCCGGCACTTTAATACTGAAAAGACGATTGCATTCTAAGCCTTCGTCGCATAAAAGAAATACGACTTTTATTATAATAATTTTACAATGAATTTCAAAAGACAGGCCCAAGTCCTGAGATTTTTCCTTTTAAAACGGAGAGGCCTATAACAGAATATTTAACGAAAACCAAAAAACAATGATGGAATGATGCGTACCTTGTGTGTTGTGTATTTTTTAATACGGCAATCAAAGATCTGAATTACTCGGATTCAGTGTAATAAAATACAGGGTTTAAAAAATGTGTACCTCTTATGTACGAACAGATGCTTTACTTGTCACAACGACTGTTGATTCGTTTAACGACCAACACACTCGCTGGACAACCCTTAACTTACTTGTTTTCATGCTTGACTTAGTCTCCATTTCAAGGATCTCGCGTATCAGCATCTCATAACAAAACTCATTATCAACAAATCGCAGAGTTCCGAACTTCATTTTAGTTACCCTGCCATCACGTTTCAACTTTTTGTAATTGAGTGCAGATGATGAAATTTAGAAGAATTATGGCGATCTACGTTTCTGTGCTTCACCTTAGTCTTGTAGTGGAATACCACGTATGAAAGCGCGAGCAGAAAAATATGCCATATAATCTATTTTTACATTGTTCCAATAATTATTTCATGTAAAAAAAAGTTTAACTCGCGTGATACTCGCAGGTTTCCAGTACAATTTCTGGATGTTCAAAGATACATTTGTTGTTCACTTGTCGGGTATAAGCACTCTGCACCAGCTACACAGGCTGGGTTTAGCTTCATAAACGTAATAAAGTAGTGCAAACTACAATAATTGAGATAAGGTTGAAGTTTTGGAATCTAAAGGTCTCTCATGATTCTTCAAGGTAGCAGTCCCTCATGCTGATTCTTTACACACTGTGCCTCAACTACTGATGCATAATCCGGTGAAAGGCGTCATATTTATCTTCATGGCATTGCACTTAATCTTTAATATTTTTTGTAAGCTGCGTTCCTTTGGTTACATTGATAATAAATGATTTTTATGCAGTGTAATATGTTTTGCGTCCATATCCTTTCATTGATGTAAGATCAGATAACTTTGAGGGACTAAGTAGAAATATGGATTGCTATCACAGCAATCCAATTTTGTAGAAGTCACTTTCAAGATGCATTCACACTTCGATTTTGTGGCAATACTGAAGTAGCATTTAATATGACAAATATATTTGGGTTATCGTTTTCAAAGAAGATACGAATTTCACTGTAAAACAGTACTGCTGCTACTATACAAGCCCCATAGTGTTTCAGCACTGAGAAATTATTCAAAATAATATTACTGTTCGCAAACTTAACAATCAATGTAAGTAAACTAAAAGGAGACAACTGAATTATCAAGTGACAACTGTCATCATGAAAGTAACTTGAATTTAGAAGTTTTCTTCTACCTCTGCAGAATACTAGTAGTTTTCTTTTTCCATCCCCATGTTTTATTGCAGCTACTGATTGTGCTGCAGAATGACTGGTATAGTCTGCTGTGCGCCTGGTGGTGGCTGTGGTGGTAGGTATTGCATATGCTGTGGTGGTATTGGTATATGAGGAGGAATTATAGGGCACATGATTGGATAACTTGGGGCATGTCCTTGTGGAGGTGGTTGAGGATATGTGGGTTGAGGAGTACCAGGAGGATTGTAAGTACCTGGTGTATGTGGTGGATTTGGATTAGCTGGAGAAGGAGTTTGGCTTGGTGGTTGTTGAGCAACATGCGGATGTGGATGTGTATGTGGCCCCATGTATTGTATGCCTGGGGCTTGTGGTCCTGGCGAATCGTGGTGATGATGATAAGGTGATGCCATATGTGGTGGTGGTGGTGGTGCCTGTACCATGCGTACCATTTGTTGATATGCTGGCTGACCTGGATAAGGCACTTGGAATGGAGGATGAAGGGGTGCCGGAGCAAGCAAGGGTTGCCCGGTCGCTGCGGCTACTTGCATTTGAGATGCAATGTCAGGTGCTCTATGTTGCATCATTGGCACTAGAAATAAGAATGCGTACAACAGTTTATGTATTAGATTACCAAACTAAAGTGGCTAATTGATATAAATATTTAAAACAGGAATTAAGGCCAAAAATTAAAAAAGAATTAAAAACAACTCGGATACCTAGATACTGACCCTTCCGGAACCTTGTCACAGGTTGAGCTGGAGGCTGGCTGAACGCAGTTGGTGGTTGGCTAGTCATTACATATGCCGGCATTACAACTGTTGCAGGCATAGTTGCACCAGTGTATTGAGGCGTTTGTGGAGTGTGTGGTCTACTAGGTGTTGGAGTACTTGGCGATCGCTAGACAACATTCCAATACAACAATGATTTTCGTTTTCATATTAACAGAGTAAATGAATACGTAGCAATTGTAGCATACCGGTGTGAAAGGTTTTGCGTTTGGATTGAATTCCTTTGCATTAGGATTCAATGTTGATTTCTTAAAAGCTGTTGTAATTTTTTCAACAGCTGGTTCTTGATTTGTCTGTGGCACTGGTGGTGTATTATTTGATGGTTGCTGTGACTGCTGTGACTGAGGAGGGCTTGTTGCCCTCCCTGGTAATGGACCTGGCGGAGGTTTAGTTGCCACCACTGTATCTTCCTGTGGTAGCTGGTGTTGCTGCTGCTGTTGCTGTTGCGGTTGTTGCTGCTGTTGTTGTTGTGGTGGGCTTGGATGCTGTTGCTGCTGCTGTTGCTGTTGCTGCTGTTGTGGTTGTTGCTGTGGTGGTGGTTGTGAACTATGTTGATGAGGAGATTGATGATGTGGTTGCGTTATCTGAGATGAAGAATGAGAATCTTGTTGATGCTGATGTTGCTGTTTTCTTGTAACAGGTGGAGTATCCTGCGCGGATGAGTCAGCCAATTTAAAATCTGCTGCAAATTGTCTCAACTCTGAATGTTGATCTTCTCTACCGCGAGGAGTTGGAACCTGCAATGAATCGTTCGAATATTACACGTGTCATGGAATTTTTGATAGCCAGTGATCGCATCATACATTTAAGAAAAATAATTATACCTTTCTATGATCTGTTTTATGTGGAATCATTTCGCAACGTTGTCCTTCTACTGAGTTTTGCTGTTGCAATGATCCGTGTTGCTGATGCGTTGTTTGCTGTTGTTGCTGATGCGAAGTATTTACATTTGATTGGGGGAATGGTGCTGGTGGTGCTTTATCTGCTTGATAAACTTGCTGCCTTCCAGGACGTTCACGTTTTTCAGAACCTACTTTATTCGAAGTATTTTGTTGTTGCTGGGATGGAAATCCAACTTGTGGTATTGAGGACGTGGTTTGTCCTTGTGGCTGTGTTTGTTGCATGACTGGTACTAGCAATACAAATCAAAATTAGTAATGTTAGCTTTGTGACAAAATTAAAAGGGTTTCTAGTTTATTTACCTTGTGGTGGTTGTTGTGATGTTGCAGGTGGTATAAAGGGTGGTGGGGGATTGTTATATGTTACAACTACTCCACTAGGTGGCATTCCCATGTTCAAAGATACTGGGTGCTGTACAGAGGGATGAGCACTTTGCATACCAATGGGAATGTTGGAAGATGAGGGAACATTTACATTAACGTTGGACGGAGGTTGTTGATTAAACGCATTCTTGCTGTTCGTAGGCCCTGGTGAAGGAGGAGGTTCTGATGACCTCATTAATTTTCCAGTGTTTCCATTCTTTTTCTTTAGAGGTGGTGGGATGTATTTACCCTCACTTGGCCTTACCTGAAAATAATTACAGATAGGAGAAGTCAATACCTAATTTGCACTGATGCAGAATTTAAAAATAAAGATTGAGCCATACCACAGCAGCAAATCTTTCTTCTTCATCGCCATTTTCTAATTCTAATCTAGCTTTATGATTTGGCTGCGATTCTATCTCACTTGCAATTTCTGCAGCTTTTTGTTCCTGCTCTTTATAGTCTTTTGTATCTTTACGTTGAAGTGGTAAAGTATAACCAGCTAAAGATGGCTCGAATGTTGTTTGTACTCCATATTTCTGTTCATTCTTACGGAACATATCATTTGCATCCCAACCATTCTGAAATACAAAATTACAGATAAATCTACATGTGTATACATATACATAAATAAAAATATATCTATTGAATATTCAAGAGTAATTGTTTTGACATATGGGAAGCTCATACCGTTGTGCCATCTAATTCTAGGTCATCCCCATTCATGGCAGCAGGTGCATCCCATGGTTCTAGCTCTTTTTCACCAATTATACCATTAAATTTACTAATGGCTGTGTCTGTTTGGAAGGTATCCCTTATAGCATAATCTAAATCAACATCTTTAGCTGACATAGTAATTATATCATGTGGTTTAAAAATTAATTTCTCAACCACACTTTCCACACTAATCTTCCCCGAACTCTCTACACGATGTGCCATTTCCAATACCACATCAAATTGACTGGAGAATGTTCGAAAAATACCTTCATAAACTGAGCCATTTAAAGTTTGTATCTATCAAAAACATAAATACACTTATTATTATAAACTGTGTGGTAGTGCAATGCCACCTTGGCCTGTATTAATAAAATCAATGAAGTACAAATACATATATCAATTGTCATAACACAATAGCTTTTGGTATAAACAGCCGTACCTGTACAATATTGCCTACGTGGCTTGTTATCGCATGCATGAAATGTGCATTGTTATATACACCCTCTGCAGCCACACATCTGTCTTGTGGACCGCGAGCACGTGGAGATCTATAAACGTAAAGGAACAGGCATGCGTTACCAATGAACATTTTCAATACTAACTCATGAATACTGCTTTAGATTTTTACACGTATTCAGTGCACAAGGTATAATTAAAATTTGTATGATAGTAATATATATGCTACGCTTGAAACTGCTACTAGTAATATATCCTCCAGTTTGGTAGCATGTTCCATACCCACCCAAGAAACTGGAGTACCCGTGACAAGGAAAGAAGCTAAGACAAAGGGTAGAAACATAGACAATGGTGTTTACCTATTGGTATTGGAACGATTCTTTCGTTTGCTATTCATTCTGCCACTCGAAGATGATTCTTCGCCAGTGGTTAATAGACTTCTGCCGCCGGTTTGTTGGGGGCCTTCTCGTTTCCTAGTGGGGACCGGAATTTTGACTAATTTCCCGGTGACCTCTTAACGTCAAAAATATCTTCAATCTAGCGTCCCGATACGGGGAAGAACCGTAGATCGGTTGCGTACGCGTACGCGTCGTTAAGCGTAAGAGAGTTCAATGCGGAATCTTGTTCGACCCCGGAGTGGTTGACAGGCCGTGCTGGCCGCAGTAACTATCCACATTCACGTAAGGTTATAGCCAAGCTTTCAATATTCAAACATTTAGTATTGAAAGTTTAGCGCGTGCGTGACTCTCGGCTTTGACAGGCACGTTTGCAGATTGAGGATAGCAGGAGGCTTTATATTCGAAGAGACGTACGGTGAAGCCCAGAGCACCCGTACACGATATCTTAGTGCTGCGTGACGTAACTCCGTTCTCCTTGCGCAGAAAATCAGCCGTGCGGAGTTTACTTGCTACTGGGTTAACAAATTAACGATAGTAGCCCCGAATTATGATTTTAGCCAAGGTAATGTACTTCTATTTAATTAATCAACATGTGGTAAACGATAAAACTTAGCACAAGTCGCCCGATCAACTTGATCCCGGTGACTGTCGGATTTAACCGCCACCTAGTGTATTGTCTTTCGAATATGCGATAAAGACAGTCTGCAATTCAGGTTAAAGATAGTGTCCGTATACGTCATTCATGTTCACTCTCCAATGGGAATCTGTTTCTATACATAATTTCCGTTAGAGGGAGCATGCGCAGCTATCCTCCATTTAGTTTAATTTGAATCTCTGCAAAGTCTAGTGCAACAATCAGTGTTTTAAATCACAGAAATAAGTGAATTTAACCAGTTCAAACTTTAGTTCGACTGTAGTACTTTGCTGTAGTTATTTCAGGTGCGAACGATTCGTGAAAAGTTGTTTGAAGTGACTTCCATGTGAAAGAAACATGTAACTATAACTCCTTATTTTCTAACCTTCGCACTGATATCGAAACTAATGGACAAGAGATATTGATGTAAAATGTAGCAGATTACCCTACCTGGCATAATCTTGTCCTTCAATTCTATTTCAATACGCGTATTCATTTGATTATTCATATGTTGAATTAATTCTGGAGATTATTAGATCATTTCAGGTATCTAAACATTCCAACGAAATACTTCGTTCTTGTTCCCGCATGATGGCGGTGTTTGTACTATTTCAGAAGCGTTCAGCAATCACACTCGCATCCGTCGACATTTTCGTGAAATATTCATTTGACTTCAATTCATTATTCATTATTTCTAATTCCTTATATTTATTAAAAAATGGTTTACTATCGTATATGTTTAAGTTTATTGTCGCGTTCGATATCTTCGCATATTGTCTGTCTCGTCTACATCGTAAATCGCATTTAATTTCCGAACAAAGTTCTTTGCACGGTCAGAAACGAAATTGTCAACTTGTCCGAGAACATTCACCAATTGGATTACCCTTTCAAATCCGTGATTTATTCTTTCCTTTGTTTGCACATCTGATATAAGTCCGGACACATCCAATTTTTTAGCAACATTATTCCGATTGTCCCCATTGAATATTCCTTGCGATAAAATTGTCGATACCTGAACACAAATATAGGTATATTTATAGTACATACAATGTAATCTCTATAGTCTGTAATCGCTCTGCAATCTCAACAGAATGATTTTTCATATGATCACTGACAATTACACTTCAACTCACCAGACACGCGATTGCAAACAACAACAGTAATTTCTTCATGTTATTTAGATACATGTACAATGACAATGAATTATCAAGGTCAAAACTCAGGCAATTTCACTTAGAAACTTATTCGAAATCGTCGTATCGTGTGATACCAATTAATGAATTCGCCTCAAGCGCCGACTCTTTTATAAGAGTGACTAAAAATGCCAACTCAGTGAATTCATCAAATTCCAGCTGGTGACAGTAAAGTTCGGTGATGTTCAAGCATGCAATGTCTTATGTAATATGTGCTTCCAAGAGGGATTCGGGGATGATATCAGGAGATAATTAAATTGAGTATCGAGTTGTATATATCTGATTAACATATAATATTTATGTTATCACTTGTATATAATTTTTCGTCAGTCATAAATATAATACGTAAATCGTAAGTTTATGATGCAGCTATAGTTGGTATTAGCTGGATGTGTTCTTGAAGACTTCTTGATAGTTTTCGAGATATGATTTAGCTCTTGGTAGCTGCAGCCTGTTGGAGTTGAGTGTTCAGGTTCTGAGTGGCCTGTACAGCAATATCAACAGCTTGCTTGGTGAACTTGGCTACATCATCTTGAATCTTGCCAGAGTTCTCAGTGAGAGACTTGGCGGCCTTGTCACTTTCCTTTACGAGAGTTTGGACACCCTCGTGCAATTTGGTCTGCAACTGAGTGATTTGCTCATTTGCATTGGGGAGGGTGGCACTGATATCTTCGACGACCTTGTTCAGCTTTCCCTTGACATCGGTCCACATTTTCTCGAGTTCGGGGCTCTTGTTCTTCATCTATGATTAATGAGTGATTGAATTAATTTCAGATAAATAATTGTGCACGGTACGTTTAATAAATTGGAATTCCACGTTATTGTAAAGTAAAAAATCGTTATAGTTTACCTCTTCGGTCACGTTCTTCATGTACTCTTGGACATTGGTGACGAAGTTGGTGCCTTGTTCCCTCATGGTGTTGACAACAGTGTCGTGGTCGGGGATGTTGAGTTGTTCACGGATTTGCGTGGCCAGGGTGTTGATGTTAGCTTGAGCTTGGCTGATCATTTCACTCAGCTGAATCGGTTGAGTGGTAGTCTCATGTGTGTTAGCATCATTCTGTGGCACAACCTTGGCTTGGACGGCCAGGAACACGGCGAAGAGGATCGCGAGTGTGCTCTTCATGTTTCTTTGACTTCGAAGACTTCTCTGTAGCACACGAAAACCTTGGCCCAACTAGAAAGCGACTGATGTGTATGATGTTCGGTTTACTTCCTTTTATAGGCGATCCTTATCGAGGATTCATGAGGGCAAAGTGCTCATTATCTTACTTCTTCGGAGACCCCCATTACCACTGAAACTCTCATCTTCGGACGGTACATCGACCGAAAAAACAATGAGTTGTCGATGACACCATACCGGGAACAGATGCGCCAATTACTCATTGTTTACATTATCTAATGATAGGAAACTTTTATATGCGACTGTCTCGGGATATAACAAATGTCTATTAGACTTTTGTGGAAATGTATTGTCCTTTGTGCTGACGGTATTCTTCAAAAGTGAAGTCAATGTCCGGATTTGATTATTTTCACTAGTCACGGCAAACTTGCATAGTAGGTATCTCTATCATGCAACTTATGTCAAGTTTCGGATTGATAGAGGCATTCGAGCCAATCTCTTAGGTGTTAAAGTTCAGGGCGAGAGCAAATTGATATCGATATCGGTCAGAACGTAGCACTGTTACAGCATTACATCATTTCATTTGGGCTATCACCAAAAGAATTGACAGTAAAATTATAAGGCTAGTTGATTTTAAACTCTATCGATGTTCATTATTAAATAATCGTTTTAATTGTTTGGTTCGATCTCAAACGCTCTTGAAATATCATTGACATTGTAGAAGATCAGATGAAAAAGACGCGTATCGCTTGTATCACATTTCCCTGATCAACTAAATAACCACAGATACTGTGTTCGTCTGCCGTGGCTGCATGCGTCAAGGGGACAAGGTCCTCCAATAAGTGCATGATATCAGTTATACAATTATCCTATGTTATTTTTAAGAATTCTTTAGAAATTACACTATCATTATCGATTACGTTCGATATGTCAATGCAATTATCATTTACTCCGACTATCTATCCTATCACTAATATAGTTACTATTACAAAAGGAATGGGAAAGGATTGCGCAGGGTCTGCACCAGTAAAGTAAAACATTATAAATGAAACGCCAGTTTTATTTATCCCACACCATGTAGTAAAAATCAAGTTTCCCTTTGGGAAATGCATAAGGATTCAAACGACACAAATTTTGCAAGCTCGTCTAGAATAAAATGCACAAGTCTCTGATAAAAGTTGTGCACCGTTTGGAAGTCTTACACATCGAGATTTTCACGAGCATTTCAAGATGTCATTTTTGCAGCCTCTTCGCGCATCTTGTTTGCAGTATTCTCGAAAAATTCCTTCATATGGTCCATGGCTTCGCCAAGATTCACCTTGTCGATCAATTCCTTAGTTTGCTTCTGGATATTTTCAACGGTGTCTTGAAGTGTCTTCTTCAGATTGTCCATTTCGCTCTGGTTGTCAGCTTCTTGCGGTGTAGGCGCTGCCTACAAAGTCAAAGACAAAAGAATAAGCGTGACATTATTGATGACTTGACGGGACGTCATTTAAAATCAGCAAACAACAATTGTAGAGCAAGTGATTTAAAAAAGAAATATGAATGAATTAAGAACAGTTTACCTCATACATGGAGACAAGGCAGACCAGCAAGAAAGCGAAGAGGATGAAGCGATGCATTTTGGCTGTCTTGAAAGATTCCTTCAGAGTGCTTGTTAGAATACTGGAGGACTACCGACGGTGGACTGATGTAGAGTGCTTTTCTAGACGTCGAGCACTGAACGTTATAGAACGATAAGGCGAATGGGGATCAAAGATCACATTAACGGTCACTGGAGCCTCTATGCTTTTTAAACTACTATCGAATAGCTTATGCAGTACGCGTTCGTTTGTAGTCGATTAGACGCCTTGGTTTCTACTGGAGGCGCACGGCTCAACAATGACCGTACCTGTGTGCTGCGCCATTTATTATTTCGGTGCCTGGTATGAGTTGCGCTTTCCCACTATATTCCCCATCCGGAAATTATGCAATGGGCTCATTTCCCTGTCGACAGATACTTAGCACGCAAGATGGTCTGTGAACACTGCAAACTTATTGTTTGGAAATAGCAGTTTAAAACCATTACTTTTCTTTACGTGTTGGAACATCGCTTTGCTAAGGAACTTCTCTCGTTCTTTTGCAGCTTATCTTAATTCGTATGGAAATGGTATCTTTGACCTAATGGAATAGATAATGAGGTCAACTAAGTTCTATATCTGGGCATTAGAGGATCCCACTTGCTTTTGCCGCAATGATCAATACAACATCAACTTTGCTTTCCTCGTCACGTTCTTCTTTTTTTTTTTCGATGTCTTTTCCTTGTAGATTATTGATAACACTCAATGTTTATTCGTATCTTCATGTATCTCCGCTTGTCTTCTGTAAGCCCTTTTTAGCTGGGCTTCACTTCTCGCGTGGAAGGTGTCGAGTATTCCCAAAACTAACTCCACAATAGGTCGATGCTGTTGTTTCGAATTTTGTAAACTTTGCCGTTGTTTCCGTGGTGGAATTTCTATTGATTCTTCGGAACTCGATGCGAGCTCGGCTTCTGTAAATTCTTGAAACACTAGAATCAAAGCTATCAGGCTAATCACGATTTCACGCTTCATTTCTTCGATGCACGTAGTTCGCTTTAATTAAGAATGCACCCGACTGCTAAAGTCTCTTGGCAAGTCGTGTGGTATGTACCTGACACAAAGAAACTGAGAATCATACACGATTTACGAAATCTACATTTCCAAATTATGCTGCGACTGCAGGAATATTTGCACATGTCAGACTAATTTCTGTCATGCTAATGGAAATGAACTTCAACAAAGGAGAATGGGAAATAATAAATTATCAGAATTAAACTGCTAAATACTGATTTATTTCAGATTTGATATACATTAGATAATCATAAATACACTTATATCTAGTTCGTGAACATCCTTTTAACTATAAATTATCATTACGAATTAAGAGTACTAAAATAACAGTGGCAATTACGCCTGGTTATTGATAACTTCCAATAATTTGTTCAATTGATTCCGACAATACGAATCTTGGAAATCTCTCACACGAAGTTTCCAAAGTCTTCCGTCTCTACGGATGTTGGGGAATTGTGGTGTTGATGAGAGTTTGAAAGTGATCGGTGTAACAGCATCTACAACACGACCAAACAAGATCGTGCCACTTTTCACAGGAATGGCAACTACGTCACCAGGCAAGAGAGTTTTTCTACCAAGAGCAGAAGCAACTTTATCTTGCGGGAAAACAAGGGTCAAGTTCATAGTTTCGTAACCATTAACATTTATCGATGCAACAGCTACGGGCTTTTGTTGCGAAGGTGGTGGCAACAGACTTGGAGAATAACCAGGAGTGGAAGAACCCTGGGATTTAACTAATGTTGCTGAAGACGACACAACTTCGGAAGCAGAAACTTGAGAGTCTGAATACTCCGAATGAGGATTATATTGAACCGGCGCATTATTACCAAGGTTTTGCGAGGGCGACGAACCTGTCAATGTAGAAGAGGAAGACGCCGATTCTGGCGTGTGACTAGAAGAACTACTTTTAGAAACTGTTGCTGCACTACTTTGGTGCACATTTGAAGCCGAAGTCCCCGTTGCCGAAGCCGTTCCCTGGTGAGATGGAGTTGTCGATTGTAGTTGCGAAAGATTATTGTGATTTACATTAACTGATGCTGGTTGAGGACTCGGCAGTCGAGAAGGAGACGTGCTTGTCAGGGTGGAAGAGGATGAAGCTGAACCAGGTGTGTAACTAGATGAACTACTGCTAGAGAAAGTATTGGAATTCGAAGAATATGGTTGTACTTGCGGAACACTATTATGATTTCCACTGACTGGAGCAGTTTGCTGAACAGGGGCTGTTTGTGGGAAGAAAGGGTGCGTATTAGGGAAGCCTGAAGCAGAAGTCGTCGTAGTTGAAGAAGAGGCTGAGCTAGGCGTGTAACTTGAAGAAGAGCTCGAGGAATATGTTCCAGGGTAAACCGGGAGACGTGGTTGTTGCGGTGGAATTACGGGTTTCCCTCTTAATTGAGAAGAATAGAGGGCTGAATTAGGATATCCTTGATTAGTATAAGGCTGTGGGGAAGGGCGAGTGCCAGTAGCTGTTTGGGATGAAGAAGCTGATCCTGGTGTATAACTGGACGAAGTACTTTGGGAATAAGTCGTCCCAGGATTCGATGTAATTGGTGGAAGGATTCCCAAAGGTCCTCTGTAATAAGTTTGTGGGTAAACCACTGGAGGATTTGTGATACCAGATGTTCCAGTCAATGTCGACGAGGAAGATGCTGATCCAGGTGTATAACTTGAGGAACTGCCGACAGACTTTGTTGCTTGTGGCGCCAAAGGATTTCCAGAAGTTCCAGCTGATGTGACTGTATTTGAAGATGAGGCAGACTGTGGAGTATAACTGGAGGAAGAACTTTGAGAATAAGTTGATCCAGAATATGATGGAACTTGAGGCAGAGCATACAAAGTTCCACTTTGCGGAACTGTTGAATGAACTTGTGGAGGGTTCACATGTGGTAACTGAGACACTGGTGAAGTTCCAGTGAGCGTCGATGATGATGAAGCTGCACCAGCCGTATAACTTGAAGAACTGCTTTGAGAATATGTTGATCCAGAAGAGACTGGCACATGTGGCAGTCGATGAGAAATTCCAGGATGAGATGGAACAGTATATGGTACAGGTTTCAAACTTGGAGAAGAAACGGTTCCAGTATTTGTCGATGATGATGAAGACGATCCTGGGGTATAACTCGACGAAGTACTCTGGGACTTCGTACCTCCTGGAGAAAGCGGGTATCTTGGTGCTCCCACTGACGACAAGGTTGAAGAGGATGATGAAGATCCTGCGTTATAACTGGATGAGCTACTCTGAGAGTACGTAGTTCCCGACGGTGAAGGGTAAGAAGGAATAACTTGAGGTCCTGGCGCCTGAAGAACAGGTGGTACTGGATGTGGAGCTACTGGAAACTGTGGCTGTGGAACCACTGGAATCTGGGGTTGTGGAACCACTGGAACTTGGGGTTGTGGAACCACTGGAACTTGATGTGTAACTGGTGGCGAAGATAGAGGAGATTCACTAACAGGTGCGTCTCCTTCAGTATAACCATGGAATCGATGTGCCAAATGCCTCAATATAGAACCCAACAAATTCTCATTTATGATTGGCTCTTCCGGCTGCACATTTTCCGTGGGTCCAGATGGGACGTAGTTGAAATGTTTGATAATGTGCTTAAGTACACTTGTCAATGCGTTTTCATTAATGACAGGATTAGATGGTTCTTCTGATTCTGCTGCTAAACTTGTATACAAGTGCGGATGGTAAGGATAGATTGGACGATATCCATGTGAATGATACACATATGAATGACGAACCAGTGGGTATCCCAAAATGCCACTGATGAAATTTGCGTTAACGAATGGCTCAACCGTTGTATCTTCTTCCGCTCCAGGAGATGCAGGCGAAGTTGGCACAGTGTATAAATGTTTAATGATATGTTTCAAAAGGCTGCCGTAAAAGCCTTCGTTGATAAAAGGATACGTCGGTTGTCCATGTTCTCCTGATGGTAAAACTGGAGCAGTTTGCACATCAAGATTCTTGATTATGTGCCTCGCTACTCTCCTAAGAACGCGTCTGAGCAATCTTGCATTGATGAAGGGATTCACTGGCTGTCCATTAATAATGGTTTCAGATACAGATCTTTGATTGAGAGGCTGTTGTGGATCGACGTAGGAGGTAGCCGAAGAATACGTTGTCACAGTGTGGTCTCCGTTCACAGCAGGTGCAGATTTTCCAGCAGGTACATTCGCAGAATCTGCAGCAGGTACATTTGTAGATTCTACAGCAGGCAACATTCCAGCGGCAAGGAATCCCTGGTAAACAGCCTTCGATGTCTCAGCAAGTTGATTAACAAGGTTATCGTAATCAGGACGCAATTGTCCAAGTGTATTCTCGACTTCTAATAATTGCTGGCGCAGTTGCTCGAGGAGTTCTGGATGTTCTCCTATGGTTTTGACAACCACATCCTCGAAATACACAGTCAGCTTTGTCAGAACGTCCCTTAATCTTAAGACAGAAGCTTGGATACTAGCGATTGGCACTGAACTTGGAGCTTCAGGTGGAGGAGTTTGATGTTCTTCTTCAGCTAGTATCACACTATTTTCCAGGATGTTCACTAAAGCTTCCTCTGCTGCAAGTGCTGCATATTCCTCGGTTATAATCGACTGTGAATTTTCCTTGATTTCTTTCTGAAGGTTTGCCTGAGAGAGTGCTAAATATTGAGAGAGTTTCATCACTTCGCAAAGCAATTCGTGACTAATCACTGCGGCTTCGTGCTCGTGACCAAATGTACTGGCTTCCTGGGAACAGGAATGTGCGTCAAGCTCTGCTACAATTCCTCCGTCCTGGGTAGTTTGTCGTTTGGGTGGAATGGACGGCTTGTGAAGATGGACATTCTGCAAAAATGTTGGTTAATTAATTAAACTCGTTCAGATCGTACAATTGCTTTAATTAAACATAGAAAGTTAACTTACGTAGATCCTTTCCTGTCCCAAAGATTCATCCATTATCATCTCCTCATGCGTTGAAGTCTCTTTCGAAATGTGCTTTGCAATTTCGGAGAAATCCTCCACCAGACTACTTGGTGGTGGCTCCTGTAGAATGAAAATACACATATGAATATGATGAATTTAATTCACCATCATACTTTGATGATATAAACTCACCCTTAGTTGTTCTAGTTCTTTATGTTTGTCTTCCTTGGCTTCTTTATCATATCTTTCGACACGAGTAAAGAATTTGGGGGAGCCGCCTGTTTCCTCGATGAATTTTACTTCGCCAGTACCCTTGTCTTCTTGGCCATAAGCCAAGTTGAAGACAAGTGCGATCGCGAAGATCAGGAGGATCGGATTGAAGTTACTCATTGCTCTGCCAGCAGAGAACTCGTTGTCCAGGATTGTCTGCATTCGATTATTATACCTAAAAGTTCCACAGGTTGTTGAAAAATTCAACACGTTCCATTCTGATACGATCTTTCAGTTTGATACGCAGCCCACGATTCTGTGTAGATAAGCCCCATTCCAACTGTCTCAACCTGCCGTTTAAGGGTGGCTGGCATCACGCACTGATAACACCTTAAGTAGAAATGTTTTGATTGTGGGAGCTAAACATTCCCTGACATATGTTTCATTTCATCAAAACGAATGTTTGAAAACGAAACTCTTGGCACAAGTCTCGATATATGATCTTTGAACGTGTCACTTGCGTGCTAGGAAGTCCAAGCGAATATTCCTGCTGGTTCTTGAGTACGTCGTGAATATTGGAATTTCTTAAAAATGCTTTGAGCAAATTATTCTAGTATACGAGTATGTTAAAATAGAATTCTAAAGTGATCTTTGTGAAAATCGTCTGTGTGCAGGATAGGGGAAAGTGTTCTGGTATAAGGAAGATATAAAGACTTTCGAGGTTTTCGGGGAGTTCTTTAAATAGGAACCCATCGTACATTTGGTCGGTGAGTTTGCTCTTCAAGATACATTATGGTTCCTTCGGGACAATCATCGTACTCTGCCATGTGGTGTTCGCCCGGAACTTCCCCTTTCGCGGTCGAAGAGCTTTTATGAAGCGTTGACAGTACCGCTTTGGCCATGCAAGTCGAACGAGCCTCGTAAATTTCGAGTTACCACCGAACTCGTAATACCAAGAATACCAATTACTCTCTGTTGCACGTATTCGCAAGAATCTTAGCCAACAATTCAAAAATCTTTATGTTCCTATAACGTCGTAGTGCCGGGCCAATTGCTGGCATATTTCCCTTTCATCTTAGAAGAACGAGGAACCTGTACAGTGTCGTCTGTCATATGTAATATTCATAAATATTGTATAATATATTTATGACTGCAGAATGTCCATCAATTCTACATGTCTTAACTGCAATTTAATATTACTTTAACATTTTTGCTATTATTCGAATTTCTTGATAATGTTCAAGTTTTATAATAAGTTATGCAAAAATTCGCACATGTTTATCATTGCAATAAGAACACATTGTTTAATATTTGATATCTTTATTCAGCTTGCTCTGATTATAATGCGTAATGTAAAGGAATAAAGTAGTATTTTAAAGTACTACATTCTGTATCATACAAATCTATGTACGTTTCCGGGTAATTTTTTCCCATTCAAAATTTGCATCAAGTATAATATGTAGGATAATAATCAACAGAAGAATATTTGTTTCATTGTTTATTGTTTATATTGTATTTTTCTTGATGAAGCACAAGGGTACATGGTTCAAGCAGGTTTCATTCAATTCAATTAGTACGAGCACGACGGGCTGCCGTGTTTGCGTGCTATATTTCGCAACTTGTTGAAGAATCCCGTCGATGAATCATACTCTTCCTCCTCTTCACTGTCCTCATTCACCGCATACCGCTCTACATAAACTTCCTCAGTCTCCTCTTTTGGCCCTTCAGTTTCAATGACATCGCTGTAATGAACAACTGAGCCTGGCACATATCCTGGAAGTGGTGGACCCATTGGTCCACATGGAGCTCCAGAGCGCTCCTCACCAATTACTTCAACAATCCCACTGTTTCGTTCCAACTGCCTCATTGCATATGGAAACTTCTCTGGGAAGTATCCTAAATCCCTGTAATCCAAACGAGGTAGAACACCAATCATAATTAGTAGATTTCCTGACTTAACTAATGAATTAGTTATGCGAAATTTACGTACTTGAATGAGACATAATTGTTGGTAACTTGTCCAGAAACTTCTTTAGTGATACTTTCGCGCTCTACCGCTTCAAGTTCTGCGAGTTTTGCTTCTTCTTTCTCATCGTAAGATCCAATCATCACAGCTTGTTGAGGACTCAGTCTCAATTCGATGACAGGTTTGTCCACTGTTAAGAGTTTCTCTTCGGGAATATCTACTACTTTCTTCTTGTATTTTACTTCAACTGGCACAGTTCGGTGACCGAAAGATAGCTTGTCTTCTGGTACGAATGGCATTCCGTTCTTGTACATAACATTGGGTGGATGCAGACTTTTGAATGCCAAAGCTAAAGACACTGCATCAGCAGGTGCGTCTGGGTAAGGTTTTCGAGTTTTGAGTTCGTCTGGAAACATGATAAATATTTGTAGACCTCTCTGAAAAGTGCAAGAATTATCAAATTGTACCTATATTATCGAAACATCCTGGGGAATCCGTGGATCCGTAAGAATCCATATCAGTGTATTGCGATGCTGTTCCACTTGCACCGCCTAGAACTCCGGAACTTGATCCTCCGTATATTCCAGAACTCATTCCTCCATATAAACTAGAACCTGATCCACCATATAACCCAGAACCCGATCCACCGTATACTATCGAACTGGATCCTCTGTATAAACCAGAATTTGATCCTCCATACAAATCATTATTAGATGGAGTGAAAAGTCCAGAGCCTGTTCCACCGTACAATCCGGAATTGTATCCACCATACAACCCGGAATTGTATCCACCATACAATCCAGAGCTTGATCTATCGTATAATCCAGAGCTTGATCCACCATACAATCCAGAACTTGATCCACCATACAATCCAGAGTTTGATCCACCATACAATCCAGAACTTGATCCACCATACAATCCAGAGCTTGATCCACCATACAATCCAGAACTAGATCCATCATACAATCCTGAAGTAGATTCTCTATACACTCCGGAATTTGATCCATCATACATATTGGAACTTGATCCTTCATAGTATCCTAAATGGCTTGAATCACCATATCCAGTGTACTTGGATCCATACACTATAGACTTCGAATCATCGTATGATCCAGAAGATGTATCGCACTCGTCGACTTCAACAATCTTTTCTTCTTTGATGACTTCCCTTCCGTTGGGTCTATCATATTGTCCTGTGACCCATTTATAGTAATGTTCGTGTGGAGCAGGAGTATTCTCGTGGCAGGAACATTCCGCAACTTTTCCGGGATAGGCTGGTGTCACTTTCGTGACGGACTCGATGATTTTACCACTGCGGTCTACAGGAAGTGGATAGCACAGATCACCAATTGGTGGGAAGCTGAAATGTAAATTTTTGTCATGGAATCTGTGATAATAAAATTTGATGGTATGATGAGAATATTACCTTGGTGCAACTTTCGGATATCCTTCACGTAATTCTCCCTTACTCTTGCCACATCCGCAACCAGGACCATGGTGATGATGATGATGATGTCCACCCTTAAGAGTGATTGATTTCTCTTCGACAATTACTTTATCTTTCGTTCGAATCCCTGCAGCTTCATTTATCACTTCGGGAGAGACGAATACTGTTGGCTTTGATACTTTTGCTGCCTTTACTACGACTTCCGAGCAAGTACATGGATTGGTACCTAGAAAAAAGTTTGAGATTCTAAGTCGAATAGATTTTAAATAGATGTTTGAGCTATGATTTTTACCTACCTGTTCCTAATTTACCACAGTTACAATCGCGTTTTCGTGCCTCGGTAATTAGCAGACATGCTACTGCCAGGACGAAGAAGATACGGAAAGCCGAGTGGATCTTCATGTCGAAGAGAACTTTCGTGCTTGATGCATGGTCTCTCCTCCAAGCCTCATTTATACTAAAGATCTCAGTTGGGAGTTTCGCAAATGCTCAGTGACACTTTCCGTTTCCTGTTGCACCGTTTACACAAAATGTCCTAAACATTTACCATGACTTCCTCGTTCATTACCCTCGAATCCAGGTATTCGATCGTTTCCGGCTGGCCGATACGTGCTCTTTCAACTCTTTCCGTAAATCAACTTGTTTTAGTGTAGGAATAACTGAAAGCACATGGTATCAGGCGTTCTAATTTTCACTTTTAACTGTTACTGCATGTACATATCGCTGCAAAATTTAAATACGTATCGGGAATGACACTAGTTTATCATTTAAGCTTTATTTTATGCTTATTCCGAACTAGTTAACAGCAAGCCATTCATTATCATAAGACAGGTCGGAATATGACTGACTGATATACTTAAAGGATTTTTAGTTTCAGTGAAAGAATATGTCCAAATTTATTAGCTGATTTTCGTCTTGATTTTATAGGGAACATTGCAGGTTTGTTATAGCTATGAACTCTTCTGGATGAATGCCTAGCAAGTGCGTCCTCCTTTACAGCTATTGCATCGTATAAATATGCGACGAGCACATTAGCTCTTGCCAAATCGCAAACTCTTTGTAAGCAGGTCTTTACCGATTCCTCGCTTTACGAAATATGATACTTTATACTGAATAATGTGGGGAGCAAGGGTTTACACATATCATTGCCGATTTATAAAAATATTAATCCTATTTTATTGTACAAGTGGTTGATAAATACAACGTTAAAGTTGCGCAGTGCGCAGTATTTACAAAATACAACTCTCATATTGGATCTCTTTTCAGAGTATAGTAACCCATTTCGACAAGTATCCCATAAGTTATATGTTAAAGAAGTCTGAAGCTCTTTGCCTTTGACGTGGCAAATTCAACAAGTTATCCGTCAGTTCGGGGCCTTGCGGCTTTGTATCCGTGGAATCCGCTCGTGGAACGGTCTTTGCAGGAGTGTTGATTCGGGGTGTGCCTGGAGTTCTTATGCCGATTGAAGGTGTCCTAGAAGTTGATCTGCAAGGTGTAGGTGTAGTCGCGATCCGCAACTTTTGAGTAGCCAATCTCCTTGCCGCAGGAGACATCGTACTCAGACGATCAATAGTTGATCTGGGCGATGGCCTAAAAAAGAATTCCGTAACGTTAGTACAACTCCCGAATCATTTCGATAAATATGAACAATTATTATTTAGATTCGTACGTCGCTAAAGATCTTCGAGCTGCTTCTAATGCTTTGTTTTTCCTATCCCTATGACGTTCGCCAGCCTTCTCAGCAAGTTGTAATGCTAATTGCTCTCTCTTTGGAGGCTCTGCCATTCGAAATGAAGGACCCTGAGTACTTCGCAATAAAGGTGTATCCGAGCCATCTAATCTGAATGGTGTTCCTTCAATTTGACCCCACGTCATCAATGGACTATCGCATTCTCCAGGTCTGGGACTCGGTGTTGCCACAAAAGAAAATCCATTGATTCTTGGTGTTGGATTTTTAACAATCTCTTTACCATCCACCCCAATCTTGCCATCACTGGCTTTAGACTGGCATTTTGCTAATTCATTAATAGCTTCTTTATTTTGCTGTTCATTGAATGGATTAGTTCTGAGCCTGGTGTTATCATGAATTACAGCTTGCTTCTTTTTAGCCATGTCTATTCTTTCTTCGGAAGTCAATTCTACTCCATCAGGAACATACATGATATAATTCTTATTTGTATAGGTCCAGCTATCCAACTGGTTGGGCCTTTTGTCTCCATTCTCTATAGCCAAGGAACTATCGGGTGCCATCTCAATGGCTGGTGCTTTCGACTTCTCTTCTACTTCATATAGCCAGGCAAATTTCAATCTTCTCTTCTTCTCTGCCTCGACCATCATTTCCTCAAAGCTAGCATTATCTTCGCTGGTATGTGTGCTTAAGTATCCATCCAAGCCTGTCTTGAATTCAGTGTCGTTATCTTTCGTTTTATTATCAGAAGTTGTTTCTTTAGGCGTTTGTTCCTGCCTAAGTTGTTCATCTTCAGATTCGGCCTTATTCATAGGTGTCTCAAAGGTAGCAGGACTAGCTGGCCGATCAGTGTCCGGCCTACCAGCACTATACTTCTCATAAAGTTCTCTCATTCTTTTGACATCATTTTGTTCCAAAGCATCCAAGTACTGGTTTTGTGCTTGAAGTTTATCGAGATGAGGGAAGAAATCCCGTTGTATAATTTCAGCCATCCTCTTAACGTACGATTCCTCATCTAGAATTTTCGGTTGAGACTTCCTATATTTTTTCACCACCCCGACAGGCTTCTTGAATATTGCCAGGTCCTTCATATTCTTGGCAGCCTCCAAAGCTTGGGAGCCTGGAGATTCCATCCTAAAACCTTATATTGGTCGAAGTATCTAGAACTTCCTAACCTTTCCGCAGAAGGCTACATTCCAAAACGTTGAATAAACGTTGAAGTGAATTTGCGACGCAACGTCATACTTTAACTGCGAAGTATCAAATTGCGGACGTTAATTTCCACGAAACTACGCGTGTATTACAAGCGGTAAATTTCACTGAGAATAGAGAATGTTTACAAAGTGAACGAATATGTCACAGACAGTAGGCATCGTGCTACATGTGCGCACTATTCCATAGCGACGAATTGAATCAGCTGACCGGCAGAAGGTAAAGACGAATGGAGAATTGTCATCGTCACGTGGCGTCGCCGTGTTCTTACTCCGAAAGCTACATAGTGGAAGTTGTGTCGATTCGAAACATAATTTTTGTTATTTAAGTAGAACAATGACGTACAAAATATTTCATTACTTCCGGTGATATTCTTGAAAATACGAAGGCATGATTTGATGTCGTAACATGTTGAAAAATATTCCGATGTAAGTTAAGCTAATATTATTAAAGCTGTTTTAAAAAAAGAGCATTGTATTACATTTTAAATTAGTATTCAAGCACGTATATTATTGTTTATGTCTGATAAATGAGTAATTCAGCATAAAGAGCAAGGAGAATCGTGACAATGCCGATCCCAGTTGTCGGTGGGCAGTCGGGTAGACGGCCCTGGGCTTGGCCACTACTTGAAGTGATATTTTGGTCCAGCTGGGGCAGTGGGATGGGATATGATCGCCTTCTCGTATTGCTCGAACATACATCTTTCTCGCTCGTAGGGAGAATGAGGAGGACAGCGATGCTGGTAGAGCGGGAGCCGAGAGGAGCGCGAGCAAAGTGATCGCCGTGGCTGCGAGGTGTTGGAGGGCCACGATGACAGACATATGAGGATTCCAGCGGCGAGATAGGATATGCCCGCCGACTACACTATGTCGAAAATCTCAAGATCCATCTCAGACAATTTGCCCGGTCCTGCTTTTCGTATCTTTGCACATCCAGCTGCAAATAACACTTTGCATAAAATGCCAGTGCAGGAAAAATGGTTGCCAAGTATATATATTCCATTGTGAAGAAGACAATCTAGGAAGACCAAAGAGAATTTGTGTGGTTGCGAGGTTTCAAATGACCGAGATTACTTTCCAACAACTTGTAAACGGAATCGGGTGTTGAATTGCGAAAGAAAGCTGGCTGAAAGACGAGCGTGTCGCGACTGTCCTCCCCTTAAGAGTGTAGCCTGATTATTTTGAGCAATAATAGCGACGACGACGATTTTCACGAGGGGATAATCGGTAATTGTGCGCCAGCTAGAAGAAGCGACGATTGAGGCACAAATGGAGCCGTGGGACACTTCGGCGGAATTCGCAAACGCCGAATTGCGAAAGAAGAGCCGTCGACAGACAAATAGAATTGCCAAGTCGTCTCGTTTTCGTGTCCCGATTAATGAAGTGCCTCACATTTTAAGAGGTACTGACTGCACTGGTTATCAGAATGCAAATCAGCTTCCTTGAAGCGGCCTCCTCAAAAATCGACAGAGGATGATGTTTCTTTTGGTCGTAAATTAGGATGCAAAGTTTCAAACTGAGGAAGAGATTCCCGGCGGTTCCTTTGGAGCACGTGGCACTGTCAACCGACTCCAAAAGCGAGTCAGGAGCGATCGTCCCCTCTATTTACGACTAAGGTAAACTTCTTTTAGGTCCCGTGGCTCACGGTCAGTGTCTGTCTTCGGATACTCCGCTTGCTTGGACAGTTTTGGTGGTGCTAACGGATATGTCCGCGACTTCCTTCCCGTTTTTTATCCCACGTTCTTTCCCGTGATACGTCTGGGATGTACCTCATGAATCAGATATTACACTGGCCTTTTCTTATTTCTGAGCATGCTTTAAACGAGGAGGATGTAGGTAGTTGAAAAAGAATAGGGAACAACTTGCCACTTGGGTGTTGGCTCGGACCGCGGAATCCAAATTTAAATCATATTCTGTTCTAAGTCAAGTTCGGCCGAGCAATTAAGAACGATAAATGGGCGCAGCATATATATAACAGTGATACTTTATTGTTGCTAATAAGCCTGAACCGTGGATAACGATGCTTCTCGTTAGCCCTTTGCACGAATTACGTCTATCATCGAGCTACTCATTACCTCGCACTTATCAAACACCCGCAATTTTGCGGATGACTGTTCTAATTCCGAATGCGCGCATCGCAGGAATAACTTTTCGACTACTTCAAGACTGGAATAAGATGCGGAGGACACCGATAGTTAAGATACACAAGGGGGCTCGTGAGGAAGCATAACCGGGGAAGAAGAAGAAGAAGCCGAAGAAGTAGAGGAGGAGGAAGGTTGCGGACGTAAAGCGTAAACAGTCGAGGTGCGATTTGACGTGCGGCCCGGCCATCCGAAGCGCATCCAGCTTCCCGAACGTACTCTGCTTTAAGAATCCCGAAGAAGAGGCTTGCCCGATGGCTGGAATCTGTAAATCTGTCATTGCGGCCATATTCGTGTGGCTGCTACCGCAGGATATGAACTTCTGCTTGTCGTGTGTGTGCCACCGACCTACGTACCCTCACCCCGAGACGCTAGATCTGCCTGCTTTACTTCCTCCGGGACGTACGAGACCCTTGCGCTCTCTCACAAGATGGAAAGCCCGTTGCATTTCATTCGACAAACCTTTATAATACACATATTGTACAAAAGTCCACTCTCACTTCCTGCTCGCCTCCCAAGTCTCTCCTCAAGGGTTGCCCTTCGCTTTTAAGGGTCTGCGTAAACTTAGAATACGGGGTATGTTGATGGTGAATTTACGCCCGGACTCAAGTGGCTCTTTCAAGGAGTGGACACTTTATGAAAGTATAATAAACTATTCCTCGACTGCCAGAATACCCTCGCGCTTTTCGAAAAACATCATAAATCCAGCTAGCATCGTGACAATGTTGTCCGGGATATATCATGCCCGTGCATAGCGAGGGGGATGATTACAGAAGTATGCTTGTGCATGTCGGCCAACGGGGGCGAGGGGTGAGAGTTTTTCGGATGCAATTCGTTACTTTAAAATAGTGGGCTGAGGAAAGGGGGTTCTTGGTCGAAGGTTCAAAAAGCATTTGCTTGTGTCAAAGTGCGTGGAAACTATAAAAGCTCCTCGGTGGCGGAGTATAGACGGTATTCCCTGTGGTAGGTGGCGATGACGGATTCATGGCCCGTGGGATACCGCTACCTCGACGAGACGGCTCGAGCTTTCTGTCTCTCGCGGATGCACACTCCTCTTCTCCTTTTTCCTTCCTTCCTGCATTTCTCCTCTTTTTCCCAGCCACCTACCCCGCAAAGATTCATTTGTCGGTCTTTGATCCGCAACCAACGAGCCACCACCAGAAAATTAGGGAGATTTATTAAGCCTCGAGCGACTAGCACGCTTTACCTATGTAACCCCAGAAAAATATATATTTCAACAGTGCGCTATCCCGCACACGTTAAACTGAAAGCTATTCTATTACCGAATGCCAAACAAATATGAGGACAATAATCGTTTGTTGGCGTTTTTTTTGGGAACCAGTTGGTTTCTCAGATAATAATTCTTTCCTGATGTTGTCCATTTCTTGGTGACAAAGCAGACTCGCTGTGTAGAGTGCGATCTTAAGAGGGCTTGTGAATTTCAGTATAATAAACATGTCTTGAAAACTGGGTGGCCGAGTGAGAGCGCTCCGAACATGGGAAAGTGAAAAATTCCAGATGCCTCTTCTAGGGGGGTCGCATTCTACATGCCATTTCTCTCGACAACCTCGTTTGTACTAGCAACGCTTAAGCAACCGACCTTGAACATACTATCAATTATCGAACGTTCAACAGATTTATTGAGTATTAACAAATTACATTTTACCACGAAAGTAAAGAAGGATTCATTTTTTAATACAAGTCAAGTACTACGAACTGCAACAGATCTTAGTCTTCCGAATACAACACTACTGCTAGACTTGAAAGAGAAAAGTTGAACTCGGGGGTCGAGCAACTTTCGCGCTAAGGTCAAAGGGCACCATCGGCGGTGTGATGTGTCCCAACACCAAAGAGGGTTACATCGGTCCTAGCACCTCGGAGAAAGATGAAAGCATATGGAAGATAGGCCGACGGCTCTGCTTTTTATTGCCGGCGCCGCCACGCGTCACCGATAACACCGGCCTCTCTGTGCATGAAAAGTTTCTCGCCCAATGACTTACTCCAGTGTCAAAGAAAGGTGCTGGCCCTTCCCTTCTGTCCCCAGCCGATCCACAGAACACCAAGTCCCTTCGGGACAGCTGTGAAACATAAGAACTGTCTTTCCAAGATATGAACGTGGCATTTTTCGCATGCTGTGTTCCTAGCACACCGTCGGATCCTCAATCAAGTTTCCAAGATCCATGCATGTTAAGATCTTGAATTATCTCGCAACACAGAGCGTAGCTCATTAGTGTTACGAGGCTCTAATTACTACCGTGAGTCCCGATAAACGGATACGCATAGCTTATCGTCGTTTGATGTACACCGCTTCGTCGACTAATCCGATTGTTTACTGCTTTCTTTAGGGCGGCAGCGCGTGCAAACGGCCGGTGAGCGAGGAAGAGGGCTGCAAAACGGTACTACTGCTGCACGGGCAAGGTATTCACGAGCAGTCATTAAGGATACGTTCGTAATATGTTTACACAGCGTGCTTCGTCGCGGGGCCATCAATCACTGCGGGACACGTACGTCTATCCGTCTTTTGGCTCCGCAAGTAACCGAGGGAGTTTAGACGCTCGAGTTCCTCCGCGCACCGCTTCGTTGGCATTAGTTTGTCATTTCTGACAGTCGCGGTGTCAAAGCGTCCTCTTTCCTGCACGAGCAACAAAAGCCTCCTCAAACTCTTTCCGTGCTAAACACATATTCGCTCTCCTCGTTACAGTGACTTCCGACCGATACAGAATAGCATGTGGCATTTAGTCATACTGCTTGAGAAAAGTATTTTCTCTGTGACTATCGCTGGGAAATAGTAGTACTGGACGACTGAAAAATTTTGAGACTTTCCAGTGTGATAGCCAGCGGGATAATTTATTAAGGCACTTAGTAGCCAAGCTCTCTCATGGCCTGTCACGGTGCGTTTACTTTCCCGAGTTGGCTCGAGAGCGTTTTAGGCTCGTTTGGCATTTCAGACACCCCGTATAAATAGACGCACTTTGCTCCTACAAAAGGCACTTTCTTTCTCGAGCGTCGTACTGCGACACCGCCGATTCGGACCACGTGTTCCGATAATCGCGAACGAACGGACAAGACCCTCTGTCGCTTCATTATACGAGGACCCGGAAAATACTGTTGGGTCCGTCGAAAGAATTCTAAAAAGCCATGATAATAAAGAAACATGCAGTGGTAATATGGTAAGAAAATAAAAAGGACATACAGAATTCGATGGGACATTTCTCTTTTATTCATAACACAAATAATACTATCTTTACACGTGAGCAATAAAGAGGCTTTATTAATATTAGCATAAACAGTGATAGTTAATATAAATCGTTATCTAAAATATAATTTAAACATATTTCACTTCATTTTTGGTATCGCTCTAGCATCAAGTCCAGTGATTAGACACTTCTTTCACCCACACCATTTTCAGTTCCTCCGATATCCATTCGTAATACCCAGAATAATAATCGAACTACTACAACCCTATCAAGTACATTGAAGTTCCTCCAATACACTTATTTATCTTATAACAATTGTACGCAACTTTGGTGTAAAATTTACACTGTAGATCGTGGACAGAGACCTACCACTTCGCCTAATTCCCAATTAGGCGCTGTCCTAGGACATAAGGCACTTCAATACGACTTTGAAAGGCACTTGAGGATAAGGCACTGATTCCACCAAGTCGTCCGAACACAAGGATAATGGATTATAGTCCAAAAGTGAAGAACAATGATTCTTCATAACACACGAATGACATCTGCGTTATCGTGGCCCGTAAAGGGGTGCACCAGGGTGTGGATGATGAGGATGCGAAGGGTAATGAACGGAATTCACATGGGCAGCAGCTTGTCCATGATGCGTCGGGTACGTCCAATGTCCAGCAGTGGGTGCACCATAAAACTGATGGTGTTCCTGACTCGGTATCGTTGGGATTTGCATTGGTGGAACTGTGTTCACGTAACTCGGCGACAACACACTGGTGCTTCCCGTCGCGGGCCTCTTTGCTGGATTCTGCATTCCGGAAACAGCAACGGTATCACACTCGTCCGACTCGCAATCACGAAAACCTTTGGCAAAGGGATTACTAGCGATCTTGAGCTGTGTGATGCGATGATTCTGGTAGGCGGTTACTGCGGTGAACCGAGTCTCCGGGAAGGTGAAAGTCTTGAAGTTCTCCTTGCGGGGATCCGGCGCTGAACCGGGCGGGGAAGGTGCCACCACCACGTGACATCGGGGTTGATACCGATGCATAGAATTGAGAATGATCTGCAAAATAATATCAACATATTAAATAAGATACAATCCCTCTTTGTATAAAAATCAGAACAAACATTTAATCTATACTACGAACTACACGTGCGGTTCCAAAAAAGAGCGCAAGTGTGCTGTTGGAATGGCAGTGATTACTAAACAATTAGGTCGGAATGAACGATTCGTAAAAAGTCTGTTTCCATTTGGAGTTGTAAACATAGATTTTAGGATAGGAACCACCGGGGACGATCGTCGGTACAAGCATTCATCGGTGGTGTATGGAAGGCGGCGCGTATAAGAGTTGGAAGACGAAGGAAGCGGAGAGGAAAGGGGAGAAGACACGAGGGTTTCTCCGAGAGAAGAGAAGGAAGAGGCACCACAGGGGGGCGGTCACAATGTTTGACAGCTAGAGGAGACTCGGTGACTAATTAGTGTAAAAACTAACCCCCGACCCACATCGGCAATCCGACACCCTCGTCCTTCCTCGCACACACTTATGCACATATGCTAGTGGGGCATGTGTCTCGGCGGGCGTGCGAGTCGGAGAGGGATCGAGAAACACCGACGAAGATGATACTTCGGTCTCTCAATTGTGAGAAGTGTGTGTGTGGCCTCTCAAGAGACCGCAAGAATACAACCTCCACGGGAAATGCGATTTTCCTCGAAAGTCCTGCAGCGTTACTAACATTGCAGAACTTGACTCTTTCAGTTCAACACCCTCCCGATATGGTCCAACAATGTCTTCTCAAGTTCTCGCTATTTGGAGTGCTGATTCGTCACGCGTATCTAGCAGCAATAAATCGTCCCTTTGGAAAAAGTGCGGCCCTCCGGGTTCCAGACGATTGCAAACTCAGCGGCGCGGGTGGATACGAAGTATCAATTAAGAAAGACTCGCACCATCAGACATTCCGAACGCGGGTACACCGATTTTTTTACAAAGCCCGATGGCACGTTTCTACAAGAGCAATTAGAGGAACAAACTGCTTTATGCTTCTCTCGGCAGAAGGGTCGCTCGCCACGGGTCAAAGTTCCCTCTCTCTCTCTTTCGCTTGATGCGCGTGCAGCGATAAATCCTTGAAAGGAGCGTGAACCGAGAACACTCCTGTGTTTCAACCAGACGATTCTACTACTATTTTTAAGGCCTGTCAAAAAATGCGACAATAAGACGATCGAGAAATCAAGGCTTGTCCTCGAAGACAATGACTTTGTACGTTAAAGTACTGCGAAAAGGATGAGACCGGGTTCGGAGGAGCTGTCGCAGTAAATCTCGATCGGATTCGAGTAGCAGATGGATCAGAATAAGTATAAGCCAAATAAAAATTAATTCAACGAAAATTATACGAGTCATCTTTGCGAGACGATGTTTGCCTACAGCGTTCCTCTTCGAGAAGACGACTGGCGATATCAACGATTCACGGAACGATTGATCAGTGTGGCGATCCATTGTTGAGCGCAGAGACACACTCTCGTTTCTTTAGCAATCCCGGAGCGCCTCGATGAATTTGGCACGGATATACAGGGCCGATTATTTTCGGCCCGAGTGCAGGTGCATTAGGATGCAATCGAGAGGAACGAGAGTTGCGGGCGCAACAGTGCGACGGTTTCTCGAGTACCCAAGTGCAAATGGGAACATTGTCTGATCGAGTCGAGTGTTTAATGATGATCTGGCATCTTCCGGCTGAAATTCTGACATACGAAATACTATGGAATTGATTCAAAGTATAACAATGTATGAAATTTTTGGATGTAGCTTATAATTTTGAGGACCACGATAGTAAGGGCGCGACTTTGGACTGTCTCATGTCTGTAATTCTTTCATGAAGATCTCAGGAGAACACTCGTCCTCTCCTTCCCAGGCTCTTCCCAGCTTTCGTTTATGCTACATATGTTTACGTTACTTTACGCGCCGTATCGTCTCTATTGCGGCGAGTCGCGCGGCGACAAGAGAATAAAATTAATAAGCCGCCGACAGGAGAAGATCCACGGGTATACAACAAGAGTATACAAGCGGCGGTACCGTTCGGGAAGACGACGCGTTTCTCACTGCCGAATAACTCCATTGCCCGCCACTTTATGGACGCTTCTATATGAGTCTCATAATTTCCCGAAGGCGTCGACGACCTTAAGGAAGCCGGGAAATAATCAGAAGAGATTGTAAGTTACCGGCGATATACGCCAACGTTTATTTCGCCCGGAAGAATCGTTGGATTCGATCTTTCTGATCCGTCGTTCTCCCTAGTCGAAACCTTTGACCATCGTTCAAAGGCTCCTGTGATTGGAGAATCGAAATAATAAACTTTGATCGAGGATGCGAGCCATGTGCTTCGATTCGACGGAAATCATAAAAAGTCTTGAAAAATCGTGAGGAACTACCAATGAGTAAACTCGCACTACGTTCTTGGCTAAACCTTCCGTTAGGACCGTCACGTAAATCTGCTTGGAAAGCGCTAAAATAATTATTGCTACTAATTACTCGTAGCACGATAATAGCTGCTAATGGAACCATGCTTCATTGTCGTACCTCGTTAAACTTGGGTGTGTCGTCTCCACCAATTCAGTACCCTTAACGATTTTACTGAATGTACCACTCTGGACCACCAATCTTCCGTTCCATTCATGCGATAGGATAATATTATTATGCACACTTCGACCTTTTAAGAAGGTCCGGGACGATTCTTTATACGAGTCGTAAAAGTCAGGGTTGATGAGGCCGTCGAGGACGGAGGGAGCCGCAATGAAGTAAGGTAACATAGTCGTAAGAGCAACCGCATGATTCCAAAGTAGAGTTTGTCCCGTAAAAATATATACGGCACAGTCGACTCTTACAGGCTTATAATTTCTCATGGAAGACAAGCTCGTATCTCAGATCAATTAAGGCGAAGTCGTCCGGAAACGACAAACACGTGGAGGACGCGATGCCACCCCTTTGGTTTCCTTCACTGCTCAGCGTACTTTACGGGCTTGATGTCTCTCAGTTCAGAAACCACCCCATTCCTATCTTTACTATTTATTGTTAGTTAATTTACGAGAGATACTACTTACATGTCCATTGTCATCCAGTTGATTATTTGTGAGTTTCAACTTATCAAAGGAAACTGGCTGTTTCATCCAATGTGCACCGTTCGCCGGACTGTCGGGGTGCACATGAATTCGAGGGGGTGAAACTGGATCGGCACGACCGGCAACTACCCAAGCACTACTGTGAAAGGCATATCTGTACCTCTTGTCGTCGCATGGCACGAAGTCCATCACCAGGAGGTAGTCCGTGTTGGGGTCCAAGCCGAAGAACCGACACTGTCAAATAATTAAGGCACTCTTATAATAAATCTCCCAAGGCAGAGCATGGATACATAAACAGCTTCGTGCGAATAATGAAGCGTCGAAGTGGAATTTATTTTGTTGAACTTGAATAATGTAAATAGTGAATTTTGTAGATGGAAGACTCGTTGTAAATGTAAATTACCTGAAAGGTCGGGAACATTCTTCTTCCGGCTTTGGTGACGATCATTTCAGTTCCCAATTGATGAAACTCCTCCCAAAGTGGTTTTGCCTCCAATGCGACGCCCGCACCAACCAAGGCTGGATGTAATGGTCTTTTCCCACTGATTTCTTCCCCCGCACTTCCACTATCTTCGCTCGGATGATGATCGCCGTGATGATGATTGTTATTATTGTTGTCGTTCCTCGAATCCATCGAGGAGGAAGGCGAAATGGTGGAACTCCCTATGTGTGGCGAGATTGCAGTCTTTGGTAGATTGGGGCTCCGAGATCTCTTCGCTCTTCCAGCTGTTTGGAGGCATGCTGTACATTCGTAATCAATTTCTCCTTTTAGGTTCATTCTTTATATACTACATTTTAATACTACGACCAAGCTAATGACTTTAAAACATGGTTGGTCGAAATAGCAAAGGGAAAGAGTTGAATCGAGATCGTTGTCTCACGCTACCATGCAATCGGAAAGCATGTAGGCCAGAATGCAATGAAACACAAGAAAGTTTCCTCGAGTGCAGTGGAACACTGGTCCAAAAGAAGCGACGCTAAACTTTAAAGTATAATACCAGATTGTGAATCTAATTTCATGACTTAAGACATAGTTATAACTATCGAAATTTAGTTTGAAGTATAATCGAGCAAATTATGTGATGTATAAATGAACAAAATTTATTCCTCACCTTCCATCTGTTGCATCGGCGAGGGCACGCTCGTCAATTGCGGTGCCTGATGACTCTGATGATGCGTGGACCACTGCTGATAGCAGCAATCCGCGGCGAGATCATGACGCTGCTCATGTTGCTGTTGCATCTTTGATATTAGCCCAGATGCATCGACAGGATTAATAATTCCCAATCCAATTGGATACCACCAACTATTTTGCTTCCTTCGATCAGCACTTCAGTCAGAAAGCCGGCACACCAATTTTTCGATCTTCACCCCGATACTTTTGTCAAGCGCGCCCTTGGCTCACAAGGAAAGCAGCCACGGCATTCCCGTTAATCACAGTCTTCACTCCCATCACACACTCACACGTGAACTCCACTTTTAATTTCCACGAGATACAACTGTGAACGTTACTCTGGCTGGTGTCAGTGGCACAGACACGGATAAGGTATGCGAGATGCGGCACTTAGCAGATTCCAAGTGGTACGAAGGAGAAAGGGTAAGTCGAGAGAGTGGTGTTAGGCATGAAAGGAAAAAAGGGTGAAGTTCGGCGACGGAAGGAAGCGTTTGGCAAGCTGGTCGACGGTCGGTTATCTTTCGCAGGCGCTCATTAAGCGAGCCGCCGGAGTAATCGGCGAGGGTCGGGATCACGGACGAATATCAGACGATGCTCGACATCGTCGACGGGCACTCACACCTCTCGTCAACAGGACTTGTCCTCACCTCGAGCCGCGAATGCTGACAAGGGCTTAAAACTCGCGCCGGTCACCGAGAGCAGAACACGGGATCGGATGAATCAGAAAGAACTCCCCCGAGCCGACTACTACCTCGTGCCTTATCATCGAGACATCATTCTCTCCCGGGGCTCTGTCTCTCTCCCTCTCTCTCGATTCCTGACTCCCTTGTCTCTCGTTTTCGAGGCCTCCTCCTCCGTTGGTTTCCTCGGGCTCTCCACCACACATTCGTCCGAAGAGAAAGCGGGCACGGGGAAGAGCGTGAAATGGCCAGAGGGGTAGGGAAAGCCTCCACGAGAAAGGAGGGGTTTCTCGAGGATCCTCCTACGCGGGCACCCACGCCGGGCTCTGTTTGAAGCTGCCGGCATATCCTCTCTGCTTCGCTTCTCTTCTCGTCGCGCCTTCGCCCAAAAGCTCGTGCGGTCAGCTTGCGCGAGAAGGCGGAGTCTGACCGCGCGCCGCCGGAGACTTTAGGGGTAGCGTTCTCCACTCAGGGACGAACCCTGTCTTGGGAGATCCTACGTATTAACGGGTATGCAACCCTTTGGTTTACTATGTTGATGTTTATTTGAATGGAGTTGTGGAGGGTGGTTTTGGTAAATCGCTTCAAAGCGAATGAAATAGACAGTTGGTTGGGTTCTGCAAAATCTTTTAATACACACAGCACTAAGTTAACGACGCTTGGTGAAGATCTTAGTTTCGAATTATGATTTCGTGTTGGAGTAGTTCACAATATTTCTATAAATTCGTAGACGAGCTGACAACTTCGTAGGCCGATTCCGCTGTGGCGCTCTTTTCTCTGCAATCCTCTTGGCTTCTCGCTAATTCACTCGCATCGACATTACACTGCCCCATTCTTACACGGAGTCGGTTTAAAAGGCGGGTAGAACATGCCACTGTATACACGGATAATCAACCTTGAATAAAAAAGTTCTCCGCTTCTTTAGTACGTTTGACATTTCTCTTCCTGAGTATTATACAAATATAAATGTCTATTCAGAGATTGTTGCGCTAACAACCATATATATTTGATAACGTCTAAGACACATCGTATGTGGTTTTGTTGTCTCGGAATGAATGAGAGCCTACTGCATTGTTCTAATATATGAAGTATCCATTAAAGTATCCTACTCTCTCGAGAAATGTTACATGAATAAATAACAAATTTTTACAATGAAGTTTTATGAATTTATTTTGTTTTCCATATCGCAGTAGAAGTAGTAGTTCATTAGTCGTAATAGTACCAGTGGTATAGCTTATATGTACATATGTACATACAAGACGTCAATGATGAAATGAACCCTCGAAGAATGCAAGATTAGACCAGCGAAGGTATACAAGACTGCGCGAACTGCCGTAACTGCCTCTTGAACGAAAAAAGTCGATACCTGGTTTCAGTTGAATTTTATTTATAAAATAGAAATTAATATACAAGTACAGGGGAGGCGAACATGATGGGTTTACGGCGGAAGTGTTTCTTTGCATCTTGTTCTTTCCATTTTCTCGTGTCGCATTTCTTGCTTGCACGTGATTTACAGTGATGTCGTTGAAGGTGAATCTATATTCTATTTGGTGCGATTAGGTAATAGGAAAGTGTCGGAGGATGAATGAGGGAAAATAACAGTGTGTACTCTGTGCATGCCGGTAAATGTAATGGATCATGCCCAGACCATCTGGACAATTCGGTACATCACATAATGAAATCCTTGGAATTGTGACTTCGATTCAGCTTCTCGTATTTTAGTTGCTTTCATGACCGTTATTTGCGCTTTACGCGTGTGTAATGTCGACAGAACTCATAAAAATCCCTTCCTCAACTGATGACTACAATGACGTCGAGCAAAATCCAGAGAAGCTTCGCCGATCTTCGTGTAGATAACCGACAACCACTGATCACCCTCGATACACGTAGAGATAACAAAGTTGTATAAATTGTCCTTTTTTTGATTTTCTTATAAATATCATTCATTAGGATATTTGTCAATAATCAAATCCTTGTTTTTTGTAATTTACAAAGATTTAACTATAAAAGCACGATCTACAAAACGATTCTTGTCTGTATTTGTATGTCCAAAATTGTATTTGTATGTCACCCTCAAGTTTGTGCAATTTACGTAAGTGTGAAACCAAGACTATAATATCACATGTGAAAGCATTATTGCTTGAAAATACTACATATACAATTACACATGCGTAGATTAATGATTTTGATGATGCGCGGTGGTCATGCCGATCAAAGGAAGAGTAGTGCAATAAATCGACCGCGGCATTATGCCAATGACATCATGCCAAAGTGTAATGATTTGTAACGATATGAATGACTGTTTCTCGTGTCAATGATGGTGAAATGATTATCCAGGTAAATGTGACAAATGATATACCTATCGACTGTTTTCGTTATTTATGATCAAGTTGTCTGGTATAAGCCTTTGGTCACTAGTCTAATAATTTCACTTAATCGAACTTAGCTGTTATCGTCTTATAGACACACATTTAGTTACAAACACTTTTATTACCTTGAACAAGTTCTACCGTTTGAGAAACTGTTTTATGTTTGTTATATTTTTTCTTTCAACGAGCAATGCCCCTCCGGATTTCTCTTGTGCTTAAACTGTCATTGTAAACGGCTTCACGGTAAATTCGAAACAATAATAATAATGTTGGTAGTAATAGTAGCGATAATAGGCATAGCAATAATAATAACCTTTTCTCTTACAAGAACTTAACATCTTAAAAGGTGGTGGGTTCAGGGAGCTGTCTTAAGATCCTAAGCGTTGCGATCGAAAAAAAAGAAAGGGAACAAATCTAAGGATTTCACTTCTTCTTGTTCTTGTTGTTTCCACCTCTGGGTGGCGTCACGGGCCTGCCAGTGTTCAGGCCACCGTATGTTAGCTTCTTCTTATCAGCCGGTTTCAGAATTTGGAAACTGCACATCAGTGTTTCATCAACTGACATCATGGCGCCAGCGTTGTCGAACTCGCCACAGTAGTTTGGTGCCGAGAAAAGTGTAACTAATTGCCTCTTAGCAAAGAATTCATAGCCGTCTTCTACCACCTGTTGACACAAATTAAACATTCGTTTGGATGGCTGCGTAATCGACAGCGATGTACGGTGCGTCTTATTAGTTGCGTGCCGCCGCTGTTATAATTAAACATTGGCAGTACACCCACCTGATGAGCACGGCATATGAGGTCGTAATCATGCTTATGTAAAAATTTGGCAACGATTTCGGGTCCAAACGTGAACGATACGCCGCGGTCATTTTCGCCCCATCCCAATGTGTCTTTGTCTGGATCGGACCAGAGCAAGTCGCATAATAGTCCTTGATCAGGTACATCCGTTGGCCGCATAATACGTCTGATCTGTTCCATATTCTGGAGATCTGGGCTCAGACCTCCATGACAACAGAATATTTTCTCATCAACAATAGCAGCAACGGGTAAACAGTTGAAACAATCCGTGAATGTTTTCCACAGCTTGATGTTATAGCGACGTTTACCTGTATGATAAGATATAGTTTGAGATAAAGTTACTAATGGCAATCATCACTCATACTCTATCTCCTGAGCCACATGTATTTACACCAAGTTCAACAAATCAGTCTAATCAGTTTCAATACAACTCCTTATTATTGAACAACTTACACTCATCATAGAAACCGTATATCCTGTTTATAGATGCACATTCGTGATTTCCTCTGAGTAAAAAAAAGTTCTCAGGGTACTTGATCTTGTAGGCAAGAAGGAGACAGATGGTCTCCAAGGATTGCTTTCCTCTATCAACATAATCTCCTAAGAAGAGATAATTGCTCTCTGGTGGGAAACCACCATATTCGAATAGCCGGAGTAGATCATAATACTGCCCGTGGATATCACCTTGAATGAAACAGAGATACCATGTTGAATACAATCTTTTCAATCTCGACCAATCAAGACTCCAAAACCTCTGACGTACCACATATTTTTAGTGGTGCCTCAAGCTCTAACAGTATAGGTTGTGATAAAAAAATTTCACGTGATTTCAGGCATAGTGCTCTGATCTCTCCCTCTGTCAACTGTACATTTTTTCCAGGTCTGGCTCCCCGTACTGAAACATTGATAATTGTCTATTTAACAAAAAAAAATCCATAAAGTCGACATACGCGAGACCCACTTCCTCGCGAAACAACTGATTCGCAGCAAGTAGGCAACGCCAGTAGGAAGCCTCAGAAAAAAAAATTCAAATCTATTCAAATGAGATCGTGGGAAGGACGCGTTTGGCTACAGCGAAGATACAGGCGTGCGCGTTCCAGGTCATACTGTCGAATGAATCAGCTTCGTCTATTAATACAATAAAAAGTTCTCGAGGCAATAAACAATGCTGGTATCGATAGGAGCATGAAGTCACGAGTGATGGATGATTATCGAGCGAGGCTGCGAACCTCGCCCAAAAGGAGCGATTTCTCTACGGTTGTCAACCTCGTTTCTTGTAAACAAGCTATGGTCGGATCGATGACTCGATCTGGATCGGTCATATTTGAAGGGAGTTGCGTAACGGCAATCAAAGATGCGACGAAAGCAATCGGTATCCTTGAAGAGGATGGGACAGTGCTGTGGAAGAAGACGGCCATGAAGCAAGGTGGAACGAAGGGTGACGCGGGCGACAGTTTCGTCGCATCGTACCCCCCCTCGGAGGACGGTGATCGACCAGCTTTACCTTCCAAGAGCCGAGCTATGATGTTGTCAATGTTCACTTTGTCGAGTTCAGTCATCGGGCCGGGGTTTTGTGCGCGTCCCGGGCTTCACACGGAGCACCTTCTTCTGGGGATGACCGTCGATTTTCCTGGATTTCACTTGCGTGGCACACGGCACTCAATTGCATTCGCGGTTTCGGACAATGTACCCGCAATGGCCGCCCGGACAACCGCGCACTCCACTCCCTTTTGTCCCCTCCCCCGAACCCGAACCGTTTTCCTGCTCGATAGCGCCGCCAGACCAAGCAACCTCTCGATTTATGGGGCATGCGGCTTCGACCAGTGCCGGTTCACATGTCGTCGACGGAAATGCCGCCATTAATGCCGTTATGTAACCATCAAATTCCCTAGATCAATCCTTTTGCTTATTTGAAACTTATTCTTTTTGGCAATAGTATTATTAATTTAAATACATTGTTTTTCCCGATTATTGCTGTAGCTTAAATGCTTTAAGAAAATAGCATCCTGGTTGATTTAAGAAACGGGGAAGAGTCCGAATTTCTATCGGCTTCTGTTCAGGGATGCCACGTGATGACTCATAACTTGGACTGTTTTCAATTATAACGACTAGCGACTGTTCGTTAGTGTGCTTTTCTCTGGTTGGTGGCCTCGGCAAGTCTGTTCTTTTTGCGAAAGAAACAAGTACGAAATCGTGGCGTGGCTTCTGTCATTCGTCGGTTTATTGCGGACGCGTTTAAAGCTGTTTATCAAACAGATCAGAATTGTTGGCGGTAGTTGCAATAAGTTATCAGGCTATATATTTCACAACGCGCAGAAAAATGCCGGAAAGCGTGGTAAGAATTGTATTATTATTAATACGTTTACGGTGTTAAGATTTGGGGGGATGATATTGCAAAATCAAACAAAGCCGCATTGCGAATTGTAGCGTAATTCTCCAGGTTATGCTACAGCCTCCTTTTCGAAACAAAGCCCAACGAAACGTACATTAAAATTTCTCTTAATTAAATATATTCCTGTTACGTAATTTCCATAATGCCGCTACATTAACTATCCCATAGAATAATCTATTGAGATCCATTGTAATTTTTATGATTGCAGCTAAACGGTGATCATGCTGAGGTGAAAATCGCAAAGTGCGATGGTGCAGAGACTGAGGAGGAAACTGTGGATGTTCACTTTGAACCACTTATTTCATTGCCGTTAGTGGAGGTATCAAGCAATGAGGAGGATGAAGTTGAGATGATAAAAATGTATATTTTAATTATTATACCTTTGTTATATATATTTTTTCTTACTTATGTTTAGCATCTCATGAACAATGCTCGCTTATTTAATTTACAGGAGGGCAAAACTATATAGATATGACTCCAATAGTGACCCTGCTGAATGGAAGGAACGTGGAACGGGAGAAGTAAAGTTACTTAGACATAAAACAAAAAATACAGTTCGAGTAGTAATGCGTCGGGATAAGACACTTAAAATTTGTGCTAATCATTTTGTTACACCCTGGATGGAGCTAAAGCCAAATCGTGGTAGTGACAAAGCATGGGTCTGGAGTGTTCTAGCAGATTATGCAGATGAACTGCTTAAGCCTGAATTGTTGGCGATACGCTTTGCCACTGCTGAAAGTTAGTGTTAGCTGATACATAGCTTCTCAATAGGAATTCAAAATCTTTCACATTTACCATTTCATTCTTTATTTTCTTCTAGATGCAACTGCATGGAAGGATGCTTTTGAAAAAGCTAAAAAAATAGTTGGCTCAGAATGCGAGATCTATGCTGGTAAAAATAATGCTCGGGATAACCAAGGAGAAAGTGATAGTGAGTCTAGTGAAGTAAGTTATAGTGAGAGTTCTGACAATGAGGATCAACCGAAGAAGAAAGATGATGGGGAAACTTCCCCTACTGAAAGTGAGGAGGGTGAAAAGATTAAAAATATTTCACAGAAACAAACAGATGATGACAAAAAAGCCACTGACGAAGTGTCTAAAGAACTTGAGAAGTTGGATGTCAAAGATAAAGAAGAGAAAAAGTAACACGACCAATTCGCCGTATATATATCAGGCGGCATTGATGAACTATGCCACATTCCAATGTACTACTGGATTTACTACTACCGCAGTGATTATTGGATCATTATGTGTAGGCAAAATTTTTAGTGATAACGTTATAGACGAGATAAATAAATTTCCAATTTATTAATAAGACAATATTTATATGAATGTTATATGTTATCTGTGATTTTTTCACTGAATACAAATCAAGGCAACATACCATTTTTACAAAGAAAATGTATCGGAAAATACGGACCGCCACACTGGCGTAGTAAAAAATAAATTGGAACTCGATTGCGCAGCATCGTACGGATTAATGTTTATTTAAAATATTAACCTAATACCGTTAGGAGCCCATAAATGCATTCACTGTTGCAAAAGTAATAAATATATCACATATATAGTTCAGTAGCGCCAAAAGCAGTGGAATGTTCGGTACCAAGACTAAAGCTAAAAACGGGCGTCAGACTTCTTTCAGTATATGAAACGTAGTGTATTAATTGTTAATACACAAAAATTGTTGATACACATTAATTGTTAATATTTGATAAATATCGGAACGAGGAATACGATCATTTGATGCTTCGTATTATCGCAGTAATCGAAATCGGATTTAAATGTAAAAATAATACTACCAATTTCTCGACAACGACGGCTTGAGTTTACCGCGACAGGGGAGATGCTGTACAAGACAGCTTTGATTGAAGACAGATACAGTGACATCAACATTACAGCTCATCCCTATACGTGAATGAGTGTAAAATATTACGCCTTTCTTCCATTGTGCGTTTTTTCCCGTTCGACAATTTCCCCTTCAACAATCCTTCTACTCTGGTCTGCTCCGTTTGAACGAAAACGTCGCCACGATCCAGTATCCTCTCCATTGTTTTAACGTAGACTTTGGCAGCCGCACGTTGCTCCTCTGATAGTGTTTCTTCGAACACTTTAGCTTTGTTTAAGATTTCCTGTAGAACATAAAATACGGAATTGAGGAAGTTTGCTATGCTGATTATTACCAGTAATACAATGCAATGTTAGACAGGAAACACGTCACCTGTCTCTCCTTGCCACCGGCGGATTTAAATTCTTCCGCCAGTCTGTCGAGTTGTTCTACGCATCCAGGTAGGCCAAGATACACTCCTGATTTTGACTTCACGAAGCGTTTTATATTGTCCGCTCTAAAATCGCCGGCTTTAGCGGCGACAAAAGGGATAGGCTCCGTTTTTCCTTGCAAGAACAGCAGGACCTTGGGGAATGCCTCATTCTTGATGTTATATCGACTAGCCAGATCTGAGTTGTCTTTGCTGCCATAATCCTTGACTCTAACTTCGCCCACTAATACATCGTGGGCATCTTTTGTGCCGGCTGCTACTTTTGCATACTCCTCGTGCTTTTCTCCGTACGGGAATGCCACGTCAAATTTAACAACCGCAGCTTTAAATTTTGGAATTACCTGTACGCAGAGGAAAAGCAGGGTACAGCAATCGCTGTAATATGATTGTGTTACGCTGCTGTGGGAAATCGATTTGCTAAATAATTTCCAGGCAATCTCGTGTGATCGCTATATTCGCGAATCGATTCCATCTACTTTCATGATAGGAGGTCGTCCGCAACGTTATTAGAGCTGCGATACGAACTGCTATTAACTCTGCAAATCTCATTTGGTAGTATATAGCTTTTTAGTTTCACATCTATTTTTTTCACTTTAATATGAAATTTATATTTTAATGCAATCACATTCCACGGAAAACAGATGTTCTCCCAATATCACTTGAATAAAGAACAATTTAAAATGCAAGTCCATTAACAGTGATCGGACGAGTCCAAGAATAGGACTTTGTGCTTCACTCGATTCTTCCATGCAAAAATAATTATTGACAGCGCGAAACATTAATGGGCCAAACTTTGAGGTATACCTTATCAAAGGAATACGAGTCCAAGGAGACGCAACCCTTACAGTCGTCTGTGGCAGCGATGCCGGCAACGAGGAAAAGCACTATCAGCAGCGAGAACATGTTATCACAGACTAGACGAATGCTCCTAGTGACCCCGAAGGGTAGTGCTTCTCTACCTAAAATTGTAAAGTAATAATAATCGAATTGCCAAGTGTTGGGAGTAGCCAGCACGTATCATTCAGTAACAATTTGGATGGGAGCTCTACGTTGCCAAGCGATGCCTACCAATCATGCGTGGTCGTAAGTGGAAAGGGACGTCGCGCGTCGGACCCAGCCAACGTTGTTAGGCACTCGCAACTAACCTGGCGTTCTAGCAGAAAACTTCCTGGTGCCGACGACTACTTACGCGGCGCTAACTCGTCCTCGAATCAGAACCAGCCACGCTGCTCGGGACGCACGATACTCCTCTTAGCGCATAACGCGCAAGTCCAATCCTCGTATAGCTCGTATACCTATGTGGTGTTCGGCACCGTACAGTATCGTTCTCTTCAAAATCACCATACGAGTTGCATATATTTGATAACATAGAACATTGCAAACTAATTTGGTACCAGATGTCCCACTTTTCCATTTGATGATGTGGACGAAGCATGACAGTCAATCGTCCTTCGATCTTATCGTATTCTAGGCTACACACTGTCACCGTAGTACTTGTTTTAAAATAATGACATATAGAGCATTGATACTTTTGTTTGTTTGTCATCCCGATTTATTATCCAAAATATGAAAACAATAGCCCCAAATAGCAATGGCAAATAAATGTTACATCAACTTTCTGTGCTTCAACTGTCGTTAGTATCTGTGTTTGATTCGTTCGATTGCTCGATAGATTCATCCTTCGTCATTTCTGTTTTTCCTTTTTTACTGCCACTCAACTCATTACGTTTAGTGATATAATGATTATAGTATAGGGATTCTTCTTCCAAGAAGTTGTTTCTCCACTTGTGCAGCTTTTCCCGAAGTTCACCTGTAAGTGAACATGCCCTCAATCGCTATTGTACGTAATAAGAAAGTCGTGGTTATTGGAAATATTAATGAGCAAAATAAGGTACCCCGAAGATCATAGACACTCGATAATTCACCGCCGTAGTCTTTCGGCAGGCATTGCTGTGGTATCGCCGGATACACTTCGCTCACGTCACCCGTGTAAATGTGAATCTGAAACGAATTAACAAAAGCGATACGCTATAATGAGCGCGACCCAATTTTCCTCATTCATTTGCATAGGGCTGCCAGTAACATTATGCAAAGTGGAGCATTTGGTAAGATTTCAAGTATTGTTCGCCAGTCGCATTAATAATGCTAAAAACAACTCACTCTGAGAATTCTCACGTTTAAATATTTACATATTGAAACATAAGTCAATTTACCATCTCGTAAACTTCTTGTCTGAGGAAAGGTCTGATTAACGCAAGAATTTTGCTCATAAACCAGACACCGTTTAAAATGTAAATGCCTTTCAGTCTTATCGGCAACGCATCCTGGACGTACTCGAGAAATTTCCGAACGCTACTAAGCGATACTCTCAATAAATGTCCAAGCCGCACTCCTTTGGTATCGAACAACAAAAGGGTGCCTGGTTTACAGCCTATGGCGTAGAGGTCAATCTCCGCCGCCATAATGAGCATCTTTATGGCATCGTCCATAATGTATTTCTCCGGGCGCATGTCTTCCAGCCGATGGAGAATGATTCTGTACCCTTCCGGGGTTGTCACTGGCAGGCTGGCGAAGCATCTGCAAGGTTTCTCCGGTCAATTAACTTCTCTACGTCCGCCCCGATCAAACTCCCTTTATCCTTTGACAGGCACTCTCCGGTAAAAGAGGAATTCCAAGAGCTCACGAGTTTGCCTCGTTCATTCCGCGCTCACGATTAGAAAGTAGTCAGCACACGTTTTCAATGGTTTGTCAGGACTTGTTTGCACACAAGCGGAAGGTGTACAAGGCCTTGAGTTTCTGTTAGCATTCGCCTAATCTCGACAAACAGTTGGTCTGAATCGCAGGTCGCTAGCACGTGGTATTAATGAAAATTCACATTGAAGGATCACAGGAGCGGACGCTGGGGAAATTGCAACGATAAAGATATCGAGCGCCACACTATTAGAGCTACGAAGTGTTATTGGCAGGCTTACAAATTGCCCGATACACGGGGAGGGTGAGGCGGAAACGAAAGGAAGAGCCGGGTCGGCAGAGGGTAACAAGTGCGGAGGACGAGGGAGAAGAAGATATAGCTGGATGTCTGGATAGATCGAGCCAGAGAAAGCTTGAACGTCAGAGGGAGGCGAATGCCTGTTATAGGAATGGAAAGAGGAACCGATGCAGCACGCCGGTAGAAGTCGATTGCTGAGAGACGAGATGAAAGCATGCGTTGATTGATAATACCTACATACAGGAGCGCGGGTCGAACGTATTCTGCTGCACTTTGAACCCAGTTGTTATAACATCTTTGATTAAACGTCCTGTCATTCTCCATGATTTAATGATTTTGTATGATTGTTATAAAATTTGCTTGAGGTTCAAAGTGTAAAGGTTTTGCTATGCGATTTTCCGGATCGAGTCTGATAAGAAACACCAGGGTTATTAAAAGAAACGTACGTACAGGGTGTCTAATACGAGTTGCATTGTTTCGTGGTCCGGATCCATATTCCCAAATAATTCTGGTGATGCTGTTCTTTGCTGGTAGAAATTAGTGATGCAGCGCATCGTCCGCTGAAAGTCGAAGTAACAGCTATGTGCGAATATCCCCAATTTCGTTTCCGGTGTCTTTGGTAAGTTCTGCTCTTCGATTGCGTGATGCAACTTTTCTAATAACTCATCCGTCAGCTCCGGATACTCCTTTTTCATATCGTCGATTGTGAATTCGAACTTCATCCTGAAAAGTCCTTCTATCATTAGCAATCGCAGGTCAAACAGGGTCAACGTAACGATATATATTTCATGCAGCTATTGCATTTAATTATGACACCTGAATAGTATGATTCTTGCCTCCGGCGGTTTTATTAACCAAGATACTTTATCGATGAGATAAAATTTATAGCTCTTGGTAGGAAAGTATGAGTCACAACTAGCAATATGGAAATTCTTCACTTATTTCCGAACGATCCATTGATGTCAGATTAAAATAATTCTTGCGCATTCACAGTTTTTTCGAAAGTCGTTGAATAAGTTATCGCTAACTATTACAGTGCTATTTGTATAAGAGTCACTCTGTGAAACAGTATTTAACAAAAAATATTCACTGTTGTAAATACTATAATTGTCACTATCAGCCACATAAAACCAGCCAGTGTCAAAAGGTCTGACACAGCGTGACACGAACGATTGGCGAGTACTCGCCAGCTACTAACACGTTCGAACTGTGCGTGGAATTCACCGCGCGCTGTTAAACTTCTCTGAGAGAGGCGCCGGCTACAAAGAGAAGCTCTTTCTTACTCTCAAGAACTGGTTGCATGCAGCCACTCTACGCTGGTCTTGCGTAATGTAGAAATTGCCGTTCTCGAATGCACGGGATCGGGAAATTGCGAATCGAGAGAGCGGCGAAAAATTGGTCGAAGGGAAAGTACAGCATGCTGAAAACAGAGTGCGGAAGTCGAGTATCGAAGTGAACATTCACGCGTAACACCGTAGCCAGTTAGGATCTCCGTTCGATCCTCACCTGATAATTAACATCAGTGGAGTATACCACGAGAATAATTTCATTTGCTAGCAGTTGCTCATTTGCGCTATCGTACTCTCCCTGCTCTTTGACAAGCGAGTTCGCCCGAAATTCACTTAGGGTGCCTTGAATACCTTGTTAAAAGCCTGCTCGAAATGTCGTTAGAGCACCAGGGGGAAGTTAGGGAAGCTGCGATCACTCAAATTATGCACGGTCGTAGCGTCGTTAGTAGTTCGCCAGTGGGCGATATCGACAGGAGAGCATGTTTTATCGGGGAAACGCGTGACCTTTGCTACCAATTACCGTAGCGCATTGGATCCACACACCGGCACGTCCTAGGGAAGCCCACGTACGCGGGAAAGTACGGGTGAGTAGGGTACACTGTGGAAAGCATCCCCCAACTCTTGATCAGATGCTCGAAAGTTATCAATCGTCCTACTACATCGACAGTTCTCATTCGGTCTCTGGTGACCTTTCTAGAGTCACCGAGTGTCTAACAGTCGATTCGTTTCGAGAGATCCCATCACCTGTAATTAGAGACGGACCGATTCATCTGGAGAGGCCGATTCACTGTGGAATCGGAGCAGCTATGGATCGATGCGAGGTCGAATTACTCAATGAGAGAGGAAGGGTACGCCGGGTGGTGGAATCGATGGTAATGACGAGTGCTGTCTCCGGTAAAAGGCCGCGTCAATACGCGCCAGATTTCCGGTGGCGGTGCTGGCGAGGTGGATGCTGTTGGCAGTGGTGGGATTGCGCGCACCACCTCGGGAACATGTAGAACTGAGAGACAAATGAGGGGGCAGAATGTATGGGTTGTAGATGTTGGTGGCGTGGGTACGGGAGGATCGGTGGGTGTTTGCCAGTGGAGAACAGGTATCCGCCGTAGGCGCCGTACGTTCATTGATAAGCGTATAACGCCCCGTGCCTTAGACCGGTGACGTCACTGAATCGCACGGACGCCTGCGCTTGCAACAGTAGCGTATCAACATTTCACCCCGAGATTCCCTTGCTATAACATTCACTCTATCTATCTCGATGAGCCGAGTATTACAAACCCCCTAGCACCGTTTCAGGGACTCGTAGCAAAATGAAATTGCGCATATATACATATACATATTCTCACAGAAACATAGAGAGATTCGCACACATGCGATAAATTCTATTTTTGGTCGCCGCTCTGGAAGATCCACTACCATTGACCCAGTTCTCTCACCCACGAATGTGGGTGAATCAAGGCGGACCTCGTCGTTGTATGTTGGTGGGAGAGAGAAAATCAAAAGCGCAATATTGCACAAAGCGACACCGAATTATTACTTGCTTCTCAACTGGTTTGAATTATTCTTTCATCGAGAATCATATAAGGATTTTATGCTAACGATTTTCTTACGGCCCTGTCGTCACACGTCTGTCCCGTTCAATCACAGAGGTATCCCGGCCGGGGTATCCAAAGTGAACGGGATGCTATGAGGTAGCAGCCCTCGAGGAAAATGAACGAAGCGGATGACTGCGGAGAGTGTCCGAAACTCTAGGGAAGTACTCGTGCATTAAAATCGGATCTCTCCGGCGGCGATCCTGCTGACTTAGCACCTTTCTCATTTTTGCCCTTTAATTTCTACGAGCGGAGAGAATCGGATGAAAGGCAGGCAGGCAGGCAGGCAGGTAGGAGAGCGGGCGCGACGGCGGCGATGTTCGAGTACGGGGGTGGACGGCTCGGCTCCGGGGAGGGTTGGCGAGGGTGAGGAGTAAATAGACGAAGTCGGGCGAACGTACAAGGTGTCCGAGAGTGAAACGAAACGAATGGAGGGTTCGAGTGAGTGTTGCGGGGGTGTACATAGGAGGGTGTAGGGTAGAGAGAGGAGGAGAAAGAGTCGAAGGAGAGGGAAAGTCGAAGTTGGTGGGAAGAGGGGGAGAGAGAGAGAGAGAGAGAGAGAGAGAGAGAGAGAGAGAGAGAGAAGGAGATGAACGTTAAAAGGAAAGGGAGTGCTGAAAGAAGAGGGTGCAACGAGCCTGGGCGAGGGGTGCGCGGAGGGTTCGGGGTGGTTGGTTAGAGAGAGAAAGGAAGATCGTAGGTTCGCCTCGCGCGTATTGATTGGTCTTTTATGAAAGCTACACCCTCGCTGTGCTGCGAGATGTGTGGCATCGCAGGCTAAGTCTCAGTAAAGTTGGACGGTGTGTGTCGGGCGGCCTAGAATCCAGGAAGCCAGTTTCGCCATGTTTGCGGAGCGCCGCCGCTTGCCGTCGAGCTGGCATAAGTAGTGGCGATACAGCAGGTATGAAGGGTGCGAGCCTGGTGCGAGGGCGACGGTAGGCGGCGAGAGGGCGAAGAGCGGCCTAGCGGAGGAGCCGAAGCTAGCCGAAGTATCGGGAGGAGAAGTGACGCAAGCGATTGAGGGTGGTCTCCAACGATATAGGGGCTCTATATCGGCATCGATCGCCGAGTGACCCATATCTGGGAGTGACGGGAGCCTTTCACCCCTCACTCGCTTCTCTATTGGATACCCCTCATGCGCTTTCCACCGCCGCGCTCGCAACCATCCCTCACCCCTTGCGCGTCCCTCGCGTCTATCTACTACCATTTCTCCTACATTGCCACGACTTTCTCCCTCTCGCTCCCACCGTTAGGCTCCTTCTTGGTTCCTCGACAGCCACCCCACGAGCTCGGGGGTGGCAGTACTCCCTCCATGCTACTCTCAACCCCCACTCATCTAGATTCCGGGGGACGAGCGGACACCTCCACCCCCGATTTCCAGCTACCCTGCCTGCCTGCCTGCTTGCCTGCCTGCCTCCCTGCCTTCCACGGCCGAGCAGATCTTGGGGGTTGTACGGGATGCTAGCCGAGTGAAAAAGCTCGCGTGTCCCGTGGAGTTCGCTCGTCAGCAGCAGCAGCCCTGGCCTGCCACAATCCCTTCGGCTCGGTCACCGTAAGTGTCAACGGTGTTCGCGCATTCTTCCGTTCTCTCCGTGCGCTTCTTCTTGTTCTTCTTGTTCTTGTTCTTCTTGTTGTTGTTCTTCTTCTTCTTCTTCTTCTTCCTCTTCCTCCTGTCGTGGTGGCCGTCGTGTGCCTGTGGAGAAAGAGCAGCCGAGGAGCAAACCCTCGGGCATTGAGCATGAGCGAGAAAGTGTGAGGAAAAACGCGCTTCTGAGAGACAGCGGGGAAGGCAAACGAAGGACTAAACCTAGACGAAGAAAACTAGAGAGATTGAGGGTGACTAGGGGCAACGGGCAAAGAGTGTATCATAGACGAAGACGAGAGATAAAAAAAAAGGGCAGAAGTCAAAGAAGTGAATCTCTACTTCGAGGAAAGAGTGGATGGGTGTATGGATGCATGCGTGTGGATGAGGAAGAGGAATCGAGCGGTGGTGCGAGTGCCAAGGGGGCAAGCGAGAGGTACTCGCTAAGAGGGTGGACCGTATTCAGACAACGTGTTCAAGTAGTACGTCGGGTCGAACCGCGACGAGCAAGCACGAGCGCAGTCGGGCAACCCGGGTGGCAAGGAGTCACGTAAATGTCAACGAAAGGAACCCTGACTCTATTACGCACGGAAGCCTCGGAAGACTGACGATCGGGTCTGCTGGTGGATCAAGTTTGTCTATCTGTCCTCGTTGAAGGTGCCAGCAATCTAGTAGTAAAGCTCGACGGCGAGCGATACCAGTGAGGGTAGAAGAGTGGTGACGGTCAACCACAGACACGGACAGAGACACGAATCGGACGGGTCAAAGGTGCACGAGTGTCCTCTCTCCCTCTCTCTCTCTCTCTCTCTAATCAGTATGGCGGCTGTTATCACGGTGAGGAGGTTCGGAAAGTGCCGCTGCTGATATATCACCGTGGTGATGGTAATCGGCAGTTTTTAGTGACAGTGGATGGATTACGTATCGCCGTGCAGTGGTGTCCCGTGCGCACCGGGTGTATATGTATACTCCGTACCTTTGGTGGTGAGATCAATAAGCAGTGCCGTGCCACTCGACCCGTGCCCCCGGACGGAAACTCATTCTCAATCTCTCTGTCTCTCTCGTCCCTCTTTCCACGACCCACTTTCTATCCTCTTTTTTCTGTCTACGTGGTGGCCCGTTGATCGTTTTCGAATCTTTCTTATTCGATCGCAACCCCTCTCTGACTGCTGCGTCCCCGCTGGCTCCCTCGCCGCGCTATTGCCCGAGGAGCATAAGGAAAGGCCCGTGTTCGCATTCCCCTAGCACGAACAGACCCCTGCTTTTTGCTGTCTGGCCTTGGTCACTCATTCTACTGCTTGGCTACCTTCATGCCCTGTGTAGCACGCATCACGAGTTTCACTAGACGTTGGTCAAATCGTTACCGATGTATCCGGTAAGTAGGCATCACACTCTGCGCCGAAATCCATTTCTTTCTTGCTCGCCCACACACCGCCCCCACCCTCCCACACCCCTCGCACCCGCCGCCACCGCTGCCGCTGCCGCCGCCGCCACTGCCGTTTGGACCGTACTCCTGCCTCCCCGAGTTTTATCGCTTTCCTTCGATCAACCCCCCTTTCGAGTGAGACTCGATTCCTACAAATGTACGCACCAATTGTCCCAGCGTAGTTGTTTTGGGCAATTTTTCTTAATGAAAGCTCCACTTGACGAGGGCTCTTAATCGGAATTCGTGGGGGATTCGATATCGGAAAGCTTTCCCTCCTCGTAGTTTGATAATGTACAAGTGGGAAGGAACATCCGCTTTACCAAGGGCTGAGTTCTTCAGTAGATTACGACCGCCTGTCGCCAGACCGTGTCGAGCTTACGCCTGGAGAATTTAACACGCAAGATCGAAACATCGCGAGCCAATCGTCGGGTGTTAAACGAATTGATTGTACTCGTGGATTGTCTGTCGTTCTACGTGGCTACGTGTCTCTCAAGTATCTGTGCACCCCGAGCACTCTGTCGAGTGTAACCCGGGGATAATCGGAATTCTAGTTCGAAGGAATTTATCGCTGTTGAAGAACGAAGAGAATCAAGAGTCGCGACACGTCGAAATCTCATTAGCACTTTAAAGGTTTAATGAGATTAGATTGTCACGATTCATTGGTAATTGATCAGTGTTTTCTACATTGTTCAGACATTCATTTCTCACGAAATTTCGTTTTTCTTTCTATTCGATAGTTATTTAATGTTGTCAGTGAAGTATAAGCCGCTGTCAGGCGTATTTCCAGATAATGATGTAAGACGCGCGCTTATTAGATTACGGGAATCGCGGCGTGTTGCAGCGTGGAAAATTGACGGCGGCGGAGTCTCATGATCAATATATCAGGGCGAAAAAAAAACGCATATAAGTTGACGGCATCAATATATCGACGTTCGAGCGGCATTGGGGTGTCTAGTTTTCAGTGGAATATGTTTGGTAGTTTCAAGTAAATTAGCCCTTACCCTTGCAATATATATACATATATATATATATATATATATATATATATATATATATATCGTGTTGTAGAGCAGAGTGAAGGCTGCACAGAGAAGATAGTTTCGCTGATATTCCTGGACACGTTGCGTCTCCCTTGGAATCTAGAATCTAGATGCTACATACGCGTGCTCGAGTGTGATTTCTTTCCTTGCTCGGTATTCCGGCCAGAAATAACCCGACAGGGGTCACTGGGCTGTTCGGTCGCATGAATTTTCATCGCACCCGAATTACAGTCCCAGGATTCAATCTGTCTCTCTCTCTCTCTCTCTCTCTCTCACTCTCTTTCTTTCTATCTATCTATCTCTTTCTCTTTCCCATCTTTCTCGCTTTCAATGAATATTACCATCATACCGCGCTGGCGACAGACCGTCACGCGAGTATAATTATCAACGCATCGATAATCCGTCGTGATAAAAATATCCCGTAATCGGTAGTTCGCCCTTCGGCAGCGATCGAAATGCCTCGGAATTGACGAGCATACCTGAAGCATCAGAGCAAGAGTCTCCCTTAAAACGAGCGGCACACCGACGAATTGGGATGGAATCCCGACTTTTCAGGCCCGTAAGTATTTTCCACGCGCGGACTTTGTCTAAGAACCTGTTGCCAGTAATCCCATCGATTGAATTTCACGTCTAAGGAGGAAGTTGTTCGCAGTTCGAAAGGGAGTTCCGTCGTTCGGTGACTTTTCCTGGTCGACGAAAGGGAGGGGTGGGTGGGTTATGCGTGCTTTTGAATGCACTGGCTGCTTTAAAGCACTCTATTTTTCTCTCTCTCTCTCTCTCTCTCTCTCTCTCTTTCCCTCTCTCTCTCTCTGACTGCAAGCTGAAATCCATCCATGATATGTTACTCGTCACATCGGCACACAGCAGCGCACGGGCGCGCGCATACACACTCACACAGACACGCAACATACACGCACGCATGGCAAGACCATTAAAGCAATGTTCCTCAAGGATGATCTACTTAAAGAATGCTTGAGTATATCCTGCTTTCCGCGCTGTACCCTCTATAGACCGACGCGTCTTCGGGGAAACGGAGCCAATATCTGACGCTAATACATCCGTCATAGAGGACGGGCGGACATCCTATCGAGGCTCTCCTCTAAGACGCCTCCGCATCGCATCTCGAGGCGGAGAAGCGGTATTAAGCGGGCAAATGCATATAGGCTCCTTCCGACATCTCTTTTTTTCCCCATTCGCTCTAATTACAGGTTGCGCGCCAACAGAATTCACGAGGAGGAGTCGGTCCGTAGAGGGTCGAGCGCGGAGTGTGTGACCTTATCACCGGGAGAAATCCGACGAGAGTAACCCACTCTTTTCAGTCGCTTCTCGAGCGGGGCTGGGGTATCGTGGGGCGCACGATGAAAAAAAGATCCGTTTCGCACCCTGAGAATAATACGCCTAATCGTGGGATCGTCGTGTGCGGCCTGGCGGGCTCCGCAAAAGCCGCCAATTAATTAAGATAGCTACTAGATACACGGTAGATCGATAGGGACTGGCCGTGATAAAGGCGCGTGAGGGTTTCAGACTTCAGGGATGTTGCAGTGCTGTGGTGTTGGAGGTGGCGCATCCACGGCACCTCACGCTCCGCAGCTCCACGGTACCGGAACTGCTGTCGGGATTACCACCTCCACCAAAACCACCATGATGCAGGATCCAGTTCTCGAGTCCATCCTCGAGGTATGTTTCTATGTGTCTAATTATTCGAACCATTTTATTTCTTTTGATTATTACAGATTTTACTTCGATAAGCTTTCATATCGAAAGACATTCCGTAAAGAATTGAGAGCACGTAATATGTATATTTTCAGCTGTTCCACCAACGAAAGTACTGACTTTTTTCTCCCCAAACAATGCTGCCCTTCGTACTAGGGTTGCAGGCTGACGCGCTCTCCGTAACGACCCGCTGTAACGACCTCGCGCGAAAGAATGCTCGAGAGGAGTTTATTTAGCAATAGAAAGCGCCGTCTCGAGCGCTCCTTTAAAGGTCATGCTTAATTAAAAAGACTGCCACATCGCGCGAGTGTAGATTTGGTTAGATTCCACCTTCGATAATTTTATCTAACGTTGGTCAGCCCTTGCGTTTACGGGAATACCGAGATTGCACCGGGGAAGTTTTACTGTTCACCTCGAGGCATGTCTTTATTATTCATATAGTATGGATGTTTCTTGCCATGGACCGCACTTTCCACTGGAGATTGCCTCGGGTTATTAAGATTAGCCAGAGAGAAAGTAAACTCACCCTGGTTTTCATTGCATAGAGTCTTCCGTTGATTTTGAAGAAACATAATGTTTTTGCCGTTTATCATATATGAATATCCTGATATTCTTAGCAAATGCGAGAAACGGAAGCCCGCCGGGCAGAGTTGGAGAAGCAACATGCAGAGGCGCAGCATCAGTTACACGAGAAGATCGCCGGACGATATCAGGGTCCAGAATCGCTGGAGGCGCTGCAATCGAAAATAAGAGAACTCGAGAAGAAGACCGAGCTGCAGATGGTGAAGCATGAAGAACTGTCCTTGGAACTAACGAGTTTAAAAAGGGCACGGAGTAGAGCGCCGATGAGTCACATGTCTTCGACGATCGTGCCAACCACTTGGCCTCCAGCTGGTACCGAGATCGACAGAATTATAGCGAAAATAGAACAGGACAGCCCGTAAGTATCTATAATGACTGGTTCCTTATTGATTTTTTAACTTGTTACTATATCTATATTGTGTATTTTGGGGGTGTATTATCTTCTTGACTTATTATCTGCTATGAATCGAATCAGTGGTAGAATGCTACACGAAGTGGACCACGCTCGGGCGATCACCACGCAGCAACCCTCGGCTACCCAGGGCATCCTCCGATCTAGCTCGGACAACCTTCCCACTCTCGGCCATCAGCACCCGCCTCACCCACACGCCCTAAGTCTGGGAATGCCTACCCAGATGGGTCATGTATGTATAATCGAACATACAAAATCTGAAAAATGTTCTAAGAATATGTCGATTTCGGTGCAGATACTAAGGAATGCCCTGTTACAACAGTACGCAGGTTCTCCAATGCCAGTGACCCCTATGATGCCCGGTTGTCCACCCCTGACACCGAATGGTCCACCCTATCATTATAGCGAGCCGATACCGCCGGCACCGTCACTCTCTAGTAGCCAATCACAACCGGCATTTCAACAAAAGTTACAACCGTATCAGACCCAACCGACACATAGCGAACTACAAAGTTCTCATTCTCAAAGTGCTCTGCCATCGCAGCAGAAGCAACAACAAGCGCACACCCATTATTCGAGCAATCAGTACCAAGAAAGCTATCCGCATACGCAAACCTATCAGCAGCCATTGCAGCAACAACAGCAACAACAGCAGCAGCATCCGACCTCTACAACGTACCTGACTGTCAAAGCTGATAGTCAAAGCATGCTACCTCATTACACGCAACCCAGTCAGACCGCCCAGAGTTATCAATTGAACGGAAGCCAGCAGGTAGCTCGTGTCAGCAGCACTCTTCTTTTATCGGCTTCTTTAACCGACAGCAGCAAGCTTGATAGAATCGTTAATCATGTTGATCAAACGCAGGCCACGACATACTCGAGTCTGCCGATGACATCGCTCCCAAGCTCAACCTACAGCACGGGGGCGGGTGGTTTCAGCACTCAATTGTCACATCACAATTTCTCCGTTCCGCAAACGAGCATGCCGCAAACTACCTTGTCCTCCTTGCCACCGTATTCGACGTCATCCTACCACTCGACGTTGGGCACGCTTACTAGTATGCCTCAGTCTGTTCTTCCCTTTTCGAGCGGCCCGAGCACCTTTGCCACCAGCGGATCGACTTATTCCACTGTGGGGACCAACGCCTTTGGCATGACGGGCGTGAGCTCAGGTAATCACACATTTCAATTGTCAATTATTAGTTATCAATTGGATTGGAAGATTTTAATTGGTTATATAATTATTTTACAGGGACTAGTTCGGGAGGGTTACTACAGGCGATTGGCGATCCATTGCAAGCTATGCAGCAATTGTCAGCACAGTCACAAGCGAATCAGCTTCAGCAACAGGCTATCATACAACAGATCCAACAAAGCTTACGCGCAACTTCACCAACCGCATCCGCTACGACGAGTCACCATTACCTTGGTCCAAGGCAAATGCCAAAGATTCCCACTAGTATACTAACCAACCCCTTGGATCGACTGACCAATGACAATATCGTTCCCGAGGGTGAAGTGGATATGCTCGACATACCTGGCAAAGGCAGTTGTTATGTTTACATGGCTCGCTTCACCTATGATCCTTCTCAGCACTCGCCGAATGAGAACACGGATGGAGAGCTACCTGTTCAAGGTGGCGAGTATCTTTTGGTTTGGGGGCAACCTGATAAAGATGATTTTCTCGATGCTGAAACCCTTGATGGCAGACGGGGTTTAGTGCCAGCGAATTTCGTGCAGAAATTAGTCGATAACGATTTGCTAGATTTTCACCAGATGGTCCTTGGCATACGAGATGTCGACGATGCTGTCTCGACGACTATTCCTCAAGCAAGCAACGTGAGACTCATATCTTTAATATTGTTAAATGTATACTTTATAGGATTTGTTCATGATTTCTGATTTTCGTATTTTGGAACACGCGCGGATTTATCCACGTTTTCTTCCAGTGTTTCCTGCAGGACATTGATCTGGAATTAGCAGCACTCGAGGAGGGCAACCGGAACCGGCAAGCTGAGCTTTCCGCCTATGCCGAGCTGGAGAATATAGCGGAGGAAGATGAACAAGAGCCGCCAGGTTTGTACCAGCTCAAAGTCTTTCTGGTAGACGTTCCATGTTGAGCATGGCATACAACTTTACGCATATTAGTATGCGCGTATTCGCAAGTTCCAATGCTCCGTGTATATACATACACTCCAGTTACTGTGTTAGAGCATACATAGACGTTGCTGTTGAATCTTGGAGTATTGTATTGCTGCGTTAAAAGTACATTGTAAATGTTAGAGTACAACTTTACACTATGTACGAGGGAAGACCTTTGGTGTTTGTTCGATGCTGCTAACTATTTGGTGTGTTTAGGTACAAAAGGACGCCTGCATTCACAATTAACAACATATGATACAAACATTACTATTTACTGTAATATAAACCAATTACCACACTGGCTATTAATTAAGCAGAGTATTTTTCACAGTTACACAGTGACATGGCTCTACCATGGGTATAGTAACATGGGTATTCGTGACACGACAACATTTTGGTTAGCCGTGACGATATCTCATCATCGTACCATACCATAGATACAAATACGGCTAGTAAAGCAACACCCGTAGTATTTTAAAGCCTAACTAAATCAGCACACACACTAATTGCGCATATTAGTTATACTGTGAAAATGTTCGGAATTGTGCGAGGCATGCAGCACACACATTTTTAGTGATATATCAACTACATAGTACATACATACGTATACGTAACTCCAGTGTCTCGTGAGTAAGTAAGCGTGTGACGGCCGTAAAGTGACTCTTGCACTGTGTTGAGTATTGGATGACCTTAGGCTGGCTTAAACAATTAGATAGACAACGATTTTTAGCTACAGCTAGGCTTGTCTTGTCTTTTTCCCCTGAAGAAGTCTACCTGTTTTCGGACCTAGTTCCGGCGCCACAGCACCTCACACTCGAGCGACAACTAAACAAGAGCGTCCTGATTGGGTGGACACCGCCGGAGACGACCCATCAACTAGAATCGTATCACGTCTACGTGGATGGTGTTCTGAAGGTGACCGTGAAGGCAACCGAGAGGACCAGAGCGTTAGTCGAGGGTGTTGATTCCACCAGGGTTCGTAGATAATTTTTATCAATTCACCAAACTACTGATAAGTATAGTAGAACTCCTCAGCAATGTATGCATGTAAATATGTATCATGTAAGAAGCTACGTTTTGAGAGTGGACGAGGTGTTAAGTGAAGGGTATGCTGATTGGTAACTTAATTGGCTGTGCAGCCACATAGGATAAGTGTGCGCTCGGTGACCCACTCGAGAAGAACGTCCCGCGATGCAGCCTGCACGATGGTCATCGGCAAGGATGTAGCCCTGGGGCCGACGGCTGTCAAGGCCTCAAACGTCACCGCCACTAGTGCTCTCATATCTTGGCTGCCCAGTAACAGCAATCACCAACATGTCGTTTGCGTGAACAACGTCGAAGTGAGAACTCTCAAGCCTGGAGTATACAGGCACACCATTACTGGCCTAGCACCGTCGACGATCTACAGGGTTACAGTCAAGGCAAAGAATTTGCGAGCAACGCATTTCGAGGACCAAAATACTCAGGCGGCAAATAACTTAGCGTGTCATATTCACTTCAAGACGTTGCCCAAAGGACTACCAGATCCTCCGGTCGATATCCAGGTGAATGATTAACCCCCCCCCCCCCTAACTTCTAGCTCATTAGGAATTGAGCAGAATTTCTCTTGTTTACATCGATTGGATTCTCTAATTGTAACAATTCTTCGGAGTTCTCATACAAGGACATTGACAGGTGGAGGCTGGACCGCAGGACGGCACTTTGCTAGTGACCTGGCAGCCTGTTGCCCTAAACGGTTCGGCCGTCACCGGTTACGCGGTGTATGCCGATGGGAAGAAGGTCACGGACGTCGACAGTCCAACCGGTGACCACGCTCTGGTCGATATCCATAAATTGATGGGTCTGAACCCGAAGCATATTACGGTCAGGACCAAAAGCAGAGAAAGTCAGTCGGGCGACAGTTGCGCGACCGCGATCCCCTGCAACATACTACGCGGTGGTAACCCGCATCTGCAGCATGCATCCCCACATATGCAGGATCAGGTGCAGCAACAACAGCAACAGCAACAGTCATCGGTGGTGAGATTGCCAGTGCAACAGGACGATCCAAATATGCAGAGGTATCCTTCAGGATCTGTACCATCGCACATGCGACGACATGCTACATCAAGGGTCGACACTCATGGCCAAGTGATCATCGACACAGAAGAGAATCTTTCGGACAAGGAGATCTTTCCTGGGCAGAGCATGTCCCAAATGGGTAAGAATCATTATATGTGGTGTCATGCAATATAAGTCTCGATTCAACGCTTTGACTACGAACGTATGTATAATCGGCTGCACGCGCATCAATGTGTCTTTCTATATGTGTCTATGTGTCGGCGCACGGCTGCTTGTTCACGATCTTCGTCTTTCTTCACATGCATATTGTCGCATATCATCAAGTAGATGCACGTGTACGAACGGCCGTGCGTATTATGTGTTATGTGGAAGTGATAGGGTCGTACATCGGCAATCGTGGAACTCGTCGATCGCAAAAGCTTGCATCCTTCGTCTCTTGGAACAAAGCTTGAGACACGATGGATTACGAATGTACGCCTCGGATTACGAGACCCATACAAAAGTGTGTTAAAGAGCAAAATTACACGGACGTCTGAAACTATGTACGCGTTGCTGCTGTTACTTAGGCATTCCAGACATGGAGAAGGCCGCGGTTTCAGCGAACTACAACGACGAGGATGATTCTCTGCATAGAAGTAGAGAAATGTCAGCGCAACATCACGCCGGTCATCATCGTTACGCTACCCAGATGAGTCATCAATCTCTTCCTGGCACCCATAGATCCGATAGAGTGAGCGGTGGTGCTAGTTCTAGGCTTCAAGGCCATTATTATGACCAGACGGGTATAAATATCATTCATTTTATTGTTAACACGACGCAAAACGCAAACACAACGACACTATAAATCATCGCAATAACCCGCACCCGGTATCTAATCGAGTATATTCGTGGTCAATGCGTAATCGCAAAACCTGACGATCGCCCGGTCTGACTGATGTTCGCTCATTCCACTACTCCTCTATTTCCATCATTTCTACATAGGGAACCATAGGGGAAGAGGACCCGCTTACCGTGAAGGCCGAAGCATGCAAGCACAAGGAGGTACTCCACATCCGCCGGGTGGTGCCCAGCAGGCGAACAAGAGGATACGACAGTTCGTCGCACTCTTTAATTACGATCCGTTCACCATGTCACCCAACCCAGACGGTTGCCACGAAGAACTACCTTTCTCCGAAGGGGATATCATAAATGTGAATGTCAAGCATTACACGAAGCTTCCTTTGGGATTTTCAAGTAGCTAATGGCCGAATGTGATTCTCAGGTACACGGCGGAATAGATACGGATGGATTCTACTGGGGCGAATGCCGTGGTAGAAAAGGATTCGTGCCATTTAATATGGTCGAAGATATTACCGATCCGAATCAAGCTGGCTCTGGCAGAAGAGGCAGATGGGACGATATCTATTCGATGCCTGCAAAGAAAATGATCGCCCTCTACGATTACGATCCCCATGAGCTCTCTCTCAATTCGAATGTGGTAAGGATGTTTGTCGAACCCTCGTTCCCAGGCCAATATCGTCAGACCGCTCGTCTCAAAATGTAAACGAGAGTATTGACTTTTCACGGCGGGCCGAGCGAAAGTCGCTCGATAAAATGCAACGAGACACACACGCGCGCCTGACTTTGGCTGGCCTGATTTAAAGGAAGCGGCTGAAACAGCAAGTTCGTCCGATAATCGTTGTCGACTTTCATTTTTTCAGCAAGAAGAATTGGCGTTCCGAACAGGAAACGAGATTTACGTCTACGGCAAATGTCGGCCGGATGGATGTTACGTAGGTGAAGTGAACAGTGTACGCGGTCTAGTTCCAAGTAATTTCCTAACGGAGGCTCCGGATCAAAGTCAGGGGCCACCGCAACAGAGAGTTAGAAGGGCTCCAGGACAAAGTCAGGGACCCGGTGCTAGAGGCCCACCACCACCGCCCCGGGAACCTCAGCCACCTGGTCATCGACGTGGCCCAGGTAAATTTTTAAAGAACGCTTGCCGTTCGACTTTTTTCTTGTTTTTATGCAATGCCGCACTTAGTGGCAGCCTTCGCTCCTCAAGCCAAACAATACCGGGCACCGACCTGGCTACTTCCGATCCGATATTATATATTTCCTCTCTCTTAAGAACCTTGCGATATATCATGATCTCTCTGGAGAGCGAAAAGTGTATACGTCTCGAAACGACACCCGAAGATTAGCGTGTCTGATGCCTTCCCGACGCGCCGCCAAATGTGTTGCACGAATCGAAGATGTTAAGAGAACTGGCTCGAGGGGTCCAAACCAATTCACACTGGCGCTGCTAAATAACGCGTTTTAGCTTTAATTTTTCTCTATCACGCCTTTCCTTCATTCAATTGCATCTGCCTTAGCTGACTGATTGTGGGAGTCTGATCATTTTGAGATTGCGCATTCAAACAAGTTGTAAATGACAAGTTTTTGCAAGGGCTACGTCGTCAGTGTGGATGAATATACAAACGGCAAGCAACACAGGACACGAAACTAAATGTGCCAGACGACAGGCAAATCGTTAATAGATGCGAGTCGAGCCGAGAGGTATATGTCTTTTCGGATCGTATGATGAAAAGTCGAAAAGTTTCACGCCAGATTGTATAATATGTAGAGCAGAACCGAATGTGCACCGTGTGTCTCGGTGCAAGGTGTCTCCGTTAAAGCGGGCGGTGCAGCATATTTAGAGAGCAACCCTTTCTCGTAGAATTGCAGGCCACTTTCATGGGGAGTTCTCGAAATTGACGTTTCTTAGATTAGCACGAGATCCACTCGTACGATTCTGGATCAATGTCTCACACAATTTACAAAGGTGATCTGTACAAACATTTTAGGAACACGTATTATCATACACAAAGCCGATCTCTTTCTCTCTGTCTCTCTATCTCTCTCTCTCTCTTTATATATATACAATAAAACACTAAGCTGCTTTCAGTGTCTTCTATTAAGTATATATATATACATATATATATCTATATATTTTTTTCTCTCTGCGGGCACTTTCCGGCTGTGTTACTTCTCTACGTACTACCTGTCCTTTTTCTCTGTCTCTATCTCTCTATTATACATGCGTACTATACTTTACACTATGTTTGTTAATTGACTATATCACGCGATCATATTTGCTGTGATATATAATTATGCGTGTACTCTATACCGACATGATCTGTTTCTGTGTGCCTGAACTGGTCGATGGTCGTCGTGTCACATGATTGTCGTTCGTGTCGTGTTGTCATGCTGGCCATTTACGAAATACCACTTATAATCTCCTATCTGAAGTACTCGCGATTCTGAAACCCGCCATGAACTCGATGGCTGAACTTGAAAGACTTCTCGATGCAAATCATCGCAGTTGTCAAAACAGAGTCACGTATCAAAATTTCCCATGGAACAAGCGCAAGCTGTGCCGAGGTTTTTCCTTCCTGTTTTTTTTTGTTGTTGAGAACAAGTGCCGCGAGCGGCCACATGTTAGACTGATAAACTTGACAGGCTTTGACGAATGAAACGATGATGTCCAATATTACCCGGCATACTTGTGCTCCCGATGATTAAGTCCCAAGAGTACTAAATGCGCCAAATGAATGACAACACGGTTCTGTTCTCTTCTCTGTTGCTAGATGCCTGCATTGTGCCTGTGTCTGTCCCTGTCTGTCACTTAGACTCTAGACAACTACAACAACAACAACAACCATCACTAATGAACAACCAACAACATCAACTCCAACATCAACAAAACAATCCACCGCATCTAGCGTACCAACAAGCGAATCACCACAGCTACACGACTGTAACTACGTCCAATCAGCATGGGCCCGTCATGGGTGCCCATCAGCAAGGTCCCGTACCGCCACACCTCCAGCAGCAGGTGAGTCCACTGCTCTTCCGAGAAAAAGACTTTTCACGCGCTTGTCGCCGTGCTTCCAACTCTTTTCTTGCCAGGCCTTACTCTTATCGCCGCGATAGCGTTTCTCTTATTATTCTGCTAATTCCATACTGCTTCTCAATGGCACTCACTCTGTTCCCACACAAATCTCATGTCTCGCATCTCTTCTTTTTTTTCTATTTCATTTCACAATGAGATCTTTGAGAAATTAACTGGGCGAGTGCCATTGACATCTCATCAGCCCAACAGGACACGAGCCAGTATTCCATTGTTTCTTATTATTTTGGAATTTTTAAGAAAGTTCTTACTTACATTTGAAAGTCAATGTTTCGTGAAAGGGTTGGTAATACAATTGGGAATACTGGCTCGATACCTTTTTTACCTTGATTCAGGTATGTCTCACGGCACACATGCACTGACACGAATTGATCGATCGACATAACGTACTGAACTGTGAAGTCTTTCACTTTTCAGCACTGGACCTAAAATCACATATCGTGACTTCGCATCTGTGCCGCTTATGCAATTTGCCCTGCTTCTTTCTAATTAGTTCTGACGCCAGTTTGTTGTAACCCTAATAACAAGAGTATCAAAGATACGTGTCATTATTCACGGCCAAAGTCTCGAACTTGGAATAGTAAAAAAGGTATATTTGGGTTACGGCATCTTAGTACCGTGATGCAATTGGAAATGCTTTGTGTCCTTACCCCAGACGATCCCTTCTATGTACCTTAGGAAACTCGCTTCAAGATACGTCGCTTTTGTGTAGAACTTGCGCAAGCCACAACGAGCTCCTTTGCGAGCTTGTTCCATCTCAATCCAGCTTATTATAGAAGCCGGCGTTTCTCCTACGATACTCGAGCGTAGATCTTGAATACGTTTACATCAGGATACTCTGACTCACGAGTATCTTTTATGATGCTCCCTTCAATCCCTCTATTATAATTTTTCGAGCAAGATCGTAAGGCCCCCTCTACTGAGACAGTAGCGAATTAGGTAGTCCGAGATTAGCATTAGAAGTAGCTCATCCATACTCATGCATATATCATAGTCATAGTGGTATCATAGACATGCATTCGGATGATCAACGTCATCCTTTTATCACTTCCATTCTTCGATTCTTTTGTTGACCACCCTCACTTTTTCCTTCGTACGCATCATTATTCTTTTGTTTCCTCTTTCGACACGAGGAGAGTCACAATCACAATCGGAAAGGGGGAGAAATGTGAGATCATTCAGTGTCATCGGCTAATCGATCGCATCTGATATCATCTAGTATATGGCACATCAGGTAGCAGGATAGACATTAAGACAGACTCACCTCTCAGGGATGCTGTGTCAGACGCAGAGCTTGACGAAAGGAGATATAGCACGATACGTCTGACAGGCCGCCTACGAATTCACTAATATCACACTGTGCATTAGTGGGGTCGTAAATAGAGAGACATTCGCTCGCCATGACATGAGAGACACACACGAGTATTTCTAGAGCACTCATGGTTTAATGGTCGCACCATCGTCATTCTTTAAGAAGGCATACACCATAACAAGCGTTGAAGTAAGCGATATGAGGTAGAGTAATGCGTAGCAATAGCGATTGACCACTACTAATAGAAATTATGCAGGCCAGAAAGCGACGCGAACTTTTAGGCCGCTACCACGAGAAACTCGAAACTGACACCGAGCACTGGTTAACAACGGTACAGAAGAGTACCGGGAGGCGTGTGCGAAACAAGTACAGCGTGTGCACGCTGCTATTATATTTGGCAGGGCTCCAAGCGGAGCCACGATTAGAAGTGAATTCGAGGCCTAAACCGAGTGGTCGACCAAGGGAACGAAATCCAATGGATATTACGACCGGGATAACCCAACGACAGCGCAGCCGGGGCGAGAATTCCGGCCGTGTACCAATTGCTAGCTCGATTCTACGCCAGTTAATTAATCGCCCTTTGACTTTCATTTCTAGGGGAAGGGGAGGGTAGGCGCGAGCAGTCGAGTCGGTGGAAGTAATGTGCCAGGAGGTATGCAAGGTCCTGGCCAGCACATGCAACAGCAACAGGACTATCAAGGCCAACAGCAAAATCAACCTTACCAGCAGCAACAGCCAAGTCAGCAGGGTCAAAGTTATCAGCAGCAAGGTCAGGGCTTCGGGCCCCAAGGTCAACAATTCCAACAGGGTCAACCCCAACAACAACAACAACAGCAGAACCAACCTTTTGGTCAACAAACGCAAGGATCGTCTATGCAAGGAAGTCAAAGTACGAGCAAGCCTATGCGAGGAATGCCAACGGTATTACCAACTCCCCAAGCCAAGAGCCAGCCGCCCCAGCCAGGCCAACAACAACAGCAACAGCAGCAGCAGCAGCAGCAACAAAGTACTGGGCCGAATCTTATGCAGAAATTCACAGAAATGGCTGGCGCAAGTGCTGGGGGAGACATCTTATCCAAGGGCAAGGAACTGATCTTCATGAAATTCGGATTGGGCAAGTGAGCTATTGCCTCGCCTAAGTCGCCGGTCCCACTTTCCCTTTTCCTTATATTCTCTCCTCGAGATTTAAATGGGACCCTGGCGCTGATCCTCTTCCTCGTCGGGAGATCCCTCATGAATCAGTATTACGGTGAACTTTGCCTCCGAGATGAGAGCACACGGCTGGTAGATTGGTCGAGGCATTTCGTTACCAGGTCTTCGTGGATAGCCCTGGACGCGACATCAAATTAATGTGTGCTGCCATTGCTGCTGCTGCTGCTGCTGCTGTTGCTACTAACTAACTATTACTTCTACTACTAATTACTAAAGAAAGAAAACTACGACTGTTACCTATTTGCCACCGTCGCTGGGAGATGTGATGAAACGAACAAGGATGTTCGCCCGAAATGCCGGGGGAGCCTTGGCCGATTCCCTGAAATGACAGCCCCCGGCGGGTTGTGCTCCTTCTTGGGCCAATCGAAGATATTGCTCGCCGGCAATCACTTCTGAGGCTCCCCTGCTATAATCAGAGAGAAAGTAGCCGGGCCCGACATAGGGTTGCGTGACATTTACCTTGGATACGCTCGTTGTCGCCTTTACGTTCTCCGGGCTGAGTAAGAAGTTTCTATGAGAGCTTTTCTCTATTGTCTTATTCCCCTTGCAACTTCTTTTTCCTTTGTAAAATCAGAGATAGTTTTGTTTAGCGTCGACCAGCATTAATCGAACTTTTGCGCATAGGAATCCATTTGTTGGATTGAAACATGAAACATCCCGCCCCGTCCCATGATAGACGAGAGAGGTTCTCAGCAGTTAACTGATTTCCCCGAGTCTACTTGATTAGAGGATACGAGGGACTTAGAGTCAGGTAGAAATCGAGCTGAGAGAAGAATCGGTACAGTTGTTACTTAGATGTCCTGTCGGATTCTTGATATTATCAGACGAATCATGTGCGACATGTGCTTGATATCATGTGCGAGAGACAGTGAGGGTTGTGCCTTGAAATACTTCATTCAATCAGGATCACCACACCTTTGATTGGTAAGATCGGTTTCACGTTTTCCCTTGAGTAATCTTCCTAATATCGAGTCGCGTTGCATAGAGAGATGTCTTCTGCTCGTTTCCTTGGATCTTTACTTACATTCCCCTCGGATTAATCTTCTTTTCCTTTGTCCGTCCGACACCGCGCATGAAAAAAGGAACCCCTTCGGCTCATCCTTTTTCCCCAATGTAAAGTCTAAATCGCTCTTTCAAGTTCGGCGAGAGAGAACAAAAAGGCTTTGACACGAAAGAAACGTGAAGTCGAGGGAATATCGGAGAAACGTAGCTCCTAGTCGTGCTCGAGCGTAAATTGAAGTAAGTCGAGTGTTCGAGGTAGGCGTCGAAACCCGACTTGCTACCAAAAAAGTACACACCGACAACCCATCGGGCTTATGGTCGAGCGATTCGTGGATCAAGTTGAATGATATATAACTTCGTAAATATTTATATATATAGTTATAAATACACAGAAGTATATATATAAATATATACATCTATATCGGCCGCTCGCGCGTCGGTGAGTGGCGCGCGAGCCGATGAGACGAAACCGGGGAGAAACGAGATATTCGGAAGATCATAGCATACGTATATTACGATAATGAAGATATACATATATACATATGCATATACAGATATACATATATATACATACATATACATATTATATTTAACTATTGCAAAGTGTTGTTACATCGCTACTTGTATCGTATTTTGTACAAAGTATCCTTACCTTTAATTGTTTCTTTTTCGCCGTGACGAGACGAAGTGAATTAAGGAACAAACCATTAAATGAGAACAAAACCGTTAGCCGATGACGACGAAGAAGAAGAGGAACTAATCGAGTAAAGTACGGCGGATCCTCAGCAAGGCGAAGGAAGTACGACGAATATTCAGTGTCACTTGTCGGAGTCATTAATTTTCTCAGAATCATAATCAGACTTGTAATTGTTATTAAATATCGCGTGTGTATCTCTTGTAAATCACTTGCTCGTCATCTGTTCGTACCGGTCAGAGCGAGACCACTCTATGCATAAAGAGGCGAGGCCGATTAGCATTAAAGCTGCGAGGAGGGCGATGCGTTTAGTACGTGCGTGTCAAACGTTACCGCAACCTCCCCATCCTCTACTATCCTCATCCCTGTTTCTCGGCAGACCTTAAGCAGATGCAACCCTCTAACATACCTTTTCACCGATATACTCATAACCCAAGAACTACCATCGACTATGATTCCTTGCGGCTACCTTCAGATTTATTCCTTCTTATTTACCACTCTTTCGATAGTAGACATCCAATTACGAGTTATCGTGCTTTTGCCGGACGCATCCTCGATCTCCCTTATAATCGTATCGAATATCTAAATACTTCGTTTATTCCAGGTGCGCTATTACGCCGATGATCCCCCTAGTTGTTCCATAGATCTGTAAGGAATCTTGAAAGTCACAATCGTACGAACTAGAGATCGTGGAAGCGTTTGACTTGTTTTTCGTCGTTCGACGTACTATCGATTTCCTAAGCCTAGGGAAATCTCTATAATTTGTCTAAGAGGGTGATGTGTGTTCTGGTGTAACTATCCCTTCCTTCAGCCACTCCCCTTGCTGGACCACGAGTTTGACATGCCTCCCGTAGCACCATCATCGACGAAAGCTTTACTTAACTTAGATTGTACTGTTCGCGTCCTTACGTTCTGCGAGATCGTCCACGGTAAATGAGGAAGCCTGTACAACGAGCGAAAGAGAGCATCAGTTTGCGTAGAGAAAGCTCCGCAATCGGGTGATTTCGGGAATCTTGCTGGTTTACAAAACAGCGGTGTATTTGGATTTACATCTAAATGTTTCAAATACAAAATAAAAAGCAAGAAGTTGATCCATTAGAGATAAAACTGTATTAGTCCTTTAATCAAACTGACGAGCTAATGAAAGTTGTAATTGTAAGTCGAACATATGTCGATCTAGTTTCGCTCGTTGTGCACTCGATTTACTGTCTCTGCGAGGAAAAAGCTCAATTCTCGCATTGACTTCAACCCGACGTGCTCTGAGAGAGAGAGAGAGAGAGAAAAAAGCAGGACGGCTCTGCTTGGGCCGTCAGGATTGTTGTCTGCCTGAATCAAAGAGCGCTCAAATCAATGAACAATCGAATCGATCTAGATCTACGCTCGCGCGCGGTATGGCCATTTGCGCGTTTAAGTTCTCGGCACGAGAGACGCGTGCTCGTCTGCGACGCCGCCGTACTCGCTGGGACACTGCTCGGCATACTTAACGACTCTACTATCGTAAAGACACTTGTTTGCCGTAGCGATACGACCAGCTTAGGGGAACTATAGTGTTCTATTCTCTATTACATATGTACGAGAGTTCGACTTCTTCGCTGAGCTGTATTACCGATAGACACGTATATTTACTATTAAAGTGCGAAACTGTACAATTGTCAGTAGCCTCGTTAGAGATCGTTCTGCCCACCGAACTCGAGCCGGGCAATCGAACGACATCAACTTCTTTCCTTCTTCGACTTAAACAGAGTGCATTGCGTTCGGCGCTTAATTAGTTACTAGGCCAATTGATGAATGATTAGCGGGCGGTGCAGCGTGTCCCAGGGACGAAGGCGAGAATGCGAATCACACGGACACACACGTCTCGGGTGTTTCAAACTCCTAGGGAGATACGTATATCACTATCCACGAGCTAGAAGGTAGCAGCCGCGACTAATCAGGGAATTACTATAAAGTATTACGATGATGCGGATTATCATCGCCGACATATCCGATCATCGACGACGGTTGATTCAGGCAATGATTCATTCTCCCATCCACGCCTCCTCCCCACCCCCCCAAAAAAAGAGAACAACAAAGGAAAAAAAGACTGACGTGAACAAAAAGACCTTTCGAAAGCGGAGGTGTAACTTAACGAATTCTCAGTAGCGAATCGGTAGTTCTCATCTTGCATATCCCGCACTTACATTTCGTTTGCCTCGCCGGACATTTCGTTCCTTTTCACCAGTGTGGAATTATTATCGGGCTTGGTTGCATTCGTCGGGAGTAAGAGAGACGATAAGCAAACAGGCATAATTACGAAAGGGTTAACCGGATTAGCCGTGGACTTAATCAGACCGTAAGTACCAGTGAGAGAATCGAATGTCTCGAGAAGCTTCATACACCTATTATCGTTAGATGTTAGATATCGTAAGGAACGCATCTAGACTTAACGAGTAAAAAGTGAACAGTGTGCAAAAGGAACACACGTAAACACACGCATACAAAGCGATTACATAACACGTTACAAAGTATCCTCGCGGAGCCGGTCGCTCCGCATCCGAGAGGCATCTCCGCTATGATTTCAATTTTCCTCCCTCTTCGCGATCAGACCAAGTCTTTTCTTAGTGTCTACTAGCTGTTATACGACAACAGGAACAATAAACCGACGCAATGCAATCGATCGAGAGCACGGGCTGAGAATGGCGGATCGAAAGTCGAGCGGGTCCGATCCTCGATTGGTTCGACGACGCCCTTGTCCTTGGCTAAAGGGCGGGCAGACGGCGCAAGGCCGAGGAATATCGGAGACTGAAAACTGACACGTGCCACGACACAATTGCACGTTAGCGACAAGGAACAAAGACGGGCAAAAACAAAAAGAAAGGGCGAGCGAGCGGCAAGCACGGGAAAGAAGGAAGCGACTAAGAATCGCGAATCTCGCGCGTAGGTGTACTTCGACATCGTTTTTTCGACGCTCATTTCTCCGTAGTGTCTCACTTGTACATTCTCATCGTTACGAACTAAAGAAAAACTAGTCGTGTTTGAGTGGATTCGTATAAATCTTTTGATACCGCGGCAGCTCTAGTGCAAAAGCGAATCGCCAAATCACCGAAAGAGCGCGCGCGCCACCCCTGGGAAAATCTTTGCGTTTACTCTCGCAGCCCGTCAGGGACAGGTCCGCTTGCATAGGCCTGCATAGATCGGCGAGTCTGCGAGAAAGACACAGGACGACGCTGTCGGGCAATTCGCTACGCCACAGTGGTTAAAGGAGATTATAAATGTCTGTCCGATAAGCGGCGACCTCTGTCAGCGAATTCTCCGATCGGACGGAGAATCGAGAACAAAAGCAAGGAGAAATCCCAAAAGCTTAGAATTCTGTATCCGTAATCCCCCTTGATCGTTCTTTCCTTTCGATCTTATAACTGGACAAACACCATAGGCATTCAACCCTTTCTTTCAATCTAGATTACGATTAGCGAGAGATACGATGCTCCAAGAGATTGAGAGAGAAGAATGGTTCTTGCGAGACGAAGGCTGGCGAGCAAAGAATGAGAGAGGGATGCTGGACGGAAAAGAATGGGATTGTAGATGAAAGTCCGTGTGTGTGTACCGAGCCGTATGTATTAGTTGAGAGCAGGAAGGATGAGAGGGGGAGAGAGTGTGAACGAGCCAAATACGAACAAAGAACAGGAAATAGTAGCCGCAACGTGAGCATAGAGACAAAAAACCTCAGAATCTAACTTGGATGGTGTTACCTAGTCGCCAATTATTGTCATTCTTTCTCTCGTATCGATACCTAAGATTGTATGAACAGGACGTAGCGCAAAATGATTGATTACATACACGTACGACTTTTAATATAATGAATATCGCGTCGACTTAAGCATGTCAAATCGCCAGCTACGTTTGTCATTGAGTAATCTTGCGCTTTGTTTTTTCTATGAATCGGTGCGTAACAATCTACTCCTTGTTAGCCCAACCGAAATAACAGTAAAAAAAACTGCTGCAAAAGAGAAAAATCAACAAAAACACAATGTTATTATAAACGATTAATTAATAAAAAACGAATCTTGTTTGTTGTTACTTCTGGTATCCTCGTATCAAGTTCTCTTCTCTGCTCGTAACTCACAGTAGTAGCGACCGTTCGGATATGTATGTAAACCGTGTAAGTCAGACGAAGGCATGCTTTCCTTTCGAAAGACAGAAAGGGACCGTAATGACAGCTAGAAAATCGAAAAAGGAGAAGGATCGATAGCATGGAAAAAGATCGTGGAGCCATACAACGAGTGAAAGTATACTTTATTTCATGTGCAGCTGGATGAGCTGATAGAATGAGTATATATGTATAATAATCGAGCGGTATACAAGTTCCACATATCGAAGACTAGGACACGAAGTTAGAATGAAAAAGAGTCGAATCGGAGAGATAGGAAGAGAAAGAAGGTCTTCTACGTATCTTCTTCCCAGACGGTCTCCGTAAGGATGGCGATGTTGTCCAGTCCCCTCATGGGAGCGTACTCCAAGGTCCACATTAAGTTGGTGAATACCACTGCGGGCAATGATTACAACTTATAAGCTACGGGATCACAAGGAATTATAATGTTTGTTATAATTATAGACGAAAGCTGTGCCTGGAATAAGAATGAAAGCATTTTCTCTGACGACACTTCCCCCACCCCCAACCCCATTGACATTCTTACTATCTTTCGTAATTAGCATATATGCACCAAGCAGGATTTGACAATGCTCGGGAGCGAAGGAGACTTACACATCTCACCCTGGTTCAAATCGGCAATCAGCTCAGGGCAGGAGCTGTTGCAAGGGTTGATTGGCGTTAATCGAAGCTGCGTTGCCCCTCGCAGTTGTGCCAAGGCGATCAGCCCTGAATCTAGCTCAACCTTCTTATAACTCGGGCTGTTGTAGTCCGAGGACATCAGCACCCAGTTGAAGTGGGCCGGCGAGACTGTGCTCGATAGAAAATAGGGTCGCTGATAATACTTCCTGAGGACCTTCACCGCATTGATGTCGCAGTTCTGCCAATGCACGAACCACTTGGCCACTTCCGGAGAGTGCACGCGTCGCAGAAATGCGGCCAAATCTGAGCTGCCTGTTCGTAAATTCGAACTGAGAGCGCACGGCACCGTCTCCATTAGCCGCTCGTTCTCCAGATAGAGCTGCTCGTGTTACCCCAAAAAGAAGTCATATTACGGATCTACTCCAAATAAATTGCAGGCTATTAAGCTGTCGGCGTGAAAAAGCATAAACTCTTGACAGTGACCTGTATCCCAATAATAGTAGAGTATCATACTACGTTTCTTCACTCTATCATTATCAAGCGTCATTAATGGTTGTGGAAAAACAATGTCGAAGCTACGACAATTATGTTAGCCTAGCTGATGTGGTAAAAAAGCCTTCGGTGTTGTTTTTTACATACGTGCGTGATGTTGTCGAACCAAAAGTAATCGGTATTCATGACCGCCCACGAGTCCATTGCGTCGGTGATAATGGCAGGTGCATCACGACTTAGGTAGTTATCAACGAGATTACGGTAGCGGACATCCGACAGACGGACGATAGTTTCCAGAGCCTCGCAAGTCTAAAAGTGAATAACTCTTTGTCATATCATTATCTTGGATTATTCTGCATTCAAGAATGCGAGTCTTTATAGGCGAAACCTTATTATCGAGCGTGTGCATAAAGACATTCTTGGTATGGTCAAAACAGAGGAGTAATAGTTACATAATGTTGCTCAAGCCCCCCAACTCGTTAAGAGGATGAATGCATAAGTGGTGAGCGTACCACGCAATCTTCTTCCGTAATGGTATAATCGTTGTAGAAGGGGTTGTTGATCATGCAGTTCTCGTAATAGAGCGGCTGCCAATTCCATATTGGTAGGACCTTGATCAAGAGGAGCCGGCTTAAGGCAGTGAAATGGGTTCCCACAAAGTCAAGTTGCGCCGCTAGACAAGCCAGGGTACCAAGTGCTATCAGGATTAGGGTACCACGGAAGACAAGTTGTAACCAGGATCGTCGCATCGCTGCTACCAAAGGCTGGCATATGATATCCATTTCCTCCTCTGTAAAACCTGCTTGCTGGCAATACCTTTTAAGAAAAAACGAGTTACGCATGAATGATCGAAAGTGTAAAAAATGTTGCAGAGAAACATGAGAGGAAAGAATAGAACATAAAGCCGTCATCTGTGACTGATAATTTTACGGTCCAGTGTGCACAATAATTATACAAATTAGCAGAAAATGTAGAATTTTATAATTGGATGTTGTCAAATGGTTTGTTATTTATTCGAGCACACCATTCAGAATGGCACGTGCTCTTGTAAACAAAGGGAAGAGGTTTCATAGTGGAATTAATGAATGTGGATGGATTACTTGTAAAATGAATTCAATTCATCGTCTATCAGCCGTAGCTTGTCCGACTGAGTCATCTCTTGTTGTTCCTTGGCATAGTTTTTGCGCGGTTGTTTAATGCACTTGCTACTGCTTGACATTGTGATCTGCGTTTGAGATAGGCACCTTCCAAATCGAGTCTACAACTTGTCTTTCTCTCAAGGTGTAAGAAGCTACCCCAGCGACCAAACGAGAACTCCCTGTTATCGAACAAAACTGACAGCGGGAACATGCGCAGATTTGCCGGCTCTTCCTGCAACATATTGATTGTTAAGGTAGCGCGTCCGCGGGAAAGCTACCCCCAATTTTAAATATAACGTCCTACACGTTAACCTTGATAATTTACCGAAATTAAATGACTGCAAGTTTACTTTCCGAACTACTACCCATTTTGCTCCACCGACTGCTTTTTGCGCATTTTTGTATATCAAAATATGTCGGTTGAGAACGATATGCTCGAGTAACAACCGGCGTCCGGATGCCGGTTAATTTTGACCTATCGTGGTAAAGCTTCTTATTCCAAACCAAAAAAAAAATCGCTATCTAACCGTACAAAACAGCGTGATAAAATCAACAATGTCAAGGAACATCCAATATAATAATGAATTATTCAAGTAGACATAAAGATTACGCTTATACTATGACCCCGAATAATAAATATATGACTTCTTGGGACTTTGGAGTACAGAACTCTACATAATCGCCTTTGTTAGTTTAAAGTCAATAGTAGCCTACGATGGTACTGCAATAATCGCATAGAACGTAGCTAATATAATAATCTATAATAAATAACATAATACGTAACATAATAAATAACATTGTTGCTGATCAACAAATTTTAAAATAGATATTCCCAGTGATCGAAGTGAATAGCAGTGTTTTCAGCGACCATGCACAAAGTTAGGTTACTCCGTAAGTATGGTTTTAGACCGTGTACAGATAAGCGCTGACAAATGTCAATAATAGTGACGTTTATAAATTCAAATTAGGTGGTCAAGATGTCTCAAAAGTTTGTAATGCAATCACTCGTAATATCGCATCCCTTTCATCGCTGTCGGAAACGCATCAAATGTTACAAAAATCATGCAGGTAATTTATATTTCATTTAAACATTCGATATTAATATGATGATTTTCTAACTCCAATACGTTTCGATTTTATTTCCTTGCAAAAATACAACGATGGATACAATGTACAGTAAAATAAAAGATAGTTGATTATGTTCATTCATTGTAGTATAGTACATTCAATTATTCTCTTTACTGTAGGGATTTTGCTGAAGGGGAATTAAAGCCAATTGCTGCCAATATTGATAAAAATCACCTTTTTCCTAAAGATCAAATAAGAAAAATGGGAGAATTAGGTTTAATGAGTATAGCTATGCCTGAATCATTGGGTGGCACTGGACTAGATTATCTGGCATATGCTATTGCATTGGAAGAGGTCTCCAGGGGTTGTGCTAGTACTGGAGTCATAATGAGTGTGCACAACTCACTCTTCTTAGGTCCTGTAGAGAAGTTTGGAAACAAAGCACAAAAAGAGAAATATATCACACCCTTTGTAAGCGCAGAGAAAATTGGTTGCTTTGCTCTGAGTGAGCCTGGGAATGGAAGTGATGCTGGTGCTGCTAATACTACAGCTAAGAAAGACCAAAATAATTATATAGTCAATGGTACAAAATCATGGATCACAAATGGCTTTGAGGCAGATGGTATAATATTAATAGCAACAACAGACAAATCAAAGAAGCACAAAGGTATAAGTGCATTCATTGTTGATAAGCCTATTGAAGGACTTTCTTTGGGTAAAAAGGAAGACAAATTGGGTATTAGAGGAAGCAGTACATGTTCTTTGATATTCGAAGATTGTAAGATACCAGAGGAAAATTTGTTGGGTGAACCAGGAATGGGCTTCAAAATAGCAATGATGTCTTTAGGTACGACATGACCAGGTAGAATTGAATTAGATGTATGTAATGTCCAGAGTTATAACAGTTATATTACTTAACGTCCAGATGCTGGTAGAATAGGCATCGCTGCTCAAGCTTTAGGCATTGCTCAAGCGTCTCTTGACTGTGCGATAGAATACGCCGCAAAGCGACAGGCATTCAATACGCCTATTATTAAGCTACAAGCTATCCAACAAAAAATCGCAGATATGGCACTAAAGCTAGAAAGCGCCAGACTCTTAACGTGGCGAGCAGCACGACTTAAGGATAGCGATAAACCATACACGAAGGTACAACTTTCTTGTGTATTCACGCGCTTTCTCGCTTGCTTTCTTGCTTGTTCAAACTAGCTGGATACTGTTCGTGAATCGAAAGCCGGATTTAGGATAAAAAATTCCTTTTGGTCTTTCAGGAGGCTGCTATGGCTAAATTATCGGCATCGGAAGCCGCTACTTATTGCGCGCATCAATGTATACAGATATTAGGCGGTATGGGCTATGTCACAGACATGCCAGCGGAGCGTCATTATAGGGACGCACGTATTACCGAGATTTACGAAGGTACGTCCGAGATACAGAGACTCGTTATTGCTGGGAACCTGATAAGAGAATACGGCCTGAATTGAAAACTTGCTAGTGCAATATACAGCCTGGTTCCATCTTGAAGCAAAATATTTTTATATATATATATATATATATAACTATTGATCTGCATACATAAATATGTAGATATTTTTGTACGAACAGAAATCAATAAATTTTTTACACTATGCCTTCTAACTTTATTAGTTTTTTACTATATGACTGCATGACACAAACGCATACAGATGCATGTAAGTATGCTGACCTGCGTTATTACGCATACTTACATACATACACGTACATATTAGTATTTCACTATTAGCCCTTTGGCAGCATTACAGGAATTCCTATTCTCAAGTTCTACCCTGCTTGTCATGAGAAGAAGCTATTAGATTACCTAGTAATTATAACTAAGATACACTTCGTAAATACTGCTCGCAGAAAAATGTAATTCTAACACCCCCGTTTGTATTGACATCCAGTGCAGACATACAATCGCTGATAAAGACTAAAAGTTATAGCTGAGCAGCGCAAGTTCTACTGTTTTTACATTGAGGTCTGCAACGAGTAAATATTCACATATGTCCAGCCTGCATCCAGTGTATATGCCACCAGAACAGTATTTGACATTGCAAGATCGAGGTAAATTGTCTTAAATACTATTCTATAGATCCCAGTATAACAGATAACAGTATGCTTAATTTGTGCAAATGACAAGGAAAATATACATCATTTTTTCTATTTATATTCATCCGAACGTTATTACTTTCGGGGAACTTTTTGTAATTGAATATCAGATATGAATACTATATAGTAATATATGACATTGTTGTACAGAGATCTATTGGAATGCAAAGAAACATATATATCATTTTAATTTGAATTTCATTGTATGCCTTATATATACACAATAGCGCATCCTTTCATCGTTCACCCGCTGTCACCCGTATTGAAATAGCCTAGCCTCTCTTCTCTCTTCTTTTATATAGATATATATGAATATATATATATATGTATTTATAGATTCATATGTATATCAATTTGATCACAATATACAGAATATATCATTTCCATATTTCCACAAACAAATTGATAATTTCAATGCTGTAGTCCGCGTCACAGTCTAACTAAAAATCCATCAGTTAGGTTCTATTTTCAAAGGGTATCCGATCTATTTGGGTGAAGTAGATTCCCCATAAAGTTACGTACTGACATGAGCATTCAACTCGTGCGATCCTCTCGCGTGCCGAAAACTCAAGTCGGTACGCACCTTAACATATCAGACGTGTTTGTCTGAATCAATCGAATCTCACGCTTTCAATGTTACGACTATTGCATTGTATAAGTCGCAAGGAGTTTCGGGTAGTCAGTAGTTTTATACTCACACCCTTGGGAACATAGGAGCCAATAGCAGCGAAGATATTGCTTGCAAATTTTATGCAGCAGAGCTATGACACGAACCATGGATTTTTTACTATCTAACTACGATCAAACTTGCAATTTTAAGTCACTGTCCTTCTGTAGCCTTTAGCAAGCATTTCAAGTTGCTTTTTCATAAACTTTAATATCTAGGTTTATCGAACTACTATGTCGTTAAGTAATTATTACTGCTCTTCTCCTATCGATGGTTGACGCAAAACCATTTGCTCTCCTTCCTATCTTATTTATGCATAATATCGCTGAAACTGATTAACATCAGTTCAATATTGGCTATATTATAATCATACTCTTTGACTGTAGGTACATTTATCTAAAACGAATGTAAACGTAAATAAATTAAAATCATAAGTAATTATAATAGACACTGAATCTAGACACATAATTCTGGAAATTGTCCCGATCCTGCAGGATCGCCTATGACAGGGCAGGTATGGGTGTACTTCCATAGGTATGCGTATGTATTCGACATTTACAAGGAAATTGATTTAACCATTTATAATAGAAGCTCTCAAAGCCTCAATCGTTAGAACGCATACCCCGAACTTCTCCCAGATTCCGTTGCTGAAAAAACAGATGGATGAGTTAAAATTAGTTTAGAACAATTATCTATAAATAAATAACACACAACAAATAGGTGACTTACCCTATCTAATTCCTGTTTCGTAGTATCCTCAATTGCTCTAATGTCTTCCATGGTGAGACCATGCCAACGATCAATCCAACAAAAAACTTGTCTATGGAAGTTAGTAAAAAGGCGTCTCTCAGCTTTTTGGATGAAACTCTCAACACGAGATTGTAAACCAAACCATTTAAATTCACAGGTGACTAGCTTATAGCATGTCATCACAGGCGAGACCTTCTGTTTCCAATCTTTCCCTACTAAGGGACCCCTGCCTGTTTTTTGCGAACTGAATTTAGATGGATCCTCGCTCTCTTTATAATCAGAAGCATCAACTGGATCATTTGCAATATCTATGTGCACAATTTCTCTTATCTTCAACTTTTCTGGAGGTAGCTCATGGACCTAAAAATTACACATGCAATGTAGTTTCTCAATGTTATAACAACTTAATTGTATTCCAGGCTATCTACATACATTTTCCTGGTTCCCTACATCATCAATATGAAATGATTCTATCATAATCACAAAGTTATCCTTCATATATCCTGGGTTCTATAAAAAGGGTCAGGATTAATTATAATAATGCATCAAACACTTTTTCTTCAGTCACATCCAACTACTTACACTTATTACTGTCTTACAATACGGATAGGCATTCCAAGCCTCTTCATGTACCTCCAAGGAATTCTTTGGCAGCATCATACGAATAAAGGAAGGCACTCTACTAGCTAAGTGATAAATTTTATATGTGTATTGGCCCGATGAATATTTTCCACCAAGCAAAGGATAATCCGTGAACGGCTCATTTTTCAACACTTCTATTCCTTCACCACCTCCAGTATTGTCTTTACTTGCCTGGGCTACAGAATACAGCTGAGCCACTTGGTACTGTTGATCAATAAATTGTAATTGGGCATTGTTAATAGAATTCATAGAACTTATATATACAGTTATACATCATTTCAGGCTAAGGAGACAAGTAAACTAGAGATAACTAAACAGTTTAATAGCATTCTGACAAAGATGTATTAGTCTTTAACTTGTACAATGACGAATCACTACTCGCAGTAAGCTAAATGTGCCTATTCCAATGGATAATCAATCAAGAACACATGGGATTCAAAAGCTGCTCCATATTTGAATGAAAATGTAGTTATTCGGTACAAAGTGAGCTGAATTTATATCATGACTTCTTAGTTATACATGTATGATTGGTAGATGGAAACATGAAGTATGCATATACACTAAGCTGCAGTTAGGTGATTTGCAACTTTTCTGATTACATGATCAAATGAGACAACTCAATTTCTGTCAGTTTTTGTTTCCCCAAGAAGTGAACAAGTACCAAACTGGGTCATTATAGTGAAGCCTTGTAGCATATCAATTACATACCTCTTCAACAGTGAGAGGTAGTGTGACACGGCTGTAACAGACAAATAGTAAATTACATCTAACATTCTGTCAGAGAGGAGGTGAAAAGATCATGTCCGTAAGAACATGGCCTTGGGTCACGTTCAAGTGGCAAATAAAGGTATGCACGAGTTCGTGAGCATGTATGGCTCGAAGAGCATGAGTGCCGAATTTCTCGGGTATGCGACAGAGTCGGCGCCAGGGAGATTATCATTTTTGGCGAGATATGCTTCATAATCGTAAAGTTCTCTTAAACAGGCAATAGGGGATGGAGGTATTCCTCTTCACCCCTCCAACGCCACCCGCCGTTAAAGATTAGTAACCATCTCCCGAGCATCGCTTTTAAATTTTCGGGTAGTAACGGTCAATCGGGGTAAAGCCTCTGTGAACAGCGAGGATACGTAGGCCGACTTACAATTCCTTAATGAGCATTTTAAATAGCAGAGCACATGGGCCGCAGTAATATCAGTCCGACCACGCAGCACCACCCTTACTTCAGCAAATTCACTCGCGTTATCTCTCAGGCCGCAGTCATACGCATACGACCATACGACAGTGCCGACTTCCCAACCAACTGACACACTCTAGCACTGCTAGCAGCTAGCACTGAACAGCCTTTACTCAGCCACTCTACGCTGCCACGGCTACCAAGAAGCACATATACTTGCGCACACGTGTACATCGAATTTCTCCCCCTATTCCCCCATTCGCAGATGACGTCATTCTGCCTAAGTTCAGATTCGCATGCGTTACGTATACCTATATATAGCGTATGATGATAATATGATGAATGAAACTGCTACCAGGGCGCTAGAATCAATGTCAGTTTGTACTAACAGTAATAAGAACATTATTTTCTGCAAAAACCGGGTCCCTAGGAAAAAAATTGACGCAGCATACATTATATATATATTTCCGTTCCGGTAGCTTTTATGTGAATTAATTGACGAGTGCTTTTTTTATTTTCTCCGACACTGCATAACAACAAGATAGTGTATTATTATTTATGATAGCGTGACATATATATCTCTATTAATCTAGAAGTGTATAATAATTATAAAGTATTACTTATTACTTCGCTTTGTCGAAAAAAATAAGGCGGTCAATTCTTTAAAGCGCGCGAATCGCGGGTTTAATTATATTATACTTTGATCGATCCACATACAACATAAAAGCGCAGATATTTAATATATATTATGTCAGTAGTTTTGCATTTTCTGCAAAATATATAAATAAATATTCCTATATATGATTCCTTTAGAAAAGAAATATTAATATAAAATATAAAAATTATATAAAGTTATTTAATATTATTCTTTATATATATTTATCGATTTCTATATATATTATTATACTTTTTTATTGCTGATCAAAGAAGAATGACAAAATCCGCGGAATCCTGCCGCCAAAAGCGCACACTATATATAGAGATAAAAAAAAGACACGTACCGCACGTTGCAATGAAACGTGTATGCGTATATATATATCACTTTTTTTTTACTTTTATTAATAGCTTTATGTAAGTCTTTTTATTATCAGCCATTTATTACAAATCCTGGTGTTTTTTCAGATTACATATGCCATATGAGGAAAAAATCGTCTCTCTATAATTGTGTAGGTCAAGATATAGCTGAAGGACTTAAAAAATGGTTCATAGACATGCAGTCTGTGCCAAGTTATAGACATATACATTTAATCGATTGCTCTTGGAGTAGTCTTGTAGATTTTCGTTCACTTTCGGACGAATAATAGGTATAATCATTATTCTCGCAAGAACGCGCTTATATCTTGCAAAAAGGGGGAAACAAAGTGTCTGCGCGCGCATTTTTGATCCAAAGAGCGGGATTCGCTACAGAAACCGACTACCACGCTACGTTGAGTTGCCCGTCGTAAATCTCCCGAACTGCTTGATCTACAAAAGCATAGCAATGCCGCGCTCTGCGAAACGTACGGAAACGGACTTTACTTGTGAAAGATCGAGACGTGCGCGATGGCTGATGAAATCAACGGAAAGCTGCAGCAGAAGGTGAAGGAGCAAGGGGAGCTTGTCCGGAAGCTGAAAGCTGCAAAGGGGAACCAAGCTCAGGTACAGCCCGCCCCTTTCAATAATAAAAAATTCGTACACATATGGTTGCACTTGGATACTTTGTTTTTGAATGTGCTCATTCCCGGTGAATTAAGGACGCTTACACGTGCCTTTCACCGGGTTACGTCAAGTTGCTGGAATTCATTAATTCTCATTGTTTCGTATAATTTGAATTTGAATTTGTTTCGATAGTATAATTTTTACCACCTGTTTGTATTGTTCGTATTGATGGCGCGTTTGCAATTGCTTTATGTATGGTTGTATTATTGAGTTCGCTTACTCCACTTAAATACTCCAATGACTGTTCGAAAATAATGCAAACTTTACATATGTAAAAACGAGATTTTGTATCGTAGGGTAAAGCGAACTTGCAGAATGTAAACTTAGCGTTACATGAGATAAATGACGTTCTCGCGGATATAAGTTACATATGTGATTGGACACCAACATCAAAGGATACACAGCTGTTTGATCTTTGTGTCAGATTTAATGTTCAATTAGAGAAGTGGCCACATTTGAACAGATGGTTTAAAAATATTGAAAGCTTCACTGAAGCAGAAAGAGCTGCCTTTCCTGCTCCAAAAAAGTGTCATATTTCATTGGCAGAGAAAGTAGAGCTATTGAGTAATTGCCATTGTCCTAATGCAGAGACTCTTGATAAAAAGGTGAGGCAGTTGGTTGCTAGCAAGCAAGCCTGCTATAAATTATAAATGGGATACGATATGAGTATTATCAAAAATGCTTTGATTTCTGAGAGATTAAAATGTTGTTATTCATCTTATTAAACTTCAGATGTAATAGTTTATAGCAGTGCCTTGCCAGCTTACTTACTGATATTATGTCTATTGTTTGGGCTAGTTTAATGAACAACACTCAGTGGGACCTTTCTCTTTGATTCTGGTTACCTAATGCAATTTGATTCCCCATGATGTTATGCGCAACACGCATCAATCTTGCTCTTGCTGCAAAAAAATACTGTCATATGACCACCATGCCCACTGTGAAGGTAGGCATGTTACTAGTGTTTGTGTGTTTCAAGTAAAAAGTTATTAGGCAATAACAATATAAATTCCTTGCTGTAGCAGACAAACATTTTATCATTCAACACACAATATATTGTAATAAGTTACTTTTGCTTAGATTGCAGATGAAGTTGCTAAGTTGTTGAGTCTGAAGGAACAACTAGGAGAAAAAAATGTTGGATCCTCTAAGCTTATTCTTAAAACTCCTAAGGGTACAAGGGATTATAGTCCAGAACAAATGTCCTTGAGGAATGGTGTCTTGGAGAAGATAATCAAAGTTTTTAAAAAGCATGGGGCCGAAACAATAGATACTCCAGTTTTTGAGTTGAAGGTATACAAAATTACAAGAGATATTATAAATGTCTTTTATGTCTGACCCATTTTATTATGATATACAGGATGTACTAACTGGGAAGTATGGAGAAGACTCTAAATTGATTTATGACCTGAAAGATCAAGGTGGTGAGATACTTGCACTGAGATATGATTTGACTGTACCATTTGCCAGGTACCTGGCAATGTCAAAAATATCGACCATTAAAAGGTACCACATTGCCAAAGTTTATAGAAGAGATAATCCAGCTACAACAAAGGGCAGATACAGAGAGTTTTATCAATGTGTAAGTATATTTATGCATAGACGAGTAAAAGATGTTTTTTATCCAAATTTTCGTATTAAAAAATGGTACTGGGTCCACAGGATTTTGATATTGCTGGACAATATGACCCTATGTTACCTGATGTTGAATGCATCTGTGTTGTATGTGAAGCACTGCAGGCCTTAGACTTAGGGCCTTACCTAGTGAAATTGAACCACAGATTACTACTAGACGGTATATTCGCGGCTTGCGGTGTACCGCAAGACAAGTTCCGTGGCGTTTGCTCGGCCGTGGATAAACTCGATAAAAGTCCATGGGAAGAAGTGAGAAAGGAAATTGTGGATGAGAAGGGTGTCGATGAGCAAGTTGCTGATAAAATCGGCGAATATGTATCGAAATCCGGTGGTGTAGAACTTATAGCAGAATTGCGAAATAATGAGGCTCTTATGAAACAACCAGCTGCGGTGAAAGGACTTGAAGCTGTCGAATTGTTATTTAAGTACTGTGATATATTCAATTTGAAAGACAAAATTACTTTTGACCTTAGTCTTGCGAGAGGTCTCGATTATTATACAGGTGTAATCTTTGAAGCCATATTGACAGGTAACTATTTGAGCACCTGTAATAAAAATATGTATGCTATAAGTAAAAAGACTATGTAAAAGTGATTTTCTTGCTTTATCTACAGGAGATGATGTTGGTGTCGGAAGTGTAGCCGGCGGTGGCCGATATGATAATCTTGTAGGGATGTTCGATAGCAAGAACAAAACAGTACCGTGTGTTGGGCTGTCATTGGGAGTTGAACGACTTTTTAGTGTCCTGGAGGCAAAGCTAGCAAAGGGTGGTATAAAGATTCGAACTACGGAAGTTGAGGTATACGTGGCAAATGCGCAAAAGAATCTACATGAAGAGAGAATGAAACTCTTAGCGCAATTGTGGTCAGCTGGAGTAAAAGCCGAGCACAGCTATAAAAAAAATGCCAAGCTATTGGCACAGCTGCAGCACTGTGAAGAACGTGCCATTCCATTGGCAATTATAATAGGTGAAGGGGAAATCGCCAATGGTGTGGTTACTCTCAGGGACGTCCCCAGCCGTACAGAAGTGAGAGTTCCACGAGAGAACCTCGTTTCAGAAATACGGAAAAGGCTACCACTACAGTAACGTTATCTGCCGAATTATTCTCACAAATTTTGATCATTGGTTTCCTTGCTAGCCGTACAAATATTCGGTATATTATCGAACTAGTATGGCTGAAAATCTTTCCTGCATTATGCACCAAATACACCATAGCCCGCCAGTTCTGAAATGCTTCAGTTGAGCAGTGTGGAAGAATTTTATCTCAATAAATATAATTTATTACTGTCAACAGCAATTTCTTTTAGTTACACATGTACACAATCCTCCGGTGACAGAACGAACCGGAAGTTTGACCATGAAATCAATCCTGTGATTTCAATCGTATGACGCAAGCATTTTTCTTGCGAAGCCATTTAACTTTCTATCGATTATTCGTAACACCGAGGTCCCGACATACAAATTGGAATGGAATAGATCATGGCACGCGTTGCTGTCCATTCCTGAATATATTCTATCGGAATACCGGAAGTGAAAGTATAGTGTATGATACCAAGGCATACCCAGTGCTATAATCATAGTACAATTATTCTGTACAGGACGGACTAACTTTGGTACAGAAGTAGCTTGACAAGAATCATTATTGCCTATTATAATCACAGCTTTCGATATCCTACACTGTTACATTGTATCTTGGCCTTAGCTTATTCGGAAATGCACTTGACTATCTTAACAAACGTAAGTCGTTACAAGATTATGATAGCGATGATCTAAAAACGCAAGTGATTATAAATATCAAGCAAAGAATAAAACTTCGCTATTGTCTTCATTTTCATGCACGTTTATTCACTCCAGATTTCCGTTTTGGTTCATCGGTCTCGTCTTTAACTGTATCAGAATCTCTCCTTTGTCGTATATTTGTCGCCGCTCTATAACGTTCAAATGGATTTTCCGCAGGCTTTTCAATTTTTACTTCCGATAATAATTCATAATGTTCTATAGAAACCCTTGGTTTACTATCACTGGATTTGTTTTTTGTGCTCGGTGCTTTAGAATCCTTCTTTGAGTCCTTCACAAACTCCGAAACACGAATATCTTTACTTTCAGGAATGGGTGCTTCCGAAGTAGTAGCCGTGCTTACTTTTACTTCGGACAAAGATTCCTCTTTGGGAGGTTTCGGCGTAGTTACATTAACGAGTTCCGACTTCATAGTTAGACCCGTGTCCTTTGGTACCACAGTATTTGTATCACTAGCAATTTTAGAAGTCACAATATCCTCCGTTGAAGTTGGAGATGGCGTTGCGCTCATTTCCAAAGGCTCGTCGTCTTGAGCAGGCCAGAAAATTTGCCCTCTCTTAGGTGAGAGCAGAGTAACACTTTTACGAACAGTATCGCCGGTAGATTTCGAAATATTTTCACTGAGCGGTTCAGGTCGAGTTTTCTTTAGCCTGGAACCTGTGTCACCTATGTCCAGTGGTTCTAACACAGGTTTCTTTCCTCGAATATGGTCATCTACCTGTACGTCACTCAAGCTAAACGCTCGCACACGTCGGCGAAGATTCATTTGTCCAATTTGACGCTGAAGCATTCCAGCTTTCCAACGAGGTAACGGTTTACTGGGTGGTACAGTTGGAGGAGGACTGGGGGATGTTGCGGACATCTCGACTCCACTTGGTATCGGTCGCAATGACGAACGACGAGAGCCGGGTATTAGCTTCATAGGAGATGAAATCCCTGGAGCAGTCTCCATCTGTATTAAAGGCTCCTTGGAAGATTCAAAGATAAACTTCGATTCTCCGTTGGGATGCCTGGTGTTGGACAAATTGGGTGATTGGGGATGCGGAGGTGTTGGGGGGCTAATAGGTGTTGCAACAGGTCTTAGCGAGAATCTTCTCCTGGGTTTAATAAATGCAAAACTTCCTCTTCTTCCGGACGGAGTCGAGGTTCCGGATTGTTGCTTCTCCAAGACATTGAGAGATAGCCTTCTATCCGCCGCAGTAGTTATAGTCTGACTACCGTGTGTTCCGGCACCATTCGTTCCCGGTGGCGGAGACGAGAATAATGTGAACAAACTTGGCAGTTTCGGCGGTGTTAGGCTGGCAGTGCCCATTTTTCGTCGAGGCTTGCCCACATATTTCTCGGGTACAGTTCCGACACTCGCATGCAGAACAGTAAGTGCTCTCAGAAAGTCTGCTAAACTAGTCTCCTCGAGTAAATTACTGCTTTCGTAGAAATCAGTAGCATTAGCACCAGTGTGAGTGTAGTAATGCCTCCTGCTGATGGATTCGCGCCTATCATCGAAGTATGGCATTCCATTCTGAGTAACTGTTGCATTCTGCGAATTATAATTATCCCGTCTATCAATGTCAGCCCTTTCAGGACCTTTGATACCAGCTTCGATATCTGCAGTTTTCTTATTAGTTGACTGCCTCTTCCAACGCGGAATTAGTGTCTTCGGCATCGATAAGCCAAGGGATCGGAAAACTGACATTTTCGGCCCAATTGCTTTGGAATTCGCCTGCCTTGATTTCTCTGCTTCCGCATTAATTAACTCTTGAATTTTCTTAGACGTTGGAGTTCCCGACCAAGTCCATTCAGCATTACGGTTGTTTAGATCGGTTCTCGTTTCGTACAATCTGACTTCGCTAGCTGCTCTTGATCGTGGCTTGCCAGCAGCCAGAATATGCTCATTGCCAATTTTCCATGGAATTGCAGTTGAGACACTTCTGCGTGCAGGGAAATCCTTTCGTGTATCATACCACCAATCTGTTGTTTGCTCTTCCTTGTCCTTTTCACTGCGATAATCCGTATCCTGTTGATCATTATCGTCCGAGGGTGGCATATATCCTAGAATGTTCACCAGTTTTGCAAGTAATTCGGCTGGCTGAACCATAGCGTGAGTGGCGAATGTTGCTGTTTTGTCTATTCTTTGGAGATCCGTTTCTGATACGACACGTGCGATTTGGTCGTCCTAGATTCGCAAAGGAAAATATGTTTAATGTCATTGGAATACAAATGAATGAAGTGTCTACAATCGAAGGACTTACTATCGGCACCACTTCACTGTTTGCTCGTCTTCGTGGTTGTTGCAATGGTACTTCTGGCTGGCCGAAGTAAGTCAATAGTCGAAGATCCGGGAAGCTGTTACTACGTGGTAACTTAGCTGGTGGGCCTTCGTATTCATATTCGTCGACGTAAACCCTCTAGAAATGAATTAATGAAGATTGCAGAATTGTTCATTGCATTTGTATTGTTATTCTTGAACTTTCATACCTTAACTTTTGAGAGTTGAAGTTCATTGAAGACCCTTCGCAAGAAGTTGACTTCCTTGTGTAATTCGTTCCAGATCTTACTTTGGGTGTGTTTGAGATTAACCGCGAGTCTATGCTCTAAACCCTTGATTCTTTTACTACGCATACCGCGTGCGATGAATGTCATGATCATTACGATGTATCCTAATCCGAAGGAGATCCAGGCGATCAGAAAGATCTTATACATGATGAAGAATACGCCGCTGCCTTTGGTGTTATCTTGCCCTATAAGTTTTAAAGCCCTATTAGCCGTGTTCAGTGATGGGAGTGGTTGTTTCCCGAATGACTTTCCCACTTTACAGTCAATCGAAATCCGAAGGCTTACTTCACTTACATAAAAGAGATCACGAGTGTGTTTACGCAAGCATGAACAAGAAAGGGCTTTGTAGTTAGTGATATTAATGGGCAAGGCAGAATTCGTGTGTCTCACCGGCAACGATATCTCCAAATCCAATGGTCGTAAGAGTGACGAAAGCATAATAAACCGCCTGGTCGTACGTCCAACCCTCGTAATGGGAGAAGAGGAATGCCGGGAAGAAGATGAACATCACGAATCCGGGGATCAAGTACGCGCAGATCTGCGCCGCCAATCCGACCTTCCGGGTCTCGAAGGAGGTCAGCTTCGTGGGATTATAGTTCTCGCGACTTCGCTTGTACGACTTGTACTTCCGATGGGCCTTGACGAATACATCACCGAAGAATTCGCCCAGCTGCGTTAACAAGATACCGTTCATAGGAATCCCAACCAGGCCATAGAAGATCATTAGAATCCGACTGAGCATGTTCGTCGGCGCCAAGTTTCCGTATCCTACATTCAAGGAAGTGGAATATTAACTGGTGAATCAACGAGGTGATCGAGGTGAATTCTCAAGCGCACATACCGATCGTGCTGACCACCGTGTAAGAGAAGTAGAAACTGTTGTAAAAATCCCATCGTAGACGGTCGACCTCGCCATCGGTGTAATTGTAGACAGACTTTCCGCAGTACTCGCTAACTTTTGCCAGAATTTCCTCGAAATCGGTGCTCGGAACATAGTGCTCGCGCAACAAGGCTGAAACATTAACAGGGCTGTTATGTGTCGTGGATAAATTTCCGTTGTAATCTGTCGCCAACGTCTTGGCACGATCGTCTCAACATTATCCGAAATGGAAGATTTGTAAAGTATTATCGGTCGAACACCTGGTTTATCACGCGGATATTCTCCTAATCCGGTGACGTTCTCCTAAAATTTCCCTCCTACGGATCACAGTGAGGGGCGCGACGACAATGTATATGTTGCTCCGGTACGTTTCCTTTGTAATGTCAATCGTCTGTTTACAACCACGACTTACCGATAATCCAAAGATATCGGTCATAATACTGCGATCGCTTTGCCAGGGTGATTGCACTTCAGCTTAGATTTAGCGTGTCTCGTTAAATCCCTAATGTACTCATTCACGCTATTCGCCTAGAGCGCCGGTTCTCTTTTTACTAAAGGTCGGCTACCGGCCAGAAGCTTATCTATTATCTTATCCTGCAATATTTACCAATTACGTCCTACGCTTATTGCATTAGTGGACTGCACTCGGTCATGTGCAATCTCCAGGCTACCGCTGGACACTGATCCCGGCCGACCTCAACTGTTAGTCGACCAGTTAAGCCAATTCTAGCGGTGCCCTGGATGAAAGGGAATTTGCATTGTCTCATCTAGCGACACTCACACTAACACCGAGGATACTAGGATGTCTGATTCCCGTCACATTCACCCTGTCCGCCCACTCGTTCTGCCTTTTGACTCGCTAGCAAATGGATATGCTGTGGACAATGCTTTTTAGGAGTGGCTTGGCGAGATAGTTTCGTAAGCGTCGACGTTGTTGTGACAATGACACTGTCGGCCTCAATGAGAACGTGTGTCCTCCCCGAGCCCATTTCAGGCCCGGTTACGGCTTGCCTATCCTAATTCAAATCGTTTCACGCCTCATATCATTAGAGAACATGAATGCGCACGCTTGAATTCCTAAGACCAATTTATGCGAATTTAAATTGCTCGTCAGCGTACAATTAACAAATTACGATTCCTTATGAGAAGAAAGCAGACAGTGCCTGAGGGGTTTAAGATATTTCCGATTTATTTCGTGAGACATACGGTGAACTTGATGAACGGAATGGTACCTTACCATTGATCTCGATGCGCTCTTGCTTTGCTTGCTCGATATTTTGCATCTCCAGTTGGCTCTCGATGTGGTAAAAGATGGATGCACCTAGGAGCAGATACATGAGGAAGAGCATCAGCAGGACCATCCATTGTTTCTTCGACATTCTTCAAGCGAGTGTCACGGACGAGTGAGCGGGTTTTCGACGGTTCGACTTGGAGAGTCCCAAAGAAAGGCGAGACGCTCGATCGACTCCCATTAGGAGACCGACCTGGCGTTCACCACGTTCGTAAACGCGGTACACAGCACTTGGCCGTCACGTGGACGACATCGTCGGGGAACGACGGGCCACCTGGTGCGTCCGTTGGTTTGTCACTAAAGCACTGAAAGCGGATTATCGGCAATGATGCTCGCAACGACGACGCATTATCGCACGATAACTCTATGGGACCGATTCATCGGCCTTCAGAACTCTTCTCTTCGAGTGGTGATCCCGTCAAGATACCCAATGTATACCACTAAGTATCGACTAGGCATTATCGAACATCTCATCAGGCCAGTGGCACCGGCTGTCCCCCTGTAGAGGAGCTCTCAGCTTCCACGTGCACCCTGGAAAAAGACCAACATCTCATCAAGGCATCTCTACTAAGTTCCGGGTGCACTCTACCCAGTCGATCGATCAGAGATCTCTCATGTTCCTCTTAAATCTTTCTAGGGTTTGTTTGCACCCAATTATTGTGCGAAGTAGTCTGTCTCGTCACGATAAAACGATAAATATCAATCACGATATCGTATAAAAGACAACGCTTGGCTGGCGCGTCCCTCATAGAAGCGAGGAAGTTGGCGCACAGGATGTAAGTCGGTATTGGAAACGGACTGCTCTTACCGGTTGACGGAGTTATAGTCGACAGGGCAAATTGGCAGGACAAGACAAGGGTATATCCTCGACTTACAGTGTCGTGGTATCTTTAATCGACTGAGTGAGGGACGGAAGAGCTCGAGTTCTTAAATTGTTAGCTAAGCCCCACTGGTCGCATCGGATCGCGAGGGAAGCTGCCTGTGAGGCGAGGAGTCGCCGCACCGGTAAAGCTCCGAGACAACGACTTTTGCCCAACACGGCGAAAAATGAGGAGCATTATCTCGGGCACAACGCACAAGAGAAAGAATCACGCGGCTTGGCACTCGAGACACGGCTTCGACGAGGGCGATAGCGTGCCCGATAGCCACGGCGCGAGGCTCGAGGACCTGCCGCCGCCTCCGGTGCGGCCGACTACACTTTTCGCAGTGGCCGCACGACCACAAAAACCTTCCCTTCAACGATCCTCTTTACGTAATGCGCACGATGACCACCGTAACTGCCGCTCTCAGTATATATGCTCAGCCGCTCGAAGAATCGAGCGACAAGATCGATCGAAAGTATGATTTATCGCGCGGAAAATGCGCCCGATGGAGACCCGCGGTCTGACCACATGCGGTCCGCTTCTACTTGCTGATCTAAGTCGTTAGAATAAACTAGTTACTCTCCTGCGGTAAATGGGATTTCATGTGAAAAGGAGTGATATTGAAATTATATTTATTTGGTAGTTAAAAACTGTATTCATAAATTCAGGCCTGTTGCTATCCTGGTCATGATCTTTGCTGACCCGTCGACCTGCCGCTTGATTGCACTCCGACTCGGTGGAGTAATTGTTTGATCCTTTGCTTCCGAATCACGTAGTACACTTTCAACGACTTCGTTAAGCGCTCTCGGACCGGTTTCTTTCTCTGTACAAAGACACGCGAGTGCACGTCTAGCCCTGGAATACAGAAGATTCTGCAACAAAGGGGAGCTCCCGTTTCGCTCGTGTTTTGCCAGCGCTCATCGGAGCCACGTGCTTTTCTGTTCTAGTGATCTATGGTACCTTTGGTATTATTAGTTATTATTTGCGCAAATGAGCGCGACACTTATGCATATGAGTGTACAATCCATAGATCATGCTTGACATTCCTAGATCGATAGATAGAACATTCGTCATATCGTATCGTATCTGTAGAGTGCGTAATACCGATGTTACTGTTAGTTCTTTTTCTCGGATGATTGGGATTAGGCGCGCGTCAAGTGCATTACGTTATTTCTGTGTAATTTACTGCAATACATTTGGTGTTCAAGGACAAACGGATTTCACAGAAAATTGCAGTTCATTGAAATAAATCCGTGTTAGTTATGTGATTGACGCTTTCACGCTACGTTAGCAACGAAAATCAGTGTTTTCTATGCGTATAGGAAACGGGACCCAAGATTGTATTGTTAAGAGACAGTTGACAGTGGTTTATCCAAAGATTCCTTTGATCTTAATCGATGTACAGGAGCTTATCTTCTTTGTACACAGTGCTAGGCACTACTGGAGCAGATACCAGAGGTACAGATCAGTGCACAGAAAATAACGAAGCATCAACGATAGTTCATCCCAGTTTCGCGTTCTGTCTGTTAAACTGATATCGTGATCTACACAGAGTGTAAAAGTTTTCCGAATTCCAGACACGAGTCAGACATTTGCTCACACTTTAGGGAGATGAGCTCTTGTATCGTAAAGAGAGCATGTGTACAAACACCATTCAACCGCAATGTGATCGGAATAGCTGAGTGCAAAAGGGGATTCCTGGGCCGAGAGTATTGTGGTCAGATTTAGAAACTGAGTGATGAAACCGAGTATTGTCTTCTGGGAAACTTCTCTAAATATTCATAACTCGTTTCGGCCAAAGTGACAAGAGTTGTTAGCATATATTACGTTACGGCGAACCTCTGTGTGCTGTTATACTTTTGCTACCGCGTCACACCGCACAGTCAGATAAGTTTTTCTTTCCTCAGTGACCAATAATCCTCTTTATCGCCAATACTATCAATTTATGTCCACTGATAGTTCATTAACGATTTGTAGTTTCAGCCGCGTGGATCTTCCCATCGAACGATTTGATATGACATAATGAAATCTTAAAGATACAAGACTCGTTCGAAGGAGATATAGTTCGGGGGTTCGCCGATATGGTCGGCGGATTATTGCAGTCGATCGTCCATTGATTGACTCCTTTTATTCCGAGCAGATGCAGTTTTATCTCACCTCTCATAACTGGTGCATTCCAATGCAGAGTATGATACCGATCCCCACGAAGAAACGACCGGCTCTTTCCCTCAACAATGTAGGAGCACCAACTGACTTCATGTTTGCTGCTCCTTATTATGCTCGCGAGAACATATCGCAAACTGGATATCCGTTTCACGCGATAGTATTACTTTTTAACGGATGCAGTGGAGATTTGTCGATAGGCTGGACTGAACTCTCTGATAAATTCGACAGGCGAAGACTACGGCGATTGGTCTCGATACCGCATTGAAAGAGTTTGCGATGGTGGGAGACCAGACACGGGGGCTGTTACGATGACCAGTTGGGACAGCTTCGGCGAACTTTAGGAGTAAACTTAAAGAATACACCACAACAGTGTTACAGGATATCATGTCTGCCTAGTGAGGAAGTTCATATATAGCAGGCTTACTCTGGTAACATACGAATTGAAACATTTTTTGATTTTTGCACATCGAACGTATCTTAATAAATGCCGGTCCCCAGTTCAATCCAATGATTGCAACAATTGGATATTTCTTCAAGCGCGGGAAAAGCAAGGGTAAGAGAAAGATATGCGGAGAATACACATGACGTAGATATCGGTAAGGTGTGAACTGGGGAAACTCAGTCGTTTGGAGAGACGAATCGTTGCGATTAATGTTTGTGCCCAACTACATTCTATCCGAGACCTTTACTGGTCGTGTCGCGACGCGTTAATAGACTTATTTGGTTAGTAAACACATGCTAATAACGCACGATATTCCTTTTCGTAGCAGTACCGGCGAGAGTAACCGTGTAGCGTTAATTTTACAAACTCGTTCACGTTCTGTACCAGAACCACTTGACATTATTATGTACGCTCGGTTCACAACTCTCTTACAATACAATGGGTACTGTGCCAAGGGGTGTTGTGGATAGGAATACTGATACACAGACGTACAACGGTCTTGCCCTTTATTTAAAAGAAATATATCACAAACATTTGAACGTTTTCACCCACTTCCCCCAACGCTCCTTACGGCAATTAAGTTCGCTTCGAGATACTGAGCAACGGGGATTAAATTAAAAAAAATACAATGCTCTCTTGTTGCAAAGATATCGAGAACAAACTTCTTTGCCTTGCGTGTAGTAGTAACTTGGCTACTTACGCGTTCTATACAATGAACAAGATACTGAGGGTGTTTCACACAAGCACGTATATCTATGTAAGAGCATACATTGTTCTGCGAGGACCACTTTCTAGGACTCACGTCAACGCATACGAGTGTAAAACTGAAAGCAAGTCGCTCGATAACTGAACATAACTGGTGACCACAGATAATTTTTTTGTAAGGCACTACCAAATCAATTTTGTTTGATTTATATAAATTTGCCTAAAGTGTGGTAGTGGAAGTATTTCCATTTTTTCTAGAACCGAATGCAGTACTATGAAATAATCACTGACTATCAAATTGCACGATTTTATTGTCATTTAGGTCACCAAGGCGTTAGTTCCATCCAAGTCCTATATCTTCGATTTTTACATTCAACCCTTCAAAGGAGGTATCTATATCAGGGTCATCAAAATCACCATTCAATTCTATCTTTTGTAGAGCCGCAATTTGAGAAGCGTCTCCGACAAAGAGAATCTGTGTCTCATTGTCATTCAGATCCTCAATATCTCTTGGAACCTGACTCTCTTTTCCCTCTGCATTCATTGAGTTACTACTTTCTTTACTTATACTTGTCTTTCGTCTATCTTTAATTCGAACAGGTGATAACTCAAGAGACTCATCTGGCAGAAGCTCTCCATCATCGCAATCAAGAACTGAGTGAGCAGTCCTCTTATGCATTATAAGTGTACTACTTTGTCTGTACCTTCGGAAGCACAATTTGCATTCAAATGGTCTCTGTTGTGTATGAACCTGTTGATAGATTTATATTTATTATTATTTAATTGTTACGAAAATCTGGTTTTTGTTTTCGAAAAGTGCTACTTACAAGATGATGTTTGTAAAGACTAGAATATTCAGTAAATCTTCTCCCACAATTTTCGATCGAACAAACATACGGCTTCTCTCCGGAATGAATGCGTATATGATTTTTATAATTGGTCGCACTAGCGAACGCTTTGCCGCATTTTGGGTGAGTACATTTGTAAGGCCGTTCACCTGTGTGGGTTCTTAAATGTACCTGTAGAAAACAGTGCATATGAAGTGGTGCCAGCTAAGTACACAAACTTTTATAACAGAGTATTTTCTGATATTGCTTTGTGATTATTCTGATATTACTTTTCTGATATTGCTTGTGGTAAAAGAGCGACCACACCCCTCAAAAGAACACACAAAAGGCCGTTCTCCCGTGTGTGTTCTAATGTGCTTCAACAGATCCCCCGATGTCTTAAAACTTTTATCGCAATCATCATTTGGACATTTATATGGTTTTTCACCCGTGTGAGTGCGCAAATGTGCTTTCAGACTATACCCGGTTGAAAAACTTTTCTTACACTTGGGATGACTACATCTGTATGGTCTCTGGCCAGTATGTGAACGCTCATGAACCTAGGATATAGAAGAACATAAAAATATAGAAATTACAAGCAAATGTATGACAAACATGTATTATAACATATGTTTTAATTACCTTTAAATGATGAAGAGTGCTATACACTTTTGAGCATCCTTCCCTTGGACATGGATGTCTAACTTTAGACCTTGGTACTTTACTTGTAACTGCTTTGGCATCTTTCTTTCTTAATTTGCCATCTTCAATTTCCCACTCATCATCATCCACATTTATATGACTTGTCACCATATATGCTGTACCATCAATAATTTCCAGTTGTTGATGTGTATTGTCTTGATTGTCTGTTACAGCATTTTCTGTTGATATTAATGGTCCATGGTTTAACTCTAATTGTAATGATTTCCCAGTAGTAAAATCTGATGCATCTCTCAATAATATAGTTTCTTCATTCCCTAGCTCTACTGTTCCTGTATTTTTTGATTCTGATTCTGTAACTGCATATTGTCAAACACCCAAGCGATCAATATTTTTATATAACACTAACCATCATCTGCAAAATGATTAGCGACAAAAGCTTGTGTCCCATCAGGTAGTGTCACTGCTGTCAATGTTGTTCCAAGTAACTGTTCATCTAATACAAGCTCTTCAACTCTAGGATCATTGGAACTTCCATCGTTAATGAGAACAGAGAGACACTCTAAAATATCAGAACGATTGTCCTAAGGAAAATAGATGAAACGTTTAACATAGACGTATAATAATTTAATCAGGGCATTCAGGATGACTTTGCAGTATACCTGTGACTCATGAGAAATTACCCCAATATCCTGAGTAGTCAGGGAATGTGAAAGCTCTGTATCTTGTATCGACATGTTTGCCTGTTGATGGGAAACTATAAACACAGTATGTTTCTCTATAAACAGGGTTCAACCCCATTGCTTAGTTGTTGCACCAAAGGAGTTTGATAGCCTGAGGAGATTGGCGAAGCGTACATAGCCCAATGTGTCTGAATAGAAGGGGTATTGCATCGGGTATTATTTCGAACTACCATGAACATTCTTTGTTCGATCCGAATCAATACCGGCTGACTAACATTCCTGTATTCCCAAACGTGAGTTGTTCGAAACGACTCGAGAAACTAGCAATAATCCGGTACAAGAAGAATCGTGAATCTGCGCTCGCCATTTTTCTCAAGTAGCTCACGGAACTATCAAGACGTTCTGCGGAGAGCGAAATCGAGAAACAGTCATTTTCGCCTAGGCGGCTTCAAAATCAAGTTGAATTTTGCAAGCTTCGTTCTATGACGTACGATTACAAATACAAATACCCTTTGCTCCCCCCTCCCCTCAACCTTTCTCCTTAAAGTCGATCTTCCCCCGTTTCGTGGAGGGTGAATTCGAGTTCAATTTCCGACGTCTCGCGCAGCCTCGCGATCGACAGTACCAAAGAATCTTGGGAAATATTACCCATAAACTCAGAGAAGGCCCGCGAAATCTCCCGGCCGCCGAACGCTCACCGGCCTGAGTGGAAGAAGCATTCGAGTAACTGCGGCTTCGGGAGTCTCAGTTAGTTCCCGACAGCATCGGGCCAACCGAAAAACCGAGAGTTTTCCTCAATGCTCTCGGATGCTCTCTGATTCCGCGACAAAACCAAAACCATGGACTTCGGAATATGATTCTGTTTGGCTTCGAAGTGGCGTGTCAGCGGCGCCCTCCTTACTTTGCGAAATGTAACTTGCTCTGCGTTCCAATATGGCCAGGCTTTGAATACTCATTGGCTCGGAACATTTTCATCGACAGCCTTTTATGATATATAACCATATGTATTTATGTGGAATGTTGTTGCTTTAGATCATCATTAAATATATCTGCGCCTGGAAAACCAAGTTGGCTTATTATACTTTACAGACAAACTGTTGAAGATCAATAGTAATTTATCATAACGTACATACGTTATTTGCGTGTATTTGTCCCGCCACTTTGCATTCTCGTCTTGTTTGACGAGAATCTATTCACTAATTTGATCAGAACAGTCAGGCATATGTATGATTCATACCATTCATACTAAGCAGGCTTTTGTAGGTCATTATGAACAATGACGAACGTTGCATACATTTTCGATAGCGAGAATACATCCGGAAATGACGTGCTCTATAGGAGGAAGTGCAATAGGTGGATTGCGGGGGAGCTGCAGCGCGCGCCGTCGGCCCTACCGGAAAAAAAATATTTTATAACATTGGAGTGTCGTAGCCCTGGCCCAGCGTCTATCTAAAGCACGCGATAAATGCGTTTATCGGAGATACGATTGTCATTATCTACCGATACGGTTGAAGATTTGATCGGCAGGCTACCTGCCAATTGGAACGATGATTAAGTCAAAGACAGGTAAAAATCGTTGGGTGATTATTGAAGCGTTTAAGGCAGCGTAGCGGGGGGCGATCTATTAGATTGGAAGATGATACCAGTGGCGTAGCATATCACTGCAATTATAGAATGGCACGTTTAGACCCAATCGCGATATGAACAAAAAGCTTGGATCAACGCCTTTACCGGCATCTCTTTCTCTCCTACTCCTGCCGTCTTTGTCACTCCCGTGTCATTGTCTGCGTCCCGTTGCATCCCTTTTTTTTATAGCATGACAGCTTTTTAAAGTGTTTCGTCTCCGCTCGAGATGTGCGATTTATTTCTAAATGGATTGGTGGACTAGGCATAGGATGCAACGAGGTCAGTTGAAAGACATTCCACTTTGGACAACAAGGCTATTTTTGGAGCCTAGAGAAGGAAGTCACTGGTTTGAGCCCTTTAGAATGTTCGGCTCAAAAACCATCTCAGGAAACAGCACTTTCTACACTGATCTTGAAACGGACGATGAAGAGAAAGAAATAAAATCTGAAGTCTGTACGGAAAGAAGGGCTGGTAGCAATGAAGATGTGTCTTCTCAAGATTCAAACTCGGCGATGGCTGACAAGGAGCTGGAATATGAGAAACATTCCTTCCGTAGGATTGCTACATTCGGTGGCTTTTCACGATTCCAACCCTTTGTTATGTCTGCTACTAGCCCAACTGAACATATCAATACAACCGAGATTCAAGAATCTTCCAATGAAACAAGTGTTGTTAAAGTATCACATGGAGTTTTGGAATATAGGAGTAGCAGGTACATTATTAAAGTGTACTGCCAATATCTGTGTACGATAAAGTAAAATATACAATGATTGTTGAATTGTATGCAGGTATTTAGCATCAGAAAGGAATTCCAGAAGATATGCAATTGATACCTATGCTGACAGTGAATCTGAAAGTGAAGAAGAGTCAGAAGAAGCAAAATCTTCGGAAACAGATTCAGCTATAGTAGCGGATCATGCTGATGACTTTGTACCAGAGCCAAAGTCTACTAGTAGTACAAATTCCCCCGATGCAAAGAAAAAGAGAGCGAGAAGAGTAGCAGAGGAGCTGCTGAATACTGAGAAGAGTTATGTGAATGTATTACGCTTGATTGATCAAATATTCCAATTTAGAGTAGACCAAGAAAACAGAGCACATCCCATGTTTCCCCCTGAAACAGTTCAACATATGTTTTCAAATATCAAGTCAATTTATAAATTTCATAATGACTTTCTACTGCCACAACTAGTGGATAGAATGAAAGACTGGGATAAAAATCCGAAAATCGGCGACATTATGAAGAATTTTGCGCCATTTTTAAAAATGTACACGGAGTATGTAAAAAATTTTGATTATGCAATGAATTTGATCAACACATTGCAAGTCAAAGTACCGAGATTTGCTGCAATAATTAATGAGATTCAAAAGCTGGACGAGTGCGCCAAACTAACTTTACCGCATCATATGCTCAGCCCAATTCAACGATTGCCGCGGTACGAGCTTCTCTTAAAAGATTATCTAAAGAATCTCATGCAGGGAAATTCGGATTATGAAGATGCCAAAAGTAAGATTTACATACTCGGTAAATTTATAAAGGTTGTTCAACTAACACGATATTGTTTTTATTTTGACAGAGGCTTTAGAATTGGTCTCCATTGCCGCGAATCATACAAACGAAGCAATGAAGAAAATCGACAAGTTCAAAAAACTGCTCGAAATACAGGAGAGTATATACGATGCAACCGATCTAGTCAGCGCAACTCGTGAGCTTATTAAAGAAGGTCGTATTGTAAAAATATCCGCGAGAAGTGGGGATCATCAAGATAGGCATCTCTTCCTGGTACATATGCTAACAAGTCAAAAATCAAGTCCTTTACGAAATATATGATTAACTAATCTTGATGTACTTCCAGTTTAGCGATTTACTATTACTATGTTCAATAAGACTGATACCAGGCCCTATATATCGCCTAAGAGCAAAATTTATGGTAGAGAACCTTCAAGTAATAGAAGGTGATAATTTAGAAACCGCCAATACTTTTTATGTAAGAGATCAAGATAAGAGTGTCGAACTATATACACATTCAGCTGAAGAGAAGGCAGCCTGGCTTGATGCACTATTTGAGACCATGCAAGAGATAATGAAGAGAAAAGCCAGTTTGAAAACCGGCGATGTAAAAACAATCGTAGTTAAAGCTGATGATGTAACTAAATGTATGGTTTGCGAAGCAATATTTTCTGTAATGAAAAGAAAACATAATTGTCGCGCTTGTGGAATAGTAAGTATTAGTACCACTCAGAAGAACAGCAGCAGGAGCATTTTTGCAAATGATATTGGATTAATTCTATCCAACTTTCATTACAGGTCGTGTGTGGTAAATGCTCAAATCAAAAGTTATTGTTTGAAGACAATAAGAACATGAGGGTTTGCCGCTTGTGTCACGCTGCGCTCACACAGCCTCTTTCCAAATCTCCTTCATCGCCGTCAGGACCAGCACCAAGTTTGCTGCAAGTGTCAGCAAGCGCATCCTCAGTATTATCCGGGTACCTCTTACTAAAGACTCAGGCTAGCAAGCCGTGGATTAGACGATGGTTTGCATTGCACGTTGATTTCGTGTTGTATACGTTCAAATCGGAAGCAGAATCTATGGCAATGACGGCGACGCCGATGCCAGGCTTCTTTATCACAGATGGCCCCAATCTGCCCGACGATGACCCATTAAATATTAAGGATCGACTGGGGGCTTTTAAGATACATCATTCACGGAAGAGCTACTATCTGCAAGCTTCGTCGCAAGAGGACAAAGAGAAGTGTGTTTTTAGTCTAATCAAATACAGCTTGATAGTTTGCTTGTGAAAAAGAAACACTAGATGATTTCGCTACATCGAAAATGCTTGGTAACATTACTTAATCCTACAAGAGTCATACATCTTTTAGATGGATGCACACTCTACGGTTAGCTACGAAGGCTGAGCTGCCTGGGTTGTCTCCAACAGAAAATGACGATAACGCACAAACAAGTCAATCGATTGTCCAGGCACGGTGAGCCTTCGCATACTTCTGTCCAAAAAACTAGCCAATTTTTTACTATCGTACTGGTATGACATACAGCGCTGTAAGATAATCGTTAATAGCTAATTATATTTAAATGACGTTAACTTATGTTTTATACATACATACATAGATATATGCGCACACATTGTTATTAGTGTATTAAGGTCGAATCAATAGCGACTGCATTTGCCAAGATGTTTGTTGTTTTGTAACGTTTTGTTATAGTATATTTATAAATATATATATATGTATATGCACGTACGCACGTAGACACCTGTTGCTTGTGCGTCCGCGGCAAAAATTGTGTCCGTGCCATGCGTGTACGTCGTACTAGCCACATTGTTGAATGACGAATCCGAGTAACACAATCATACGTGAGACTAATCGGTTCTCTCAATAAAACTACTGCGTCTCGTCGTCAAGCTTTATTGGTATAAAAATATGAAAGACTATACCCCTAATTATTGACATTTTTCTTTTCGCTTCTTGAACCGTACGTTCAAACCATCAGCTGCATTTGTAAATACTGTAACGGGGTTGTATATATTGCCTTTGTCCATTTTATAAGAAATTTCATAATTCATCACAACAGCAATAATTGCTATCTTCGTTATTAATTGGCCCATTCTTTGTCCTAAAAATGATTTAAAATATTTTTGTGTTGATGGAGATATTTCATTTGTTACTAATGAAAAAGTTATGTACGCACCAACGCATGATCTGGGTCCGACACCAAAAGCGAAAGAGTCTTGTACACCACCATTCTCTTCCTTTCGTCTAAGAGGATAAAACTTCTCTGGATTGGGGAAATTTTTCGAGTCGTGGTTTGTTCCGGTTATAGACATATACACTGACATACCTTCTTCCAGAATTAACTTAGTATCTGGAATCTGCAAAACTGTCGGTTAGAGAAAACCGCCAAGGATTATGTAAATTAATCAGCAATTCAAATACCTGGTAGTCTGTTAACGCAATTCTATCGGTCATAGGAAGTGGGGGATACAATCTTAAAGTCTCATCTACAACTCCATCTAAAAGTTGCATGCTATTGATTGCTTCCATAGTCATTTCTTTATTTTTTATAGCGTCCTCAATTTCCTTATATATCTCTTCTTGAATTTCGGGATTCCGTGCCAATTCAAACAGTGCAAACGCAATTGCAGTTGAGCTCGCTTCAAATCCAGCGATATAAAAGGCGACAGCTTGTGCCAATAGATTATCACCTTCGAATTCTACGAAAACAGTTTAATGCATCATTTTCCAATTACATTTATTCTCACGTTTACGTGATATATGACGGCGCCTAAAGTGGTATCTTGGAGTGAGGGAGCGATTATCATTACAGATAATAACATGTACAGATTGTCTGCAACATACTTACTGAATGCGGGAAGTTGTTCACCATTCTTAAGAGCAAGCAATGAATCTATTAGATCTCCGCGTTTATTCCCTACTTTTTCTCTCGTATTCATCGAATGCCAGAATACTTCCCGGAAAAACTTCGATGGACCGGTTGCAAACGGCAATACTAAACGTGCCAACTCCGGTACATAGAAAAGAATAATGAGTATCATACCTCTTTTTAACCCGGAAAGCACTCCCTGTCCTGTAATTAAAGAAGAGACATTTGAAAATATGTTACTGGTGGAGTTACATCGGAAAATAATAAATTCCATAGTAGGCTGTTTATTGTACCGGCTTCCCAAAAAGCGGTGTCGTTTTCATCGAATGAATTGGTGGTGATGCCAAATGCTAGTGACGAAATAATGTCTGTGGTATATCGTGAAGACAGATCCTTCAATTCAAAATATTTCCATCCATCCGCCTGTTCTTTTGTTTCTTCAATAAAATGTAACATTGGATTCCACCGGTCAACCATCAAGGGTATCATACTCCTGAGTTTTTGTCCAGTTAAAGCCGGCGTAATTTTACTACGGAGATATTTCCATCTCGGCTGTTTAATACCGAGGAGATTGACTAGACCAACCGAATCTTTCTCAGTGGTGGAGCCAAATCTGCGATTCGGAAAAACAGTGAAATCTTTTACCATAATCTGTTTGATTAACTGTGCGTCCCGAAGAAGCAGGATCGGCTTGTGAAAAATATAAAAGCCAATATATGGATCATCCGGATCAGCGCTGTCGTAAATCTCTTTCAACGTCTGTGCCGGCGATTTTTTCAGAAGAAATGTATCTTTAAAGTTTCCGAAAATTGGATGCGTCGGTGGAGTTTTCACACCCCTTCTGGACCAGTAGGAGTGTTTGTACTTCACATATGCGTAAAACCCGCAAATCACTATTAACAATCCTGATAGCACGTAGATTATGCTTTGTTGAATATGTGTCTCCATGATTATTCAGTCTCTTCTTTCACCTCCTCTTTAGCACAGCTTGAACAAACACTTAGGTCTTTTGAGCTCTGACTGAACTGGCGGCTAGTTTTATCTTTCACGGTGTACTAGCGTCTTCGTGATGTTGGATGCCGTTATATAAATGACCCCTCAAGAAATTATAGATAAGTGGAGCAAAAGTGTTTCGACTTTGTATACCGGTTTAACGTGACTAGCATTTATCATTCATCCGTATTAATCTGTGATCTATATGTATCTTCCATCTCTCTTTCCCTTGAAAGTCATCCTCTTTTTCTGAAGATTTCAAAATATTCTTTCAAAACTCGATTTATCATTTACTCATATATATGTTGCGTGGTCATGCTGCTCCTTATTGATTGCAACATATCATCTACATCAATCGTATGATGACAGACATAAAAATCCGTACTATTAGTCCGAGGGATCCCTCTACTATTAATTTGCTTATTTATCAAAAAGCATTCAGATACGCAACAAATTTTATTAGCTGAAGTAACCGGGGTGAGATATTGTTGTCTAATTTTTTCGACATTAGAAAAACTCTCTACGAAAAAATTTGACCCTGCGAATGCCCGGTACTATATGTATTTTCTTTCAGTCGCGAGCTCGAACAATGCTATTTCCAGTCCGCATATTATTATAATATAGTTTTCGGAATTTTAAAGAAATAAGCAAAGCGGAAATTTAAAATAATATGTTAGTATAGGCTTTCGCAGTAGATAGGCTGAAAAGTAAATTGAAAGGAGTACACGTGATGCACTACAGTTTCACAATGTACAAAATAGACACGCGTCACTTTTAAAAAGTAAAAGATCTAGAGCGCAATGAAATTATAATTTAACTAATAATTGGATGATAATTATTTTCAGAAATCTAGAATATTTCAAGGCACACCTACACAGATATATCACAAAGCCCCAATAATCGATCCAATAATAAAATATAATATATTACAATTTTCGTCACAGCGAGGATGCAAAATTCAAGCGCAAAACTTTGCTTACCTCTGATGAATATATTTTTATATTTTTACAAGCTTAGAAAAGATTTTTACATTTCTTCTACTAGCGTTTCAGACAATGTGTTCGTTTTTAACACTTACAAAACACTTTGCAAATTTTGGAGTATTAATGTAATTGACTCCGAATAGATGCCCGTTTGGAGCTCTGAGCAGTTGTTTGCACTGTGGTTGTACAACTAACCTGCGTTTCAACTGGACGGGACGGCAGCTCTAGAGCTCTATCTCGAGGCGAATGACGCGAGATTGTATGTGCGTTGAACGCGAGCTCTAAATCACGCGAAATCAAATGAAAGAAGCAATGTTGTGTTCAACGTGAAATATCCGGGGTTCGTTTACCATAAAGGGGCCGACCGCTCATATGACAATCTCTGTCCGAACAATGCGACTTCGTCGGAAGAAAGTCCGATGAACTAGTTATGTTGCCGTCGACCGGTTATTTCAAAGCGATTAATTGTCCATTCTATGAGTGCGGATCTTGTGATAGGCCCTATTGTCATTTCAAGCATGCAAAACGCGGTAAGTTCTCTGCTACTAACAAAAGATGTAATTCTTAGGTAACGCTGCGTGCCTCGCAATTAAAGACGCTTCCGCTTCCTTGAACTTTGTTCCTTGAGGCTAGTGAAGTAGTAATACTACTATCTAGAAATATATAGGCAGTACGTTCATCGATTCCTAGAATATTTGCTTGATTCCGAAATTGTTAAATTTTCACGATATTAAAATGGGCATTTTCGATTTCGGGTTTCTACAGAAGATGGAAACACGGGAACAGCGGCTGGTACAGCGGAGGCACGTACAACGGGGCAGACTCAAGAGTCAAAGTCTTCTGACTCTGATGTTCTTCAAAGATTGGTGACGGAGGCTGTGAAGAAAGTATTGGCCAACCATGACGGCACAACGGGAGACACAATCTCTCAGGATGTTGTGTCTCAGGTGGTGGAAGGGCTTACACCATGTGTATCCACTGCATCTACGGTGCTGGAGAATAAAGTAACAAACACAATAGGAAAGCATTTAGATATGCCCGTCACTATAACCAAGCCAGTCCCTTGTGTCTATAATCCAACACCCATAGCAGAACTTAAGAAGAGACATATTCCAATAGCCACTTATATGCCGACTAGGGAAAGCAGGCCTACTGTTAAAAGAAAGTCATCCCCCGATAGACCCAAACCTTGGTTAAGTATTGTCAATGATACCAGCAATTCCCATTCTGGTGAAATTGTGTACAAACCTACTGCAATTGTAAATACAAATGAACAAGGATATGTGCCTACGTGTAAATCTGATTCCACATCTATAAACACTTATGAAGACAGCAATATAAATGATTACTTGGCTAAATGTAAAGAAGAATATCATCCAAAATCAAAGAAGAGAAGAGAAGAATATGTTCCCAAAAAAGTGAAAGCCCCTTTGACTGGACAATTGGATATTATGAATGAGATACTCACAAGTAGTGTACAATCTGCTCAAGTACTCACCAATGAAGATTCTCAAGAATCTTACATCGATATAGATGCCAAATTTTCTGATGATGAATCAATTGAAGATCCGAATAAAATACAGAAAGGTTCTGTTTTGATTTCCAATTTAGGAAAAGCGGATAAACATGTGGATGCCAACAAAACAAATGAAGCAAACAACAGTATACAGAAGCAGGAAGCTGAGTTAGATAAAAGGAAAAAAGTTCAGGAGAAAATTGATTCAACCTCTTCCAATGAAAAAATTGAAAAAAAGAAAAGCGTGGAAACTAAGGGAACTGAAGTGAAAAAAAGTACAAAAGATGATAAAAAGGAACACTGTAAACAAAGCCGAAGTCGAAGTAAGGAAAGGAAAAGTGAACGAAGCAGTAGTTCACATAAAACAAGCAGCAGACACAAACACAAGCATAAGCGTGATTCTAGTTCAGATCGAAAGCATCAAGCTACATCCCAAAGCAAGGATAGGGATAAAAATCGTGATACTCATAAAAGTAAGGAATCTTCTTCACGAAAGGAAAAGACTTCAACAACGGAAAAACGCAAGGATGACCATCACAAGTCTGACAAGCATCGTAGGCATGATTCAAAGACAAGTTCATCTAAAAGTAGTCGAAGTGACAAACGATCGTCAGAAAAATCCCATGAAAAACGGCATTCAAGTTCCAGTCACAAATCGTCTCGACATTCATCCAAAAAACCTAAAGCTGATGAAATCAATAACGAAGAACGGGATATTTCCGATGATTCGCAAAGTGGATTGGAAAATATTCAATCATTTTTAGATCTTGCTAGTGCTGAGTATGAAGAAAACGGGATCTACGAAATAGATGACGACGAAGTGTTAACCATATCTGATTCTGATCATGATGTACAAGAGGAGTGTCTTAAGATATTTCAGGTATCTCATTTAGTCGAAATGATTTGCAAAAATAAAGTTATATCTATCGTAATCGTAATATCCCTGGCTATTGAGCGAGAATGGTATCAATACTTTTGTTCTTGTCATTTTTTAAAAGGAATATCAGATTAGCGAGCAACCAAAGCCAGTATCGATAAAAGAATCAGCGAAACGGGAAGATGATACAAATGAGGAAGTTGGTAAGAAGAGAGTTGCACATCCTTCAGCAGCTACGCATGTTAGTCGCCAAATTGGTCCCGCTCAACATGGTAAAAAACTTGCAACCCCGCAAGAAAAAATGTATGAACGGTGGCGTCTGATGAAGGAGGCAGCAGCCACAAAAGCACCTACTGAGACAAAGGCTCTTCAAAGTACAGATAAAACGTCTGTAACATCAAGTCGTTCGGCTAATACTAAAAGCGCTGAAAATCGATCTGAATCCGTCAGTTCACGAAATACAGAAGTTCCGCAAATAAATGGGAATGGTAATCTATACTTATCACGATGAATATATTACTTATTATGTATCTTAAATAACATTATTGACTGCCTAAACAGGTCGCATACGAATCGCACATGTGCCCTACGCAAGGTCATTGGCAATGCAGAAGAAAAAAGTAAAAGAAACCGTAGGAAAGCAGGCTGAGAATAAAACCGTAGATAATAGAACTGCTGCTCAAACTACTAAAAGTGGAGTTCGCGTTGCTCATATTCCGCAAGTTGTAAGTATAAGTTTCAAGATTTGAATATTGCAACGACTAATTATAGCGTAAAAATGAATTTTTCATTTGTTTTCGAATTAACAGGTACCACAACTTGTCCGGCCGGAACCTTTGTCTGTAGCGACGCAGAAATTTCCTCTTAACGTTCGCCAGTATTACATTAACATAATGCATGATATATGCATTCAAATTTATACGAACGGCGAGGATGCTGCCCAGCGTGCTCTTAAAGAAGAACTGGCATGCCACGAAAAATGCAAAGCACTACCGGTTTATAAAAATTCCTGTATGTTAGCAGCACATAGGTTGCGTAAAGAAGTTGACCAAAACACATTAGAAGGTCCAACTACATCAGCAAGTGGTATGGTATCGCATGAAGCTGTACTCGCTGGAAAATCAAAGGGATCATGGAGCGTTCTCAAAACGAAGAAAGCCATAACTGATTTCAAGGGTGCTGTGTTTTACAGTATGCTAAAAAAATGGATCATGACAGAACAACAACTTAAGGATAATGGATTTCCACGGCCCCATCCTGAAGGTCTCAAGGTAGGTTTCAAGGCGGCTGTTTTGAAACAGATTTTTTTTCACTACTAACATTTTTTAATATTTAGGGCCGGGCAAAGGTGTACGTAATAAATACGCGGAATCAAACCGTTTTATCCAAAGTGCCTAACGAAAGAATTTGCTGCCGTTGTGGTCAAGCATATATGACAGACAAAGAAGGAAATGCTTTACGACAACAGAACTGTATATATCATTGGGGGAGGAAGTTCACGATCAGGGGTGAGGGTCGATATAGTTGTTGCCAGCAATATGGTTCAGCGGGTGGTTGTTGTGACGCGAAGACACATGTGTGGGATTATACAGATTACGAAAATCTTCGCGGATACGTCAGGACGCTACCCAGAGGTAAGTTATATTAATATATTGATTTGTCTTTTCTGCAATACTAATAATTTTGCATAAATTTGTGAATTCTATGATAGATATTACGCTCGAGGATCAGGGAGTTTATGCTCTTGATTGTGAAATGTGTTACACAACGCAGGGCCTCGAACTTACGAGAGTAACTGTAATTGATGAAGACTCTAATGTTGTGTACGAAACATTAGTTAAACCGCACAATTCAATAATTGATTATAATACACGGTACGTCTTTACAACGCGAAGGGCTTCCGATAACTAAAAATACAGAGTTACATATAATTTATTCTGGTGTATAGGTTTTCGGGAATCACTGAGGAAGATATGGAAAATGTAACGACAACATTGTTGGATGTGCAGGCTACACTTTTGACTATGTTTTCGGACAAAACCATTTTGGTTGGGCATAGTTTGGAAAGTGATTTTAAAGCACTGAAACTACTTCACGACACTGTTGTTGATACTAGCATTATGTTTCCCCATAAAAATGGATACCCACAAAAGAGGGCATTGAAAAACCTCTGTTCGGAATATCTGAGAAAGATAATTCAGAACGATGGTCAGTATTGATACGTGCGTCTTTTTCTCGTTGTTTTTGTTTCCTAACTTAATTTACTGGTGTTGGTGTTATAGTCGGTGGCCACGATAGCAAAGAAGACGCTGTATCTTGTATGGAGCTAATTTTGTGGAAAGTGAGGGAAGAAGCAAAGTTACAATGAATGGAGATCGATTATAGTGCGGCTGTATCACGAAATGACTTATACCTTTCTTTCCCGACGCACTGTTACTCTTTCTAACTGCCGTATGTATTATAGTTTTTCATGTATAAATGTGTAATATAACAGTCTTGAGATTATGTAGGATCTTTTTTGCAATTGCACTTGCCGTGATGAGTCGCAATAACGTGATTCGTATTTTTGTACTTCATCATCGTTACTCATTTCACATTTCGTATTACTCGAAATTTATGGCTGTTGTTCGAGTCTCGCAATAAATGAGTGTAAGTCGATCATTTGTTCGTATTTATATTTTTGTCCAAACACGATGATCACTTGTTCGTGACACTACGCCGCATTCGATACTCAAGAATGGAAAATTAAAGGAAATTTTGATGTTCATACAAACATGATAACTTTGTTATTTTTCTTTGTCTACTTAATGCTTCACCAGTTGGTATTTCCGAGCCAATAGTTACGAAGTTTCAGAAGTGATTCTTCGAGTGAAAGTGAGTGCGGTGTGTGGTTTAAGTGATTGGTAGAAGATAACTGAAAGTGAGAAAATGAAACACTGAGGAACGCAGGAAAGGTAATACCATAAGCATATGTTTTTCTTACAATTTTTATTGTAGAAAACTACATAACTCGTCAAAGTGTGCGCCTAATCGTTTCACAGCGACATTCCATTAAATAGACCGCTTTACCGTTCAACGATTAGGAGCCGTTTCGTGACCTGTTCTTGGCCCAAAATACGCAGCCATTTGGCGATCTTCTGTCTAAAGAACTGATTCCAGTGGGGTGAGCAGTGTTTTGACGCGAGAGAGTTAGTTATATTGTTAATCACTTGTAGAACCGTAATTGACGGTCCGAGCGTTGAAACGAGTATCCTTTGGAGTAACTTTAATGGACTCAGTCAATGCGGCGGCGAACAAAATGTTGCCCTTACGAATAAAGAATCTCCAAAGCAAAGATTTTTATACTTACGCATCAAAATTAACAAACTTTGTTAGTAAAAACATATAATGATCAAGAATGAATTTTGCTTGGTGAATTTTTAATAGTTATTAGTGGTTCGGACAGTGAGGCGTTTGCCGTGGTGGTCGTAAGTACGACGGTATTTTGTGCAGAGGCGTACAATAGACGATCAGTTCTAACGGAATGGATACTTTTCGCGGTGTCAGGCTAACAAGATAATACAGTGATAAAACGGTACGAGGGTAATGAATTTACGAGAGAGCGTGCGGTTGATATATTATTTCTTCTTCAGTACGTTCAGAAAAATATTCTCTCTTTCTAGGATATCGCCCGCGTTTCGTTGTTTCCGCCCTTTCGAGGAAAACTTGGAACCTCGTGAATTCGACGGCGATCCATCGCCGTTCATCGTTATTCTTCAACATGAGAAACATTAATTATTTTATGGCACACTTCATTTTTTTCTAGGGTATTTTTTTATGAGTATTGCAGGCAACACTGATGAGTTTCATAAAATAGATCATACGCAGTTTCCATCGCGAGGTTTTTGCTTTTTTCTTTCGGTTTTGTACATAGGGTTTAATACTTTGCTCGGCTGCTAACGTGAACGCGTAAAAAATATTCTCTATCGCGATCTTTGAATTGAATATTATTGTCAGGATGTTCGTGGCGTAGTGCGGCATCGTTATCTTCTTGCACCGATTACGATCGATCAAGTCTTAGGCACGCAAACTGTACGAACAAGAGACCCAAGTTGCCTTTATCAACTCTAGTATAAGTTGCAATTGCGGATACGACGTGATCGCGATTCTAGGTTTCAGATCCAACAGCCTAAGTTACAATTTTGCGAACCTTTCGACTAATTTTATTGCGTGCAGAAAGCCATTCTTTTGGAAAAGTTGCGCGTGGAAAGTTGCCTCGATCATGGTATTATTATACTAAGAAGAGAAGAGAATGTCGGAAATAAACTTCGAGCCTTATCCTTTCTCATTACCATAAATTTCATCATTCGATATTTCCTTCGCGGTTCTCCTGCAAGATAGTTTTCCTGACTTAGTATACTCCGACTTGTTTTCGAGTGAAATAAAAAGCGAATACTGGCTAAAGGTCATAAAAGCGAGACTTCGTGTTGGTTGGTCACTTCTTATCATTAATTTAACAAAAAATTATAATTCTATCTATGTGCCTCATTTTCATAGCTGCCAAACGGTGTAACGAAATTTTATTTAGGACAATCTGCTATTTTCGTAATCGGAGACCGGCCGACGTGCGACCGTTTCGCTTTCCAATGGTATGTTGTATTTTCGGGTGTGGCAAGCCGGTCCTTTTTTCTTGCCGAAAGTACTACCGTACGAGATTCCAGAGATTCGTTCCTAGTATTCTCGAACATACGATTGAATGCGACCTATTCTTAAACGTGTCCTTCCATCGGTTTCTATTTACGCGGTATGCTCACCCTTGGCTTAGACCAAGCAAGAGGTCTTTGGACAGAACCTCCTCTGGAATGAAATATGAAGCACCAAAATACTCATGGTATTAAAGTGCAGAGCCTAACTGATTTAATTTTCATAGGATTAATTATGACTTTAAAAAGATTGACTTATATTTCGTCTAGTCATTTGTTGCAATGGATGGTACGTCCAAGATCTGATTGCCTGGTACAAGCCGAGCCTAAAGTTACAAAGAAACTCCAAACAATGCCTGGCCATTCGCAATAAATTAGGCCTATCGGAAGACTGGCATAATCACCGCGTGATCGAAATCCTTCCGTGACTCTGGCACTGAACTCTGCTGCTCAAAGGCAAGGAAGGTTTTCCGCACATTCGAGAATCCTTTAAAGCTTCGAAAAATAGCTCGGCTGAGCAGAGGTACTCTACTAGTTATCTAACTTTCGTCATATACGAAGGCAACTATTCGAAGACACGAACGCGCGCCGCTGCGCATTGGTATGCACGCTTCTGAACAGTTTCGTAGCGTGCTTTCCTCATTCCTTTTTTTTTGTTTTACTGTACAAAGCATACGAGTGCTGCCTTAAGAAGTCTGCGTGGATTTTTCTAGTTTTCCCTACGATCGACGAAGTATACGAAATCGTCGAATCGTTGAGTAGTTGTCGATCGAGGCCCGCGCAACCAATTCCCTGAGTTCTCCAGAGGTAGGACTTGTCTTTCCTTTATCCTTCCATCACGCCAACAATGTTGGTATTGTCGAATTTAGCCGAAGTAGAAAGAGTGACCTGTTCTCACGATCAGTCAGCCGCGAAGATATAGATCTTTTTTATATCTGTGTGAAAGATGCAGTCGTTAATCGATCGTCACTCGTCGCAAAGAGAGTTTCGAGAGAGGAAAGGCCGTAGCAGTATGCGTAGAGTGAGTTCGACGGACCAGCGACTCGAACTCGTCGCCTTGGCAAGTAGTATACTTTCATGGGAGCACAGCCCTATTAGGAATGCCATATTGGAATCGGTGCGCGTCTTACTCATTAAGATCCGAGCATTCTTTTTCGCCGATTTGCTTGTCCGCGGTGTAGGAACGACATCGTTCCAATTTAAAAGGCCGAATTATTGAGGCCAAACTCTTCGGGCAGTCGTCAGGAAGTGATGACTGGATGGAGCTTGTTTTCCTAATCTCGTCGGTGCCGGACCGACGAGGACTCTAAAACCTCTCGAGGAAGGCATGCACTCACTTGGAAAGTTCATTCTCGCAATTCTCTCACGGTTTAATCGGCAAATCGGAGTTTAGATCTCCGACAAGATAAAGAAATTGGAAGGCGATTGCGAGCAAACTGATACCAAGCAGGTCGCCCATCGCGGTCAGGTACGGAATTGCCGAATTGTCGGGGTCGATCTTTCTCTTCCACATCCAGTGAATCATAATGTAGGCGATGTACAAGAGTGCCGCGACCTGCAGCATAGCGGCGCATAAATAAACGAAGACGAAGAGCGACGTCATCGAGGTATCGCCGTCTTTCATGTAATTAATCAGGTAGATGAAGATAATGTGACCCGGGATGACCATCGCCATCAATACTCTAGTCGTCCTGGCATGCATTCCTGTAAAAGAAAGTTCCATAATCATGAACTACTTTTAAGTAGAAAGTTCGACAGACTAACTGGACTCAGATTTATATCCACCTTTGCCGAAGAAATTTGCGATGGGTGTGATGAATATTACAGGATGAGCATGGCCCGGTGGTATCAGGAGTGTGCCCAATTCGGCTTGCTTATGAAGCGCAGTTGATATCCTACTTGCCTGGACAGCAACTAGATTACCACCGACTCCATTAATTACCGGCTGAAATACTGTCAGATTCTCAAATCGCGATACCATAAACTCCAAGATTAATCCACCACAACTGTAGAAAAAATAAGTTCATTCAATTATAAGTTCTGCATCATTTAAGATATCATTGTTGCTACCTAGAAGAAAGTATTACCTGCTGATAAGCATCGCCACCATAACAGGAGTCCAGCCGGAATAAAGGACATCGTTGGTGTACTTGTTCCTCTTGGCAATCCAGACCCAAAGAGGTGTTACAAGTACATAGCAAGCAATAACCAGAGGTGCCACCCAATCCTGTTTGTCTATGGACTCGTAGAGGATCGTGGAGATCCAAGAGAGCAGGGCCAATGACGTGATGTCACCCAAACTAGCAGCGATCGGAGTAGCGACATTGTCCGGGTTGATGTGACAATGCCGCGAGAAGACTATCACCCCGGCAGTGATTAAGCCAAGGACAAACGAAGCGAGAGATGCGGTGACCAGACTGCTGGCACAAAGTAGATATGCGTGGTCGAGGGAGACATTCCCGTTACGGAAGGCTCCCATTACTATCGCCACTACGGACCCAAGGAACCCAACCACTATAGCCTGACACTGAAAGAGAAACACGGAAATCAAGTTTTCCTTGGCAATTGTAATCAAGAAAAAACTTATCTAAACAATTAGTGTCTGGGAGTTGGCCTAGTCATGGAATCTCAGATGCATTATCACAGGGAGTGCATTCGCGCTCATGCAATCGCTTATCGTAAGGCGTCATCTCTTGACAACTAATTAAACACGGGCTTCATTAAATCGGACATATCGTGCAACGAGCACCCCGAAGGCCATTCAGAGTTGATGTTAAACGCGCAATAAAACAGTGTTACGCTGGCGACGATAAGACGGTGCTTGACGAGCATATCTCGATCGCCAAAATCGCCGAGGGAAAATTTGTCTATGTATACCATTTATGCTTGAAAATCATAAGAATACTATGGGAACATCTAACTACGTCTTGTTTTTCAACTGTGCTCGTGGTCATCAAGAATGATATCCTGACTGTGATACTTTATCGGCGCTGATCGCTTCCCAGCATGCAGCGCAGATCCATTATGACAGGAGGCATTCAATTATGATGCCGAGTCCGGCGCGTGTGTCCGAGAAGCGTAAAGCAAAGTGTGTCCAGCCGTGGACATGACTCACCTGAATGAGAACTAGATTGCCGACTATCATATACCACTGCTCTTTCGGCGTATCCATATGGCCCAGATTGGCTTGAGTGGAGAGACGAGAGGCGAGAGTCATCTCTAAATTACCCTTTAAGCCCAGTAACGCTGGTACCAGGATCATGAGCTCAGTAACCTTCTCGAAGACAACCCAGTGCTACGGGTAAAATTTGGTGTTAAACATCCAGTTGGTACTATGACATGATATGCCCCTGAAGAACGCTAAGAATAGAAAGAAAGATCCATACTTGGACGACATCGAGGACTAAACCAGCTCCAACCATTCCCAATCCTGCGACTAGGAAAGGTATGAAGACCTGGATAGTGATGGCTAAGTAGGATTCGAGGGGTTCGCCTTCGGTTGCCCCATAGATTTTACTCTCCGCCACAACATCAGGCAATCGACCGCCGTCACCGTTTCCTTCGTCGAAGATGGTAACTTCCAAGCAATCATCGTGCGTCGCCGTTGATATGGTCGCCGTGTTGACCGAGTTATTAAGGGTTGTCGTCACGGGGGATGAGCTGCCGTTGACGGAGACTGCATCAGGATCAGTGACTGCAATTGCATCCGTAACCGAGCCTGGAGACGCACCTGGAACTGTAGGCGAGTTTGGGGCCGTGACCGCGGCCGTGGCCGGCTTGGCATTTGATTCCGAGGTTCTACGGGGTCGAGCATCGATCTGGCCTATCCTCGTGGAATTCTGCTTCTCCGGAAGCAGGGGTTCCTTGCACTGCTCGCTATTGCCAATAAATGGAACTGTTATCGTCAGACATCAAGCTTGACATGTGTGTCATTGCCAGATTGGCGAACACCGCTCGAGCCGGTTACAAAGAGTGGTATAGTTTTATCTAGCGGACAGTTTTATCTGGAGCACATTGTCGTGCGATCTTTATGGGAACGAACTAGATTTTGATGATGCTCTAGATAAACCTTGCATACTGCAACCGCGACCTTCAATGAAATAACACTTCGGATAGGTTTAGAATGTTCCCGCTCGAACACGAGGGTGTTTTGAGAACATGTGTGTACCGACTCGAGCGTGACATTGCTTCGCCTAAAATACGTGGACGTACTTTTCGAACTTGCTTCCAGTGGTGGCCTGGTTCTGCTTGTCGGGCGGCAGTCGTACCGGATGACGGTGTACCAGGCCCTCCATCATCCTCTACTGAGGGCCTCGTGAAACTTGCTGCCACGGATATATAGCCATTCTCCTTTGAGAGTGATAACGCTCGTGTAAGTGTTCGTTCGTCGACGTTGTATTTCAGGACACAAATAAAGCGAATTACGTAATCGGCGGGGGACGCTCTATCTCCAGTTGGGTTCGCTCGGAACCACTGTAAATCACGGGGAAGATCAAAATGCGACGACGCTCTTGGTTCTGAGCTTTGAAAAGCGACAAACCCGGAGGCGTTGTCGCTCCGGAAAACTTTCCTCATCATCGAGCAAGTCCCGCGCTGATTACTAAAATGCACGGAACTTTTCCGAATCCCCGAAGACAGTCTTCGTTCTATCGATAGATCGATATCGACCTCCAAAAATTTATGATCTCTACTGGCGCGGCAGTACGATTACAATCGTTCTGGCACCGATGTTATGATGATAACTGTCGATTTTTCGGGATTTGGATTCGTCCCGGTACTATCGATGCTTTCATTATCTACCGCTTATCGGCCTGGGATTCGACCCGTTTGCGTCATGTCGACATGTTTCCGTGGAAGCGCGCTCAATCCCAAAACCCATTCACCTGATCGCATTACGTAAAGTTGAGTTAATCGCGCGGAGAAGAAAGATGCACACCACTTGCGACCTTGGAATAGAAACTTGACGTACGAACTATATTTTTTGACTGAAATCTAAACAAGACAATGGCAATGTGGCAATATTTAACCGATTAAAGACTTAACGTTTCATCAGGTGGATGTCTTCTTTATGCTTTCTTGCTAAGAAAAGTGCTTTGAAACCTTAGCAGTACCAGGAACTAAGATCCATTAATCTTACTGTAGTGAAACTCCAATCACCTTCTACGATTTCTTAGTGGTCCCCTAATACTAGCATTGTACTAGCAAACAAGTTACGTTGTCTGCACCTAGTGCAAGGTCATGCTATTTCCACCTTGCACACAGCAACTTGCGTCAGATATTGAGCGATAGCTTGAACCATATCCATTCGCGCTGAGTGGGCCATCGGACCGTTCGATATCGTTCGAATAATAGCCCAGTTCATATCATCGTATCGAGATCCTAAAGCTTTTTGAATTTCATCTACACACGCAAGCGAGTTTGAAGCGCGTGCGCTACACGCGCTCACGTTGCTGACAGTGCACGCGTCCGGGTCGACGACGCCCCCGCAATATAATACCCCTGAAGACTCGTACAATCTTTCCCACGACATTCTCAAATATAGCTCATAAACTATCACAGGTAAACTCGATGGAATTTGATTTTGATCCGAGAAACAATGGATTGTCTTTGAAGAAGGAACGATTCGTACCTGAAGCTTCGTGGGTAAGAATCCGACGCCGCGAAGGGGTTCGGGTCGAAATCTCATGGACGCATTGTCGTTCCTGTAGTTCCAGGATGTTTGAGCAGTCGATTTCGCTCGGTTCACGATTAACCCGATGGATATCGGTTTGGCTAGAAGATCTGATCAACCCACGTCACGCATCTGATTGTGCTCGGCTGGTGGCCTGGTGCAAGGCCGTTTCACGCTGCGGTTACATCGCGACTGATCCCGTGCGCGCATCACGCCGCTCTTCCGAAACTCGGCCAGAACCTTTCGCCGGGAGCATGCGGTCCAGGGAGCACGCGCGGATTTATCGATCATCCCCCGGGATTCGAGCCGACGCGGCTCGTGAACTCGTTGTCTACTATGTCTGGTGACCCTTCCCGCCGGAGAGTACAACCACAACCCGCTCCTACCTCGAACTAGCCTTCACCCTGGGCCTACAGCCCTCCTTTTTTATGAGGACTGTCTCGAACTAGTGCCACTCGTTCTTGGGATTGCCGGTCCAATACTAGGTCGTGGATAATCGAGCTATCACTATATGCACCTACGAAATTGGAGTAGGACGATACTAGCTTTTGATAATACTTTAGTGAGTATATTTTAATGGGTAGTGAAAATTATTGAGTTTATTTGAATGAGAATGTTTATTAAGATCAATGTTTCATGTATCAAGGATTCCTCAGAATCATAGTTGATTCATTGAAAATTTAAGAGAAATCTAACTAGAATTATTCTGTTATTTATTTCTTGTATTAATCCGCGTACGTAAATGATACTTTTTGCAGTAGATTGAGTCACTCGACGGGTAACTTTTTATTGTCTTGTCAGTGGCAGTCACGCTTTTTCTAAGTAGCAATCACAGTCACGTGCAGACGGAACTTGGAACGGCGGCAAGTGTGATCTACTATTAGTATGATTGATCGAAATAGGAGCGTTAATGAAAAGAAGAGAAAAGCCTTATTAGATGCTGAGAGGACAGGGAGGAAGATCATCGTCGCTTCCCACGTACCACGCGCGCTGTATTACGAACTGTATTACGAGCAACGAGCCGAGCACTGTTTGCAGTCTACGTGGTAATGAACTACTGTCGGTGAATCCGGCCTTATCACAGCAACGAGGAATGGTGTTTCCAAATTATGGTTACACCCTTGGACTAAACCATGATAACAGCGTCCCTAGTTGGCCGACCGTTGCTTACGATTAAATTAATCACCAGCAAATTCCGACTGTTGTTTAGGCAAATGCGATTGCAGGTCCTTATCACGCTTCTCCTCTACTTGAGCAGCAGCTCATCCGATTTGAAAGTAGCGATAGTGTGAGATCTTCGGCTCTCGGTCCTCCTTAAGATTACCACGGGACTGGAAGGGGAATTGGTGAGATCTCTCTTTCCACAAAGCCTCAGGAAATTGCTAGTTCTCCCGTCGATTCGAGAACAGATAGCTAGCAAATCCGATTCCAGCGTTCTTTAAAACGAATCCGATTCGTCTTGGGGGGTAAAACGACTTCTACTAGAGGACAGTGCGACGTCTTTTCTTCTTCGTCAGCCCTCTCGGCGTTTCTCATCAATGAGACGCGAGTTTCTGACGTCGGTCGGCGTCGGTCCTACCGGAGGCTGTCATTCGCGTCCGTACCTTTGCCTACTTCCTAAATTATGGGTTACGTAAGCCCTGTACGATGGCCTATGAATGCTCCTACTGTGACATTGAAACGAGAGACTCCAACGTGAACGTCCGTAACTGGAGCGCATTCCTAGTATTCAAATACATGATAATTTTCCCTCACCGGTTTAATGAAAGAGCGCGATATATTTGCACTCGCTTGAAGAGCGTGCTTTCCGATCGTGTATAAGTAATGAGGAAATAATGAACCGGTAGTAGGGCTGTTTTTTTTAATTGCAGCCCTTTTAATTGACGCAAGTAAAAGCAGACCGTTGTAGTCTGACGATTGCTCCTTAAACTCACTACTCGCTCTGTGTATTGTTATTGTGCGAGCAGCTCTTTCTTCCCGAGAATTCTTTGTATCGTGACGCAATGCGGGGCACTTCCTTTAATTATAAGTGTCAGTTCAAGCCACTGGAAAGAAACACCCGGCTTTGTAAGGGCCACGCAATGGCAACGACAATGTGAGCGAGATAGGTTCACCGCGATACAATTGACATTGCGAGCGGGCTCAGGGCCGTTCGAGCGCGCGCGCGCGTCTATGCGTCGTGTATGTTTTTCAATTAAGCAACGTTTCACGAAAGAAGTAGAAAGAGAAACTTGTGTCGGTTTCATTCTAAAAGTGAGAATTGCCCGCCGATAAACCAGCGATTTTAAATTGTTACACTTGGAAACTTTTTTGGTCAAACTTTTAAACTTTTCAGTTACAATATGATTGTTGCTAGATTTTTGGGACATGCAAATTTTCGGAGCGATATTTCTTGTTATTATCTTGCGCGTCTATTTTCGGAGATAATCGCTTTCTCGCGAGGGGACCACTGATTAATCATCACTGCCAGTTTCAGGGTGGCTTGAGTAGGGGATGCGAAAGTCTCTGGGTGGTTCGTCTATCCTGCCAGAAGTTCAATGGCACTGGCAGTCTTGCACATCACTCACAACCCTCTCAGGCAAGACTATCCATTCGGTTCGAATTGAAAATTAGAAGGATCGATTGCGAATCGTAGAAGGTATGCATCCGCTCGTGCCGCAAGTTTGGCACTTGAAACACGCCCGCTGGACGTGCGTGGCGCGCAAGTACGGCCACTTCCGTAACATATTCGCAAATTGATAAATTACTCCACGTGTTTAAGTTCGACCATGAGGAGCAATAACTTAACATACGTTTTGATAGTTCGCTGCCGCAGATTGGGGCGCGCGTGCGCCAAAGTTAGCCGCGCTTTTCCATGAAAATGGGAATCCCGGATAAGAACGCTCGCTGGAAGGTAAGTTGATGTATACTTACACTTGATTGTTCTGATCGAGCAAACTTATCGTTAGGTATGAAGCGTGCTCCGGTACAAGAGAGACTGGCGGGACGAAGACTGATGTTATACACAGGGCAAAGAACTGATCCTGGGGGCGAAGAGATCTAAGAGCATTCGAGCGTGCGAGGGTTCCAGTCGAAAAGATCCCACGTGTTTCCGACGAAGGCAAGGGTGATCGGTCGGCTCGCACGAGTCCGCTGTGGAAATCTTCCTGTAGGACACATTTCCGTGCGCGGTTGCTTCAAGAGGAGCTGCTGGGTCGAAGAAACTCGTCTCGGCGGCAGCTGCGCGGGATCGCGACTAGAGCGAGATATAGGCGTGCGAACGCGAGCGGGCAGCCTCGCCTCGAGAGTGCTCCCTCTCCTCCACGTTGGATAGAGCAAATTTTGCCTGGCGTTAGTAGCGTTTACCGGAAGGTCCGCGCGGCCGCTCGGCGGCCCAAGAAACGAGTCCACTTAAGAAGCGGCAATCATCATCATAAGACCGAAAGAGAGAAAGAGAGAAAGAGAGAAAGAGAGAGGGAGAGTCGATGATCGCCGGGAGATCACAGAGTTGGTTCGACCGGACCTCCGCCAGGATCGTAGCAGGATTCGTTTTTCTGGTTTTATCGCGTTGGGATAGATAAGATCTAAAAAGGTTCCGGCGGGAACGACGCGATAGTCGGCACTGACAGATCCAACTATTTCATTCACGAAGCCGAGTCGTATGCTTGACCATACGGCAAAGCCGCGGCATACACGGACGCGCGTCTCCCTCTCTCTCCGCTTGTCTTTCCCTGCCTGTCTCTCGGGAGTAAAGAGGCGTCGATGTATGCGTGTCGGCGCATGAATCGCGGCGTGTCATGAACGCGAGCGGACGCCAGATAGCGGCGCGTCGATTACCAGAGCGCGGTCTCTCGCACATACACAGAGAAAGAAGCAAACGCGCGACTATGTACAGAGGAGACGGGGGTGGAACTCGTAGGAACGGCCGAAAGATCGACCTAAACTCGTTCTAATGTAAGACACACCGTGACCTACGCGATCTATCTAGCCTACCGAGCTGACCTCTGACCCTCCCCCTGTCACCACTGCCTAACTTCCCGCTCTAAATTTTACGGGATACGTGGCTCCTTTACCGGCCCGATTCTTCTTTCCTGCCTCGTTTAACGAACGACCTCCGTTTCGGAGGTCGGAGGTTCGCTTGACATATCCGCGCTCACCGGATCATCCTATACTTTGTTGAATAAGTGGCCAGGGAAAAGAATGAGCGTGCACCTTACTTGGGGAGAGTTCGAGAGATAATACACTCGGCTTGCACTGGTGTTGTGCTGCTTTGGCCGATCCTTCCTTCTCGCGACGGCTCCGGAGACGCTGGCATTTGAATAGAGACCTGGCCAGTATTGTCCGGCAGACGGGCAAGGGGACGGCCCTCTTAAACGACGATCTGAATTCGCCACTGGTTATAATGCACGCGTGGACATGCATGTGAGTGAGCGTGATACTGCACCCTGATACTGCTCGAGTTAAACGTATGCACTTGGAGCAATTACGAGTTTTCCGACGCACTGGGAATCCGGAGTCTGATTCATCGAGGGAGTGATTCTCGAGTACACTTGATATCCCTCGACGAGAGTTGTCTTCAATGGTAAGACAAGAGAGATATAATTCGAACTTGATCGCACCCTGCGTGACACGCGTTTGAGTAATCGTTTGTAATTGATTGTTGATTCGCTCTGGCTTTTCCTTGATACAAGTGTTTTGCGACATGGCAAGTGCACGGAAGCGTAAAAACGGAGCGCTTTGCACGAGTTAATCGGCAAGGCTGAGATTGATTATGAATGTGAGATTTGTTAATATTTGTTGAATGATTCATGCCGAACGTGGCCGTGTGGTTGAGGTCGTGTAATTATGATTAGAATATAAGTCTTCACCTTTGGTAGAACACTGCTTATCACGTTGAGCGTGCGATAATGCTTTCGTTTCTCGCACGTATCGATCGCAACTGCATGTAATGCCAATGTCAGTGAAACTACTCGTCGAATCGTTCGGCATGCCTGCACATTTTTCACTCATTTCAGCCGAGTCATCTGTTTCGGGTATTGCATTTCACCCAGCAATTTCGCACGCCAAACAAATCGACCATACTTAATACTCGTGTAAAATGCTGGCGTACCAATGCCCCTTCTGCGATCAGTTCAATATGGTGCTGTTATGGATATGTCGTCATTCGAAATGTTTTCCCATGTGGAAACACTGGTTTCGACATGCTCATGGAATTGAAATGAACGAGGTTTCAGATTACGATTTTAAATGCAGGGGTGGAATGACTATGAATGGGTGAATGAACAGCAAGTGCTTCTCTAATCATAGGATTTATTTCGGCTAAATACTGGCTTTCTCGTTACATGCTCGAATAAAAAATATTTGAGCTCACGGTGCAAAAAGATCTCGCTTTCATCCAGCCGGCAAACGTACTGGATAATTACAGGTAGGATTACGTATTTATTTATATACAATTCTTAAGTCCCTGAAAAAAACTGTACGCGATGACTGTACAGTACATATCTAATTTTTCAAATGAGAGACCATTACCGCGCCGGAAAGTAAGTGGCTATCACTCACTTCATACGGCGCAACATTTCCTTTCATAACTCAGACAGTTTCTAGACTTCAAAGCAAGTCGCCATTCTACCAAATATCACGACATTTAGGAAATCGGGAGAATAACAAAACTTTGAATATTTGTCATTATCGATTCTCCCGCTTTCCCGCGTCTCATTATTTGGATGAATTTACCGCTCGCTGATTGGGCTGTGAGGGCGCCACTGAGTTGTCGGTTGCATCCGAGAAATCGCGCGATACTCGGATCTTTCGCGGTGGATTTGTCGGCTGTGTTTTTCGTGTGATTCTGTTTGGAAATCGCAAATCAATCGCCAACATCGGAATCTCCGTCACCAATAGCATAGAGAATGTGAAACGCGATTCCAAGAAGAGCCGTGCCGAGGAGATCGCCAGCTGCCGTGAGGTATGGAATTGCCGAGCTATCCGGGTCCATGCCGTGGGTCCACATCCAAACTACCATCAACTGAGCGATGTACAACAACAAGACGACCTAACGAGAAAAGTTGCCGGTAAGCAAACTTCGATTACACTGCTAGCCGTACCTGTGTCGACGAGCTTTTCGCTCGGCATTTGATAGAGTACCTGCATCATAGCAGCGATCAGATAGACGACAATGAATATTGGAGTGAAAGACGTATGGCCGGCTTGTAGATAGCTTATGGTGTAACCGAATATTAAGTGGCCTGGTATTACCATCATCAGTAATACCCTGGCAGTTCTCGCATGGCCTCCTAGAAGATTTCACACGTTGTCTTTCGAACTTATATGCGCAATTCATTACTTCTCAATAACCCTGAGATTACCTTTAGCGAGGAATGCGTGTAACGGGCTGACGCAAACTACCGGCTTCTCTTGCATGCCGGTTCGGCGTTCCTTGTGCAAGGAAGTCGATATTCTACTAGCTTGCACGGCAACAAGATTACCGCCAACGCCGTTAATCACTAATTGAAAAACCGCTATTCCCTTGTAACTGGATATTGTGTAGTCTAAGATTAAGCCACCCACACTGAAAGTTTAACACAATACCCGTTAGATTGGCCCCCTTTATACGACCATGAAACTCATAGGAGCATAATAAACACCTGCTAATTAACATAGCCGATATCACAGGACTCCAACCATAATCCAATACTTCACTGGTAAATGGATTTTTAGCCGCTATATAACCCCAGATTGGGGTGGCGACTATATGAAATACTATAAGTACTGGTGCTATCCAGGGTGCACTCCCTGGAACAACAGTAGAAACGAAAAGATTTAGAATCAGTTGAGGGGACATTCTTTTAATGAAGAATAGTTGAATTGCCTATTACCTATAGCTTCGTACAATAGGGATGCGACCAATGAAAGGAGTGCTAGAGTAGTTAGATCACCAAGAGATGCGGCAATTGGAGTAGCCACATTGTCTGGATTGATATTCATTTGTCTAGATAAAAGTATTACGGCAACCATTACCAGGCCTAGCACAAAACTTGCGACAGATGCGGTAGCCAGTGCACTAGCACATAGTAACAATGCATGATGAATATCAAATTGTGCTTCTGGTATCCAACCCAGAATCACAGCAGCTAAAGAGGCCAAGAGGCCCACGACTATGGCCTGACACTGAATTAAGGCCAAGTTACCCACGATCAAAGTCCATTGCTGCTTTTTTGTATCCATGTGACCCAAATTAGCTTGGGTTGACAGTCTTGACGCTAAAGTCATTTCCAAATTTCCCTTTAAACCAAGCAATGCTGGTACTAATATATACACCTCGGATACAACTTGATATACCGGCCAGTGCTGGAAAAAAGAATCAAGCTTGCATTTTTCGAAAGTGGACACAGGCGGATGAGACTATCAAGGAGTTAATAATCCCTTACAGATATTCCTCCCATTTCTTACATACCTGTACAACGTCTAATAACAAACTGGCAGCAACCATTCCAAAACCCGCGAGTAAAAATGGTATAAACAATTGGATAGAAATGGACCATACACTTTCATCGTCTGACTTTGGTTGCTCTTTCCTGGCAACTGTCTTTTTAGCATCGGAAGTCAATTCCTGATTTAGCATCGGCGATGGTATTAATCTCTGTACATCCTCCCCCTCGCTTTCATCCTCAGAACTTATATCTAACTCCTTGGTGTATTTACACCACGACTCCATATGATTGTCCGAAACCATACTTGACCCAAGAGACTCTCCGCTACCTAGTCCCACCATGTTATGTTTTGCTTTGGTCTTGATTGTTTTTCTCTGTCGAATTTTTTGAGAGTCTCGCGTTTTTGTCTCTACCTTGGCATGGCTCATTCTTGGTGATTTAGGCTTTGGAGACTATTAGCGAGAACTGTAAGCAAAGAAATCCAGGAAACTCCGGGACCGTATCGTACACTTTATAGTCATTCACGCGGGCTCACGTAGCTTTTATACCGGAGAAATTATCGGCACTCGCTTGCGTTGAACTTTGAACCAACTGCTAATTGAGTGACGATAAAATTTAAAGGGTAAACTCGCTGGGAATCGCGTAACTAATTAAGCGATTAGGAAACACTCATAGACGAGAAGTGGTTATTCGATATTTAGATAAAAAGCAATTTTTTACTCTAGAACTCATTGAAGATTAATGCCTTGAGTAGATGGAAGTCCGAAGGTTTACACTGGTCACTAATCACTATTCTCAAAACTTATGGATCGTCAAAGAAAGTGGAGAGCGAGATGTAATAATTCAAATGATGATTCACGAATGTTTTTCTCTGGGTGTTTTTGTGAGTGACAATAGAGTAAGAGAGGGTAGGGAATTAGGGAAAATCAAGTGCAATAGCCGATGGGAGTAAAAAAATAAAAATCACAATGTTAATATTGTTTTCAGAGGCATCGCTTTTATGATCCACCTTAGAGTGTTTGCTCCGAAAAGAGCAGAGTAGGTTAGCCCACGTTAGAAGGTCAATGAACAAGCAGGATAGTCAGTGTGCAGTGAATGTAATGTGAAACATGTTGCACGATACTTTCGATACGTCGAACTTATGATGCACGCCTTTGTTAATCAACTTTATTCCACTTTATCGGGGATCGAGCCAGTGCGGCTCGCATCCTCGGCCCATAACCTCAAATACACACACCTACGTATGTACTACACAGATCCACGGTGATCATACCTTGAACACGTAGACAGCACTCGGTCTCCATAATCATCGTCAACCGAGGCGAGGAAGACGGTATCTACAAAACTTGCTCTGCTTTTCCAAAATTTCACAGCCTCGCACACTTTTCCAACTATTTCTATCTGCGTGCACTTGCAAAAATACTTAAATGTATATGCAGATGCATCGATGTATGCTCTGATAGTCGCTCCTTGTGTACATTTACGAGGCAGCCGAGTGTGATCCGCTTGCTTATTTACGTATGACAAGCTCACGAATAAGCAGCGACCTGATAACGTTAACGACTGTTTAATCGAGTTCGCTGCTACAGCCACTAATCATAGCCGGCGACTTTTTCATTGCTTTTTCGAATTTCACATACAATCAATCGGACAAGAACACTCGCACGTCCTTGGCAGCGAGTGATAATGCGGACCTTCAAGCGGACGATAATACACTCGCTCTTTTAGTACGTCAGTTTTCACTTCTATAATTTATCACGCTCTACTAGTTAGCCCTTGATAAGAGCGGGCTTCATCACTGAATACCTTCCTTCTCGACACTTGGATCCAAACAAGTAGATAAAACGTACTTCCCCAATTTTACGATGATAATCACTACGATGAAAGTCGAGCGATTGTATCTGCCCGCTCGACACAAATGTGTAAGCAGTTTTGTAAGTATTTGTTGCAAGATTTGCAAGATCCATTGGAACGATAAAAAAATTGGGACGAAATTGAACAGTGAATAACGATCTTTATTTACCTTGGGCGTATCGCGTTCGCCTGTCAATCGAAGCTCGGAGGACGCGAGAGTAGAACTAATCGTAAGCCGAATTGGTTGCTCCGAAGAGAAGAAGAAGAAGAAGGCGCATTGGCAATAGTAGGAAGCTTGAAATACTTTGGTCTGAGTGGTGCGGGCATAGTGCCCGTCGTCAGGGTGCTGGTCTCTCAATAATCGGCTTCCGAGTCTTCAAAGGACCACTGCTCGCTCGCCGGAAGATCCCTTGATTTCGAATTCGCACCCCCGCCGTGAATTCCCTAGCGAAGAAATTCGATCTCTCGGAGGTGTGGCGATCGCGTGAAAACTCGCGGTAAGTCTTCTCTCACCTTCTCACAAAAGCTTGGCCGACCTTCAGCCGAGCGTACAAGTGGCCACGAGAGAATAGTGAGTGCGTGTAATACAACGTATCGCCAGGGATAAATTAGAATCCCTCGTCTTCTAACCAGATTTAACTGGGACAGTGAAACGATCAAGTGAGGATCAATGAAATTGACTCGAGTATCAATCGAGCTAAATCACGGTTTCTATCGAGCGGTACTGGTACTAGCTTGACTATGGTCTACTGTTCGTCTCTCGCTTTTGCGCCGTGCTAAATCCGGAGAGTTAATTCTCTTTGTCCCAAGTGAAATTAGCCCGAGGTGGCCATCGCGAATAGATCGAGCCGGGGTTTGCCGGGTCCACTCTCTTTCTCACTAATCACTGAGAGTCATTCACCGGATTTATCGGTGAACAGTGAACTTTCTGACCGTGATCTCTGCCTTGATTTTTCTCACACACCTCGCCAAATACTCGCACATCCACGCATATACTCTTCTCTCTATTATCGATATCAATAATACGATCAAACTTTGTGAATTTCGTTAAAAGTATCGCTTTCGCCAAGTTTCCAGAAATAATGGGTCGGAAGAAGTCACCGAGTGAGAAGTCGGAAGTTTCCCAGTCATCGAGCGACAATCTCAAGAACGTGGAGGGTAAAAGTAATGCCGAGGGTGTGACTGAAGAGAGCACAAATGCCAGTGGGCCGATTAACGTGTATTTTCGTCTGGCTTATCCCTTGGTCAATTCTGAGATGGAAGACTATGACAGCGACGAGGAAGACGCTGTCGTGCTAAATGTATCACCACGAGTGGTGTTCGCTGCTAGTCTATGTCTGGTGTGCATGGAGCCGGCTGCCAATTTGTGCGAGGGTTGCAGCATGGTAGCATACTGTTCACCGGGCCACAAGAACCAGTCTTACGCCAGACACCGGGATCTTTGCGATGCACTAATGGAGATTCGACTAATGGAGGAATATGCTTCGGAGGTGGGCGAGCTTCCAGCCGAGCACTATCGTCTCTATCGATTAAAGCTACTGGAAGCCATCGCGTTTGAGATCGGTCGTCCGCTTCAGCTTTGGGAACGAGAAATTATTCTCTATCCACGTGCATGTCGCATATGCCATCGTGCAACGTCCGATCTTACCTGCTGTGAACTCTGCGCTATGGAGTTCTTCTGCAAGGATCACGAAAACGAGCACGAAAGGTGGTGCCAAGAATTCCGCGTGTTCCGCCGTTGCTTATTCATGCAATGCCGGCACGGCCGCGTCGATGCTAAACTGCCGAGCACGCGGCATGAATCGCCCGTTCAATTGCCGAACAACTTCGATAGCCTGATGCTCGAGATTTACGGTCGCACGCCGTATTATTGCGAAATGGATTGCTACACGTATGCCACATTGTCCCACATGTCCACCATTCCGCTAACCAGTTTGTACTCTCTGCAAATAGCGCGGCCCGATTGGGCTACCCTCGACGCCCTCGCAATTCATATAATCGGCGCGGAATTTCTATTCGAGTGCATCAATCTCCAAGTCTGGGAGAAACTATTCGCTCATTTCTTACCAAATCTGAAGAAGCTTGCACTAGTGTTCGTTGGTCCTGAATTAGAGTTGCCACCGAATATTCCACGGGAGTTTCTTGCAAAGGTGCACCTTTGCTCGGCTTGTCGTTCAGCCGGTCTCTCGATCAACGTAACTTTTCACCCAAGTAGATTTTATCACGATGTGGCTCGCGAAGGGCGGCTCATGAAGCCGGATCTGGTGTGTCTCTTTAATCCCGGCCTCTATCGGGAAACGGGTTTCGCAGGGTACGACACGTGGCCCGACACGATCCGGGAGTTTTGTAAAACTGGAGCGCCGGTAGCCGTGACCTCTTACACCGAAGCAGAGATCCCGCGGGAAGTCGCTAGGATCGAGTCGATATCACCGGACGCGGAGGTGTTGCTTGAACCATGCCGCAACCCGTACGCTTCAATTAAACCCGACCGAAACTTCGTCAGTGAGGACACCGCGCCCCTGATCTATAAGAACTATTACCTCACCGTAGTAAAAGGAAAAGTGTAGCTCTCGCGGAACTAAAGGTTTTATTTGTTGAATCGTACGATTCGTTCGGTGCGAGAGCAAGGAAATAGAGAGAAAGAGGGAATGAAAGCGAGAGAGAGAGAGAGAGAGAGAGAGAGTGAGCATGTGGTGCGAGTTACGGCCAGTTGCGCCGTAAACGTAGCGATAAGAAGCTCCGTTCTGGCGGGCGCGAGCCACGGTATTATCGTTAGAGTCGATTTACGAGTAAACCCTCGATGCATGTATTCGCTAGAGTTTTCTATCTGTATTTCAGCCGCTCCTCTGATGTATTGCTTTTTACGTAAGCGACAGAAACGGGCGTGCCACACGTTTGATTTAGCGATGAATACCTACAGGAGCAATAACTGGCATCGTCTATCTGTGAATGTTCTGGCAATAATTTCTTTCTTGAACGACGCCAAGTAGAACTTTGTTCAATAAAGAGGAAGTGAGCGGAGTGTGGGTTATTATTATGCTTATATGCGCCGATAATTTCAAGAACATCCTATTCCTCGACTTAGGTAACTTTACCGTCGCCCCATCACGCAAGTCGGGCCGAACTTTGCCTACGAATTGTTACGTGCACGCACTTGTCATCGTGCCAGAATTCCGATGACATGCTGCCCGCACTCGAGCCAACAATGGCATCTACGGCCCTCGCTCATACACCCTCCTATCTTCCTACCGTAACTCTCTTTCTCCCCCGCAGTTCCCCAGTTAAGAATAGACACATCATTTGTCTCACATTTACAAGCGTACCTCGGCTGTACGTAGTACGGTAGCGGCGGGCTCGGCCAATATTTCAAAAAAGTTCTTGCCACGTCGGCTCTCAGAAGTTAGACTTCCGGGACTCAATGAGTCGCGGTACATAGGACCAGAGACCGCAGCGAGAATGAAATGCTTCGATGTTCCACAGGACCGAAAGTAGCACGGCTTCCAGGAGAACACGCATATATATATATATATATATATATATATATATATATATATATCAAACGAATCCGTAGAGTTACTATTACACAGACACATAGACACGTAAAAAGGAGATAGATACGGACACACGAGTAGAACCGTGGAAGAGACACATGTATAGTTCGAAGGGTTCGATTTAATCGATATGTAAAATACTGAAAATAGTTTTGCGTGTGGGGAGCGCCATCCGCATGGCTCTCACTCACTCGCTCGCCTCCTAACGCTTCGGAGGTGCACACGGAACAGTGGATGTCTCAATTAACAATGCGTCCAATATTAATCTCCCTCAGAGAGCGAAGAGAGTCAGTGCCAGGGACGCGAGCATAATCGGTAGAGTGTAGGTTGCTGTGCCGGCAGAGTTGGTCAGGTCGTAGTAGTATCGGTTGTAAGCATTGTCGCAATGCGATGGCCAGTCTTTGAAGCAAGCGGCATACGCTATGACGTGCGCTATGTAATTCTGCTCGAAGGTACCACGGATCAGATGAGAATAGGGACCTGGAAGTCATTCGTGGACCATTAAGTAATTAGCCGCGGCATTTGTATCTCCATTGTTAAGTGGAGCGAACAGCTAGGATATATTGGTATTAGACTGGCTAGAATGTGAGAGAAGAGTAGATCTCAGTTAACTCACCTATCGCATAGACACCAACGTCCTCTCCACCATGGGTTTCGTCTTTCAAATAGACGCCAGCCATGTGCCTGTAGTAGGGCTCATCGCGCGTCATGTCACTCGCCAAGTCTTTCCAGGTCTCATTGACATTGTTAGAGTCGTTCCGCCTGTGATAGTTGAAGCCTGGCCCATTGGCGTATGTCAGGGTCTCGTAGGTTGCCTTGTCCTTCTTGTTGGCAAAGCCGAGGATGTCACTGCCTCTAACCGGGTATCCGTTCATCGTGAACGAGTGAGAATGATCGGCGGTTACTATGATCAGGGTCTCTTCCAACTTGACATGTTGTAAAGCAGCTTGTATCGCAAGTTCAAGTTCTGTCAGTTCATTCAATGCTTGTTTCGCGTAATTCTGATGATGAGCGATGTCGATCTTGCCACTCTCCACCTGCGTGTTAAATTCACATCTCTCATTTACCTCTCATCTCCATTCCCAACGATCTTTCAACAGGCTACGCGTAGAGAAGTGATATTCACCGCGCGTGCTCCGGGCATTATGTAGTCCGCGTAATTACCCCTGACTTTGCTAAGCGAAACTAATGGTCCGTTCTCTTTGATATTCCAGTTAATCTCGTTAATATTTAATCTCGCACCAAGTTACCGCATACTCTCCCACTCTTACACACTGTGCTCTCGTGTGTTCAAGTGCAGAGTGTAACCTCGGCGCGCTCGCGTCCGGGAAACTGAAATTCTAGTAGTGTATAGCATGCGTTCCACGTGGGGATTATTGAGTTGAATGCCGCTCGCTTAAGATTCATCGTTTTGTCCGCGCGCGTATTGCTGTTATGATCTATGCACACTGACCATTAAAAGGAAGCCATTCTTGTTCTTCTTCAGCAACCTAACTGCTTGGGTCGTCATGTTTGCCAACGATGGTGTTTCAGGAGAACGAACTGCATGGTAAGGCATGTGACTTGGTGCGAAAAGTCCAAGAATCTTCGAAGTTGCGCTTATGTTCACAGACATAAGATCGTCGAATGTGGTGACTACTTCTGCCTGAGGGTTGTTGACCTTCCAGTTCTGTGCTAAATTCTTACCATCCGATCTTACACAAAGTTCAGGGTCAGCCTCGGTGGTTGGGAGTCCCATGCATTGGCTACCACCACCCATCATGACCTACAATTAAGATATTATCCTTCTTATCTATCTTATCTATCCTCAAAAGACGAATCATAAACACTCGTAATAAATTGCCGCGCACCTTGAAATGCTTTCCGGGAGCATCCTCGATGAGTTGTGCTGCAATGTCTTTGACACAGTCCTTGTACTTATCAGGCACCTCGCTGTCGCATTCCCAGTCACGATTGTTGGTATGTGCGTAAAGTGCGGCGGGAGTAGCGTGGGTGATTCTAGTGGTAGTGACGAAACCTACGTAACAACATTATTATGTGTTTATGTTTCAATGCAGGCAGTCACAAGGGTCACAGAGTTCTCCCCACATGGCCAGGAAATAATTGAGAAAGTGTGCGATGAGTGTTCTGGGAATGGGGGAGAGTCAAGGTAACAGCGGTGGATCCTTGATGATAGGGTCAATGAGCGTACGCGTGTCTTCGATTGCGAGCAAGAGAAGCAAGTACTTGAACGAGTACCCGCGTGGAATACGATAGAAGGTCGTGGAACGACCTCCATGATCAAATAGACTTTCGCCGTGCGTCGCTTTGACAAGGTCCAACCGCTGTTGACACTTAATGGGTCGGTTGAAGCGACCGTGAACGGGGAGGTATCGGCTGCGTGCTAGCATGCATATCGATTACAAGGGAAACACGAGTGAACAAGTACATGAGAGGAAGGAAATGATAGTTCACCTGCGTCCAATCCGCTCTCCAATGCCCAATCGGCGATAGTTGTAAGCTTAGCCATTTTGTTGATACCCTTTTCACAATGATCGTACTCAGCCCTAGCGTCAAGACCAAGAACCTTGTACCTGCACTTTACTCCAGAGAATATTGCTGTCGCTGTTGCCGCTGAATCCGGTACTTGCTTGTCGACATTGTAAGTCTGGCAAAGTCAAAATCAGAGGATAAATTATTACACATTGTAACACGTGTGTTCGAAGCCATACGGGAGAAGATATACGGGCCAAGGGAACACGGGTGTTTCGAAGCAAGTAGTATAGGTAGAGCGCGAGTCTTGCAAAAACAGTCTCGAGTGTTTTTGTTAATCACATGCGCAACTTGATGGAGAATTGAGCGTGACGGTATTTCAGATAGTGATTCGATACGCTTTCCCGAAAACAGCGTTGCGTGGATTAGGTAATCAGAAGGGGTTGATGCGTTTCTAAATACCTTGGCTAAGCCGGTGCTTGGGAACTTTTCGAATACAAGTTTGTATTCTTCTCCGGTGGTACCCTTGTTTTGGCCAGTAAAGATTCGTCCAGCAGTGATTGTCGAGATTCCCATACCATCGCCAATGAAGACAATGATATTCTTCGCGCGATTTTCAATGTCCCGGTGCTGCAGTATCCTCTGCAGGTTCTCTTGGCCAGACTTCAGCCAGAAGGACATGTCTAATGAGAGATTAAAATTTCGCCCCAGTGCCAAAGACAGCATTCCACCACATGGTGGCAGAGGGAGGGAAAGAAAGAGAGAAAAAAAGAAAGAGAGAGAGAGAGAGAGAGAGAGAGAGAGAGAGAGAATGACGCAGTGGATTACGAATACGCGATTGAAATAGGAACTCTTTGAAATCGGGAAACCATTTCTTGAGCGAATGGAGCACTTCGAGCGGAACTCCTTATTATCCTTGGCATACGCTTTCGACTCTTGAATCAGGTTAATTGTTTCCCCGATAATAGCCGATCGTATGCTTATAGTTTATAGCTAGAATGTTTTCGGTACGCCGATATGAAAATGCGCCAGTAATATCGAAACTATTTATCGGGATAATGACAATTGGTATCTGGATAACAAACCTTCATAATCGGAAGAGTTGGAGGGCAGGGAGTTGGATCCCTGGTATCCCAATGCGAGGCAAAGTAGTAGTAGGGTCAAGCTTTTCATGCTTGCTTCAGTTCCTGCAACAGAAGCCGAGTGGTCATTGCGCGGTTCGTCGCACAGTCATAAACGTATCGTTGCACCGTGTGTAATGAGCTCCCAACGAGCTGCCAATTAAATCCACACACTAACGGTAGAAGCGTGCGAATGGTGTGGTCTCTCTCTCTTTCGCACAAGTAGCATGTGGCACGAGTTGTAATTAACGGACGTTTGCAACAGATTATTACAGATATTCCGGGTCGAGTTGCTCTTCGATCACGTTCCGAGCGACTTGTGCCCCGATGTATATTTGGAAATAAAATTCGATGATGTAGAAGCCCTTTCGTCGGCATATGGATATCGTGTAGTGCCGCGGAAAAAAAAGCTACTCATCCGGGCTTGGCAATCAGGTGGAAGTCGGACGGATTGCTAGTTAAAACACGCCGGGCTCTCTCGGCACGCGACACGTTTTTTTAAATGGGATATACCCGGTAAGCGGAGCGATTTCGGGAGAGCGACAGGTAGAGTCGAGTAGTTGGTCGAGCGTTTACGATCGAAACCGATTGCCTACTACTCATGCATTGATGACCCATGGATCACTGGACACGCGCGTATATCCCCTCGTCCACCTCCCTTGCCTCCTATTCTTCTCCCTCCGATAGAGAACGAGTGTTTTCAATTTTATTTATCGCCGGCTTCACTGTAAGCGAGCAGTACCAGCCAGCATAAAGGGGAGCTGCGTTATTCGGGTCAATCGTCAGTGAAATCGGCATACTGGCAAACGTATCCTCGTTAGGGCCGCTTCGTCGCCACCGCCGACAGATCGCTCTCAATCGTGTCTCGCGCGTCGTCGTCTCCTGCTTCCCTCTGGACCGAAGATAACGTGCTACCTTCTACCACCGACAACCACCCCATACTACTCGCGTGCTTCTCAGGTGGATGAATACACTTGTTTCGCTTCCGAAACAGTAGCGACACGTCGTAAAGTTCAAAGGTGGACCACACATCAGAGAAGTGAATGTATGAAGGGTCGCGATCGATCAGAGGATAACTCGATTTGGCCGTAGGGGGTTGATAGGTCCCCCGATAGCTACGATATCGAATATCAGGAAGGATATCGACCTACCTATCGAACTAATCACTTAAGTACTTGTGCGAAAATCGATCAGGCTACACGATGGGTGGCCTGGCTTCTCTTTCTCTCCTTGGACAGGCACGATGAATCGGTCACGTTCGCTTATTCTATCGTTAGCAGTATATTCTCGAATTAGGGGTCATAGTAATTAGAAATACGCGACACTGGCGATAAATAAAATAGAGAGAAATTGACGGCACCCTCGATTAAGAAAGAACGAGGGGTGAGTATCGCGATCGAGGCTCTTTAGAAAGTAAGAGCCACGAAAACCGCCTGGTCTTTCGGTTCTGACCGGCGGCTATTACCGAACCGGATCGTGGTGCCGTGTTAACGCTAATACCGCGTCACCGAGGAAGTTTGTCACTTTATATAGCGTTTCAAAGGCCGCGGCAGATTGTGCTCGAGAGTTGGAGAGCGTGCAAGGGACACTGGGTACAGATTCTCTCTCACTCGAGTTGGGGGAGGGTGAGGGAGGTGGGCCGCCGCGGGTATGTCGTTGTCGCTCGAGGATGGGAGGAGGAGGGCCCGAGGGAAGGAAGGGGAACCCCTCGCGTACTGCTAATCCGGCCGTAATTGAAGAGCTCGCTACCATTATGTCTTATGTCCGCGATAGATTAATTCGAACGCGGCTTCCCAGAGCGGCTGGCAAACCGCGAGATCTTAGACGCTCATTCTGATATCGTTTAAGATAATGACTTTTTATCTAGGCTGCACGTTACGCTCGATTGGCAGCCGCTACTTGAAAACAATGATAAACGCGTGCTAGCATCGGTGCACGCGTCCCCGTCCCTCCTGTCTCAGACGCTCACCTGCTGTTGCTAACAATTATTCCACTGATATCTGCACGGACATCGCTTGTACTCAGGATGTTTCATCTTTTAATAACATCGATCTTTAAGATTGGTCGCTGTTGGTGCCGCGCAAGATAGTTCAGCTGTTAACCGAGTGTCTTGCAGCGCAACGATGAAACTCATCGCGTGAACGAAGCGTGAACGAAAGAATGACAATACTTCCTATTCTGCAATGACTGTCACTTGGCATATTTTTCTCACATTGTCGTCAACACACTGATGGGAAATTGTATATGCCGAGTGGCACGCTGTCCGAGCTATCGACGAAACTAACAATTCTTTATCAGCCGTTTTATCTACGGCCACTCGAGCTGTCGTCAACAAATTAACATTGCGTTATCGAGATCTTTGGCAGTCAAAGGTAAATGGGCCCATCGCAATCGGCGCCTGACCGGTTTTTCCTCCCAATCTGGCCATTTGTTGTCATGTTATTACAAACAATATCCACGTGATATTTTTCTACACAACATTATTTTTCGACAGACTCATCTTTGCTATTGCGATTAATAAATAATTCTAAGACACCCTGTATAACTACAGTTTTCTCCTAAACTTAAAAGATATGCGAAACAATTTGCACATTACTCGTTCTCAAGTTATTTCCACATTCTAGTAGTAAAGCATCAGGTATGTCGCAATGTTGCGAGAACAGGTGCACATGTACAGGTAGTGTAAAGTTTCAAGGAGGGTAAAAGGCGGGTCGGCGCACGGGCTCGCCAGGCGGCGATCAGTTCGCCTTAGTGCGCTAGTGGATTCTTAAGAGCGTGTTGCAGGTAATCTGGTAGGTCGCAATCAAGGCTCGCGCGTAATCCGTGAGTTATCGTGTTTGCGGAACTTAGGATGGAATAGCGCACCAGTCGACCGCTCCAATCCACGTAGCCGTTGCACCTACGAGCCCCGAGAGGTGAGGCAAAATCCTGTACATGGATTGGTTGTGGCCTGATGGACACGTGCGTATCCACGCGTGCCGCACGTGTCAGGGTTATGCGGCCGTCCGTGGTCGATGGCTTTTTCGTGGCGAGTCTTACGCGTGATCTACAGCTAGCACGTTTTTACGACGATTGTTCCATGATATCGTCGGCTGATTATCACACGGCTATCTTTCACCTCTCGCTTCCCCTTGGATTTACATCCTCGTGGTACTCTCATTGTTACAATGCTATCTAACGTCCCCCATTCCCGCCATACCGTTCCCTCATACTTTCTCGTTCTCTCTCTCTCTTGTCCCGTTTTACGTGCTACTTGATAAACACCTCTTTACTTTGGAGTACACTCATACCGTGGATCCAAAGGCCGCTAGAGACTAAGTCTATCGTGCAAATATGCAGAGCTTCTTGTATCAACGAGAGCAAACTTCGAATTCAGATTTATTGCTTCTACTTGTCTGGAACTCGTAAATGCGTAACGTATGTCCTCTTGTCATTTTCCCCCTCGCATTTTATGCATGTATGGAGAGAGTACGTGCGTGGGAGGAAGGTTTCGAGGGGAAAGGTGAGCTTCTTTTAGGGTGGCAATATATCGTAAAGAGAAAGAAAGAGAGAGAGGGAGAGAGGGTGCCTGTGTGAGAGATGCCTTGGCATCAGAGCCCTCCAATGTAAAGGTCATGGAGTGTAGGTCGTGGGTCGTAGGTCGTGGCTCAGCATCGATAGTAGGGTGGTCCGACGCCCAACGGATAATTCCACGAAATACCGACGAGAGATGGCACCGGTATATAAATTTGACTGAGAGAGAGGGTAGATACCTGCTAGGTAATGGTTTTTTTGTATAACATATTCACCGTGAATAATTATTTCTTTATCATGGCTGGTTTTTACCATGCCTGGGACAGGTAAAAGATATAAAGAGACATGGTTGATCTATGACAGTCGTTTTCTACTGACGTCGAACGGCTGCTAGGAAAAACAGCTTTTCCGATGTTCGCTTCCGTAACGCGTAGTTATTTTTAATCTCTGTCAGGGGAGATTCCAATTTCCTGCGGATTATGGCCGATTCCTCCTCTCGAGTGCAAAGGGGGGTGGGGGGTTCGGAGCTTTTTCATCAGTGGCTCGTGTATCTTCGGATTCCTTGGAAGTTCCGAGAAAGTAGCCCTCACGCGAATCTATGGCCAGGTACTCTCGGCAACTGTTGTATTTCTAAGGCGGTGATGCCCGCTCGTGCCTCTTGCTGAACTTTTTCCTTGCCCTCTCACCCCAAGGAGCCCTCTCTCTCTCTCTCTCTCTCTCTCTCTCTCTCTCTCTCTCTCTCTCTCTCTCTCTCTCTCTCTCTCTCTCTCTCTCTCTCTCAACCCTCTCAAAGCCCGGCGGGGTGGGCCAGTGCTACTTTCGCGTCGGGATAAGGAAACATAGGGGAATCGTATGAGAAGAAAGTGCAACGTAACGACGTAACATTTACGGTAGCGAGAAGTGGCCGGTAGGGTGTTCTTTGGAAGGTTGGTTGCGAGTTTTTCGTACCATAGCGGCTGGCTACGGCGTCGGCGCTCAAGAGCGTCGGTAAATTTTCCTCGGTGATGCCTTGGGCCGACGATGAGCCGTAAACAGTGGTTAGAGGTCGAAGAAGAGTCTCCTTTCGCGAGAGGAAGCGTAATGTGAATTTCATGTTTCTGACATCTTACTCGCAATTAATTAGCTCGTAACCTCGTTTCCGTCGACTTTTCGTCTCCAGTGGTTGCAAGCTCGAGCGAGTGAGACGGAACGATTGCCGGCGGGTGCTAAGAGAGCCCAGTTCTGTACCAATATTCCAGTCATCTTAGCGGCAGTATTCAAGAGCCTTTGACTCCGCTCGGGATGGTCGAAGAAACATGCAACTCCTTGCGCGTACATTCACAGCATACCTAATAGCTCATCTTAAAGAGAAGCAACCAGTATCATTAACGACAAGATCTTACGAGAATTAGTAGCATCATTTCGTCCTAGTGGACTTAATTAAAATAGTCGCATTCGTTATTATTACCTCTTTCGCTTATTGCTGCCGCAAAGCAGAGCTCATCGGCTTATTTCGCGCGTGTATGAGAATTAGCGGGATGTCCCTGCTATTAGCTTTGTGGCGGGCCATTTTTTGCTTCGCTATATGTATGGTTTAAGAGTATGATCGGGTTTTCCCGTGTTCGAATAACGGGGAATCGTGCGCGCGGTTAGTGATGCGTACCGGCTTAATGGGCTCGACGATAAAGGCTCCGGCAGTCGATGCGAAATACGATCCATCGGCTTCACGGCAATTTTTTAGCGAGCCGGCGCCCGCTAAAGTCCTCTTTCCGCTGAGGCGGGCGTGCGGAAGTACCATGGAACTGTTTGCAGTTTTATCTTGGCGTTCGAGGTTTCATTACTGGGACTACTCTCACTCGTCTCTCACGCCATGGCTTTCCTCGGCTTATGCCCGCCACTTTTTACGAGTGCTCGGGCATCGATTTCAAGTTTACCTTTTAATTCTTACGGCGCGTTATTGTGCGCAGTGTTCTTCTCCCCTTCTGCTCTCTGCTGCTTTGCCAGCCCTCCGAGTATAATGATTTCATGTTACTGTCGCTGCTTCGGGTAAATGTGGTGCTTTTTCAGTCAGTGGAAATGCAAAGTCGTGTAAATCACAAGTGTGTCGAGAGGCGGTTGGATAATTTGCGTTAAAGCTTCAGCACGCCAGTCTTTCTGAGCGAGTATTTCGTGGCTGGTAGGAGAGAAAGATGATAGATCGGCTGATAGATAGAAAGGGCGAAAGAGAGAGAATATACGATGGGTAGATAGGGCGGGAGAAGCGCCATCGGATGGGAGCCACTCTCGATTTATCTGGAGATCGCAAATTTGATAAAATCTCAATTGACAAAGCTGGCCGGCTCATCGGCTATTCGATTATGTCGAGCAATCTGATTACCGATGCCATTTAAAATTTTATGCGCCCCGTTACTGCAGTAACCCGATTGTTTCGCGATATTCGACATCAAGGAGGGCGAGCCCGTGGAAATTAGCAGCATTACTCGCTCTCTCACGATTGTCCTAATAATTGCTGGTATAAACTGGCACAAGTAAATTGCTGACATCGGGATATAACACCGGCCGCTGCCGGACGGTGGAATGGACTAAAGGGAGGGGTGTACAGGACAGGGGCGGGTAAGCGAGAGTAGCAGTGCCCCGTTGATTATGAACTCGATTCCACAGTCTCCCCTCTGCCTCCTCTCGATTGTCCGTTCATTTTTTCCGCTTTCCTCTGACTGGCGAGCGTCGCGTTCGCGCAACGCGCGCGTCGATATAATATCATTTCAATAACTGGATTATCGCTTAGAGTGCACCATTTCGATTTTACAATGCACCCCTCCTTGAATAATCGAGAGGTGCATAATTGAGCAGAAATGAATAATTGGACTGGAATTCGCATCAGCGTTCAGCCGCACTGAAGCCGGTGTTCTGATTTCGCCCGTCGAATGTCAATTGCTCCGATCACAAAGAAGAGAGCGTTCCTAGGATACGGAGTGGAGAAAAATGGCTATGCGGCAAGCGGGGTAAAAAAGGGGGATTTGCCGTGATAGCTTGGTACTAGTCGTGTGCAGTAGTGTAAAAAGTTGAACGGTAGGAACGGGGAAGGATATGGCATTGATATCGGATATACGTAAAAGGTGAAAGGGGAAAGCCATGAATCAGCACTGGCCAGAAACGCTCGATTGTAATATTAATCGAGCGTAAGAGTAAGGTCTGCATTGGCGACTAATGGCGTAATCGAGCGTCGTTCCTGAGGATAACTATATCTGGTCCAAGATATTCTCGATGCAGCTTCCATTTCCGCCGGACGGCATCGCGTCGTAGTTAATTACTCGTGGACCTCTTGGTTTGCTCGGCGCATTACTTTCCAATGCAAATATAACGCTGAGCTATTATCCGATGAAATTCTAACGGCACTGCTACGCTCACCGTTCCTGCGTTATTTCGGATTACGAATCTTGCACTTGTGGGATTCTTGTCTTTGAGTTTCAGTTGCGTATATGTTAGATCGATCGACCGCTTGGTTTCGTTACTAGCTTAAGTCCAAAAGTCAGCATGAGTCTCTGAGCTAAGTGGACACTCGATGGCTCTTTCTACGGGGCTCGGGGGTGAACTCGTAGGGGAGGGACCATGCAACTTGATTTCCCTGTGGGATAGAAGAGAGCGAGAGCGGCATTGGAAGCGCGTTGTTTTCGAGTCTCTCTGCTTGCTGAAATTCATAGGGCGGAACCAGCTGCAGCCGTGGAAACGATAACGAGGGCCTCCGAAGGATTCGCATTGAAAGCATATTTTTCGTGGCATCTCAAGAGACCGCCAACCGCAGTCCACCGCTCGATAGGGAGAAGGACCGATCTTCTTATTGGAATTCTTCAAATACCGGAATTTCGTAGTTGTCATTCGGGAGCGCGACTTCCCCCGGCGAAATAGATTACCAGACCCTGAGAAAAGAAGAGAGAAAAGTAGTAGGGGGAGAGACTACGGGTTACGAAAGCCGTTTTCTAGCCCTTGAGACCGATCATCGATCTGCTCTAACCCACTTTGCATTCTTTCAGTAGCAGCGACTAAGCCTATAACTGATTCTCCTCTCGTGAATGATCGATGTCCCCGGTAGGGAAAGGACTTTAGGGCTATCACGATTCAAGGCCGATTTGTACAATGTCTCTGCTACTAACAGTCGCTGCTATCCGAATATTACATAACTCACAAGATCTTACATTCTTTATTTAACAACGATAATAACTATCATTCTTTTACAAACCACTTATATCTCTGAATTGGTACAATAATAAACTTTATTCGATTCTTTCATACCACTCTAAGAACACGTGGTAACCAGAATGTCTGCGGTCCTATATAATAGGTGTGCGCGCTCCCACTTCACGCAGACATTCACAACATTACGCAAAGCCACCCTCATGTTGTGATACTATCCTCGTAACGATGATACTATCGCTGCACTCCATCATCCCTATGCTTCCTATGCTTGTAGCGAGCAGTTTAGCTGTCAAGTGAGATACCTCTTGCATAAGATCTACTTGTGCTCGAGGGTAATTTGGACCATAAACGAAAGAAGGGTGCAATGCGTATTCAGCTAACTGTGTAGTGAAGAGAAAGAGGATGGAAGAGAGAGACAAAGAGAGTTTGGTTTGGAAAGGGGTTGCAAAGGCTTCTAGTGAGATTTAGCGCGTCGTGCACCTGGTTGGGAGTAAACAAAGTTGACTCGCCACGGTGGCAGCCGTGTGAGGGAATCAAAGGCAAAAGGAACTGTAGGCAGCCGAGAGAGGGTTTGCATGCAAGCCTACACGTGAAAGCTTTTAACTCGTTCGGCGGTAGTTGGGGTCCCAAAGTAGAGTACATTCGATACGAAATATCGGGTCGCAGACTCGGGCGAAAGTTTAACTCGACGGTGTCGGAGGCCGGGATTTCAGTTTCTCCTGAGCTCTCGTTCCACCGTATTCTTCGTGAAAACTCAACTCTACAGGGGCAGCTAGCCGACGCGCTACATTTCTTTTCCCCTCGGGGCGTTTCGCTTTAGCGAGCCTTACAACCGCGGCCTCTTTCTCCTGAATAAAAATGAAGTTTTCCGCAATGTGGCTTCCGTTGTCTCGGCGGCGGCGACGGCAGCGGCAACGGCGGTGCTTGTTGAATGTACGATCGCCCAGCTACGGCTTCCCATTACGTCAAATTGCCACTTCTAATTTCGGAGCACTCTTTCCTCGCTTGGCGTTTCTTCTACTTTCTCCTCGCGTGGCTCGCGGGAGCCCGAGGATAAGTGGATTCAGTCTCCCAAGTGGAGGTCTTGAAACGGCACGTTATTACACGATACTCATCCGCCGCCCTACAATCGTAGCCGCTGTCCGACCATCAGCGGCTCTATTCTACTTATTGTTAGACGAGTGGCTCTCGTTTCTTGCGCGCGTTTAATGCGGTACATCCGACTATTCGACTGCCCCGCAGTTATTTAACGACATAGAAGCGAAGACAAACGTGACGACAATTCGCCGCCTCTGTCGGTCTTTTCTCTTTCTCGCTCTCTCTCTCTCTCTCTTTCGTTGTTTTTCTTTTCCCTTAAGGACTTTACTCTTCGTTCCACTATGGAAAAGCCGCAGTGATCTGCAGTCGGACCACCCGCGCGCGCGGAGGGCGCTGGCTCGTTAGGTGTGCGAAAATAAATAATTCATCCGTCTCGACGCTGGGGATAAATATTCTCGCGAGCGAGGAGTTTTGCACGAGTGCAAAACTGTGCTTGGAATGACGATAGGGCTTCTACCTCCGGTCCTGGACTTACCTGTTTTAACAAACAACTCGTTCACTTGCCACCAGCTTGGATTATCCAACGCTGCAGATACTTTATTAAATTCCTCGGGTTCTCGGAAGGTTCTTGCAAATGAGACAGGAAGGTAGAAACAAAGATAGAGAAAGACAGATATTGGTGTAACTCTTTATTTTGCCGATACGAGATTTTCGAAGATGATGTACACGTGCATACGAATATATCGGTACGTGAGGTTTCCATGACGCGTCCGGAGCTTCCAGGAGATTCCTAAGGGCTCGTCGACAACGACGACATGTCGTTACGCCGCGCGCGCTATCTGGATACGTCGATAGTCAGTACTTAAACTTTCGCCTTACTTACATCAATGACACTTAATCGCAGCTCGCCAATCGAGAGTCGCTTATCGCATACTTACAACTACTTTCGGCCGCACTTTTGCCATCGTCGCTCTTCGTATCGCTTGATCGTGACCTGTTGTATCCCATGGGAGGGGGATGCGCGCTCTCTTCGCAAACTGGACATTTTGGCACTTGGAGAAGTAATCGCGCTCAGCCTCAATGCCTTCGATTAGGTACTAGGTGAGAAACTGAGCTACGTGATCTAATTCACTCGTGCTTAATTATTCGTTGATGATCATATCAGCGGCACACACCGCACTTCCCCTAAACAACTTTCCCTATCTTTAATCATCGTTACGTGTATATGTGTATATGTGTACGAAGGGTCCAAGAGAACATCTCGAATTTTGGCACTAGTTTTAACGCACGGCACACGATCACGATCTCTCTCTCTTGCGGCGGTTAACTTCGTATCTCGACTGGTGCTCGGCTCTTCGGAGCAAGAGCCACCACGCTGGGAAGGTACTCGTGGGCGGTGGTGCTTCCATGCATGCATCTATGTAAGTGTATGTACGTACATAGAGGCACGTGAGGAGAAACGTGCCGCGGCGGCAATCAGTAAGGGCACACTAGGCACGTAACTGCACACGTTGCATACGTCGCCCGGGGGTTGAATCTGGAAGTATTCGCGAAAGGAGACACTTTTCAAAAGTAAACACCAAGGACAGTCGCACCGCTAATGCGGCTTTCAAGCAACCCTCGCTTCCTCTAAATCACTTGTTGTCTCCCGTGCGTTACATACCACCTTCCAACGATTCAAGTCTTTCCCCACCCAGCTTGTTAGACATACATTTATGATACATTCATTTTACATTCTATCATCGGGAGTGGAGCTCGCGCGCTCTCCTGCACGAATAGAAAAGTGTCTGACGCGTTCTCGCTTACCTTTTTTTCTAGCGAGACAGAGTCGTTTTTATAAACGGCTGTTTCTTGCTTTTCTGTATACCTTTACCGGCGAGGTAAACCAAGCCTTACTTTCTTGTTAGTGACTTCGAATTCGAACTGGAAACCGGTCTGCGATCTGTCTCGTCACGATGTACATTTATCGCTTGGGGGATAGAAACACGCAGTTGAGTAGAGTCGAGATTTGTCGGGTCTCTGATGCTTCCATGGGGAAGTAGGGTGAGCGATGAAGAGAGAGAGAGAGAGAGAGAGAGAGAGAGAGAGAGAGAGAGAGAGAGAGAGAGAGAGAGAGAGAGAGAGAGAGTGAGAGAGAGAGAGAGAGAGTGTTAGGGATGTTTGTACCGGTACCGTCGACGTCTCGAGTCAAAGGATCGTTCTCAAAGAATCGAGCTTCCCCATCACGCCCTTCCACCAGGGCTCGCGTTTTGAGCAAACGAATCGCGACACATCCGCAAACTCCCGCGCGTACACTCCTCCCTCGCGGGCTGCTGACGGGCGTCCCGACGCCTCTTGTCTGTCTTGGACCATTACGGAAGTCTTTGAGCTCGTTTTCCACCTGAATTCGCTACTACTCCGGAGCAATCCGCTTTGCCGTACTTTGTCAGAGTTCATTTCGCGTTCCAATCTCAGGGAAACTTGGCAGTGAAGGCGGAGGAGAAGAGGCCTTTCCTAACCAGGAGAAAAACATTTCTCTGCCAGGACGATTAGGACGGCAATCTATCAAATTAGTATCGCGCTGCTCCCTCTCTGATCCTGAGCGGAAGCCACAGCAATGCAGATGGGATAGCAGGGGAGGACTTATACGCCGGGTTTGAGCCGTTGCAGCCCATTTCGCTTTCGGGCAGACAACCTACTGGTGGGGCCACGCGGACCGTTCGATTTTACCGTGATTGCAATCGCAATTTGCGGTGCGCCCGAATAAAAAGTCAGCTATCGAAAAGTAGAGAGCGCGCCGGATGATACGGCGGTGGTGTGCCCGGTGGAGTGGGCCCGTTGTGGTCTGGGAATTCCACACGGGCGATGATCGATCTGAATAAAAGGGATTTGAAACCGCGCTACCAGTCGATCGCCGCCGCACTCTTCCGAGCCATTTTTTTTCTTTCGCTTCTTCCCTCTTTGCGATGTGTAGAGAGAATGAGAGTGAGAGAGAGAGAGAGAACTCGCCAGAAAAGAAGTAAGATTTTTGCCGCGCCCTTGTCTTCTCGAGACACGTAGAGAAATGTCTAAAGTGTAGAGAATCGCGATTTCAGTTCGTTGTTTGCTTCGCCACGGTGGCAGACCACCGTTGATATGTGATGGGCGAGAGATAGAGAGAGATAGAGAGAGATAGTGAGAGAGAGAGAGAGAAAGAGAGGATGAGAAAGAGAAGAAGAGGGAAATAGAGTGACTGGAGACATTTAATCTTTATCTAGCAGTTGCTCTTCTCGACTAGCAGTTGTAGGGGTTGCTTCTCTACTCGTTCTCGGAATTGCGTTTCTCTGGTAACCCTATCTCGACTTTGGCTCATTACTATCGGCAGAGTAGACAAGACCGAGGTAACTTCGGCCCTGATTTTCGACGAGCGTGCAAGCGAGCGAGCGAGCGAGGAGTCGCGACGACGAGGGAAACACGGCGCCGAGACGAGCGTCGAATCCAGCATCGGTATCGGATTTAGGCTGAAGTCGCCGTTGATAGGTTTGTCTAGCCAGTGTCGCGCGAGCTCTCCTAGCCCTGCACCACATCCAAGACTTCATCGGGCAAGGAAAGTTTAAGGGGGAGCACTTTGGCCCGAAACTCGTTAAGAGGATCCGAAGTTAAGGACGATACTGAGACACGTCCTGAGAGAGATGGGCCCTCCAATCCCCCCCCCTCTCTCTCTTTTGCTCTCTCTCTCACTCTCTCCCTCTCGCAAGTCTCTCCTATGAGACTCGCTCGATTCAAATAAAGATGGAGAGAGAGTTGCCATGTTATCGTCGAATTTTGATATACGTAATGGAAGCTTTGCTACTCCCGAAATTATATACATGCTAGATATCGAATTCAAGGAGAATACAAGCCGGATATCATCGCTCCCGCTGAGACGCACTCGATTGGTACTCTCGCACTTTCAAGCACGCACTTCCTCGTCCAAGTCTCGAGATAACGAGCCACTCACCCCTGAATCTTACCTATTGAGCTGATTCTTATCAGAGCTCGATAATACTTCAATAATACTCTACTAATACCTCGAGAGATCGTCAAGAGTGCGTGGAGAAAAGGGCGCGCGAATACCAAGAGCTCCCAACTTCCGTATCCACTTTCGTTCCTGTAAGCTTCCTTCGTTGTTCGGGTGCACGCAGCAGCCGCGCGACTAATTTTTTATCCCTATCGACGGCTCCGATACACCTTATCCTTAGTATCACAGTGCGCGCGGATAAACGGTCGCAATCTAAAGGACTCTCTTTGCAGAGCATACTCGGAGAATCCACCGGACTCGACGCCACTGTATTTCCGGCTTCTGGAGGTACTTCTTCTCCCTGCCAATCTCCGAGCGATCAGAGGCAAAAGAACGAAGAGTGCGACGGGAGTATGAGGGGCGAACCGAAGTCTATTAGCTCTAGGCTCAGGGACCAATGAGTCCACTCTGATCGATGCTCGATCGAGTCTCCTTTCAACTTGTATCATCGTGCGAGCGTCGAGTCCCGCGTCGGTTTCCGGATGCGAGAAGCTCCGGTGGCTCTGCTGGGAGTTTGTTCAGGCTTGTCCAGGTCACGTCGCCAATAGGACAAGGACGAGAAGGAGGACGGGCCAAAGAGTATCGCCACGAAGTTCTCTGCCTGTGCCTCGAATATCGCCAGCACTGAGCCTTTGGTTATTAACGTAAACCATTGGTACTTCTTTCTCAGCTTCGAAAACATTCGAGCCGACTTCAGCGATACACTTGATCCTCATTGGCGCGCTACGTCCTCCGCTTCTTTCGAAGAATCTTGGCTCTGCTTCTATTCTTAAACCCAAACTACTTGGGATACCTCTGCTTGCTGGAGACAGTGCTGGATACTGAATGGTCTTCTCCTGCGGTACCTGTGTGCGATAAAAGTACTTGTAACATTAATACTTCTCGTTTCTCTGCCGCTGCATAAGTCACTTTAGGTAAATGGCTGGGAGAAGCTTGGTTTGAACAACTGATACTCTCTCTCTGACTGAGAGGAGAGTCGAGCTAGCGTACGGTTTATGAAAGGTGTACTGGAATAACAGGGCTAGGTGGAATGTTACAAAGGAAATAAGGGCACATAAACGCGCGTATGTATAAATGCAAATAGAAAAGGGGGCTACATAGTGCGAAACAAAGAGTGGATCTACGTAGCTCCGAGGAAATAGCCCGAAGTTAGAGCGCACGGTTGGGGGAGATGTGCTCAGCCCGATTTCTTTGGGAAGCTTGTTAAAATATTCGGATTCCCCAGTCTTGTACAGATTTCTCTTTGCTCTACGTACTACCTACTACCTCTGACTACGTACAATGTACTTCCTAGTGATAGGCCTATTTGCTCAACCCTTTGTCACGAATACCCTAGTAGCTCTCTGTCTCCTCTACTTCGTACACCTGATTGGCTCTACTGATAAGACATTCCTCCTGTCAGGCATACGTCTTTCTACTATTCCGCTATGTGGATTAAGCATGATAATTGCAGGATTATCTCGTTTACTTTGAGCTACATATTGTTCACTTTCTCTAAGGTAAATGAGATAATCAAGGGTTTAAGGGAGAGTTTCGTCGAAGTTAATAGACAATCTTTATTAAGAAAAGTAATATAGAACTCGGTTGACTTTCTGTTAAGATTTACTTCAATGTTATTGGTCCATGATTGTCGACATTATTCTTTCAGCGCTTCTAAATGGCAGACGCTTATTCATTTTCAGGGTCTCAGCTGGATTTAGTCATCACGGACAAAGTGGAAAGTTTACTAATATCAGCGCGTGTGCTTTGGGTTTCATCAGTTTTAAGACGGTTGTGGACGTGTTCGGATTTCCAGAAAGCAGTTGGCTTACGAGCGACTCGCATCGATCTACCGGTGGCGAACTGGTGGCAATGGGGTGAGAGAAAGCTTGCTGATAACATATTATTTTCTTTCGCGCGTCGGTCGTTGATTACAGACGCCAACACAGCACAAGCTGTCTGCGACATGGTATTAGTTTGGGGGTTATGTGTATGTCGCACGTCCAATCCAGTCAGTCTCACTATTTTTGCACCTTTCGCCAAGCAATAACGGAAGTTAATTGGATCGCGATCTGTCCATACTATTGGCGCGTACCCCGTTATTCCATTAATCTGATTAGCCAGGAATAACCCGGTTGAGTGACATGGATCCGCCATTTCTGGCTATGCAATGATTTGGTACGTGAAATACCACTTATTTAGGCGCATTCGAGTACCCAGGAAAACAGGGAAACATTTAACACGCTCGTTAACGGAGACCGTCGAGTCACAGCGTACCCGCTAAGTTTGCATTTCGATTCAATTTCCTCCGGCGACTTTCAACGAGCTCTCCTGATTCTTACAGCGCACTCTCGCTTTAAAGTAAGCTTCAGGGGAAGTGAGTTGAAGGGAGAGGGAAAGACTCCAACCCTCCTTCTTTCCTGCCGTACTAATAGCTTCGCTCCAATTAGTCGGTAATCCTCGTCGTCGAAATAAAGTATTCGTGGCTAGAAAGGAGATACCTAGCTTGCGGCTCGCCAGTGCTGGCACACTTCTCACGAAGCTACCGAAGCTTTTTGCCGTGAGTAAGCTCGGAGAGTCGTCATAGCAGAGGACAACTCGCCAGTCCTTTTTCACACCGTTCTTACCAGCGATCCACTTAATGAATAATGAATTAATACCTCGGCTGGCTGTGGTCGCTGACTAAATTCAATTCAGACCACCGAAAGAACTCACGACCACTACATTCTCCGTCTCTGGCACAACAACAGAAACTTGCTAGTTGTAAAGGGAGAAATAAGAGGGGGTAGATAGATGGTGCTAGTATAGGAGTGAGAAAGAATGTGTCCGCATGCGGGCTTTCGGAAGTGACGGTATCCAGCGGTGTGCTTGTATCGCGTGCATTTTTCACGAGGGTAACCTTTGATCGGGGACCGCGAGGGCAGGCGAGATGAAATTCGATGGGAGTTCGCCTCGGGAGTCTTTGAGAGTTAAGTGTCCCAGGCGTTTCCCAAAGCAAAAGAAGGGGTTGCCAAGGGACTAAAAAAGAAAGAGACAGGCCAAATGCACTTTGCCGATTTTTTGCCGATGCTCGGTAGCATCGGGCGAGATTGCCCTCCAGCGAGAAGAGTTCGTCGCGAGTCTACAGGAAGGAAACGAGATTTCATCCATCCGCGCCGAACAGCCAACTCCATCTCGCCGTTTTCCTCGAGGGCGGCTAGATCTTTGTAGCCGGCGGAAATGATCGGTTTGCAAGGAATAAAATTTCCCTGACAAACGGGCGAAGACCTAGGAGAATCAAGCAGGTGTGTATCACTGTCCTGTAAGTTATGACATTGGATACTCTTGCCAGATTATTATCACGCCTTCCGAGTGAACAGTCAATTTCCACCGGCACAAAAGTCAATCTTACAATTTGCGAAACGGATATCGTGGGCAATTTCCCGTAATGATCTGAACCGGATAGTAAGTGGCGAAGTGGTTTGGTCTGCGGAGACTACTAATCTACTAGTGGCCGCTAGCGGCCACGTTAAAGTGGTGTACACCACCACCACCATTGGTGCTCCCGTGACCTCCGCTTGCCGTCACGTTGCGATCCTCATCTTTCGGGCTTCCCTTTTCTCCTGGGTTTGACAACGGGTAATTGCTCTGGACTAACCTCCAAGGAAGAGAGAGAGCGAGAGAGAGAGAGAGAGAGAGAGAGAGAGAGAGAGAATTATGGACCATCTTACCGGTTCGCCGTTGATACTCCAGTGAATCGTAGCTTTGGGAACGGACGGCCAGGCGGTGCAGTTCGCAGTCACGTTCTCGCCGACGGCATAGTGCGAAGAGAGCCCAGTGATTTCGGGTGCCCTCTCTGGCAGCGCTGAAAACGTAAATTCTCACCTGAGAACAGAGCACGATCGGCAGTAAAGTTTCGCGAGCCGCAGCTGCCGTTTCTTCGCGAAGCTTTCCACGTAATATAGCAATGACCCTTACAACTTCTACCTAGTCAGGTGATAAAGCTTGTTTCACATTCACGTTCTACTCACAAAACCTTCTCTCCGGTATAATACAATAATTCTTGTTTTGAAAGTGTGTGTTACAATGTGGAACAAGCTTAACCAAGTTCCCCGAAGGCTTGTCAAGATTTCCTATAGTTGTGAGTCCGACTGACGCTGACAGTCCCGATGGGGCTTTGTCATGTCATCAAGGGGGACTCGATGTCCACCCTAGGCATTGAGATGAAGCCCATATTGCATCGACCACCGCGAAGATTAAGCCTAGCTACTATTACTATCGCAGCGTAGCTATTGTCCGCGTATAGGACTGGTATCTCTAATGGTGCTAATTGGTGGATCCGATTAGGAAGGACATTCGCGTTTCGATCAGCGGAAATGTACGCGTGATTAAACATTCGCCTTGCCCATTCGAATACTACTCGGCTAGGAGATATCTCGGAGGCTTGGCCAGTAATTCTCTGCTGGTCGGTCGTCTCAGGGGACTTCTCAATTGATCGTCTAATCTAATGCTTCGGAGTGTCCGCTCGATCGGATGGCCTGCTGCGTCGACACCTTGCATCGGACAGGTACAGACAGCCGTCGATAATGTCGAGGTTTAACTCTTTTTGCGGACAAGCCTTGGTACCCGTTTCACACTAGTCTGAACGTGAGCCTTTTGCATCTGGCACGTTTAAAACGGTTCACTCTATCTTCGCGTGGCCAGAGAGGCTTCCCGAGAGGGAAACCCTTGGCGCGAGCGCGTCCGTTGTTCAAGAAAGTCTAGAATTCAAGAATGCAAGGCTATCGGATGAACGTTAAGAAACTGCTTCTGAAAATTACTATCCGGCCGTTCTTACAAATTGAATGCGGTCTGCGGTATGAGAAGGCGGAGGCGGCTCATATCTAACGAGCTAGGAAAATTACGTCGGCACTAAAGTCAGAGGCAGAGAATTTTTGGTACCCTCCGTCGAAGAGAAGCCAGTCTGTCGTGCCAGACTTTTTGTGTGCAGCTGCTCTCCTCGAGCCATGTTCTCTCATCTGTCTCCCTCGCGTCTCCTAGCGAGGGAGAACGCGGCTTTCGCGAAATGGAAACGAGATATACGCTGGAGAAGAAGCCCGATATCGTTCCTTCCGGTTTTTCCTTCCTTAAGCGATTCCCTTTGAGCAGCCCGTCATGAATATGTATGATTTCATGAATATTTACTGTACCAGACGGCCGTACGTGTACATTGAAATATCGTGGTAAAGTATACGAGCGCCGCAGCACGCGATCTACTGGCGCAGTGACAATCACGTTATCCGTACAATGCGCCGCAGAATTATGGCTCCTGATTTCGGGCTAACACTCTCCTCGCAAATCCTGCTTTTTGAATTCTCCTGCTGGCGTTATTATGGACGCTCTCCGAGTTCACCGGATGCAATTATTTCCGGAGGGAGCGCTTCCCAGCCGAGCTTAATCGAGATCCCACTGGGACACAGTTGTAACAGAGACCCTGTCGGATTGCAACTTTTCCTCCTACTTCTTCTCTGTGTCTCCTCTTTTTCAGCATGGCCGATCTCGAATCTCATGGAAAAATCGCGCGAATCTGGCTCCCGCTTATCGGTGATCTACGAGAACGACGGGTGGCGCGGATAGTGGGGGTTCTTTCACGAAAAGAGCGAAGTCCTACGGATTCGATAAAGTAAATGGTTGTCGATGAATCTCTTGATCGAAAATGCGCTATGCGACGCGGTAAATTCCTTCTGCAGGGCGTTAGGGCGCCCGAGTATTGAATGAAATAGTACCGGGCCAGCGTCGATATTGAGACATAGCAGAGCTATTTCCCTGCAGAATGAACATTGAACTTCCTCGTTCACCTCAGAAAGACGAAGAGAGTGTGAGAGAGGGAGAAGCTTGGCTCGTATGCACATAGCTTTACTGAAAAAACAAGGAATATGTGGAACGTTTGCTCGCCTAAGATCGTGGTTTCATTATCGGAAGCTGTAACCGAGAAAAAGATAGCGAGAAATTAACAGGAGATTCCACGGGATGGCGGCGCGGCGTAGTTCTAGTGCCATGTGTTTTTCCTCGAGCCGCTACCTCTCGAGTCGCCAGTGTTCTCTGGTGGACGACCGCAGTTTCCGAAAAGTTCTCGTGTACGCCAGTGAAAGGGCATAGAAAGAGAAAGAGAGAGAGCAAAGGAAGGGGAAGGAGTACGATGAGAAACAGCAGGCGTTCGAGGAAGGAGGGTGTAAATTTTGCCGAAGAGCCTGGCAAGAAAGGGGCGAGAAAGATGGAGAACCGGCTGAATACGAGCGTGGTGTACCGTGCTCCGGGTGCATCGAACGAGGAATAATTTGCGGTCTTTGGTCGAGCGCTTCCTCCTCTCTCCCTCTCTCTTTCTCTCTGTTTCTACTACGTCCTCTTTCTCTTCTTTCTCATCTTGCCGTTCTCTATTTTCCTTCTTTCCGGCTTCCCTTCTGCTTCTCGAAATTAGCGGAATCCTCGTCGAGTCTGCAAATCGAGTTAAGCTTCCGGAGCCATTTGGTTGGCTCGCGTAATTCGATTATTCGAATTGTGACCTACATACCAGGGGTATATCGCGCGGGGTGCCGCCTTTCTCCACTTCATCCCTTTCACTATACCCTGTAGGCAAGTACTCCAACTACACGTAGCCGATACACTCGATGTGTTGCAGGACGATTCACACATTTCTTTTCCAACTGACAGTAGAGTCTATTGGCTCCCATATTCATGGGACATTTCGTCCGTCCATTACCCTGTCGACGATCTGCGGAGTAACCTTCTCTGAACTGGTCTTGATTCTCATTTGGCTCACCGAGAGCACTCAAGCTTGAGCGACAGAGGCGTATATCGTCGGGTGAATCTTGCCCATCTGTCCGAAAGTGGTCCACCAACTCGAGTTTTGCCCGATTTATCGTCGGTCAGGATATATAACGAGGAACGTAAATACGGCTGTATCGCACGGCGTATCACCCTAATCGTTCAGCGCATGCGTAATCTCAGTATAAGGATTGCCACGGACTCTCAGCCACCGGGAAAGCGGCTACCGTTATCATAGAAATCGTAGGATTACTCGGCATACGCTCTCGCTCTATTATTAAGCGTCGAGAGAATTTCATCCTCCTTTTTACTTCGTCGATCCACGCGTACAGACCTTTTCTTCCATTTTAACCTATTTATATGACCGCACTTCTTCTCTTGTTCCAAGTCTTGTCTTTCCATGTATTTGTTCGGCACACCGCAGCTACGTACTATCGTTAGCTTACCCTCTTTTGTTTCTCCAGTCACACTAAAGAGAGGTAGCAGAGCGATCGTGTTATAATTGAGAGTGCTCGTGTGAAAGGGTAATACTACCTGATTACCCAGACTCCATCAGTCGAGCTTTCCTAGTTGTGCCACTCGCTTTTCAACGGGGACGTCGTCGTCCAAACAGTGAGTCCCTTGGTTCGACTGTTTGCAGGTCTTTCCGCCGGGCTTATCGTCGGTACTCGTGTTGTTTTCCACCCTTCCTTCCGGCCACTCTTCCCCTCCGGCCTCACCCACCTCCTCCTCACCATCGTCCGACTCCACTCGGGCGAGCTTTTTATTCGTGGCTCGCCCTCTTCCCGCAGGATGAACTTCGGGGGTTATCTACCGGCGATTGACCGGTTTTGGAAGAATGCCAAATCCCACGCCACTCCTCGTTCTTCACTCGTCCCTCTTTCTTTCTCCCTCTTACACTCTGACCCTCTCACTACAATTTTTCTCTCTCTCTCTCTCTCTCTCTCTCTCTCTCTCTCTCTCTTTCTCTTTAGTACCATCGCCCTATTTCTAGCTCTCGCGTATACCGCCACTTGGCTGTCTCTCTGCTTTACTTTGCCACTCGTTCACTCTCTTTCTCTCTCTCACTGAACGCGCGCGCAAGCTTTGTCTCTCTGTTTGACGGGCTTAATTGCGGTGCGGGTGGAACCACGAGAGGCAACCGACGGAGGAGTCGGTGGTCCCGCTGTTCCTTGCGATGAACGATCTTTCGGAGGATCCTCGGGATGAGATTGAGTCGCTGCCGCTTCTCGTCGACGTTACCCGCATTCTCTGGTGAGCGAGGCCGGTTAATTCCTGCTTCGGCAAGGATCCCCAGTGACGACTTCTGCGGCGGCGACGAGACTCTAGACGAGATCGAGACAAAGCTTGGTGGTGCTCTTCTAATATTGTCTGTCAGTGGCAAGATGAATCCGCGACAGCGACTATGCTGCGTCGCTTGCACTCGGTGTACTCAACATGATCCATCCTGACATTGTCCCTGGGACATCATCGGCGAATAAGCGATCCCTAGGGTGGGCTCGGGTTTGATTCCCTAGGCATTACGGCTAACCATGAGTAGGCAGGCGCGGAGTGTTGCCGCGGCGTTTCAGGCTCGAACGGATGTGAGCCGGCGTGCAACTCTCTATGTGGAAGCGGAGGTACTCTCACGATAAAGGTAATCTCGCCGATATACAGTCGAGTCGTTTCTCGAAAAGCACGACTCGCCCCCCCCCCCTTTGTGCTCTCTCTTCCTCGTCCTCCTGGATTCCCTACTAGCGTGCCTCTTATGCCTTCTTGCACCAGCACGGAAATAGTTCGTACGGAGATAACGGCAATGCGCGCGCGAGAGCCCAGCGAGAAAGAGCGAGATGGTAGAAAGCTTTTCAGAGAACGATCGAGAGGAAACGAGATGCTACTGCGCGCGGTGTTTCTCATGCATAATCCAGGAGTCTGTATTTCCGTAGGAAAGACCTTGGATACTGCGAGGCAGTCCTTCGTTTGGTACAACCTGCCCCACCCCCGTCGATACCTGTGTCGGCCGTCTGAAATTTTTGCGATTTCTAAGATTATCTTTTGTCTCGAGATCCATGATATTTCGGTGCGAAAAAGGAGTCGTAAAGAAACTTGCATCAAGTGCTTTCTGACGTTCTTCTTCTTAGTTTATGGTAGATACTTTCGTACCGGTAACCTAACTCTTATTTAGGAACGATAACCTTGCAATACTTGATGAGGATGAAATCCTCTTGCCACGAAGATGATTTACTCTTGAATTACATTCATCCCATGGCAGCAGAGAGCTCTGGTTAAGGCACAGTTATCTCTCCGAGGCAAATATATATTCCTCTTTCCTCGCTGGACTTTCTTATCCCGAGCGTATCTTTTTCTCCGATGATCCTGGATTCTTGTAGCATACCTTGAGGGGTTCCCCTTTTACCATGACGTTCGCTTTTATCACTGCTGAATAAGTAATGCCACGAGCACTGACTCGTTAGGAAGGTAATAAAAAGTCACGGGCTCGGATTAGATGGGGATAGGTGAGCGGATGAGAGCGCAACTCGATGTCCACTCGTACCTTCGAGTGTCCTGTGTGTTCGAGAGTCTCTCTCTCTCTGCCAACGATACGGCAGTGAAACGATCGTACTGACGCGACAATACTTCGACAATGGTATTCGCGTATCGGAACCGCGTCTCGTCGGATTTGAAACGTTCGGTGTTACGTCCGTATAAATCGCTTTTGAGAGAGGTACTAGTTTTTAAGTCGAGTACCCGGCTCTCGACATACACGGTGCGAAAAGAGAGAAACGAGGATCGAAAAGAGAGAGAGAGAGAGAGAGAGAGGGGGGGGGGGGAGTAGTGCAAAAAATGGGCAAACATTGGTCCATTCTCTGGTTCGGTGCGGCTAATGGAGGCTGAGGTATCCTGTCGCTGGTGGTGCAGAATGGCCATTCGCAGATTAAGATCGATACGGGATCGTACCTGCCAGTTTACCCTTCGTTTCTTTTCCCGTCGAACGTTCACAGACTTACTCTTGATGGCAGAGCGGTGCGAGCATTGAACAAAAACACAGACACGATGCCTTTCTCGGTGAAGTTACTACCGGAAGCACATCTGGTCCAGTAGATACGAAAGACAGAGAGAGAAGGGACGTGGGTGTGGAGGATAGGAAAAAATTGAAGGCTTTATTCGTGAGAATGAAGCCCTTTGACTCACCGATCACCGTCAGATTGGCCGCCTGATAAGTGGTGGCGAAGGACGGCGCTTCAATAGACACCTCGCACTTGTACTGTCCTGTGCTGGTGAGGCCGAGGTCTCTCAGCCTGATGGAGTTCTCGCTGTTTGCCCGTCCCTGCGAACAAAAGGGGAGATGGCACACGCGCCGCATGAAAGACTGATTCAATTATTACGCTGGCCGCTCTCTGCGACCCGGGAATTTCGGGAGCGTATATGGAACTTCGACTTCGTCGGGGGCCGCTTTGAAACGCTCCGCGTTTCCACGATCTATGTGTGTTAGAGAGTAGGGGGCGCGCGAAAGGGGGGGGGGAGAGATAGGTGGGTAGAGGTTCGAGCCCTCTGGGGCTGCCAAGTTTTAAAGCCTCTCTAGCAAGAGCACGCCTGTACGTGTATCGTAGTTCGAAAAGGCGAGGAAAATTTTAGCTTTCGCTCCTCGACCTTTCGTCAAGGAAGCAAGACGTGTATGGCAGGATGAAGGTGTAGGATAGGTAGGTAGACAGACAAGCGAGAAAGCAGCAAGGAGAGCAGTCGACTCCAGAGGAAACTTGTGTCATGGTGTAAGATGGGATGGTGTGTAGGACCAGCTCGTCGCAAGTAGATGCTATGGCTCGACGTTGGTGAGGGAGACGATCGTCTAGTAGTCTACCCTTTGCGGTTTCAGTTTGGAATACGGAGTGAGAGCACGTCGAATCGAGGTCGCTCGCCATCCTCGGCTGGTGGGTGCTACTATCAAATCGGAAGGCTCCACCAACGTCGGTGGTGGTGGTAGTGGTGGTGGTGGCGGCAGTTGCCTTCTTGCTTTCAGGGAATGGCGTGCTTGGGCTTATTGCACCGGCGACGCGGTATAAATCGTGAAAAGTGCACTCACGTCGAGATTGACGCCAAGCTGGGGGAAAGTCTGTACCCTGGGATTGTCGTTCGGCACGTATCGAAAGAACTCGTGATCGTCCTTGTACCATTTGACCGAGTAGAGGTCCTTTCCACCGAGCAGCCGCCAGTCGCATCTGAGCTCGACGCTCGAGCCCACCTGAGCTTCCCTTGGCACCTTTACGTCGACCTCGATGTTACCTCCTGAAACACGAGAATCCTTTAGTCGTATTAGATCCACCGGAATCCCGTTTCGTCGCCTAGGGAAACTGTTCCCTTTGAAACTTCGCGAACGCGCGCCACCTATCCCTCGCTCTCGTTTATTTTATTCGTTATTCCAGACTGGCTCTCTCGGCTTGCGAGAGGGCCGAATTCGCCGGACCGAGTCGAAATTTCATTCGACCTGCCGACTCCATTCTCTCTTTCTCTCCTACTTTTTATGCCCTGCCTTGCACCCCCCCCCCCCACCACTCTCTTTCTCTCTCTCATATACACACACATATATACATATACGTTTACTCTCTCTCGCCCCTTCTCACGTTCCTCGTTGGCCTCCTTCAATTTTTAGCAGAATTCTGTGGCCTGATTGCACTGCGGGCACTGCTTTTGATAGCTCATGCTCAACCTGGCCGAAATGTAACCACGAGCAAGGTGCTCGCGCCGCCCCGCCTACAGAGAATTTCTCTCCTAACGCTTCGTCGACCAATGCATTTCCGGCCACGGGAACCCATGATTTTTTACCTCGACAATCCCCGTTGGACTTTGAGTACGTCGAACGTTTCGAATGTAATTCTAGCCCTTCTTGGATTCGCTCTCGCTCTACCAAGGAGGATAGCCAAGCGAAAGCTTTTGCGCGTCAAGCTTTTTCGACGATCCTGTAGCCATCGGAACTTTCGAATTTAATTTCGATAATGCGAAAGTCCCGTTACTCTAGATGCTCTAGATGGTACACGATCGAAGTTCTTTTTCGTGACGGTGCTCTCTACCCACCGCACCACTGCTGCTACACAGTAGCTAGAAATCGGGCGTTGGAAGCTGTAGAGAAGAGGTGGGGGCCGACGACGCTAGCACCCACTACTCTCTCTCTCTCTCACCGATGGTGAAGCTGAGCGCAATTTTCCGGAGCGGATTTTTAATATCGGTCGCAAGAGCGCCCGGATGGCGAGCCAACTTTTACGAGCGGCGTAACGCACGCGCGCGCGTTGCGCCGCCTAGCAGTTAGGTGTCAGGAGATAATATCTCGAAATATGAAAAGAGCATTCGTGCCACGCGGCCTCTGCCGTTAGGAACATTGTCGTCCTTGCTGGGCCGACAAGTGGGCGACTAGGCTATTTTCTCCCTGAGAATATTGAAACGAGCCTCTACAACATCCTCTAAGCTCTCTTCTCTTCTCTCACTCTAGCCAAATAACTCTCATGGATTTCCACTGGATTTCGCCGCGGTCGTTCGACCGGTGTAATTGGTCCATGTTCGTGGAGTTTAACGCGGTGAATAGTAACATACTCGCTGACATTCTCATTCCCTGGTGAATCGAGCGAGAACTTGCACTTGGAGCGACAGAGTTGTTTTTCGGCCGGTTGGACTAACTTCTCGAAAATAGAAGAATACTGCTGAAGAGGAATGGCTAGTGGGAGTGGCGAGCGCGTCAGGTATACACGTACTATGGCTGATATTGCATAGGTATATATATATATATATATATTATATATATATATATATATATATATATATAAGAGTGTCACGTACGCACATGCGTTCAATAGGTGGTCGGCGTTCGAACGGCGCGCTTTATGAGAGCACAGGGAATCCAGCCGCAAAATGTCGAGAGCCGCTCGCTCGATTTTCCTCGATAGTACCTCTATTTCCCTCGCTCGTTTCTCCCTCTCTCCCTCTCTCCCTCTCTCCCTCTCTCTCTCTCTCTCTCTCTCTCTCTCTCTCTCTCTTTCTGTCTCCTGTTGTTCCCTTTGTGTCGAGCAGCGGCATAGCGCGCCGGTTTTATCAGCGACGCGCTTCTTTATTTTCCGCCGGTGAGAAGAGCAGACGAGACGCGCGATCCTCGTTGCTATCACTCGTGTCGCTCGGCGAATCCTGAAAGATCGCGGTCCTACGGCGCACCAGGACAACTAGTGGTAAACGGGACTCCTCTCGTCCGAGGATGCGAGAGGGTAGAAGAGAAGGGAGACTGGTTCTAGTATGGAGAAAAGCAGGAGGAAACAAATGGGGGCAGGGCGAGAGCTCCATTTATTTCGGAACGAGGTAGAAACGTCGCGAAGGTTTACATTCCCGTGAAAGAGCGCTCCCGCTCTGTTTCTCTCGCTTGGCTACTTCTCTTTTGCACTTCTCTCTTCTATCGTGTCCTGTCCGCTTCTACCAGTTCGTCCTATCTCCCTCGGCCTTCCGCTCGCCTTTCGTTCTCTACGCCTGCACTTGCATTCGCCCTCTCCAGCCGGACACAAAATAGCTGGTACATGGAAAACCGCGCGCAATGTGCGTCGGCGAAGCTTCTTTCTATCTAGCCTTTACCTACGCTTTTATTTCTCTCTCTCAATTCTACCGAATGAACCCGCTTCCCTGCGTATAAATCGACCTTTTGTTCCACGAATATTCGTCCTCCAATCGAAACTGATGGAATCAACTCGCGGTCTAGTCGTATGCATATTGGTTGTGTACCTGTTTCCAATTTCTATGATACATCCCCGAGCGACGGAGATACCGTCGAATCCTCTTGCTAGGTTGTTTGAGAGTGCTTTTTCAAATACACACACACACACACACACTGTTTTCGAGTGAGGTAGAATTTTCGACGTAATGAGCTTCCTACTGTTTTAACAGTTTGAAGAGATGGCGGGTACAGTTTATTGAGCTTGACCCTTTGTTACGGTGGTTGGTTTGGGTGACAGCCGAGCGTCGACCGAGAGCATAGAGTGTTCGGAACGAGGGCAGGTTCTAGGTTGAAGCTTGCGGAGTAGAAGTTCGAGAGCTGTGTGTCGAGTTTCGACTGCAACCAGCTTGGCTACCATTCGTAGATGAGCGGTATCGTCGGATTACAATTCCTAGAGAAGAGAGTTCAACCAATGGGCATAAGAAGAGCTCGATCTTACTGTGAATGTTGTAGGTTAACATTTAAACCACAAAGTCCTACTCTCCTTATCGAAGATCGATACTGCAATTAGAACGTACACACCACCGACCGTTTCTTCTTGGTAAGCAAACTACTTTGTCCAAATGACAGCCTTAGGGTTTCTCGGTCCCCCACCTTGGATTGCGTCGCTCGAGTTTCTCTGATCTTAGTTAGTTTAGTTCGAGTAGCGCGACTTACTCGACTCCCTCGGTGTGGAGACGTAAGTAACCAGACGTTCCTAGTGATCTCTCCAAGGATTTCCGCCGATCCGCGACTACCAATGCCTTCCAACAACAGTAACAGCAACAGCAACAGCATCAGTACCAGGTGGAGGCAGGATATCGCTAGAAACGATTATTGAGATGCCATGCTCGTTATCCGCGCCGACGTATAACCGTTTCGAGAACTTCAAATATTAACTCGGAGCCCCGCAATCTCGGGCGAAACTTCGCCGCCGTTTCAACCCTCGCCTTTCTCTTCCTCTTCCGGCTGCTTCTGACTAGTACTACTAGCACCCCCTGCCACGGTCCCCTAACTCCGTTCTCTTTAGCCTTCACCTTCACAGTGCAATCGGGCTGGCAGGCATCCTCCGGGGTAATTGTAGACACGACTCAATTCGATTTTCATCGCGCAGCATCCTTCGAGTTGCAGCCTCCTGTCACTCAGTCTCATCCTTTCACTATGGATATCCAAGACTCCTAAAGTCCCTCTGCATTCACTCTCTCTTTGAATGGTTGCTACTTCTAGTACGACTGTTCACCTTTCATCCGAACGATTTCGCTATCTCGGCCTCGATTTTTCGTCGATCCAACCTATCTCTCGATGTGGTAGCGAGTGTGGGTGGGGGAGACGAGCCGCGAGGTAATAGGATTCGTCCTATTCGATCCGAGAGCTTTATGCGGGCGCGTGTCACATTAGCATAAATCTGGGAGCAACGAGAGCAGTCCTGTAATGCGATTACTTCTTCCGCTCGGTATTCCGTTCGGCTGACGCTATCGCGATTGGCCGCCTTTGATTTCTCGAGCACCACTGGTAGCAGTTGCAGTTGCACCAGCAGCTCTAATAGGTGGAAGGGATTTTCCGGACTTGTTCTCCCGCGCGATGATGCTACCTCGTTTCGCCAGGGTGGAAACGCCGCTCGGAGGATATCCCGTCATCCGGTATGTCGGACACGCTCGAGCGCTACTTTTAATTACTAGCCACGCGGGCAGGCGCGCGCGAACGTTCCCTCGCTCATTCGCTGCAAGGATGTATCGAGAAAGTTTCTGGCACGCGGATGAAAGTTCGCCGACGCGCGAGGATATCATTGCCTTGCTTGGACACGCGGCCAAAATAAATCACGGAAAGTCCTTCGCTCGCCACCTACACCCACCTTCTTCTTTCCTTGTCTTCCGCATCCTCCCACAACTGGTGATACTTCGTCATCGTCCTCATCCTCGTCGCTCGCATTTCGCCCTAGGAGGAAAAGCCGTCGTCGCTTTTCTCCTCACACCATGTACTTACTTACACTTTCTCTCTATCCAACGAAGCCACTATTCCGCTTTTCCTCCGGGCTCTGATATCCTCGTTTCTCATGGGGACAGAACACGCTAGTCGTTCGCTATCCCCCTGTATCCAAGACACCTCCCTATTTTGATACTATGAAGTGCCGTGTGACGGTAACTTACACTCCATCCCAAGGTACACGAGAAACTACGAGGCGTCCTGGCCATCCCACCCCGATCATTCTTCCCAATGCTATTCGCCCACCCCAGTAAGAGAAGTGGGATTCCTTGGTGTTCACAGGAAGCATCACTCGTGATGAGAGTGATTTCTCCAACGGGCAGCAGTAGAAGCACGGATTCTCACCCTGCGACCGAGAGAATGGTTGGCTGTGAAAGGCCAGGGTATTTCGGTTGGGATTTGAAAAGCCGGCGGGCGACAGTGGCTTCAATACGAAGTTCAATGGGTAAGCGCGAGTTCGTCTCGAAAGTTCAGTGTGGTTCGCGGCGAGCGATACCTTCAATTCCCAGAGGAGGATCCTCAGAGGCGTATGTTCCAATCCTAAAGCTTTGGTCGTTGCTCGAGCTGTTTTAATCGAGATTTAATCGACGCGCATTCTCGTTACTTTGCGGCCATAAATCGGTGGAAAGTTAGACGGTCGCACGCTTTCCTAGAATCCCAGACGAACAGGGAAAGTTAGCCGGTGAGTAGAGTATGCTCGAGGCCAACCAGCACACGTAGGATGAGGTCGTGCTCGATCGGCTTCGCTGCGGTCTCGAGTTCTGTGTGCAGTTAATTCTTGACGGCTACATCGGCGGTAGTCGAGCCAGCAGGCTGCCAGTAGGATCGAGGCCCTCGGTTAACGGCGACACCGGAAACCGATGGACCGTGCCTCACCACCGGACATCGATTCCTCCGCTCCAGTCAGGAGGAATGCCCTACTGTCTGCGCGAATCGGCACCGTTAATCCGTTGCTCCTTCACATTTACATACGGTCTTATCCTACGACCTCTGAACTCATTAAAGCTCGACCTATTCACCTCGTCTTCTCTAACTCGAAGATACATTAACCTATCCACTGAATCGGACAATCCTCTTAAAGGACTGTTATATTCTGACAAGATCTTGTTTAAACATCTCTTTAATAAAGTAATATCAATCTTTTCTAAACATATGTTTTCCATCGTATTGACTTTCCGGAATCAGTACGCTTGTTCGATTCATGTTTCTCTAGGATGGTTATTCGTGTGAATAGATTTGAGAGCCGATGTAAGGTGATCGAAAAGGGGGTAGCGGGAAATGGTGGAAAAAGGCTATTGGGCTTGGTGAGTTGGATCGTTCGCGGATCGTTCGTATAATTCGGAGGAGGGGTTCCTCGTAGCAGAGGTTGCCGGTCGTTTTCGAGGAATAGCACGTCCGGTGATATTTCGGGCGCGGTCGGAGTGCGCTCGTTGCCAGGATTGCCACGCATCGCCAGGATGGTCTGCCGGGTCACCGTCCTATCTCGGTGACTGCTAGTGCTACGGTCCTGGATACCGTTCCCCGGGGTATCGTCCGTTGCTCCTACGTTATCTGCCACAGTAACCCCACCCGAGCAGCCACGAACCTTCCTTGCCTTGCTTCCCACCTCGCCCCTCGCGTACAGCAGCGCGCACCCCCTCGAGCGGAGAAAACGTTGGGCGTAGGTATCGCGTTGAAGCCTTCGTCGAAAGAAGAGCGCGTGCTATCCTTCTTCGGGGCAAGCACGAGCGGTGAAATTGGCCTCCCGTGGGACAAAACGAATCCTGCTGGATCGAAGGCGGCAGAGCACAACGCGGGTTACGCTTATCTTGTTCATCTCCTTCCCCACTCTCGATTTTGATCGACCATCCCATTGTTTCACCCTCCCGGAGTGACGAATCGCCCTTCAGCCACTTGCCGCCCCTTTCCCTTTGACACGCTTACACACCGACACCTGAGTGGCCTTGCCTTGCTTGCCGCACCCATCGTTATACGCCTTGTATTTCCTTCGCGAACGATGATGAAGTACTTGTCTTTCATGTTCGCTAATGCCTACTGACCGCATACTTCGTCAGAGAGTGACTAGTCAAGATGCTCGAAATGAAGGGGTTCCTGGTGCATCAACACGGAATCTCCGCATTCGACTCTTAGAAGGTCTATGCTTGGTGAATTGGGTAGAAGCAAAGTCCACGTAGGACGGTGTCGTGTCCCATATATTCGTTACGCTCCATAGGTTTTCGCGTCCAAGTCGGCGGGCAGTCTTCCAAGGTAGCCTTTGACTCGTGGAGACTCGATAATTTTCCTCCGCTCTGCCTCGCTATCCCGCCCACTCGCCCATCGTCTCGTCTGCCGTTTGCTCCCAGTTCTCTCCCAGTACTTTCCACGGCGCTCTTCTCGACGGCAGTAGTAGTAGCGCGGCGGTGGCGACGGTAGCGGCGGCCGGGAATTCACTGCCATATTTATTCATGAGGCGAGAACCGTCCTTTGGGGGAATCTTCGTCGTGGCAGGCTTGGAAATGCTAAACTATTCGAGTCCCCCAGGGGAGCTCGAACGAGATAGATAGTAGGATAAATAGGAAAGAAGAACTGAGAAAGGGAGAAGCGTGCTAAGTTTGCGTCGCTCGAGCGTCCGGGTAAACGGAAAGGGAGTGAGTAAGAGAGAGAGAGGGAGAGAGAAAGGGTAGCAGAGCGCGCGTCCGACACCCCGCCGGCTCTTTGGCTTTATGCTACTCTTCAGTTTTGCTATCCTTGCTGCAGAGTGAATTGCTGGAAACTCTAGAGCCGAACTTGCGCTACATTCAACTCGATATCCATAGACAGAACTAGCCAATGGAACCGACACTGTTGCGGCCCGCTGTTTCCAAGCATAGCCAGGTCGCAGCTGGTTCTCGAGAGAAGCGAAAGGCAATCGAGATCTACGGTGTGGAAGACAGTGAAACCTACATGGTTATCCACTACGCGCGGTTAAGGTCTCTCTTCGTCTCTCACCCCGACACTTCTGGAGATTTGCATGTAAGTTGCTCAGCAGCCCGGCAACCAAGATGAACGAACGCGGAATTAGGACGGAAATGAGTTCGGATGGTCGCTAAATTGCATCGTAGAACTTTAGTCAGCCAACCGGCCTGCTATTGAGCCTTTTGCTTTGCACCAAGGCTATTTACGTGGAAGCCCGCTGTCCTCTCTATCGTTGGAACACCTAAGAGATACGTAATTCCGTTCGCCACATCCTACGAGTAAGCAGTGACTAGACAGCTCTCGTAGGAGCTTTGCAATCCTTTCTGCTGATTTTCTAATTACCGTAGGATTGGCTTCGCTGGGTAATTCCATCGTGCAAGTTCCTCCTGGTTCGTTCCTTTGCTCTTTCTCTACTGGGAGAAGAGAGAGAGAGAGAGAGAGAGAGAGAGAGAGAGAGAGAGAGAGAGAGAGAGAGAGAGAGAGAGAGAGAGAGAGAGAGTACGCTCTCTCACCCTCTCCAGGGTACTCCAGCTAGCCGAGCGGTTGTATTTGCCTGGCTAATGTTACTCCAGCACGATGTCAAGAGGCGGATTTATGCCCCGGAAAAATTTACATCCCCGGCTTTCTTCCGAAAGAGTGGAACTGCTCAGTGCACACGCACACACACACATATACATCGCGTGGAAACCAGTACACCCTTTTCTGATGAGCAGAATAATAAAGGCCATAAGCCGACGTTGGATTTTAATGATACTGAAAGTGCGGTCCGCATAATCCACATAGTAACAATAATCCTTGCCACGGCATTGTTGTGCTTACGCGCGTCGTCTATTAGAACGATGATATTCCAAGCACTCAAAATTAGTCCCGTGCCTAGGATTCCAGTGGAGTTTGACAGGAATGCCATTAAATGAAAAAGGCAATTGTTGGAGGGGTGTGGGGGAGGGAGTTTCTAGACAGGCTTTGGAAGCCACAAAAAAGCGGATGAGTACAGGACAGGGAGCGGCAGTATATTCGGCAATAAACGGACAGGTTAAAGGGACATATCAGTCGCGCGCATCGCTGCCTCTCCAAGCGAGTTACAAGCTAGTTTTTCTATGGAAAGCGCTTTGCGTTGGACACGAGTTGAGGCCTTGATACACGGTCTCTGGCGTTCCCTTTTATACGAGGTACTCGATGTCGGACACAAAGTGACCGGCGACTTCAAATACATTAAAGTGAGTGGCGGCACTTAGATAGAGCTCCACTTAGTGTCCTGTGTCGGGAGTGGCCTTCGCTTGCATGGGGCTTCCAATACCACACGATATTTTCTTTGCACCGTGTACTTGCCCTTCCTATGCCTGTCGTCTCTCTTTCTCCTCTAACTTCCTCTTCCCTTCGATTCTACGCGGCCGTACGATATTTCACTAGTACAAGCTATGGTCAGCTTTCAGGATGGGATGTACACGATGCGTTTGAGGAAGGAGTTTCTCGCGTTAATTAGGTATAGAAAGTTTTGATCCGCGGACGTTGGGATATACACATGGCCGCGCCTTGGTAAAAGCAAGGTGAATGAGCGCGGCATGCTCATGCTCGCGCGAACGAATCGACGAGGAGACTCATATGAAAAGGCTCTAATGGGCTGGGAAATCCACCCAGCACCATCTCTATCCCCCCACCTTTCAACCTTTCCACCTGCAGGGAGAAACTTTGTCGAGAGCGTACTTGGCTTCCTAGTGCAGTGCCAAACTGGCCACCGTTCTACCTCAATACTACCGGCACACACTGTGTACACCCGACTAGCCGTCGGATTCTCCGATGAAATATGCATTAGCCTTGGGCATTGAAACGCTGCTCCGACGTTTTGCTGCCCATTGATTAGCCATTACGCGTTAACATTGCCCGGCGAGAGCACGCGCCGCGAATGTCCGCCCGGTAATCCGGATGCGGCTACATCGCGGCTAATAGAAATCGATGCCACGCGCCAGTCCCTAGTAATTCCCGAGCGAATCCCACACCTTGTTCCCGGTAATCGTGTACAATGTTTTTTTTACGAGTTAATATCTTATTGTGTTTGATTGAAAAGAGGAGATTGGTAATTTGGAATTAGGAAGTTGAAAGGGAATGGAAGTGGAAGATGTTTGAGACAGTTAAGACATTTAAGACGTAGGTACTGGGCGATAATTGGTCGCTTTGCGCGAGAAGCTTCTACTCCAATTAGCCAACGCTTTCCTCGAAATGACCATTTGACGCAACGTTAACGAACCAATTCCTATTCCAAGGTATTCGAGGCTTTAGTTGTATCTAGTTGCTATCTGCCTATCCTAGTTTCTTGGCCTTCGACCCTTTCTCTTGACAGGACTAGATCGATCGTCTTGAACTTTCGTGTCTTCGTATCTTCGACGGGTACGATGATCCTCGTCGATCTTCGGCTTCGCTCTGACTAGTCGAACCCGACAAAATTCTTCATTCTTATCACCCTTCGTGTCCCTGGCTCGCAGTGTTCGATGGACTTCCAAGGGTGCGACTGACCATCTGTTTGTCACTTCGGCAGTCGAACAAGGCCTGTTACATCATCTTGATGGCGACGCAATTCTCGAGAAAAGTCGAGATTCAAAGATTGGCTTTGGTCCGCTGGACCAAGGTAGCCGAAGGTTGCAAAAAAATTCGTGAGATCTTGCAAAAGGTGGCATTTTTCTTAGCCTGTTCTCTACGTCTGGTTTAATCCAGGACCGCGAATCCGCATGTTCTTCTTCTTCGGAGGCAGAGCTTGGAAATGTAGGAGTCGGAGGATGGAATAGCGTGGAATAGAAGGAGAAGTCTTGCGAAGAGGCCGAGCAGCATCATCGGTCCGGAAAACTTCTTGGCCCGTACTCGACTCACGTATTCGGCGTTGGCGGTGGCAAGGAACTCTTGGCCGCAATTATTTCCGGCTTAGAAAAGGCCGAGATTTCTCGAATCCGATAGCGTCGCGGTGCTACGAGGTCGGCTTGGGGCGTTAAATTGGTCTCAAGGCACAGAGATACATCCTCGCGATGCTCACCTCGGGATTATCGCCACCCAGTCCACCGAATCTTCCTTATATCTTCTCCCAGTAGCGTCCTATCCTGTCTATTGATTTCCATCCAACTGAGAAAAGTATAAGCCCGCGCATTGCGGTTTTCCCAATGATAAGCGTCCATCTTTCAAGAATGTTTTCTCTCTCAAATAGTATCCGCAACTTCCAATAGTCTCAATTGTCAACATTTATTCTTGTCGTCATTAAAAAAACTAAAGAAAGTATTACAGAAGCAAGACATTTGGAGAGTCGTCTTAAGATGAAAGGGAGGAGAATGACTTAGAACGAGCACTCGATCCAACTTGATCCGTGACATAAAATCGTATCATGGCGTTGGGAACACACAGAGAGTTCGCCACGATTTCTCTCGTCGGGATTCATTCCCCTCGTCTTTTCCGTGGCGTATAAATTCAAAGCCCCCGTAAAAAATACGATGCGCACCCCCTGCTCTTCTCGTCGGATTATAAAAGTGGCGTACGTCCCGGAAAGCTGGAAATATTTCTCGAATACATTCGCTCGCTCGAGGGAGTTCGGAGGGTGGGTTTTAGGATGCTGAGCGTCCTCACTCTCTCTCTTTATCTCTTTTTCTCTCTTCAGTTATGCTGGTCTTGTACTTAAGTGTTTTCGTTGAAGGTAGGAGGAATCAATTCCGTGGTGATTAAGAATTAACACGGGGGCGTCGGGCAATTCGTGTGAAAAGTGAGGTCTCGCGGGAGGGAGGCGTCGGCTTGATATTGTAAAGCCGGGCTAGCAGTAAGTAATGAACGAACGCCTGGCTAGATGAAAAGAGAATAGCCGTCATTACCGTATCTCTCCTTCGAGAGATGTGCGCTTTCTTTCAACGCGGCTCTGAGAAAGTTGGGGGCTGAAGGGAGGAGTGGTGGGATGATGAGAGTCTTCGGTAGAATGCTGCTCGCTGAGAATAGCATGGGATAGAAAAATTACGAGGTTCCTTAATCGCTTGCCATCCCGGCCGTATTCTCCAGCGATCCGTTTCATTTGAGCTTCCGGCGCGACACTCCTAGATTACAGTCACTTAAGGCGAAGGAATATTACGCCGGAAGTAATTGGGAGGCGCTTGCTCGCCCACTTTCGCCTTGGATCAAGCGCAATCCGCGGAGATCTTTCTCTCTCTCCCTCTCTTGCACTTACTCTTACTGGTTCTCTCTGGCGTCAAAGCCAGCGCAAAGATATTGCCTGATTTTCCGGGGAGAAGCGCGCGACATCCCGAGAGGCAGAGCAGAGATAGAGAAGGAGAGGGCGAGAGTGAGAGCTACTGCCGAAAACGCCCCGCCACGCGGAAAACGTAGCAAAGTCGATTTCACAGGAATTCCAGTGAAAGCCCGGACCACCTAGCTTTACGGGAAATTCCTGTATGCCAGCTGGAGGGTAGAGAAGCGAGAGGAAACGAAAGGGAGGAAGGAATATCACGACGAATTCGGTGCGACACAAAATACCTGTGTACAGGTTTTACCACCGCGAACGCTAGTCGTTCAGTCTCCATCAGCAGCGAATAAAAGTAGAAGGGAAGAAGAAGGTGTGCTCTGTAATTGGCAGTATACGACACTACCTGATCTTGCCGAGGAAATCGGAAATTCGAGCAACAAGCATACCTGCTGACATAGTGATCGCTAATTAAGCGAGCCTGTTCTTTCAACCACGATTCATAAGAAAGTAGTGTGGGGAGAAACCGAGGTAGAAAAGAGAGTCGAACTCGTCGAAGAACTTGCACAGCGAGTTCCACGCTTCGGCAGGTAAGCTCAGCGGTTTCTTCAGTTTTCTTTGCTTCGACCCCAGGAACTAGGAGAATTCTCACCTTCCTTTCATACTACTTGTCCCAGCAACTGGGATTCGTCGTTCAGAGTATATGCACTAAGGCTTTTTCGCCTGGGGAAAAAGAGCGAGAGAGAGAGAGAGAGAGAGAGAGAGAGAGAGAGAGAGAGAGAGAGAGAGAGAGAGAGAGAGAGAGAGAGAGAGAGAGAGAGAGAGAGAAAGAGGAAAAAGCCGACCTAATTACGAAACGAGGGAGGTTCACGAGAGAAGGAATCTCCATTCTTGTGTGTCGCCTTTCGTTTCTCGAAAGGCAGTTTTCCACCGATTTTCTCGTCGTTCGCATCGCTGCCTGCTCCGCCATTTAGTCTTCGACCCTCAGCACCATCATTCCAGCCTCTGCGGTCGTCTATGTATGCTTATGGTTGATGGCTTCTGTATGCGCGTACTCGGCTGGTACGCGATCCAACGGCCTGAAATCGCGCGGTTTCTCGTCGTTCCTTCTTCCTGAGGCAGCTCTCGATCTCTCCCGGCACTTTCACGAATTTCACGCTCTAAGTGGCATACGAGTGGCACTTTCCGCTGGCGGAAGACCAGAAATTCGAGCGAAGATTGCATTGGAATTTTCCTTGATCGAACCCACCCACGTCAAGATGTCGATCTCGTCGATGCCGGGACTGCTGCCGTCGTGCCCGAGATAGGGCGCGGCCAACTTTCCGCAGCCTAATATCAGATTCGCCGCACCCCAATATCCAATACCCCGATTGTACGCATCCTCTATTATAATACACCAATTCGTATCACATTTTCTGGTCGTTTCATATGTTGTCAGCTAGCCATGCACTTTCATCATCCGTCGAAATTCATCGGTCTGTATAAATAAATTAGCCGATTGTTTTCTGAATATATGTAGCAGAACAAGAGAGTAAGAGAGGCATGTTGAAATTGAAGGATAGATGGATTGAGAGGATTGTAGAGGACAGGAGATCATTGACCCATCATCAGTCGTAATGACCGGTATTAAATGAGCGATGCATAATTAGCGATTTCCGACAGGAGATGGAAAGAGGAAGAGCGATGGGGTGCTCTCATTGGGTTTGGAGGATGGATCAGCTGCATAACGGGATGCGAAACTTGTCGGGTTGTGGAGAAAGGGAGGGATCGCAAATGCGTTACCATTTCCCCGGATATAAAGCTAACTTTTAATTTTCTTCAATATCCGTTCCGGGGCTCTCTCACCGTCTATCTCACTTTATTCCATCGACATCAGAGGAAACGGGGTAACGAGTGCCGCGGAGTACATAAAATTACTGAGTGAAGAGAGGGCGCCCCCTCAAAGCTTGAACTTCGCCCTCGAGTACTCATGCCGCGGAGGTCTATACACTAATTTGACCGAATTCTTTCCAGTGCGCTTTACCGCGATCATTATCGTAAAGAAAAGCCTTGCCGTGCTGGGTGCGGTGCGGAGCACGAAACCAAGTCGGAAAGAGTTAGCTCAAATAGAGAAAAATCGGGCGAGTAAACGAGGATTCGTCGAGTACTTTCCCATCGTTCCCTACGCCTGTTGTTTTCCGGGAACGGACGCAGACAATATTTCCGCTAGCTAGACAGACCCTCCCTTAATCGTTTTCGGGGGCACGGCTATGAAGAGAGAGAGAGAGTACACGTGGATGCATTTTCCCCGACTATAGAAATTTTGTGGGAACAAAGCGGCGCGGCGACGGAGGTTGGTATGTATAGGACACACAAGCAACGTCCGCACGGGCGGGCGGCCTGTCCCCGTAAAATGTAAATCAACGCAATAAAGCAAATATCCATTATCGCAGGGAGCAACAAGCGGATATTTCTGTTACGCCGCGGTCATTATTTACGCGTCGTAGCCCGCGATAGTGCCGGAAAATGCAGGCCGCGCTGCCTGTTTATCTGTTCGTTTCGCCAGTTAAAAGCGCTGCGGGTGACGCTTCGGGTGGTGCGTCGCGAGAACCTATATCGTCCGGGGGCGCGTGCTGCTTGCTCGTTTCTATTCGTACAATGCTCTCGACATTCACGGACAAAAATGAATTCTCTCAACGATTTGCCCAGCGTTGCAGTTTCGTAAGTGGGCATTTTGCAAGAGTTGAAACTTGCTAAAAATTTCGTTCATTAGCGTCGAGTGCAATCACCCGATTTCATGGACGATCCCGGTGCTGTACTTCATTTTAATGAAGTTATCAGAGGGGGGTGGAAATAACCGATGTGGAAATATTTGTTATTTTTTCGACTGCCGTAAACCAACTCGAGTGCCCCTTCGGGGTGATCGGTTAGAGGACACTCGATATTCGGTGTTCGGTCACTACCCAAGGGAGCCGATGAGATACATCCATACGGAAGCGATTCGGCTATTTGATTAGATCAATACGCGCTAGGTCACTGTACGCGCTCTCTCGCATTGCCACACGATCGAAGTCATTGGACGAAGCGATAATAAGGCTAGCGAATGTGCTGGAAGAAATCCTCGGGGCAATCACTGAATTGAAGACTTTTAGAGTATCACTAGTTTCAACATTTCCCATATAGAGAGTCATAAGGAAGCTGTCGTATCTGAAATGAGCAGCGGATAATCGTGCAATTGGATTAAATCGAAGAAGATCCCAGGAAAGCCGTAGTATTTCTGGTAACGACGTTGGTCTACTGGTGGACCAGGCGGGTAGCCGACACGTTTCCCCAAAATTGGCGCGCTTTCGGAACTACCTAGCTCTCGGGCTTTTAATCGGCTCAGTTTAACCGAGCTTAGGACAATATGCTTGCGCCGCTGCCGCCGGGGTAATACATTAATAAATCCGGCATATTACGGACTGCATTGAATACGGCGCACGAATTACGTCGGTTTAATTGCGGTCAGCGGATGCCGAACGAGGGCTGCGATCACTGCCTCCTGGCAGTGTAAATACACACGTACATATTCCCCCGGTGAGAGGGACGATTCGCTTCTGCCATATACCATACGATTTACGATAAAAGGCCCTCTAATACCCTCTCACCTCTCCTACTATTTATATTTGTCTCCGCATTTCGCCCATGTCCTCAATTCCCCTCCTCTTCTCCTATCCGACTCTCTCTCTCTCTCTCTCTCTCTCTCTCTCTCTCTCTCTCTCTCTCTCTCTCTCTCTCTCTCTCTCTCTCTCTCTCTCTCTCTCTCTCTCTCTCTCTCTCTCTCTCTCTCTCTCTCTCTCTCTCTCTCTCTCTCTCTCTCTCTCTCTCTCTCTCTCTCTCTCTCTCTCTCTCTCTCTCTCTCTCTCTCTCTCTCTCCGCTTCACTCGTTCCACGAATAGAGGGATTCCACGATAAGGGGACAAAACTTGACAGGCTGCAGAGGAATCGTGGCAATAGGTGGCTGCCGCAAGAAAATCCGTTCTTCCGCGGAGGCCAAATTGAGGAAGGCAAAGGGGATAACCGCGAGGAGCGCGGAATCTCGAAAGGGGATAAAAATACCCCGGTTAGCTGAGATTTCCGTAGTACCGCACACCCATCGTCTCTCCTCCCTTTCCATCGCGAACGTAACTGGCGGCGGCACCGACGCCGCGCGTCCTATGAGAAAAAGAGCGAAGTGGGATCGCTGCAGGGCGATGAAGGGCCACAGAGAAAAAAAGAGAGAGAGAGAGAGAGAGAGTGGAGCGCGATAAATTTTCTAGGCGCGGGGCTTTGTCGAGCGTCGTTAGAACGAGCACACCACCAGCAGCGAAGGGGTTAATGCACTTCTGGTAGCGTTTCCACCCTCTCGCGCACCGCCGGGCGAAAGAGAGCCAGCAGCCTCTGTTTCTCGGAGCTCCTTCGCGCGCACAACCCCTGCTTCTTCTTTCGCCTGAGCTCGACTCGCTTCGCTCGCCTTTTCCCTCTGTGTGTCTTGCTCTCTGTCTCTTCGGGCGTGTAATGTGCTCTTTTGCAGCATATGCTCCTGGGCGTCGCTCGGCCGCGCTCGGATATCTACTTAGCCGCGCGACTGACTACTCACGCGCAGACACACACACACACACACACACACACACACACACACACACACATACATACATACATACATAGATAGAACCCCTAACGGTAACGAGTGAACGAGAGCTCTCGGAGAAGCGTTCCTTTCCTCTCCCTATTCAGCCGAGATGATTCACGAGATTTGCCCGTCTTCAAGATCACCCTGCGGCACCGCCGAAACCCAGTAAGGCTGAATAGAGTGTGCTTTCCTTTCCTTTCTACCGTGTTAAACAAGCGTCCGAAAGTGGCCTACGCTCTCTCCTCTCTCCTCTCTCCTCTCTCTCTCTTTCTATCCTGTTAGCCTGGGAGAACTAGTGCCGGCTCAAGTGACATAGGCAAGTGCGCAGCCAGACGTTGCCTGCTCGGCCTAAACCCAGTCAGGGAAGTATAAAGGTAGACAACAGGAAAAACAGAGGGAAAGGGAACCAGCTCGCGGCGGCACGCTCGGATATAAATCCTACGGGACACCGAATATCGCGCGGTTCGTAAAATATGAAACTCATAAAATTTCATCGGGTAATGACGATAAAATAACGCAAATGCGCCGTGGGGGGTAATGGGTCGCTCTGGTGAGATAGGAGTGGCAGAAAGAACGATAACCATTATTATCAGAGTCCGGGAATTGACGGGATGAATTTTCGAGGGTAGCCCGCCCGGGGAACCACGGTTGGGGCGGCCCTTATATCCCCCTCTCGCGTGTGGAAGGGATCATTTGCTGGCCAGTGGCTGCAGTGCGCTGCTGTCGGCTGACTGGTTGGTATCGTACACCACCGCACCCAAGCCGCTTGGCGAACGAACGAACGAACGAACGAACGAACGCTACCACTCGAGAAATTCAACGCGACGGCCTGAAAGAGAAACAAACCGTTGGAGAAGAGGGTCGTCGCGATAGCGGCCGCCAGCCGTCCGACGACAATTAACCCCCGACCCTTTACCCGCTAATGGTTTACAAACAAAACGCCGACTGTGAGAGAGAAAGCGAAGTGGGTGGCTGGGTGGTGGATGATGGGGACAGGAGCGACAAGGGGTTGGAAAGGTAGCAGTAGGGTGACAAGGATTTAGCAATGCGCGCCACTCGCGACGGATGTGGAACGACGACGCCCGCCAATTCGAGAGCACCGCTAGCACACAAAGCACGTCCGATTAGTAATTCGCGAACGGGACTCCCTGCGACTCTGCATCTCCGGGTCGCGCGCACACACCCTCTTCCTCTTTCACTCGGACTCGCACTACCTCGGTGCAGGCCTTGTTCTCGAAGCTCCCTTAAAATGATAGACTAACGAGGCAAACGACAGAAGAGCCAGAGCTCTCTGCTGCTGGCTGGCTGGCCTCTCCACTCGTTATGCCTGCGGGCGGTACTCCTTAAGGATGGAGGAACCTCTTGCTCCTCGAGTAACGAAAAAGAATGACCGGCATGTCGATAAGCGCCCCTTTTAAAAAATGAGCTTGCAAGCATTCCATTATAGAGGTCGCTTCTCTTCCTTTCACACACGTTTCCCTATCTTTCTCTCTCCCTCTCTGCTTCTTCCTCGTGTTTGGAAGGGTAGCGTTGATACGTGATGAGCTGGCTTGTCCTATCTTCGGAACACTATCAACCCGCAGTCTGCTACCATGCCACCGCCGATGATTAGATAGGTTTAATTAAAGTGTCCGGATAATTAGCTGTGATGCCGCAGGTGCGGGATGCGAGCAACGCCGTTCTCCATTCCCTCGAAATTTCTCACCTTCGGTGCACCGCGCTTCGATCGAACCAAGTAATAAAGTAAAAACACGACGGCCTAAGTGATTACAGGAAACAGCGCGGCTCCCTGGTCGCCTCGGTGTACCAGATTCCAATTTAGCTGTACATCGCGACTTGATAATATTCGCTGACGCATATCGATTATATCCCTACTCCTATGAGAACCATAATAATTCCGTACGAGATAGGTAGACACTTAGAACACACGATACAGAATGTGTTCGGTAGTAGTTAGTCTGGTTCGTTAGGAGAACAGCGGCGGACCAAGACGATCCAATAGTAAGTTTAGCCATTCAAGGAACTTCCATTTACTTCTTTCCAGCACCATTCTTATTTCCGTTCTCCGTCGCGTTTCGATGCTTCCATCCTTTCCAGGCGAGTTTTCTTTCGGGCTTACGTGGCTAGCCCGAAGTGCGCCTCTGTTCGCTCTAGATTCTATGAAAACCCCATCATTATTTCTTCGAAACGCACGCGAACGGCGACGGCGATGGCGGCAGCATAGTCGGCAGCGGCAGCGGCGGCCTTTTACAAATTCTCAATCGCCGTCGTCGACGTGGTTTCTCTGGATTCTCTCCTGTCGTCCATACTATCACCGTCTTCTTCTCAGCGATTCCACACCGTCGGAGCGTAATGGGACTTAATCCAATATCGCGTGTCTCTGCTGCATTCGCGCGCGAGATATCTCGCTGGAATGGGAAGAATGAGAATCCACCGGGAGCTTACGTATTCCAGATGATGGTAAGAATATCTAGTACTGCTATTTTCCACAGAGAGCATCGTATCCTACACCAAGGTGAAGAGAGCCTCTGTTGAAAAGCATAAATAGCCAGAGCGCGCGAAGTGTGCCGAAGTGAAGCGGTATGAATAAAAGGCACGCGTATTGTGGCGGTACCGACAATGCAGAAGACGAGCGGGCGTTCTCTCCTTCCCAAGAACTTCGGCCTCCGGCGACCGCTACCGGAAGGTAGGATGGTAATTCGCCGAATTTCCGTCGCAGCCGGACAATAGAATCGGTGCGAGACAGTCTTCCTTCCTCTCTTCTTCAAGGGAACTAACTTTTCTCCCTTAAGATTGCATAAGCCAAGGTTCGACACTCTCTCTCTCTCTCTCTCTTTCTCTCTCCTTCTCTCTCATTCGATAAAGTGTAAAGTAGCTGAAGCGAAGTTGCAACTTTTTGCAAATAGGCGTTCGAAGTGATGCCTTATTAATCCGGTGCATTTATCGCTGCTGGAGAGTAACTTGTCGACCGGGGTGGTCGAGGGGGCGGACGAGTCGGCGTTCACCGTGTGATCGGATCGTGCACGGGTCATTTGAAAGAGCCTCGAGCTATCGGATCGTTCCGATGAAATAGCGAGCTGATAACGACGCGAAAATTACCGAGGCCATCGCCGAGAAGAAAGGGATGGTGCGGCGAGGGAGGAAGGACAACAGATTGTTCGCAGAGTGTCGAAGGGAGTAAGCGTGGCAAAAGTGTGTGAGCCGATGCTTGGTAGAGCCGATATACACCTGCTACATATACACGTATGTACAGATACATACACACACATATATATATATATATATACATACATCGCTGTGCTGCCGGGTGGTTCGTCGTTTATGGAGCTATACTTCACGCGGAATTGAGCTGCGACCGTATATTGTGTCCGTCACAATGGACAGGATTATAACGGCCACTGAACGCGCGCCCGATCTTCCTCCGCTTCCTTACACTATAAGCGACGTGTGCCCGCTCGCTACATCGCTTAGCCTTTACCCTCTGCTCCCTGGACCTCCGGCCTGCGGACCCTGCAGCGCTTCGCTCAGTTTTCTCACTAAACCATCGCGCTTTCACCCATCTTCGCGTTATGACTCATCGCTTCCATCCTCTCGCCTTCCTTCTAACTCTCTCTCTCTCACACACTTGCTTCGATTCTGTGTGCGTAACCCCTGGTGTTCACTAGACCACCTACCGCAACCCGCATCCGCTCGTCCGCACATCGATCTCCTTCCCCCGGGCGAACGGCAATCTTGCTTGGTACAAACTTCCATGGTACCAAGTGAATCTCTGCCACTCTGGAACTCGGTCTACTGGAAATCTTTCCTGTCTCGTATGCTTTACATTCTAGCTTTACCAATGGCTTCTTTGTAACTCTTGTTATTATACCAAGCAAAGATGTTTAAGGGTCGATGACCCTTGTAAGATTAGTTGGGAAGTAAGGGGTAAAGGAGTCATGTTGGTGTATTAATATTTCAAATTAGTTACCACCGCAAGGGTGAACACCGCCAAGACGACGGAGAATATCGGATTACTTAAGGGGACAGTGGTACCATAGGTAAAGTATGGGATCAATAGAAGACGCGTGTATCAGTTTACAAGCGAGAAGTTTGAGGGACAAGCGTGTGAGAGTAATCCAAGTAGGAGATTATATGAGTTAACTAAATGAACGATGCTATTCGATAGAGTTAGAATTGGTATAGGAAGGGTAGCGATGGATGGAGGAAAATCGAGAAATCTGATATAGAGCGGTGTACAAGCAGTGAAGCATTCGAGATGAGATTGGAGGGAAGGAAAATAGGGGGATGTTGTCGCGACGAAGTCTCGGTGGGCAATCGAATAAACCGGAAGGAAATCGCGCTATTAATTTTTGGTGGAGTTGCCGCCGGCTGGTCGGCTTCCGAAATAATACTGTACGAAACGAGAACGATAAAGATTCCGGGGGTAGATCGGGGGCGCATCCGGTTCATCGGTACTGGCATTCGCGGCTCCAAGGTGCTGTTGGAGAACTATAGCAGGCTGCTAGCTCTCTTCTGGAATATGTGTATGTGTGTGTGAGCTGTGATGGAAGAGAGCGTAAGGGTTGCTGGTAGGGAAAAAGTGTGGTAGAGAGAGGCAAAGAGGGTACGAGAGTTACTCGGCGGTGGGCAGCCGCTGGTATTGGGCCGCGGCCCGGAGTGGATGGAGGGTTATTAATAAGGCATCTGTCTAGTTCTGGCACGTTTGAGAAAGTTACGACGCGTCGGTGTGGGAATCGCTATGGGCACCGCTTGGCACGCTCCGGGTATTAAGACGTAATAGCGTATTCGCCGAGCCCTCTTTGGCAAAGACTCAGTCGCGGACACCAGTCATCCTAGCATCCTTCTCATGGACCAACCAACATCGCGCGTATACCAACCCTCTCGCTAGACTGCCATACCAATCTGGTGGATTCTTCTTTCCGGTTCTCTGGAACCTTCCATCTTCCAATCGTATTCTCTATCAACCTGAATAATTATTCTTGTGGTAGAACGTAGCTTTGATTGCACCGGAACAGTTAACGCGATTTCATCGGTATGATTTGGTTAGCGCGATCATGCGAGGCTGGCACGCAAGTGGTGGCTGAAGCGGTGGGCGTACTTGATGAGGACCGACTGGATGTAGAAAGTAAACGTTTACGGAGTTTGTAATTTGCAGGGCGCTCGCGCGGCCGATTGGCGTTGTGCGTCCGCAGCGATTCATTGATTAGACGGCCGGCGATCCGCAATCCCGGTGGACCGATCGCCGCCAGAGAATTGAGAGCAGTAATGTAGCGACGGGCCGCGCGCCATGACACCCGTTACTAGCGGACCGTCCAGCACGATCCAATTAGCGTATAATTGAAAGTCTAACTCGAGCAACGTTTAATTAGAGGGCGCAGACATTTCGTCGCTTTGCCGAGGAACGTGCACTGAAGTGCGGATAGTATCGGTCGTGTCCTACTGGTCGCATATTCACCTCGTCGAATGTGAATGTGATCTTCCTTGGAAACGGAGAGAGCTTCCTACCCTCTTGAGACCTTCGGTCTTCGAGCGAACCTTCCTCTTCACAGGATTGTCAATTCCGATACCAGTATTTCTGCACGCAATACCAGCCGTCACTGTCTGAGCTCTACCAGCTGAAACGGGAACACTTCGTAGCTTTCGACTTCTACGACATTTTCCATCCCCCTAACCATCGTGTCTCGGCTTCCTTCGGAATTCAGGTAACCCCCGCGTTCGGAGTTACACGACTTTGCTCTTCGGATTATGTTGCCATCGTACTCACAGTGGAATATCTCCACTGTCGCTGCATTATATGCCATAGCTAGCTATCCCTCCCTGCTTCCTATACCCTTTATCATCGGCCAGACTACGATGAGGATTCATCGTGCGCGTTCGTAAATACCCAGGGGATTTTCGCGATTATCGCCCAAGCCACCCTTTCAAAGCAATCGGAATCGGCAAGCCGTACAGTTCACTAGGGGTAACGGCTACCTGCCGGTAGTGGTTCAGTAAAAAAAAAAAGAGATTGGAGGGGAGGTAGAAGAGAAAAACGTGAACGAGAGATGTAATCACGGCGATTGCCGTGGCATCGTTAATATCGGTTTTCTCTATTCGAGTAGTAATGGATTCGCGTCAGTCCTGCGTAAAAGCGGCAATGGGATAATACTTTTTCGCAGGTGCCACTGATACTAGTATCCACGCTACTTACTATCTACAGTAGTCCGAGCTTTGTCGCTTTGCTTTCCACGACCTCTGCAACAAGTTTATCCATGCTATTTTTTTATAACTGTCAAAAGGTTCGCAATCCCCAGCAGTAGCTTGAGTTTTATGATTAGGTAATTACTTTTAGACATGTAATCACTTTTTTTCAGCTCAATTGAGTTCGGAGTAGGTCGCAGTTGCTTTTGAAGATTATTCTCTTTTCACTACACACATAATCACATGTCACATACAGTTCCACTTGATTACAGCTTCTCGATTTACTTGGATCTAAGTAATCCTGGAACTTTGCAACTTTGCAGTCTTGAAAGAGTTGCAAAGGTTGGTCTACCACTGTGGTATTCTCGTAAGGATAGTTCGTGGTGGTATTCGGCGGCGATTCGCCGGCCACTGAGAGAAGGGAGCACGCGCGTTCGCTGAACGGGCAGAAAAAGCATGACGCGAGCGAAAGAGCCGCCGGAGAAAAAGCTGGCCGAGGGAGAGATGGCCCGTTGATTTATGCGCTCGATAAGAAGACGCGAATACGGTATCCACCGAAGTCCGTGTCATCTATCTTCGTTGGCCGTGGCAGGACTGCCGAGGCGGAAGGTGACCGAACTTCCGATGCCGAGGACGAAGAATTTCCCGTGGGATATTTTGTAATTTAACGGGTGAAAGGGTGCAACCGAAAGAGAGAAGACCAAGGCAGACGCGTGTCGTAGTTTCATTGTGCTCTTCTCTGTCGCCGATCGTGTCTTTAACCGCACGTTCACCAACCTCGTCATTCGCTATGAAAAGTGTAACATTCTCGAGAATAGACGAAGAGTAGTTATTTAAGCATTGTGGTAGCTAATACAGACAGAGCAACTGACAAAGCATTGAAACCACATGAGTTTATGCGCCTCTATCAGATTTTTTCATCGACAGCATTTAAAGCTATATCGCTTTAACGAAGGCAGGAATAAATCTTACGCTTCGTTAGCGATGTCACTGCTCTGATCGCTTCATCCTGTTTCCCCTATCTGGTCTGACTACACCAGAGCGAATTCCACTTGGCGATAGCGGGCATCGCCCTCGGACATACGTTGAATTTTTGGGCCGGATAAATCTTTGCGGTACGGGCGATGCAGCCAGGATTGATAATCGCGATGAGAGCGAGATCGTAGAGAGTCTCGGTGTGTGTATTCTTCGCCGAAGCGTACGGTTCTCCACGCTTCCCAGCCTCTCACTACTCTTTCAAACCCCTTTTTTCGTGGAGTTTGGAAAAGAACGCGCTTACCCGACGGTTTCGCCCGCTTACTTTATACCAAAAGCACTCTCCTCATTTTTTTCCTCTTCCGTTCTGCCTGCCGTCAAGATCGGCCTGTCGGCCGCGCTTCAGCATGCATTGAGTTTTTCGTTTAATCCAAGGGAAAAGCAGTGAGAGCGACCGTCAGGATCTGGAATGGTCAACGCATGTACGAGAATAGTAGCTTCGACCTTACACGAAACTCTCGCTCGTCGAGCCTTTAGATTTTAGAGCACTCAAGTTTCCTTTTTGACGTAAAATTAACCACAATTCGGTTTCATGATGAAGCTTCTGTCGGCTACGTTATCTGATACAAGCTAACTTGCGTCAAAACCATGATCCCAAACGTGAAGCAGGTGGTATCGTAGAAAATTGGCTTCTTTGCTTTAGTTTCGCCAGTGAAGCGACAACTAACCACCAAGTTCGCTACCTTTAGCGGGTGGCGTCTAGTGAATGGAATCAAGGATTTATGTAACGATGACTCACACGTACGCGTTTCGACTTCTACCTATAATCGACTGAAATGAAGAGAAACTGTAGAGCTCGGGCGGATGGTTAATTCGCGGCGGCAATAGCGAGGATTGGCTGTGCGAGCGATTCAATTATCGAATGAGCCGGGAAACGGGCCGACACGCTAAACGCCGTATTCACGATCAAGTTGTTTAACTGAGCGTAAGTCCTTTTATTCGTTTTGAAAGGCCAAAAACGGGGGGGAGGGGTGGCTCAAACGTCGGCACTGGACGGATATCGGTTGGTTGACAATGACACGGCACACCGGCGAGCAGGGGCGTCTCCGAGCTCGCTCAAATTATATCGTCCGTACGCTCGACGATCGATCGGCTAATCAGCGGCCGACGGGCAAACGCACACGGCGCGGCATGGCGCGGCATGGCGCGGCGTTCTTCGTCACTGGATAATTGTAATTGCCGGGCTAAATGGCCCCGGCGGCGGCAGCGGCAGCGGTAGCCGCTGCTTTTTCGCTCACTAGAAATGCCAGGAGGCAGAGAAGAGTTGGACACAGGGGAGGGTACCTTGTGGGAATGGAGAGTCACCGGTACGATCGTCATCAGATGGGAACACGGACGAGATAGGTGGACAGAAATAAATGTGTATAGGAGAGAAGCGCGTGCAACTGGCGGGACGAGGAAAATGTGCTGGTGGAAAATAGTGAGCGCGATAGGTGCGGCGAGCTTGCCGCGTTACAAAGGCGTGTGTCGGGCAGAGGCGTTTGACTCGCTTGCCAAATCGCCGCTGCCTGGCATCACTAACACCACCACCATCCCTACCACCGCCACCATCAACCTAGGTTTCTACCGTGTGGCGCGCCACGAAAATAATAATGAAGCCAACCGAGCGAGACTCGCATTTCTGGCATTCACAGATCCCACCCGAGGCGGTGATCAAAATTAACATTGAAAATTGCGCTTCCGCGCCTCCGAGCTACCATGCATGTGGTTTAGTACACCGACGGCGACGCCCAGGGCAAGGAAACCGGTGCGAAGTACATACATCTAGCGAATATGTGGACGCGTGTACGCGTCCCACTTACGCTCTGCCATAAACCAACTTGGCTGCCGCATAATACCTACTCAAGTTTCCTCGTAATATGCGATCGGGGAACGAAGAGGGTTTGCTGGTGACGCAGCTTTGTAATCAAGAAGCGAGACACGATCAAAGGCCGATGAGGTTGTTACAGTATTTACATCAGCCAACAGCTACTCTTGATCCACACCTCTTAGTTACAGAATTTCCCATCACTTTACTGTAACCGAACTTCTTTATCAAACAAAACGTCTTGTACAATTGACGCAGATATTCCGGTTGCTGACTGTGTAAAGTCAAGCTGGTTCATACTGGTGTTCGTAGAACAAATGACTGGATTTGATTAGACAGTCTGTCCTTTGATCTTCGTGTGCTGGAAGCTGATAAATTTCACTCTACCGGAGGGCTAAAATAACGTCAGCACCGTAAGATCGTATATACAATTACAGGTGACGCCGCACCGTTGGCAACGCTGGTGTGGAAAACGGGCTATATAGTTACAGTTGAAAATGTGAAATATGAGTAGGAACAGTGAATATTCACAGGCTACAACCTTAACTGGTACAAACATCTCGATTGCATTCGATGGAAAATTAAAAAACCGTGGATATCCGGCCTATCAGCAAGGTATACAGGAGGTACTCGTAGTACCGATACGCATTGATGGAAACTCGCTACGTTTTGAAAAAGTCCCGTGAGAGGCTACGGAAAAGTCGAGGGGAAAAAAAAAAAATCCGCTCGAAAAGCATTTTACGTAAAATCAAAAGCCCTTGTATCTTCATTTTGATTTGAAATGCGCTGATTAAATTTGCCGGCTGCCGGAACAAATTGCACAACAGTGCCCCGCTCCGGTCAGTTGATGCTTGATGTTGCCAGTATGTCGGGAAATTCCTGGCAAAGTGATCCTGCTAATTTTCAACCGTGAGTCTCATTCCAACTCGTGGACATGCGATTTCAGCGTGTCTCGATTTAGTGCGATAAGTGGCGCGTATGAGCGATAAATCGAGCAAGTAGATAAGGTTTTATTGCCACTCGCCGCAGGATTCGTTCTATTTTACTGTTAGCAATTCTCGGCTATAGTTGGCGATTCTTTATTCCGCCGGCGGCAGCCGGATGAAGTAGACAGAACGAGACAAGCCCTGTCAAATTTCGTGGCCCTGTGGAGTAACCAGAGAGGATGCTGGCTCTCTCGTTAACTACGTCTGTAAGAGCGAGCGAGGAAGAAAGCAACCTAAACCGCGTGCACACGATTTCGCCTGGTGATGAGATCCGGGCGGCGACAACTCCCGGAGAAAAGCGGCAGCCCCCGGGCCAGAGCGATTTAACTCGTAAATAAGAATGTCGTGGTTGACGCGACAGCCTGGAGAACGAAACGGCGAGTACAGGACGAAAGAGTAAGAGGGAGAAAGAGAAAGAGAAAGAGTAAGAATATAGAATGACGAAAGCTCCGGAGTGACTCGATGGAGTAACTCTTGTGGCTTGTTGCACAGACTGCAGTCGTTGTTATCGCCTCGTCGACACGGTTATAATTGTCGCCGCTATCGGTGGCATCGCGTCACGTAGCCTAATTACCATCCAGTGGAGGCAGCAGCTGTCCTTATCGTGACTGCGATTAACGTCGTCGACACGCCCGGAAACACGACGTTCATCCATATGCAGCATAACAGACAGAGGATGTATGAAGGGTGTGTGAGAGAGAGAAAGGGAGAGAGAACTGTGCAAGCGGTTTCGACGTGTCACGCCGCGAGCTAGTAATATAGCAGGTACTATGCACTTGTATCATTGGTCGGCCTTTGAACATCCGAGCGACCAAAGAAACGCCGCTCAGGGGGGTTCATGCATGCCGAGTTGCTTTTTTCTTTTGCCAATTCACCGGGTCGCGCGCGACACGCTCTGCTGCCAGTCCCAGCGGGCCGGGATAATTTTCGTTTCCCGATCAGGCTGCCTGGCAATCGAATATCCTCCCAGCGGGACATACTCCGAGAGCAGCAGCAGTAGCAGCAGCAGCAGGCCGGTTGGCTTCAAAGCCACCTCTCTACGGGAAACGGATTAAACGCTCCAGTTTACGGTGTCCGTTGGCATACCGGACCAGAGTGAACCAGTTGCTGGCTTCGCGCGGCGACAGCGATGCCATTGGGGCGCGTGCTGAAATTTAATTAGCTTTGAGCTACCATCCTCCGCTCTTCTTATCTTTGCATCGAAGCGCGTTCATCGGGCCACGAAAATGAGAGAGAGCTGTTAAGCTCGCACCACTTGCGGCGTAATCGGCTTTCATCGAAGCGGAATGAAAGCATGCAGCAAGCAAGCCCAGAGGCGTGCAACGAGAGCCAAGCCGTAAGGGAGATAAGCGAATGCTCGAGGCGCCAAGGGGGAACCAAGGAAAAAGGGGTTCCTGTTCCTCATATATGCTCACTTCTTGCCACGCTTCGAGGTGGCTGTGCCACCTGGCGCTCGTGTTTCCAGGTGCCAGCAAGAAAGGCCGGATTTGTGTGTGCTGGCGTACCTTCCTTCCTAGGTTGTTGAAGAAAATCGTGGCTTGTGGAGCGAGCTAGTGCGGTGGCAGTTCGGTGTAGGGTAGCAATGGGTGCGGTTGTAACTCAGGGTTAACGCAAAGGCTGTGCGGCGGTAGTGGTGACGGCTAAGGGAATGCGACTTGGGAGTCTCGCAAGTGGCGTATCTCTTATGCTGTTACGCATATGGCTTCCGGCATACGCGCTGTACATCCGGCCGTTCGAATATAATCCTGCTCTACAGCCACAGAGCCCTCTTGGGGGTGGTGGGCGCGCGGATAGAGCGAGGACGAAAGATGTCGAGAGGAAACGGGAGATAAAGCGTGGCAGGCCGGCGCAACAGTAAGCGGCAGGAACCGAAGGAAATGGTGATAAAGTGCGAGAAAGTAATGCATGCGGCCGCCCAGCCGCGACGGGAAAACGAAGAGAAATCGCGCTCGTATCCGGCTGCTACTCCGGGGAGAGAAAGCGCCCTCACATACTCCCTCTCCGCTAGCTCTGTATCGTCCATCCTGTCCACATTTATACGCGTTCAAATCAACCCCAGACTGGCTAGTGAAAAATTATAGTACGCCAACTTCCACCAGCAGTGACCTCTAGTTTGGACTATCGTGCACGCGCGTCTCCTAATTAAGTTAGAGCAAATGCAAGGTAGCCTTGGGCGGACGTCCATGGTAGTTAACTGGACGCAGCTATTTTGCCTGTAGTGGAAAGTGTACTCTCAGGTAGCCACTCGATGTCTTGGTCCCTATACAGCTTCTGGTTATGCGGTGGAAGCTGAAAAGGGTCGGCCTTCACGGAGACCATAGCCCAAACGAAGTTACGCCTGTTCCCAGGACTGAGCTCGTTCACACGTATCAGAGACGTCGTATTTCGTACGTCTTCGTCCCTCGTTCCGGCAACGCGCTCCTTCTACTTCTTCTTGTTCCACTACTACCTCCAAGAAGCAGGAGACCGTTCTTCCGCCGTTGCTCTTGGTCCGTCGCCTGCTCTTGCTCCTTTTGTCTTCGACTTGTTCCCTTTGCTCCTTCGTCTTACCGTTGCACTCGATCTTCTCAGCGACATGGCTTCCCCTTCCGTGTACTTGCCAGCAGGCAAGCCCTGCCACTCCTCTTTATTCTACCGGCTTACGTCCGACGAGAAAGGCGACCTCAGCTGCTCGTCGTCCAGTTCGAGAACGATAGATCATGGTTTCCCAAGTCACTGATTCAACAGGGATTCTAACATAGATCGTCGCCGATCAGTAATACTCCGAGTGTCGACAGGAGAAGTTCTGCCAAAATCCATGCCTGATTCTCTTCGTCATTTAAACTCAATTCGTTCTCCCTTTTTCCAACCGCGCGAATTGTACACCCTCGCAGTGTATCACGGCTGTATTTTTTCAGGCAGCGCGTTGCACTCACGGCGCGATCAGGAGAGAAAAGCCGGTGTAGAAAAAATCCACTCGTACGTCTTTGTTTCTGGTATAATACGTTGCTGCCGCACTCCCGTATAAATCTTTATTACAGTGGCGCACCGGCCAGGGAGCAATTCGCTCTTTAACGAGTTGATAAATTCTAATTACGTGCTCCCTGCTCTCTCTCTCTCTCTCCCTCCATCTCTCCTTCCGGGTGGTGGTCCGCATTCGACGCCTGTGCGCGATTTCCAATGTATGCAACCATCACCGCTACCCCCGCACACTATTTTCACACTTATGCCGGCGTGTTCGCATTGTACTGCGGAAGAGGAGCGTGCCGCAGGGACGAATTAAAAACGAGAAAAGTGCCGGGCTTTCAGTGCGGCCCGCTTCTTTCAGCCTGGCGGGAAAAGAGAGCCTTGGCTAGGTGCTCTCAACGACGAAAGGCCGAGTGCTGCTCGGGTCGACAGGCATTACCAGGGAATAATTCCGAAACAGGACTGGTGTCATGATACAGGGAGATTTTGGTCGTACTTACAAAGCAGAGGAAAGATGAGGTCGTAGATAGATCATATACAAGGACGAGAACAAACTCGTTCATTCGCTGCAAGGTGAGGCGAGACTTTTTACGCGGTATTTCACGACTATTCGGACGTGATGAATCTAGATCGTGCTTCTTCTTTCTCGCGATTCATGGGCTTTGTAACCAACGAGAGACCGCAGCCGGTGAGGCCGTAGTGCGTATCAACTTTCCCGTATAACGGGCTTTCCAAACAGAATAGGGACGGAGTGGAATGAGCTTAGCGAGTTTCACGCAAACTCGTTTAATTTTGTTCCAGGACCACTGGCGGAGCGACAAATTCGCGGCACACAAAGTCATCTCTTGATAGATCCTCTCTGCCAATGGCGTGCATGTACCTTGTATGTCCGTGTCTATACGCGTCTGTGTTAAGGGCGTCGCGGAAGTGACAGTCAAGTGGAAGGGAACCGATGTAGACAACCCTCGGGCGGCCAAGTAGTAAGGGTCGACCGATCAGCCTTCGCCGTCGACCGTAGTAGTACGAGTCGACGGGCGACCCGCCCGTCCGACATCACACAGACTCGAACTACTTGCTCGCTTCCTTACAAGACAACCATCGGATATTTCCCGAATCGCGACGTATATAACTTGATTTTAACACGCTATCGGCCGCACAATCACAGTCGCAATACCATTCGAAGAACTTTCAGTAGATACTTGTGTAGATCCAACGAAAGAGGGTCTTCGAGCACTCTTCAAACCCGGTATATCGGAATACTCGAAAGTTTGAGCTCCCGGTGAAGAGTTCTTCTGTCAACACATACTTCCTACATCCACTCCCACCAGCCCATCCCCACATTTATGGGTACGCCGTCGATATTCTCGTTGGGGGCGGGTTGCCTTCCGTTTCACAATTGTAGCTGGCCGATGATCCACGATAAAGATCGATGTATTTCGCGCTTTTGCAGCCAGCTTTCGCGGATCGTCGGCCACTCTCGAGAATCACGGATCGCTTCTCGAGGGATGAAGGGGATAGCGAATGGTACGTGACTTCTATACAAATATCATGGAACACGATGATCCTTTCCGGAAATCTTTGGCCAATCCTCCCAACTTTTTCGTGTCTTCTATAGTTCGCGGTTACCACGAACTTCGTACGCCAAGTTAATCCAGCATTCCCAGAGTGCTACACTTTTTTTTTCCCGCGAAGCACCGAAACCCGGAAGAAACTCTGTACAATTGTCGACAGGGTGGTGGTGGTGGGGTGGTTTGGCGAGGGGTAGTGTAGGAGACAGGAGGAGGAAAAGTAGGAGGGAATTTAAGCTTGCAATCGCAAGTAGGAGTTGGCCAGATTTTTCACAATGGGGAATCCCACCGTAGCCGTTCTCTTCCGGTAGCATTGGCCTGGATCTGCCGATTTTTCGGTGACTTACGGCAGTACGAGTCTGCAGCGGGTTTCAACAGTATTCGGTGCTTCGCTCGGGTTTAATTAAACCCGAACGAAATGAATGGAGTCCGACGACACCTCTGTGCTGGGCAGCCACCCGATCGCACAACTCTCGCGCCATTCGTCTTTGGGATTATGTGTACCTTTCTGCTGTTCGTTAGTGTATGCGCCCTCGCGTTCACTAATTAAAGCACTCTCCCTGGTATGTACGGGCGGGACGATCACCCGCTCGAGATAACTCCCAAACGACCCTGACACCACCGGGACACTTAGTCGAGACGCTAAACAACCACTGTTGCTAATGATCTTAAGTCTGACTTGGCGGAAAGTTCTCCCTGTGCGTCGAGGAGTTCGTCTTCACGATATCTGTGAATGCGAGCTATTCTTCACAGGGAATGGATGACACGCCAAGACAACTTAAGACAATGAACTGTGCCACGAGGTTTCGGCTACTATATATCCATGGAAGTTCATCAGCAATAAACGTCAAATGCTAGAACACGCGCGGGCTCTCATTACTTCTTTCGTTGGCATAGCGCGCAACTGTTCCCGTCGCATTACGTTGCCGCGGTAATCTCTTAAGTGCACTGAGCAAGTTTCGGTAAAGCAAACTTTTATCCTTCTTATCCTAGCTTCTTTCGCGCACGGACACACTTTTACCGTATCCGATTGTTTATTACTTCGAGGTCTAGGAAAATAACGAGGTCTAACTTTCATTGGGTGTAGGGCGGCGGTGGTTGCGCTGTCGGGGGCGTCTATTTTCTCCGAAGCCCGTGAAAGGAGGCGGCGGCTCTAGCATACAAAGTATCGAAAGGGCCGAGGTAGAGAGACGCGTTTGGAATCACGAACACTTGAAGGACTCACCCTTAACGGTGTTCGCAGGTGCACCAATCAATTGCATAGCAAGAAGTGCGCACACGAAGTAGCGTCTAGCTGATCCAATCGTAGGTCGTCCCATGCGGTTGATTATTCCTTGCGATGTTCTCTTCTTCCTAATGAAATCAGTGCTAGTTTCTTGAAACGATCTTCTATCCGAATTTCCACGAGATTTCGATGATCCTTTGAATCGCGGGAGCGTCGACACTCTTCTCGGCACACCCATCGCGATCGGTGGAGGACGAACTGGCGCGCTTCCTCCGGGCCTCGCCGAAGAGACTGGCCTTGGTCCGTCGACGCGCGGCGTCCAAACGCGCAGCGACGAGTCCTGCCTGGCTCTGACTGATTGCCCGACAGTCAGCCGCTCCACTCGGAGCCTCCTCGCACCTTTCCACCGTCTGTGGCGAGGATTCGCTAGCGAAGCGGGTGGACGCGCGTCTAACGCGTTCGCACGGGCGAGTGCGCATCCAGCGCACCGCGCCACTTCTTCCTGCCCGCGGTATTCCCGTAGGAACGCGGGAACGCGCGATCCCACCGTGGAATGCACTCTCTGTCAGGTGGGTTAACACGAAGTGTGAGAAACCAAGTAGAAGAAGACACGATCGGGCGAAATCTTGACTATGAGTAAAATGAAGAGAAGAGAAGAGAAGAGAAGAGAAAAGAAGAGAAAAGAAGAGAAGGATGGATATTGAAAGGAAGGACGAAGCCGGACAGGATATGAGAGGATAGGGTAGGGCAGGGCAGGGCAGGGCAGTCACGGCGTGGAAGGTCTGAGAACTGGCGGCGGGTGGCGGTGCGGCGTGTAGGGTGGCGATGGGCGAGTGCCGAAGGACGAAGAGGAGGAGAGGGTGGCTTTGGCGGGTGGGCGGGTCTCCGCGGACCCGCTCTCTTTCTCTCCCTGGCAATCTCTAGTCTCTCTCGCTCTTTCTTTCTCGCTCTCTCTCTCTCTCTCTGTTTCTCTCCTTTGCTTTATCTGTTACGTCTTTCTCTTTGCTGTGCAAAGGGGTGAGTGATTTCGCGTGCTTTGACAGCGTTGTCGTGGCCACCTCGAAGCAGGCGAGCGATCAAAAGCTGCCAGCGAGAGCGCGCTCCCCCGGCGCAAGGTGCTACCGCGTCGAAACGCCCGGCGCTACTGCCGAGCGATAGAAACGAGCGCGCGAGCTACCCCTTCGTTATGGGGATGCCTAGGTATCCCTGAGGAGAGGGGCAGAGGGGCTGGAAGCGCCGGCGTCGACGTCGCTGACGGTGGCGCTGCCCGATACTACCAGCACACGCGACAGAACGACATTCTCGCTAACTCAAATCGGGAGAAAGCAATCATGATAGTGAACTGAATTGATATCCATCGAAAAGATATGTGGAGCTTGAAAATAAGTAAATTTTTAAAAATGTTTTCTGATGATATTTAAAATAGTATAACAGTAATGATGAAAGTGGTTTTTTTACTTGTTCATCGAAAGTTTATAAATGTATGAAAGTTGTATTTATGTCTTGAGAGAACTATATCGTATCAGCATGGTTTCTAGCCAGTCGTAACTGCAGCATTCGTGCAGGAATTCGCTCGGAGCCACTCGCGCAGGCACGCCGAGAGCGCTCGGTATGATAGGGGAAAGGTGGGCGACAGGCGCGATCGAACATCGTGAACAACTCGATGCCATCGGATGCTAGAAGTAGCGGGTGTAACAGGTGGAGTCGTTCTATTCATTGGAACTTAGCATTTCGTAGCTCACGCGTAAATCAGAAACAAGAGCTCCGAGCATTCAGATTCATAGTTGCAGTGGATTATAAAACAGGACTCGGATATAAACTTCGGATTAAGCTCGGTCTTGCGTAATTTTTACCGTACAGCCAGGCGTAAAGTAAATGGCGTGGAATCGGGCGGCATGCTTTATTCTCTCGGCGGGTTTACGGTCCGCGGTGATTGAAAATCTGGCGCCAACGCTCTCCCTGGGAGAGGGTAGCTTCAAGGGTAGATAGGACTCCGTGGGGTTAATAAACTCTTCAAGTACTTTCGTAATTCCCCTTCGCTTTCCTTCGTCAGACCACCATAGTCATTGATGGCAGAGCCAAGTGGTCCTTGTCGATTCTTCGAGATACTCTTGTACTCTTTCATCGAGTACATCTGATAGTACCTTTATTACCACATTTAAGAACAGAAATGAAAAGGCACATGAGTATAAAACCGCATGCTGAGACGGTGACCATAGGAATTGTGTTCCATCAAGTAGACCCTGTAGACATTCTTCGCCGGCGGTTTCACGCGCCAAGGTATGCCACGTTCCCTTTTATTAAGTCTTTGACCACAAGCATGCTGCTGTGGAAAAGTTGCGTGGTAGTGCAAGGGAAGATGGAAATGGAAGGATAGTAAGAAAGTGAGAGAAGTGTAGAGTATAAGTGTGGGTTGAGAAGTGGATTTCCTGAGAAGAAGCTCGCCGATTAAACGGGGTTGCTTTTCAGGAACACAAGAGATCATCACTGGAAGAGGCTACCATTGATTTCTCTCACGTCAGGGTCGTCGCCAGTTCTGCAGCTGCTGACGCTCCACTCTCCCTGTGACTCTGTGTCGACTTCCTCTTCAGAGAGATCCCTCGGTGTATTCAAGGAGCTCCTCGTTCTACCACCAAGTGGAAAGCGGCAATCGGATGATTCCGCTCGACGGATCGAACGAATTTAATACCTGCTTATGCCATAATGGTTTTTCCCCTTGGAACTAGCTGATTTTGCGTTAGTACTCGTGCTGCGTTATCACCGAAAGGAGCGACCGCCGCCAGATCAATTCAGGCTGAGAAGCCTCCATCTAGAAATTCCATCTCTGGTCGAAGGGTTGGCGTTCTTCCCTGGCTGCGCGTTTCTGGCAGAGAGTGAGAGAGATCTCGTCGCTTTATTCCATTCGCACCGGGGAAATGTTCGTTCCTTTTGAGCCGGAAACTTTCTTTCTTCCGGGCCCATAGGCCGAATAATTAATCTGGCGCTTGCCCCGATAGAATAGCTGATGCGACGGCCATTGTGCACAGAATCTGTGGCTGCTTCTCAAGATAAAGAGGGCGACGCGTGCCTTCGAATGCCGTTGAAAGAGTGGCCGAACCAATTCGAGACGTTTGTTATTAAGCGTAAGGGATGGTTTGCGAGGAAGGTGAAGGCGAGAAATTGAACGAGCGCGCCGCTGTTATATCAGAAAAGGGAGCACGTCGTTCTCACGCGTTCACCTGCCTGCAACTTTTAAGCCTGGTATTAGGCTCCGAGCGTTAATTAATATTTTAAAATGCACCGATGGTAGAATGGCGACCCGCGTTCTCACCCGGTGCGGTTTACTACGAGGGTGTTTTCCGCGTTTCCAGGTAACACCGGCTCAGAAGTTGGAGGGAAGCGGGCAATAGCCAATGATAAAATGTGGCTACGATAAAGGCGAAAGTAATTTACGAAAGTGCACACACACACACGCTATTTCTGCCGATAATGACCAGCGACGTTAAGTGGCTGTGGAATACGGCGAGCGAGGAATTCGTGTGGACGTACAAGACCAACGCTTAGATAGATGGCAAAGATCTTAGAGCGTAGAAAGAGAGCAAGAGTGAAACCTCTAACGCGTCTAGATCGATCGGCCAAAAAAAAAGCGAACCAACTGAAAGCACGCAAAGTTCGAGAGAACCTCCAAGACACTCTGCAGGAGAGAATAGCTCACTGTCGAAGGGATTAAATTTCCGGGTGTGGAGCCTTTCTAACTCTCTCCATCTTGCTTGCTCACAGAACTGCAAGAAAGTCACAGACTTAAGTTCTGCCAGGCGCGTTTATCCGCGAAGATTTCCTCGAATGTTTGGTCACAGGCTCGTGATGTATTTGCCTTTGAAAATCGTTCGGCTGGCTGGCTTTAAATCCGACGACCTATCGAAGGACTTCGCAGCACGTGCACGTACCGTATGAAAAATGTATTTTTCGCTCGCGCTCGACGATCACCCCATCCGCTTTCCGATGCACCACTACCTTAGCTGCATCTATGGCTTCCCGTCTTCAAGATCCTTCGACAGATTGTTCCACAGGGTGTCTAAAGGGTTGGGTGACAAAAGACTAACGTCGGCCAGCTGCTCTAATCCTGTGCATTCATACTAACAATTGCCGGTTTCTCTAAGACTACCAATTTCACAGGGAATCCTACAAGCATTCTTGCAAGCAGGTTTTGCAATTCAGTTGTCCGAGAGTTTTACGATTGGAAGATCGCACGATTTTACGATCGTCGGAGCGAGCAGTCGAACAGCATTCGTGAGGCTTTGAAAGAGGCAAGGACAGGTATCAACTCCCGATCGTAAAGAGTGTCTTGAGTTATCGCGTTAAAAGTAAGCACGCTATGCAACGAGCACTCGGTGCACTTGTGGTGCTCGCGCGCCACTTTCGTTAGAGACAGCTAGTGTTTCGAGCCTTGCGACGTTTATTATTTGCAGTATCTACAGTAGGAAGACTGCTCTCTTCTCAAGCTTTTATTGCCTTGCTATTGCAGAACTCTTGGAGAACGAGACGATCACTCGTACACACGCCTGTTCTGTCTCTTATTCGCAAACTTTACAGGAAACAACATAGACGAACAAGCGTGTTACTCGAGTGGCGAGCCCTCTGCTCTTTAATATTCGTCTTTCGTGTTTTCATTGGCTACGGCAGCGAGCTGGGTAGCTTGCTCTCTCTTGCTTTGTGATCTCTCGAGACTCCGTTTTCCCAGTTAATTTTCTTTGGCAGACAAGCCCCTCACTGGTCCCGGCAACCCACCATAATCGGTCCACCCTCGCCCCTTACGACAAAGCCCAACGCGTTTTTCGTCTCCACTTCGCGACCTCATCGACTCCTCATCGCGGCCAGGAGTATTACACCCCTCTATAAAGTACTCTCTCGTTCTCCTGGCTTTTTCGAAGGAAGCAAGAAGGATCGCATGACCAGAACCGAGAAAGAGGAGAGGCGTTTCTTCCATGGCAGGATTTTTTTAATATCTTCCTCACGGGCCGGCGATACTTCATCCTTGTGGAAGGAGTGGGGTCCTTTCCAGCGGCATCAGCATCCCTATCGTACCAGTTCATCTTGCTCTTACCCTTCCTTGCTCCAACGCTAAAAAGAGAGTGAGAGAGAGCGAGAGAGAGAGAGAGGAACTAGAGCGCACGGGGCACGGCTAGCTTGTCGGTAGATAAATTTCACTCCTTATTAAGTTGTCCGACGAGAAAGTCGACGTTGTAGCTGGTGGTACATGGAAGTCGCGGCTGAAGGACGAGAGTGCTGGATGTAGTGGCGAATATCTCGGCAGGGAGAAACAAATATAAATGATCATCTTACTCAGAGTCGGCTGAAGCGCGAAACCCCCTTGCATCTCTCCTCGGCTCTTAGCATCGTTTTCTTCATTTTCGTGGGTACCAACAGCGTACAACCGCGAGATGCCCATCCGGTGGTTTGCTTCAACGAAGGGCCATTCTCTTTTTCTCATCCTTCTTATTCTTCCATCCCTTCGACCTTCCTCTCTCACTCTTACTCTCTGCGGCGTTACTGACCCGAGTCGGGCTGATTTCCGGCGGGCGTTCCTCTTCCGACAGACAGGATCCAGAACGCGCTGCCTTCCTGGTAACTCGCTGGTGTTGGTGCAACCAAGGGTGGTTCGGGGTAATAGACCCTACTTACCGGCTTACTCTCTCTCTCCCTTTGGAAACACGGGATAGTGGTTGTACTATCGCCCTCGACTCTTGCTCGACTGCCCGACTACCCGATTCCTTACTTCTCCGATCGTCCCCAGAGCCAAGTAAGCAAGCATGCACTCTTACCTCTTTCTCTCTCACTCTCTGTCTTTCTCTCTATCTCTTTCTCCCTTCCACTCTGTCGCGAGAGCTAAGGAAACTCCGGGCGAACACGAATTCGCGAATCTTAATGCGAATTTCCGTTCTCTCCGGCGAGGGTCGAACGGATTTCCTTTAAAAGCGAACCGGATTTTTCAATCGCAATATCGGTGAACCACGAATCCGGAGATCAGAGCGACCGGCATACTAGTCTTACTATGGCTTTCCTTTTTTAGCACCGACCCATCCCAATTGGCTCGCTGATATTCACCAGATGGAAAGAGAGAGGGAGAAAGAGAAAGAGAAAGAGAGTGAACGTATAAGTACACACGTTTCGTGTATAAATCATTTTACTAGCTCTTTCGTAAGATATACGACGAAGAGAGTGATAGTGTGTGCGCATATCTGGCTGCAGGAAATAATGATACATCCGGGAAAGTAGCTAATGAATAAATGCATAATCTCGAGTTTGCCTTGCAGCGAGTAGCAAGCAGGGTATTACAAAGGGACGGGACGCTGCAGCAGGGATTGAGAGTCGGCTGTGTAGGACGTCGTCGCGAGACGGTGTTACTTGTTATTTGGCTGAGCGCGTGAAGATATACTTAGAACGCCGGCGGTGCTGCTGTTGCTGCTGCTGGTGCTACTGCTGCTACTACTGCTACTGGTACGCCCTTGTGAGTTTGCATATGTATGCGGGTATTTACTGCTCGGCACCCGCGCGAAAGAGCCCAGGCGTTGCGCAGAGCAGAGCAGAGCAGAGCAGAGCAGGGCAGAGCAGGCGCCGGCGTCGGCGAGGGCCTGGTCGGCGCGTGGGAACGGAAAAGCTGGGTTTACGTATGCAAATGTGCGTACACGGGAATCGCTTAACAGTTCGGGGAGTTTCGTAGCAACCGCTCTGCTGGTACGTCGATCCCGTTTGACTTCACATTTTTGCGTTCGCTTGTTCGACCAGGCAATCCCCGTGGCGCGCGCACTAGTGTCGGCGAATCCCGCGAGCTCCTGTAATCTCCGATTTCGACCATTTATCCGGCTGTCCTTACGGCATGCTGAGCAACGTCCAGCTTAATTTTATGGTACCGTCCAAGCCCCCTTTTCCCACCGACTACCAAATGCCTGATACGATTTTTCCGCCCCTAGACACATCACTGGAATGTAATCACGCTGCTGTTGCCTCCTCGTTGAATCCACCGCTCCCCATTCTGGTTAGCTTCTAATTCTCCCTTCCTCTTCTCTCTTCACCCCCCACCCACCCCTTCTATCCTTTCTTCTTCTTGGGGCTGGGTCGCACTTGCCCGGCAAAACTTGCTCGCGCTCCGATTAATCCGTTTCATTACCTGACGCTGAACTGGGATGGCCGAGCATACTGCTCAGGAACTTTTTGCTATTAGTATTTAGTACGGCCTGCTGCTGGGGGTAGTATTGTTACGCTCGAATGCATGCTGCAAGAGGGTTGCTGGCCTGAAAAAGCGGAGCAAACAATCCAGCTATTATTGTGCCACGTCAGCAAGAAGAGGAAGAGGCGAGTGCGGCTATCCTTGTATACATATGTATAGACTTTGGCCATCCAAACAATGTTTACCCGACTACCTGTCCGGAAACCTGAGAAAAGGGTTCGAGTAGGGTCCAAGCTAGCTTCAATACTTAATCGCGCGACCGAACCTCGAGACAGCAAACTTGTTATATATGTACAACCTTGGACTACGACTTCAAGTACATTTGCAACTGCATCTCTCGTTTGCTCTCACCAGAACTCAAAGGTAGGCGGGGGCGGATTGAATGTCCGATGGGTGGTGGAAGGATCGGGCATAGTTGAGATGGATAGTTGGAGTCTATGCCGATCATTTAAAAGGGGTCAAGTGGATATGTGCATACGTGGGGAGAAAGCGAGAGAGAGAAGTTGGGAATGGAGTATAGGAGAGCACTTATCCACATGCTGCGCCACTTATGACACGATGCAGCTCCTCGCATAAGGAGCGAGTTACACAAATTGAGATAAGCGGCAAAGAGCCGAGAGATAGTCATTAGTTACGCACACGCCTGGTATAATAAGGGTTCATTAAGTCACTTTGAGCCCCCTCCAACCACCCCCCTCCAAGCGTACCCCCATCCACACGCGTCTCTGGCATTAAATTCGTTTTCCGCTAACGGGCGCGACTCATATCTCCTCTCTTTAGCGCGTCTCTCGAAATCCAATCTCCGTGTCGAGGGGTGGTGGCGTCGTCGGGGTCGGTGGTGGTGGTGGTGGTGGTGGTCGCGTCGCGCGTTGCGGTGAAAAGGTTTTTGATGCTGATAGCATAGAATGTCCACTCGATTCAACGGGGGCGCGCGCGGAAAAGTGGAGCGGTGCTGGCGTGATAAGGGTCGCTGGAAATGAAGGGGGCCAAAAGGGCGGCTGGTGGCGCGAGGGAGGGGGGGGGTGGGTGGGTGGGAGGGGAAGGAGGGTACAGAGAGTTCGAAGGTGGTGGCAAGAGGGCCCGACTTGGTGAGCCAGAGGGTACCCCTCTCGACTCGCGCGTCGCGTAATTACGGTGGAAGGCAAGAGAGAAGCTCCAATTAGAAAAAATAATTAATGAAACGTTGACGAGTCTCGGCTCGGCTCGGCTCGAGCAGGCTTCCTCCTCGTCCTCGGCTTGGTTGCTCGACGCCCGAGTTTCTCAGCTCCTGGTCGAGCCCGCCTCACCACCGAGCGCCGAAGAGCCTGCTCATGGTGGTAGTGGCGGGTCCCGCAAAAGCAATGGTAAAGAGGACGCAAAACAAATATTAACGTTTCTTTAAATCGCCGCTTAATCGCCCTCACCCTCTCGCCGCACTCTCTTTCCACCTTTGTAGCCGCAGCCACCAGCAACCCTCTCTTACCGTTCCACAACCGCACGGTAATCACTCTGAAAGCAGCTCACGCGAAATTTTTAACGAATCGCCAGTGCGCGCCTTGACTGTTGCACACGTGCTTGTGAAGCCGCACTGCGGCTGCTAGAGCATGTCTGAATGGAAGCTGCATTGATACACACCCGAGGGATATAAAGAAGCTACAGTAACCGGACAGAGACATCCTCTTCGGTGCACTGATCCTCTTGCCACACATAGTAGAATCACTAGTTATGGATCCAAGAAAGTGGACCGTTCTACCCTTATGCTTATCTCTTTCACGACAGAGGCGCCCTTAGGGGGTCTTGCCGATGGCCGACGTTCTTTGAAGACTAAAAGTCCTGAGAAAAGGAGAGATTTCACAGATCAAGGGGGGAGAATCGCCAGGAGGAATTGATATTCAAGGAAGCCGAAGGGAAATCGAATATCTTGGATTCCCGGACTAAAGCCGATTTGAAAGGGAGTCCAAGAGAAAGAGCGAAAGTAACCGGTGGAAAACTTTTCCTTTCCAATTGGCCCGCGTCTTTCCCTAGTTTCTTCGCCTCGTAATAGAATAATCCATGGGAAGAATCAGGCCTCCGGAAGTCAGTTTCTCGTTGGTTCCTTCTGACTTCCTGCGAGTGAAGGAACGTTTGGTTCGTACCGGTCGAACGGCATAGATCGGACTGAATCGTAATTCAGTCTAATTGAGAAGTTATAGGAATAAAGGGACGCCACATCTTAGCTTTCATAGTAAGACGTCCGAATCGAACTGCTTTCAGAGGTAGGCACTTCTCCGTCGTTCGTCTTGTCTCTCGTTCTCCTGGATTGCTTGGGAGCTTCGAGCTAACCGTTGCAGCATCCCGCAATGAACTTCGACTAAGATAACAGGCATTAATGGAATCGGGTTCCAGCATACGCGGATACGTTGATCGGTCTAATCAATCCACCATCCTCTGTACTATCATAGTCTCTTTCCCCTCGGTGGAATATCCCATCTCGTCAGCCATCTATCTCCCTTTCCCATATTGGTCTTGAAGTATCTTTCGTTTGACGCGTGAAGGTAAACAGTAAATCAAACCCGTTCACCGTTATCGATATCCCGGCCTGTCTCTCTACCACTGCTATTTTCTCGTTCGTTATTTTTGATTCGGATATGAAGAATGTATGGTGCGGGATTTCCGAACAATTTTGTATTATGAGATATGCTTTGTTCGTATGAGAAAGCTCTTATTGGCAATAAGCAATTTCTTTGGGAAATGAGAGGAGACTTTACCGAGGAACTCATCGATAAATCGGAACAAGACGCGATCGCTGTTGAGTTGGCAAAGCGGTGCGCTCAAGTTGCGCCTGTAATTTCACGGGTTTCGAGTGTAGCGGCAAAGTTGAACGGCGAATTCTTCGAAAGTTTATCATCGTAGTTGTAGCTGGGAAAGTTTAGAAGGGCCAGGCGTCGCGGGCGCCGGGGCGCGAGACTGCCCTAAGTTTTGAAGCTTTTCAACGTCCGTTGTCCCCGCGTGTGCGGCCAGACGACGGACAGGACACCCCGCGGCGGAAAATTAAGCTCAAGCGGAACCGGAAGTCAAAGTAGACGGGAAAGAGTGAGAGGAAAAGGAACTGGAGCGGCAAATGAGTCAGCGAGCGAGGAGCTCGAAGGCAAGACAGGATCAAAAGGATTAGTTATTCGAAAGCTGAAACGAGTGCTGTCCGAGTGAGAACGGAAAAGGGAAAGCTCTCGTTTCTCCCGAGCGAGAAGGCAGTGAGACTGAAACTCGAGGAAACCCCTCTTTTTGCTTGGTGCTTTAACGACGCGATTAAGCGCGCGATCGAGAAAAACGACAGGAAATTCCACGAGGTTTTCTTACGTTTCACTGATGCCGCAATCCTAAACCCGCGTCAGCCCTGTCTGACTCGGGTGTCCGTTTCTACTTGCCAGTGTGGCGTAACGTCCCAACTTTAAACTATCCACTACAGATACTAGTGACACTCTTGCGTGTAAATCACCCGTTTCCCTTCGACACTGGAGTGAGTCTGGATTCCAATATCGCCAGTGGAGCTTTATCCGCAAGCGGCGTTGGCTCGAGTCAGACGAGGGAATTAATAAATCCTCGAGCGTTCGATCCGACGCGGTACAGCGCGTTCCCCGATTCGGAATTCGGCGGAAGTGATTCGATTACTGTTTCCAAGTAGGCACGGCTCGATCCGTTTATAACATACCAGCTAATTGAAACCGAGCCGGCACCTGGCGCAGTGCTGAATTTCGGCGATGTGAGTAATCGCTCTTAAAATCACCGCACTTTTTGCGATTTGCCTGTGCGAACAGTGACCGATCGACCAAAAGATTGGCTTTCGATCGAATCTATCTAGCACTGCTATAATCCCACATATTCCATCCACCATTGCAATCTCTCCCGTTGCCAACAAGCATGGAATAAAATTCCCTATTGCCAAGACATTTACCTGTGACATACATATACTTCAAGTTCCGATTTAACGCTGTCGTCAAGAGTTTCGTTTACATTTCTACGTTCCTCAATCTCGAATCCGAAGACGGTCTGCTCGAATGCGTCGAGCCGCAATCGTGAAAAGTGTTGAGGCGTATGAGGCGAAAATGTTGGTCGAATCAGAGTAACCCGGTTGTGATTACATGCGCCGAGATCCAAAAGTCATTTGAAGATTGGGATTCGCCACGGAGGAATGAGGAATTTTGTAGGATCATTTGATACGATTCTCGATTTCCATCGAGCGAGTGGTGGGTGGATGGGCGAAGGGATGAAAGGCAGCTGATAGTGAAGAAGGAGGTCAACAAGATGGAGCACAGGACGCTTCACGTTTCTCTTACGGAAAGATCAAGTCTCTCTTGCGATGACGGAGCTCAAGGAGAATACGCTTTTCCTGGGAGAAAGGACCACGTGGCCGTTCGCTGAGGTGCTACGCGCACTCGAGGAAACTTTTCGCTTCCAAGTTTTCCTGGCGCTCCTGGAGAACGTTTGCCACCGACGCCCTCTTGAATATTCGATTAACTCCATGGTGACTGTCAGGAATTTTAATCGGCCGGCAGTCGCCTAACCCGCATCTTTCCACCGCTCTAGGACGAGAAGTTTTCGCGGCTCGAGAACCATTCACCACTTCCCACTGGACCGCCAAGCGCAGAGAACCCAAGGAGCTCTATTTCGATCTCTTCTGGTACTTATTCCTGTCGGTCGAGAATCGTAAACAGATTTTCTTCGGTTCGGCTCGTGACTCCTCGAATTCCTTGGCTGTCATGCTGCAGGCGTTTTAGCCTGTCTTTTCATTGGCAAATGAAATGAGAGTAGAGACTGATAGTGAAGTTCGGAAGGATTCTGTGGTAACCTTCATGTTTCGAATTTCGCCTTACCGTTGGACTAAGACGGTAGCGTAGCTTCGCCTAGCTCCCTTTCTTCTTTTTTCTATCCCTTTTATTTTTTCCCTCCCTCTAACGGACAATCGACGATCTCCCGGCGGAACGGGTCCGAGAAAACGAACCCAGGGCTTCGCTTTATTGCCGTACGTGCGGTGCGAGATATTGCGGCCCCGAATCCGACACTGCAGCCAGCAGTGCCAGCGGAGCGAAGAAGAGAGCGTGTGCTCTCTTGGAAGGAGCCACCGAGTGTTCTCGCGCCCCGATCTCTTCTCAAGATACCACCTCGCTCTGTCGAATTTCCTATCATCCCTTCCCAGTAAAACTCATCCGTCCCTCCCATGGATTAAAGTCGCGAACCTTTTGACGCGACCCTTCACCCCCGACCCTACTATTTTCACCCTGTTCTTATTCCACTCAGCTTTTCGTCTTCAGCCGTAATACTCGGCAGGCACGACGGAAATCCGAATTCCTGGATTTGCTTGTATCATGTCCGTCCCCAAACAAGGCACTAATAATGGATGCGCTAGAGGTTGAAGGGTGCGGGAGAATCCCTGGCGATGAAGGATGGCAGGGGTTTGCTCGATTTGTGCGACGGTACTGCGCATCGTTACTCATCGCTGGCGGAACTTTCGAAAGGCTTGCTGATTCCTCGTCAAGGAGGGAGCCGAGGTAATCACGGAATCCTGATTTATATCGGTTATAGCTAGCGGGTATCGGGTCGGCGTCTCACGATATATGTGTATAAATCATAGCGAGCCCCCTTGAGCGAGGTATTATTGAATCGCACGGTGCTGCTGCTCTCGTTACCGCGATCGACATCGTCCCACCAGCTGCTTCTCGTACTCTGAACCAACTGGAATCGTCTATGGTATACGACTGCCTCAGTTATTTCGGCTTCCTTACCATTAAGCCGGAGGACACGTCACCGAAGCCGGCACTCTTTCCATTAGGCAGTGAATTCATGGCACGTTAATGAGGGTTTTCAAGATAATGAGTTTTCTGGCGGAAATCAGGGTAGGCCTCATTGATCGAATGTTCATTGGGCTGACCCGCCAAACGCCGGTTGAACCCCCTTCGGTGCTAACGACCTCTCAACCAGCCTGGTACCCGCTATTTCGCGGGCTTTACTTTCCGATCGGCAATCTGGCATTCACAGGCCGTTGCCTCGAATTTGCATCGGCGATTCGGCTCCAACCACCAACGCGAGCCTCTCCAGAACGGGCCGCAGACGATCCTGGAATATTAACCCCTTCCGCGAGGCCACCCATACACCACCGACAGTTTTGTCAACCACCGCCAGCTTCTACCTATCGCGTGATCTCATTCGGAACACGGCATTTTTTATCTCCTGATATTAATAATCTCACTTTACTCTTCGCTATTGGCCTATATTCCATGAATACATGAACAAACTGTATAGGCTTCGACTCAAAGCAGATTGCCAAGGGTAGTTTTTGATGGTTTTACGGTAAGGTAAAAGAAGGGCGAGTTTAATTAAAGAGAATCGTATTATTCAAGCTCGATCGAGTGTGGGGTCTGTCGTGTTTAATGAGTTGGAATGGATTAAAGGGAAAGTGCGAGTAGAAGAGTATGGTGGTTCACCCGGTATATGAGTGGCACGTAGTTGGAGCTTGACGCTCGACGGGCGGTGGCCGCCGGGCGACGCGACGGCCGACAGCCGACGGCTCAAACCATGGCGATGTATCAACTGCCAATATTAATATCTCCGCATTGTATCGGAGACCGTGTCTTGCAGCCGTTATAGAGGCACGTTTGCCACCGGCAGCGAACGGATAGGAACCTGCTCAGTCCGTAGCATTGGTCCCGCTTGCTCCTCCTGGACTGGAAATCCCCGGCTTTCACGTGGCACAATGCCGCCGCCGTACAAATTACGCGGAACAGAGAGACATAGGGTATTTTTCCGTAGCCGGGAGCGACGCGTACAGGTATGAGTGGCTGCCGGCTGATGGCCAACGGCCAACCAACTAGAGGAGAGACTAGGCGATGCTCTGGCACAGACAAAGACGCGAATGTAGGGAGAAAATACAAGGCAGCTCGTACTCGATTTGGAACAGGGCTCCGCTCTTAACTCGCGACGAACGGCCGGCACGGATTCCGCGTAAAACATCATTAGCACTCTATTCAATAGCCCGCTCTCTCCATTATGCAGGGCTACGCTCTCTGCTCTCTTTCCCCTTCTGGCATGCCAGGAGTCGAGAAATTAAACAAGATTAAAATAGCTCCGTAAAGCGAACCAAGTATAGGCCAAGAAGTGGAACTCTAAAATTCAATTATCTAAGCTTCGCTTGACGTTGCGCGCTCGCGCCAGCGAAGGGTCTTGTATTATTATTATGAGATGGAAAGAGAGAGAGAGAGAGAGGGAGGGAGAGTGAGTGAATTGTACGAGGTGAATCAGTGGAGCGCGCTCAGATCGTACACCTCGCTTCTCGTAGTGTCTGGCACGTCGCGAAAGCTCGCCCCGCCGGGCGTAATGCATTATAGATGGCCTATTATATTCGAGGGCCGCGTACCACGCACGGCTATCCTACACGTCGATATTTATGGTGAGCTCATTGTCGTCTAAATTTGAATGCCCCATTCGCGAGCGCCACCGTGACCGCCCCCGCTTCCCGGATGCCCTTGCCGAGGCGGCAACACGCCGCAACCCCCCGTCATCATCATTTCGAGGCTTGTCCTGCAAGCCCGGCGAACCAGACTCGGCCTCGTTCTCCAATGTTTTCGCATCCAAGCATTCCCGAGAACACGCCGTGTCTAATTGCACTCGGCCAACAGAGAGTATCAGCAAGCACCGAGGAGAAAGAAGCAAGCATAGCCCAGACCTGTTCTATATTTTCAAGCTAATTTACGATTCTAATAAAGGTATTCTTCGCACTCGTTACGTTATCCCGCGAGCAAATAAGAGAAGAAACTGGGGCCATCAGTGGCACTGCTCGAGACTCTGCTTCTCCTTGCTAAGATGGAGTGCACAAAGCTGGGCCAATTCAAAGTATATGTACCTTGGAGAAAGAGGAATCTCTTCTCCTTGAACTGCGGTCATTGCTTTAAAGCTTTCTATCTCTGCTCTTCTTTCTCTCTCGATCTGAGTGCGAGTGGATGTTTGACAACAGGAAGAAGAGAAAGGGGGTTCGATAGAGAGAAAGATGGCGAATGACAGAGTCAGCTGGAATCGAAGTAGCCCAGCCGAGCGATCTCTGCCGCATGAGACTAGTGGAAAAGGGTAGGGTAAAAGAAAAGGGAGGCAGAAATTGAGGCCTGAGCGTAAAAGGGACGAAGGAAATGGAGGAGAGAGCCGGAAAGGAAAGACAAACGTGAAGTAAAGTGGAGAAAGGGAGTCCGGTGCTAAGCAGTGGCAGTTGGAGGAACGGACACCGGTGGCGAGAGCCGCAGCCGCGCCGCAGTTTGGTGGCAGAGGCAGAAGCAGCAGCCACAGGCCACCGACAAGCCACGAGTCGTTAAGTCCACTCCCTGGTTTTAATGTCAGCACTAACTTCGCAAGCTCGTTCCTCCGTTCCGGTCTATCCGAGCGGCTAGCCCGTCTTCCTCCACCGCTCGCCGCTGCCGCTGCCGCTGCCGCTGCTCCCGCCGCCGTTGCGACGGCCACCATTGTCAAGCCCAATCCTCGCACATATTTTTCTCTTCTTGGCCGCGTTACAAATTCACTCGCGAGATCACCCGCCCCTGGAATACGACGTGCTAGCGGCCCAGCCATTCCCGAGCCGCCTCCCCACATCCCTTCCTTATCCGGTATCCTCTCCTCTAATCGTTTTACAAAAAGGCCAGTGGGAGTTTCAACCATCCCTCTCATGGATAGAGTTACGATTTCGTCCGGCCAGTTTTCCATCACTTACTTAGCATCACTTTGACTTTTAATGCTAGCCTGTAGACGTATATCTGGTGAGGGTGTGTCAGATATTGGCAGGGGATTAAGCCGTAGGGGAGAAAACCTGTCACGCCAAACGTATGGTATACATCGCCAGGGATATATTAGCTTATTGGAGCAATAAAATGGCATGGAATGGGGGAAACTCGTCGAGTAAAGTTATAGCTCCTGCTAATCATAGTATACCAAGTGGAACAAATGTATTACCGGTTGTAGTAATGAAATAATAATTTCAGATATTGGGTTTTCCTTGATTAAGTAACAATTTATGCCCTGTGCGAATACGAATGTCGATCTCATTAATGTATTTCGCATTATTTCGTGATTTTCCGAATATTTAATCAACGTGCCAGTGTCCAATTAAGTTGGTAGGTATTTGCCGCAGGGAGGACCATGTGTATGCAGTTGCTGGTGGGAAGTGAAAGGAGTCGAGAAAATTGCTGGGTGCTGCCGGGCATGGGTACTTGGAGCAAATGGTGAGTGGATGTTCGTGCAAGCAACTTCCTCCTTTTACCGTATTCACTCGAGCTGTACACTCAGCTGCACTACATTTGACTGATTTGACGTCCTTGAGTACTCGTCTTGATTGATACACATGAATAGTACATTGATTTGCAATCTACCGCGTTAGATAGCGCTTGCCCACCAGGTACTTCATTCGTGCTTCTATGTCGAGCTTGAACTTCATCCTACTCTGCATTATACTTATTCATACTACAGATATTCCTCACATGTGTCACTATGTTCACTATATTTCATTTTCTCACCATTGTAATGACTTTCTTGTATTTGTTCATTGAAATCTATGCTACTCACTGTTTATGTCAGATATAATCTGTTTTCGTCTCTCAGTGTACACACGTGACTATCCCGTGTGAACTTGACCAATTTATCGGGGTTCTCTCTCACCAAGCCTGGATCAATGAAAACACGTCACAAGCGCTCAAACGATTACCGTTCAGTGCAATATTTTTCCGACACTCGCGCGCGCTTCCCCCGCTCTGGTAGCGCCGACATATTTCCCCAATAGAATTCCCATTAGCCTATTACGCACCGTCGACATTCAATCGTGAAATTCAATCGGAGATCCATGCCGCTTGACAAGAGTTATCTGATCGTGCGATACTTAAGCGGCCGAGCGACGCGTCGTTGCAATTTCCCGTGGAAAGCGTGATATTTCGTGGGAAAATGGGAAAAAGCGAGCGAGGCAACTGGTTGGGGTTTGGTGTGGCGGGAGAAAATTTCCAAGAAGCGAGCGGGTAATCCGCGATAAAGAGTAATCGCGACGCTTCCGTCGCCACGAGCCGCAAATTGAATTTCGATAATCGTCCGGGTCTTCTTCCCCCGCCTCCTTAATTCCCATCCTCCCTGGCTACCCATTCCCATCGTGCCGGCACTACTTTCGCGGGATTCTTTTAATAAAGGAAACGCGCCAGCGAACAACAGCACAAGCGGAAGGAAGAAAGCAGAGAGGTTGAAGAGAGAAGGGTGTATTGGGAGTATAAGGAGAGGGTAAGTCGCCATGGTTCGTAGTGGCGCAATGAAGAAAAGAAAGAGGAGAGAGGTCGCAGAAGCAGAAGCAGCAAGCAGCGGTAGTACTGGCCGGTGGGTGGAAATGGGGTGGATGGTTGGGAATGGGGATGAGCACGGTCACGGAGGAGGATGCCGCCACGAGAAATTAAGCCATGGAAAACCAAGTGCAGGAAGCAGGGTGGAGCCGAACCCTTCGGCTCCATCCTCATTAATCATTCCGGCCTCTTAGCTTCTTCGCTCGTCTGCAAAAAGGTCTTTTACGAGAGCTAGCGTAAGGAAGAGTACGAGATACACGGGATAGGAGGAGTGAGCGAGGAGGCCAGAGCGTGTCGCCTTTTTGCGGAAGCGGAAGAACCTCCTTAAAAGGTATTTCTCGTGCGCGCACGAAGATGTGGGAACGAATGACGAGGAAACGAAAGAACCGGTCGTCGCAGACACCGCCGCCGCCGACGTAGGATTTCGCGAGTACAGCCAAGGAACCATGTACCTTCGAATAGAAATCCCTAGTCCTACGTGACTTCTCTTTCTCCGTTGAATGCTCCTCTCTTACAGTAAATACTGCGGATTGCCAGTCGCATCCTGCCAGATCTATAGTCCTGGCGATTGCGCCGGAATTTATGATGACCCGACGACCGGCGAAAGCTTCCATGCTGTGCTCCACGCACGAGCTATCATGATTGATCGTGGATGCTTCCTCGACAGACTACTGGCAAAGTCACTGCCTTCGCAAATCACCGGACAAACATTGACACGTGTCCGAGTAATGCGATTACATTTCAATGATGATTTCCCGCGAAATTGGAATTCCTCCGACATGTCGATCATTGCTGTCACTTGCAGCTCGGCATCATGTGCGCTCCCGCGTGAAATCTGTAAGACCACCCTCGCCCTCGAGTTACGCACGTTACTCGATTCTTCGGCACGCAGCCGCAACCGCAACCGCTGCCATCCCCGCCACACTGATCTCATTAAACTCGTCGAATGACGCCAGGTACTTCATTCACATGCTTGAACATGATCCGCTTTCTGCCGGTTCCGAGAGAACTGCTCACCGGAAGCCGGAATTTACTCCACTTTCTTTCATCGACATTTCTTCATTTACATATAAATGTCAGCCAGCATCGCCAGACACAAGCCAGAATAGAATTTTGTAAAGTGGATGCAAGGTTCGAAGACGTTTACCTAAGAAGGAAATTCCATTTGTCTGATGGCCGTCATTTCTTCCGGAAAGAACATTCCAGTTTTTCTTGGTTCTCGTGAGACATACAGCGGGACGCGCAAGTGGTTCGGGGTGTGACAGGAGTAGCGCGCTAATGAAGTCAAGAGAAATGGTTGGTACTTTCACGAACAAAGATCACAGGCTACTTTTCTCAAGAAAATTTGGTAGGTGTGAATCTTCAAGTTACACATACGCATTTCAATATTTGAGTGTGCGAAAAATAAGTGCACTCTTTTGTCGTAAGTACGCGCTTTCATCTTCGCTTGGCGCGTTCCACTTTCTCTACCACAAGAGTGCATGATTCTTCACGAAGAAGAAACGTTGTAAATCCCCTGGTAAATTCTGAAAGGCTCGAGCAATCTTCGTGGAAGGCAAACATTTCTAAACCGATTTCATGGTGAAAAAAATGAAGGTGTGGCTGGCTGTCTAGCTGTCAACGCTTCTGTCCGAACGATTAACTAGGAGCGACGGGTTTTCGGTTTTCTAGAGCGACGATGCAATTTCGTACTAACATCCCAGCAGTCGTACTTCCGCCAGGCTCGACGAGCCAGTTCACAATATAATTTCCTTCGATTTCGTTCTTTTCTGTGGTGCCTTTTCATTTTTTCACCCCAAGCGGAGATTTTCAGCTCTACGAGCGATGAGAAGGAGAGAACGAAGAAAGAAGAAGGCGAGAGTTGTTGCGACGTTCTCTCCCCTCAGGCTCGTACTAATGAAATCTCGTCGGTTTCTCGGCGCTCGTGCACAACGGCTCTCGCCGATGACGCGACTCCATCTCCCACCCTTCGCTCCTACCTTTCATCCACTCTTTTCCCCATACCTTTGAACCTTTACCTTCGTCCTTTTCATCTCTCTGTTCATCTTTTCACTGCCCCCTAGTCGACCTCTCTCGGTAAGAACGAGAGTCCCATAGAAGGTTCTTGGCTCGGCAAGTTGCGGGGGTGTCGTGCGAATTTTTCGTGGGGGTGGGTGGCGCCGCGGGTGCAAGACGGCGGTAAGACGGCTGTAAGACGAACGGCTAGCAGTGCCAAGGGACTTGGAGGGTAGAGAAGGTGGAGTGTCGAGGAGTAAATTGAAGCGATCCATTATATAGCGGCGTGTTGGCACGGGGTGGTGCGGGACTGCGAGGCTCGGCACCGCCGGCTCCAGGGCAAAGGGACGCAGATGGAGGCAAGAGCGCGGAGAGTACCAAGGTGAGAGGTGCTCGCTCTCTTTCTTCCAACCAGGTACTCCCACTGCCTTTCCTTACTACTGACATGCCTGCCCTCGCATTCACCTCTCATCCTCCTTTTTCAACCTTTCCTCTAGGATTACTCCCCTTGGCGAAACGTAATTGCTCGAGCATTACCTCGATTACTTCTCCCCAGTAAACTTCACTTTATTTCGATTACAAACTAACGGCTCGAATTTTTTTCCTAGCTATCACACGTATATCGTATTAGCTGGATGGGAATGCTCGTCTGGTGGGCATCGCGTTCTCCATTAGAAATCTGGCGCTTCCGTTTTTCCGTGCGGGCGAGCTGCCACGTTCAGACGCATCTGCTAATGAACGCGCACGCATATTAAAGCGAGAGACAGCACCGGGAAGCCGGCTTGTTCGGATGAACACGTTTCTCCCGATTTCTGTGGTACAAATGCCGCCGAGCACACGGCTTATTATCCGTGTCCCGGCGTTCGCTCCAAACGAACTGCAAGCATGAAGTAACGTGGACTGTACTGCATAAGTGTAGATGACAAAATATGCTGGATGTCTCGCGAAACGAAAATGTCATGCTTGTAGGACGAATCCCATTTCCTTCGTTTCTCTTGACGTATCTCTGTTTCTACCGAAAATGCCTGGAAGGTTTGGTCTCGCAGTCGATATAAGAGGGAATCTGTCTCGAAGAGATATTGAGTTACGTCAGAACAAATACGACTTGAAGGAGCTTAACTGAAGATTGCCGTGGTCTTCGTAGATCGCATTGTCCGTACGACGGAAAGCTAAGATAGACCTACGTTGCCCGGTCATCGTCTCTTAGCCAGTCACCCCGGAGATCGTAGCTCCAAGGGACACGTTCGTCGAAGGTGTATTTCTCTGGGACAACAGACATCTAGGAAGGGAAAAGCACGATCGACTCTGGAGACTGTGTTCCCTACGAGAGACATTTCGATGTCGTCTACACCTTAGCCGCGAGCCACTCGATACATCGATGTTGTCTTGAGAAAGAGTAGGAGAAATACACGTTCTTCGATATTGGCCTTGACCCCAGCATCCCCCAAAGACCGATCTGACCGAAGGCGAATGTACCCGAGCGACTTTCCGTCGAGACTTACCTCGTTCTCGTAACGACAAATTACGTTTCGCTCTCGTTACGCCCGCAGCAGCTTTCCCCTGAAGAACGACCTGAAAAAGTGTAAGAACGAGCACGCGCGCGCGAGTCCGCTTACCTGCGAGCGAAAGAGCCTGAAGCGAGCGGAGTGGCTTCGACGCGCCAGTGCGGATCGCAATTCTCCTTTTTTGTCCCGTCCTTTCTTACGCGCGGCTGCTTGCCTGTCGATCTATCTCCCAGCCTTTTTCTACTGGGACGAGCATCGAGCCGACGCTCGCTGTTCGCTTTATAGTTCGCATTATCGTTAGCCGCTCACCATATTTGTTCACCGGAATCGCCCGAGTAATGGCTAACGAGCGAATCACACCCAGGCTACCGTAAATCCAATGTTGGTGATAATGAAAGCTCGGGGATCTTAGAAAGAAGAAGGGTCAGAGGGTGGTTGGGTGGTTGTAATAAAGAGAGATCTTGGAGTTCGGTAACGTCTTCTTTAATCATCTTTCCTTCGCGCGCCATACAAGCAACCCACCGAGGTGGTAGCTTGCGCTCGCTTATAACAACAACTTAGTGGTACAGGTAATAAGGTAACTTCGATTCTCGCCGCCACATACAAAAGTTACGTGCCCGTAAGACGGTAACGCCTATCGATCACGCGTGCACACGTGTCTGCTAAATGGTGAAGTTTGCTTCGCTCCTTAGAAGAGCGAATGCTTTGTGAATCTGTTCACCGTCGGTATTCGGCGTAAAATCATCGGAAAATAGAGTAATTTTAACGCTTTCTTATCTTTCTTTCTCTCTCTGGATTACCTAAAACTAATTACTTATTAATCGAACCTATGACTGACTTATTTAATCGGGCCTTTCTTTAATCGATTCGATCGACGAAATCGATATCAAAATCGGCACAGTGATCAGGCCCGTGCGCGAGCGTACCATAATGCCCAAGGAACTTCGTACGGTAATGTTCCACTCTAGCTTGTCGAGGAGGAATCAGAGTGAAATCCGGAGTTCGTTCGTGCTCGACTCTAAGCGGTCGTCTTTTTTCCGGGCCTCTACTAGCGAATTCCGGAATTAGCTGTCCGCGTTCCGTGATTAGATTCGCCCGGCAGTTCTTTCTCCGTAGAACGGCTCTCCCGACGATTCTCGAGGTCGTTTCGGTGGTGTCCTGCGTCCCGAGCACGCGCTCCGCTCCCCCTAATTTCCGCGGCCGGTTCATTGATGAGGGCTAGGTTTCCGGCCGCGCGCACACTTCCGAGTGGCGAGGTCGATGCTGGTAACGAGGCACTAGGCTCCCCACGAAGAATCGTTAAGGGAAAGCTATTTTCGCGTAGAACGTTCGAGCTGAGAGAGACTCGATGAGTGGCATGGTGTGTAGGTGTCGTTAGGCTAAACTCGATTTGCTCTCGGTGATTCTTCTCTCTCTCTCTCTCTCTTTCTCACTCCCTCGCTGCCTCAGGCTCGACCTCGTCCTCGATCTCGGCCTCGACGACGTCGCGGGCACTCCGATGTTTTATTAACGAGAAAGAGAAACTACCGCGAGTCGTACACACTCGCATCCAATGCTTCTCTACATAGAGACATACTACAAGCCAAAAGCGCGTAACCGGAGTCTCGCAGCACTAATAAACTCGTTTGCACTTGGACTTGTACACATGGCCTGGCAATCGTTAGCGTACCAGCGACAGTTTGCATTCTCACTTAGACAGGGCAACGCAATCAGTGTCACCCTGGAAGACGAACATCTCTCAACCATTTACCTTGCCATTCTTTGGGCGTATCCAATACTGCGATCTCCTTCTTAAGTTCCACGTGTGCTCGTTGTTTCATTCGAGTTCCTTCACTTTCTCAGAGTTGGGGTCATATCTCGGGAGGATGCCGGCTCCGGACTTCTCGGAGAGACCGTTTCTAGATATGTACACTTAAAATTAACTGGGCCGCGACCCGCGCGTAAACCCTGGTCATTGAGAGCGACCACCAAACGCGTGGGGGGATCTATAGTTTTGCGGATGGCCGCTAGTGAAACTGGGGTGAGTCGTTTCTGGGTTCGGAGCTGACATTCTCGGGGAGGTGTGTGTGGTAGGGATCTCAGTCGATTGTCTGTTGAGCGAGAGCGGACGAAGGAAGCTGGGTTGGGAGTGATAACTATCAGAAAGTTTGCAAGCAGTCGCAGTCGCCAAGGGGCAGGAACGTTTATCGGACACGGGGGAACACTTGGTTCAACTGGCGTTTCTGCTCGGCACGCCTTAACGTCGCAGAGTTTAGCTATAACCCGATATCCGAACATCAAGTGGCACCGTACATCGATGTAGAAGCGAGCTGCTCTCAGGACGATCCGATCGATCCAGAAGCGAGGACAGAGACTCACCGAAACGCACACCTACGTCCTCGCCAGATCTTTCCAAAAGAAACTTCGCCACTCACGAAGATGCGAACATAGAGAAAAGCTAGGTTCGCGTAAGGACGAAGTGATGTCCTTGGCAGGACCGCATGACTATTCCCCTTGAGTACTGCGCTCCTTGCCAGGCTTCGAGTTACTTCGAACTAGAGCAGCATCGAGGACAGTCTCATTGGGTGCTCGCGGACTTGTTAATGCTTTTCCATCAATCGACCAACTTAACTTTCATCCATAACAAGCGGTTAAAATCATCGCCCAACGTTATCTCGGTACGCGTTCCACGCAGTACGAAGTTTGGAATGTATTAATTATACACGTAGAATTAACCAGGCGTTCTATGAATAAGGGAAGGAATTAACTAATGAATGACGAGGACGCCATCGAAAGATTGGTAGGGGCAGAAGCTAGTAAAATCTAACTTGACCGGGTGCAAACTTGATGCTATCGGTGTACAAATAAAAAGTTCTTGTCACTACTCGAGCGAGCGGTTTCCTTTGATTGGCTGCTTCTTGATTCGTCCGGCGAGCTTTCCGGGCAGGTTCTCGATCATATTGTCCGAAGGAAGGGCGCGCGCGCGCTACGTTCGTTCCGTCGCGAGTGAAATAGCTTTCGACGGAAGCGGACGTGGACACCAAGTTGGTGGGCGTGCAGGCGCGCGCCCTACCAACACACACACACATACACACACATAAACAGACACACACAAACACGCGCGAGTCACATGGTACACATGGTAGTCTCGACGTCGCTCGCCGGATTGCAATCTCGCGCATCGTCTATATCCTAACTGAGACATCGAACTTCCTGTCGATGTAACGGCCAGCCGTTTTCCCGCAATCTTGAGTTTGCTCTTCCTCCCCCGGATCCCCTCGGCCGCCGCGCTATTACACGCCCCGTTTCCGGTAGCTATGTTCGAGGCCACTCTTCCTATTTCAGCCGTGTATCATCTGAAGCCGTGCGAGCTTCGAGAATGGAGAGCGTATAGTTGGTCGATCCAGGCAGAGTTAAAGTTCGTATTCTTCTTAGTGATTGCGAGGATCAATTTCTCTCGGTGGATCAGTTGATTCGGCTGAGGGTTTGGGGGACTGGCGGAGGTGCTCCTTGCCGGTGAGTGGTTGGCCGAAGACATGGGGGCAAGGAGCATCCGCTGGTGCTACGCGACAATGTCCATGTCCGAAGAGGAATTAGAGGTGGTGACTCCAAGGCTACCAAGGGTATCCTCGTCGGGTAGTCCATGGTGGCAGGCTGCCGCTGGTGGGCTCAAAGGTGGTAGGTGCGGCGATGACAGCATCGGGTCGCCACCATGAACTGGACCACCCGCGTCATCCTCCATCAGATCTTCCAGCTGCGACATGCTCAAAGTTGCCGCCTCCTCTGCGACCAACTCAGGGATCTGCGACAAAAAATTCTACGATTGCTGACAAACGCCTTCTTCTTCTCCCCTTTGTCCTCCTCAGGAATTAGTTCTAGTTAGAGAAATGGAGACCGACAACCATAAAATTACATGGCTGATGGTTTGGTTGGTGGGATTTTTAGAGGGTCGAGATTCAAGAGAAATCGTAGGTGTCGGCAGAATGGTTCCTCCTTTTCGGCAACAATCGTGAAAAAGGTTTTACTGGGGCTAGCTTATAAAGGAATCGAAGTCGAGATAGCCTCGAGGGCCTCGACGGTCCAGGAAATTTCGCGCGTACGAGGGGATAAAGTCTCTATAGAAAGTGGAAGTATCGCTGAGATTTATTTGGCTCTTGCAATCGCGTCTGGCTGATGCTTGTAGAGTTTCTCCTCTCTTCTTTACGTGTGCCTTTAAGAGACGCCTGCGATATTTGTCGTCCGCGCGCGTAGGACCTGGTGCGTGACGTTATCAATGTTTAAATTTCAAATCGCAAGAAGAGGAGGTTGCTTGTCAGACTACTTATGCTCCAGTGAGACTTTATCTCCTATAATAATTCATACCGACTCGTCCCTCCGCGCGTCATCTTACGTGTCGTATATCCCTTATCTCACGAGCACTCCTCCTTCCCGAAAATCATGCTCGACCTAAATAACATCGGAGCTGTCATCCGACATTACCAAAAAAAGAAGTTTTCCGTGGGCGAGAGTAAGTGCAAGTCAGCGTAGGAATTTACCGGTGCTTCGATCTCCCAGTCAACAGGATCCAAGAGGTGCCATCTAAGCCAGCAGAGGTTCTCCTTAAAGCCCATTAAAGCAAATCTCCAGTGCTCCACGGGGAGATGACAGTATAGCGAAAGATATCGTAATGGAATCTGATATATACGTATCTCTGGCTAACGCGCACGAATGCAGCTGGACGACGATTTCGAGCGAGTGCCCGTTAAAATTCCGAATTGGTTGGCTTGGCCAAAGGTGTAGGTAGGAAGGGCGGCTATCGGGCTTCCAGCCTGTTCGGCTACTCTTATCACATTGGGTGTCGATCGGCGTTTCGAGAGGAGAACGAATCCACGGGAGCGGCTGACTCTCCAGGATTATCCCCGATTTTCCGAATTCCACGCAGCGCGCCGCACAAATAAAAGCCAGCCGGCATCCTTCCATTGTCGGGATACACATACATACATATATACAATATATACGTACGGAATATATATATACAGACATATATATATTATATGGACAACCGTGTACTGGCGTTTCTGTGCATATATGTACACTCGGTACATATACGTGTATTCGCGGGGGAGCAGGAGCGCGCGAACGTGTGTATTTTCCTCTTATCGCACGCCTTTTACCGTCACGTCCCCTCGGAGAGATAGTGGCGTTACCTTTAAACGAAACAAAGAAAGCCACCCTCCATCCTGTCCCTGCCCCTTCATCCCTCTGGACGCTCTATGCTCTAAGTATGTGTGTCTGTATTTGTATGTGCGTAAGTGTATCGCGTAAAGAACGTGCGAGTCAAGGGACAACCGGTATTACGTGTTTATTATGCTCTCACTCTCTTTCCCCTTTCTCTTAACCGCGCGCGACCGAGCTGAATTCAGGGAAAGGTCATTGTCTCGAAAGTGGAGCAAACGCGAACGATCAGACCGCCGCTGGCATTAAGAAATTGATCAAGCGAAGCCGATAGCAAACGATTTCTCGCTGGAATCAACTGCTGTGTGCGGTAATAATAATAGGAGATCTTTCCGAATGGTTATGTAAGACGCAAACAGGCCGTAACACCGTAACCGTGCAAACAGGCTGTGTATGAAATAGCTAAAGGGTGAGAGAGAGAGAGATTGTACGAGGGACACAGTTAACGTAAGTGGGGAGAGAAGAGATGTTAACGACGAAGACGAAAGAGTCACGGATTTTCTCAGCTTGCGGGTAGAGTACACGAGTGAAATTGGTAATCTCGTCAGTGTCACCGTCGCACTGCTCGGTTTTCATGCTTATTCCAGGAGCCGCAATGATTGGACAGAAAAGTTTAAGGCTGACGTTGACTTAAAAGAAACTTCCGGCTGTTTAGGAGTAGCTCGGGGAGCAGCAACAAGTTCAGAAAGATAGGCCGGTGGGAGCGAGTTGGGAAAACGAGGGTGAACCTCTTAAGGAAGGAAAGAGAGAAGAAGGCGGTGTGAGATGGACGAAGAGGGAATATAACCGGGCGTGGAATAAACGGGCGATTTCATGGAGCGAAGTCTCTCGCTGTCGGGTACGAGAACGAAGAACAGATGCGGATTATGAAACCAGTCCCGAGAAACGAAGCGAGCGTTTATTCGGATCAAGGATCGTGAAACGATCGGCGCTGATCGGAGCAACCTTGAAAACTTCGAACCAACGGTGAGCAGCGCGTTACTGCTACTGCTGCACTGCTCTCGCTGTCGAGTTTGATTGAACGAGATTTCGCGCCGATTGATGTAATAGCGACTCGAGAATCCCTCTGGTTCTCCCGCTCGAGTGGATTGCGCTGAGAACTTGAATGAAGCCGACATAATTGAGGAGTTAAATTCCAGCCGCTATCCGAGTGTTAAGAATAGGAGAGATGGAGAGAAAGGGAAACAGGAAAGCTGGAGAATTTTGCAAGCGGAAAATTGTAACGGAAAATGTTTATGCGCCGGTTGTTGGCTAATCCTCGGGATTGCTTTACGTAACGCAACAGCGTGACTTTATCGCCGGGCGTTTCCCCGAGAGGCCCGCAATTATGACACACTCCCGCACGGAGCGGCTTTTAATTTCATTCTTTAATTAAAGCCGTGAGGAGGAGAGAATGCACTGCGCGGCTGGCCCGTATACGAATGAGTGCGTACCTTGCGTTGCTCGAGTTTGCTTCGGGGAAAGGCGCTGAGCATACTGGCAGACGTCGACGCCCAATTGAAATCCGAGACTGGAAGCCCGTGTGCCTTCGCCTGGAGCTCTAATTCCTGTACACGTAGAAGGAGCCTACGATTTTGATGTTCGAGCTGTTTGTGCCTGAGCTCGTTCTGCTTCATCCTCGTGAGCTCGTTCTTCAGTAGTTTAATATACTCCACCGAGGACTTCAATATCGTCCCTTTGTTTGGCCTCACATCACGGACGATCTCGTAGTACCTGGTAACACAAGATGCAGTCGGAATGCCGATTCAAGGCGTTCGGTTGATCCCTATTGATTTCGTATACCATGAACGAGAATTCATGATGCCAATAGATGAGATACTTGATCAAATCGCTTTATGATGCTTTGAAAGGTGGAGGAGAGGTTAAAGGGTGGTAGAGGTTGCATACAATATATTTTGAAGACAAGATAGAAGGCCTTTCGTCTCAAGAGGTCTGTGAGACAGGTTGCTTGTGCATGGGATCTCCCAAGTTCCTCGCACCATGGTAATACGAGCGTTATCGCGGTCGCTTGAGTCACAGGAGCCCGAGGCATCCTTTTCAAGAGATTTCGAGATGGAATTCCGTAGGGGAATTCGTGCGGAATATCGGACGAGCGCGCAATAATTTGACCTCGGTACGCGCGTCCTCTGAAATCCCGAAGAATTTCCATAACGCTCTCGCGTATACGTCTGCTCTACCTTAGCCTCTTCAACAGCCACGTCCACATCCTTTACTCATCGTACTCTAGTTTTTCCTACCATTCGTCCAACGATTTGCCTCGCGTCTCGCGGGTGTCAGCCTTCCTTGAAATTCTCAAAAAACTGGCTAAACTCTTTCGTATCGGAATCCTGACAAATCGGTATCTCGAATTCAGAGATGTCCATATGACGTAAACCTAAGGGAAATCGTCAAGTTATAAGGAAAATGTATGCCAACTAGAAACTAGGTAAATTTCTAGCTTTTTTGGATGGACGAGCTCGAGTTGTAGCGAGCGAAGGGGCTAATTCGCAGTCAGAGGGCAGACTGGTGTATTCGGAAGGGTTGATGCGCGAAGGGTGAGCCAATTTGTGTTGGAAGAGGGAAGAGGGTCGCGCCGCTAGGGGATATTCCAGGTCGGACGGCTGGCTCGCGGTCTGTTCCCTCAGCGAGAGCGACAGTTTTTGGCGTGGCGCGCGCGATCTCGATTTATGGCGGGAGAAATCGCGTCTGGCCTGATTTATCGAGCAAAACCGCGAAGAGCCTGGTGTGCAGAGACCCGCGCGCGCCGCACATTCAGAGGGACAGAGTATGTGTATGTGTGTGTGTGTGAGAGAGAGAGAGAAAGGGGGGAAGCAGAGCCATAGCGACCTATTACGAGATAGCATTCGTCATGTCAGGTGGCCGCATTCGTTCTGCGTGGCGACGGCCTCGCCGCCACTGGAAACTTCACGGCCAGCCATCCACCCTTGCGAGGAAATAATCCCGTTTCCTCATCGCCTCACTTCGCTCGGAAGAAGAGCCTTTCGCCTCGCGGGACAATTCTACGTAAGCTACTTTCATCGGTCGAGCGAATTGATGATGAAGGGGCCGGTGGGACGGACGAGCGCACGTATAACCAGGGTAGATGGCATTTCATCGACGCCAGACAAGGAGCAAAGTGGACGACGATGGCTTGAAATATGCCACGTTACTCGAGGACCACTCTCTCTGCTTGAACGGACGTGGTGTGTTCTATGAGTGTTCTTCAAATAACCAAGCGCGTTATTTCTCCACGCGACGAGATAAGACTCGCACGCGTACTCAGCCTCGACTTCCCCCGCAGGTGGATGGAAGTTGGCCACGAGCGAGCACACTGTAAGGGAGAATGGGCCCGAAACGAGAGAGATCTCATCCTCTTGTTTAGCGATGTAGCTTTGGACTAAGTGCTCTTCTTCGTTATCGCCCGCCCGATATCTCCACAAGTTTACTTGTGTCGCTTTATTACTTGCTTGCAAGGGAACTTTTCGAGAAAGCCGCCGCGGCACCCGGGCGACCCAGATTACACCTGCAACCGCACCAACCACTCTTCCACTCCTTCTCCTCCTCCTTCTCCTTTGCCACCACCTCTGGTACGAGTTCGTTGCACCGTCACAGTGCTACACAGGGAGGAGTACTTTTTTCATGGAAATGTGAACGTCCTGATGTGAACCGGCTCGAGAACTGGACGGTGCATGGCTGTTGCGTCATTGTTGAGCACGTGCTCTGACATGATGTGTCGGCGGTGTCGAAGTGCATACGGGCGTATCCCGTCGTTTCAAGGGTGAGGGATTACCCACGGGAGAGCCGGTGGGATCCGCAGCTTTCAAAGGTGTGATTTACGGAAGCCCCGATCGAACCGACCTCCTCTATACCGTAACCATCGCGTATCTCGATGCTCGCCAAACTTGAGGGACTCCGTACCGGGACCGTAGAGACCTCCGCGCGACAGAAGTAACGGGAAGAAATAAATCTGTCCTCACCGCAACCCTCCGGCTACACACAATAGCTAGGATATTTCGTGGGCACTTCTTTTCGAGGAAATTTTCGTCGCCACTGGGACACCACAATAAAGTCGCGCGCACTGTGCTAAATAGAGGAGTAACGATACTATGCTAATGCGCTCGGCTTTTCTGGCGGCAAAATCTCCCGGGGAACTACTCTTCGCCAGGAGGAGCTCCAGCGAGCGTTCCATATTTAAAACCGACACACGAGCCAGCCCAAGAATATACATGTACGCATCGTAGAGGAGGAGAGGAGAAGGAGGAGGAGGTGGAGGAAAGCTGTTGGAAAAAGAAGCGTTGCGAAAAAGATTCGAAAGGGGTAGTTTTTAAGATCTCAGGAGGCTGACACTGACAAATGGCTGGCAGGACGTACTGATAAATGAACGGTGGACTTGTCGGATATTCTATGCAAAAGGACCGCTCGTTAGTGCCCACCCGCCCGAACGAAGACATCTCTTCGACCGATGCCCTAGCATGCGACAGGCTAACCTATCGTAAAGCGATCACTGAGATCAGCAGGCCTCCTCGGCTCGCTGACCTCCATCGCCAAATATATCCCACTAAACTCGTTTTTACTCTTCCTCTATCGGCTGATGAGTAACGTGTCCTTGGCAAGAGATATATTATATAGGAATGATAACAAGACGAACTTTTAATCCATGTGGTTTCAAGAACATTTACTCTCAGTTGTCTTGGATGGTAGCAATGAAGGAGGACGTAAGGGTAAAGACAGGGGACACAGTGGGAGGAAGTGTTGGACTCGCAAGGGTACTAGAAGAGTGCGAGAAAAAGAGGGGGTGCTAGTAGTGAAAAGGCAGCAAAAAGATGCCGAAGAATGGATTTCCGGTGAAAGCCTCTCGTCTTGAGCACCTGACCTAGACTAACTCGTCGTAAAAGGTCACGAACGGGAAATAATGGGCAGCGAGAGATCGCGGGAAAAGAACGGCGCTGAATGAAAGGAGTAGGAAGGAGAGGAAAGGCTGACAGTGGAGGAAAGAGAGAGGGGTCACCTTTGGAGATGAGAATGAGGAAAGAAGGGCAGAGCAGCGAGAGGACAAAAGGCAAAGCGGAGGACGCGAAACTCGGTATAAGTGAGGGAAAAGAAGGAAGGATTGCTGCATGAAGGCAGAAAGGAGAGGAGGAAAAGAGCGGGGCATTTTATGAAGCACGCATGAACGAATGAATGAACAGTGGGTGACGAAGATAAAGGTGAGCAGAGAACAAAGAAGCAATAGAGCATCTTACTCACGGGTCATTGGTCTTAGGCAGAAGGGTGCCGAGTTCCTTGATCCTGTCGTTGATGTTGAAGCGTCGGCGTCTCTCGACTGAAAACGGAAATTATGCACATCAATCATACGGAGCCGGTATCAGATAATCTTTATTAATTCGCCGGAAATCCTGGCTCGATCAATTTCGCAGCGGTGTTTCGTCATCGGCGTATCAAACGGTCCTTTTTATCTCGGATGAGATTGCCAGGTGGGCACTGCGCACAGCTTATTTGAAATTCATTACATTATTCGTTAATCCTCGAGTCTCCGAGAGGCAGCTTGGTAATATAGAATCTATGGCGACCGAATTGAAGGAACACGCGTGAGCGTAGAGATTGAGTTAAGAGGGAATGGCAAAGTAGAGCAGAGCAACCCTTGCTCCAGATGGTTGTATGCGAAGGAGTAAGAGCGAGAGAAAGAGAAAGAGAGAGGGGGAACGTTACGGACAACTAGTGGAGAATGGTTAATAATTCAAGGCGAGAGGGACGCATGGAACATGTCCCAGTAATCAGACATTACTTGGCGTTAATTGAAGTACCTTTTGACTTCTTGTCGGCCAAGTGGACGGTAAATGAGGTCGCACTTCGACCGAAAAACTGCAGCGCGCTATTGCACGTGCAATTAATACTCGGAGGTTTAACAAGCGCTGTCCTCTTACTGGAACATTTATCGCATGGTGAAAGAGGGCGGAAAAGGGAGCATTCTTCCCTGAAAATCGGGAGAGGCGGAGGTCGGAACTGACGCCGCACTCCTTGCCGAGCATGTATACATTCATACCACTGAATTCTTGTCGCGTAATGCTTGGCCAAAGTGAATCTATCGATCACGATGAAAAGCAAATACGCCCCGGCGTTTCTTGCACGTACTCGATAACAATGATTTCTGATTGTCCGCCGGGCAAACCTTCGCAGAGCCGTGCACAGAGAATATGAGAGCGATCAATAGATTGCATCGGGATTCTAACAATCTCCATACCGTGGGGGCTTCACTGAAAAGAGAAAAAAAGCCTCGTCGCTCTGTGCTGCTCTGTGCGGAGGTGATCCAAGTGAATGGCGCGAACTGCTTTACACGATCCGCTTCCAAAAAAAGAAATAGGTTCTTGGCGGTAGTGGGCAAAAGAAGGAAGGTGCTAACAGGAAACAATAGGAAGTCGAGTCGATACGGCTTCGTAAAAGGGAGAAAAATCAACAGAGTCGAGACAGTCAGAACGAGTGAGAAAAAGTCGATGTGCATACTTGTTTCGTGGGTTCAAGCGAAAGGTTCGACACCAATTGCGAGAAACTCCAATGAATAAACTCTATTTCCAACGCTGCCCGCGAGCGACAATAACGCAGTGTCGCTTGCAAGACTTCTTCGAGCAATTCAACGGCCTCCACAATCAGCTGGGAAACACTAGCATTCTCGGGACTTTCTTTCACACCCTGTTCTATAAACCCAATTCCGCAATACTCGTGGATATATCAGCCTGGTAGAATTCCTGTATACAATGTACATATCCACCAGTTGGTTGATTCTCGGTTTCACGAAACAAGTGTTGGGAACAATTGACAAACGCGGATGCCGAAAAGAGTCGATTCGGCAGGTAGCCGAATTTTTTAGGGAAATCCGAATAGCTAGTAACGAGAGGATCGGTTGGATATTCGCAATTGGTCTGGTATTCGCCTCGAAAAGGAGACGCGGATGGGCTTGGTGGGTGTATGGTAGCATCCCGAGTCAAATCACGTACGTGCATGGTTCAGGTGTAAAAAGCGGAGTGCTCCATAAATAGAGGGACCCTTCGGGCGAGCACACGTCGCATTCGCCTTTATAAGCAATGCTTGCGGTACGCGGCTGCGGCCGACAAACGAGGGTGGAAAGCTGTAAGAAGAAGAGAAAGAAGAAGAGGAAGCGGAAGAGGAAGAAGTCTTTGGGTTGAGTGTCGAGCTGGTTAGATTGGAAGCGGACAACGGCAATGGCAGCGCAGCTGTTTTTCCGGAATTACTAATTTACTTTCCGCGAGCGTAGCCCGATCGTTACTTCCCTATTCTCTCCTACAAATTCAATCGGCATCCCTTTGTTCTCGGGCGCCTTCACTCCCTTTACGCGCCCGTGCAATTGTTTTCGCGAGAAGCGAAAGAGCCGGCACTCATTCTCCACTTCGCCCGATCACCGACCCACACTCCTCCTCTTTCCACTGGGAATTAAGTCTCATCGCTTTTCACGCCAACCGTCCTGCCCACCATGGTACTATCGGTGACTTGTGATCGAGCCAGGATCAATTTCCATTTGTACAGAAAAACGATCGTATACACAGAGCAGCCGGTGCGTTAAGTTCATCGACGATTTTTGTTAGGAGAGAACACACAGTTGTAGAGTGTTCCTCTTTCCACGAGAGTCGCTCGTGTTTACCAACATCGATGTGTTTTCGTATCGGAGGGAATCGATCGCCATCGCGGCCGAGTGAGTTTAGCTAAAGTGGATTTTGAATTTGGTAAACGGAGAGAACGGACACTCGCCCGGTACCACTTGCCACGGCAGCGTCCAGCTAATTTCAATAATGACGTTTTTGTAATGGATAAAGGTGTCATTGCCATGCCGCAATTGGTTCCATATTCGTGGCTTTGCATTCATATCGCGCAACATCATCCGTTCCGTACGTGGCTTAGTAATCGGCTGCGAGCTCCCCTGATCTCTCTGCTTGTTGACCCACACGCACGTTTCTATCTATATGTGTGTGTCCACGCACCTGTTTGCGAGGTGGGATGCTGCACAGCCGCCGTTTTGCATATTCATATGTGTCAGGAGCACGCGTCCAATTTTGTTACTTAACTTCGAGAAGAACAGTGATTCTTTAACACTGTCAGCGACAAGGTAATGCTCACTTCCGATATGTTTAATTGCCGGAAACGCGAATGCGCGTAATCAACCAGTTGAACAGAAACTTATTGAACAGACGGTTGTCTGTTGTGACAGAGTATTACAACGCCCATATTTATTGTTAGAAACCGGTCGATCAGCATAGCTCTAGGAAATAAGTAGCAGAACATAACATGTATGCATTGATGGAGGCCACTGTTTTCCAGGGATTCCTAGTTGGTTGGATCGACGTTCGATTGTCGATCAACCACGGAAACTCGAGGACTTGTGTTCCTTAGAAAATCATGGCTTTCCTCCTTTCAAAGTGTGCGAACGAGCCAGACTAGACTAGACCGCCATTAGTGCAGACTACGAAGGTCGTCTCCGTAGCCGTTATCGTCGCTTTATCTGACAGATAACATTTCCAATACGTCTCGGCGTCGATCGCACATACGTCAGAGAGCCGATGGAAGTGCGATAATGCGGGACGTGCTAAATGTTTCCCATTGTTATTTAAATCCAACAGGCATACTAGTGGCGTCTCCGCGGTATCAAATAGGGTGCGTGTGTTGTCTCGAAGTAAACCAGGGCGACAACTTATACGAGCGCGTTCCTCTCGTGTACTCTATCAATACGATCTCAACGATACCTTCGATTCATCTAGTTTCTGTGAACTTTTGATAAGCTCTTAGGAGAAACCACATAAAACATTGGCACATTTACTATTTCTTTTATGGTTGTTTTCTAGGAAAGTAGGACAAGTTTTAGGAAATCCTGCAAGATATAGAAGATCGATTGAAGTTGGTCTATTCGGTGGTTAAATACTTACTCATATTGTGGTTATCCTTCTTCTGTCGGTCTTTGGCAAGCGCGTGGATTTCTGCTTCCGTGAGCAAGAGCGGCTCCGGCTTTATTTGTAGTTCCGGGATATTCGTGAGACTTCCGGGCTGGCCGTCTTTCAGACTGTCGCCCAAGGAACCAGCCTCGAACGACAGGATGTCGTCTAGAAGATCCTCCGCCTGCAATCATACGATTATGCCGTAATTCAAGGCAACGCGAAGTAAATCACGCCGGCAAGAATTCCTTGTTGCAATGGATAATCTGTCTCTGAGTGGATTCTATACGATTTCACATAAAGCCAAGAAGTAAACGTTCATGTTTACCTGGTCGTATTGCAAAGGTCTTAAGCGTGCGAGAAACCTACTCGGATCAGCTGAGAGAAACCGGACGCTCCTTTAAAGACACACTCAAGCGTTTACTCACACGGGATGCGAATCCGGTAAACTCGGGAAACCGGATGGTCAAAGAACCTTGGACGGCCAAGGTTGACAAGCGCGCATCCCGGCCAATTATAATAGAAGCATATGGAGAATGGAAATTATTACGTCGAGGAATGGGAAGAGCGGGAAGACACTTGGAAATTCATTCGTTCTTCTTCCGCTATCGAGCGTACAATCGCACTTGAGCGACAACACACCTGCATTCCTTCAAAAGTACGTGACTCCATTCGCCGAGAAGTCATGACGAACTTCTCGCTTCCCGAGGCTAATCTCGAGCTCTCGGCCATTCGGCAATTTCCACATGCAAGAGCTGGAATACTTTTGTTTTGAGAACTTTGGAATCCAAGCGCTGGAGTACCATAAAAGATGGGTGTGGACCAAGCGCCAGCGGCGAGCAGGTGCATCCGGGAGAAGGAGAAGAGCGAAGAGATTAAAACAAGTCATAAGTAAGTCGTATGGGAAGCTTCAAGCCTGGCGAAACTCGATTGCGTGTATGCTCACCGAGCGCTTATGGCGTTCCACGGCGTTGCGTACACGTATGATCTTGGGTTACGTAAACATTACGTAAAACAATAATAAGCAGCGGCTGTCATGAAGTGCAGCAATGTTTCGGTGCAATAACGAATGCGCATTTTCACGCGAACGTTTCTATAGTCTTCTTATTAGAATAAGCTTGTCTAGTCGAGCACATCTAGCTAACTAAACTAGTTAGTGAAACTAGCAGCAACGATATCACTCTAATCATGAAAGGTAGAAGATACCGTTATCGAGAAAGTGCTAGACTAATAATAGAAATTCGGGTAAGCGTGTAGAGCGAATGCGACCATCCTCGAAGCGAGTTCGACATTCAATTCAATTATGACTGAGCGATAATTACATAATCGCGGTGTTCCACCGGTGACTCGGTCCGTTCGAGCGAGGCGGGACAGGCGGTACAAGGGCGCGCGACGAACGCGCGCATAATCGAGAAGCATCGATTTTCGATGCGTCGTGGAATTCCAGATAAAGGGCATCGAGGAATCGGCTGTTTTTAGCAGTTCGGCGAAGGGTGGGATGGTCGTAGAAGTAGTAGTCCTTTGGCCTCTGTCCTCCCTTTTATCCGTTCGTAACGGGTGTGCGCGCTCGCTGCCGCTCTTAGATTAACACCGGGAACGAGAATTTAAATAGGCTGCCGGAGTAATTCGCCTGGGCGCCTGGGGAAGATGTCCATCCCGTTAGAAAGTTTCGCGACAGGCATAGAAAAGGATGGGAAATGAGGGTAGGTGAGAAAAAGCGAGAGGGAGAGAGAGAGAAACGAAGGCAATCGAACGCAGTAATTCCGGCGCAAAACACTTTTCATCCCCCTTGGATGAAGGAGAGGGAGGAGCGGCCACTCGCCCTGGTAGTTTTAGATTGAACGGGGAGTGCTTATGGAATTCCTGAGGAACAGTCTGCGATAAGGGGATTCTTTCGTAACTTGCAGCCACGAATCCGGAGGCGCTCGCACCGAAAAGACCTTCCCAGTTGCTTAGCGCCTTAGTTGCTTGCTCGGGGCGTGTTCGCGCCCATTAAGTAAACGAGTTCCTAGCGATAATAATTCATTCTCCTGTGTGTGCGCTCGCACGTGGAGAAGCGAGCAGCTTGTCACCGTCAAATCTGGCATGTTTCAGGCATTCGTTCTTTATCGGGGAGATGAACCTCGACGATTTCGACGCGATAAGTTCATAGGGAAACAAAGATAGAGTAAGAGAGAGAGAGGGAAAGTCGTGTGCGTGCTGAGTTAAGCTTCTCGTATACACTCGCGTAAGAAGCGTGCTCGAGCACATGTTCTTTACGCTTTCGATGTAAACCGCCGAGGCAGGTACGCGCTTTGCCTGCTCGTGCGTGAAACATAATCGCGTAACAGCAGCCTGACACTTGATTCTTGCCGCTGGAATTAATTGACGGCCGTCTGTTACCGCGTGTACCTCGAGAAACCACGTGTACGCACTCCCTCTCATCGCAATGATTGATCGCCCTCGCATCGGCCAGTTGCCGCCAGCTTTGCAGACGAATCGCATGTGCGAGAACGATTGCGCGCTCAACCAAGCCACTATATCGTTATCGGCCAACTTTATTTCCTACTTGTCACGCGTCCCTTGACCCGACGAATTAACGAAAATCCTTGGTGTTACGCCGTGTTTTTATCACAGTAGATTTTAAAGAGTAAAAAAAGAAGTAATTTGCAAGAAGGCAAGACAATTGTGTTCGCACTTCTCGTACAGTATTTATCGCTGTCGCTCGAAGAAACGTTACGAAAACAGGGCGACGGAGTCACGTTCAGGTAATACTTCGCGTTGGATTCAGTGTCACTCGAATGGCTGACAAAACTATAAAACGTTATCGCTCAACCAAGAAAGCAACGAGTAGGGAATATTTCGTCGCTGACAGGGCGAAAGTACAAAGCTTGTCTTGGATAGCTCGACGCAAATGGTGTGCGTTTGAATTAATTACATTGAATAATCTTGCCTTTTCCGGAGTGGTTGAATATCAACCGATGGGGATTGATTATCGACAAAGAATCAAATCGGATCTTATCATGACGTGCAAATTCTACGCTGTTTTTCCGGTCGACGAAGAAACCGTAAGGTTGATCGCGATCTCGAGCGTAGTGCACTTCCGGAGAACGGCCCTGCTCGATTTCAAGATCGCGAAGTTGCCTGACAAGGATACATAAAACTCCCGCGGTTTTATCTTAGTGTAACTTTACGTAACGGCGAGCCGAGACTGGTTAAGTAAGGTAGACGCAGTGGTTACGTAGCGAGTGGTACCGGGGATGGGCGGCATATCGGCAAGGTTACAACTGCAAATTAGGAGCATTACCGGTTATCTGCAAGGCTGCTGCCTCTCGAGATGGAAATGCTGCCGGTGATAAACGGAAAGCCAGCTGCCCCCACATTTTCTCTCATCCAACGCGTTCTTCCCAATATTTCTTAGTGTTTGCCGAACATCCCCCGATCTCCGATAACCCTCCCCTTTCTCTCGGCGACCCAGTTTACCTATATTCCCGTGGGAAATAAATTTAAGCCCAGCATAGACTAATGCACCGGTTACATTCAATTTCGAGGAGTTTTCCCTCGAACCTGTCCTCTCATCCGGCTTGTCAGAAACCTACTCGACTTTGTTCAGTCTTTCCTCGCAAGATACTCAAAGGCTAGTTACAAGTAACACAGTAAATCAGAGCCAGGCGCTTGTTCGTATTACCTAGCTTCCACTGTAAAGATAAGCGGTATCAACGAGAGATTACGCTTACATTATATGCCTGTGAATCGACGTACAGGAGGAATCTATCTAGCGTTGAGAAGGTGCGAGGTGTGGAGGAGTAGAATACGCGTTATCGCAACGTGCGCTCTCGCGCGTATCTCCACGCTGTTCTCCGCGGAGAGGCAGAATTCCTGCTTACACACACTCGACGGACCTCCCACTATCGTACTCGATTTCATCAATCGTTAAGCGGATTAACCACTGACATTCCCCTCGCGTCTCTCTCTCTCTCTCTCTCTCCATCATTCACTGGTGGTTGGATCGGCACGATCTTGCAGCCACCTGATACGCGACTGTCTGGTCCAGAGTCGGCTTGATTTTCCATAGGCTACCACCACTGATTACCCACCGACCAGACGCACAGTCGGCACTTTCCAGTAGGAAGGTGCCGCAGAGATATGCGTGTGTGATAGGATAGGATCAACATTACTCGAGAAAGTGTCAGTGACTTAAGCTTTTTTTAGCAGTTGGAGACAAACGAGTTTGATATACGAGTTTGAATGGTAGTTGTGTGTTGAGCGACTCATTAATCCGTGTACCATCCATTTGGACTCGTACGAGGCCGCTTACCTCTTCTCGATTCATCGTGATCCGGATAATGGAGGATGTTCTTCTTTTTTGGGAGGATTATTCATCGACGCTTAAACGGCTAACGATCGGCTAGCAACCTCGTAACTCTTCTCTCCCCTGTCGACGTAACGCTGAGAGAACGCACATGCGGTTCTTTCTGCGGCTGGATTCTCTGGTACTCGCTCATCGGATACGATTACGTGAACGAGTCGCTTCGTTAACCAAGCTGCATCCGGTACGCTTGGCGAAAGAGCGGGCTTTTTCTCTATGTGAGTCTGTGTTTACAGTTTGAGTAGATTCGGTCGCGCTTCTGAGTCGCGTGTATCAATAATGCCGGTTGATCAATTTGGGTTACGTAGAAGAAAAAGTTGATAGCTTGAGTACTGTCGGGGACAGTTGGAGATTACTGTTTTAAAGATAAGAGGACAGGTAGAAGCGGATGTGTGGTATTAATTCGGTGGACGGCTCCGAAAGCGGCGTATCGGTGCGAGGCAACGCGCAACATTGCTACGTGACACTTGCCATCGTTATTGGCTGTAGTACAAAACTCGACGTAAGCGAATCGCGCTCGATAAGGCTGTCGATCCTTCGATTGATAGCTGGCGGCGCGCAGTAAACGTAAACAAGCCAAGTGGCATATATTTAGTGGGCCAAGCCTCGTGGGGAATTCAGCCGGCAGACTTTTCCAACACGAGCTTGTCATACAAACGACACAATTGTCCGGCGATTTCACTTGCGTTATACTTGGCCTCGCTATCGGAACGCTTCATAACCAACGCGTCCCAACGTTATTTTTACTTTTACAACATTGAAAATTGACTTTTCGTGCTAGAGGAACAGGCGCGAAAAAAGATTTTCGTGAAAATTTCTGTCGTATATCGGCTACATGGTTGTAGCTTTGAATGGTTGTTGCTGTCGTAGATTGGCGTTAAGCAATCCATCGTTAACTCGCTTTCATGCGCGGCCAAGAACTTAATACGCAGAAGGAGACACACGCACATGGCGTCCGATGGTACCGCGGACCTCGAACTCCTCTACTGTCAATGAAATTCGATGATTTGTAATCAATTGAACTCACCTTGCACCTTCGGGCAATTATATTAAATACAGGCATCGTGAAGCAGCTACAACCAGCAAGCACACGACAAGACACACGCTTATTCCGTTTGCCAATCGATCAGGAATCGATCGTTCTCGCACGCGCCTCACTTTATGGAAACTTCCCAACTCCTCGCCCGATTCTATTGGGCTCACTTTCGATGTCCACTCGTAACCCTTTTCACCAGGGTATATCGATGCACAATACTAGCTAGTTGCGTGATTCTTGTCACCATTTGACTACTTTTTTCCGAGGCATCGTCCTGCTTCTTGCCAGAGACAAACTTCACCAATTTATCGGATTCGAAATCCAAATCCTTTGGAGATCGAAATAATAAAAACAGAAAGTTCTACACGTGGAACTAAATCCTAAGAAAGAGACGTGGCGTTGATGGGTGGTTGAATGTGCGATGTCATAATCAATCGATGATAGGTTAGACGAGGACCAAGTCGATCTTGTGGTTGCTAGCGTGTGGAGGTCGATGAATGCGGCACGAAGAGCCGATCAGCGCGCGAGTGCATTTTCGAGCGTGGTGACGGGCGTTCCTTGCGTGTGACGGCGAATCGCCACCTTGCGTTTCCTCGTCGAGCACTACCGTTCCATCGGAGCCGGAGCACCTACGATTAAGCACCTCAAGGTTGCGGTTACCCAATAACGTATCTTTCGATCGCTCGACGATGGTGGAGGAAGCCTGGCCGGCCGGATGAGGAGGCGGCGCGGGTGTTCCAGCAGAGAAGCCGAGATAACTTGAAACTGCGCGCGCGAACTAGATGCGTTGCTACGTTATCACGCCGAATCTCTCTCCGATGATAAGTGACAGTTGACCTCCACACTATCTCAGCAACTCGTACATAGAGACCTGTCTCTTAAACCCTTTGTTCCATCATTTTCTTTGTTAAACTAGAATTATAACACAAATTCTAGACACCAGTTTTCTTTCACACAATAAATCTTGAAATTGTGTTTAATCGTATAATCGGAAGTGTGTCTTCCGAATTTCAGTCCCTTTGGTCGACCGCTTGGCTTCATCTAATTTGGGTCGCTCTGACTGGGTGGTTCGATGCAGTTTGCTTGGAGGCGGTCCAGTGGTAAAGCCCTGGGTATCGAGGAGCATTCGGTCCTACCAAATACCGGTAGCCCGATTACAGAAAGCACGCGCTTATCCCCGGCTACCGGGATCAGTGGCGGAAGCGGCTTCCGCTTGGGGACACTTGTAAACAACACGAGTCACAATCGATCCATGAGCTGTCTGCGATTAGTACTGACGGCGGAGTCGAGGTGAGTTTGTTCAGCGTGCGCGCGGTGGGAATGGTTCGAGCGGGTAGAAGCGGGCAGAAGCGGGCAGAAGCGGGCGATCGACACGTTTCTCCGAAGTAGACGTCAGTGATGGTAGCAGCGCGAGAGGAAGGTGCCGGTTGCTCGGCGTGGAAAGAAGTTCTGGAGGAAGAAGGCTGAGGCAGCATCGACGACAAGGCCTCCGGGTGGTTCGCTCGCCCGTGAAACCGAGAGTCGAGCATGCGATCGGCCGCTCTCGGTTGTGCTCGCTTTCGCGCCACGCGACACACACGGCTACCACGCGTCTCTCCGCCCGTGGATAGCCCGAGACACCGACGACGTCGCGACGTCCGGCGTCCGATGCAACCGGGAAAGGCCTCGCTCCCTCGTTCACGATCGTTCTCCTCTCACTCGCAGTCCGACACGACGCCTGCTCGCAACAGGTTGCTCTCCAACTCTGTGCCTCTGTGTCTCTGTGTGTGTATGCTGCCGCGTTGCGCTTTGCCGGGGATCGAACCGCCTGCCGGCACCACCACTACCACCATCACCACCACCACCACCACCACCACCACCACTACCACTACCACCGCCGCCCGTTCTCTGCTATCCTGTCTGCCAGGGATCTCTCTATCTCGTACTCTCCTCCCTCGCCACTCCACTTGCCGACAATTGCAAGAGCGCGCGATTTAGGAGACTTCTACCATCTCGTTCTTTCGATCCTTGCAACTCTTCTTTCCTCTCTGTCTCTTACTGTCCGATTCTTCGAACGCCTGCTCAAAAGACCAGGCTCACCCGTTACCGCTCGATGACGGACTCGCCCGGCGATTATCCGGGTTACTCTTTCCTCGGTAAATGCAGTTTCAAGAAGAGCCCTCGTTCCAAAGCCAATTGCTCCGCTTTTACTTCGCTTTATTATTGCCTTTACTCTCCACTAGCCTGAAAGCCGCAAGAACTAAAATCCACCAAGCGTGCCCGTCGCTTCCACAATTTAGTGGCGCTATATCATTTCGTTTGGCCCTGTTTCGCTCGGCATTACGAATTCCGGTCTCACTTGGTATATACGGGACACTATTTGATTACGCTAACGGGTCTCGTATTTGGTAAGCGCTTACGAACGGCCCCGTTAAACCGGACTGCTGGAACAACGCGAGCAAACGAGATACCGGCGATAGCGGGATATGCCGGTCGACGCGCGGCGTGCCTGTCGTGGAGAACAAACTGGATCGAGATGGGCAGGAGAGTGACGTTGAGGGAAAGGAAAGGGAGTCGGATAATCGGTGTGTGTGTGTATACGTGCGAGAGAGAGAGAGAGAGAGAGAGAGAGAGAGAGAGAGAGAGAGAGAGAGAGAGAGAGAGAGAGAGAGAGAGAGTCGCTAGCACCGACGATGTGGGAGGGATATATCTAGTGACAATAAGAGAAAAGAGGAGGAGACGCGTGGGGGATCCCCGTTATGTAACAATGTCTAAATGCCTCTACTTCTAATTTACGAGCGCTCGCTCCGCTCCGTTTCGACGAATGAAATAAAATGACGCTTCTCTTCTGGCACCCTCAACATCTTCTCCGAGGATGGGTGAGGGTGACATTGACTTAAAATTTACGAGATGCGAGAAAAGAAACGAACCGGTAAATTGTAAAGTAATCGATTAATATGTCGTGGTACCCTTTGATAAGGTTGGTGAGGAGCGGCGGACAGAAAGGGACAGAGAGATAGATAGCGCCGGTCGTTTTCGAGTTTGATAATTTTGCGTGCGCGATATGCCGGGTGACGATACCTGTCCATGCGGGACGTTCGACTCGACACGTGATCTGCTTTTCCGACAACTCGTTTACACGTCACCACACCAGGAAAAATGCGATCCTATCTCGGGCCAGGATACCAGAACCGGACAGACGGACGGGCGGACAAGCGCGGACTCGTTCCACTGTGTCGCGCCAGCCGGGCTGAATCAGCCGTTGACAAGTCTGACGCAAATGAGATATCTGGCACATTACAGATCGAGCAACCAACCGTATACACGAGACCGTCGCTCGAGTGAATCGTTGGCAACATGCTTGCTAGCTTGCTGCTGCTGCAATCGAAAGGAAACAACACATACTTCTCTTGGATTCTCTTGGAGGAAAGTGCCAGCTAAGTGAGTCCTCGGGACGCAATTTTCTCGAGGGAAAATTACAGAGTGGAAATAGGAGACTGAGATACGAAAAGACTGGAACTGAGAGTGCACTGAATGACCAATTCCTCGGTCGATCAGAATGAAAAAGAAAGTGGCGCGACGGAGTGTATCGAAGGCGTAGTAGACTAGATAGATTGCAAACGGGCGGATGCTGGCGACAGATCGTATTTTTAGTTCTTTCATCCCGAAACTTGATTTCACCGGCGGGCGCTAACAGGCGTTAAATCCTCACCGACTTTGGTAGCATGTAGCTGCCAGCGGCGATTTCACGCGCGCAAATTGCAAATATCGGCTAAGCAAATAGTGGGGCTGTGCACGGCTACCGTCGACTCGTCCGATTCCAACTGTTACTCCGATTAGCACCGGTTGCCGAAAGTCGCGAGAAACTCGCGAAACCGACGAAAAAATTCCATTGGCAATTGGGCCAGGTGAGAAAGTGTATGTAGGTGCAGAGTGAGTGTTCGATGTGCGCCAAAGGCGATTCCGATGTGACTCGCGTCTAATCGGCCCGCTGTAATTCGGTCGAGCACTTGGCTTTTCAGAAAAGTCATAAAGCGGAACGTGTCGAGGTCGCAATGTGTGCATGGACACTCGCATGTCACCGCACACATGTAAGCATACATGGAGCAATGTTAATCGATGCTAAGTGCGTCGGCTTCTTTACGAACGCCGCGCCGCGCCGCGCCGCGCCGCGTCGCCCGCTCGCCCTCCTCGAGGATTGATTTCCCCGCTCCGACCGCCCGCTCGAACGCGCCACGAATGTCAAAGTAAAAAAGAAAGCGCCGTGAGCCGGTGACGCAACTCGGCCAACGGTAAAGTACGCGACAGGCGTACTTGCTAATAATCCCCTTCGATAATCGGGCCAGACAAACATCGCCGAGCGCTACGGTTTTCCATTCCGCTTGGGGTTCCGCTCGAGAGACCCAAATCCCGACTTCTTACCGATGACAAGTTACTCTTGTCTCGACTCGATTAGAAAGAAGAACGTGAAAGCTGTATTGAATCGCGCAGTTAGATAGTATCGGTCTCTTTAAACAGGACAATGAATCACTCGGGTGGTAGACTGCATTAACAAACGAGCCGGGGATTTCCGCCTAATTGGAGGGAGTAAGTAAATCCTGAATTCCGGGGATCGGAAACTACGCGAGGGTTGCTACAAAGGCAGAACATCGGCGGAGTAGGCTTAACTGTTCCGATATGAGAAGAGAATGCCATGATAAACGGGAGCGTATCAGTTTATCGGGTCGGTCGCGTAAATCTTTAGATCTGGCATTGTCTTTAGCAGTAGCGCGCGCTCTCGAGGCCACATAGATTCGAACCGGCATTAGCAAGCATTGCGCTTCGAGCGTTGCATTGCCATTAATACGAATCGGCCGTTCTCCTGCACACACAGAGAGTACCAGCGAGCCCGAGAGTCGGACGACTGCTCGTGCATCCACTTTGATTCGCCGCACGACCTTTGCATTCATCGCTCGTTGCGCAACGGGGTCCATAATTTTCCGTGAACATACGATAAATGCGCCAACCGGCCAGTCGGCCGGCGAAGCTGCGGCTATCATGAAATTCTATGGTAATGCGACCACCACCGCTCGCTGGCCGAATAATAAAATTTCGTTTCGTGCTGATGACTCGGGGCTACCGAGCAGGCGTAATCGCCCGGTGCGAGTAATGCCGCGTGTCCAGCGCCCTGATACCCATTATCGTGCGCACCCATAACACGACGCTGCTTTCATCTTGTGGCCCCGTCCGAGATATCGGATTCACCAGACATTGTTCGCCCGCGTAGCAACGCGGCTCCAAACAAAATTTCGCACTGCAACAGAATCGCCCGTGATAATCGACCTTGTTGAATATCGAACTTGATAGTATCGGAAATTCTCTCTCGAGAGATACTCGCACGCTTTACCATTTCTATTCTACCATTTGAGAAATACCATCTGTATCACAGGTCTGTGGTCGTATAAAAGCTGTAACGATAGAATCTCACTCTATGCCAGATGAACTCAGCTTTAAGCCCCGGGAAAAAATCGAATCAAATATGCAAAATCCTACTGAAATTCGATTGCCGTTGGCTCGGAGAGCTTTCCCTCTACGATTCCCGCCAGACCATGCATGTTTGATTGCCAATGGTTTCGCTATAGAATCGAGAGGAACACTTGAATAATGGCTGTCGTCTGGCAACGATGGTTCTGAAAGTTTAACGATACGGTTGATTCGAGGGGAACACTGTCGCAGAGAAATAACGTGTGTGGTATGCTTGGGTGCGTGCAATGAAGAGACCATTAGATGAAACGTGTTAAGCGGGATAGTACTATGGATCAAAAGGTCAATTTGAAGGCGGTCGTCGCTTGGTATCGCACGTAGAAGACGGACACTCACATCGCCAAAAATAATTTCGTCTTATTAAGACCTTTGAATCTCAAAGGCAGACGCCTTAACAAGGGGTCAGTTACGCTTTTTCCTCTTTCCAACTAACTCTCCTCGATTCCCCATCTGTAAACATTACTTTATCGATTGCCAGCTGATAGAACAGCCACGCGTTTGATTCACAAACAAAACGGAAGTCGAGACAAGCCTGTAAGAATCAACCACACATCCCACGATACAATTGCGCCCACTTCGCTTCAGCGAATCAGACGTTGTAGAGGGAATATAAGTAGGTTACGAAAACACCGTCAGTTAACCCTTTGAGTATCAAAGCATCAACTTTATCTTACTTTACTCGTAATACGAAGTTACAACGACCCGTAGATAAAACTTAATCTTTCCAAAGCGGATGAGTGATTTCCAGGTGAGCGCAAATGCAATTTCTCCTATTTTTATCATCGTATAAATTTAATAGAACTTCCTTGTTGAAATCTCATGTTGAAATTGAAGAGATCCGAAGAGTTGGGTTGAAAGGTAGAGGATGGGATGTCGGTAGTAAGTTAAGGCTTACCTCGGAGTTGCTGGTGGCCACACTGGATAGTCCTGGGGACATGGCACCGGTTGCGGGGTCAGGGCTCGCCGCGACAGGATTACCGTGCGATAGAATCGCGGGCGCGTGCGGGTAAGAAGCCAAGTGCGGATGCTGCGGCTTGGGATGGTGAACCGCTGGTCCCGGTGGTGCACTCTGCACGAGCATGGGGCCAGTGCCCGGCCCGTCCACAGAGATTCTACCAATGAGACTCTCGTTACCGGCGGCGAGCTCTCCGCCACGGAACGAGTCGTGAAGATACTGGCGCACCTGGTTCTTCTGCTTTTGCACGACGTGATACCGCGTTGGATTCTCCAGCAGCGTGCGTACCTGTAAAAAAGAATCTTTTCAGTTTCTGTTGATCGAAAATAATTTTTAGTGATAGATTAAGTAGATGGGATAATCCGGATGTATATGAGTTTTTTTACTAAGTCTGGCAAGGACATAGTTTATCATATGTATACAAGTGTTATAAGTCACATCCTGTTTGAGAATAAAATTGTTTATGTAGTGGTTAGAATCACAGAGCTTACTAACATGCATCGCACTGTAACGAATCGTACGATGTTTACCTGAGTTCCAGTAGATTCGACACTTGCTCGAGTCACTGCACCTGAAATAACCGGGGACAGGCTGGGCTAGCGAAGCATTAGCAGGTAAATTCGGTGCGACACGGAGGAACTCGAAGCGACAAGACGCCGAGAGAGCGACGCTCCTCACGATGCGTTTATCAGAATGACGTTATCATCGCTGGCGTCGTAACCGGCATACACACAGGCGTACAAACGCGTTGAGTCGCCGGCTTAATTCTGTTCCCCGCCGCACCGCGCCAAGCTTGTTGGAGATCGCTCTCGATTTCGACAGCGCTCGGCTCGCTTACGGAAAGTAGGACGGGATCCATCGAGTTTGATATATGACCGAGCTTTCATTGGGCGCGCATCAATTCGTCCGCTCATCTTGGAATTTGTCTTGACGCGAAGTAGAAGTTTGTGTGAGAGAGCGAGGATCCGAGCAGAGAACAAGTAATCCGTCCGCGTGTTCTTGATAGCTGGTCGTTCCATGCTTGTCGAGTAGCGCTTAACTTTATTTATTGTTCTTAGTTAGATTGGACATTGTACTCCGGACGGGATTGCGTTTTAGCTGAGCGACCGAACGCCTAATGGCTTCAATTAAGAACGGTCCGCATACAGTGACACATGCGCTCGTACCGTAATAGAAAGGGAGAGAGAAGTGGCTGCTAACTATCGGAAAAGTCAAACTCCCATTTTTCCCCGTTCGCCACTCGGTGAAAATTTTGCGTGATATCATAAAGCCGACATTCGTACGCCATCTAACGCGATAACGCAACAGAGCGATTGGCTGAAAGAGCAAATGAGAGGAGGGAAAGTATCCGCGCGCACTGCTGATGAAAGCCAGCGGCTTATAAAATACGAGTCGAGGGAAACTTGATTTCAGTATCCACTAACATCAGTAATGCCTTTCTTTTCGATGAATCGTTTAATCGCTCGAACTCGACCACGGAAAGTAGTACTGAAACTCGATATTAAATTCGCGGAAAGCCGATCAGAAAAATGCAACGGAAGATTTCTAGCCGGTCTATCTTCGTTATCACCTTGATGAAGTGCTTCTTCTGAATGGCACATCGGAAGCTATTGCGAGCGATCAAGTTTCTCTCAAGCATTCATGGAAAGTTGCAGTCGAGATTCGATGTCCATCACGAACTACCTGAATTCGTACCGGCTAAATGTTCTTTGCCAAAAGTCAAAAGCTCATGAATTTTTTATCCGTTTACCATAGCGAACAAATAACTGGGCTTCGGGTTTTTGCGGCAGGCGTAAGTTTGCGACCGCCAAACAATTGGACCGAGCGGAGTGCGACCCAGTTTCCAAAAGTCCGTGCGTCAAAACGTCGCGAGGGGGTATCCCTCATGAAATATTGGATAATTGAGATGCATTCCAGTTTAACTAATCTCGGTAATAGCCACCGCTTCAAACTTCGTTTGATCTGCTCCCATGAAACTCGGAATTCCATTCGTGGGGAACGTTGTGCGAATGGTAGAATGCCACTCCAATCTAACAGAGTTGTCATCATGACCCTAAACCTTAATCGTTGAGCCCTTCATATTCTCAAGCTGGCAAGTGCCGTATTATTTATAGGTTTCAGTCAAGCAGCCCTCATTCTCGTTTTCATTCGAGACGGATGCACACTCCTGATGCATAAAGCCTTCGCATGACTTACAAAGCGCTAGACTGGCAACGCGGCAAGTAGAATAGGGACGTCACTAGTCAGACACTCGCAGAGGGACATTTGCATTTCGTTAGTCGCCGAGTGCGCTAAACATTTTCAATTTGCCGGCATCGTTAACGATATTAATGTCAACAAAACATACGGCTCGCGCGCACACGAGCCCAACCAGAGATTGTAGAGAGTAGGAGGGGAGGGGAAAAAGTGAATTGCAGATGCAGAGGGCTCTTGCGAGCAGCACATCATTAACCACCCACTCGAAAGCAGCGCGAGCGCTACTAGTAGCATTAGCTCATCCCGGCCGCTCCACTTTCCGGCAAGAAGGACAACAGTGTGTGCTCTGCGTTGCATTTGCATAACATTCGAGGCAGCAAAAAAGAGCATGCGATTAGTGTGTAACACAGCTAACTGCCAACTGGTCCATTCACCGTCAGCCTCACTGCGTGCTGCACAGCTGTCGCTTTCTTTTTATGGAGAGTCTGGTGGGTCCCGGCAGTTTGATCAGCATTTCGAGCGAGAGCTCTGTCAGGTTGTATGACAGTGAGGCATCAGGAATATTGACATGGCATTTAATGAGACTTGACTGATCGAAAAGAGAGCAAAAGCGGACGAAAGGGTGAAAGATAGACGTACTTGCAAGACTTGCGGTGGCACGTCCACCCCGATGGTTGGCAAGGGCGTGGGAGGCACAGGTCTAGGGGGGGCAGCAGCTGGCCTCTGCTGCTGCAAGCTCTGCCGGAACTCTGCCTCTCGTCTCTCTTGCTCCTGCTGCTGCTCCCGCATCAGCTGGAGCTTCAATTGCGTGCGCGACGTGGGCGTCGCGGTCTTAAACGTCGGCGGACTGAAAAAGCATCGGAAGGCGACCAGTTCGCATAATACATAAGATAGAATGAAGAGAGAGAGAGAGAGAGAGAGACAGAGACAAAAAGAGACAGAGAGAGAGAGTGAGAGCGAGCGAGAGAGAGAGAGAGAGAACGATGACGATGACTTCTCGTGAAGGCTGAAGACGAGAGAGACGCGCGAATCGCAAGCGAACGCTGCCGGCGACTTCACCGAAATGCGCTCCGAGGATCCGCGCTTCTATTTCTGTGCCTCGCGCTGAGACCGCGAAAATCGAGTCGTCCACACACGCGTTTACTCGCCGAATGTGTCAACGGCCGAAAGCTGAAAAGCGTGAGCGTAAGGCCCCGGCTAACTAACTTGCGAGAGTGTCTCTCCCGCGCCGAGATGCCGAGAGCCCTGAGAATTTTGGAGCGAGAGGCGCGGTCGTTGCGTAACCAGTATTGCGTGTATATGTATCTCGCATAAGTTGGATCTGTCGGTGTGTACGGGGCTTATGTACGCGGTACCAGTGCGAGCCTGTATTTACGCGTGTTACTATTGATAACGAGCACGATACACGCGCGCTCTCTCTCTCTCTCTCTCTTTCTCGCTGCGTGTTCTCTTTCCTAATAAGCCGCGAAGGCCGGATTCTCTTCCGGGCGACTCGCATCTAACTTCCGAAATCATGATCGGCTCGACGAAATCGCATCCGCTCAGATTAATCCTAGGAAGGATGGGCTATCTGCGCCTCAAGGAGCAGGAAAGTTCGCGTAAACTTAGTCAGCCGCTCCAGTGAGTGTTGCCGAGATATGTAATTAATGGAGCAGGGTGATAACGCGCGTAGTCGAGAGAGCGAGGAATATAGCTTGATCTATGGTTTACTCTGCAGTGACAATAGACCTTCCAGTGCTGATATGGCAGAAGCAACATAACGCTTAAGACTTGACGGACGGATCTACATTTCGGATGGCTGATTTTACTCTTGCCACGCGAATCATTTCGAGATTGATTTCCGATGATGCTGTTGATCGCAACATTGTTAACACTGCTCGATAGATACGATTCTATGATGGCTGAGAGACCAACGGGCATTCCCGTATCGGGAACAAAGCCAAGCTGTGGCTATAAGAAAACCAAAATAGAGAGATTGCACAATTTGGACGAAGATCTTCACTCGGTTCCGCGAGCCGTTCCTTCGGCTGTCGGCCGAGAACTCGCACAATGCTCATCTCGCTCTGAGAGTCCAAGCGGATACATCTCTCCCTCGAGCTTCATCATCTACATTATGTAAGCGCAATTGTCGGCAAAGAAACATACCGATCGATCCTCTCGTCGCCGCGACTTCATTTGCAATTTCGAACAAGAAAAAGAAACACATTGCTGTTGAGATGTACTTTGATCTATTACCCTGCAGCTATGAATCTATGAATCCATCGCCCTTAATGAGAAAAACAATGATTATACGGCACAGTTTTATCTTAGGAGTGCCACATTCCTCGAATTTATGCATCTTAAGTTTTCCTGGCTCTTGGTGTAAGCGAACTTAGATTCGAAAAGTACAGTAAGACTTTTCCCGCCTGGTCACATCATAGTCGCGCGACCTCAACGAAATCTCGTTGGCGCGCGTGTTCTAATTAAAGAATTCAATGCCATAACAGCGTACAAGCCACTTCGCATCTCTCGCCGGCGAAACACTAGCTAATTTGTTGCAGACAAATCATCGCGCGCTCTCTCGCGCGCTTTTCTCTTTAACAAGGCTAAGGCCGGGAGAGGAACAGCCAGAATGAAATGTGATGGGGATAACACTCGCCAGTTAGATATACGGAATATATATATTTTTTCCGCGGGCGTAGTTGGCTCGTTCTGTCGTTTTAGCTTTTTAATTCCCTGCATGGCTTGTTAGTTGTTTTTCGGCCTGCAAAACTCGCCGCAGTCTTTAACGGACGGATTGCATGGTTGGATGTGTGGAATGGGTTGGTGGCAGGTTGGTCGATGAGCAATGCCGAATTTAGTGCTTATATGAAAAGAGAGAGAAATCGCTTATGGTGGCTTCATGCAAATCCACCATCGCTCGAAAGCCACCGTTACTCGTCAGTGTCTCGGTGCACGGACTTCCCAGCCAAGCCAGATATTACGCGTCGCCGCCCCTCGCTGGAGCTAGGAAGAAACGACGATATTAATGCCGTTAATCTCGGAAAACATCGCGCTACCTCGACCACTCTCTCGTCTATCTCATCTATCCCTTTTCTCGCTTTCCGGGATCCCGCAAAAGCCCAGTAGCGAGCAATTGCCGAAGGAAAATGAAGCACGGCAATCTCATTGCAGTAAAGAATCGCGTAATGAAAGGATACCATCCGTCGGGTCAACATCCACTCACCACTCGAATGATTAAAGGAAGACACAGTAGGATCTTGCAAAAGTGTATAAACATTCGAGGAATCCCGTTGTTCCAATTGCTTTGAATGAAAAGGACAGAGAACGCCGCTGGGATAGTCTGAATAAACTTCCAGTAATTGAGACGAGAATTATTCGAGACTTTTAAGACAGGCATACAATAGATGAATATCGAAAATGTAGACGTAGAACTAGTAAAAAGAGATCGCGAATGCGTTTTTCGGGTTACAGGGACGATAAACGTGAGACGAGTGATCGGGCGTGAAACTTTGCTTTCTTTGCTGGATCCACAGTAGGAACGAAACTGTAAGTGGAGTTCACTGATGTTAAAGTTCAGGAACGTGAGAATGCACGCGACGCCCGTGCGAAACGTGGCGCGTCCCGCGAACTTTGTGCACGAATATTTGCTTTCGGAACTTCCATCTCGAGGGCTCGCTCGAATGCTCGAGTAACGTTGCCGCTTTTCCAAGATTTCACGTATCCATCCGGGCAGAGCGAGCGAATAACAAGTGCTCTTGTTGTTTCGTCAGTCCTGTGAGCTGTTAATGGCGCGGCTCTAAAAAGTCCTTGACACAGTGGACATTCGGAGAGAAAAAACAATGGGGAAGTGGTACGAAAAGTTAGAGAAGTTTCAGAAATCTCGGAAAGAATTCAAGAGTCTGCAAGATTTATAACAAAAAATGCGTTAAAGTCTTATTTTCCACATTAGAGAAAATAAGTCTTTATTAGCAAACTGCAAATAGCAAATATTATAACGAGAAGCCATCTAGCCATTAATGAAGGGCCGGCAAATGCAACGTGGTATCCAAAGCGAACATTAGGTAATCGAACGATAACGGTAGCAAGCTAACGCGTGCCAAAGTCGTGCACGCTCAGCCCGTCGAGATCAAAGAGAAACGTGCCAGGCTCCGAAATTCTGGCAAGCCGATCGCTCCCCTCACGTTTGCACGCGAGTGTTAGTTCACCGTTAGTAGAAAAGGTGGGCAAAGTGCTGGCGAACGCACAGTACACGAAGTGGACATAGTACGTGCAAAATCTAACTGGCAGTCGCGTGTCAAGCCAGGATTGTAAAACAAAGGCACAACATATCCAGCCGGCTATTTACGAGTCAGCTCGGATGCTGGGTCCGGGAACAATCTAGATGCGCATTATGTCTAATACCATTAACTAACGCGAATCAACGTGAACGCATGAGTGTGCACACGCATCTAACATTCTGCTCGAGTACACCGAACGCGCTTAAGTGGCTTTATCAATAGTCCAAATGAGCATGCGTTCAAGTGGGCGTTTAAATCTCTTGGATTCCACGGCGCGTGTTTCGTCCCCCAAAGCAATTTCCTGACGAGATGTTCGGAATCGTTGAGAATTCGGGATCTAGGCATATGACGTTGATCGACAGGGCAAAGAGAGACGCAGTGCGCTGCGGTTACGCGTTATCCGCATTAGAGCGAGGCGCGTACTCCAAGGCCGCTTATATTTAGCAGGTGATGTTTACGCCCGACAGCCTAAACCTGTATACTGTACGCTCGCCGGTAAAGCCACACACTAATGAGAGGGGTGAGACACCCCCTTGTCTAGTGAAGAATGCGCCACTGAGACCGCCGGCGACGAGTGATCGCTGAGCGCACTCTGCCAGCCGGAGTAACTCGCTCTCACGGACATATAGAGCTACCAGAAGCGGATCGAACCGGTTCCACTTGTGCACTCTCTTTATTTTGGTTGTTCACGTCAGTTCGACGAGCGTACCAACGCGTTTGCAGACAGACACGAGTACTAAAGCGACAGCCTGCTACCCTAATCAATAAAACTCTGATCTGAAACTAGGATTCTTGAATTTTCTGGTGAATTAAATCTGAGTGAATCAGGTGGTCTAATCGATATGATCGAGAGTTCCGATGATCGATGAACCGCCGGAGGAAAGAGCGACGGGGGCTAAATGTTACGTGATAAGAGATGGACGAACATTAGGTGCTAAGTTGTTAGTCTCGTTGTCAGTCCAGTACCAGCCTTGCGGGCGAGTGGCGCGCAGGGGCCTCGCGAGTGCGGAGTGGCCATTCGCCCGTGCGGAATCGTGCGAGAGGAGGACCGGTGCGGGCGTCCTGTCGACGATCGACGGATCCATCTCGAGGATCATGCGCAGGTCGTCGTCGATGCCGATATGGACGCGAACGTGTTGCTGGTGGTCTTGCGAGGTTGGTTGACTCGACGGGGCTGATTGTCGAGATGGTTGCTGATGATGCTGGTTGGCCAGCTGATAGCATGGGTCAGTGGCGTAATCGGTATTGGCCAGGAATCGGGAACTGGAGAGTTGACTGGGTAGGGCCGTTGGGACCGAGGATGTTGTTGGCGTCGGCGTCGAGGAGTGATCGATGTCGTTTATACGATCCAGGCGTGACACTAGCTCCTCGAACTCGACGATCTGTCGCGCGGCCTCGGACGCGCCTTGCATGTCCCCCGTGGGAGAAGCGGAGACGCGTCGCGATCGGACGGCTCGAGGCGTCGCGACGTTACTAAAAGCAGCAGCCGCTGCCCGCCGAAAAACCGACGCCGACCACGACGACGTCTCTAAACCTGGATCCCTCGGCGTCCGCCTCCACTGCCTCGCCGCGTCTTCCTTCCTCCTCCCTTCTTCGGCTTCGATCCTCCTCGGCTTCGCGAATACGTTAAATCGCCCGGACGCACGCGCTCTCCATTTCCGATCGTTTTATGCAATAGCCAATGCCGCCCTCTTATCTTGGAAACAGCTCGTCATTTTCGGAGGTTATTCACCCCAAGGTATTAAAATCTCCCAGCGCAATTCTACCGAGGATTGACCTATACTACTAACTCCGGAGGGGATATGTCGTTGGTCCTCTTGTCGTATGTTGGATACCACTCTCATTTGTGATCGTTAGTTTTTAGTATGCCCGCCACGCTCAGACCCTGTTCCATCTCCATGAAGCGAACAATGCCTGTTTAGCGCCTTTGTCCCGCGCGACGCCTTATCTGCGCGCCAGTAGCCAACTTGAACGCGGAATGCATAGTTCGAATAGTGAAAGGTCGCAGAGCTGATAGATAGCGACTATCTTCCCTCCATTCTGCGGGATCAGGAGAATGATCGACATATTTGGTCTCCTCCGTTCCTGTCTCTCTATCTGTCTGCGCGTCGTTGCCAGCCAACTAATAGCGCCAATGAACCCAACACCAACTACAAAGCTAACGCCCCTCACCAACCAAGATATTCCTCTAAATATCTCCGACAATCAAATCATCCAATTCTATCCTCTAAACATTCTACTTTACTTTCGGCTACAAATCGACAATGTTGACGATGATCTTCCTTCCTGGAAGTGACGCGCTTCGTGTTAAACGAACGAGTGCAAGCTCACCGTGGAAAAGTACGCGCTCTCTTCTCTGTGACGACGATCCGCGCGTGGAGAGCATGATTTCTGTTGCGACTACTTGCCGCTAGATTTTATCTATCGCTCGGGCCGCTTGATCCTAATCAAGAAGATAACAGACAAAAACTACTCGAAATAATATCCGCGACTAAAATCCACACGTTATTACCGTGTTACAATCTGGTTCCACGATAATCCCCGTTGCTCGAGTAATAGAAAAAGAGAATCAGAGAGAGAGAGAGCGAGAGCGAGAGAGAAAGATAGAGATTGGTATATCGTGCGCGTGAGTATTAGAGGCGTGTTTGCCTAGTTGAAGTGGAGGAGCGTAAAACAAGCCCGCCGACATGTGTCCGGGACAGGTGACTGCTCGACATACCATTAGACATATAGCATAACCAATGAGAAGAGAAGGGTAGCTAGGTCGAGACCAAGACCGAGACCTATGTTCGCATACTTGGAATCAGATGTGAACCAAGAGCCAGAGTCGAGGAGAGATTGTACATACATGCTAGGTAGGAATGCCTACCTACCTCCCAGTGTCGGGCGCCCGGCTTTTCAGCTGGTAGTACATGAAATCCTGGCTCGGCGTCGTCAGGAAGGAAAGGGCTCTCTCGAAGTCCTCGATTTCATCCTCGCCAGTATGTCGATTACTTGAACCGTGATTATTCCCTGTTCCGACGCCGCCGCCGATAGGTTCTCCATTTTCGTAAACGGTAAGGGCAGCGCGCGGTAATTCGAGATCGTTGGTAAGGGCGGCGAGATCGAAGCCCATGTCAACGCCGGACTCGTCCATCCTTGCGGCTGATACCCGGACGTCTCCGCGGCGCGACGCGGCCGATTTTCCCGAAGACGACCGGGAGGTTGCCGGGTTTTGCTTTCCAGCGTGGCGCTTCCCCACTGGCAGAAGGCGAGAGGGCCGCGAGTGCCGAGCGATAAACGCGCCGGCACACACGGCTTAGCATCGCGAGCAAAGAGAGAAAAGATAGAGGGAGAAAAAGAGATGGAAGGAGTGAGGGAATGGGAGGAAGCGAGTAAGAGAGCAGGAAGAGAAAAAGACAGGAACGATGAGCGCGCCGGCAGCAGCAGCAGCAGCAGCAGCAGCAGCATTCGGGAGATGAGAGGCGGGTGACTGATGTCAGCTGGCGGGAGAGACGCATCAACCAGCTGACGAGAAGAAGAGTGTAAGAGAGAGAGAGAGAGAGAGAGAGAGAGAGAGAGAGAGAGAGAGAGAGAGAGAGAGAGAGAGAGAGAGAGAGAGAGAGAGAGAGAGAGAGAGAGAGAGAGAGAGAGAGAGGGAGCGCGCGAAATGAAGAGGAGGGAAGCAGAGCGTTAAATGAACACCGGCGATCTTCGCGAATGCCGAACGCCTTTTGTCGCGCGCTCCATCATCATCGGCACTGCCAGTCTCTCCGCCTGCAAAAATGCTCTCTGCGAACGAGCATCCAACGAAAGATGGATGGCTACCATCTCAGAGAATCAGTCTAACCCGGTTAGCAAGGAGATGTGGGTTCGCTTGGGCTTTCACGAGAATGCGAGAGTTCCTCCGCCTCCCCCATCTTCTCCATTATGGTTTCTCGCCTGCAAGCACGACTACCGTTCCTTCCTTCTACGAATCTCTAAGTGCGCGAACTAACATGTATACTATTTATTACAAGGCCGAAAGCCGAAAGCAGGTTCCGCTTGCCAATCTGGCACTGGAAGAACTCTCACCACTTCGCATCCAATTAACTTACGTCTGCAGCCATCTCACGGGCACGCTTTTAACCCGAGCATCCACGGAATATTCGCGAGCCGATATCGGCATTCCGAAGTGCGAGTTTGCTCGCGTTTCGCACTTGGACGCCGCCGTGCGGAGAAGAGACGCTTTTATTGGCGCCAGTGCGATCCGCTACCGAATAACCGAGGCTATTGGGAACCAAGGAAAAAAGCAGGGAACAATGTGGCAAAGGTCAGGCAGCAATGGTAAATACGAACAATGGTTCAGCTAGCTTGGTGAAGAAAACTATCGGAACTTCAACCCTCTAAAAGCTAGAGAATAACGGAACGAGAGAGATGTGCGGCGGATGAGCGGAATAATGTAACTTCGTGGGATGTGTTCCAGAACATATTCCTCGACCTGTTCTTACTTCAGCTTACTTTCCACGTCAGAGTTTAACTGCCTCGCAAGGTCCACGAAATTAAACTTTCCTGTATAAAGCGGTGGCATATTGTGCAATCCATCGTCGTCGGTTGGTGGATGATGCAGCAGGCGTCGATGCAGCAAACAAACAGTGAGCGACGTGGGACAGGTCATAAAATTGCTGACACCATACAACAGTATGGAATCAAGATACAACAGCTTTTTGGGGTGCAGTCATAATCCACTCGTTGAACTGAAGCAGCGCGCTTTAAGGGCTGCTCTATCCATAAAGTTCGGTGTGAATCGGCCGCAACGCAAAGTGCAATGTTCCGCCTGCGACTCTGTAATTTCGTTAGCCTGCCACTGATTGTACTCTGCGGTGTTGGAGCCATCCAAGTATTTGGCAAGGACAGTCGTTTGCCACCGGATATCTCGACCAAGCTGGACGACTATTGGCGACTGTACAAGGTGAGCTGCAAGGCTCACATACGAGCGTTTACTTCAACATAGAAGAGGACTACCTTCAGGGATGAAACACATCGTTCTCTGTTAAATAGGCATCGCACAACAAGACTTACCTAGGAAGCGAGGAAATTGCTCGGAGGCAAGCGTGGGAGGAGAATCTAGTGACGATTTATAAGCACAATCTGATGGCGGCTGCCGGCCACCACAGCTTCACTCTACGAGACAATCACATCTCGGATCTCGAGAGTAGGCAGTACATGCGGGATATGGTTGGTAGCTCGGTTAGCTGGGTGACGGGTTGACTAGGTGTCTCGGTGCTGAATTAATTCGTGGCTACCGTTGTCAGGTGAAATTGATCCCGAGTCGTCGCCGGAGAGTGTCAAGGGATCCAATGGTTGCTGCTGTGCAGCACGACCCTAGACGAATCCCTGCACGCCTAGACTGGCGGGAGTTAGGCTTCCGGACTAGTCCGGAAAATCAAAGGGACTGCGGAAGCTGTTATGCTTATTCGATTGCTGGTAGTATACAGGGCCAGATCTTTAAGCGAACTGGTATGCTGATACCCCTGAGCGAGCAGCAGCTTCTTGACTGTAGCACCAGCACCGGCAATCTCGGATGCTCCGGTGGATCTCTCAGAAATACTCTGAGGTATCTCGAGAAGTCAAAGGGCTTGATGGCCCGTTCCAATTACCCTTACAAAGCGGAGGTACTTACTTATTTGCAAAGACACCCGACGCGACACCTTGAATTGCAGATAGGCTTTCTCGGTCCGGATAAAATTTCACCGATATGTAATCCCAACAGAGTGAGGGCGAGCAAGTTGTATCCCCGAGAGTTTCATCCAGATTTCGTCTGTGTACACATGGCGAGAGAGATAGGCGATTATTACATGTCCGCCTTTTGTACACGCAACGCGCTCGTGCAACTCCCTCGGAACACGGATGCTTGCTCGCTCGCTCGCTTTCATCCGACGAAGATGGCTTAATTCTATATCGAGGCATGTCGTTTGGCGATACACGCGCATGACGTAACAATAAGTATATTTCGAGTGAGGCGAGCGCTCTCGAAAGCGTCAACAAACGTTACGCAAAGAACTTGCCAACCCCGATGCCCCCGCATCGAACAGTACGTGTGCTTCTCATTGAGCTCGAATGCTTATTTATTAATTGCTTATCGTCCTCGCCCGGAATAGGAAGCGACACTTTTTCCAATTGCGAATTGCACATCGATCGCCAGAGAAACTCGACTGATTCACTATTCGTACGGTTGGAACGCGATTGTATAGGAACGCCTTCTTCCAGCAAGGTTTAATTGATTTCGTTTACCATTCAGCAAGGTCAGTGCAGATTCCAGGAAGACCTGAGCGTTGTGAACGTGACTTCGTGGGCTGTCCTGCCAGCGCGCGATGAGAAAGCCTTGGAAGCGGCTGTCGCGACCATTGGCCCCATCGCGGCCTCAATAAATGCTAGCCCGAAGACCTTTCAACTATATCAGTGAGTAAAATGCACTACGAACCAACTAGTTATATTTACCCTTCGAAAAAGGCGAACATTGAGCCTTCCAAACTAAACTCGCAGTCAAAGTTCAAGAAAACGTCCCATTTAAAACTTACTGCGATTTCCCATTCTCCTCAGCAAGTAGAGTAAAGTGTATCCTCGGAGACTCGACTAACAAGGGGCGTATTATTTGGCGGAGAAAATAAGCGACGAAACTCGTACCAAAATTAATTGACAAGCGGATAAGCTAGGCCAAATAGCAGCTTGCTATCTGTCGGTCGAAAAGTAAAAAAACAGTCGCGACTTCTAACGAAACTTTTCCACACGAGTGTTTACGACCTCTGTTACATGGCTCCTTGGAGAAATTTGTCCAAGAGAATGCCGATAACCTTGCGGTGCATCTCTCCGCCGCGATGACCCGAAATCGCGGCAGGAGGATGTCGTTGAACTTATGTCATTCGAAAGGGCACCAACGTCGTTCTCAATCGTTCTCGCTCGGAGTCGGTCGAAAGAGCGAGCGAGATGCTTTCGTAATCGGCGCTTCCGCGAGGCCTTGGAAATTGTTGGTGGCACAGTGATTAGTCACTCGAAAGCGCGTCGTTGAGATATCGACTGAATTACCAGTGTTCTGACTTGCAATTCTCATTGACAGCACAGGGATTTACGACGACGAGACATGCAGCTCGGACATGGTGAACCATGCGATCCTCATCGTCGGCTACACCCCACGCGTATGGATCCTGAAGAATTGGTGGGGTGAAGGTTGGGGTGAGAGTGGCTATATGAGACTAGCTAGACACAAAAATCGATGTGGCGTCGCCAATTATGCCGCTTATGCAAAAGTTTAACCGTAATTTCGTCTAGCTCCGTTTGCTTTGGTTGTGGTGTGTTCGTCGACCCCTCCCCTCCTCTTCCTCCCCCTTCCGCACACGCTCCGATGATCCGCGCCACGAAACTTTTTTCGTGCATCGTGCAGTACCAACTTTTTAAAGCCGAGTACTCTCTCGCGCACGGCTAAATCGCGTTATTAGCCGGCGCATGCCTCTTGAATTTTCGAAACGATCCACTCGCGCGCTCTGCGTTGCCTCTGAAATTGCTCGGCCACATCTGTCCCATGTTCCCTTTCAATTCCAGCCCCTCTCGACAATACCTGCACGCGTAATTGCTGTCGTTTATTGACGACCCTGTGTATATCTGCGCAGTGCAACTCCCTCTGTTTCGAATTCGCCACTTACAACCGATAAACATAGCGATCACAAAAGCATACAGGCAGCAGCCGGGCTCCCGCCGCGCCGGTTCCCAATTCAATCTTACAATACCGAATGCAAAAAAGACTGGATTCAGCGGGATCATTGGATACCCGAGCGGAACCATGTAAAGCAGGAATAAAGATCCAATAAATAAAGGTAGAGCGTCCCAATATAATCGATTGCTGGTTGCCGGAGGTACAAAAGCGGTCGGCATTGAGAATACCGTGTTCAACGGCCCCATCGACAGGCCGGATATTGTGCGAGATCAGCGATTGGCCCTGGAAAAAAGTAAACGAACGGCCAGCAGCCGTCGTTGACGACGAGAATCCAGCCGAGGCGTATATAATCGGAGAATTTGGGGCCTATTAATCCACGGAAGGGCATTAATTGACCCCAGGGATGGGAAATAGAAAAAGGCGGCTGCACTCTCGCTCGCTTTATTGCGCTCGGGGAGTAATGGATCAATTAAAATTCGCATGCCAGCAGGTCGCAATAGCCTGCCTCTGCTCTGCTCACTCTCACTGTTCCCCCATGCGAAGTGGTCGCGCGCTCCCGTCCGTCCTTTTCACAGGCATTTCAATTGTTTCCAAAATGCACTGCGGCCGGCTGAATCAGCCGGGTTATAAGGCAGGCGAATGAATTCATATAAGCGGGGACCACTGTCGAGAGTGCAGCAGCCGCATTGTGACCGCATAATGCGTATAAAGTCAAAGTACATTTTCTTCCTAACAAGGTACCCATTCGACATAAGCTATACAGAGAGATACAATATCAAATAAATGACAATAATTGAATGATCATTATAAAATAAGTTTGCCTTGTTTCAATGTCTCCTTTTCCTAACCATTTATTTATAATTACTAGAACTTTATAATTATCTTGTAATTTAGATAATTTAGAGAAAATGATAGACGAGAGTTCTAGAATTCGCCCTTGTGTCTGTCTTCTCTTCTGGTACGTTGCGTGACCTTTGCACGGGCGGCCGCCCCAGGTGCGGGTCGAAGAAGACTCGGATCGATTTCTGTATTGGTCTTTGACGAAGACAAACGGAGGGTCGAAGTCGGGGGGATCGGGCGTGGTGCCTCGCAGCGATTTCCCTGGGAGACGCGATTAGTTGGCGCTGCGCAGGCAAAGTTTCGTCTTTCCTTCGCCAGCAGTCACTCAAGGATCGCTTTAAAGGAACTCGCGTCTCCGCCGGTACTCGAGCCACGGATGCCGCGAAACACTCGAGTGTTCAAGCCGAATTAGCTTTGCTAATTAATCGGGTTTGAAGGGTCGCCGCGGCCCGGAACGAATTCCACGGCTACGAATTTAACGAGTCACCGGGCAAAGTCGTGCGCAATTGCAGCGCGCATTAACCTTAACTCGCCTCCTTAAATCGTAACGTGGATCTACCCTTTGCTGGGCGTTTAACTACACACTTCTGTCCTTTCATCGACTTTGTGCCACCTCCTTCAGAGGGCGCATAAGGATTCCAAGGAATTCCAAGAGCCCTCACCACTTTTTCGCGAGAGATTCCTTCTCGTGTCACTGGAAAGGTCAGTAGGGAGAGTTGGCCCAGCTTATATTTGATGGAGGAAAGGATCCGCGTGGTACGATACATCGTCAAGGCTCCTCTCCCCTGAAATCCGACGGAGTGATTTTCACAAGGAGAATGCTGCACGTAATATAATCGTTCGTAATCGGATCAGGTCTGACATCCTGATTTACGAACTTTCGCACCTCCGTTATTTCCTGTTTCTCCTCTAATCGCTACTTTATCTTTCGCGGCTTTTCACCTACATACACACACACACACACACACACACACGCAGCCTAGGCTAAAGCTCGAAATAATTCGGGCGTGTAATAAATACGTAGCAGGACAAGAGGGGGAAAAAATTTTACGAATTCCAATTGACACAGTTGTCGAGAGTTCACCGTTTACAATAGATGGTGAAGTAGTAGAAAGGGGCAGGTGGCCGAACATTATTTCTTTGGAAAAAGAAAGGGTGAGTCAAAGAGAGAAAGAGAGAAAGAAAGTCGGTGAACCTGAGAAGAGAAAAGTCCTGTTGGAATCTCGGCCAACGGGTAAGAGGAGAGGGCTTTCATCCGTTTGGTGGGCAAACTCGTAAAGGAGCAGGTCTGCCCCAATGATCACATAGACACCGGTTAGTTTCGTATATCCTCATTGCGGACGTGCTGGCAGAATAAAGCATAAAAATATAGCGAGATGGGTAGCCGGACATAAAAGGCGGTAAGGATATTTGATACGCCGTAAGTTGTCGTCGTCCACTTTGGCCTTATCCTCGGTGCGCAGAAACCACCGCGGTGGAGAGAGGCGAGAAGGAAAGACGAGAGTGGCTGAATTTATTGTCCTCGAGGACACAGTCCCTTAAGAGCATCCGGACGAGTGTGCGCGGGCCCGGCTCACTCGCCTATGTATGTACACACATTTCTGGATAATGCAGTCCACCGAATAACGGATTACCCAGCTACCATATTTCACCCGATCCCCGGAAGATGAGCCGCGCTATCTATAAATTCACCCTATCGCTTGTCCGCGATATCATCTACGACATAGCTAGACTCTGCCAAGGATCTCTCTTAAATTCAGTATTATTATCGAGGCCATCGAGCTCTTTTCCATCGTGCGAGGATAGAAGAAGATATTACGAGGTTCGTTTCTATTCGATCCTCCAAATTCAACCAGGCTAATCCAAGTCTCGCGTATGGGGTCTGAATTAATATGATAATATTCTATGTAAGATTCATAGCTTGATCGTATGAGGGATTCCGTGAGTAGCCAAGGGGAATGAGGGAAAAGGGATGTCGAGCCCACTTTCTACTCTCTCCCTACAACTAACATCCCTCTGGCCCTCTCACTTTACTTCCTCCCCTGGGACACACCGCGTACAAGACCCTTCATATATAATAGTGTCAATTTCAAACTTACCCAGCAGGATTTCAGCCGGCGTATGTAAAGCGTCCTGTACATGCAACGAGATAAGCATTTTCCGGCGGACATAAAGCTCTCAGGATTTTCCCATCTCGTCCCAAAGGCAGGATGGACACTAAAACACGGTAGTCTCATCGTGAGATGATGCCACCGGTATTTTGGGTGTCCACCGGAAAACCTTTACCCAACTACCGTCCACGAATAAGCGGAGAGCTTCACCCCGATAAGTTCCGTTTAGCTAGCTAGCCCGTGGGAACGAGTTTTCTGTCAAGTAAATATTTATCGACGGCACGTGCTTACAGAACACGCCTCGCTCGGCCATGTATCCAATCCTTTGGAACAATAGCCTGACACAATGGGAAAATATTCTCAGTATTAGAAAGCAGTAATCAAGCAGACAGGTCAATTGCCAAAGGGTAATCGATTGGCAGAAAGTTCCGGGAGCAGTGGTGTTGTAATAAAGAGGAATATCTCGATTACGAGAAAGGTGCAGCTGGATGCTAAGTTAACCGTGGAATTAGGGCGGCCTCATTTGCCAGTCACAGACGCAGTCGCGATTTATCTGACGACCGGCTTCTCCGTTAACAGCCGGCAAAGTTCGTTGCTATTGCGACGATGTAATCTCACCGCAATCCGTCATTCAAGCTGTGGTACAAAGTCAACCCCGATGAACTCCCCAGTTTATTTCGTACGAGATTAAGGGTTCAGAATGGAAATTAAACGAGAAATAATAATATTTAAGGGGTAAGGCAATATGAATATCTACGTATGATCGTTAGATAGGAATTAATGATTGGTAGAAACGAAAGAATCGGATGTGGCGGGCTAAGCTCTCTTTCTCGGGCTGAAAGCATGATCCCGGCGCGTGCTTTTGCCGGCGATATCGGGACGCGCTCCTCGTCCAATCCGCACCGGCCCCGAGCCCGGGCCAAAGTTCATCTGCCCGCGAGGACCACTACATCACTGAAGCATCGTAACAATACATCTCCAGTCTCCGCGAACGCGTCGCACGGCCAGTCGTTTCAAAGTGTGATCCGCCTGGCAAGAGCTACCAGTCGAGTGTCAATGCGATCGAACACCTTGGAGAAAGCTAGACATTTAACTCCCAGTGGAAAGTAAGCTCAGGCATGTCATAACGACGTTGTCCGCATTTCTCTCTTCGGAGGTTTGATACACCAGGGAGAAGTCGACGAAGACGCCAGGAACGCCTGGCCGCCTTGAGTCCATTGCACTTGTCAGTTCCATTGCCAGAGTGTAAGAGAAGTAGAGTACAAGGATCGATGCATCGAAAGGACACCGATCGACTTGCGAGTATAGTTCGATGGAAAGCGGAGCATTCGTGCGAGCCGCGTGTCCACGCAAAAGGGAATCGGACTTCTAAGCCAAGTGCGGGTCAAAGCATTCCTCGGACCATTCGTTCGAGCTAGCTATCAATTGTGCGCAGAGTACTCGTACCAGTTATGAAGATGCACTTATTATATTTAGCTTTCTTGATTTCTCTCGTCTGCTTTGCCAATGGACAAGTCTGGCCAAAAATGACGAATCCCCTGATGAGCGTATGGTGGACATTTCACCCTCAGACTCGAAGCACTACCTCTTCCGATGAAAAAGAATGCTCTGGTTGTGTTCAGAACAAAGTCAGCGCAGCAGCGAGGGATCCTATTCTAACGGAATTGCGAGTGGAATATGTGAAGCAGCAGATTCTGAAGAAACTGCGCCTGTCGAAGCCTCCGGAGATATCGATGTCGCTCTCGACCTTGCCGAAGCCCCTGATAAACGGTCATGTGCTCGAACTTCGACCCGGGGCACCGCTTGAACCGGAAAAACCGGCGGACAGCTTCTACGGGAAAACGGACCAGATTGTCGTCTTTCCCAACGAAGGTCAGTTCTCCTTTTTGCATCCTCGACAGTGCACTGACTTTCCTGGCAGTGAAGGAAGCATACTTCGATGATCAATCAGATGGTTCCAAGCTGAAAATCTCGAGAGTACCGTTAAACGTTCGTGTCATTATTACCCGGGAATGTCGATCTCGGAATTACATAGGCGTCGCACGAACAGGCGATTACTTTTACACGCGTCACCCGCGAACCTCCAATCGCGGGGATCTCTCTGGATTACATAATGATCGATGTCAGACTCGTTTCCCGATACGCTCCCTCTTCCTCCCACTACCATCCTTTTTTCACCAGGCGATATTCCATGGAAAAATATAACCGGCGCGTTGGATGGCTCACGAATGGCGCATGAGTCGCTCGGTGACGTGTACAGGGTGATGCGGATATATACGAGTGTGTTATATAGATATTGCCGTTTGAACAATACACTTCCAATAGGGTCTGCACTTTTCCTTAATTAATCCGTTACCAGGGTTGCAAGGACTTCGTAGAACTCGATAAAATCCCACAGAGCGATTGTGCACACAAGGCAACATGTATACATATTGCTTATTCATTCACATGTATCCGCATCACCCTGTACATCGGCGAGAGAAGAGCACACAATTTGGCGCGCGCTGAGCGAGCATCGAAGAAAGAGGCGACAGCATCCAATCGAAATACACCATTTGCGGTGTGTAATCGAGGCTTGTGTGTGTCCGTAGTAATCGCAGATCTTGCTTTCACGATCCTCGATAACGCAAGCCTGACAGCCATCTTTCTGCGACATCACTTTGCGAGGGAACTCGTTCGATAAATCGAAAGCAGTGAGATCGTCGAGCTGGTCGTAAGAATATCGTTCTCCGTTGAAGAATCTCGTCTACTAAGAGTTGCCGAAAGGAGATTTCAATTTTCATGGTGAATACTCCGGGAAAAATGTGAAACCGTGCGACGGTAAGGGCTTTGCGGCGAGTTGATCGGTGCGCGTCCGTGGCAGTGTGGCTGGAGGGAGCGACGCCGCTTAATTAATTGCAGCTACCGTTCTAATTATAGCGTGGCTGCTCGCCGAATCGCTAAATAGGTGGGACAAGGTAGGAGAGAGAGAGGTTTACTCGCGCGGCGAACGTCCGATCTGGCTGCTCCGCCGTTTTACATCCAGCACTCTTTCGTCCATGCTCTCGGTTACGCTCGAGCCAGACTGGAGAAGTACGTAAAGAGCGTGAGAGGGAGGGAGGGAGGGAGAGAGAGAGAGAGAGAGAGAGGAAGTAAAGAAAATAGAGGAAAGTGTGGTAGTATCAGTGGACGCGGGCTTAACGTTAACGTCGAAAACTTTGCCAGCGATTCGTTAGCGTCGGCCCGAGCGAACTCGGCGATCTTTTCTCTCCCCTAAGACCCGTACAGCAAGTAATGACGTTAACGGCTGGGAAACGAAATGCACGCCGCCCTACGCGGCCGAGTCGCGCGGAACGAGAACACGCCAGTTCCCGTCGGCGCGCGCTTCCCGTTCCCCTTCTTGCGAATGAAATTGCATGTTCGTCTTTCAGGTACTTTGTGTTCCGAGCTTTCATTGGGAGAGCCAGGCAGATTACTGTGTCGCTGCGGGCCGCGCGAGCGGAGGTGCGGAGCGAGAGTGGCGCTCATAGCACTCGAATCTCTCTCCTCCCTTCATTGCTTTTGATTGGAGGGAGTACATGAAAGCTCGAGAACGGCCCAGCTTGAAAAGCGAGGCCGTCGGCCCGGGTTGGACAGAGTGAATCCAGAGATACTAGGTGGCTGTGCCTGCCTGGATACCGGTACATGCGGCACCGGTTATTACGCGCATATCCGTATTCGACTGGCGGACGTAGCCGTTTCACCCGCTAAATACGCGCACGTTCAAAGCAATTTCGAGAGCGCTAGCAAGCCCGGTCACGCCATTCTTCCCCTCCCCGGCGAGGGGGGCTCCTTTTTTCAAGTCTTCCTCGTGGCGCCAGGTTCCTTTCGCCGGAGGAGCGCGTAGTTAGCGCCGTGGCATATGAATATTGCGTAATTGCATGGTTCCCCTCGAAATAAATGAGCACTGGTAACAATGACGGCGCAGCCTCTACACCATCCACATACATGAATCTACCTACGCTTCTACACACACATGCACAGGTAACTCGTGTACACCGGAGGCGGGAGTAGCTCCTACCAACGTTGAATCGCGTCCTCCCTCTTCTACCACATACACACCCGCCACCACCGCCACGTCCGCCACTTGGCCGCAACCAACACCACCACCACCCCCGACGCGCCCTGTACGAAGCATGAATTTCAAATTTTCCGCGCGGCACCGCGACCATGCAAATGCGAGCGGCGGCAGTGGACGGCGAAAATTTACGCGGAATTACCGCGTGCCGAATCACGCTCCTCTTCTCACCAGTGTGTGTTCTCATTTGAGCCCCTGGCCTCGCGTTACGGCTGGCGTCGTCGGCGACGCCACTCGAAATAATTCTAAGCTGCACTTTCTGCCTGCCGGCGGCTTAATTGACCGAGATTTATCGACAGCACCGTGCGAACAGCCGTATACTACCAGTAAAATCGAGGAAAAGTCCCTCGGGCTTTCCACGAGTTTTTATTGGATTGGAACGTTTTATATGTTGGGAATTTTAGTTTACTATTATTGGGGTGAAGCTAGATACGTGTATATAATGATTTTATAATTTGTAAGATCATTTGTTAAGTATAAGATGTTAGAGATGAGAGGAAAATGTATGCGGGATCGAGCTAAGTTAATAGGACGAAGGTTATTTTTCTTTTATACCAAACTATCGTATTATCGTGTGGAATAGACGACACGCCAAGCGGGATACGCTAAAATCCCAGCGTAATGGATGGCACATTCAAAGTTGCTTCGATAAACCCGCGCAGCAAAGGCGAAAGTTTCTTGGAAGGAGGCACGCTTCTAGTGAGGGAAGTCTGTCGACGAGTTTGCGCTTGGGAAATAATTAAACAGGGGCCGCCGAAACACGTCTACAAGCGTCCAACACGACCACCGGGCTCTCACACTCTCCTAGCAATGATTTTTCATCGTACCTGTGCACGGGCTTGCTTCATGAAATTCTTACGGTAAGACGAGCCGGATTACAACCCTGGCATATGTTGCTCCCAGAGGAGTTTCATGATTCGTAGGAGTCCCTAATTCGGAGTACATAGCTCATCCAGCTATTCTCATTTGCCACTCGGCGGTACTCGTCCCGCGTGGATTCCTCTTCTTACCATCGTTACTCTCTGCTCGTACAATAAATTACCAGATGAGATAAAAGGACGTATATCGAATTGCTTACAATAGCGCGCGCTCGGTCTTCCATCGAAAAGCAAAATTAATTAATTTTATTCTTGGCTGTTTCGTTCTCGGACATCCTCGCACTCCCGAGTTTTCCTGATACACTCGTTCGTTTACGACCATCATTATTATAATAGTATTAATCCGAGTCGTTAGTACGAAAAAGGAGGAATATTCAATTGGCCGGGGAATCGCGCCATTCGGGATTTCCTCTTCCAAATATAGAATCGCCGGGGGTTAATGAACATGCTCTGATTTCCGCGTCCACGTGTGTGTGTGCATGTGTGTGTATTGTACCGGAGCTCTATCCCGACATCCGCATTCAGAGGGCAAACAGAGGAGGATCGTCGGTTTCCGATCGACTGACAGCTGTAAAATCAGTGGGAAGCAAAATACTTGCCTGATTAACGTAGAAGTAACACTTGATCTATTGCATGATATATGTAGTGATATGAGATTAGAGCGTCAACCACAAGCAGAGAGGTCAAAAGAGTCCGAGATCGATAAGAGACGCACGTGTGTATCCGTTTACTACAACGACATCTTCGTTGAACAGTGCCGAAAAGTCTCGTAAATATACTTGAAACGTGAAGCCACAATGGATTCATAGTGAAGAGAGGTATTTCACTTACAAGTGGAACAGTCGTTATGCGCGCTCAATCACGAAGGGTTAGATGGTTGGTGGATTTATGGCACTTAATTTCTATGCACCGATCATCCCGCTCGCATTTGGCCCATTGACACGTTGGTCAATGTGCTAGCCAAATCGCCTCGCTGTAAATGCAACCCTTGGGTCTCGCAAAGGATATACGAGGCATTCAAGCGACCTGAATGAGGAAAGTTCAGGCTCGCACGCGGGTCCGATATGTAGCAGTGATAGGAATGGAGTAAATGGCTGTTCGCTCCATCGTAAATCGGGTGTCTGCCACAATGTGTTGCAGGTGTCGCTGACTGGAAGAAGTGCCGGCAGAGCTCGAATCATTTAACGGGCTTCAATCCAGCAGCCTGTTTCACGTTCTACCTGCCGACTGAAATGCAGTTCGTCGACGTGACGTCCGCGCAACTCTGGTTCTACAAGGAATACGACGAGAACGACGACCTCAACCAAACCTTCGTGCTCTCGGAGCTCGATCACTGGGATAGACGTGGGAGCTTCGAAAAGAACACCGTCATGGCAATCTTCGCGACCAATATCGGAGGTAGGTAAATGGAAGAATCCCCCTTCGTTACGAATTCGCGTGCGCTCCTGCATAGAAATTTCCCTCGTCGAAATCTCCGCCGTACTCTTTCCCTTTGCTTGTTCTATGTATACTCCTGGTATACCCAGTACCCGACAGTTGCCGGCCCTCCTATGTCTGACCCTAGCTATACCTGTACTACTTGCGGATATAGCGCTGTGCCCGCAAACGGCCTATCTCTTCTCCTTCGATTCTATCTTCCATAGGATTCTTCCAGCCGTTCAAACCCATCCTGTTCGCACATTAGTTCTCGAGCGAGAAAGCCCGCCGCCATTTATCCAAGAGTATCGCAATCGATACAACCTGCCACCAGTATATCAACCCGCTTCTGGTCTTAGGGTCGCGCTAATTATCGGATATCGGGGTGCTAGCTAGTGTTATCAATAACGTGCTGGTGGCACGAGGGACGTTTCCGGGTAAATGTTACTCGTGAGAGCCTGTTCGACAGAGAGGCAGGAATAATGCTATTATCGCTACCAAAATTTTATCGGCCGTCCATGACCCGCTCTAAAGTTCTGTGAAGCTTTGTAACGTACAAGGAAATCGATGTCTCTATGATGCGACTCGAGCGATGAAGGAAGGGGAAGCGAGCACAAACATGATACAATAATTGAGAGTAGGGGACTTGTGCAAAGGGGTCGTGATTAATGGTCTATTGGAATCTTTGCTAAATTGACCTGCCGTTAAGCACAATCAGCTTTCTTCACGGAACAGGATCAACGCGCACAACAGAAATTCCGATGATCTCAAGCTTTCCTTTTCTATCTTTCTCTCTCGATGCGAGGCGCGTGCTAAAGGACTTTAGACTTCAGAAACGAGCAGGCGGAGAAAAATACATTGCGCTTCGCGCGATACCGCCGGTATCGTAGTTGCCATTCGGAGGCCGCCGCCGCGTCGTGAAAGTATAAATACCGATGTACACCGAGACGGAATATGCGGAGCTCGCGCTCCGCTGGCCGTGTAGACACGCGCCATTTGAGCTGGAAGATTGAAATCATCACCGAAATATGCGAGCAGCGCGAATATCGCACGGCGGTACCCGGTCAACGAAATTCATTCTGTTCGATCGACTTTTTCAATCAGAAGCAGTTGTAAAGCGCGATTCGATGCATAATTCCCAAGATAAACAGAGCCGAGCCGGAAATAGTATAACTCTGGCGGCGCCAGCCATTCCTATACGGCAATTTTGCATATCTTTGGCCGACGATCCGCGGGATTGTGGCCAGGATTTTTCCATAATTAAATACCAGCCGCATTGTCTCGAAAAGCGTGGGCCGCCGGATTTAATTCCAATGCAAATGGATCCTGTTCGCGTTTTTGCAACGAACGTCCAATACCTTCTTCGGCATCAACTAGACCCTGGATAGGTAGCGTCGCATGTAAGTGGGTTACAAGTGGTTCATAACTATTCCACAATAGAGAGAAATACACCCTTACCGTTGTTCACCCACGCGCCAAAAGCCCATAGCAGTTTCCCAACGATCTACGATCAGCCAGCGGCGATTAAGCGCACATTTGAAGTAGACCACAATTTACTTGGCCATGACCGTTGTCCCCGGAAACTGCTCCCTTGAGGTGACGAGTGTTGGGAGAGCGAGCCTTTCCTGCCAGTTGCCCGAAACCACACGTAATAAAAATATGGACGCAGGGTTCTTGCCGAGTAGAATAGCCTTGTATGGTGGCCCCTAAGTGGGCGTATTTTCTCGGAAAGTAATCGGGAGAGAAAGAGAGGACGATCTAGGACTTTACGAGGATACATGAAGAAAAGACACAGGGCGCAGTTGACTATAATCCGTGCGGCGCCCAAGAGCTGCTGTGTCTCGACGCTCGTGCAATTTATCGCTCCTTTGATCCGACGTATCAAAGCCGTTATAAAAGGGGAAATCGATCCCCATCACCTGCCTTATGATACGCGACTTATCATCACAATTACAGGGCGGAGCTCGTTACGGTACTCGTGCTTGTCCGATCTCGAGATTATACGTGCCGTCTTTAAAAGGACCACTTAAAGTCGCTTTACATCGATCACTCGCTAACTCCTCCGGGGGAGACGGTGGCGGAATGAGAGAGTGAGAAATGAATGACTGCTCGAATAACGGGGCGAAAAGCACGGGGAAAATGAGGAGAACGAGGAAGAGCGAGACAGGAAAAGAGAGCAAAGGAATACTGGGAAATGGTGGGGCGAGCTCGGGGCCGCCACGCTGAATATTAAAACTTGGTAACTTATTTCGAGGTACACGCGTAACGACGAAGACAGCGCTAGGATATGGTGGGAATTTGGCGGGGAAAAATGGTGAGATTTTCCAAGCCAAGCGGTGTAAAACTATTTCCAGGCCGAAAGCCAGGCGCTTGCGGTCTTCGCTTGAAAAACGTGTCGCATCCTCCAACATATTAAGGTGCTTTTGCTTCCCTCTCTGGTTGACCGTGAGCGGATCAGGGTTCCCCGAGAGCCGAGGAAAATTGCGTAAATTCGGGACGCCTCGTTTTATTAAGGCATAAAATCGAAGAGTCGGTGGTGGTGCGCGACAGGGGCAAAGGGTGCCGGGCTGGAAGAGAGGAGGGCGGCAATTCTGTACGGGCCGTTGAGCATTGAGATACCGTAATTTCTTTCAGAGGGTTGGGTAAAGACTGACGTGAGCTTCACATTGAAGAAATGGGTGGAAGAGCATCGGCTAAATCACGCGTTGCAGATCGCTTGCAGCACCTGCTCGATCGACCGCGATACCGCGCCAGTATCCATCGAGCAGACCCTCAAGCCTTTCCTCGTCATACATACGTCGCCGTTGCCCCAAAAGAATCGGCCCAAAAGGAATTCAAACTGCCTCCCGGAAATGAAAGAGTGCTGCAGGGACGAGCTCTACATTAACTTCGATGACATCGGCTGGAGCGATTGGATCCTCCATCCTAGCGGCTATCACGCCTACTTCTGTCGGGGATCGTGTTCCACGGCGGCATCACTAACGATCAGCGGATCACCTTACACCAACGTTATCAGGGTAAGTGTCACACAATATCACCTTCCTTGCTCGGAGTAGAAGACCAAACAGAACAATTTGGTAACGCTATCTCCTACGACCTCCTACATCGTCGACACGCGTTTCACCTCTGTCTCATTGGCAATGAGCTCGAGTCCTTTATATGTCGAAATACTAAACTTTGAAAGAGCTCCTCCGATCTCTTGTATCTTTCATGTATAACCTCCCGAATCTCATTCTCAACCTCTATAATTTGTCCTCTCCTTCGAAATTCCATGTCGTATGGTGCTTAAAATGTACCAGGAAGCTGGATACAGATACGCTTTTTTATTTCATTTTATAAATGAAGCTAGTACAGCTCGGTTCTATAATGAATGAGGAACTCGGCTCCATGTGCGAATTCAGCTGAATAGCCAGAGCCGGCAACGATTTCACTGCTTATTACTCGCACTAATTGTTAATAAAACTAAGGGGCAAAGTAATCACATGGTGGCTGGCACACAATGTCGCTAATACAGTTTGCAACTCGTAACGATAATGGCTGGGCAAGACTCTATTATCGCTGCACGTAAAACCGTACCAAAATAGGTTCATGCCTTCTGGTGCATAGAAATCGTGAAGCAAGAAACATGCAACGGATTAAAAAGAAACTATACAGTAACTCATTTACGGAATCATGGATGATTGCCAGTTGCAATGCAATCCTGATTTTGTTTACAACATTTTACCATGAGTTTCTTGACCTCTTGATTATCGCTGACTAATAAGAGTATGTCGATTGTCTTCTTTCAGAGGTTGTTGGCCAAAAGCACGAATACGTCGCACCGCAAAAGCGAGATTGTGCCCTGTTGCTCGCCCACACAGCTCTCACCCATTCAACTGCTGTACGTTGACTCGAATAATACGATCACGCAGAAAACACTCCCGAATATGGTGGTTGAGGCATGCGGCTGCATGTGATTCTTTTATCCCGGAAACTCATCGAATTCGCCGTCGATCGACCGCTCGATCACCATGCAGCGAAATTGTATTGGATCACTGCTGCCTCGCACGCAGCACTCTACCTGGAGGAAAGCGTGGATAAAAGAGAGCGATTGTGTCCGCCGGGAATGGAGGCAACAGCTAAATCGGAAGTCGGAAAGGGAGAGGAATGGGAGAGCCGGAAACCGAAGGAGGCAAAGCAGGAGGAGGAGGAGAAGGAGGAGGAGGAGGAGGAGGAGCGGGAGCATGAAAACTCGTTTCTAAGTTGATTGCCAGGCGTAGAGCCTATTTGGCGTGCGCGCAGCCACGAGAAATTGCTACGTAAATTAGAACGGGGTAGACCGTAGGGTTCGTTATGTATTCGCCTGGTCGGAATCCTCCTACTACCGAGTGAGAGAGCAGGAGTTATACTTCGAGGCGAAGAAATCTATTAATCATATATTTCCTGCGATTCCACTCGCGGGCCGACGTGCCAGAGTCGACTGGTTCTCTTGCCAGTTATGAGGCAAATGTTGAGAGTCGCGTGGTTCACGGATATATCCACTTGATGGCTTGAGATCCTCCCGGTAGTGCATAGAAACCACTCAGCTAAAGGGAGGAATGGCGGTTCTACTTGAGTAGATGTACGTCTGAGCTCGTGACATACGTACATACATCGTAGGCAAAGCAGGGTAAGGGCAGATTCATTTTTTATTGGTATGTTTTAGCATAACAGCACTACAAAAGTACGTATAAAGCTGTATATGGTAATGGCTGTAGTGGCCCTTTCTTAGTCTACCTCGACGTTTGCGCGCAGCTCTCGGCCTTTAGTAGATTATCTCTACGCCCTGAAATATCTGAGCAACTTGCGCGAGACTCTTTTACATTTCCACATCTCGTGCTGTGGTGAGTTTTTTTGTACGATATATCGGTTAATGGTGCCTGATTGACTTGAAACTTGTTAATTGCGGGGTTCTGATTGCGATTGCGCCCAATCGCATAATCACCAAGACGCACGGACGCGTTTTAAACCAAAACAGTATTCCTCTAGCTACTACTTATGACAAACCTTGAAAACGCGCTGTTAAGTTGACTCGATAGTATATTGTAAATCTAGAACATTAGAATGACATGCATAGATCGTAAGATTTTATTTATTATTAAGCTGTACCATATTGCTTTCGTACTTCAATTGCGGTTGGATTGGCGAGTATTGTACGTACTGAACACTATATCGTCAAAGCGTGGCGATAACATAACGTAATTACGAGATTAACGCGGCGAATCCCTAATCACCAAGGAATTAAAGTAAACAACAGAGCGCGCGGCGTTTACAAGCGTTGCTATTTTCCTCCAAGCGATTCAACAGTAAAACGTGCTTTCGATTTCCTAACTTCTGTATAATCGCGCTAACGGTCACTTTGAATACCAAGTAACTTAATTGACTCATTAAGACGACATTGTTTAGTAATCTATGCTAGGAGAAAGTTGCTATTTAGGCAAATGTGTTTGAAAGGCATTGCTGTCGAAAATTGCTTGAACTTGAAACTATGACGCAAAGACTCACCCATAGTATGTGTCGGGGTAATGATAAGATTCATTTCTACGAATGCATGAAAGCAGCGTATTCCTGCAATAATTCTCAGCCTCTTTCAACATACAGCCGCGATCCGAGTCCCAGTGTGGGTTTATCGTGCGAATTACCGAGCACTCTTCCTAGAGAGGGACGCGTAGGCATTACGTGCTCGTGGTAACTCGTAACGCTCGATAAACTTTTGCCGAGTAGAGTAAATCCATCTCGTCGGCTTCTCCCACGGCGCCATGCAAATATATCATTCGTGTTTTGCTGTGCGCTGCCATGTCTCTGCAAATGAATTTCCTGGAGCGTTTCCTTCCTCCATCCGGAGACAGACACAGGGAAAGAGAAAGGGAGTGAGAGCACGCGACCAGGAAAAGGAGACGGCGACGAGACAAGAGCGAGCCGGGAATAGTGAGCCAAGGGGTCACGATTTCAACGGGAGAATGAACGGAAGGGGAAAGTAGAACGAAGGAAAAAGAAACGGAGACGTGCTGGACGAAACGATCCAAAACAGAGGACGATCTCTCTGCCTTGTTACCAGTAAGCGGGCGAAGAAGACGGCCGGAAAGGAAGACAGGGTAGGGCGTCTCGAGCAACCCAATAGTGCACGGCAGCCAAGGAAGCCGGTTGCACGGAGACAATAACAAAATAAAGATCGTTATCAGTACTCCCTGGGATAGGATATTGCATGGCGATCGTGCCAAGCAGTCGCGATGCCGCGGCAGGCGACAATTGGCAGAAAAGGACACCGAGAACTAGACGAATACAAATTCCTCGCAATCGAATGACTGCTACCGCATTATTCAGTCCGAATTCGCGCGTATTAATTAAGCCAGACAATTTGTAGCGTGCTGAAATAAATGAAATATACGATCACGAGGGAAAATACAGGCATTGCTGCGTGTGTCACATTTATATCCCCGTCGCGGGCGTCCAAAGGTCGTACGTAAAGCTCAACTCCATCAGAAGCTACGTGACGTCCGGCCGAGTCAGTTAATCCCCTTTCTTCGGGGCGATTTCAATCACCCTTTACTACTCTTTTGGTCTCCTGCTACATATTGCAACCAGTGCTGACCGGTCGATCACCGACCACTACGTAGTGATATGCGGTGGCTATATTTCGTTCCAAAGTCCGGCGATTGCTTTAATTAAGCGCGAGATTGCGGTGGAAAAATAAAAACGGTGCTGCACCGCTGGAAGATAAAATGGTGGCACGTGACGATGGCCTATCGACGTGTAACATCGTGTACGACCTTTTCACTCGAGCCGGTATATATCCTGTTCGACAGCCGGCATCTAAATATTCGTCATGTTCCTCTTTGCTACATTAATAATATAAGCTACTACCATATTCTGCATTCTTATTGTTACCTTGCTCCCAAGGAATTTCATGTAAATTACTGCTCAAAATCGATGACACAGACCCATTGTGAATGATACACCGGTACATAAGTGTGTGTAAGGAAACGAGAACGGGAAAGCGAGTGAAAGCAGTTATTCATGCAATCCTGCAATTAGCCAGTCCGATTTTTGTAGTATATTTTTACATCCAGCCTGTTATTCAAATGGAGGCAGGTTCATTATTTCGTACAATTTGCCAGTTAATTATCTGATAAAATTAAACATCAGATTGCAAAGTAACTTTGTTAAAAACAAAATTGAGCAGCGCAAGACAACCCAGATACATTAAGTTCGGCCCACTTTGGCCTACTGATCTAGTTTAACCCTTCCTCTTTTAAACTACGGCAAAATACAATAAATGCCGGAAGAGAGGGGTAAAACCACGCGCACCAATGGTACGCACGAAGCTGGTAGTGAAAAATGATACCAGTGGGCGCTGTTAGCGCAAGCGGAAATGATGATAGCGCACAGTAGCGGTTCCACCACTCATCACAGCGATTTAAATATCATCAATATCGTCCACTGCGTTCTTATTTCAAATAAAGTAATTCATTGTTTACAGCTTACAACTGAATGAATGAACGGCGAAAAATTTCGTAAATTGGAGCCGAACTTACTAAAATCTTGCGAATGGCATTATTAATTTTAAACCACATTTCAAAGCAACCTGCAATTACAAGCAGCACAATCACAAGTACAGTAATGGCGCGATCCCTTATTTATCTACACAGTGCAATTATATATAATAAAGAATTATAAGTATTTCGCAATAGTGCGGCGTTTTTCAAAAACCGATTAGAAGAGTAGTTCGTTTTGGAGTTAGTCCAAATATGTGCACGAGAATCGCAGTGCCGTATTTTCGCATTTGGGGAGAATGCACCGTTCGGTATCGGCCAATCCCAAACATTGATTGGAACCAGTTGGTTTGAAAGAAAAGTACAAGAATGTACCGAGTTTTAGTATTTTACCGCAGAGTATAATACAAACGCAAGAAATAATTTCTCGCTTGATACCGAGAATCGTTTTACGGTGATAGTTTAAGTCTTGTCAGATAACCTTCAGGATGCTGTCCGAAGTAGACGTATTTATCAGCAATTATACTCTCGTTGATCCCGAAATCTATCAATTATGGGTTGATGGTCACTCTTGTGAGTTCTTGTGATACACTTTGCATGCATCAAGTCATGTACATTGATTGAAAAAAACATGCTCTTTTGGCAGCTAGCGATGCAGTCAGTATACTTCACCAGAGGGGTATATGTCAGCAGACAAATGCACCTATCGAATTAGTGGCATCAGATATTCTTGACCACTATCGTACCTATGCATTGTTGGAGAAATTGCTCCATGCACCCACCAAGCTAGAGAGTGAACAACTTGCATTCCAAATAGAGCCGCAAACTGGTCAGATGCTCATTGAAATGTAGGTCTAGCAAATGTTATTAACGTAAGCCTATAGTCTTCAATATGGATGTATTTAAGAATATCTCCTACAGGTACTATGAATTTGATGACACTGTGGTCAGAGAATTACTGGGGAAAAAGCTCACATCAAAGAGCAGGAAAGATATGGATGAAGTGGCAGAGAAAACTGGTGTCACATTGAAAAGCTGTCGCAGGCAATACGATAATGTGAAAAGGGTATTTAAGATAGTGGAAGATTTACCTGGCTCTCTGGTTACCAATATCAAACAACACTTCTTACTTTCCGATGACCTTGCCAAGTAATTATGACTTTATAATCTGTACTGTTTGTACTTAAATGCTTCTAACAGAAGTCATATCCTTAATAGACGGTATGCTGCCGTGGTTTTCATAGCGTGTCTCAGATTTGAAACCAACAAAAGGAAACTACAGTTTCTGACATTTCCCGACTTGTATCATTGCGCAAATAGCATGATGGCATCATGGACTTATCAATGCGTTGGACCGGAATACTTTGACACAGACTTGGACAGGGAATTTTTGATAGAACTTTCAGAGTGTAGAGTGCTCTTGGAGAATGATAAACATCATAAACAGTACGATCTATCAATATACAGTTTTGCATCCTTTAATTCAAAGCATAGGGTAATTAAAAATGATGTAACATTTTCAGTTTAGTGTGCATTAAACTTAAACCCATGTTATTGGAACGATCTTTCCAAGAGTTGGATAGCAATTTTCGATCGTATTCTCGAGCTATTCTAGGAATCGGATGCAACTTGCACCGCTCAAGAGATTTACGATTTTTCTTCTTGGAATTAGTTGAAAAATGCATAGAACCTTGGCGCCAAGTTAATTGGACGCATGCTGATCTTCGAAACTTCTTATCGGTGTACACTCAGTGCGCTCTCGATATGGATGTTCTCAGGTAACAATGAGAAACTTGATCATGTTCGATAGCTTGAAGTAGGGATAAAAATGAAATGCTCTTAAAAATATATATACATGTATTTGTTTCAGGGAAATGTTAAGAGAAGCATTCGAACGTTACATGACTGTTGTAACTTGTTGTTTATTGCGTATGTATCATACGTGACTTTTACTCAATGAAGACGAACCTGTGAAAAATTTGAATGCGGCTGGCGAATGCACCTAGTGTAAATAACAAGGATCGACAAATTGTATATCGCAATTTATTAATTTTTAGTAATAAATAATGAACAAATGCAGCACATGTAAGGCTCACGCCATACCGCAGAAGATTTTATATGTAACATCTTAGTGCACGCATTTTACATCGCACATGGTTTTCTGACAAAACATGTCAGAAGTTTGTTGGTATACATGGCAGTAGATGTATCTTTCACAATTGCAGAAAGGCAAGACTTTTACAATAACTTAATACGTGTGTAAGCAATTTGGTTCCATTTTACATAATCATGTACTGTACACTTTCCAAACTCAACTTAAATAGCAACATGTTTTCCAAGATTTCTGATCTTATTAGTTGCCATTGAGTAACGATATCTCCCCCTGTTTACTATAACTTTATACATTTATGTTACCATACTGTATACTATATTTATTACCTTTATAGTTACTGTCATCTACCCATATCGGCGAATAATAAAGTACTTTAGATGGACCAGTTTGGAGATCGCGCGATAATCAAAGGTGAAGAATGAGGGTACAGAAGAGCCGAGGTTAATTACACCTAATTATTCGTATAGTTGACTACTGAGTTACACCTAGTATTTTGTTTACTGCAAAGACTACATCATGGGCTTGTGGTAGGGCTGCAACTTCTAATGTTCTAGCATAAGGCATCGGTGCATCTACTCCTGTAACACGAATCACTGGTGCATCCAAATGGTAGAATGCTTCACCTGTGGAAGAGAAGAAATATCGTACTTTAGAGCATACTGCCAAACGATTTGTTTTACGAACAATTCCTGTACAAGTAACGAAACTTACTTTCGGAAATTCGTGCACTAATTTCGGCACCAATACCGCAATGAGGCCAACCTTGTTCAACACTCACGCAGCGATTAGTTTTTACTACTGATTGAATAATGGTATCGATATCCAGCGGTCTCAACGAACGCAGATTAATTACTTCAGCTTCGATTCCCTTCCCAGCAAGTTCGTTTGCTGCTTCAAGAGCAGTTTCGACGGATTTGGAATGTGCTACTAGTGTGACATGGTTACCAACTCGTTCGATCTTAGCCTTTCCAAGTGGCAATACAAAATCTTTTGATAGAGCCTCATCTGACATCGGATATTGAACACCGTACAATATTTCGTTTTCCAGTACTACTACTGGATCAGGATCGCGGATAGCGGCTTTTAGTAAGCCCTTGGCATCTTCACTGTTATAAGGTGATACTACCTTCAAGCCTGGACAATGGCTATACCATGCACCAAAACACTGTGAATGCTGCGCACCCACACCAGCTGCAGCACCATTTGGTCCTCTAAAGACTATTGGTATATTTACTCTTCCTGCAGACATGTAGAAGGTTTTGGCAGCTGAGTTTACTATTTGGTCAATGGCTTGCATTGAAAAGTTGAAGGTCATGAATTCACAAACTGGACGCAGACCAGCCTAGAAGAATAATGAACTTATCAAAAATATGTTAAGAGCATCAATGTTTTAGTTCATAACTATGCCATACCATTGCGGCTCCAACAGCAATACCACCGAATCCAGATTCTGTGATTGGTGTATCGACAACTCTCTTGTCCCCATATTTCTTCCACAGACCTCTTGACACTTTGTATGCACCATCGTACATAGCTACTTCTTCACCCATTATGAATACTTTCTCATCCCGCTCCATTTCCTCATCCAGGGCTGAGTTGAGGGCATCTCTCACTGTCATCTGGAATAAAGTAGACAAATGTCATTGGGCGATCGTCGAAAACAAGAACGTATGACCTTTGACGTCCTTCAAAAAGCACTCTCCTTGTAAAATTATACTAGTTTCGGCAAAAAACCGACTAAACCTGATTGCTAAATTAGATGGTAAAATAGATAAGAAGCCAATCACGCTGAGAAATGGTGCACGGCGAATGCTCCACGAATGATAGTGAGGTCTCTCAGAAACCCTGAGTAATGAGGTTATTCACGAGAAATAAGAACAAAATATGAATATGTAGCTCTCACCTGCTGTGCAGCAGCACATTTTGATGTCGAAAAGGAGCGACGAGTAATTCCTCTAACAACGGACTGAAAATAAAAAAACAACGGCACAATATATTTGTAGACTTCATATTGCGAACGTCATATGCTACTCGAATTTAGGTTGAACATCGAACTCCTTGCTGCGAGCTTACTTACTGCAAGCATTGTACGTCCTGAGATCCACAGACTAGCGAAGGGTTTTAGTTAATGTATGACAGTCAGTATGCCCTTCTGTCTTCAATTAATGGTAACGTGAGGTCCTCCTAATTCACGATTTTATCCTCCCGCGGACAGAAATACGGGGCGATGTTAGCGTTTCCAAGGTCGGTGGGCGAACTCTTACGAAACATGTACCAGTTCATCTATACCCAATATATATAGCAGAATTGCAAATTGGCGAGATTAAGAGGTATGTCACTATCTTACTCCTCTTAATAATATTCTAGTGGTTCGCTCTTTATATTAACAGTGTATTTCAAGGAGAATACGTTTTACTATGTATACGGTTTTACTTCAATCAAAAAAAGTGCCACGATAGGTCAACCAATCACATTTTAATTTGATATCAGAATGCAGCACATTCAATTTCTAACGAACGATTATTCGTTTATTATAGCTGATTGAACAAATGCATATAAATATATGTCATTACGTTAGAATACGGGAGAAATAGCTTTGATAAGGGTATGAGTGTGAGTACTATGAAAGAATTAGTATAGTTTTTTCAGAAAATTTCTTCCAGTTCGCATTATCAAAATACGAATGGTACGTCTTGTTCCTTTATTGCTGGTCTTTAATATATTAAAATGTTCAAAGTATACAAGAGAACCAAACATCATATAATCGAAATAATAACATTCAATTGTATAATTCAATTATATATTATGATCGTATTTTCCGACAAGTTAAGAAAATAGATTGTTAAGAAGTCGAAATAATTGCATTCTAAATTTGAACCAGCAAAATTTGGCGCTACACGACAGGTGCCAACAAGTTCCACTAGAGTGCTAATGCGCATGCACGTAAAGAAAAGTGGGGAGCACAGCTTGACTCGGCGTAAAACAACGGCCATTACGTGCGCAGTATCCGAAGTCTAGTTTGAATCGCGTAAATGTCTTGCATGCATAATATCGCATTTACAGTTCGCCCTTGCCTTCAACTTGTCATTCGCCTTGGTCGAGTCGGGTATTCAAATGTGTTGGTCACTTACCTTTCACTTCACTTGAAGAACACAAACGTAACATTCTACCTATGAAGACTACTTCAAAGAAACGTGAGTAAAGAGAAAGAATCACATAATATGAAGTTTTAAATTGTCTCGTGTGGAACAGCAACGATTCACTTAATTATCCCGCTGCAATGGTCAAAGCACATGCGGTATCGAGTTCTATTCTCTCCTGTATCGTAATTCGATCGCACTTTGGCCGATGCTTTCGAAATGATGGTGGATTGAATCGTTTATTAAGAACACTGGATCGAGTGATACAGTCAAAATCGAAAGAAAGTATGGAGCAACGACAACGAGTATTACCAACATTCGCACATTATTTATTTACAAAACTTATCCGCTTTTCATACAATGACAATGCTGTGTGTATATGGAGATGCGTGTTCTTGCGTGCATGGAAATTGCTTTTATAGAAAATGCATACGTAGCTAAACGAGAGCCGTACATACGGAGCAGTCTATGCGGAGGACATTTGCGTACGAGTTTAAGTAGTGATTGGGGGATACATCTCGTCCTCGACGAGTACATTGGTGACGGAGGGTGGAGAGAAACGGAAATAGAGAGAGAAAGAGAGACAGAGAGAGAGAGAGAGAGAGAGAGATAGATAGATAGATAGAGACAGAAAAGACGGTGCTCAGAGATGAAAAAAGAAAAACCAGAAGAGTCGTTTAATGAGTGGATGACACTGAACATACACCGTGCACCAATTGCTTCAAGCAGGAGATGAAAAAATTTGGGAGTACACGCCGTGGACCGTTGTGGTTTCATTTGTTTTGTCGGACTTTTTATTAACGAGAGAACAACAGTTTGAATAGAAGTTTAATCGACTAGAACACTGGCTAGAGTAAAAAGACCCTCTCTTCGGGACTCAATTAAATCTTATGATAACGCAACACAGACAAAGAGATACGGGAAGGGAGAGACAGAGAAAGAGAGAATGAGAGAGAGGGGCTGGGGAGAGCGCTTGTCGTGTAATCGCGCAATTGTATTTGTACCTGGTCTTTCCTTTTTTCGTGTCTCTAACTGTGCTTCGGCTTTCTACCACCGTGGTGTGTGTTGTTGAATTTAAGTATCTGTGTATGTGTGCCTGCTGATTTCCCGTGTTACGTGTGGAAGAAGGTGTGGATAAACAATGAGGGTATTTGGTGTAAAAGGGAAGAGAAGGGGCGCCGAAGGGATCAGGGGTTGTAAATAAAGAAAACAAGGTTTCAGGATCGAAGAGATTGAGAAGGAATAGAGAAAGAGTGAAAGAGAGAGAGAGTAAGTGTTAATGTCTGTATGTACGTGTTTAAATGTAAAGTGCGGCCGGTGCAGGAGCACTATCGCTGGAGCAAAAAGAGACCCTCTTTCTTAATTGTTCTACTCTAATTAGTCATAGATTACAAGAGAATTATCAATAGTAAGAATAACAATCATAATAATTCTAGGTTTCGTTAGCATCGGCAAGTACAATATAATGATTTTAGCTTAACTTTTGATAATGTTTCGTTTGTCACTTGCTTCCTTCTCTCTCTTTTCGCCCGACTCGGTACATGCTCGGGCTCAAAGACAATTAGTTCCCTACTCATCCAGCATCCGTTGTCAAATAATGTCGACGCATTTGTTTACGGCCAAATTATAAAGCATATATGTGTATAGCGTGTTTCCGAAGCCTCGCCAGAGCGCGACTGGCGTTTCCACTTTCTGGGACTGGCATTTTTGCCATCGCGCGCCCCATAATAGACGATCGGAAGAGAGGAGAGAACGGAATAGAGAAGAAGATTGAATTTCGAGGGTGGCATTGCTCGGGTTCGCAGAGTAAGGATCGTATCTCTACGGGCCAACCTGAAGTATCGCATTTACGAGAGCGGCTCACATCCAAAGTAGCTTTACCTTCTTAGCGAAGTTAAGTACTCAATGCGATCAGCGCGCCTTCCGCAGACTTTGCAAGAATAGAGTAATTCCTTAGCAATTTCGAGATCGAACGGCACTGGACCTAAGCCGTACTCACGCGTCGAGATCACATTGTCTCTCCCTGTGTGTATATGATCGATACCGACCCATACACAGGCAGAGGTCGGACTCCCCAACTTGTCGCACAACTTTTGATGGACGAATTCTAAGACGCGATATAAAATCGTACTCTCCTTCCCATCTACATCGCCGTCGCGTCACTCATTTATACTTATGTACAGACCAATGAGTGAATCGCCACGGCGCATTCGGACCTTTACAAAAGATACGCCTTCGCCCCGAGACAAGGTGTGTAAGTACGTGTGAGTGTATCAACGTTGCATTACGTGCCGGTATACGGTGCCTCTGGCATACAAGAATACTCAGCGAGGAAAAGGAAGGAGGAATCGCGGCGACAAGAGTTCCCGTGATCGGCAGGATCGACGAGTATACGGAGCGCGTGTCGTCGTTGTCTTATCTTTTTGAGAAAATAGCGCGTAACAAAATATCCCTTAGAACTTGAGGTAGACCAAGAAGTCGGACAGCTTGTGATAGTCAGAAGCGGCTTATTCCACGTGCTCCCCGCGTAGTTCGCCGTAAACACGAAGAAAGCACTAACAACGATCTTCCAATTCGCCATAGAACCACTTCTCCCCTTTGCTTTCCCCCCCTTTTTTCTGTTTTTACCTGCTCGCTTTACGCTCGCGCATTATAACGCGTCTCTTCGAGGATACGCTCGTCTTTTGTAAATAGATTATAGTCGCATTGAGTGCAGCACCAATGCAAGCCCGCACACATCTGGATATGTGTGGAGCAGTCTCTAACGTAATCTCTGTACGACAAAATTACCACGATCACTGCTCCTGATGGACCCATTTCACCGCCTAATTGTAGCAATTATATACTTCGCCAGTACTTTCGTTACAGACAGGAGTCATTTAAATAGAGAATTTAAAAGCCCAGTCACGTGGCTCGGCACTCACTTTTCGATCGAAGGTAGTTGATAACAAAGGCAGCCCGCAGACACCGACTTTCACAGGTAATAGTACAGCTTTAAAGCTTCTCCGAGCAGTGGTCCAGTAGAAGCAGTGGTCGCCTCTAATAACTAATAAAATGTTTATCTTCTGCTCGTAAATTAATCCGAACAACGATAGTTAAAGTTTTTGTAACATTTTTTTATAGTTTACTCTCCGTGGGGATCTGATTATTGGCGTGTCGCACCTAGTCACTGTGAAACGTTATTTTTTGCCTTTATTTGATATACTTTGGATTCACCAAGCGCGACACACATAGAACAACGCAACATTCTAGTCTCATCGTTAAAGAGTTCTCGTTTAAACGGCTATGATCGTTCGCTTTTACAAGGGTTCTCTCGCTTTTATTAGTACAAAGCGAAAAAATACGATCAAAGATAGAGAAAGAGAGGGAAAGAGTGAGAGTGATAGAGATAGAGTAAGATTTTTCAAAGAATAGTTGGATTAACTTCCCGCGAGAGACTCAGCCCCGCTCGCCTCCTCCGGAAAGAGGACCGTTGAAAAAGCGAGACTTAAAGTACAACGGAAAGAGATATCTCAAAGCGTTAAAAGCACTCCCTCCGATCGATTGCACCTTCTTCTTTTTCATATTATTCTTCTTCTGCTTCTTCGTTTTTTTCCCCGTTTCTTTATCGTACATTTCGCTGTGCGGACGAAATTCTAGAGCGTAGTACATATTAAAATACCTGCTACGCCTCGAAAGTCCTGCCATCTTAACTCACTTATTATTTAGACGAAGGAACGTACTAGTCGAATACAAGGTTTACTGGCAGAATACTAGAAATAATAATTAGAACCAACTGGTGGCTCCGCCGAATTTGCCGGAAAGGCCGCCTATGCCCTTGCCGAACATACTTCCCACCTTGCCGACAACGTTTGATGTCACGTTGCTGATGTTGATGCCGTCTTCCGCGGCCTCATTTTCGACGACCGTTACCTTCGTCTTCGGTCGTTCCGCGTCGTCGTCGTTACCATTCTCCGAAAGACCTCTGAAAGTGACAGTGATGGGTTGATTTTAATACAGGATGCTTTCATAATATTAATAACGATTGTAATATTACTGTCAACTTACTCCTCGTTCTGAGCGCTCGTTTTTAAGGCACTTGCTTCCTCCGTTTGCATCCTCTTGGATACAGTCTGATATGTCTTCGAGTTGAGTTTCTCGTCTATCACACCCTGGAGCTCGAAGTCCGAGTAAATCTTCTTTACGATGTGGGCGAGGCAGGTACATTGATGCAAATGCAGATTATGTGAGAGCCTTTCCGAGAGCCAGTTACACAGCATTTGGATTTGTGCTGTATACCATTGCTACAGCATTGAATAAATTACATTTAATAGAGTAATTTCGATTTTTATTTGATCGAACGAGAGCGAAATATCTCACCTCAAAGAAGTTCAAAATCCACAGCTCGTCCAGAACTTTGCTACGAATTTGATCCACACAATTTCTCGTGAAATTTACGTAGGCCTGTCCCATCTCCTTCCCGCTGCCGGACACTTTCTAAACAGGATTAATCAAATTGTGACATCCAGTTTCAATGTCCAGGAAGTTGAGCAAACAAGTTAGTACCGTCAAGCTGAGGATGGATCCGATGAAGGAACCCTCGTCGTAACGAGACAGTTTCGAGAGCGTTGTTTCCAATACGGTGACCAACTTATTAATCATCCCCGAGCTCATAGCGGCCAAAGTTTTTTCGATCATATCATCGATCTTTGCATGATATTGATGCTGGAAAAGCAAGCTCCCTTTATACGTTGTACGACGCATTGAAGCAACTCAAGCGAACGTCTACCCGAGGCCTTTCGACAACAAAGCATGCTACATCATTCCACACTGAATGAATATGACACACCAGGCATCTGCGAGGAATCTAATGGAACCCTCCCCATTGGGGGCTGCATGAGATATCCCAACTGAACGCACTGGTGCTTATCACATCGATAGATGAAACAATTGGGTGTACATTACATTACCTCGGCGCTCTACCGAAAGCGAACATCGTCACTGACTTACCATATCGACACCATCGATAGTGCAAAGTTTAAAGCTCTGATTCTTCGCATCCAAAATAACGTTCACCATAGCGCACATCTCCGAAGGGATAATGTAATCAGTGGAAATAAACGTTACGCCTTTCTTCAACCATTGCTGAAAAGCACCGTCTGTCTTTTGGATACAAGAATCAACCATATCGCATGCCATTTGCTTTAGTCTTTGCTCGAGGTGTTGCCTGAATTCTTGATCGGGCCAATGGAGACCCGAGATAAATAACTGTAAGGCTCCCAACTTCCAAAAGAGATCTTCGGATGTGGCACAACCATTGCCCTTTATCTCCCAACGTTCCTTCTCGAAACCTTTATGAATCGATTGTTCAATGGACGTTTCCATCAGATCGACGTATCGAACTACAAGTGGAGCAAAGGTGTCGCGTAGATGTTGGTGGAATCTGCCATTCTTTAGGTTGTCTGGAAAGGAACGAGTGACCTTAGAAGAACTCGTAGGTGTCAGGTGTATGTAATAGGAGAAAAGGGCAAGAACTTTCGAAAGACGCACCATCTGTCCTCAGGTAGTCATTCAAGATTTGGAAAAGTTGGAAGCTGTCCCATGTGTCTGGCGGTTGTTCGGCGAGCACTTTATCCATATCGACACCGAACAGAGACCAAAAGATCTCTGCGTGCTCGACCATAACGTCGCTATACCAGGCGAACGCCTGCGGTACAGTGTAGTAGGAGCGGATCGTGAAAATATTGGACGACACACATATACGGTGGGCACGGCTGATGGAGCTCGGGGTGATGGGGACGCCACCCTGAGCACGGAGTCCTCGAGTACCCAGAAGACACTACTTCTACAGCGTATCTTGCGAACATGAACGTGAGAATGGGACTTGCTCTCTCAGTGCTTTACCATTCAAGAGTCTCACGGGAGTATCTCAAATGGCAAAGTGTTCGTCACTGAATCAGAAAAAGAACCTGCTCGATACTGAACTTGAATGTATCCTAATCTTACCAGTTTAGGCACTGAATAATACATCGTTGATGATAATTAAAGATCCAAAAGTAAGTCTTTTACTATGGAATATGTAAATGCTCGATGATAGCTAATGACTACTGGTTGAACTATGATCGATTTAGAGAAATCCCGCGGTTGTCTTCTGAGGAGGTGGCGGACCCTTACCTAAGTCCGTGTCTCGGCATGCTACCCTCTCTCTCGAGAACTCCGGGTAGTAGTGACACTCAGTTCTAAAAACCCAACTAATACCTCCGAATAATGTTCTTCGTGTTGCTGGAGCAGATCGACGCATAACTCGGCGAGATGCGTCAAGTCGTCGAGCTTTTTGCTCGGCGGTATGCAAACCTCACCACTGAGATCCTCTTCGATCTTAGCCTCCGCGGAGAGCTTTTGGTAATTCACTAAAGCCGCCGTCTCGAGGCAGCCTTTGATCAGGGCTTTCACTTCTTCCTGTGGCACCGGTGTCACGCTATCCTTCATCAGAACACGCTCCAAAAGGGACAAAGTAGATTTCAGTGCGCCGTCGGGTCGACCGAAGGGAAAGCTGTACCTGTGTGTTCACCGTTTAATCGATCGAATTAGAGCGGCGCCTGCAAACGATCGGTCGATCTACAAGTGACACGATCAAAGGGGAATAATGCCAGTGCCGCTTTATAGGCGCTCCCCACAGGAAATCACGAACCCCATGTATCCGCTAGCCTTCGCGTCTTCTCCCCAGCAAGCGCGTTAAACACTTATTCTTGTCAACACCGAGCTCGACAATTTAACGAGATAACAAGAGAGAAGAGGGTTCCGATAAAGAAATTACCTGAAATTCGTGATCTGTCTTTCAAGGATCTGCATAAGCCTCTCCTTGATCTCCTGAAACTTGTCCTTCTCTTCATGGGTGATGGAGCCGAAGCCGTCGGTTCTGTTGCCGTAGACATGAGTAGCGCAGAAGGCAAAGCTAAAGTGTAACAAGGTCGGATCGATCATTTGTCCGCGATCGATCCTGTCCAGGAGATCATGCAGGTACCAAAGATGCCGATAGCAACCGCGTACACCGTATCTGTGGGTCGAAGACGAGGAATAGATTTGTCAGATCACCGTGCTGAATGCGAAATCTCGGAGATCTAATGTCAAGGGCAGGGCGACGATCAATCTCGGAGAGAAGGGGGGTGGATCGGGGGCAGAGTGACCGTCAGCTAGGATTCGAGCACGCATGCTGTGTCCCCTGGTAAAATCAATCGTATTACCTAGCGCAGTATTCGTCCAGTACGAAAACTTGGCCGGGGGAGAACCATCCTAGGGAACAGTATGGGTCGTTCAGTCTGTAGTCGAGTACCAGGTTCTGGAGGTACTTGAAGAAATTGTGATGATCGGATTTGCACGGGTCCGCGCTAATGTAGTCCTCCATGCCATGTTTCTTCGCCCTGTCGGCGTCGCCCTGAATCTTGCTAATAGTAGAATTTTTATCCGCTACGGAAACCGGGGGTGTAGGCTTATGCGACTGACCGGTCGCTCTATACATAGCCATTACCCATAAATGACACTCGTTCTCGTCGTCCGATGCGAAGACTATATTGTCTCCTTCGCGGACGGCGTTGAAAAAATACCTGGAGAGTAGAGGCCGCGTAAGATCCAGGATCGCTCGAGGAGTCCATTCCTAGGTACTAGGAAGCTTGGTATGTCTACTTTACTAAAGCGTTCGCGCTACTTCTGGTCTGTTTGCGAAAGTGTCTTGAGAGTTTGAAGGGTTCGCGAGGTGTGTTCGATGAGAATTCGCATATTTGCGATTGAGCAGGTGTGCTGGGGTGAGAGTGGGGGGGGGGGTGGGGGGGGAGCAAGAATGTTGGATTGATCTAGATGTAAAGGCACCGGACTTGACGCAGTGCTACGAAAGAGAGTGTAAAGCCATGAAGATAGAAGCGAGAGGAGACTTGCGATTAAAGCTGATATGTATGTTTTCTAATGATAGAACTAGGAAGCAGATGTATAGATATAGATATATATATATATATATATATCTACTAAGAGAGCGTCGCTTGGGAAGCGTTACGCTCATGGAGGAGGACCGCGATCGCAATAACAGAGAAGAGTGGGCGAGGGGGGTCCTCGACCAGAGTGGCGCGTCCGCGGCGATAGGTATCTCTCGTCTTTCAGAAATTTACCTTCCGCCCTCTAATTCCATGCCGACCACGAGATTAACAGAAACGTCCTCGATATAGTCCACTGTATAGCCATCGAGCTGCATCATTTCCGACGGCTCGCTTTTCTTTTCTTTGTACGAGCACATCGCAAATGTGTACTGCGAGACTTGGACCAACACGTAGTACCGCTTCTTCCACTTTTTCCATACAGACTTGCCCATCGCGTAGAGGTAGCCACAGTGCTTCATGTTGAGGGGCTTGTCCATCCGGCAAGTGATCTTTATTCGGAGATCTTGATCGGCGCAGTTCTTCGGGACGGTCATGCGATGCCACTCCGGTACTTTAGGGGATAGCGGAGTAGGCCGAAGAATTACCTTACCCAACTCCTTGTCCTCGAGAGCGAGCATAGCCGGATTCTCGGTGAAGAGACGTACCTTCACCACCGGCAATGGATGCATGGTGGTGAAGTCAGCGAGTGTGTCCCACCTGGAAAGGTCGAGGCGAAAAAAGAGGAGATAGATTCGGCCGGGTCCTTGGCCGAGGATGAGCTTTCTAGGCAAGGCCTCTCTCGAAAGACTCTACTCACATAGGCTTCGAAGCCTCCGCGTGACCAGTTTGCAGCTTCTCGCCACCTTCGACTTCCATGGTGCAATAAACTATTTTATTGGGTGTGAGACTTTTGAGGCCCTTGACCTCCATTACGACTACTTCTAATTGGAAGGTCAGGGCTACGTCCATTTTTGTCAGCTGGGGCTCGGACTCGGCGGAGTCGCCCTCCAGTTTGCCGAGGGAACCCTGACCGCGGCAGCGGGAGCGCTCACCACGATGGTTGTAGCGCTTCAGCTTCTGCAGCCCGTATTTGCCGTCTATCGAACCCTTGGAGACTGGTAACGACTCCAAATTAGCCATTAGCAGGTTGATAGACGACTTGAGCTCCTCGATGTAGAGCGACTCCATTTCTTTGAGGATGAACTTGGGCATGAGCTTGCGGTTCTACGGGGAGAAGGACGGTTGGTCTGGTGAGAGACGGTGTGTGTAAGTGAAAGAGCGAGAGAGAGAGAGAGAGAGAGAGAGAGAGAGAGAGAGAGAGAGAGAGAGAGAGAGAGAGAGAGAGAGAGAGAGAGAGAGAGAGAGAGAGAGAGAGAGAGAGAGAGAGACAGAGAGAGATTGATAGAGCGACGGCGAGGAAAGCCACCGGGTGGGATGGATGGCGTATGCACGCGCGCACCCGAGCGCGCCTGCAAACGCCAGGTGAGATCGAGATCGTAGATTCCTCTCCTCAACAACACCTCGAGGAGTGAAAATTCGCCTCGTCTCATTGCGACAGTGCTAGATTGCGTGCCCGCGCTCGGACAGTGTATTATGTAGGTGTGGCGGGAGTAAAGTGCAAAAGACTATACCTTCTCCATCTCGTTGACCTTCTGGATGCGACCGTCCAGCTCCCTCCTGATGGCGGCAGCCTGCTCATCGGCTGAATCCAACAGGAGGGCGTTGAACAGAAGCTGGTGTTCGAATTTTTTGATTCCAAGGATCTGCTGAAACATGTCGTACAGCTGCTCCTTCGACAGTATCGTCTCCGAGTTCAAAGACTGCTGTTGCATCCTGGAGGGCCTCTTGTTATCTTCGTCTCCCGTACCTTTTATAATGCAATCAAATTTGGCCAGCCAGGACGTAAGCACAGTCTCTTTGCTCACTCCGTCGATTTCCTCGAGACTTCGAACACGTTTTTCAATGTTCTTCTTGAAAACCTCGCGAAAGTCAACTTGGGAACATGCACCGCTTTGCACCATTCGAACCACTCGATCCGACTTCAGAAATACATCATGGTAATTCTGAATCGCATTACGAAACGCTTCGTCCGCCAGGATTTGCGTCTCGCCCTTCAAGAAGCTCTGGAAAACCATAAGGAACAACCTTGCCAACCACCCATTCCCACATTCCATCGCTTGTCTTTTTTTTTTTCCAAGCGAGTTCGAGGCGCTCCAGGATACGCGAGAAGGCGAGCACTCCACCAATTTGATCTGTATATGTAACGATTCTAATAGTAAGACGCGCTACCCTAAGGCTTCTCGATATTACCGTCGCCCTCGACAGGTTTCTTACACTTTCGACCTTAGAACCATGCGATCCACTTCGACCTCGGTCATTTCGCCATTACCGGCGCATTCACACCAATATCCGCCTTCCCACCATCCTACTCGAACCCATCTAATCACTTCTGGCGTAACACAAATTAGCCTGCGTTAACCTTTCCGCCTCTGGTATAATCACCTGGAAGCGAGAGCTTATCATCTCTAGTTGTTGTTTGGTTATTTTCATCGGCCTCTTCGTCATGTCCATCGGTTGCTTCGAATTGAACGGGTAGGCGATGCAGCGTGATATGAATACGTAAAGCTGAATGCGGGTCTTCCTTTCCTCCTCCTCGCGCTCCTGCTTATCCTAAAATCGTATCAGGCTTTCTCACCCTCTCCGACATTGCCAGTATGCTTCGTCCAAGCAAAATCCCCATCTTCTTCCCGTCTCGATTATATTAAATCGGGATTTGATGGGATCGCGTTACCTGAATTTCCGCCTCGGTCTTCTCGCTGGCGACCGAAGGCGAGGGGCTGTTGGGTCTTTGCGAGTAATTAGCTGCATCCTGGGCAGCACCCATCGACGGCGACAATGAATTTCGGGCGCTGCCGAGATTCGGCACATCAAGACCGGCGGCAGAAGCATCTTGCTGGCCGCCACCTCGGGCATGACCTCCGCCGTGCGAACCGGGTCCGGCGTGGTTTGATCCACCTGGAGATGCGGTTAGGCCTGATGCCAAGGAGCTCACACTCCCTGACACCGGACCGCTCGCACCACCGGAACCACCGCCGGTTCCCGGTTGTCGGTGGGAGCCATGTGAACTTCCGCTTCCGGGGCGGCCGCCACCACCGCCGGCGCCGCGCGAGCTCTGGTCCTCCTCGCTCTCCTCTTCCGATGAACTTGGATCTATCATCCTTTAGGGTGAGACACTCCTCTAGGACCTCAACACCGGAGGCCTAGTCCCCCCGCCTAGTCACGGATCCGTTTTCGTGGTCGTATTTATTCAATCCTCTCTGCTTTCCTCGTATTCCGCCAACCTCTCGCGACGCCTGATCTACAAATTAAGCCATCCTTATTCCCACAACCCTCCATTCGATAAACCTCATTCCTATTTCTCGAATACTACTATAAACCCCTGCAAATGAGGCCATCCTTATTCTTAGAACCCTGAGACTAACGGACTAAGAGAAACGACGAAATTCAGCTCGTGTGCCGGCCTCAATTGGGATAAAGTTTTCCCGTTCTTTCCTGGAAGTTTGGTACGCGGTGAGTGTCAGCTTTAGCCTAGACTCTTGGTTTCGTGCGCCAGTTTATGGGTGGAACGTGTCCTACCACGACACTGGGTTCCTTCTGCTTCGGTATTGTTAAGGGGAAAATGTGCTTGACGAAGCACGGAGAAAGAAAACAAAAGTAGACATTTGGCGTAGCAGCAGCACTCGCTCTATAAACGTATTGATTCGTCCTATCCCGTTTCCTTTACTCTCCAGCGGACCTACTTACTTCTTGTTCGATCGCGGATTGACTTGCGCTCTCACGCATACCGACACAAACACGCCTGCCAGGCTAAAAGGGAAGCTTGCGGAGCTCCGAGATATAAGAAAGGCGGAAGTACAAATGCAGAGAATGGCGCAGCCAGTACTGGCTCAACTGTCAAGCAAGTGTCAAGAGGGCGACGCTTGCGTGTGCGATAATAGTGTGTGCCCGTCGGCAGCAAGCCTACCACCCGTATACGGGTACTAATGCCTAACCCAGATATGCAAATATTTCCACTGGCTCGTGCCAGCCGTACCTTTCCTCTCTTAGCCATCGAATTTTCCTAAAATATTCAACCAACCCTGTACATTGTAAGACGCATACTTTATAGATCGACGTGATAGCGCATATTTGTCGCTAAGGGCAGAGGGCCGATGTTACGCGCGCGAGTCGTGTAAAAGGGAGAGACTAATGGAATTATACTATCAAAGTGGCCGAGGTCATATTATGCAACTTCGGCTTGGAGGCATTAGCCATAAATCTGTCGTGCAGTGACTAATATCCCAGGTACGAGGGTGCACGCGATCGGCTCGATAGTCCGAACAAGCGGACAACCCTTGAGGGTCAGTCCAGTCAAACAGCCACACCGATCAGTCTTCGAACCGTTCTTTACCTCCTTTTGAACACTTGAACTTGTCCAGCTGATGTAGTAATTGTGTCGAGGCAGTTGCAGCTCACGATTAGAGAAGACCGCAGTGATACGATGCAGTTGGAGCTTTCGAAGTCAAGGATACAAGAGGGATTGCAGAGCTATCAAATGTCAACTCAACAAAAGAGAAAATCATAGAAGCGTGTGAGCAACTTTTCAAGGGTAGCAAAACAATATCCTGAGGCTCACGATCAGCTGATAACCTCGACAAAAGGGAAATGTGTAGGAGTTTTCGAGCGACTTTCCAAGGATGACAAACAATATCCTGTGCCTCCCGATCAGCTGATCAGCTTGGCAAAGGGAAAGGCGTAGGAGTTTACGAGGCACTTTTCAAGGATGGTAAAGAATATCCTTCTCATCCTGATAAACTGATCAGCAAAAAGGAAATTCGTAGGCACGTGGGGATGACTTTTCAAGGATAACAGAGAATATCCTTCATAGAACGTTTAATATGTGCCAATATCGCTAAATAAAAGTGACAGGGCTACGAGAAGGTAGAATGCATTTTTTAATTAGGTCTAGCGACCTTGGCCTGCGTCCTCTAATGATGGGAGAAGCTACGACAGAGCCGTCAAAAGCACGGAAGCTCAAGTACATGCGGCTTGCATCGACAGACAATTTCGATCAAAGAACGAACGCGATCCGATATATACTCGCGCGGCTGCCAGCGTCGTATAAAGAGGAGGAAGCGTGCGAGTGCATTTCTCCAGCATTCACATACCAACATGTAGAGAGCTCGTATCTCCGCTTCGTCGACAGCGAGCCGTGAGATAATTGATCGACGATGATATGCACTTGAAGCGCGATTCGAGAGAGGACGAGCGTCAATTGAATTTTAGCTCGCTAATATCCTGGGCGGCCGTGCTTCACTATTCTCATTAAGCGCGCGCCGCATTAATGCGACATCCAATTCACCCGGAACACCTATAATCCCGGTACTACATACTAGCCATAGTCGTATCCCGCTCTTTTGTCTCGCGTTGCGTTTGTATTAGTACTAGCGTCGAGTGGAGTTGCTTTAACGTTTCACGGAAATTGGCAAGCGCCAGGGACAAAAGTGAAGGAGGGCCAGTAAATTTCCAAATGAAACTCTGCTTCCACGTGCGACAAGCTCTCTCTGCTAATTGTGTCCTTCGTCGGGCGAACTTTTTCGGCCGACTTCAGCACGGATTGAAAGTCGGCTGCTGCACGACGATGGTTCTAAAATCTCTGGCCCTAATCACCCACCGCCTTTTCGGCGACCTGAAACTTCCCTCCTGCAATTTCCAGTCTACCTCCCTCGAGATCGACAAAGTATGTCACGATTGTAAGAATGATTGGCGAATACTCAATGAAAAATCGGGATCTCTCGGTAAGTGTTACTTCTGGACCCGTTCACCCGGAGAGCGTTGCGCCGAGTGGCCGGGTTATTGGTTTCGTTCTCTCGATACGTTCTAATTAAATCTAAATTCCAATTTCGAACTCTCGCTGCACAACGAATTGTGACGGGTAATACGATTTATTAAGGCAGACGGTTTGTACCGGAGTGCGCGTGGAAATAAATATATTGATTGGCAGCGGCCTATTTACGGACGGTCCATACAAGTCCCGCTATTTCAGACTGTTCACGAAATTGAAGTATACATATATACTACGTATATACACATTGTACATATAACGTATAAACGCAGTTCCGTTCCACCGAGGAAAAAGCTCACCGGGCACCATTAATTAACGAGCAAATTAGCGTCGGTGGTTTTCTTTATCGATGATAAGTACGCCTGATATAGGTGCGGCGAGTTATCGGATAATTGGTAACTTTAAGGGTTAAAAATACAGAGTCGATGCCACGTACGTGCTCGGGCGGGAAGGCCGACAACTATACCCGCATAATTACGGCACAACATGCTCGTATAAGGGAGGAGCCTCGTGAATGCGAAGGACCTTGATGAGAGTATCAGCCGAGGTCTCCTACTCGTCTAGTCGAGGATACTTGTTCTATGTGTAAAGGGCGAGCGGAAACGTCGAACCGCGATTCCTTGTACGTCACCGTTCTGTCGTATCTACCATGCGCTGATAAGCTACTTCCTGAATGCCCTGGTGAATGGCGATACCTTCGGCTCGTACTTCATTCATCGAAACCCACCAACCAAGGATCTTGTATACTTCGTACTAAAGCGGGAAAATCCCCTTGTTACCGCCGGAAGGGATGAAATCTCCGTACACCCTTTTCCCTCTTCCCCATAAATTCTTTCACTCTATTTCTCTGGTGCGCCTGGAGATATAATGTACATACGTATATAGCAGAGAGAGAACGAGAATCGATCGAGGAGCAACCGCATAAACTCGCGTCGCAATATTTCACACCTACGAATTCGCATTTAAAGTTCGCCAGGTTCTTCGCCTCTTGCTTATTAGCACGAGAGTATATACTTGTTTCTCTTTTGTGACCTTTCGACGCAACGCCAAGATGCGGAGGTTCGAGTAAAAGTCTAATGAGTTTATGGGGGAGCGGTAATAAGGGTTTGTAGGAGGATCCGATCCTGATAAAGAGGTATCGAAGATTAATCAACGCTCAGGTACTTCCTCTTTAATAATCGAAGGTACGCTTGAACGGGCGGCTGTTCGTTGACAGGCTGACACTTTTGAGGCAGGATTGCTCCCGCGTGCTCGGTGCAATAAAGCTTCATCAATAATAGTGGCGATCAAAGGCCCAGTGGAGATAGGAACGCGCGCGCGGTACTGTGTTCCGGTAATTTGCAATTTCACGTCTACCCAAAAGAGACTCCCATTGACGAACATTTGTCACCTAAGTTACTAGTGAATTTCATTGGAACCAAGCTGGGCTTTTCTATATAGAAGGTACTGGGTTATCGCTTGGGAATAGTTGCGGCAATGCGTGGATGATAACGTCAGACTACGACGGCGACACGGTGCAACCGCAGCGAGAGAGGCCGCGGAGACTCACTGCGAGAGGAAGTCGATTACCTCCCTTATAGTACGAATGTCGGTGTTCTCTCCGGTCGAAATAACTCGGCCGAAAGGACTGACTCGGTGAATTTCTTGGCGGTATATTATTGATTTAACGTGAAGCACGAGTTCGAACCTTCGCCACTAGCCTGGCTTGCTTGCCTCGGCACACGCTCGATCGCTGGGTGTGTCGAGCAGGCCCGATCGAGGTAATTCAGCACAGTGAAATTTCGGGCGAGCACGACAACCATGGCTACCAGTAGGATCGATGATCCATCGGAGCAAACTGTACCATAAAGATCTGTCTAACGAACTAAAGAGAGAAAGAGAAAGAGAGAGAGAGAGATAGACAAACCTTGGCTCAGTTGATGCGTGGCCACTTGGTTGCGAATCGCCTGGGAACCATTCTGCCTGCAGTCACGTTCGGGTTCCGTTCGGGCCAGGGACTCGTTGCACAAATCTTCCTATATGTCTGGTTGCGACGTTGCTTGCAGGAATAGGAAATTCGGCGCGAGAATCCGCCGCCCGCTTGTTTGGAGAGGGGAAGAGAGACAGAGGGAACAATGAGAGACAAGAGAGACGAGTCGGGATGATGCGTGAAGAGAGAATGAACGGCGAGGGTGGAAAGCGATAGACAGGCGGACGGCAGGCGTCCCGCGCGAGCTAGCGTGTTCGACTCGGCTCGTCGACTGACGAACGACGGAGGCGACAACGGCAACGGTCACGCCGAGCACGACGCCGACGTCGACGGGGAGACTCGCACAGAGGGAGGGAAGAGGAGAGAGAGGAAAGAGTGAAAACGGGTAAGAGCGAGCGCTTCGACGGCGGGGTTGCTTCTGAAATGGTCGAAGTGAGAAACCGACAGAGAGAAAGAGAGACAGCGACCGTTGCGGGGGTGAGATGCTCGGATGAAGGAAGACAGCTAGAGAAGAGGAGAAAAGGGCGTCCGGGGGCAAATGGAGTCGGGGAGATGGGAAATGCAAAGAGAGAGGGTGGCCGAAAGTGGTCAAGGGGAGAGGGCTTCCGCAGATGGCAACTGGGGAAAGGGATGGGAAATCGAGGAAACGCTAGAGTCGGCCCACAGGGATTTCGCGGAGGATGTATCAGATGACTTTACGTCCTTGCGTGGCTTTCTTTACGAATTCGGTGGAGCGTAACTCTCTATTTACGAGCGTACCAGTATACGCAGAGGATGCTGCTGCTGCTGCTGCTCACTTCGGTGAGGAGGAGCTTGCGCGATAAAGCTGGCGAGAGGAGCATAAGCGGGGCAGGGATACGTACATACTGAAATCCGGACTGGCAGCAGAGGTGGAAGCGTACGAGTGGAAAAGGACAAACGGGGAGCAGAACCATGAATGAAGGAGAGCAAGGGAGTGGACGAGCGCGCAAGGGGTTCGAGTCAGTGGAAACGGCAGGAAAGCGCTGATCAGACGGAGCTAAAGAAAGGGGCTTGTCTCTCTCGGTTGGCCGAGTGTAAAGCAGATTCGTAAAGGACGGAGAGATAGAAACGAAGGATTTGTGAAGGAGGCTTGGATAAAGGGGTGCGAGGGTGTGAGAAGGGGGCAGTGTGAAAGAGAGAGGAAGGTAGCCCGTAGGTACGAAGTGGCACTGGGCCATCGATCGGCTGCGCGGCTGGCCGTCGTTATAGCAGCTGAACGCTTCGCACCGCACGCAGATTCACGCGACTTCCTTCCCGTTCACCTCTCTCTACGACGACTCTATCCGCGTCGTCATTCACAATGAATGACTGTACCGAATGCATGAGATCGTTGTTCCAGCTACTGGCAAGGAATGCGTGTGGTTTCGATTTCACTTGGATTTACTCGGAGATGCGCCAGAAATGTCAGAGCCCTATGTGTATAGAGAGAGTATAGGAGAGAGCGTGACCAGCTGCCCGAGGCGACCTTCTTCTCCTTCGGCGTTTTAGGTCAAGTGGACGGAATTCTGAGTAGAAAGACCTCGGCTACTGGTCGCATGTATCTTGGAATCACAATGCGATACCGATGTGAGAGATAATTGATGCTCCGATCATTGTATTATACCAAAGTGCAGGCTGCTTCAAAATCACTAACTTATACATAAAGACACCCTTCTCCTGGTGAACGGGATTACGGAATACGCTCATAAACAGAGTTCTATTTTTCGCCCGACGGTATTGACCCGCGTTTAAATGTGTATCATTAGACGATTAGGAAAATCAGTGATACAGAGCTTGAGATAGCACTCGGTCGCATTCATTCGATCGATGCTTTCCTGCAGATAAACGAGCTTTATCGGGGAGCTTATATTTTTCGATGGATGCGCGCGATCTTTTTCGCTTTGCGACCAGGTATTCCTGGTATCCCAATATTAGCAGCATCTTAGTATTCGTGTCGAACACGGCTCCAGGATTTCTGTCGACGTAAATGCCTTCGGCAATAATTATCGGAAAATGCAAAGTGACACGCGTTCACTGATGCGTATCATCGAAAAACCTTGAATTCGCTTTGAATTGCCGGAGCGTGAGATCGAAGGACGTTGCGCTACCAGCATGATCCCGATAACTTTTCCCGGAAGCAGCGGGTGCTATCGTTTGAATAGCAATCCTACATTTTCGTGAGGTCAAACGATTAAACGGAGGGAGATGGTTCATGAGGCAATAATTGTACCCCATGGTAACCGAGCGAAAGTAAGTTGCTTCCGTGTGGTATTAGGTTCGTGTAATGTCATGTCGATATGACTTTTTCTACTTGGGCCGAGGGGCAGCCAATGTACTTGCTGGTACATCGATTAACAGTGGCTGCTCCTGAGTAGGCAGAAGATCGTTGCAAGCTTTCCCGCAACGCTGCCTCTCCTATCCTCCTGCTGGTAGCTCTCGTCTACCCGCTCAGCCGTGGCTTCGATGCGACTTCGAAAACATTCGTGACCTAGGATGAGGACGGGGTTACAGTGTTTGCGTTGTCAAAGAGTCAGCGCGTTCGCCTGACAATCTGGCTGTCTGCCAAGCACGGAAAAATGGGTTATCGATCGATCCCTAGGCTCTTCCTAACAGAGCCCGAGCCCCCCAGTTAACACCGGGCGAACTTTCACGCGCTGTTACCCCTCTTGCCTCAAGAGCACTCCGATTTCAGCTGCCCAGACTTGTACACTCATCCTCTCATCCCCCCAACTCTAGAAATCTGTGCTATTTCATCCCGAGTAAATGTTAGAGTGTGTACCATCGATTATTAGATCATTTTTGAGGATTGAGTGGTATGTAAGTCAGGATATACTGTTCCCCTCAATTTCAAGCAACTTGCGCAACGATAAATCTTAGACGACTGTCGACTATGTAACTGACCCGGTGACCGGTCTCGCATTAATCATGTCGAATATTCCTTTTCGTGGGGTCAGAGCACACACGTTTCATGAAGTGGGTTCCTTTCCTCGTTTCGTACCTTCCCGCACTAGAACGCGCTAGCAAGACGAATGGGAAGGTACTGCCATCTGCAGAGACTTGGTTAAAACGAATTTCAAACTTGTGAGATCGACTATTGAGGGAGGGTCGACTATCGAGAATGGTAGAAAGTCGAAGTGTCGAGTTGAACTCGTCCTCGAGGACATGCGGTGGTCGATGGAAGGGGCTTGTATCGATAGGGTAGAGAGCATAGTGGGAAAGAAGTGGATGCGAATCCCTTCACCTGATAGGTATTTGCGGTATTTACGTGTTATCGGGCGACCGGACCGGGGAGAGTGATGGAGAGTGTGGCGTGTGAGTGGTCTTATAATGACGTATAGGGGCTCAGAACACGCGTTGTCAGAGTCGCGGGAAAGAACGAAGAAGTTGGAGGAGTGGCAGTAGAGCAACGCGGTGCAAGTTGTTCGGCAAGTCGAGCCGAGAGTGCCCAGCTGAGAAACGAGAGATGGGAGTGAGCTGCTCGGCGGCGTGTACATGGACACATCGTCGGGGCAGGCTGACTTGGGATGCCGCGCGGGTCCAGCAGTTGTGATGATACGGGCGAGGAGTCGGCTCTAGGGCAAATTGGATAAACGACAGCGACGGGAAGCAGTGCGACGGAAGACGTCATGTACCAATTCCTGCATCTCCGGAGTCGTCCCCTGCAGACTCTCATCCTAGCGTTAATCGGCCTCACCTTCTACGCGTATTACCGCATCGCCTACTACGACGTGCGACAGTATCCCTTATTGCTCAACATCAGTAAGTATAGCACGCCTCATCTCATCTACTTTGATAACAACGAGCGGGAGCCACGCATTCTTCCTGCCGGAGAGCATGATCTCATTTGCAAGCCGCGTTATCTCGAATGCCGCCGGTTGCTGCGGAGCTCTCGGTCGTTCAGAATCAGACCTTACTACGGCCTACTATCGTTTTTCTAATAGTCGAGGTCTCCCGATAAAGGGCTCCGTTTCATCTCAGTGTAAAGTGCTCCCTTGAATTTCAGGTCGCTCCGCGTACCGGGAAGGCGACGGTACTCGCTCGAATCTCAGTATGGATGCACATTCAGTGATCGCATCAAAAAATGCAACTCTGGAGCCCTCGGTGCCGAGTCCTAGCTCGCGAAATCTGAGCCATCCGCTGAGTATTGTTACTACGCTCTCTACATTCGCCGGCTCTCAGACTGCGTCTTCCGCAAGTATCTCGACCAGTTCGAAACGGAGCAGCGAGAAACCCCATCCCCAGACGAACAAAACGATCAGCGAGGTGAAGAGCTTGCCTGCGGCACCTGGTGAACATACCGCGCGTGCCATATACGAAGCCGGGCACACTGTACCCATCCCCGAGAAATGTCCGAATTTCGGCAAAGACATGGACTTGGTCCTTATTATAATGTCTGCACCCATGCATCTTGAAGCCAGAACAGCCATAAGGCAGACATGGGGACACTTTGGACAGAGGAGTGATATTGGTGTGTTGTTTATGCTTGGTGCCACCAATCATCCTAAGGTAGAAGCGCTCCTATCCAATGAACAGAGAATATACAATGACATTATAAGAGGAAAGTTCTTGGACTCCTATTCCAATTTGACACTTAAAACAATCTCTACTTTAGAATGGGTGGACAGTTACTGTTCTAAGGCTAAATTCTTTTTGAAGACTGACGATGACATGTTCATCAATGTTCCACGCCTACAAGCATTTGTAAATAAACATGCAAAGGATAGAAATGTGATTTTTGGTAGGCTCGCCAAGAAGTGGAAGCCAATCAGAAATAAGAAGAGCAAGTATTATGTCTCTCAAGCACAGTTCAAGCAAGCTGCATTCCCTGACTTTACTACAGGCCCAGCTTACTTGATGTCCACTGACATTGTACATAAACTGTATAATGCAGCCCTGGACCAAACATACCTCAAGTTAGAAGACGTTTTTATGACAGGCATTGTCGCGGACAAGATAGGAATCAAGCGGATACACGCGAACGAGTTTTTAAATAAGAAGATAATGTACAATGCGTGCAATGTGCAACGAGGCATAAGTATACACATGGTGAAATATAGCGAACAATTTGACCTTTGGAAAAAGTTACTGGACGGAAAGAGTAAATGTAAGTGATAGATATCGCTTCTAGTTTTACGATTAATATCGTGGAACCGGCCGACAATAGACTTGTCAGCCGGTTCATATCGTGTATTTGATTAATGTTACTAGGTTGTGCATTGATCGCCGTTCACAACGGCAGTCATCGAACTCTGCTCAAAAGCACACACCCCGCCCAATATTCCGTTGGAATATTCCAATTGAATATTGGTAATCATGATGCCGCAACTTTCTCATACATATAGGTCCGCGTATTCGTGTCAATCTGAAAATATAGCGTTTCGTTTTTAATCAGAATTAGTATCGGAAGTGAAAAGAAACAGAGCATGCTCTTGCCGCGACGAATGAAGTCATGCACGTGAACGTGTGTTCATTAGTGCTTGGTCGATAGAATTATCAGGACGACATGTCGCAGCAATAATTAGAAAGGTGAACCGATTTTTGTGTAATCGATATAGATAACTAGACGTACTCTCACGCGTAACACAATGCCTTATCTATGTATGTATGCAATATCCGTAAGTGCGTGATGTCGGGGAAATCACACTGGTCTCGAACCGCCTAAACAGGCTGCTAGATTTTCTTGAACGGTTCTATTCTCAAAAGAGTACGTACACTTCAAGGAAACTTAAAACATTTTTCCCCGAAATATTATCTAGTCAGTGTCTAGATAATATGGACGTTTTATAAAGTCGCTTTGTTAATCCTGAGCATTTCTTGCTCCCAAATAAAACGCTTAAGTCTCTTCTTTTTCGCGCGGACGCGGTACCAGAGTTTCGTTACTTTAGTGCCATAGACGACAGGAGAAGAGTGCGCAATCACTTTGGAATCGCGTTCCTATGACGATGCGCGTTTAGAGATTAGGAAATTGTGTATTTCACTTTTTAAAGAACATCCTGTCCAATTCACCTGGATGGGCACCCGAGAAATTACCGGGAATCATTGCGCGGATAATGAGCCTCGAAATTCGGGCCAAGGTTTTGTTCCTCGCGAGTGGACGTCGCTCAAACTTCGATCGCGTCCTTGGCATACTTCTTCGAATCGTCTCGAATAAATTAATAATTACTAGTGGCGTACTCCCTATTAGAAAAATAAAGCATTTGATTTTTATTACGTTTGTAAGAGACAATATTTTTTCACGAGCGTGAGTAAGCGATGAGTAAAGCATGCCGGCTCTCGCAATACGAAGATATGCAATCAATGAGGTATGCGTGCAAAAGGAGTATCTCGATGTGAACCCGATATTCGGGTTTTGCGGTTTCATGAGTGATGGAAATACGCATGTGCTTGGTCGACGTGCGCTGCTCCAAATTCCACCTTTCCATATGTTCTCCAAGTTACACAGAACCTGTATCGATCTTCTCGAAGATCGGTAAAATGGTTTACATAATTAAGAAAAAGCCTGCAGACTTCTTAGACAGACATTTACTGTTTAAGAAAGAAGTGCGGGGGACAAAGCATAAAAAAGACGTTTGCATTCCTACAATACGCCTGGCACATCCTACGAGTCACATTCATTGACAAACGGCTCTCTATTCACTCGTAATAACCCTGCAATGTTGCGAGAAGTCTGGTGGTTATTGCCTTCGAAGAGAATGAAAGCTGTAAAAACAGTTATATGAATGGCGACCGGTAGCCTCCAATAGAATCAATTAAACTGACTGGCGAGTATAATAACCGGACGACCGCTCACGGATTATACATATTGGGCCGTAGGGTAACTTATTTCCATTCCTGTGCGCAATAACGTAGGTAGCGTATTTCGATGGGTTGCATTTTATTTTTGTATAGATCTATTACCAGTGTCTTATTACATTATATAAATGTACAAGTGATACGGTGTTTTGCGTGCGATCGGAGCAATCCGATCACTGATCCACGCAAGCACAACTTGTTCCACCTTTTGTCGAGCGTGACAATTCGTGAAATTAGTATAATTCCACAATAAAAAGACGAATCGCGGGTGCACGGATTATGCAGATCGGAGGACCTACAGAAATAAAGACTTGACTTTGTAATAGTACCTATTTATTTTTCAGTTTAAGAATGAGAATGTACATTTGACCGAAATTGTGCTGTCCCATGATTCGCAGGCTTGCGGGTCACATTGAACGATATAAGTGTATGCGAGAATCATTGATCCAGGTTTAAATTTAAGGCACTTCACCTAAATTATATCTGACCTTATTTTGCAGTAAATATTTTTAAACCATACGTCTTCCTTATTCATTGGTGACCCTTCGACCGTCACATACTTCCCACGACGTCAGCACGATCGTGCTGCAATATTAAATATCCTACTTACAAATCGTCCGTGCTCATACAAATAAGATTACTCTTATATATGTATGTATGCCATATATAGAACAGTCAGATTAGATGCACTCATCTGACAATAAGGATACACGAGACGCGCTACGAAATTCCATTTCAATTATCGGTGCAAGTTTAATTAGTTTGATTGCGCTTCGGTTGATCCTGCACGTATTAGTATGATTATCAAGAGGTCGTCACGAAAACTGTTGTAATAACTGACAGAGTGCCAATCTCCATTAGTCGTTAGGGAAGCCAGATTAAAAAAACGATCTCTCATAACTGTAGCGCTCTCTTACTCATACTATAATCATAGAGAATCGCTATTATCCTCGGCCATATTATCGCTAGTCGCGGTTTCGCTCTTGTGCAAGAATGATCATTATTCAGTAAGCGCGGCGGACCCGGTAAGTCCACTTTTGCGCAAGCCAAGTTAATTAAATGCAAACACTGCGTGCTGCGGCTCAGAATTAATGCCGAAGGCAATCACTTTTCGTGACAGTCGGTCCAACTAAAACCAACATCGGCAATTGCTTTTCTCGATAATGAGAGGGTGATGCGCGCATGGGTTCGTTGACGAATTAGTTGGATCAAAGATACCCGTCTGCCAAGCTAGGCTGAGCCCGTAGAATGTAGATAGATTCCATCTACTTTCTCCAACTTTTTCTTTCCGTTGCGCGACAGGACCACCTTCACTGTTACGATGCTCCTCTTTTCTTTCCCATCACTTTGATCACGCCACCGTGCCATGCGGGAATCCCCTTTCGCTCAAAATGTTACCGGTTCTCTTCTTTAAATAAACACGATGAAATGTCGCTTTCGCGACTCGTTTCATAGACGGGATTATATAATGAAGAACGCACACTATTCTTTCGAAATAGTTTAATTTCTGCAAAATAAACTTGAAAGTTTTATTGATACTAAACATCATGTTTAACGCAAGTATAAATTGTTTTGTGATACAGTTTGACAACAGTAGACTTGGCCTAAATAGTACATTGCCAAATGTCTTCGGAGTGCTTGTCAACGCATTTTTTAAAGTGTGAAATTTAACGCTTGCAGACTTGCCGAATTGATCAAAATGAAGTATAGGTCCTAAGAAACGATAATATAAAACTATTAACGCTAGGTTCGAACATATTACACTGAGTTGCTAGGTATTGCGTATAGAAAAATATATAGTGATTTTCTTGTCCCCTATCTATGTGTCTATGAGCACTCTCGTATCGTTTACTATCGAAAGAGACATACATTATCATACAGACACAAACATCATACGGAAAGGGGATCGGGGAAATCTAAACATAAAATTCTTAACGCAAGACATAGGCCTTGTAGTATTACCAGTTCGGTATTGCATAAAGTTGGTTACTTCAACAAAGTCCGTAGGATATGACATCACGACAAAAGTGACGATCTCGTTATGTTTAATGCGACATGTGGACTGACATAATCGGATATTCATTATAGCATAATGCTGAATCCGTATATACGAATGCTAACAATGTCGAACTTATCGCGCGCATAAAGATTACCTTAGTCTTGGAGAAGAATATTTTTAGCATCGAAAGCATCTTAACTGATGACAGCGTCTACGTTCAGAGGAATTTTCACTCTTGTCATACATGGAAATAATACGCCACACACTAAACTCTTGCAATAACATTTGCGATGGAAGCCCGGTTTTATAGAAGCGATAATCGCGCAAAACCAATATGGGCCCCAGACGAAGGCGCTAAAAGAGTATACACATCCATTATCGTGGGCATCAGTAACACGTGCATTAGAAATCTGTATAGTACAAAACAAGTGTTTCAACACACTCTCTGCATCAGTTTTTAGAAGAACTGTATGCACGGAAGAAGCCTTAATGTGCTCGTACATAAGCGCAAGATAAATGGAGATATTTCAAACAACACAACTAGCACCTTCGCAATCTGATTTAAAAAAATTAGAAACAATGAAACGCAGCTTATCAGTCTCGACCACGGAGATTCTCACCTACGAAGCCTTAGAGAAAAATAAATTCTTAATATAGATAAATTTCGTTAGGCAATCGATTGTGCAATTCGGTCGTACGTGTATTTACACGCGAGAAGGTTCACTGCACGGGTTCTTGACTATCATATTTTTCATACCAAGTTTAAATCGTAATTTAAACTCACAACGAAGTAAAGAACCAATCGATTAAAATTTCATGGTCTTTGGCGAAAGTGTACGTGTGTGATAAATTTACAATAGAGCAACAAGCATAGTAAACGAGAAATATAAATTTTTAAACAAGTACTCATCAATTTCTTAGAAGATTTTATAAATCGCGTATCGACCAGCCTGCTATCATTTATAGAGTACACAGACGAATATATTACTCCGATTAATCTTATCAAGCATGTACGCGAAACATATTTCTTCATAACTGGCTAGAGAGTTTGGTAATATGTACATATTTCAGGGTAAAGAAAAACTTACAATTAACTTGGCTGTAAACGTAATACTTCATATACCCTAGTTCTTAAAGCATAGAATCATCACAATAATTATTAAACTATCGAATGGAGAAATCATTATAGCCATTGCACATTCCGATTTTAATCAAAATGCTCCGTTACTCATTAGAATAGTGATACCGAAGCGGAAAGAGAGAGCTCGCGTGTGTATATGTGTATGTGTATTTTAATGGCTTGAGAAATTGGTCGCTAAATTTTCACAAGGCAGTAATATTCTATACATGGTATTATAGATATGGGTAAGCAGCTTTCCAAAACTGCTAGTCTATCTGCGGGCATCGTCAGGAGAATAGCACTTGCAGGTTTTTCGGTATAGAGAGCAATTTCGGTTGGAAGGAAAACACAATATCATATATAGATAAATCTTTTCCATAGCTGCAACTATTCCATATTGCCGAGGATTGAAAAGGAATACATCTAATTAATATACTTTAGCTTTGATTAACACTTTCAAGAAGAAATGTCTTCGATCGTAACATGTTAGACATTCAAAGTTTTCCTATAAAATATGTAGCATCCCCCAAAGTGATTATAGCGAAACTTAGGAGCAAATTTATAACAAATCGCAACAGTCCATATCCCAAAAACTATAAATTGTTAGTATAGAAAAGATTTCTGTAATGTTTATCTTCCTTGGAATTAACATTCGGTGTGAAGATCTACTCGTAGGAAATTCTGTACGAAGTGAGCTTTCATTTTTTATATACATGAACTACCGTAGAAATCAGTTAATCGTTCTATTATAATTACTCTTTTAGACATAATTTAATTAATAGTAAATTGAAGCTTCATCTGCAGACGCAACCAACTCGTCGTCGCTCCAATTACCGGAGAATCCTACGGATCCGTGGAAGCTTTGCGATCTTGCAACATGGCTAGAAATTGAAATGATTTTACAGTGCCTAAATCGTAAGTACATAAGAAAGAACCAATGCGTTCTATAATGCTGAAATATGGACATATAATCTTCTGGCTTAGCGATAGAAGTCGAACCAATCGTTAACCCTTGGTCTATATTGGTCAGATTGGTTCCTTCTTGAAACGTGCAAATAAATGACAATTAGATAAACAAGGCCAAAAGTAAATCTAGCTGTGTTTCGCATTAATAAGCCACTACAAGAGTAAAACCTGTGCACATCACATTATCGTGAAAATATTGCACGTAGTGAGATATAATTTCTAATTAATCTTGTGAATTTCGTTCCTAAATCAATGAAAATATTAATTTGAAAGAAAAGAATCAATGAGTTAAAGCTGATCTTATGCTGCGAGTGAAACGAATGAACATTATGGATAGTACGAACGTCGTGTTACGAAAATTTCTTGCGAAGGATTTCAACTCTATATTATCCATAGTATTCACATACCAACACACTAGAGAACGAACACATAAAACATCAAATCAAACTAAAAAGCGTCATCATTGCAATATGATCCTTCTCAAACGTCATGAAATAACACACAGACTCAAAGCTGTATTTCCATAGCTGTACCTCTCGAAAAACCTACAGCAAAATACTCAAACAAATTTCCGTACCACTTGATTGTATCGATGTTCCCTATCATTAGATTATCGATCGCTATCGGTCCTAACAACACAGTGGAATTAGTACTTTATATATTGAAAATATAAGAACAGTTTGGTATTGCTGTCGGTATGCAAGTATTAGTATAAATTCACTTACCTGGGGGAAAGGTTGGGATTAGTATTTTTTCTGGCCAAGCTAGCCTTCTTCCTCCCCTCCATTGCAGCCTTCATAGGGTCGTAGCTTTTACGACGCTTCCAGTTCTGCATTTCGACTTCCTTCGCATTCGGGACTACAGGTTTCCTTGTTTCCTTTGGTTTAGCTTTAGATCCCTGTATCGCAAAAGTATATATTGAAGGTAATAACGTATATTTCATTTGTAGTTGTATACTACGGACTTGGAAGATGAAAGAACTTACAGTATTAGAAGATTTAGGAATCCGCATACTGAAGCGTCCACAATCAGTTCTACTAATGCTTGTAGATTCAGGTTTACTACGCGCATCGCGCGTAGTAGGCTTATTTTTATTCGCACTGGACACTACTGCTTTAGTTGGTTGAGTATCTAATCTTGCCCTTCGTAAACTGGAAGTTGTGTTGCATTTGATATACTCTTGTAATATCAAAGTTAAATCACTTACATTTTCTTAAATGATTCTATTTACCTAAATGCTCGATTATATTTAGTTGTGGAGGTAACGGACTGTGGGGCAGGTGGTCGTTCGTCACTACTTTCCGTATCACTAGGTTGGTTTGTTACACTTTGACTGTCATGGTGCAGACTGTGACTAGTATCATCATCACTTTCATTCTCCGAATCAACTAATGGAGAACCCCGCAGTGTTAATCGAGCCGACATGGCAGATACAACATTTTGCGTAGTTTGTAAGTGATATGAAGTTTCAAAATCGCTGTCATCACCCTAAACATAACAAATATCAAGTTTATACATTAACAGTTTCAAGAAAGAAAATATTGTTTGAAAAGTACGGTACAGAATCTTACCAGTTGGGGACTGCATGGTGGCGGAACTTGATTGTCTTCATAAGGATAATTTAGTTCGTTGTCCGACCAATCGTTTGCCAATGAGAGTGTACCACCAGTACCATGAAAACTTGCCGACCGTAATACCGAACTATCGTGACTATGAAGAATAGAGAAACGGTAGAATAAAACCGGTTTTTTACTTGGTTTATATTAAGACTGTTACACATACTTTCCCGAACTGTCTTCCGTACTGTGATGCTTCTTCGTACTGTCGACGAGTTTCTTTTTGCCTTGTGCAGCGGCTTTCATTGGATCATAACTCTTCCGTCTCTTCCAGTTTTGGAACTCTACCTCTTTCGATGTTAACGTCGAATTACTACGTGTTGATTTTTTATTCTCCTTCGTTAGTTTCTGAATTGGTCGTTGGGTGGTAGGAGTTGCCTGTAATAATTAATAATCAATGTGCATGGTAATGGATAAAGATATTGTTCTATAAAAGAAATTTATATTTTTGTAATTACTTGTGGTGTTTTTGTTGCCCTTCCACTAAGTCTATTAGTATCCGTTCGTGATATCAATGTTGTCCTTGCTTTTGCCTGCTCCGGTTTTTTTATAGACTCTTTGTTATATACACCTACACTGCTCGCGCGACTACGGTGACTCTGCTGCTTGTTCGATATTGCTGTTTTCGCCTCAGTTTGCGCTCTCCTGCGTCTTTCCTCGGGTGTTGTATTTGGAGTTGTGTCAGATTCACAGTTCAATCTATATGAAATTGTAACGTTAAATTATAAACTTCGGTATCATGAATCTATGTTTTCATCGTGTATTCGTACCTTGCTCTTCGTATGCTAAAGGCTCGGTTAAACTTGATTCCGGAAGATATGGAACCTAACGCCGATTTCGTTTGCTGTTCACCCGTTTCGCTGCTGCTGTCCGAAGCAACAGCACGTCTTGTTTCCGAAGGTGATCGATCGATATCGCTACTATTAAGACTACTACGCCGTGATAATACGTTCTGTGATTTAACATTTTTGATATTTGTATTACTACATGATCTTTGAATATTCAAGTTACGTGAAAGGTTTGGACTGTTTCGTAGAACACTAGTGCCCTTTCCAGTCACTTCTTTAGTATTGAATCCAGTACTACACTCATGGTAGCTTGTAGTACTATTAGATTTCCTCAACATGTATGGACTGAAACAAATTTCACTATATAGTTATCGATCTGTTCTTTACATTTATACAAGTACATACCTGTTTTCTGTACAAGTGAAGTATCCAATATTCTTGGCCTGTGAAGCTGATTTTGTTAAATGTTTGGCTTTCTCTAATACAGTGGAGTTTACAATTTTAGCGACGGTTTTCCGCGTAATAATCGGGCTATTTGTTAATTTCGGTGTAGATGGCCGTACACGACTTAAAACAGGACTGTTAATATATGGAGATTCATCGCCCTGATATTTCATACTACTTCTCCTGGACGTACTTGATTCCGGTGTATCAGATGTATATTCCCTTCTGCATTAAATTCAGAAAAGTCATATGATCGCGTTATAATTTATTTGAAGAGCAATTTTTTGAATTCAGTATTACCTGTCCAAAGAACTGCTTCTCCTTCCCAGAGCAGCAAAATCACGGGACGGACTAGTTATTATTTCCCCAGCTACATCTTCAGTCTTTGATTTATTTGAGCTAAGATATTTACGAAGACTCCTCCTGGTCTCATTGGTATTGATTCGTCTAAATAGAGATTCAGACAAACTTCCTCTTCTTGTTAAAGCACTATGCACCGGCGTACGTTGGGAACTATGGGGTGGTGTGTTATAACTATTGCTAGTATCATCATCAGATTCTCCACCTGAATCGATGAGTGCATGTTGATTTGTTGCTGTGGCAAATCTCTCTTTTATTCTTAAATACGAGTCAACATCGAGATTACTATCGCCTTGTTCGTTTCGACTTCGTGTTAATCGGCGCGATCTAGAGTCAATTGGTGATGGTATTTTTGTTGGACTTAATGGAGGAGTACGGCTGGTAACACCACCAATAAGTGGAGGTAACGAGTTATGTTCTGCAACTTGCGTGGCCCACTCTGATATCCATGTGTTGTTATCCCTTGAAACACTCATTTTAAAGCTCTGAATATATGACTCATGACACTCATCTTCCTGTAAAACTCCGACACAGAATATCTTGTCAATATCCATTCTAGCCTTCTCTTCATCAGTGTAGTCTTTATGAATCGTGTATGTTCCTGCTTCACTTACAGCACCATCAGATCCAGCATCACTAGTGCTGACATTAAACACCTCTATGTTTGTCTCATCCATTTCTCCTTCACCTACTTCTACTGAATAGCTTACACTAGAGAGATTGTGCTCTCTTGAACTTAAACTTTTATTTTTGGCATAGTTAAGGTTGGATACTTTTTCAGAGATATTTTCCGCTAAATACTTAGACTCTTCTTCATTCTGCCATACATTTTCTACATCAATTGGATCTATATTTTTAGTATACAATTTTTCTGTCTCATCATCGTAATTACTGGTCTGGACACGGCTTAAGTCATTAATAGTGGCAGATTTTTGGGCTTCCCAATATGTGTTTGGACTTTTTGTATGTCCAAGTTCTAAAGAAAGATTCTTTCTTGATAGTTTACTGGGCTTAGTCTGGCTATCACAAGATTTAGACATTAAATCTTGTTTCTTAGCATCATCTGGGTTGGTTTTTGCAGAATGCTTGGTTTTCAAAATAGATTTAGGACCTAAAAATCAGATGACCCAAATGAGTTACACAAATTCATTTCAATAATGGCAATGGCTCTTATGAGTTGACAATAGCATCACTAATGTGTTACCATCATATAAGTGCATGGCATTGGAGAAGTACTTGAGAAGAATACTAAGTAGGAAAGTGAAGATGACTTCACCATGACTCATATATCACAGCTATGGCCTTCCAACACACACAAATTAGGCAAATGGAGACAGGTCTTACCTAGTTGCTTTAGTTTTTCAGGTAATTGGTCTGATTTTTTCTTTGTATCATCTTCACTACTAAAATATCCCTCAGAGTGAGTACTGGATACTTTTTGTTGTTGTACCTGACCCGAAGTAAAGAGAGTGCTTGGTTTCCTAGAATTTCCATCTACCTGGAAGGGTGGCAGAACATGTTCTTGTAAGCTTTCTTAACTGAACATATACACTTATACAAAACTTGTAGAGCAGAGAGAATTATTTTACACTTGGAGTACCTTGGACGCGGAAAGATTTCTTTTGTGCCTAGCGTTGTATCTCTCGAATAAATTTTGATATTTCACAGTATCGACTTCTTTATTATTGCCGAAGTCAATCGTAAAAGCTAGTGGTGCTTGAGGTACGTGACCGTTCGCCGAGATTTCTTTAACATTCGCTGTTGACTCCGTCTCAGTATTGTTAATGGTTGTATTTTTTGCTTCGGGAAAATTCTGTTGAAGAGACGAGTTTTTGGGAGTTTCTACACAGTGCTCATCCTTTGACACACCATCCACCGTTTCTCGAGATTCGGAATCGGTAAATGTCTGGCCCACTATATCCTCCTCATACTTGTTTCTGTCAATGGCCAATTTTTGGAAGGATGACAGCGAGTCTTCTGGGTTTCTGTGACTTTTCTTTGCCTTCTCAATGCCGTCATCGAACACCGCGGCGGAATCACTCGTCGAAAGTCGAGTGTCAATCTCCTTCGTGGTGTTCTCCACATCCATGTTCACAGCCATTAGACATTCCAATTTTAAACATCCGCAAATAGAACGATCACGTCCCCCACAGCACTAGTACCTATCGTAATTAATTCGACGATAGCAAGCCTATTATTACATGTCGTTGCTTGACGGCAACGTCACGCGGAAATCTAATACAATACGAATTTTGTCTGACACATCAACACAGGTGCGTCTACGGTACGCCATTGACGGAAATATGTGTGCGATGTATAAAAGTGTCAACATTCATAATTGCCAATGCACGATAGTAAATGTTACTAAACCGGTGCCATTACGCCCGCCAAAGTCGTAATTCCTGAAATCGGGCACAAAAAACTTCGTAATTGTGCTATATAATTAAGAATGGCTATTGAAATTTGTATTTGGGAAGTATTTGCATTAATTGAAGAGTGAAAGAACCGATACTCTAAGACGCAGTCTAGGAAACGAAATATCTTCGCCCTATCTATAGGGGTTAGTGATCTATAGTGATCTAGCAGCAAAGCGAATAGCGTGCCGTGTGCCGCGCCGGAACGGAGCATCAACGTGATGTTTAACGTCGCATTCGGTTCTACGCGGTCTTCCTAGTTTATTGTATCTTGCATGACATTAGATTTTTCTTTCTTTGGAGGGCGTGCGTTTTCCACGATCTCCGAGACTGAATACCCGCGACGATGCCAAAGAGAAAGAATCAGGCGCTCATAGATTCTGACAGTAGTGGCAGTGCATCGGAAAGCGGATCGGATCTGGACAATGTAAATGCTATAACCTTATGTAAAAAATTCTTTGCATTCGTTTATTGTTTTCTATGTTGTCTTATGCCTGGTGTGATGCAAAACTTCGTAAGAGTATCTCTGCCAATTCACTTGGGCTTGAATAAGCTCTCACACATATATATAAGAACAACCTTTTAAATATAAAGTTTGAATAAGAACTACTTTATATAACCTGATGCCTTATCAAATACCAAAGCATGTTATTTTGGAGTACAAAACTTATTTACAAATGGACATTTTTACTATACATGCATTTGTTCTGTTTATATGATCTCTTACGATCCACGCTATTTGAAACTTCAAATTTAATCTTATGTGGAACATCCGTACAAAAAAAAACAGGACCTCTTATCGCTTGCAAAGAAAAAGAAAGGGAAGAGTCAAGATGATTCTTTGTCCAATGAAGACAATGGGTCTAGTAAAAAAGATTCAAAGAATGATTCGGAAACATCGGACTCTGAAGACGATTGGGGTGCGAAAGCTACAAAGGCTAAAAAGAAGAAAGTACCCACCAAAAGAAATAAAAGGAAGGTGACAAAATCTAGTTCAGAGGACAGTGCAAGTGACAAAGAAGCAACAAATGTGTCAGAACCAGAAGAAGGTATGTGCTTCACATAAGATATTTATATTATATCGGATATATTTTAGAAAACTATATTATAACCGAGAACTTTGCCATTATAGGAGAAGTATCAGATTCTGACGCTAGTGTATCTGACTCTAGTCAAGAGGAATTTAATGATGGATACGATGATAAACTAATGGGAGATGCCGACGATCAAGCAAGACTTGCTCAAATGACGGAAAAAGAAAGGGAACAAGAAATCTTCAAGCGTATTGAACAACGAGAAATCATGAAAACAAGGTTCGAAATTGAAAAGAAATTGAGGATGGCAAAGAAGCAGGAATTAAAGAAACAGAAGGAATCAAAGAAAAAAGAAAGGAATGCAGAGGAAAGGAAAGTTGATAGAGCTCCTGATCCAAAGGAAAGGAGTAAAGATCGTAAGAAAACTATAGAGGAAAAGCAAGACAAAAAATTCCATGCTATGTCTCTTCTAAAAGCTAGGCGGGAAGAGAAGAAGGAAAGAGGTAATGCATGTTTGTTTAGGGTATATATTCCATTTGGCAGCATGTATCTTCAAATTCATACAAGTAATATTTTATTCTTAGAGGAGAAAGAGAAACAGAGAATAGAACAGCAGCAACAGCAAACAAAAGACATTGAGGAAGAAGAGTTAGAAGACGATCATAAAGGAGGCGCAAACAAAACTAAACTTAAGGCATCTGATATTTATTCCGATGACAGTGGCTCATCAGATAGTGGTGAAGATGAGGAAACTTCCAAACCAGCTCCTCATCGTCGATCGTCATCTAGTGATAGTCGAGATTCGGATTCAGATAACGATAAAAAGTAAGTCAAGATTTTTTTAATTGCTATTAGGCTAGAACCATGGATGGAGATGATAACTGTAAATGTTATAGGTCCATCACTAGTAATAAAGCTAAACCGAAGAAACCAATATATGTGAGCACTAAAGAAGACTTAAACAAAATTCGATTATCACGTCATAAGATGGAGCGATTCGTGCACTTACCGTTTTTCGATCGAGTAGTACAAGGCTGCTTCGTTAGGATTGGCATTGGAAACAACAATGGGAAACCAGTCTACAGGGTAGCAGAAATTAGCGGAGTATGCGAAACAGGAAAAATATATCAACTTGGTGGAACAAGGACGAATAAAGGTTTAAAATTGCGTCACGGAGCTCAGGAGCGGGTTTTTCGATTAGAGTTTGTGTCAAATCAAGAATTCACAGAGTCAGAGTTTTTCAAATGGAAAGAAACGTGTGCACTCCAAGGGATCTCAATGCCAACATTTGAGGAACTGGACCAGAAACTAAAAGACATTAAAGAGGCGTTGGTATATGAGTTTAAAGAAGAAGATATAGAAAAGATTGTTCGTGAAAAAGAGCGCTTCAAGCAGAATCCATATAATTATGCGATGAAAAAAGCGCAGCTCATGCGGGAACGAGATGCCGCAAATTGTAGGGGTGATGACGAAACCGCAACTAGATTAAATCAAGAGCTTAGTGAACTTGAAGAACGTGCATCTGAGCTAGATAAAATGCGGACGGCAACAATCTCTAGTATATCCTATATTAATGACCGCAACAGAAAGAAAAACGTTGAGGAAGCCGAAAAAGCAATAATGGTAAATTGATATTCCTTTTTCTGTGTATATATAGTTATTACATTTTTCGTATCCAGTTGTTTATAATTTTTTCTACTACAGGAAGAAATTAAAGCAAATAAAGGTAAAAAAGTAGATGACCCATTCACACGGCGTAGTACAAAACCGAGAATGGTTTACAAGCCTGAAGATGATGACGTACAGTCGACTGCCGCGTTAGCTGAGAAAGTGAGTTTGCCACAAAGCGCTGAAACAATTTCTGGCAGTAGCGAGAAAGAAAATGGACAGGAAACTAAGAAGAAGCAAAGTACAGAGGATTTATTTAATGCCCATGACTTTGATATTACAATAGACTTGGAAGTTCCAATTCCAAGTAAGTGTATTCATTTTTAAGACTATTCAAAAATTCTGTATCTATATAATTTGTTGACTGATTTTATTTTGCAGACAATCCCGTCAGCGTTTTGCCGAAACCCATTAGCAATATTAAAGATACAGGACCACGTCGTTCTTTGAACCTAGAGGATTACAAGAAGAAACGTGGACTTATCTAACGTTATTACATTAATTTCCAAATCCCAGGAAATATTATAAGGCTAAGTTGCGAACATCCTTCAGTAGTGATTCGCATGATCAGCTTAGCTCTGAAACGATCTGGTTAATTGTAAAGACAAGAATATGCACTCTTGTAACAGTTGACCGAGAAACTAAATTATTTATAGTTCTCGCGTTACTTTCTTGTTCACTGATCATGACTCCTTCCTTTAGTAGAGATATGGTAGTTTCTACCATACAGTTCGATTAAGAGGATTACGATTGCATTCAAAAGGAATGTAAGTTTAACGTTTTGTGAAATACTTTTTCTGAAATCCATAGATAAGAAGTACTTAACATGGACTGGGCAAAAGTATTACAATGGGAATCTTCCAAGAACTTTATAATTGCCTTCAAATTTCAGTTTTTCCTTTATTATAATTCACTGACAAAGATTTATTCGTAAAATGCTTATATCTTGATACCTTGCAAACATATTAAGAGAATATGTAACTGTTTGATAATATTTTTATTTTGAGTCAGTAGTATCATTTGTTATGCTATCGATCGTGACCGTAATTTGCTACATAATACTTTTGAGTTCAATCGGCCGGTATAAATCATAGTAACGGCAATCATAAGAGCGGTCGTGAGGGAAGCTAGTAAGAATGTAGAGAAAACTATTCACCGCTCATATGTTTTAACGTTTGTAACCCAGAAACATTAGTGAAGTAAATCTCAAATACTGCCGTTATCATTTGTTTAATGAACTTCAAGTTATCTCCTTCGAGAAAATAATTTGTACATACGCTGAATAATTCAAAATATTATTTAAGTAATTAGAAGTCTTACGTATCCCATTGACTAGAAAGAATGATGGCGAGGACCTATTTTTTGATGTCTAGTTTTTTTACGCCTAGATACATACGTATTACGATTATCTTCCATGTATTAAAACGAATGAATATTTAGCTATTCTGCTATAAAATTTGTTTGTTGCAGTACCATTACCATCATCCTAAGACACCACTTTCTTTATCCATTCAAAATTACGTATCATCGTACTGAAATATCATGAACTTCAAATTGTTATTGAATCACTGGCATTCAACTCGTACACATTTATTGCTAATACACCGTCGCATGCGATATAACACATAAAATGACGTTCCCTAGAACTCTGCCAAATTGTAAATATATGTAAGGGTATAATGTTGACAAATTGTAGACTCATCCATAGATATATTTTGATTATCGCCGCTAATCATACTGCTCTGATGAATGCAGTCAAGATGGTAATGTCTCACGAAAATTGTTTATTATTATCCACCATATTAATGCAATTTAGACTTTGAAACGCATACGGGTCCGACCGCATCAGTGGCTAAGGTGGCACCGACATGTGTAGTATTTATAATACTCAGTATTCGTGAATTAAGCAATCTGTAAAATAAACTGAAACCTTGTACGTTTTTTTAAATTATCCTGCGTTAATCATGTTTCCTTAATGCTCCGCTACCTCAAACATAATCTATATATACGATCCGGAAAGCGCTAGACAAATGTATGAATCTTTAAGGGTAAGACTAATTATATTCACGTATTAAGTATATTTACGTACGATAAATCTGCAGTACACATGGCGCTCACATACTGGTATTTACATACCGAATCGTGTATATTTCCATTCCATATCTATTCACTTATTTCACTGCGTTGCAAGATATGTTGTAATAAGAATTTGCTTTCTTCTGCAAATATTAAGACTGCATGTGACTGGACTGGTTTAATATTGGCATTAGATGTCGCTCGTAATGATTAAGCACAATTTATACTTATTTTTGTTGCGACTTATTTGATTCGCATAGTCACTAAATAAGTGGCTCTTTTTTGTACATTCATCCAATGTAAGATATATTTTCCGTATATGGGAAATAAAGTTACGCCACGCAATATCGGTGTTCTCGTATTTTTACGCCAGCCTGTGATACAGGATAAGCGATGGGGGACTGGTACAAGCATAGTTCTTATTAGGTTTATCAGCCACCTTATCTCGGCGAAGATCAGTTAGATAATAGCGGAGGCCGTAAAATGCGGGCTATGCTGTCGATATTTGCGGAAATTCGAAAGAGCGTGAAGCGCGCGTTGCGCGGGCAAGGTGTACGGCATGCGCACAGGACGGCGCACGGCCAGCGGTGGCTTGCATGCCGCTGCCCATATAAGGTAATTTCCCCACGTCCCCTATGCCGATTGGTCGACGAAGCCGGTACGTCGGCAGGATGTTGAATTTCTGCAAATTCTATGACATTGGCACAGCAATTGGCCCGGTGATTGGATTAACCGATCGCATGATTCATCAATTCATTCTTTTCTGGATGCAGTCCCGAGGAAAAGCGTACTCCAGCTGAAAGTGGGTTCTATGTAAACCACCGGCCCAGCCATACCGTAGAACGCTTGCGCAAACGGCGGCAGACTTGAGTTGCTTGCAAAATTCGAACATAAAGCCTGGGGATATGCCGTTTCATTGTTAAACTGGCACGATCGCTCGGACAGGCAGCTTGCTCGAGTTTCTTTTCTGGACGAAAGGTTCGAGTGCAAAGGTGCGCGAATTTGTCGAACAGCGACAGGAGCTAGTGAGGATATCTTGGGGCTGAATCGGAGTGCGCGCGCGCAGGCGTAGGGATACAGGATTCGGCGAAGCAGCAGGCTGAGAGGAGCCTCCCTTCCCGTTCGCTCGTGAGCTGCTGTGAGCCGCGACCCCCGCGACTGGACACTGCGCCTATCCGCCTATCCAGTTCCAACAGAACCGAGGCTCTCGCGAAAGTGTAGGTTAAAGTGCTTGTTTACGTGACTCTTCCCACCGGCTACGGCATCACGAAATGGTAAATATCACAACGTGCATGCATCCGCACCCAAAAGAGCGTCGGCGATCCCTGATCGAGGAACCGGTAGACGAGTTACTTTGTGGTTATGGCCACAGCAGACGCGCCGGTCGCCATTTCTGTCCCGGCAATACGCCGTGCAGACCGATCGCTTTCTTTCCCTCTGGCCACGCCAATTTTGAAATCCTATCCTTGAAGAACAGTTCCCCCGCAACCTAACGCGATTCCCTTTGGCTTTACAATCATTTCGACCGTTACACGACTCTATATTGAGGTGCAATCCTGCCCTTAGGTGTGCATCGGTTTAATGAACGAATCACAGCCGCTTCGCTTCCAGGAAATGGATGATTCATTTCCAGTTTCGCGATATCGCACCCAGCCTGTAGATTCGCGATGGGCGAAAATCATGTCACGGAGTGCAAGTAGAAATTCTTCCCGCTGCCTGGGCTGCGATATCGCCGCATGGCAACGTCCGGTCATTCTCCTTCGCCTGTCGCGATAGACGGTCGGTCGTTAGGATCGCGCAGAAATCCTCTCCTCTCTCGGCTGCAGTTAGCACGTACTTCGACTGTACTCGCCGATTCAGCATGTCGCAGTCTTCCCTGCTATCCTGCAGCATCCCGTGTCCTCGCCGGGCACCAGTTTTGCTGACTTGTCGCCCTAGGCCCTGTGAATTTACCGTGAACCCTATTAAATCCTGTAGAATTGATTCTCGCACGATTTCAATAACGCCAAGCGAGCCGGTCGTACCTAGCTCTCCTGCAAATGTGCAATCCTCAATATCGGATTTATCGACCACGCTAAAGTGCACCTCAGCGCTATTATCATTCTGTAATTTCGTCATCGGCTCGATCATTCCCCGACTTTGCGTCGTTATTGCCAAAAGTCTATAGCGAGCTTGACTCGCAGCAAATCGAAGTCTGCAGTAAATCGTGCTACGGTTCTCTCTACATCACTCGATACGAGTTCCCTGCGGTTTCGCTTCTACTAAGTTCCTAGACATTTCCTTCACGTGGTGTGCTAATATAATATTAAAGCCCAAGTAGATCACTCGAGTTTGATCACAGAATTTATCGAGGAATACTTCCTTCCTCCTATCATTCTCCTTTATCACTGCTATTTGCCAGTGCACTCACATCGAGATAAGCTGGTATCTTTGATCAAAGCAACCGTTAATATTTTTAACATTTACGCCTGGTTGGATCATATGTGGGTATCTCGCTGATTGAGATCATTCGCTTTCTCGATTGCGATTGCTTTCAATATCTAAAAGAGTGTAAGACAGAGCAGGCAGGGGGAGGGGATGAATGAAATCATGATGCAGTGAGTAATGTTCACCGGATAGTTTTGAAGCACTCGGGCTAGATCTAGATATTAGTAGACGCTGTATCCTTGATAATGAAGAGCCGGGTTTCCTTGCGCACGCCACCTCCCCCATTCCCTCCTCTGCCAACTCGAAGTTGACAGTGAACTACAAGAGGAGTTCTGGTAGAGAGGGAAAAATTCAATGAGCCCGTAAGGAGGTCGTTTCTTGCAGGCCAGTGACTCTCAAAGTTCACTGACGCCTTTGCGAATGCGGCGATTGGGCAGATTGTCTTCGACATTGCAGTCTTACGACTTCGTCATTCTCTCTTTTTTACGATCCGCTATGGGTCACTAACACTCGACGGCAATAACTCTGATATAATGGATATCCGCTTCCATGAAATGTTGGGTGCTCGGTGGATTGGCGGGCACTGGATGGATAGATCGTGCGGGCAATTAGCAAGCGACTGGCAGTGAGCGTTGCTGATTAAGAGCCGGTTGAATCATGCGTTTAACTGGAAATTGGGATTCGATCCTCGAGTGATCGAGTGAGCGCTCAGCTATTGCCTGACGGCCAATGAAACAAGGAAGTCTGGTGGAGTCTTTATACGTGTAAACGACCGACTTATTCACCGGTCAAGCGACGGAGTCGCGTCGCTACTCGCCGGGTGAATCATCTTCCGTTTGACCTTGTGCCACGCATAGAAGAGGCGTTTACAACAACGCCCTAGAGGGAGCCAAGTCTGGCCCTAACCGGCAACCCCCATCGTGCCGGAATATCGACCGAGGAATTGCATTCTCCGTCCACTGGCTGTTCTCCAACCACCTCGTACTTTTCGCCAGTCCCTCGTGCATCCTGATCGACCCCTCGCCCTTCTCACGTCCGAATGCCCCGATATCTCTTTGCTTTTGAGTTTCTCACTTGTACAATTGCAACACTTTCATCCATCAACACCCCGATAACTTAATACGGCCCGGTTGCGCTTGCATTTCCACTGAAAGTCGTGCGACTATTTTGTTATCGCTTTTTTGTGCAGGCAACTGTACGTTTGGTAAGCGTGCTCGTTAAAACGGGACGCATTTCGAATGGTGGAAACGCGTTTTAGCTTTTTTCTTTGCCTCAAAAGGCACTCGAGGGACGACTCATCGCATACCAGCAGTGTTTAGTCAAAGCGTTTTGAAAAATGGCGCATCTCCGCTTTGAGAAGCGAAACGCGTGACGATTGACTGAACTTGGGTTATCGTACGGATGCCGTGAATAATTATACATCGATGTGGAGTCGCGTGATGTACGGCTTCGGTGCACCTTGCGAGTTTATTAGGAGGATAATTAAAACGTGGCATGATGGAAGAAGCATGCGGCAGATGTGAATACTTCAGACTGTCGCGTGTATTCCGATTGATGTTTCGTCTTACACCTTGCGTTGAGTGTTGTGTCCACGTTGGTCGATACACGTGTGAGCCTATTCCTCTTTCTCTTTCCCTGTGGTCGCAGTGGCGGCTGTAAATCCTAAAGCGTCGATCCTGCTCGAAGGTGGTTCAAAAATAACTATCCCAATTCAAACTTTTGAACGGGCGATTGTCGCGCGTCTGTTGCGTCGCCGTGCTTCCCTAGCTCCTTCTTTCTAAGCGTGTCATAGTTTTATTTCACGAATTTCCACGCGGTGGAAGGGACGGCGGCGACTACTAGTTGTGGACCTTCGTACCGTGCGCCGACACGTGCTCGCGAGCACGGGATAACTTTAGAAATGAACATCGGATCTCTTTTAGCGTCGGATTCGCGCGTGGGAAGACTTTATTTCGGTACCTTCCCCCGTCGTTTGCCGCGAAATAAGCTTAAACGGACAGGCCGCCACGGCGAGTAATAGTCTGATAAATACTTGCGATAGATGCGCCATCGCTTTCAACGTCAACGAACGCGAGCAATCTTTCCTCGCATTCTATCAAGGCACCCACTATTCATTCAGACACTCAGTGCAATCCGTCTGAACTCGTAATGTTTTAGAATCTCTCTTGTTCTGCATGTAGACTCGTATAAAGTGGATTCGTTTCCCGAGCACGCTTTTGCATACATGCATTATTCCCTTTGCGTACGAGTCACTGAAGAGCTTGCGACCTAGTTTACTTGGGTAGAAATTCTTCATTTTATTTTTGCACCTGTACCGAACGTCACAGAAAAACAGCCTCTGGTTCTGCGGAGGCTCGCCCGTGATATTTCAAGTTGCAGTGACTTAGGTTTTCAGCAATCGTAAGTGTTTCCGTGTTCGATGGAAACCAAGAAGTCGCAGCTATTAAACCGCATTGCAAGATAGATTTCTGAAATCTTGTAACGTATTTTAAGGCCCCCGTCTCCGGTATCAGTTCCAACAGGTGCGATTAGTACACATAAACAAATCTTTCATCACGGCGTTATGCAATGGACTGAGTCACTATTACGCTTGATTTGTCTCGGAGGTTCTAACGCGCAAACGTTATTTGAAACTTCCTACTGATTCTGTCTCTCCAGGAAGTTCGGTTAGTTATTACTTATTACCGCCTGTGCACTGTTCGACATTCGAGTCCTTCCACTAACTTTCACCTTAGCTGGTATAGGAAAATGAATCTTAAGTCAGAGGATCGCCGATACTTCTAATCTTGTTCTATGCAGAATTTCGTTAATACATTCGCTCCTTTTCTTTCTTAGGCATCCGGAGTTACAGTGGCTGACGTCTGTAAGACGACATACGAGGAGATCAAGAAAGACAAAAAGCATCGATATGTGATTTTTTACATTAAGGATGAAAAGCAGATCGATGTCGAAGTAATCGGTCCCCGTGATGCGATGTATGACAACTTCCTTGAAGATTTGCAAAAAGGTGGTAGTGGAGAATGTCGCTACGGCCTTTACGATTTTGAATATACCCATCAGTGCCAGGGTACTTCCGAGGTAAATCAACAAGTTTTTTTTAAAACAGGCCGAATTCTACTAAGGGCGACTCATTTACGAAAGCATTACTTTCGTCTGTATTTCTGAAGCGAGACTAATTTATGTGGTCTTCCTTCCAGGCTTCCAAAAAACAGAAGTTGTTCTTGATGTCGTGGTGTCCCGATACGGCGAAGGTCAAGAAGAAGATGTTGTACTCTAGTTCTTTCGACGCTCTGAAAAAGTCGCTAGTCGGTGTGCAAAAGTACATACAGGCAACAGACCTTTCGGAGGCTTCCGAGGAAGCTGTGGAAGAGAAGCTCCGATCCACCGACAGGAATTAGGAGTATTCCAGCGAATCTAAAATTCTTATTAACGCGAAGAAAAAACAAGTGAAAAGTAATACGCAAACTCCCTTCCCCGAAACAATGCTCTGCCACCGTCGTCGTATCGTCGGTGCACGTTTTTACATATTTTTCACTTTTAAACGAAACCGATTGTCAAGTATTTGCGCCACACATATTCGTCACTGGGGAGCGTAAGCATTAGCCGAAAAGTATGGAAATGATGCAAAAATATAAGCGAAAAAAAACACTTTTCATACCACGGACGTTGTGTGAATCTGTCTGATATAATATTAATATTATACTATTATTATAATTATAAGATAATACTTGTAAAAGAATACAGTTTACAACCAGTCAAGCAGTAAGAACGGAAGCATTACATTTTTGTCACAGGCTGTATAATGTTTAAATTAAATTCATTTCGTAATGACTCCTCGTGAGATCCCATCAGTGAGACCTGCATCTTCCTAAAGTTAAGACGATCTTTCTTGCTCATCATTTGATCGATCTTACACGAAGAGTTTCGAGATTATGTCATACATGATCGGTTACCGATTATTTTTTACATAATAAATTTCGCTTCGATAAATACTAGTATTTCAATGCCTGATTCGAAATTAGATCCAAATAGTTATTGGAATATGTTTAGAATAGAATTGTGGCACATCTTTACTCTGCAGTTCTTGGGAAGAGGTAGGTGGGTTTATTGATAGTCATGGATAATAATGTAGTATTTATGTATTTATTAGCAATAATTCTATCACGATAATGGATTTTTCTTGTTGCAAACTTGGACATTCTAGTTGATATCCCTTTGTCGTACAATATTTCCAAACACCAATCATTCTCACATAAATCCGCCAGGTTTTTTTCATCACGTATATGATAGAAGTATTCTACGCTCCACCAACTGTCAAACTATTTGATTGAAAAATGTGGTTTTGCGGCAGGCAATACTGACGAGAAAATGGCGTCGTTACGGTGAATCAATTTGAATAGTCAAACGTTTAGCCTTGAATCAGTATTGTAGAGTGAGGCATTGATTTATACATCAGACATTTGAAAAGAGACTTTTATATTTATGACCGGAGAAATGTAATTTTTTTGTAACGTAATGTTATCAATCATTGGACGTATATTTATCGAAGATGGGGTGTGCAGGTCACTGCAACGAGTACAACTACGATATGAGTTGTAGATAATAGCAGGCAAAGCTCGAGCGCCGCCGCGCTCCATCGAAACAACTACGTTTACCAATATGCATTCATTCTCTTACTATTATTTATATTCATAATTTTTAATATATAATTGTATTACAACTGGGAAGGGGCAATCGAATTGTTCATGAGAATAAGAGTACACAATCTTCGTTAAATGTATTTACAAGTTTCCTCCCGTGATTCGCTTGATCCGATCGCCGCATAGTAAGAATATGGCTTTTCCCGCGTGAAATACTTGAGGATAATCAGTAACTAAACCCTAATATAGGACACGAATTATTTTCTCCTGAATATCACGCGAGATTTTTTTTGGATGTGGCACTTTGTGAATTACGTACACTGAGTAGTTCATAGATTTATAGGAAAAGTGACTAGCAGGGGTAAAATTGTCAATGCGAATATCGCTTGATTCGACGATGATCCACCGTATCGTCCGAATCCTGCATCCGAGGGTTTTTCTGCGACCGCCGCAAGTTGAACACCTAAAAGGGCAGACAAAATTATCCAAGTATTTTTATTTCTGGACAGCCATTGGCTGTCAGATGCGATCAATCTTACCTGGAATGGTTTTGCCTTCTTCCATCGCATTAGCCAGGTAGTCTTCGTCCTCGGGCGCTGGAAAAGCACAGGGTCGTTAAAGTGAATCCAATATAGCTATCCTGGCGGTGATAAATACATATTTTTTGCTCTGCCCGGTGACCGCGAGAATAAGGAAATAAACGATAGAGTTGAAATGGCATTGCGGGAGGTAGGGTCATTTATCTTTATTACTTACAAGCACCTTCGGTAGCGAAGCGTATTATTTCGGAGGGTCTGCTCCAACCGTAACGATTCTTGGAGAGGACGAGGGCCTCGTAGTTGGCGGCTTTTTTCAAGCCCGTCAAATTGAACGAGCACGTATGTATGAGGCTATTATCATCGCTGCCACTCGGTATGTACAAAGTGTACCATGGTTCGTAGACACATATCTAAAAGCCGTAAGGGGGGAGAAGGAAATCGTTTAGAAAAATATGGGTTATATGTATATGTGCCTTGACGGGGCCCCACCGAGCGAACTTTTCCCGACCTAGGGCGATTTCGTTCGCGTGCAACGACGCAATAAAAAGTGCTATGCCTAATATCCATTTTACGATTACGATCCAAACGCTTGGTGCCGCGTTGTGTCGGTTGCAATGGCCAGTGCCCCGGATTGAATGAAAGCGCTTACCTCGCTACGATTGAATACTCGACGATAAATTAATTGGAATTAGTGTAGCAGCAATGAGAGCGCGCTGCCGTCAAGAGGGCGGTGCTTGTCGTAGCGCTCTTGCTCGCTGAGAATTCAATTAACATATTAGAAGAGGTTCTGACAGGCTCACCCTGTACTTGCGGTACTTGCGGAATCTCAACTGGTACTGCACGATAGGACTATAGCTGTAGACTTCCCAGACGAAATTGTATGAGTTGGTGGAGAGATTCTGCGAGCTGGTTTTCTTAAAGACAGCGGGATTCGCGACGCCCGACAGCTCGACAGCTGCCTCGGTGATGCCAAGGGAATTAAGAGCTCGGCAGAGGTAGAATCCATAGTCACTAGCTTGCACGTTTCGTATTACCAAGCTATGATCACTTCCGACATTGTGGCTCACGATTCGGGATGAGTATTCCAAGGTTGTATTATTAAAATACCATTCCACCTGCGAACATATTCTTTCAAAGTGAATGTCTGCCCCCTACGAAATAAGGTCACGACACGCGGGTCAATTCAACATGCATGTGCTGTTAGTATACCGCACGATACAAACTTCTGAACGATAAAGACGCTCAGTCAGGTCGCATTCGAGCAACATGAACAAGTCAAGTCCGGCGACCAGTTGTCGCGAGCAGAAGTATTATAAGTCACGTATATCATGAAGAATCGATTTACCGCGTGCTACGAGCTTTAAAGAACAATAACCAGCGATTTATTTCGCCGGCACAATGTTAGCCAGACTTCTTAGTTAGCTAGCGGTGCTGGACTTGAAAATGACAGGAATGAACAATTAATATTCCCTTTTACAAAATGCAAAGTGGCTCTAGAGTTATTCGGCCAGTTACAGTCGGCGAATCCGTTTTCCTCCCATCAGTGCGCTTCGTAAAGTTTCGTGAAAATTTACGAGTTCCTGGCTTTCTTCACGCCGGTGGACTCTCTGGAGCGCAGGGACGCTTGGCGAGAGTAAGATAGGTCAGAGTAAAGGATAGTCGGGATTAAGAGTCGACTGAGAAAAGCCGAAGGCGAGATTGGCGCGGGTGCACCGAGTGGAATTGCTATTGAATAAACTGTCTTAATGATTGCTCGAACGGTTAATTACTGGCTTCTCTTAATTACGGATGCCATGGCTGTATTGCTCACCTTTGCCTCGGGCCAAGCGTTCACTTCGCAATGCAGCTTCACTCGTATTCCCGGTGGCGCGTGTATCCACGTCTTGGGCATCTCGATTCTCGGCTTGTCTGGCATTATGTCAGAAAATCCATTATTTCGCTTAGCTTTGTTCCCTCCAGGCTACACGACACGTCGGGAGCGCATAGTTGCCGGTTCCCGCATGGAAAGTGAGCGGACATTATCAGAGATTGGCGTGTTACACGCGCGGGCGTCTATGTATTCCACGTTATCTGGGCTATCCTATTACGCGAGGGGACCTTGCCGAGGTCGAGGTAGCAAAAGCGCGATCGAGGCGTTCTCAATTATTGGATATTTGGCCAGGAGGAAAAGTTTCGGGGCAGTGGTCCTCCTTTCCGTTTAACCGTGGTAGTGTGGATCCATAGTGGGCTTGAGTTCCTGCTCGAACAAAACCGCGATCGTCGGGGGCCGGCCGTGAAGTTTGATTAACGTCTGCAAACAATTTGACGCAGCCAGCCAGAGAGAGAGAGAGAGAGAGCGCGAGCGAGCGAGCGAGCGAGAGAGGGTGAGGGATGGAGGGCGAGTGAGAGAGCGGAGTCCAGCTGCAATTAGATCACTTGGCCGCCCAATCGGAATACTAAAGAGAGAGGAACAAGCAGCAATCATTTAATTTAATTACAGTCTCCGTGCCCGCACACATGCATATATGCGGTGGACCGGTGAAAAATTGCTTCCGCACGCGCACAGCTCTGGCTATAAGTAAAATCGATTAACTCTCTCTCTCTCTCCCTCCCTCGTTCTATACCATACTCGAGCGTGGCTCTGCAACCGAACGCAATTTCGATGAACTCGTACAATACCGAGGCTGCACTCGCCTCGCGGAGGTTCGTGTTAAGGGCTTACCCATAACGAAATTCATTTATAGCGTACAGAGAGCCCTTCGCTCCAAAGCACCAGCCGAACCGCAAACGTCGGCAGGCTTTTATATCGGCCGCGCGTTGCTCCACTTTCGACGTTCCGAATAAATCTAGCTACTAGCCGGACACTAGATATATCTATGTGTTTCGTGGGGAGCGCGCGTTGTTCGGCTTAACAGCTGCTCGCTGTTAGGCGCCTTGGGAGCGTAACAGTTGTGTTGTCATAAAGATTATAATGTTAGATTACTCACATCTCACGTAGAGATCTATGTGTGCCATGGCAGCCTCGCCGACATCGTTGTGTGCCAGACAAGTGTAGCGACCGGCGACGCTCGGGTTTTCCGCGTGAAATCGCAATCGCGGCATGTCGTACGACGACGGGACGGCACCTGCCTGTTGATAAAAAAAAACTATCACTGTCAACGCATTGTCATTCCTGTATTGTTCATTGTAGTCACACTGATTAAATCCTGTAGAAATAAAGTTGATTACATTTATTTGGATTTGTACGTTTTTAGTGAGTTATTAAAGTAATCAGTAGTATATGTTGGTTATTATGATGATTGCGGAGATTTCAGGTGGTAGTTACCTCCGTCCTCCAAGATACAATGGGATTGGGAACTCCTTTGGCTAGACACGCTATACTAACTTCCTCCCCCAAGTTCACCACCAATTCACCGGATTCGGGTACCGGTTGAACGGTGGACGGATCTGGAACAAAAAAATCTGCCGAGCTTGACACTTTGACACTTTCTCGGGAAAATAGCTTGTTAATGAGGTAATTGGGTTCCGAAACTAAATCAATATACCGCGGATGGGTTGCGGGGGCGCATATTGGATTGAACTCGGGTGGTAGGCGGCGTGCTCACGAGCGATATCGCGTAACATTAATTAGAATCTCGTTAGGATGAAATTCAGCGACGCATCTTGCTGAATCAATACGAGTGATAGGCGAGACGAGGCGAGGTAAAGTCTAACGCACTGGAACCACGAAGCTGTCGGCGATAAGAAGAGCACCGGCAAAACGGGGAACAGGTATCCAATTCCGACGGTGTGCAAAAAGTCGCAAATTTTATTCTCCGCCGAAACGAGCTGCCGTTTCTTTTTCTACTTTTTCTTGACGGCCCGCCACTAGCATTGCTTTGCCGGAGGTTTCCACGAAATGGAATCGGAATTTTCCTGGTACTCACGAAAGTCTCCGAAAAGTTTGCCGAATTCATTCTGGGAGTATACACGCGGTGTGCGGATCCTGATGATATATAGAACATGGGAGGGTGGCGCGCGAGCGAGCGCCTGTTTGATGGGAACTTATGATTTTATGGGCAGGACACATGAAAAACACGGACACGGTCGATAGTTCCATTTAACGTTCTATTCTCCGTACTATTTCGTCGTTGGAGCACGAGAGAGAGAGTATTTGCTGATTATAGCAGTGGTCCCATTTCCAAATGGGTTTATGCGGGGACTTTAAAAGCAGTTAGAGAGAACAGAGGGACTCGAGAGTGGAAAGCGTATACGGATTTCGGTCCGGGTATAAATGGTGCCAAAACAGTACTCCAGGCCGTACTCACACATAACTTCGATTTCGTGTACTTGCGTGGCGTGTCCCCAAGGTGCGGGACGCGAAGCCTGGCACACATACTCGCCAGAATCGTTCCTCTTCACGTGTGAAACCTCCAAGCTCTTGTTCCCGTACATCCGAACTCTTTCCGGCGATACGTGTTGCGGCTCACTGCTGTCAGCTAGTAGAACACCGTCCCTCCACCACCTCACCGTTGTTTGGACATTTTCTACCCACATAAACCAAATCCACTGTCGAGTTAATCCCACCAAACTGAAGTATCTCGGGCATTGCTGTTCCGCTCGTCTGTCTCCTTTACTTTCTGTTCTCTTTATGATTTCTGTCAGTTGTGATTGCTGTTGTGCGGTTCAACGGAGCAGAATTCCAATGCCGATCTTATAGTGGCAGCCTCGACGAATAACTCATGCTATTTTACGATGATCCACATAGCTCGCGTTAGTTTTCAAAAGAATCCGTATGGAGATCCCGTCTTTTATTAAAGGGTCTGCATGTCTGATATATTGACTATGGGAGGAGAGGCGTACACTGTCTTGGAGAGGGACAAGCGGCACATCACAAAGCGAATTCGGGGCAGGTAATCCCTTTTGCGGTACCATTGACGACAGGCCGATCGATTACCTAGCAAATTGCGCTGGCCATCGTGTTACGTGTCGCTGCAAACATTTCTCTCTGCCGGCTTGCCTCGCATTGATTATTGATTGAAATTATTACGCCCTGTATTCCTCGCGACGAAGGGGTACGTGCTTTGAATACACCTGGCAGGCTAGTGTCAAACCATTACTGTTAATACTGCCGGTAAATATCTACCTTCAAAGACGAAGCTCCCCCTATTTTTTTTTGTACTCAACATCGTCCATAGGAAAGAATAGAAACGTGCATTTGCATAATGCAACAAGTGATTTCTCCCACCCAAGAGATATTTGCTTTTATCGAACAATACATTCGTTTCGCAGCGTGCAATTTGCATTTCAACCGTGTCGGGCTTGATATTAAATTTCTGTATTGAATCGGCTATGCTCTCTCGACGCAGAGGGCGAAAACCTTTTTCGCATTGAGTGTCAGAAGGTAAGCTCGCATTTCCGGTGCGCACCCCGTTGTGGGAGGCTTTTAAGGAAGACTTACCGAAATCCTCGACGTAGCAGGGAAGCAAGACAGTTGCGTTCTCATAAGTCTCCACGGTTGTTGGATGACTCGTGAAACCACTTTTCACTGCGGCATGTGTGTCTAAAAAAATAGAAATACATGTTTGTACTGAATTAACTGACAAAATTTCTGTTTGTGTTTTAGATAGAAAAGTTTTCTCATTTATTCGCTCGATGCCAATCGCGCCTGGGGAACAACCCTGTCGATATGCAGGTTTGCGTATACGCAGAGAGCGTCAGAGCTACCCGAGAACGAGATTACGGACATTATGTATGCACAGGGTTCGTGAAAGTCGGGCACTCCTGTAATTATATTACCCGCTCCCGTTCTTCTTGCCCGCCCCGCCGTGATATTTTCCCGGTTCACGCGAGCGAATCGATCGCGAGAAGCTTGTTGTGCACGCGCGAGCAATGGGAGCTCAAGTGGCCGACGTCTGATTTGCTGGAAATTTAAGATGTCACTTGCACTCGCCGCCAACGACTCTTTTTTCTCGGTGGCAAGCTCACCCTAGCATTCATTTAGAGCGAGTATTGCATGCGATAGGATGTAAATTGCTGTTTTTTAACTAGGACCAAGTCGAGTCGAGCTTGACAGCAGCTTCATTGGACATGCAAAACTTCTTATTTTTTTGGTTTTGTAGTTCGTGCAGCCGCACTTCCTCTGGATATCACTGAATCCGATTATTACACTTTTCAGTGGAACCCCTTGTACAATCTCTCTCAAGGAAATTGCCAATTTGCCTTTGAAAGTGATTATGAGAACGGGTATATTATTATGTATTAATATAGTCGCGCACTCCATTATACTCGTGCCGAGTGGTGAGTGGTTCAGCAATTTAATGCAATGTCATCTGGCAATCCCACGTCTCAATAAGCTTACCGGTGATAAAGATGCAGAACAACCAACCGAGAAACACCATTTCGCGGAAATCTACTTATCGCGGGTCAAGCGTAAGCGCGGGTGCGGATAAAGTGATCTCAAGAACAGGAAACGGTTCAGAATGGGTCGGCTGGTGCGTGATCCCTTCGACTTTTCACGAGACACTGATCTTCCTTTCAGAGAGGGATCGTGTTCCGCACGATCTTAACACACGCTCACTCACACATCCAAGCAGATACGCAGACAGCCAGTGGTAGTTGAGTGTGCTTCACCCACACTTGTGGGTTAGCGTAATTATGAGCAGTCGCCCATTGTGTCGTTCAGGGATGCTCATACTGCGGAGTGACCAGTCCGTTTCTAGTGACCGAGCAAGTATTTTCTCTTACTTTCGCTTGCACTGCACACTTGTATTCAAGTGTATCTCGTACTTTCATGTTCTTGGCTCGCCAATACAAATTTTACGAGGGCAAGTCGATTTACTATTTAGGACTCATTGGCATTAATCAAAGATGATATAGATGATATCAAACTTTTCATTTATTATTGCCAATGTACATTTTGCCTGGAGTGCATTGAGAGAGAAGTACAAGCGACAAGAGAACGCTAGGAATGGCAAAGGCGTAGAGTAAGGAGTTACGATAGAAATGTTAGAAGGCCGGGGTGTCCGACCCACCAACACCAAAGGCATTCTTCTGTAATTTGTTCAATTTACGCACCGACACGCACCATACATAGAGTCGTCATTCATCGAGTTACCCCATTGAATCGTTAATCTAATATCTTCTTCGACGGCCCTCCTTTAAGACGAGGCGACAAACCGTGTGTCCTCTTTGATAGTCATAAACAAATACGACAAACGGCCCATTGTCATATGTCAGGCTTGATCGATCTCTATTTTTTATTCCCAGGAAATTGGAGCGCTGTAATCCTTTTATAAGGGATGCCTCTCGTATGGATATCAGTTTGTCCTCATCGTTCTTCCTTTTATAGAGGCGCGATATTGAAATTGACGGTATAACAAAGGCCGTTTAGCAAGGAATGCAGAGAAAGAAGCGAAGGAAGGGACAGGGATAATAAGGCGAGTGCATAATGGCAGGCAGTGCGGTTTACTTAATAGGCAGGCATTGTTGATTCACAATGTGTTTCATTCGACATTGTTCACGCATTATACAGAAGACAGAGTTGGTTCGGCTAGCTGCTGTCAGTTTATTGACAATGTACTTCTGTACCAAACTCTGACGTGCCTGCTCCCAATGGGGGTGTCAGTCAGGGCGATCAGATTTAGACGTGATCCGATGTCCTCACCCTATAAACAATATCAAATTAAAGTGATAGCATGGGGGTAGTGTGTCGGTGGAAGGGAGCAATACTGCCACCAGTCTAGAGATGCAATTAGCGTTCCCACTTGTAGTGAATTCAATGATACGAGCTTTGCAACCGAGTACCAGTCCGAAATGATGATCAGCCGTTCTCTCTCTCTGGAGGGTGGGCATCGAGGACCCTGGTATTATATGGAATTCTATTGGCCAGTATAGATGCTGGCCAGCTTTTCAATGACTCGCCTTCATCCTCCTAGGGAGCCACGTACTCGAGGATGTATACATAATGCAAAATGGAAAGATGCCGGGCATGCCACTCTCGATTATTCATGTACCGCTGCTGAAAAGCCTCTTAGACAGTCGCCTCCGGTAATTCGCTGAAAAGCGAATGCGGTTTTAATGCTCCACCGCATAAATACACACACATATACGAGCGCGTATACTTTCCCTTGGGCAAAGGGTTATGGGATATCGCGGGAGTTATCCGTGCGAGAAAAAACGGCGGTAAAAAATGTCGGGGCGCCGTTTTATTTCATTAGAGGCGACGACGATGTCCCTTTGACGCAAAGTCAATTTCACCGGGGCATTATTTGCGCGAGCCGCAGGGCCGGCTTTCATAACGGCGAAATTACATTGTCCCCGAGCGTCCGAGGCGGTCCAGATGGCAAGTAAAAAGTCATGCTTTAATTGCTACTAATTAACCGGAACGCCGCCCTCTTCGAGTGAGACCTCGCCGGGTTAGGCCACGTTTACGGAGGATACTGGAATGACCGCGCACCGGCATAGCCATCGGCGAGGGTCGGAAATGGGATTAATTGCAAAGGTCGTGTCTCGGACATTGCTTGGATAGGAAACTTTCGAACGTACTTTCGCTCGAACCGAATTGACCATTACTGGCTCGCCTTGCTCCTTCCAGAGACGGGAAGTTAGAGACTCCATTTCCCATGGATGCAGTAACTTGACAAGATCTCTTGGATACTTCGGAATATATTGTCTTGGTTGAGAAAGTTTCTGTGGTTTTTGGCTATAGTTGTCTTCGTGCGAACTTCTACCAAGTTCTGGGCCAACCTAGTGGATTTATGAGTTGCACGTGTCTTGATGTTTTGCGATATCCGAGCTACTTGCCGCGTGCAATTTAATTATACAGAAGATACGGGCGTGGGCCGATGCCGTTCGTTGGGAAGAGATGTTATCCTACCTCGGTGTCAAGGAGTTAATTTGAGATGTTCGGGTCTGGGCGCATTTTCAGTGACGCGATAAGTGAAATAAATGAATCCGGGTGCATGCGAACATGTTCAAAAATGTACACAAAGAAAGTGTTTGCGTGATCAAACACGATGGTAGAGACAGATTGAGTTGGCTGGATTTCTATTTAACCAGAGTCGCAAGAGAGGCTGATTGGGAGTCCTATCAACGCAAGCATGATCGGCATTAATGAGTAACCAAGCGAGATACGATAGTACTGTCAAGATTCAATTATTGGTCTGTAGTAGAAGCTAATGCTGTCAAACGCATCCTAGGATGTCCCCAATTACACTCCCCACTTTGTGGTAAATTGTCCTTGTGCTGACCTGTACGTCCGAACATTTCCTTACGCAAAACGTCAGCGGCATGTACCGTAGGTACGCCAGTTGAAATAAATGTTCATCGAGACCGAACTGGAAACTTAGCGATGCATCAGCTTGACGTCGTATATAGTTAGCCTGGCTCACTGATTAGAACTCTCCAGCTGAGTGGGATAGGTTTTCGCTTTGGGAACTTCGCAATTCGAGCTCCTGCACACTAATTAGTTAGCAGGCGTATGGGAGAGAGCAGGAGCATTTGACCCTTTTCTGTTTCACCTGACGGGGCGAGCATGTTAATCGCTTTCATGGCATGCATTTAACTTTCCGACCTATGCGTCTTCAAATTCAGGTCTGTAATTATATCGCGGATGACGGTAGACATACCTCGAAACGGTTCGGAATTACGGATAAATAAACGAAGGATTTAAGGGGACGCTCGACAATATTCCCTTTTTCCACTTGGCTAGCTGCAGTACGTTTTGTTCTTCGGGGCAAGTGTCGCCTGTCGATGTCTCTCGCTCTCGTTTTACCAAGTGTTCCACGCGGTTTAGGAACGGACAGGATCCACTTGCGGGGGTGAAAATTATCTGTCACTCAGGGATGGCGGCGCGCTTATAAAACCAGCCTCCGAACTCGACCTGTCCGGGCCAATAGCACCCGGCTGTGATGCGCTTAATTAAAGGATCGATTCACTCGCCAGCCGTGTTTTTAATCGGCTACCAAAAAGCTACAATTACCAGTATGCGTTTGGAAAAAGTGGAAGGACGGCTTGATTGACACATTGATGTCGCTATCGAGATGTCACGGGTGTCACGCGCATTTGTCGAATTTCACCAAGAGCGAAGTTTCCATTCGCGTATATTTATTGAGCATCAGGTATTCCAACACATAGATTGCAACTGCAGATTAATATGTGCTCTTTGACAGATCCTCTTTACTGTACTGTTACTCGATTTTATATAAATGCACATGAAAAACTGACAAGTGTTTCGTTCAGCATGCACTGATTGTACATTAATATTTCATACCAGCAAATGGCCAATTAGTATCTTCATTTCGTGATTTTCCATTTTTAGTATACGAATATGGACGCGACTCGATCTGCAAACGGTTCGTTTGCATTTTACTGTTTTGCGTGACGCAGTGGTATAACCCGGCGACTAGTCGGACAGGGAGCTCCGGCCAGATATGGAAACAGGGCTTTCTCAAGAGTATACATAATCCGTATATGCATACAGATTACCGAACATATATTCCATCGTTCGGTAGTTGGGTAGGGTCGAAACTTTCCGAAAATTCATAGTGGCCGCAGAATGGGGATGCTCGGAGCATCTATATAATATATTTTACAAGTGTGGGATTAGATATTGAGTGAATGGTGTACTATCGTAGATTGCAAGCAACATTAAGCCCTGTTTTGTTGCGGAAACAGCTGATGCAAATGCCAGCCATTTTGTAGTATTACGCTATTGCCAGGATGAGCGCATTCCATCATCCTAAACTTGCTGTCAAAAGCAGGCTAGGTGTATCCGACGCAAATATGTTAATTTCAAGCAGGCCGGACAGGATTAGTAAAGCTTCGCAGATTCACTGGCCCTCAAATTCAGCGAGGCGGAATGCTCCCATTTACAATAACCACCCCCTTCCTGTCTTTAGTCGTTACATAGGGTTTCCGTGTTTGCTTGGACAATAATTCAAAAATAAAGCAGCCGCATGTCGTTTCCTAGCATCTCGCCTTGAAATGTTCCTCACAGTTTACCTCCCATGTATCATGTATCACGAGCACATAGCCCAAGGTGGCTCGTACGTCTCTCAGGAAGCTGGGCTCCCTTCGTTTCAAAGGAGACACTCTTTTAGCGAGCACTTCGCCCGCTGCCAATACGAATTCCTTTAACGATTTCCAAACACGCCTTGGGAGAAAGAGAGTCAGAGAGAGAGAAAGAGAGGGAGGGACAGCGAGAATGTGGGAGGACTTGCAACACGGCAACGCCGTCAGTGAAAATATTTTCTTCTCACAAATTCTTCGAATAGTTCTGTCGATCTGACATTTCCCTTCTTCGAGGAGGCATTTAGACTTTAGACTGTGTTGGTCCATCATGTCTTGGCTTCCTTTGAGATGAGCCTTACTCGCAATATTCTTTCCACTCGTCTTCCACTTTAGGGCAAGACAAGCGGTATGAGATTTTCCATGGTTAACAGCACTCTTTCTTTCAGCCTCCTTCTCTACTCTTCCTCTTTTTCCCTTACCTTCGACAATCTTGCGGTGGAAACTGTCGGAAAGATTGCTTTCGGTGACCGGGCAAATTGGCCGGCAGTCTCACTAATGGATGGCCGCCACTCGAGATTCGGCTATGGCGAGTCCGTTGGTTTACACGGACAAATGGCTCGTCGAGTGGAGTAATGAAGGACGTATACATACGCAGAGGGATTGTTCAGGCGAATCAAGAAGGTGTACTCGGATGGAGGAACGAGGGAGTGAAAAATGGCAGGGTTGTAGCATTGCCAATCGCGGATGGTTTATAGTTAATGGGGGATGGAGGGGGTTGGTGGATATTTGTAGGTGGAGGAAGGCAACGGCGGCGCCGGTAGTGGAGGAGGTTGCGAGGTGGTGCGAGGGGGTAGCGCGAGGATAAGCGGCCAGTTCAAGTCAGACATGCGCTCTTTAAGGGCATCGCGTCAGTGAAAGAGAGCTCGAGGGCAAAACCCACGTTTCAGTTTGCCGCGTGTATCAGCACGGCGCGCACACTGCCCGAACGGGAGCGGCGTTTCTCCCCCCGCGATGTCGTCGCAAGAGCTGAGCTACTGTCAACGGCAAGAGAGTGCCAGAACCAAGGAGAATTAACACCAGAGCCAGCAGCACTGGTGAATTGGTGGCAGGATTCACAAGGAAATGATAACGACAACCAATAATCAGCGAATAGTCCCCGGCACGCGGGCAAGTCCTGGGAATATTGCTATTTACATCCTGAGCTTTCCTATAAGTATGCTTTTACTTTACTCAGGGAGATTCCTAGAAATTTGTTTGTGCTAGTCGGTATATCTTGGAGTTAGCTCGGTCGCGTGATAAATGTGTAATGTTATTGCCAGCGGTGGAAAGTAGATTTTCTAGAGTCGAGATTTCTCCGAAATTGCCTCCATTAAAATGTAACACATGTGTTTGCTCGCCTTTGATCGTAACAGAGTGTAGCTCGTGATATTTGTCCTGGGGAAGGATTACATACCACTCCGCCGTTCGCTAGCATTGCATGTTGATACTCCTGCTTATCATTTGCGTAATTAGTTGGCTCGTAACGCGCGAATCCTTTGGAAGTAATCTCTTGTATGAGAGAGCGCGCAAAAAATGGATGCCGCTGCTGCCGTTCGTCGATACTCGTAATTCGCATATTTGCGGAAGCAAATCTACGCAGAATGGGCGCGCGCGCGCGCCCCCGATCTCTATCGCAGGTATTTTTGGGTGGTCTGTTAATATTTGCATTAGGGAGGAAGCGCACACATCTACCACCGTCGAATGTTTGCAATCAATGCCGCTTTGTCGCACAGCAGTTAACGTGTGAAGAGACAGACGAGCTTTAGATAATGACGGATTCACCGACGCCATCGACCAGTAAATCGCAAGACGAAAAGCCTGACAAGGTTGTTCTCATGGTACGTAAAACGCAACAATGCTCGTTTCAAAAGTAATTGCACCGCTCATAGACACATAAACACGCACACAAAAGCTGTCACGCGCACGCATACACGCGTGAGCGCTCATTAGCCGAGCGACAAGGTGAACCAGGGTGAAAGAACAGAGACAAACAGTTCATTAAATCGGTCAAAAGATCACATCGTTGCTCCTGGTTTAAAACATCACATTGTGGTTATTAGACTGTTACACTTTCCGTTGGTGCATCGCGCACCCCTTTAGCATTATGTTTGCACTTTCTGTCAGTGCTTCGAGCCTACAAAAGCCGGCCGCTTCTCATCTTGATGTTGGCCAAAACGACGTACCAGCATGCCACTGACCACTCTGGAACTGCTTTCTTCTCGCAGCACATACAAGAGATCAACAATCAGGTAGCCGTGTTCCGCGACCTACTGATTAACATCGGACAGCCGCGCGACTGCCCGGAACTGCGCGAAAAGATTCGCAAAGTGCGGCGAACTTGCATGGAGGAATGCAAGAGCGCATTCCAATTAATACTGCCAATAGTACGAAGGTAAGTGTTCGACAAAGCCAGCTGGGAGGTAGGCAACTGCCTGGCTGTGTGTCGCACAGTTAACTGAACCGTGTCCCCGGCATAGATCGAAAATTTATGAAGCGTACAATGGGAAATCCTCATTGGAGAGCGCGCCAATACCATTATCGATGATGATATTATGCTAATCGTACCCACCGCGAATTCACGTTCCTGCTGCGGTTTCTAATAGTCTCTGATGAGAACAGAAAGTGAAAAGGGACTGGCGTCGGCAGCCACAATAGGGGCGGGCGTAGAAAAGAAGTGGGGCCGCGACTAACTACTTTACGTCAATTATTTCGAAGGAACATTAAACGAGGACTTCGTCGCGCACGGGCCACTTCGGCCTGCTTCTATTTAATGAGATTTCCCTTAATGTAGCGCTGCTAGACCACCGGCACCCTTGAAAGCAAGTAGTTTACAAGCGTGTCCATGACCACCTTCCACTGCTGTCGTTAGTATGTCAATCGTGCCGTCGAAAAGTCAGCTGATTAAGATAGGTTTACCAACGATAGATACGCTGGTCACCGGAAGTCTTTGAATAGCAGATATTATCCGCCTTCGCTTCTCTCATTATTCTGTCCAGCTTATTAGTCTCGGTACTGTTACGCTTGTTCCCTCAAATTCGACTTTATTCCCGTGGAAAATACCACGTTTCCTGGATTAGAGGCCATTATCCTTCCGCATACTTTGATTACGATTATAGAACCTCGAGCCACTCATTTCTTTCCGCGCCTCTTTCATTTTTATAACTTACTTTGTGGATAAAAAAGACTGACAAAATAGCGTATCCTGAGAATTGGGGTAATTTCGTGCAGCGTTGTGGGTGGATGATTGGACGAGCATGAAGGATCCGTGGTGAATAGAGACTTTAAAGTGAAATGGAGAGTTCAAAGAACGAGAGGTAGATGAGACATTAGTAGTAACACTTCATTACTGAAGGACGTGCAATGCGGGCTGCACCTCTTTTCTCGTTCAAGAAAATCATTTCCTCGGGCACAATAAAGACTCGGGGCAAACTAGAAAGGGTGGGCTTGCGGAAAGGAAACGGGAGGAGGCTAATTACTATGCAACTCTTCTCGCTTTGAAAAATTACCTTCCAGTACTCGCACCTTTTAATCCAAACGCTTTTTGCGAGTTCCGTCTTCAAGTACCTTGTGATTAATTCTTTCCTTTATCGGTGCCGACCAAATCGGGGCGGCTGAACTTCGTTGCGCAAATTTCTTTCCCAGAAAGAGAGACCTTGCAATTAATCTCCGGGATTACTTTTATATCAACATTTATGGGGGTCGGTGTATGGGGATTACGGTATTGATTGTTGAACTACTTGAAAAGTAAAGTTTCGTCGGCTCCAATCCCAAACCCGAGCGCGGCCTATGAAATTATTAACATCGCCGGGTTTGAACACCGTACAATGGTAGACCTAACTTTGATTTGTGGCTAGCTCGTACCATTAAACATTTATCTTTGTTTTCCCTGCTGAGGAAGTGTTACTCGTGAATATCCGAGGCTTTTTTGACTAGTGGTCGACGAGTGCGGTTTCAACCCTGGCGTACGTCAACATTAACTCTCTCTCGGAATAGTTCCACTAGTCCGCTCTAAATTATTTATTCATTGGCCGATGCTCAAGAAGCGGAATTCGTGTTGACCAATTTGTCAGCGGTTCCCATCGATGGCTATCGATTTTTCGCGACACAGAAATCCAATGAATGGGCGTCGTTTCTGTAGAACGTGAACATTCACGATGATTACGGTGTTTATCTTGAATGCGGTTGTGCGAGCTTTTGCGGTGACATAGCTTACCAAACTTTTTCGAGAAATTGGCCGCAACTAGCTGTGCAGTGGTTTGCTTTAATTTAATTACCTTTGAAACGAAATCGGGGTTGACCTCTGTAAATGTAAAAGGTCTCTCTCTCTCTCTCTCTCTCTCTCTCTCTCTCTCTCTCTCTCTTCTCGTGGGCGTTGGATGATATCTATATTTTTAATATTTTTCGACGAATCGAAATTAATTTATGTCCTAAAGCAAACTAGTTGGCTTCGCAGCGTTTGATATTCAGTAAAGTGTTTGGAAGGCTTCGATGAAGCACCACTTGTCCTCCGTACATACTCTCATCGTCGCTCATGTTACACAAACACAGCCACATCGACAGTTACCCACATACGAACATAGAGTAAGTAATTTAAAGCGGTGCGGATCAAAATCGTCCGGTAATTAAGTTGATAGCGGTACTTCGAGAGACGTGACCAGTATTCGGAGCAAACATCACGTTAGACGCAAGTAATCCCATCGAGAACGGGCATCGAGTTACTTCTGCTACTCCAAGCACTTGGCTCGTCCCGTTCTCCTCACCGCCGCTGCCGCCGTCACGCCGGTTGCACTTCCCAAATCTCTAATCAGTGAAGAAAGATTTATCAGGCGCGCTCCACTTTCCGGAAGTACACAGAAGGGAACTCCAGTGTGCTCAGGCACGTCGCCGAGGGCTAGAAAAATTCCGGGCGAAATGGACTTTTGAATATTAAGCTACCGGGCTGCGTGTGCGCGATGCAGAACAGTTACAGGCGAATCTGTTTAAAATAATTCCCTTGCGGGCGGTGATATAGGTGCATACACGGCGCGTATTGCGAGAGAAGATGAAGTGGCCTCATTGTTGAAGCGGAACGTGCTACGTTTTATCGTATCATTTGCAAGAGGAGTCATTAAACGCGGTTCATTAGGCGTGCAAATTCACAGCGCGGCTTGACGTTATTTAAGGATTAAGTAGAGACATTTCCATACAGCGCCAAGCGAAGCCGCAGTGGTCGCATCCGGCCGCACTTTCGCCCGACGAACGAGCGCATTGCTGTACGGTGCGCATGAGAAATTCCAGCAAAAACAGCGGCTACCCACCGCGTGGATTTTTTTGCCACTAGATTCACGCTTTCACCGCATACACCGCGAGCCTTACCGATAGAATTCACGGACAGAATATGTCGGCTGATCGTACCGGACCCGCCCGACCACCTCGCCTTCTCAATTGGAGCTCGAAAATCTCTCGGGAGCGAAAAGATTACATATACATGAGAGTCCTCGTCCGTCCCCACCGCCCGGACCTACCACCCTAACACGCCAGACTGTTTTACACATTTATTTTCACCGCCGCGCCGTGATGGAAAATGTGTTCGGCGACGACATGACGTTTGTTAATTCGACCGTGTGCGTGAGTAATAGTGGTTTTGCTTCCGCGACAGGATGTAATGGCGATTATAAGAGTAATGCACGTAGAAAGCTTTTATGGAAGCACTCGGGACCTTCATTTCCCCGGTTTGTCCGAAGTGGCGAAGTTTCGTTTTCAAATTAAGATGAATTGAATTCCCAAGACCACAGGAGCGCCGTTAATTCGGCTTCGCCTGTTATATAGGATGGGGGAGATTCGCCCGGTTGGTATTTAAATTACGCATTTAAATTACTCATTTAGCGGCGGGATCTTGTCGACGCGTTCGGGGATCACCAAGCGGCTGGCCCGAATTTCTCGGGTCTTCACTTGTCGAACGAAACCTCTTCTCAACGTTTCTGAGTACATCAATATTTTCAATCCGACCGGTATTCCACTAATTAATCCTATGGCGAGCTGTCGCCTCAATATTGGCATTCTGGAAATGGTTAATTCACCGATACCGAGGAGCAACGGGGGATTTGTCAGGCGCGGAATAAATTCCAATTAACGATCCGGCCGGTTAGTTTGAACGGAAAGCAGACCGCCCGAGCTCCCAGGCAACCGTCAACAAGGAAGGAAGCTCGGGCAAATGGGGAACTTGGACTGAGATCTGGATGCTGAAACGCCTACTCATTTGCAGCATGACGGACATCGGCATCCACGTGGATTGTCCGAATCTGGTGCCTCTCTTCTACGTAATCCAATATTTTCTGCGGGAGCTATGCAAAAGCAAGAACCTCATCACCATAGCGCCGATGGACATGGCCGACTATTACGGTAAGCTGCGTGATCAGGCTGAGCATGCATGCATTTATCCCATGCGTGCACAGCTAGTAGAGAGAGAGAAATTGGCATGCGCCATGTACAAGATTAACAGTTAGTGCTCGAAGCTGTGTGGTAGCAGGAGCGGGAGCTTTTGCCGTAGCAGAAAGGCCGAACAGTTCGAAGCCCGAGCGTAGCGTTAGGCAGAGTCGGAGATATACACAAGTTAAAACATAAGGCACACGCGAAGCTTTGCCATTTTTAAATGCATCGAGGTCAGAGCCTTAGTGTGCGGGTAGTGGCGCATGTGTTCGTTGTTCTCCTCCGTGCTTTAGATAGAGAATGAGTGTTGAAGCGAGAGAGGTTCCTTGCCTTGGGGTAACAATAACGTTGTTTGGTGTTTCAGAGAATCGAGCAGGGCCCTCGAATATTGGCACCGTTATCACACAAATTGTACTCTGCAAGCAGATCACGCCCGACTTCAACAAGGAGGAGATCTGCAGCATTAGAAAGGACTCCGAAGAGATCCGAGAGCTAATATCGGAGTTGCAAGAGTTCATGCCGAAGGCGGACATGAATTTAGGTAGAATCGCCCTAGGCATACCATATACGCAAGCATTTCCTCTTGGGAAGCATGAGTATTTTATTCGACTGATTCGAGGAAATCCGCCTTGCTCTTTCTCCCTGCATCCTCTACCGAGCTCGAATTTATCTCAGCACGCAAAGCCGGATGAGAGTAGCGGGCGAGATGCCTTCAGAAAACGTTAGCGCGGCTATATAAAAAGGATTGAAGTTCCGGAAAGTAGTAGTATGTACTTAGTTCCGGTGGTTCTTTGAATTTAGCAGATCGTTTCAGGCGAACCAAGCTGGACCATCTTCATGTTCAGAGCTTGCAATTAGTCTGACCTGCTCCAGACACTTGGCCGATTCAAACTGCTGATTCTGTTATTTTGGTAGAACGACTAACGCTACTTCTTGAGTATATAATTCGCCCCTGTACCTTCTTGGCTGGCGGCAATGGTGGCAGCGGCCTTCCTCTAGGTTACGAGTGTTCGTCCATCCCTCTGGAGAGCCGTCAGTCCGTTCTTCTCCAGTGGACCATCCAGAGAACTAACCCTAATCCGTTTACCCGAGGGGCCAAGGTCTGAATCCAAAAGACGGCCTGGAATCCCTCCGATCTCTTTCTCGCTCGCCCTCATTGATTTCAGACGGGACAAACGTATTATCCTCCGGCAGGATAAAGCTCGCTATAGTGATATCCGGCGCACTCGAGGCTACGATGCCAGTGGCTTTAATTATCCGCCTATATAATGAACGAATGAAGTTCTAGCTGCGAGAGAGTTCGACGAGATCGTTTTCGCGTAAAATCACCATAGACCACAGCTTTCTAACCAAGTGTTATGCTAAAGATTGAAATACTAAACGTATGGGCGTTGGGATAGGTGGTCGCATAGCAGGTCGGTTTGTCACCGAGGAAAAGGAGAGCAACGTTTGACATTGGCTATAGATCGGGTCAAGGACGTGGTCCGGGCCAGATCTGGCGGCTACGCTCGAGCGCCGAACGGGAGGATACGCAAATAAAGTCGGCGAAAATGCCGCTGTCGAGCTTTCGATAAGCTGCGGAAGGAAGCTCGTAACGAAGTCACGCTCACATCTTTGGAAAAGTTTTTCTAATACATTCCTGAGATTCGACGGGCAAACAGCGGCTGGGAAGGAATGGTGGGGAGAGGTGGTAGGCGGTGGGTAGTCTGTCGGCGACAATACTCGCTCGGAAACAAGGGCAATGGGAAAAATGCGAGCGAGTGTGTTCGCCGGAGGAGAATTGCGCGAGCAGACACGGTTCGAGTCGTTGGGAGAAATGGAAAATCGACAGGCGACGGTATTATTCCTATGAGATTCTCGCTTCTGGAACTTTGCGCAAAAGGATTGCCGTGTCGAAGCCGGTAGATGGAAAGGGTTGGGGCCTGGGTGCTTTTCGACGATGCGTTTTTGCGCGTTGGGCGGTGACATGAATATGCATGGGAACGAGCTAGCGACGCGAAAACATTATTTAACATTGAACGCGATCCGGGTCAAGGCCGCACTCCGAGGGAGTGGAGGTACAAACCCGGCGCCTCCTCCTTGCTAGCAGTGTTTCGCGCGGAAATGAGAATCCGTCGGCCTGTAAAATGCGAGCGAAGTTCAACTGGACGAATTAATCGTTCGCTATCCCGCCCCGGGGCACCGATGATGATGAAAGATGACTCCAGTAGCTAGCTACGCCATTCGATGCCGGGATATAGGAGAATGCATGCGCAGACGAGCTTTTCCTAGAACTGGATGAAGCACCTGACAAGTTGTGATGATATACCTCAATGGAAATTCATATCGAATCTCTCGATTGCAAAACTGAATTGAAGGGGAGTGAATTTTCTAGAATTAGAAGCCGAATGAATTAGGGGAAGCTTTTGCCGGAATAAATAACAATAATGAGGGACTCTTTGAGGGGTGATTTTTTTCTTGCCCCTTTCACTGGACTCGGGAACGCGAGATAGCAGGCGCACAGGGATGGGTTTCGATTTTCCAAGCGATTTCTCGTGTGTCTGTTGGCATGAAAGCGGCGCCAGATGAAAAGGAATACTGAAGCGGGCCACGAGAAATTATGAGAGCTTTGCGGAGCATCGGGAAGGTTGCTCGGCGAAAGAGTTAAGTCGCCTTTTCAATCGCTCGCACGATATAAGACGAAGCGCGATATATTTCAGCATTGGCTGCCGTGCCGGTCGTTCAGGCAGCATCATTTCTCCGCTAGCAACAAGATTAATCGTTCACAAATGCAGAAAGCGAGTACTCACTGGTGGGCTCGTGTCACGTTTTACTCGTGCCTCCAGTTTGCTTTATAATTCCCGTGCAAATTCTCTACCACTGGAAATTAACTGTAACTAGGGCAGGGATGAAAAAAATGCTCTGTGAAAAATTACTGAAATCGAGTTGTCAGTTGTGGGCAACACGACGCACAGAAGTGGGAGGTCGCTCTCATTCTGTACATCTGTCTGCTGGTGTATGCGTGCGTTCAAACTATAGAACTCCCTCTCGCTGAAATGTGTCTTTACAAGAGAAATCTGATACGCCAGAGAACGAACTCTCGTTGCACGTTTCGTCTCAAGCCACGATTCTGCAACGGCAACAACTCGAGAAAACTCATGTAGACTGGTTAAGGATTAGGGACTCTTTGCACGTAGAACGACTTTTCCCAATAGCAAGAATAGATCTTTCTGACCAACGTACTATTTCTGATAGAATTCTTTTTCCAATTACCAACACGCGAAAGTTACAATCTATTGTTCCTGAAGTAGCACCTTTTTCTTAAATCGGTAAACTTCAAATTTCGAAGAGTTTTTATATTATTGTACAACTATACGACAATAGTAATACTTCCGGTAAATAAAACATGGTACAGCCGGCTGTAATGATGCCGACAATTTTCATATAATGCGGTTCGAACGAAATTTCCCGGACTAGTGCGGCCGTTCGCCTGCTCAAAGGCTCGAAACAGATTTCTGGAGCAGGCTGGATGCCCGATTTACCCGGAAATCTCTCCTCCACTGGCAATGCTCTCCCAGTAAACAAAGGCAATTTCACCAAGTTCAGTTCCCCACACCGCTCTCCCGAAAGCCGCTTACTCCGCATTTGCCTCTTTTTCCGTACGCGGTTCCAGTGGGCCTCGAGTTTCCTCGCTCTGCATGTATACATATATGTGTCGATGTATAAGTGCGTACATTGGTTTACGTTTGCAGAGAGGAGTTCAGCCCTCCAAGATCGCGGGATACGAAGCAGCCAGACACAACGGGACGTGTCCTACATTCGCGGGGCGTTCAACTTCTTTTGTTGCGCTGCCCGTGCTAATTATGTGTAAACATTAACGACCAGAAACAAAGCGAACGACCAGCGAGGATTTTAAGCTGAAGCCTCTATCAATATGAACTACTTCATTCAATCGCCCTAACGATGCATGATAATCTCAACCAATATCGTAACTGTCAATGTCTCTGTCACATGTATCACATACACATTCTCTGATTGTGAGGTCAATCCGTTCATTGGTGTTCAGCTTCTTTTCGATAATCAAAAGAATCGGTACGTGTGTCTCTGCGTTTATTTAAGGGCTATTTGTAAGGTGGTCAACTATATGTAGAGCTACCGTTCTATTTTCATAAGACGAACAATCATATTTTCTTACGCGGCAGTCAATTTTGAAGCTCGACATTTTCGCGCTAACTCTCCTCGTCTACCTTCCGGTTCTACTTTCCTGGATTTCACTGTCTCGCTGTATGGAGATACTAATTATTTTGGTATACCTGTATGTCGAACTATATACATATGTGTATTGTGTATCTGAAGAATAGGCGTCTTTACTCGCATAACGAACCCTATGTTAAAATTAAGTGTATTAACGAAGTTGTACGATCATAGAGAGACAGTGTTTCTTGATGGAATCGATAGGTGTACGATTAACGCGTTCGACGATATACACATATCGGGCGCGTACTCTCTAACAATCAGATCTATGCCAGTACACTAAAGATTAATTAACGACTAATCTACCTATAGCGTGGACCAGTAATTCAGAGTAACGCCATGGAGTAGTGTACATCGTGTATACCTATAGCTTGCCGCCAGGGCTTAGTGAGTGAGAGAGAAACATGTATACACGTCGGCGAAAAGTATTATACAGGTATCGTGGCTCTGTGGAGATGTAAAATAAAAGTCTTAGTATATTTTTGTGACGGGTGGAAGGCAGGGATTGCTTTTATTGTGATTTTCTTCACGGTACTGAGGGTCTTAATCCTTTCGAGATTTATGTACTTACATACCAGTTATAATTCTGGTTTTATGGTCCAATAATAATTAAGAAGTATTGAATTCCTTCTGTTTTGTATGATATTCCGGGCTACAGTGTATCACGGTGGTGATAAGACACTTAGGTTTAAGTATATTGTTCAATTACAAGGGATGTTCCGAGTGAAGGGAAGTGGATGATGCTGTATAGAGAATCTCATTAGTGTAATTTTAATCTATATGTGACTATGATCCTGAAATTGGGGGTACAGTAGTACCTGCACGAGAGAAAATATACATCTCATGTAAGAAGAAATCCTATTGCTTACTAATTCCTGAATCCATTGAATTCTATCATACCAGCGGGGGGTTAATGAAGGATTTTAATGCTTTTCACTTTATTTTTTATATAGATTTATATTAGCCTCACAGTTTTGCATTAACAGTAATTTAAGATTATTTATGATGGGGATTTGGCTGTGGAAATACGATTGTATTCTTATGATGATCGAAATAAACCGAGGTAGCGTTCGTCTCGTCAAGCATTGATTAGTACTACTTACTATCCTGCAGTGTGTAAGCTGAAAGCTCAGCTTCGTTCGCCAGTGCACAGATGTAGCCAGGGTCAGTTATCGAACGGTAGCCAAAGAGGAACACCATGATTGTTTGTCGGTGAATTATCAGAGATTTTAGAATCATTCCTCTTATTTCATTCGCTGGTAAAACTGTCGTTAATTCACCTTATGTTGCTTTATTAATCATCAGTTAACAAAATTTGGATATGATGGAAAGACAGATAAAGAGCAAACTATTCACGAAGGGTAACTGTTCCGTCGATACATTACCGGGATGTGGAACACGCTAGGAAAGGTCTCTTAGCTTCTGCAGGGGTGGAAAGACCAGTTGAGGGTAGCAGCGTGTTTCACCCCTCAACAGATTATAATAATGTTGTTACCGTTGTAATCTCGACATATTTATTTCAGAACAAGTATAAAATATGGTATAAGGCTGTTATTTTGCAAAGTTGTTTGAATATAAATCCAAGAAGTGTTTGACTGTATAGTAAACAACATGTATTCAGTGGTACTGATCGAAAATTCAGGAGGCAGCCCCACGAATCGCATTAAATATCGAGCAAAGTGCATTCGCTCCCCCACTTTATTTACCCAGACTCTGTTGGTCTTGTCGTGCCGCGTAACACAGGGAATCATTTAGTTTGCTAGGTTTAGATCAAGTTTACACGTACCACTACGTTGACTCCCAGCTTCGAACCGCTAGTTGATCACTGAACGCTATTGTGAATAGCCAATTAGCTGTAGATATTACCTAACTCTGATTGACGTACTGAAAGCAACACCAGCAAAAGATATTATATCAGATATTATTCTAACAAGTCGTTTACTAACTCTGTTTCAGTGCATCATTAACGCTACACCTAGCTTGCAATTTCTCCCGTCATTTCACGCTATACAATTCTAATTTCCACTGAATGATAATCAATAGGAGTGAATTATCGGTCATAAAATCGTTACTAACTATCGATGAGATAGTGATTCAGGCGTACGGAACAGGACTTGGGCTCCTTTAATTGATAACCCGATTAATTATGCATTCGGGGTTCGAGCGCAACACCAGTTTGCCAGTTTAAACAAGGGTGGCAAGTCGTCCGGAATGCGGCATGCAAAGTGCCGGCGCTCGCGTGCGAAACGGCTGTGAGCTAACGTGGCTTTTGTTAAAAGCGCTTAAATTTATAATGACCGCTACGCTATCAGCTGCCGCGATCGAAATGCGACCGCCACGAAATTTAAGGAGCCGAGGCAGAAAGAAATCCTTAACAAGGCACCCCAAACCTGTATTAACGGTGGCGGCCATATAAAAAATTCGTAGCTCTTAGCAGGCGTCGATGAGGTTGTGGAAGTGCGTGTATGAGTATTATATTATAAGTTAGAAGTCAAGATAGTTTAGGTGTGCGTGAGATGGGAGGAAATCAATGTGCAGCTCGGGAGCAGCAACTTCTCACTGCCGCGGATAAAAAGGCAGAGTCTTGTTAATGGCACCCCGCGCGACTTTAAGAAGTAATACTTCGATCATTACTTCCTGTTACGACTCCGCAAGTCCCATTACCATTCCAGCCACTCCTATAAATGATAATATACTGACTTCGCATACGAAGAGTCTTGGTATAATTTCGAAGCTGTTGGATTCACGTCTGGCAAGATATGAAACATTTTCCTGGGAGATCTGGTCACTAGTTAAAATCTGCTCGGCTGGCGCGATGCTTGAAGCTTAGGGGTGAGATCGTTAGCGCCAAGGGTGCGACTTCGCATTGTGTCTTGGAGTGAGTCTTAAGTGTTAGTTTATTGTTACCCGCTACCCGGTGGGCAGGCGTCCCTTACATATTTAAGGCGGCCCATTAGAGCTCACAGGTCAGTCGGAGTTTATGTCTCGAAGCAGCGTGAATCGCTCCTCAGGTATCTAGTCACCCGGTTCCTTTGTCAGTATAACTTTCGTGTCATCCTAAGAAAGTTCTTCTCATGTTATTACATTTCATTTCTTCTACATACAATTTTTCGAATTACTAACAATAGTCATGCTTACTTTTAGCAAATGTCTAAAACCAATCTTATCTCCAACGTAGCTGTATAGTTGCCAGTGGACTCATTAAACTTTTCGTTGTTTCATTCTTGAGAGAATCGTGTCGAGAGCAATTGCTCTCAAGGGAACGCCTGCGCGGCCGATTATACCAACCGCCAGGAGAAAGGAAGTCAAGGGAAGGATTATGCGGCGTAAAGAAGAAGGGTTAAAACAACCCCTCCACGATCGCAATGAGAATTCGAATGTTTCCGAGGGACTTCGTCGTATAAGTGAGTGGAGCCAGAGAGGATTCTCTCTGGTTGCTCTTGCGCGCGCCAGTTTCTTCTTCAGTTACTGTGGCGCCTGGGTGTAAGTCCGCCGGGTCCAATCGTACGAAATTAATGTCTCGCCGTTATTAGCAGAAGTTAGCGGAGCCCAGGAAACCTAGCGTATCACACCATAAGTAGAATTACGATGGGGCCTTTGGGGGTTCTGGATAAAAATATCGCGTGACACACGTAGAACTTGGAACTTTTTGCAAGTCCATGCTAGAAGCTTCGCTCTCGAGGAGTCGGCGATGTTTCCTCGTTAATATAATTGGGGAGGGTGCCGAACTAGCGAACTAAATGATATGTGAGGAGTAAGCAGTTCTCCCGGCTATTGTCCTCCGCGTCATATTCGTCACCGGATACTAACTGCTGTCGCCGGCAAGCGAAATGAAGACTAATGCTATTACGAAAGAGCAACGTCAGTGGAATTCGGAGTAGAGGTTTTTATTGCAGTCCTAAGTCCACCAAGTACTTTTATAAATCATTTAGTTAGCAATTCATTCTTTATTGCATTACGTTTATATATTTAATCGAATGTCTCAGTTGAAAATATGCAATAGTTCTTAGGATCGTAAAAATAAATAGTGCAGGGTTGATGCGTCAGTAATTAAAGGGTAGTCTTGGGAACCTTTTGCCGGTTCTTCCGTGGCACGTTCAGAGAGAGTCTTCAGTCGTTACCATAAATTCTTAATCCGAATCGGCGGTAAAACTGAAAGTTAACCAAGTTCGGCAAACATTAGCCGTAACAATACTCTCTCTTGCTCGCGGTGAGTTCTTACGGTAACGATGCTGTAACGACGGTATCCGGGAGCCGTGGAAACTTCCCGCGATAAAGCCACCGATGGGACTCACAAGAATTAAACTTGCCGGGGGCTGCTTGGATTGCCAAACTGTCGTCCCGCATGAGATACGAATGAAAATTTGACGATTATTTCCCCGAGAACCCTTTCGGCCTCGTCTTATCCACCAATTATTCTAGCACGAGATTTCTTTTCCACTGAGAGATTTCCTCGACAGAAGCTTACTCGATTTGTTGGTCATTTATGGAAAATGGATATCAGAGTGTGAGCTGTCAACTAAGCAGGGACTCAACGTTGGGACACGCATATAATTCCAGGGAATTCCTATGCTAGCGCGCTTTGCCACGCGCTTGGGGCAAATTCGAATTGAAGCAGATTACCTGGCGGAAATTAGTCAAAACTAACAAAAGCCGGGGCGAGCCTGTGGCATTCAGTGGTCGCAATCGCGGCCGGATCACCATCCGCAATTCCACAAATGGGGCGGTTCGAGCCTTCGAACAAAAGATGTAATAATTTTGCCCCTGTTTTCCAGCACCCCTTTTCACTTTCCGCCCCGGCCAACCCATCTCACTCGCTCCATTGCTCTTCTCTTCTTTCAACCTCGATCCTCGCATTCTCGCTACTCTTACTCTCCCCTCTCACCCTTGGTTGCCCTGTTCGACCGAGTCTCTTCAGGCCTTCGCGAGGTGGAGCCTTTGTTTGCAAAACAAACAGGAATCGTTTGCTCACAAGAGTCAGCCGGTGTGCCACCGCCGACGTTGCTCGGAGCACCGGGAATCTCTCAGTTGCAAAGGATTCGCGCGAGGGAATTTTAATTGTGCGAGAATACCATGGGTTCGCGCCACTAATTGTATTAGCCGATTTCGAAATCAGCAACCCCTGCCATTCACGAGTGCCACCAGTCTGTTTTTTGTCCTGGCATTGTGAACCTCGTGACTAAAGGGTTGCCAATAGAGGGAGAAGCCTTGGAATGATTTTCATGAGCCGGCGGAACAGTGCGTTCTCATTGCGATATTAGTGATTCTGGTGACACGCTGTTGATGGGTGCTCGCTCGTCGAGAGAAAGGGTGGCGATTCAGTCGCTGTGGCACACCGGGGGGGTTTGACATACGGAAAATGTCGAAGCACCCGTGATGAATGAATCCGCATCTTTTTAATATATCGGCACCATAAAATCTCGCCCGGTAATCTGGCCGAGCGATATTGTAAACATTTTAATTAAAGCTCCGGCTCAGGGATATTTAATTTCGAATAATTAATGGTCGCGCGAGCTCGAGAGGACGAAATTCATGCGTCCGCGACAAAAGCTATCGCCCTCTCGATTACTCTTGATTCCATTACACGAGTCAACAACCCCGAACCAACGCCTGATTACCATTAAGCAGAATTTTTTGTTATTCTTCTTTTAATGTTGTTTCTTTGTACATGGAACAAACTTATGCATTCTCCACGAGTATGCATGATACGATTAATCAATTACAGTTAAACAATACTTGAATACACGATGAGGAAATTGAAAAATGTTTGATTGGCTCATGGAATAGTGGCAGTGCGTTGGATGCTGATATTATATGCGTCGATATGCTAATACGACAAGGCATATTGTTTAGATAGGACAAACAACCGGCCATAATTGGAAAATACATAGGTTCGATCGATCATTCGCTGTTGACACTTTCTCGGGGCTTCCGTTTGATTTTTGATATGTAAACGCCATAGCCACTCACCCCTCGTCTCGAGTTCCTATCGATGTTACCCTCGCGAAGGCGGCCAGCTCCTTTCCCAAGGAGATATTCCTTTTCTCCGGCCATAATATATTCCAAACACGCGTCCTGCTTCCTTATACATTTATATATTCGCGACGAACAAATGAGACAGCGGCAGGAAATATTGCGCAGCTGGCAATGGACGTTCGCCCGGGCGACGAGCTCTGAGCGTACATGGTCCCTTGAAAAATAACGTTACCGGGATTCATTGTGCATCCAGACTGCGATGGTGGTCAAGTTACGGGGAGACAGAAATCGTCGTCGAAACATAGAATAAAGCGGAACTTCGTTTCGCTCAGAGATCCGGAAATCCCCATGCACGCAGAGCCGCAGCAGTTGGTAATCCTTTAGCGCGCGAGCAGTACTCGCGACGACATAACGATTTTATGGTTTGGCAACAGCCAAAAAAAAGGATTGCACGAGGGCGCACCTTTTGACCGTACTTACGCATCCGTGAAAGCCGATTTCAGGGCCTGGGTCGTAGAGGGAGGACTGATGAAAGACGAAATATGAGGGCTTCGAATCGCGCGCCAATTTTCTTTGAACAACGGGGCCCCGCGCGCACCGCTTGTCTCTCGCTCGCGCCCAGACAATGCCCGGCGGATTCAATAAAACCGCAACAATAAGGGGTGAAAACGACGGGGAAGGCCTCGGGGGTGGCGCGCGGTTGCTTGCGGGCCCCGTGCCGGAGAGTGGAACAACCGAGAGGCTCTGGTACGCCTCACTTCGCCTCGCCGCGCCACGCGAGAATGGGAAAGCCGAGGGTAATTTGAATGAAGAGACAAGAGACAATGCGTGGGCGAAGCGGCCGGAACAGAGGAGAGGAGGCGGCGAAGGTGGGTGAAAACAACCGCGGAATCAAATTAGAGGAGGCTGCCTGTACCCCGGGCGACGCGCCCGCCGGATGGAACTACCGCGGGGCGCCGCTCGAAGGAGCGCCAGGAGTCTGGGGTAATTATATTTACAAGTGGCAGTTCTCGAAAACAAAGGACTTCAAGATTGCTCGATTCAACCGACGAGAGAACCCGACTCGCAAGATTCAGCCTTTTCTCCCATTCCGCTTGCGCTCTTCTCTTTTTTCGGGAAAAATCGCCCCGGCGATTAGTACTTCTGGCATCTGTCCGCTGTCGGACTGCAGCATCCATTTACGTTACATCGTGAAGCAAAGCATTGCTCTGCCTGTTTTTCCCCACAATTATATCTAGTTATTGGAATCTCGGCTGAGTTCTACCGCAGCAGACGCACTTTTATGAAAAAAAAGTCCGAATTGAGAAGACTTATTTTGTAGGAGTTCTTTCTTCAGTCAATTGTAGCTTTTATATCGAGGATGAATTAGGGGACGCGATTCTTCGGTAATGAGTTTCTTTCCAGGCTGATCATTCTCAAGGCTTCCACTTTTCATTCCGAAGCCTTCGAATGCCCATGATCAGAGTTTCTCTTGGTTTGTCAAGTTTTCTTCTCGAATAATGTACTACAATTATGCGTTTCTCTTCGATTTTACTTTATTCCTAGTAGAAATCAGGAAGAATATTGAATGATACTAGTATAAGTTTCCACGGTTGATCTCAGCTTGAATGAAATTTATGATACCTGAAGAGGAGGAGGAGGAAGGTAGATTTCTTCGGGGTGAGCCCCTCTATTGCCTTGATACTTTGTTCTCGAAAATCGTTCTCCCGCAGTCCCTCGGACTTGCTCCCTCGCCAGTGCTCGAGGGTCCAGCTTGCTCTGATAGAGTGAAATTGAAATATTTCGAATATCGTTATGTCGAAAATGTGGACAAAGAGGAAATAAATCAGGAAACAGACAGGCAGGGATATGCCGGTGCGTGTCCGCTGCGATCCAGCCTTTGCAAAGTAAATTTCCAGTTCCGTTGCGAGATTTGTTTGCTCGGAGAGAACACCGTTGGCACACGTCGTGGTACAGCGACGACGACCCTTTTCTTGCATTCTCATCCTGTCGGAGGAAATAATATGAGGAGATAGTTCGCATAGTTCGACTGCCATTTACACGTGTACATCATCGTATAACATGAGTTACATAAGATATTCTCTAGCATACATAGTATATAATATTCTTCTTATTCCTCCAGTTGGATGTGCAGGATTTTATAGAGGTATTGTGCACGAGGGCCAGATTTATTTGGATTTTCACTTGAATGGAGAAGAGTCCGAACAATCCCTCTGCTCACACACCGCTCATTTCCATCGAATAAGCGAGTGACCGAATTAAATTTGCCCGGCCGACCAATCGTAATCGGTGGCCGTGGAAGGAGGCGAAAAAACGTGGGGAAAAAAGGTTTTACTAGGCACGGGCCGCCGGCAGTGGAAAGCGGTGAATATGCAGGGACATTTGACGCGGCCCTCCGACCATGGCGTTATGGAATTCTCGTGGAACGGCTTTTTTTAATTGATGCAATTCAAACCAGCCAGCCAGTGCGACTGCCTCGCTCGTAAAACTTCTCGGCACCTAGCAGCCGTTCTCTCACTTCTGTAAATTCAAAGTTAGCCAAGATTTTTTAATCCTCATCTTTACTCGTCTTGGTGATGCTCGTCGGAAAAACGCTCTCGGGTACCATTAGACAGCGTTAGGCCACTTTGAGATGTGCCAACTTCTTTAAAGTAAATCTGACAGACTCACCAACTGCTCACAAGCGCGTCTTCTTTCATTGAAAAGGAAGAAAACTCCAAGCTCTTTGCCTGGTACGTCAAGTTAAGTTTAACATCCACATTTTTCGAGTCATCTACAGGGAGATGCTTTAGAAGTCGTGTAAACGGCAGAGTGAGAACAGCCATGGGAGAAGTTTTGATAAAGAATAACAGAGATAGCGACGGGTAAGTGCGACAATCTGCGTGAGTAAAGGTGAGGATTAGGAGTTATCTTCGGATATTACCGAAAAACAGGATTTCACAATGGGGCCGCGGCCCTTTCCTCGACCGTACTCATTTCGGCATAATGAAAAGCTTAGCAGTTGGTTTAACTTGGGCGAGGATTAAGTTTACCTCGTTTCGAGGGGTGCGAGGCCAGCGCGGAATTTCCACCTCTTATTTTTCCGCCTTCTCGCCCCTCGGCTAGAAAAGAGCGCCTCGGTAGGTATTTCTTAATTAGCAGCAAGTATCTTACCCGGCGGAAGTTGCCTTATTAATTAGTATTACAAAAGGGAGGGCTGCAGTACGAGCAGCTCTAAGGAATGTCTCTCTTTTCTACGAACGAATTTCCCTCTACCACTACGAATAAACATACTTCTCTATCTTTCCATCTGCGTTCTAAGCGCTCGTTTATCCTGCTTTAATCATGTCAGGATTATGCATTCCCCGAGACTCCGACTCGAGATTTCCGCTTTGCTCACTCGACTACTTCGAATCGATATATCCTTCGTGCTGGCACCAATTACTCGACACCTGGCTTGTTTATGGCCCGGCGAAGATGAATGAACGAACCACCGTGCGACTGCTACCACCAAGTTACTCGCTCCTCATGCGTGGCGTGTCACGGAAAGTATCGCCGGCAACGGCAATCGCGGCCTGCTTATTGCATAACAGCTCGAAGGGAAAAGTTCTGGACGCAGTAAAGCGGGCATGACCCCAGAGTCGTGGCGTGGCGTATTAAAGAAGAAAACTAAATAAGAGAAGCCGGGCGAAAGCTCGCGCAGTTCTAGTGGATGGAAGCCGGAACGAAGCGAGGAGGAAAGAGCGATTCGAAGTGGCTGAGGGTTAGAAGAAAAGTATGTAATATCGCGCGCTCGAGACGTTTTAATAAACCGACTTGGCCAATCAAAGCCAGAGTTAAGGAGCTTTCCCGCTCTTTAACGACCACTTTTACGCCCGCTTAAATCACAGCTCACCGCGGCACTCCTAGCCGGACGGAATAATGGGCCGGTGAGGGGTGGTGGAGAAGGTATGAGTCGGGTAGGTGTAAGCGCGGCCGGCGTCCAAGAAAAAATCCACGAAGGCGTAGAAATATTTTTATGACCGAACGGCTGTGCGAGATTGAACGGAAGTGAGATGAAAAGAGTGCCGGGTCGCGGTAGAAAGAGCGAGTGAGTTGGTGGACGTGGGTGTGAGGCAGGGTTGGATTGTGTGGAAGAGTATAGTGGAGGAAAAAGGCAGAGGGTGATAGGGGTTGTGTGAAAACGAGACTGGCAACAACGCTAGGAGGAAAGAGCGAGGGAGAAAGGGCGAGCGAGAAGATCGCTGGCTTTGTAGGCGCGGTGTATGCAGGATACGCTTAGGAGGACGGGTCAAGAGGCGGAAAGTACATGCACACACGTGCGCGCCGCCGGTCAGGCAGAGGCTCACCCGTTCCCTCGCACGCCGGCCTCGCACATAAGCGCAGATGGATGAACATAAAAAAATGCGAAAACTTTCGCGTGGTCTGCAGCGGCGCGGCCAGCCTTCATTTTTATTCCCGTCGCTTTTTTACCCGAGCCATCCGTGAACGGCCACCAGCAGCGGCAGCAGGAGCGGCAATGGTAGCAGCAACAGCGGGCCGGGGACACGCGCGCTCATCGGCCGGATATTATTTCAGTCGGCGCATATTTCCGCAAATGAATTTTATGAAAACAGTTTTTGCTCTTTTAATTAATCGCTCTTCCGTCGCTCGACCCCTCGCGCCCTTGGTTAGCCGCCAACCCCCCCCCCCCACCTCACCCCCCCTCTTTACACCCCCTCAACCCTGACCATCCCTAGCTCCACTCGCGATTCCGTTTCTCGGGGCGACACATCACCACTCTTCTCACCGGCCAGTGGCGAGCTTTTAATAATAATATTGTTTCAAGGACCACGCGACGAGCGCGATTCGTTCTTCCCTTTTAATCGCTCGGCCCAGCTGGAATACGATTTCCACGACGCGCCCTACTCTCGCTACATTACACCCTCTTCGGTTACAGACCACCCCCTCCTAATCTAGATATTTTCCCAGTGGCGGAAAAACAGACTGCTTGGAAAGGAAGCTTCGTATGATATGACGGCTCTCAGGTTGAGGGCTCTCATGAAGAATAATCATATTTGTGGTGGGCACGTTTGTCATTTTATGCGGCGCGTAATAACCACCGGAGAGATCAGTCGATGGTATAGTGAATGGGGAGTTGCGTTTGCAGTCGGGCCAACATTATGTGCTTGCACCGACGTTTTGTACAAACTCGAATAATCGTCCGGCAATTAGGCGGTGATGATGGGGGTAGTGGAGGGGTTTGGGGGCGGTAGTTTGTGGGTGGGGAGGGAGGGGATTAGCTTGCGTTATGGTTAGGCAAAGCTTGATGGGAGGACTAGGTGCGCCAGAGAGCGAGCGAGCAAGCGCGTGGATAATCGCGGTCATAAATAACATTTATCGGAGGCCCGCGGTCTAATTGCCAATGATTACCGTGGGCCCGCTCGAGAAAAATTGGCAATTTGCATCGAACCGCGCTCCGCTCTTTCTGCCTCCCGTTTTCCGCTCGGTTTCCTACCAACTTGATGTTCGATTCCAGATAACCGGTTGCCTGCCTGTCTGCCTGCTTGCTCGCCCACCTTCTCCTTCGTCCCCATCTACAATCGAATTACTTTCCATTACCGCGACTGTTCCCTGTCACTCGGAATTACTTGCTCGCCAAGATAAGGCGCGCGCGCGCCAGTCTACCTTATATCTCGCATCGATTAGGCCTGAGTGCCTACTAAAAACAGGCACAGATGCGAATTTAGCCAGTTTAATTCATCCACCGATAACTTTCAATCGATTCGCACTGACCTTCTGGAATTTCCAGGCTCGCTTTCGTTTTACGAAGCGTTCACGTGGGCGCCACGAGCCGAATAGAGTCGGATGAGCCGACTCTCCTGAATACACAATGCGATTTATTCGAAACGCGCCCTATAAAGCACAAAAGACCTCGTATGATCGGTAAATTATTGAGGCATACAGGATTGGCTGGCCAATCACGTAGGGCTCTTAAATAATTCAGAGGAAGCGCGAAGAATCTGGGAAAGCTTCGAGCGGAGTGCGGGAGTCGCGGTCGGAGTGGATAGGGACTATCGTGCTCAGACGCGACGGGGATATCCTTAATAAATCGAGACAGGGTGTAACATCGAAACAATAATTTTATTTCAATCAATATCACTGTAATAGAGCTATAATACAAAACATACCTAAACTAGCGAGCATGCACACTTCCTTTACATATTCTCGTTCGAGACCCGTTATGCATCGTAGATCCTACTTGGCTAGTGAGAGAATGACGAGTCTCGTGTACGTCTTCCTCATTGGATCCGTACGAATTTCTTTTGTCGAACTTTCGTGGGAGTTACATGTAACGATGCACGAGTTGCTCTTTAGTCGTCTTTGATCGTAATCTAGATGATAGTTACTTAGTTAGACATTCGGTTAGTACGACGGAGTATAAGTATCTTTCTTGCTACTCATAGTGGTTGGAGTGAGGGACGCTTAGTATTAGAAACTACGCGTATACTCGTACGATTGGAGTATCATCGAAGGATTTCGTTATGCATAGAACAGGACCGCCGTGTGTGTGCTTCTCTGACAGACGTGGAAATCAATCGGATTCCTGTCGATCGCCACAACGAAGACTGAGGGAACATGAATGACTTATGCGATGCAATTCAGGAATCCTAGATTCTCCTGATTTTCATTGCGATTCTGTATTAGCACCGGTTGAAAAATGTCGATCTTAATAAAACCAGATGCACCTGTCGAATATCTGTCGACTGGGGCTTCAAAAATTTTTTATCGCACGCACGTTAAACCTATTATCAGGGAAGACGTCGCAAAAGTTGAGAAGCGTGCCGTCGACAAATCTCTTTGCCTGAGAATGAGAGGAAATAAAATATTTTCCCAGCCGAATTCCTTGTTGCCGATAGTGGCAAACGCGAGAGCTGGCTATCCGCAGAGGGCTGGCGGGAGGAGGGGGGAGAACTTTCGGCATAACTCAGCCTCGTTATCTGACTCGCAAATAAGGCAACGGAAAAGTTCGTGACATCAATCTGGGCCTCTGCCGGGAGATTCGAAGTTGAAACAATGCTTAAGTCACCCCTAACGTATGAGCCCCAAGGGGTGCTGCGAGAAGCTAGCTTCCGATTCGATCTGCCAGTGCGCACTTCTCTTTCTCTTTCTCTCTCTTGTTGCTCTGACTCCTTCTAGCCAATTTCGGTCCATAGTCACCCTTCGGGAGCTGTACCTCCGGTCGCTTTGGCTCTCCGGTAGTCCGGTGGTGTCTAGGCTTCGGCTAGATTTACCGGCGTAACCCGCGGCGGACACCAAAGTCGACTATGCGAACAGCTAAACTTCGATCACCCTTGAGTATTTCCCTCGCTGTTGCAGACAGTATCCTCTCTGCCACGTGTTCCCGCTCTTCTTCATTCCATTGGCTCCGCATCCCCTTTGGATTTCTTTTTTATTCTAAACTAACCGCGGAAACTCGGAGGATCGAGCCTTGTCTAAACAGCACCAATAGTTTCTCACGCGTTCTGACTGAAATCGTATTTGGACATTGACTAGTAACTGCTACTTCAACACAGAGAAGTTTCTTTGGGTTGACAGTGAGTGGGACTATTCCTCGTATACATATGTACGTACATAGAGATTTTATACGGGTCTGTACTTTTTCCTGTCACATACATATTAATAGGGTGATTGAATTCTATTATCGATTTCAAGAGTCGTCATTCGTAACATAAAGTCTCTATGATTTGATAACAAGCAAGCCTTTGAGCGATTACAATAATGGGTTTTACACGAGTGGAGAAGTGGCTGCGAGTCCTGTCGCTATACGATCGCCGTGGTCTCCTTCGTGATTCCTCGGTCGATAAGTCGATCCTTTACTTCGTTTGTCACTTGGCGTCATAGGGTGCTCGCGAACTGATGCCATTTAAATTATTCATCGGGCTCAGCACGTTGTGGCTGCTCGAACTCGCCGGCGCCGGATATCCATTGTGGTTGTGGGTCGCCTCTCCGTTCGCCTGTCTCTGCGCTGCTTGTTCGGCCACTCCCTGCTAGACAGAAAAAGATGCCCGGTGTTATTGCATTTTAAAGATTAACACACTCCGCGGCTATAGAACGAAAGAAAGAAAAAGCTCGAGGTGCCTTTGAATACAATGAATACGAAAGCACGAAGCCAGCCATTCGGTGAGGAGTACTCCTTCCTAATGGAGTAATTTTAAAATTCGATTCCGTTCTGGGTAAGCTCCGAAAGGCTTAGAATCGTCTTGAGAATGCGGTGCCTTCTCATAATTACATCCGCAATCAATCGGGACGGCAGTACGGTAATCTGATTTTAACAATTATTCAGGACGGAGCGTTAAAACTGACTGGGGATGGGAAGAGCCAGCTCCGTGGCTTGGTACTTCTTCAGGGTGGTGGTAAGGGTTGATGCCACTAACGAATTCGTTTTAGACGCGCTCTTGTCGTTCCTTTCCCTCGCTCTTTCTCTCAGACCAGGGGGTGTTCACTCGAAAAACAAAAGGCCCGTGGAACGAACTTGTATCTCAAGTCGAGCCCGACTAACTCAACTTGGGCGTTTCCGTAGCGGCGACTGCCCCCTCTTTCTCATCCTTCTATCTTTGCTTCGTTTATAGCACATTCTCCACGTGACGTTCTTACGCTCGGCAGGCATTCTCTTCTCTCCGTTTGGCAGACGCGTTTGCTCGAGTGAGAAAGTAGCCGTGGGAGAGTACACCGCAGGGATATGCTAGGATAGGTAAGTGCCGCTGAAAACTTCGCTGCTACCGTCAAGTCTCGACGCACCCTTCGCCCATCAGTTTCTCTTACTTTCGTCGGCGAAGGTGTTAAATTATACAAGCTTAAAATTCGGCAGACCGTGCGCCTCCGCGCCTTGTCGAGAGCCTCCAGCTTCCCCTGCCATGATTTCGCCCCGTAAGTTGATCATGCCAACTTTCGCACGTTCTGCCTTCGCGAACCCCTCGCCGGAAATACGGGCCACTTAAAAGCCCGACGGATTAGCACTGCCGGCTGCGCTCTCCAGTTAACTGTTTTCTAGTCGCTAAATTAAAGGCGAGCCCACAATTTTTAATAGGACTCTTTATATGCCAGAAATACCTGGTATTATTATTAAAATAAAGGAGCAAATATCTTTCTGTCGCAGAGGTTGCGACTTGGTATAGTAAGATTCATTGCGGCATAGCAAGTAATTAACTCGTAAATAATTATGATAAAAATGACAAAGTGTCGCCGAAGAAATGCTTTATCGCCGCGAGGGTGGCAGGTTCTCTTTGGCGAGTGAGAGAGAATTCCTAAATCTCACTGCTTGCAAAAGCCTCTTCCGACCTCGGCGAATAAAGAGAAGCGCGTCTTATCCTTCTTTTTCTTCCGGTAACGCCAGTGCCGTCCTCCTTTTATCTCCGTTTCTACTCTCGCTCAGCAAGGCTCTCTCGTATCTTTCTCCTGCTCTACCTCATCCCCGTAGTGCTCGTAATTAAGAAATCTCCGTGGAAGGCTCACCACCACCGTCACTAGGTAGGGTTAAATTAAGTCTATGACTTATTCAAGTTTTATCTACAATTGCCAGTGGAGGAATTACCACTGCCAGGATTTACTGCCGGCGTTGTAATCAAACGGCACGCGCCCCTTAAATCTGTCTACCCAGGAGAAACAGCAACTCTCGAAAGATGAGTTTCTTATTTCTCTTGCAAGGATAGACAATCGTCATTATTACCTGCGCATCCACAATAATAGTAGAACAGCATCTAACAATAGCATCTCTTTCATCCTCGACTCGGCAGGTTGTACATTTACTACTAACGCGTTCCTTGCGGGTGGTTAACTCAGCAAGACGGGGGTAACGCGAGGCAACGCCACGAATAAGACATTAATCGCGACTCGCCGAGGAGAGGCAGGCGAAGGCAGTTTGTAACCCGAGGGAGTAAATGTGTAGCGGCTGCTGCTGCTGCTGCTGCTCCTGTGGGGGTGGCAGGGTTGCCTGGAATCGCGTGTCATTTGTCCGTTGATCTCCCTCGGCCTGAGAACCGTCCAGGTGTGCGACCGCTCTTCCTTCGCTTTTCTTGCGCGCAAAAATTAGCAGCGCCACCCTTCGCCACATAGGATAGAAAGCTCCCAAAAGCGAAGCCCTCCGAGATCCCTACGACCATTATCCACCTTTTCGAAGGCGGGACGAGAGAATTAGCCGAGTCGTCTCACATCGAAGCAAGCGCGATCATTTCGACAGGGGTTCTTCCTTAGTTTACGAAGAATTATCGAGGCTAGTCTCGCGTGCTTCCTAACACCCGGACAATATGTTTGCATGATTCCACCTTTCCCAGGGCCTTCGCCGCGGGGATCATCATGGATAATGAATCCGGAGTTACTGGCACCCTCGAACGTCATTATTCCGGTAATAGGACGGTGATAATCGAGAGTTACGTTGCTCCTTTTGGTATCCGGGTGTACAGGGTTGCGAGAGCGATTTGGATAGTCGATTAAAGTCGATGAGCTACCACAGCTGTCCCGAGGCGGCACTCCACGACAAGTGTGTACGCGTAGTGTAAGAGGAAACGGGTCCATCCGAGCGAGTAGCCGGTAATAATCGTTATAAAAGAGAGTCCAGGCCATCCTCTACTGTGGAAGCAGTGCCGAGTTGTTTCGTAACTAAACTCATAATCTCACATAAGCTTGCAAGCTGGCCTTTCCCATGCAAGGCCGCTTTCCTCCGCACGTTGCCTGTGTGTTAAGGTGCCGCGAGGCGAACCGCTCGGGCCTCACATGAAATTCAGCCATGCATGGTGCACCTAATAATGCGCGCGTTAGCAGGAACGAGCACCGCTTTCCTCTTCGCGTGCATATTTCTTTATGGGCCCCGTTGCTTCGGATATTATCATTAAGTCAGGCCTAATATTCCCTGGCTCTTATCATCCCACTTTCTACCATCGCCCGAGGAGACACTGCCTTTATTCGTATTCCACGCGGCTCGGGATTACCACTCGAGTTAATATATAAGCGATAAGAGAGAGAGAGAGAGAGAGAGAGAGAGAGAGTAGAAAGAGAAGGAGAAGAGATTTCGCAAGTTTAATTTAATTCGAATTACCGGCGCACATTGGCCCAGAACTTTTGGCATGCTCTAATCGCCTGGAAGAAGTATAGAAGAGGTTGTAATGCCTCACTCTCCGTACGAATCTCGTAGTGCACATTGATCCTCTTAAATTCCCATGTAGTCTCCGTCTTGGCATTAGCATATTATCTCGCCCTGCAACCTCCTTCCTTCGGCTTCATTCTCCACCCCCGTTGTTCCTTGTTCCAAGCCTCCCTCCCACCGGTTCCCCGGTCACGCCTGAACCTTCTGATTCGCGAAGGACTTTGCAGGCACTTGAGAGTTTGTTTTAAAACTCAGATAATCGTTTCGAACTCCCTTCTTCCATCTCTCTCGCACCCCAGTAGAAGCAGACCCTTCCTTCTCCGGCCGCTCTACGTTTCAACGTTCACCCTCTGCGTTCCCTTTCCACGACACGCGTGCTATCCCTTTTCCAACGTGCGTTCCGCACTCGCCTCCATCCCCAATAAGCTAGTCGGTGTCCCGAGGGGAAAATTAGAGCGAAATAAAAGTTCTCGCCAATTTTTAAGCGTGTTATAGTTGTCCCACTCTCTTTCTCCGAGGGTAAAGAGATTACGTCGAGAGAGCGGGCGAACTTTTTCGAGAGCCGATATAAAAGATTCAGACGGTGTGTCAGGCCGATTAGGGGCTCTCGTGTCCTGCGGCTGATTTTAAATGCTCGTGAAGACTCTTCTTAAGTTGTGTATCTTGACGGATGACATTCCTCTTTGGCATTTATAAAGAGCGATGAGTAATACATTTTTCTTGTATATCTCGGTATGGTCAGTTCTTAGGTTTCTTTTACCGTTGAATGAATTAGTACACAGTACAAATTATTGGTAAATGGCTCGGGGTGTGTGGTTTCCTTAGGGCATTATTTACAAGAGGCGAGAAAAGCTGGGGTGGGCAGGCGAAGGAGACCGAGAAGGATTGGGACAGCTGTCTGTTCTCAGGCAATCAGAAAAACTACCTCTTCCTGCCCTCGCTGCTCTCTCCGGCAGCCGCGGCTTAAGGAGAGCAAGCAGAAGGGGCCGCCGGCTTCCTCAGCCTCCGGAGAGGACCCTCTTTCGCGGTTTTTAAGAATCTTAACGCCTTCCTTCTCTCACCGTGCAAGCCTTCTTCCTTCTCCCTCGATTTTGTCAGGACGCGATAGCGCTACCGGTACTTTGCATTTCGTTACAGGATCCAATTCCGGCGCAGACTCTCGTCGTATTCCGAGGGGTCTAATATACCCGTACGCCGCCCAGCAGTATCCCTTTCTAACTTTTGTCGGGGCCCGCGCGCTCCTCTAATCCGTTCTCACGATCGTCTTAAAAGGTCGCTTGTAAATGTTTCTGAAAAGGGGATCATCGTAACGGCGCGTTTATGGCCGTCCACCTAATTGTACGACTTTTTCTCGCCGCCTTATAATCCCGAATAGAGTACAAGTGATACATAGTTTGTCGTGGTAAATTAGAGAGTTTCGACCAAGAGATGGAACTGTTGTCTAATCTCGAAGCTAGGGTGCACGCGAGCCCTACAATTAACTGGGAACTAGGTGTACATAAACGATGTGGTGTTGGTTGGGTGCGCGTGATTCGACGTTATCTGTCACGTCAAACTTACGTCGGGACGCGCGGTCGTCTGCGTCGCCCGGCTTTTCCATTCAGATGCTAAATGTCACGGAGTGACATTCACAAGGTGGAGGAGTAGGAGGAGAAGGAAATAGGACAGCGAGACACCTTTGAGTGTTCGCTGCGATCGAAGGCATTCACGCTCGAGGTGAGAGATGTCAAGAGGGATCCATCAGGCTTACGGTAATAGATGCGCAAACGACATTAGCATGCCACGCCGATTATTGGCATTAGTCTGCCATCCCGTTATTTCGCACACCGGTCATTTATAACCCTCAACGGTAAACCCCCCTTCGGAGGCGGAATCGATACTCTCCCGATGTCTCGTGATCTCCCGTTGCATCGGAGAATCATGATGCAAAGCTTTCCTATATTTATCTCGTCAATCAGTCTAGCCAGATATCGCGCGCTAACTATAACAGGTTCTTGACTCTTCCGGTGTTACAGCATTGGTAAAGGTGAAAGGGTGAGTTTCCCTTTTTGTTCGCTTGGTCCAATTATAGCATGTCTTTAAGAATGCATCGATTCCGCCGGGACTTACGGTAGGCTGATTAGATTACATTCGCGTGGCCCAATGAATATTAATCGAGGTAAACACCGGCGCACATATTCGGGCGAGACGACACACAGACACACACAGGCTGGTATATACACATGTAGACATATACAAGAGTAGAGTTGTGAAGCGGTTAGTTCGCGCACAAGACCGCGAACACTTGGCCAATGTAGAAATAGAGTCGCAAGGGTTAGCAACCCCTGAATTACACGCAGCTCACTGGCAGGCCGGTTAAGAGGAGGAAATTTGCATATTATAAGTAGTACACGTTACCGAGCCTGATATCATCAGACCTGGGGACCTCGTTATTCTGTGCATGCGTACAATTCGAGTGCGTGGCAACCATCTACGATCTCCGAGCAGCCCTCTCGGAAAGTATAGTACAGTCTTGAAATTTTGTTAACGAGCCCCCTCGAGAAAGTGCTGCGAATTGTCGTGCCAGCCTCCTCAAAGTGAATTCGTTCGCGTAGTTGATTCGAGCTGTGTTTTTAGTCCGATAAGACAAGGCTCGGCCTATTGCACGGGAGTTGGATATTGCAGGGTGCACAAATATTACGTTTGGCAAATTACGGTACGTGACGGTGGAGCGGGCAGCGCCTCCAAGACGACGCACACAGACTCTCAAGACTGCCGGCCGGATTAAGTAGATCGGATCCTCGTTGGGTCAGACAGGACGCGGTCCTTCCTGCAGCAGGGGCTTAAGATATTGTTTCGAAGGTACGCGCGAGAGCAGCGGCTGTTGCCGTAGGATAATCAAGGCGACTTAATTCCGAGGGGCTTAGCGCCGATGAGTACATAATTCCGGGCGCCTCCCATTCCCCGTTACCCCTCTATTTCTCCTTGGCTCGCGCGACGTAAACAGCTCCGCAATTTCTCCGGTACACTCTTCAACTCCCTCCGCCCACCCAATCTCTTAACCCTCGACTTTTACTTTATTACTGTATCGCTTATTAAGAGTAGCACATACTATTTACACTTGTCAAGCACTTCTAATCGAGCGATTAACATATGAAGCTGTTCCTCGGCATTTCCTTTACATTCATTGGCTCGTAAGAGTCTCCGCTTGAGTTAGTCATTGTAGAATGTCGGGCAAAAAGACAAGGCGATCGTCACGGGTCTTCCGTATTTGAGTTTGAGGAACGAATTCTTTCGCACGTTCCGCCGTCGTTTGTCGAGCGGCGCGGATCGTTAAGGCATGCGACGGGGCTGGCTTAACGGGCGAGCTTAATTAATAAGGACACGCGATATCCCAACTCGCAAGACGGCGGCGAGCTCCTGGTAAGGCGTAGTTGAAGCCTCGAGGGAGTCCTTTGTTGTCGAGAGGGTTGGGATCGCCGTGCTGCCACTTTAACCCACCTTAAGGGGTCTTGAGAAGTTTCGAACCTTTCGCAGTGTCCGATGGCCACAGTCCATGGAGCGACCTTGCCGGCGTGCGCGCCACTCAAAGATCCTGTGCGACGTAACGCGAGATAATAGTACGTTTGTTCCAACTGCTTTTGTTAAAGTGTTGTTCATACTGTACGAATTGGTACTGCCAGCGATGGCAGATGTTGGTTTAGTGTTAAGAGTTGCAAGTAGCAATGGTCTTATTAACGCATCGTTGACCAGCTATTATTGGCAACAATTTAAACATATTGTCGGGTATTTTCTTCATTGAATAAAAAGGTTTTTAATGAGTTACAGTGATAGTAATGTATGAAGATCTTATATTTTGGTTGGTCAACAATGTGCCCGGTAAACTATGTGTTAACAGTGTTAAGATTAGTTACCTGGGGTTGGAGGTGGGTCACTTGTTTCTTGAAATGTGCCAGAGTCGCATGGGGTGGTGGATGAACAGCCATGTTCGCAAAAACCAGTCGTTCCTCATAGTCGTACTCGCAAAGTATCTTGTTGTCGCGCAGATAAAATCTATCGCCAACGCAAAATCTGTAAAATGACAAAAATTCAACTGTGGTTATTTCTTATAAATTGAGTGAATATTTTATTGTAGCAAATTGTAGCGCTAATAATTCTTTGGAAAAGCCTCGGTCTCGCGAAGGAGCCAAGGTTTCAAAGACATTACGGGGTTAGGGGTTGCAGGAGATAGGCGGAGTAAAGCGTGCTAATTCCTTCCAAGACTGCTTTCCGTTCCGCCCGGTTGGAAAGGAAATTACGAGAAAATAAAAATAAGCAAGGAGAGTCTGCCAGACTGTCTTCGAAGTGCTTTAAATGTAAATTCCAATTCGTGGGAATTGCATCGCGCGCTAAAATCACCGGTGGCCTTGGCTTCCCCCTACTCACCGTCTAGTTTCCACCCTTCTTCTACCTTTCCACTCATTTCGCAATGTGACTTTTACAAGCACGATACTTAAGTAACTGCTCCGGCTTTCATACGTGACATTCCCACTTAGAATCGCAGCGTGTGTCGAATATAAACTAGCAGGGGGGTAGCGGTGCGGCAACATAATAACTTCTATCGCAGAGCAGAGTACGTTTGTTCTCGTATTGGGTAATTTCGGCGATATAGCACATTTTAAAATTCAACGTATAAGCCTGGGATTTTCGCATAATCCTGCTTGGGCGATTGCATGCTGTATGTGCTGGCAACATACACGCACTCACATATATGCATACATGTATACAAAGAACGTTGGATTTCGAAATGGTGGCGAAGTACGAACGTGCTTGGCTTGCGATATAGGCGAAATAAGGTTGCGCCACGGGGGTTATACGCATCGACCAACTGTCGCATCGGATGGGCGAACGAGCGTCGGCGGCAACCGCCTTTAAAATCAAAGATTTCGCGTTCCTCCTTTTTTATTGCGGGTTTAAAAGTCAATTTTTTCTCTCCTCGGCGCGCAGCACCGTTCGCTAGCCATGCCGTCCACATAAAGTGCGTTACAAGCCGGAAATGCTAAGAAGCCTTGAGACGAGGATCATAAGGGTGGCTCGCTTCCAACCAGTACAATAGATCCTGCAGGATCCACGGGGGACTCGAAAATCGTTTTGTCAGGATTCGCGGTGCCTTGAAATTCTTGTCAGGTGCCACGAACATCGATCTCTCTCTCTTTCTTCACGAGTTATACATACTTCGTATCGACCGCAATATGACGAAAAAGAGAAAACGAGGGAGTGAGAGACGAGCCTCGTACCGTGATTTGTCTCGCGGAAGAAGATAAACGCCCAAGAATATCTTCCTCTCATTTAAGTCATTCCCAGCCCCACCCAGTGTTTCTCCCACTCTTGGCACCAAATTTAGTCGAGTCCTGTCAAATAAAGCGGGGATAAATGCCATTCCTGGCATATCCGGCGGGCAGCTTCCATAGCCCAATCTCGAAGTCACTGTTTCTATAATACGCCTGGGAATCTCCGAGATGTCAGATTCTACTGGAGTGTGAATGCAAGTGTGGGGGTGGTGGATGGTGTATCTTGATACCCGCAACTCGCCGGTGAATAATAAAAGCATTTTTCGGCAGGAGGGACAGTACACTGGGAGTACATACAGAGCGTATTGCGTATTCAACGGATGCGCCATGTCCCGGGTTGGGATCCTGTTTGGGTTTTATGTCGGGATTTCTGTCGAGTGGTTTACGCCGCCGCTTATGTAAATGCAGACGTGATTTTTTCGACACCTACCCGTCCAACTGCACACCACTAGAAAGGGGTTGTGTACCTTTTGCGGGGCAAATGAAACGGGTCTAGTCGTCTGACAAAGCACTATGTTACACTATGGTTCTTTAGTTCTATGCATTATCCTTAGCATATCGTATCAGTCGTTTATTCAGAGACAGTTGCTACGAAGGAAGCTGTCGTTAAGATGAAACAGTACTTTTCAATATACAATATAGCATCGTGAAAGCAAGAATCGATGCTGCGTTACGGTCTGGCATCATCAAAAATGAATCGAGATAGCATCTGCTCGAGCTTGTAACGGGCATCGGCGGCTGCTGATCACCGTTCGATTTTCCATTCTTTTAATTCCGCCACACGGTCGTTGGCAGAGTGGAGGTCGGCAGAGGGAGATCATTGCAGCCAGGGAAACAGAGAAAATGGGGTGACGTCGCGAAGGGAGGAACAGCAGAGCGAGCGATCGGAACATCGAGCATGGACCGCCATAAAAAGCAATGCGCCGCCGTAACGGGGTACGATAAGTGCCATGGCGCGAAGCAAAATCGATCCCGGGGGCAGCTCCGAGGCGCGCCCCATAAAAAGGCAGCATTAGAGAAGGAGAGGAAGCTATCTACAACCAAGGATTCACACTAGACAGACAAGGAAGCGACGAATATAATGCTGTTGTGATTTTCCAAGGAGATAGACTAGACACACGCCGATAAAGATGTACCGCTAAACGCTTGGAGCATTAGCAAGCGCGCGTGTGCTTCCAAAACATTTAGGTGTCTCTCAGACTAATAATAGAGTCTGCAATACTCGACCGACGACATGTGTTGTTTTATCTTAATGCAGTGTGCACACACGTCCTTCAAAAGCTCTCATCGTGGCAGGCATTGGTAGATGGCAGGTGTCGCAGCGGTTCGCAAGAGAATCGGAACGCGCGCTTTCAAAGATGACAAGTGGGGGATGAAAGGGTTGTTCGGCAAACCGTTAAACGTAGTGCGCGTCTGTCGCACTTGCCAAGCCAAGAGGAAGCTTCCGAGATTCGTCGGCAAATATAGTGAAAGAGAAGGGGGAGGGTGGGAAACCCCAAACGGCAACACTTCGGTCTACGGCAGTCAAGAGCAGGAACGAAGGTAGACTCGCGGTGGCGGGCGAGCAGGAAGGATGAGTCGATGCTGTCGCAGGCTGGTGGCTGAGAATAAATTTCCTTCTTGATCGTCGAGTTGCCACCAGGAGGCAGAAGAGTGGGGGAAAGACGGAGAGAGAGAGAGAGTGAGAGATGGGCCAGAGCGAGAGGAGAAGGCGGCCTATACTCCTGGTAGTTGCCAGTGCTCGTACTCAATTTGCATCAAACTATAGAGAGACAAGCATCGAGGCTGCAGCACTCGAGGCTTGAGATCCCCTCTAGGACGATTCCCTAGCACCTGATGGAGCCGGGCGCGCTCCATCCTGCTCTCCTTCGGGCTCCTGAAGCCGAGACTAACGCGTTTAGCAGTGACTCGAACCCCTAATCAGATCTTCCGACGGCAACGGGCTTTCTAAGACGCCGCTAAGTGTGAAGTTAATGGAGTCAAGACGGTGCCTCTAGACAAGACTCTCCTGCCAAGCTTAGAATACAATAACCATTCAACTTAATGTATAATTCTAGCTAAAAATCATTATGGGTTGAAATTTGATTCGTATTTAGATTCGTATTCAGATTAAGTTTGTCCTTTTCAATCCTGATCTACTAAATCAGACTTCCAGGTTAGAGTTTAGCGCTCGAAATGCGCAGTTGGAACATTCCATCGGGATGTCGCGCGTCCTTCTCACTTTATTCCGATAATGGCTGCTTACCTAGGACGCTCTCCTGTTAATTAATTCAGACTGTCGGGGTATCAAGGAAGCGTGGCGCGCTAATTCGATCAAGAGTGAATTCGCTCGCTTCGCTAGCACCCCGGCGGCCCGGGTACCAGGGTGGGAAGATCGCGCCGCCTTCCAAGACAGATTTACCCCCGGCAGACAGTTGACGTCGCTATCTGCGCGGCCCTCCAGAAGCACCCCGGGAATGCCACTCGATAATACACGAGGCTCCGCTGTCTCGAATCACGGCGCATTGTTCGAGAGGAGCCCGAGGAGAGCGTGACGGCATTCGAGATGTTCTCCAGTAAATTTCACCTCATATCTCAACCACCAAGTACATTGTCATTCGACTGGCCGATACCTGTTCGAGTAAAATTGCTTTTGTCACCTTTCATGGCCAGTTCTTAACTCAGACGACATACACTGGCACAATTTTAACCCTCGCCGCAAAGGGTGAGCATTGAGAACGAAAAGTTGGCCTCATTTACAATTCCGAGCGTGTATTCGAGCGTAAATCGCACGCGAAGGGAGCATTCGTCTTTCTATTAATTTCTATGCGCCGCGAAATTGCGCGTCGGCGACCCTAAGCTATATTAATAACCGAGATTACGAAGGAAATTAAGACAGCAATGGTTCGCTGATACCCTCGGGAGCAGCGGGCGTACCACCGCCTTTGTTACTCTCGGCTCGAAGGGGTTGAAGCAAGCCACAGGATGAAAGTGCAATATTTCCATGCGACACACTTGAGTCCTTGTCATTAGTCCGGTTGCTCTTTAATGCTTCGCTCACCGTGGACAAAGGTAAAGCCTTTAGCGTTTCAGACATTAATCTCAAGCATTATTTCTTTGCGTTCCTTTACGCGTGAAACCGCGTTATCCTGGGCGTCTGGCCACCGCTGTTTCATACTACTAACAAGTTCAATCGGTTCTTCCTATTGCAAATCGATCGAATTCGCCCTCTCGGCGAGCAAAGGGGTGGCGTGAGGGAGAAAAATCTCGGCGAGCGAAGCGCAATCATATCAAAGATTATTTCCGCCAATAAAACGGAAGTCGAGTTTCGGTGGAGGGGTGAAACGCCAGTCATTCTCGCTGTTTGAAGAAGAGCGGGGTGCTTGGGAGAGAATGAGAAAGAGGAAAGAGCGGCATAGAACTCTCTCGTAAGAAGTCGATAGCGACAAGACAAGCTGAGAGGGACCAGTTGATGTAGGGTTAACAGGAGTAAGAGGGTAGATTGGAATAGAGAAAAGCACTGATAGAACTCGGAGTAGCAGCGGGGAGATGCCACTGCTTCGGTGGGTTAACCGGCGAGAGCTCGACAATAAATCTACGGTAGCCCGAAGCAGGTACTTATCAGTTCGACGAGATCAGCCGCGAGTGCGATCGGTGACTGCTAGAAAAGCCCGCCGCCGGCGTACTCTCTCATCTCTCGAAATTGACGCCAGACTCCCAAGTAAGATCATCAGTCCCGATCCAGTCATTGTCTCGACTGGAGTCTCACTTTCTCAAGATTTCTCCCAAAGGAACAGAATCCTTAAGTAAATGGGTTCCAGGATATTTTTGATCTATCTTACCACTTAAGGAAGGATAGTGATCAGACACACTTGATTATCGAACTGTCCTGGAAGCGTATTGGCTCGGAAGGATATGTAGGACTGTATAGATATCGATAGGATCGATTCTCGTTAGGTAGGGCTAAGCTCCCACTTTGCATAACAGCCAGTTAACATGCACTAACTATAATGGATTCTCGTCAATTTAAAGAGCAGGGCATCTACCAAATCGAATGAATGATTTTTGTCAGTACTTGGGATGAAAATCTAAGAGGAAGCATAAGAGTGGGGGCCTTTCATTTATCAGAAATTGACGAAACAAATTCGACGGGACAGAAGTGGGGTGCTTAACTGATGCGCATAACGAGGCGACCTGCCAATTATCGGGGCAGCCCGTTGATATCGGATCGATCTGATCCAGCGATCGTAAGCACGTACTCGTGACTGGTGGATGGGCATCGTCGAGAAGTAAGCCAGCGTACTCCATAATTCGAGATAAACCCTGGCCAATTTGAACAGCCGGCCGCAGCAGCAGCAGCAGCAGCGGCGGCCTGAGTGTATCCGGCAGGCCATAGGTAGTCCGGCCTGGCCGGGTAACGCTAACTCGGCGGAGTCTACGAGCTGCCGAAGCACCAAGGGGGATCGGATTAAATATGACTTACGCTCGGTACTTAAGTTTCCATCATTAGGTGGCTGCTGGCTCGCCTAGTAACGTGGGTAGTAGTGCGGGCTAAAAGCACCGAACTTCCACGACGAAGCTACTCCCTCCACCAACTAATGTGGCCCGGGCGAACTTATCAACGCACTGTTACTGTTACCGTAACAGTAACCGTAACCATAACACCGCCGGGCATTGTCGAGGTTTTGTTTGCTAAGTTAGACCGGCCTTCTCACCGATTAGGCTGCAGGCGTGCAAGTTGGCATTATCGAGAAGAACAGTTCATTTATCTTAAACATATCCCAAACGATACTTATAATTAGGATGATCATCATTCAAGTAACCCAAAATTTTTCGAATATACTTATTTTTATAAATGGGACTAGTTTATCCTTAACTTTTTTCCATACGCGAGAGCAATTTATCGCGCCGCTAATCCCGCGTGTGGCCAGTTTTTCGCATCCGGAGTGTGGTGGGTGTCGCGTTTCGCATGAAACGTAAGGGAACGAGAGGGTCGGGAAACCGTAGCTATGCGCGAGGGTACGATATAGCGGGCATCTATGTGCGTGGGATGTTTAAAAAGCGTTGTTTCAATTTTACGCTCAAAAGAGAGCGTGCTGGCCTGGTCTGGCCTGGTCTGGCCAAGCCCCCCGATGCACAGCCGGCCGCTGCGGATGACAGGGATGCCGGCGATGGTGTTGACGTTCCTGTAATTTGCTTGGAAAATATCCAAATCGCTCGTGTAATCCTGCGCGCACAAAACTCCTCGCCGAATGTCTCTGTGTTAATTTCAACGCACCAATCGATTTTTTTCCCCCACAGCTTTTTCATTTCACTCGCCGTTAGTCAACGTGCCGATATAATCAACACCAAATATGACACCAGATGTCAGTCAGTTAGGAAAATATGAAATAATTATAAGCTTCCCACTATTTGAAGACAAGCGAGATATCATCCTGACCACGTCACGAGCATCCAGGGTGCGGCTGGAACGGATTTAATAAATTACACCCCTCGCTTGCGTCGTGCAAGTCCCCTACGCTAAAGGGTTATGAATGTAAACCCTAAAACTAAGCCCACAATTAAAGAGATCCATCGAGAGGACTTAAGCGCTCTCGAGCTTATTCGATACGATAGAGCGGATGTTAATCTTGGGAATACCCGTCGATTTTCCCTCCGATCTTTAATGAACACGATTTAGTTCGAAAACTTAAGTCAACTAGGGAATTGCAAAAGTATTGCAATTCGCATGGATACCAAGTTTATAGGCGATCCATTACCACTGGCAGTCAAGGGTGGGTTGTGTTTCGAAGGCTTAATCAACAAATTGGTCCCTTAAGAGTTCTCAGTCTTCTGGCACTATGGCTGGCAAACACGCATAATTCAAAGTTGCACGGACCGCAGTCTAATTACCAAATCTTGTTGGGAGTTGGCTGCAGGATTCTGCTTGGAACTTCTTGGTTCAGTTAGCATGTGCGAGATTGTAGTTCCCGGTGGTGATGGTGTTAAAGAAAATCAGTAGAACCCTTGGTATTTCGGATCGTAGGTTTTCAAGTAACTTGGAAATCTCAAGGTCTAAATTCCCTGGTGGCTGTTCATTAGGCTTGCTTGGCAATCGACGCTGTTATCGTGCTTAGGGCAGCTTGTTTGACTTCCGAGGTTGCCTTCTCTTGACCGGACGTACTTGATAACTGAATATCCTGAATATCCAGATAAACGGGTGGAAGGGAGAAGACGAGGATAGACAGTGTAGGATAGTGAGAGATAGGGAGACTGGCACAAGTTCCAGTAGCAGGCTTAGCTAGCCTAATCCTTTCGGTGGGTCGGCTTTGCATTAAGTAAAGCCCATCAACTCGCCGGCGAGCTTCGCACGAGTTTCGAAGATTACGGCCAAGTTTCCTGCCAGTATTATCGATGGAGTGAGAAAAATTTGGACACATTCGAAGGATTTAAGAGGAAAACGATCAGGCGTCTTCTTCTGTATGAGTATAGATAGATAGGCTTATCTCGAGATAGAAGAATCCTCGAGGAGCAAGGCGATCGAACATTAAGAATGAAAGGACGAAGGGGGTTAATCCGTACGAGTGGAGTATCGGCCATATTTCTCAATAAACAATAAATCAGAGCGTGCTCTCGTAGGAAGGTAGAACGCCCCTCTTATGGATCTTTCTCCCTCTCGTTTCTTTCTTACTCTTGGCGCGGAAACACGATTTTCTTGCAGGCTCTTGGCCCCGATCTTTCATTCTCTCTCAGTGCTAGCTGCCCTCGTTGCGTCCTGTCTCCGACTAGTTCTCTTTCCGCAAGGCTTCGGAGAGTCCATGCCCCATTAATCTATGGTTATCTACGGCGTGTGCCGGATAAGTGCGCCGGAATGAGCCATTTCACCCTTGGGAGTTCGAATCCATCCGTGTACCCTCGAGGAGATGGTCGTCCGGCGACTGGCCCTTGGGCATCCTCTCTGCTAACCTCGCTCTTGATGAGCTGTGCAAAACTTCCTCCTTAACGAGATCGTAATGATAGCTTGGAGACCTAGCGTTGACTATTCATCGTCAGTCGATAATCTTTCGATCATAAGTCTGTGACTCAGAAGATCCAATCATCCAAGAGATTCTCGGCTATTCTCAGTATCGAATCAAGATTGTATTCTAGCGGGTGAGGAAGGTTCACATATTTTCGTGCGTGCGAGGGGAGAAAATCGTGTAATGTCAGCAAGTCACCGTCAGCTCTCGGGCGAACCTCTCTCAACGTGGTGGTCCATACCAGCATCCGAGCGGGCGATCTTGCCTGCCCGTGGTGAATAATGTTCTTGGGTTATCTTTTCACCTTCGAGTGTCATAAGTAAAGCGGAAAGCCTCCTCCACTCTGGAGTTCCGACCTAACGAACTAAAGAACAACTTTACTTTGCATGCGCTCCACCAACAGCCCCTCGAACTCGTCCTTCCGTTCCATCTCGGGAGTTAGAACGACGAGATGTAGCAGGAGAAAGTGGGAGGGGGAAGAACAGGAGGAGTACGGGCTTCTCCCTTATCGCCGGAAAAGTTAAGTGGAAGAAAATGCGTCCTCTAAGAATGGGGTGGCATGCTGGGTAAAGTTGAAATTGATGCACTGGACGGGACCCTGAGCCGATGGAGCTTACGCTCGAGCATGTTGATAGGTACACTCGGAGGACTTCCGAAAACTTTACCTTCCGCATTTCGATGAACTCTGCTTTCTCATCCTCCAAACATTTTGTCGCCAATCGACTTAATGACATCAAGAATGCGACCAATGAAAAGTGAGGTATTCGATCTCCTGACTCGAGCTTTATCACTGTTATGATTAATAACGAGCAAGCATGAGCAATGCGCTAGTGACGTGTCGGGTATGGGATATCCTTTAGGGCTGTCAGTAACGGGGCACGCGTAAGGGCTGTCGGGAGTGGCGCGAGTCAAGTTATACGCTCGCTTAGCTACCGGTCGCCGGTTATTGCAACAGTATACCAGCCGTATAGTTCTAGGTTTCCAAACTGACGTTGGACGTGACAAGTGATATTATAGCGAGGTCGCCTAGACTCCATTGCAAGCTAGATACGGGACGTCTGTTGCAGACCTTCCTCCTGTAACTGTGAAAGCAACGTGTCTCGTAAGCACGATGCCCGTTTGCACCTTGATTCAACTACTGTTCATGTAGGATCTGTAATCTGTGTCTTATCGGCTTAAGGTTTCATTCGCTTCTAATAATCAAGGTAGAACTAGCAACAATACGAAGTGCGTGCTATGGGAATTCTTGGAAGCCCTAGGGCTTGTCAGTTAGTGATAGGATGGGTATAGGAATAAATTCTTGCGTGTGTCGATGGCATTCGCGTATCGTTGTTCCCGATGCAACGGTTGATCGTGACGAAGCACTGGGAATCCAGATTATAAATCGCGAAGGTGACAGCGGGCATTGCGCGAGGGTGGCGCCCCGTCGTCGTTCGATAAATTGGGATTTTATTATCGCTAATAACCACTCGAAATTATTATCCAGTGATATTTACGTGCCGACTAAATCCAGGAGCTCGCTCAGGCATTGCTCACAGGCATAGCTCTCTCCCACACATACCTCCAGTATCCAGAGTACAAAATAGCAGCCGGCACGTAGGGGTGTGTCAGTATATGTGTACGTACGGAGAGTGTGAGTGTGTAGCTCTCCCTGCACGGAGAACACGCGCTTTTCGCGATCGTATTTTGGCTATTATTTACGCGTCGCATGCATACGGTTTTCGCCTCGGCACCGAGAGCGCGGCCCCGGCTTACGAATGTTTATCGGCAAAAATTAACGGGCAATTTGTACGGGCGCATTGTCGCCGGTAATTATTATTTTATCGACGGTTACGCGCGAGCACTGCCCCGGCCGATCTCGCGTATCGCGTATCCTCATTATTTATTGGCCCAACCGTTCGTTCGTCCGCTCGTTCGATTTTGGCTTGGTGCATCGATGGCAGCGGTAGTAGCAGCACCAGCACCAGCACCAGCCGCCACCGTTTTGCGAAGAATTTGCTTAGCGCGGGTGAACGCAAATTTATGCGATATTATCGTGCGCGGGCTATTAAAACGCGGCGGGCGTTCATCGTATAATCTTGTGAACTAGTTCAATCCACCGACCGCAATTAACGGCTCGTCGCACTTTTAGCCCGCTCACGGCAATTAAAAGCCGCCAGTTAAACCCTTTAGTACCATCGATCTCTATTCAAGCAATACACGATTAATTTCTGCCGTTCTGCTATCGTTCGAACCTTTTCCCTTTTCCGGTCGGGACTTTATTTTCGTCAACACGAAAACACTTTTTTTTCCAGCACAGAGTGGCTGCCGGCCTTTATAATTCTCTGGGCATACCCTTCCCGCAGACGCACACGGTTGTTCTCGTAATTGAGTTCGGAGATGCCGAGTCATGTACGCCGAAAAAACTTCGTTACAAACCGGGCAACAATACTTGCTGCGCAGGTAGTAGCCGAGGGGGTACATGGGTAGGAAAATGCAAACGTTGTTTGCATATCCAGTCGATTCGAGCGAGTGTGTCACATCGTTAGTTAGCTCTGAGTGCTTGGTTCGAGGGATGCCGCACGGAGTGTCATCGAGTGCATCAGGGGACAAAACTGCAAAGAGTCTTTGGTAATCATATTTCGTTATAATGGAGCCACAGGCGATATAGCTACGCATTCGATTATATTTCGATTGTGTTTATAATAAATCGAGCGGCGGCTAGGCATGACCCGAGGGAAATCGCATTAGTTTCTATAACGACGTTCGCCGCGGTGCAGCAATTTCGGTATCGTTTTATCGGCCCGGCCATAACATATACGCTGCCTATACGTAATATTGAGATAGGTGTGTGCACGTGCCAGCCTCTCATTCTCTCACTCTTGCACCTACTCTACGTACGCATACACTCATGGAGGTACCGCGCTCCGCTATGTTCGCCCCGGCTAATTTCGTATTTGCCCGATTAATTCCCGACGTTTAACGGAATTTGATGTTTCGTTAATTATTCTGTCGTGCTCGCTTCATGCCGCACCCGCTTCGCCTCCCCCCGATGTTGCAAGCGTTCAGCCTGCCGGGGATTCCTGGCCCCGCTCGTAGAACAACAGGGAAATCTACACGTGCGCCGATTATAATTCCTAGCCATTTTTCTTTCTTTTTCGTGGCATAGCGGACATGAACGCGCCATTCGGAATATAGCGTGTTGTTCAGGCGGATTAAAATGCCAGAGGGAAAATGGAGGGTGTACGCTGGAAGGAATGAGAGTTTTGCCACTTGCCGTCTGACCAGGCGCGCACTCATACTACTGGCCAGGCGAGGAGCCGTTTTTTTCCGGTGACAGTTTGGAGAAATCAATTTCGTGTACAGTGAGGAACGGAGTGTCGAGAGTGAGAGGAGGTGGAGTTTTACAGGCAGTAAGAGAGCGTTATTCCAAGCTGGCTAATCGCAACTTGTCAGAGTGATATAGGACGCGCACCTTATGCGAGGAGTTTAATGCGCCGCTTAAGCCGTGCATGGCTTAGCCGCGTCCATTTTCTAGCGGGTGCCTTAAACCGGAGATTAAGCCATCACTTTGCATGAGAGCGTCTCAAAAATCCTAGGCTTATGCTCAGGCAGGCCTGCCACTTGCGCGCTTTTCCCTGATGCCAGTGAATTAATTCTGACGTTAAAAGCTATCCTTATTCGATGTAACACTCCCCTGTCTCTTCTTCTTGCATACTCGCCCTGTCCAGTCATCTATTTAGCTACTCTTGACAGGAAGGTAGTCTAGTTAATTACTTTTGTTGGATATTAAGAGATGTAGATTCCGGCAAAACCTGAGTTAGCTTCATAGATTAGTGATTCTTCGAAAGAAAATTGAAGGAAAAGTCTGCAACGATATACAATGAGACAGATAATTTTTTCCATATGCGGAAAAAATGGTCTTTGTCAAATGCCTAGTATTTTATACGTTCGACCCATTGTGCGACGTGTAACACATAATACAGACACGCGCACCCTTCACCTTCGCCCTGTGCAAGGGGATGAAAAGGGTGCACGCGGTTGGAATGGGCGGTGGGTTACGGGCGCGCCGGTTGGCGTGTGCGTATGCATTTGTGCGCTACGCTACCGATGATTTATGTATACCGCTAATTACCAGTGTGCACTGTATTGTTTTATCCCGGCGATCATAGTTTTATTAGGCCAACCTGTGCATTGTGGTATTGTCAGCATTAAAAGCAGCACAACCCTCTCGATCCGAAAAACCCGGATCAATTGCGTGGAATGAATCGATTTTTCCCTCTTCAATCGAATGAATATTTTAACTTACTTTATCGATGTCATTTAGAGTAAAAAGCACTGGGATGCTGTCACGAAGAACACGAGCAGGATGATACAGTATCGATTTCGACGAGCAATCAGCTTTGTCTACTTCGGGTGTTTCGAGTCGCTTTTATATTTCAGGTGGTTCGAGTGCCGCATCATTCGTTTTCTTCTTTTCCGCGATCCATTATTACCTTTTATCCAGCAGAGTCCCCGTTTTAGTCACGCGCCCTTTACCGAACCTGTTGCCACTTGACCGCAATGTTCAATTTGTATCGGTTATCGCGTTCAATTAAACTCCGAGAGAGAGTTTTTGGCTTGGATTACCATAGAGCGTTGGCGAGGGCGCGGGCGGGCGCGCTCTTGTGATCCTACGCCGGGACAAACACCGATGTAACGCACGAGTACACGTGTACCCGGTAAAATGGGCGTCACGACATACGATCGCGGTGTGCCTGTCGCGTTTGATAATCTTGACGCGCGTCCGCTCGTCCCCCCCCCCCCCGCCCCTCTTCCATCCGGCCTATCGCAAATTTCGCCTCTGTTTACCAGCGCGCGGCTTTGAACTATTGCCAGACTCACGGTCTATCCATCGATCTAAACGACCGTCCGAGCTGAGCAAATCTTTCATAGAATTTCCAACATTAACCAGCCCACTGACGTTCAATGATGGCTCTGTGAAATTTTCAAATGGTCATTTCAAGGGGTGGCGGAACCGATTTCCCTGTTCGTTTTATTAGAGAATGTCGATCACGCGTTAACGACTGGCACACGCATTTCATTTTCTAATCCGAGTGAAACGGCTATTATACGTCGAGGGTTGTTCGGCGTATCGTGTGAAATAGAGAAGCGAACGTGCAGCTTCACATACTCGCTGATCGGGGGCTGCTTTGGAAGGTGGTGGCAGCGCGAAGGGGTTGAAACGCGATGTTTGTCGGCTGGGGAGAGTGGTGGGGGGTGGGTGTTAGGGGGGTGGCAGAGTCAGTCGAAGGGTGACAGTAGGGTGAGACCTGCGAGGCGGCGGGTCTGTGCCGGTTGGCGCTACCGGAGCCGGCAATGCGAGTCTAGGCTATCCGGTGACAAAGCGCCGGCTTGGCTCGCTCAACCAGCCAGGCCGCGCTAACTCAGATTATCGCCATTGAAAATGCTGCAACTGAAACCCCACTGTTTGGATGCAGCGGCGCTTGAACGCGATACGTATGCCGGGCTTTCCATCCAAAACCGGAAGTGAATTCCTTGCCTGGCGTGCCACGCGTTTATTGGATATGATCGTCATTCAATATCACCTTCGTTGGTCGGTTTCCCTCTATCGTGAGAGAGTAGATCTCTCCAACAGGGTAAAACACTTTGGTCTTGAGAGAGCCGGATGGGATAGCTACATGGTTATTGCGTATGTAGAACGGGAGAACGTTTGGTGACTCTCCTCGAGGGTTGCGGAGATCGGATGGTCTGCGAACGAGGTAAGGCGAACCACCCTCCGGGGGGTTGTAGCTAAATTGGCGGCAGTATATTACCGGTTGGACTCCCGCATTTAATTTGAATATAATCGTGAAAGGAGATCTCAGGAGCTCGAGGCCACTCCGCGACGCGGGACTGCGTGACGGTGACCGGAAGTGCTCCCGGGACACCGGAAACAAAATGGCCGCGCCCTCTCCGCAAGGTCTCCGGGCTCTTTCCACCCTGTGCACTGCTTTCCTTTCTGGCCAGTGAGTTAGCTGGCCATCCACCTATCTACGCCTGCCTGACTCGACTTCCTTTCCCCTCAACCCACCGTAAAGAGCCTGGATTCCTAGTGTAAAGTTAACTTTGTATTTTCTATTTCGATCTTAGTGTACCCTCTTCTATAATCGATTTCATTTAGTTGAAGTCTCCTTGGTTACAATGATACTTATGGCGCGAGAAGAATCAGTGTCCTCGTTCATCAGTCGGGCTGATTTCAACACTGTGGAGCAGCAGCGTATGCAGAGCGCGAGATTAGCCGATCACGACTTAATTGATCGAGGCGAACGAATGCACGAGCGGCGATAATGTTTCTATTAATGGCAAACGCTGCCGCGTACGCGCTACGTTCGCGCGAGTAAGGGAGTTTAATGATTTTCGAGTAATTACGATGCCACGCGATGACTCGCGTGGGAATGCAGGCAGGGCAACGGGCTCGATAAGCGCCGGGGAACGATAACAATTAAACCAGGCTGACTCGTAATGCCCAAATACAATATAAGCACGAACAATGCTACCCTCCAGTCGAGGAAGAGCGAGCAGTGGCTCGATAATGCTCTCCTAGACAAAGCCGTCGACCGGAGGAGGACTCGAGCGTGGATCGTAAGCCAGGAGGAGAGCAGTGCTCTCAGACGATATTCCACCGAGTCATCAGCAAGATTTAAGCAAGCTTAATTGCCTTTCATCAGTCCAGCGAAAGTGAGCCATAAACTTCTTGGTACATCCCCTAGAAATATGAGAAGTGTTGTCATCCCTCTGATGAATGACATCCCTTTCCTTCTGTTATCCTTGCAGAGCACGACACCTTTCCATTATTCCATCATAGAATGAGACTCGGAAACGTATAGTTTCCGATCACCCACCGGTCAGTTTTAGAGGTTGCGTGAGATCGACGAGACATAGTTGTTAATGGATAAACGGAGCGTTATCGGAATTCGAATCTTTCTCTTTGTTTCCCTTAGTCAATTCAGTAGGAGGAGAGCTTGATTCCGGGGTGGAAAAGAGTGAAAGAGAGAAGGCGAGTTTGCCCTTACGGGTTCAGGACGTACGACTCGCCTTAGGAGCGTATGATTAAACAACTCAGGTGTTTTATGCTCGGCTCGTGAAGATCGCGTGACCCAACGGCCACATCCGTTTCCGCCTTTACCTACGGTCAACCGCTTCGACCCCTAACCAATGGCTCGCCTTAAGGGTTGCACGTTACCATCGACCACGAAAGAAAGTATGCTTACACCTATCTTTAAGGAGTAATCGGCTCCGCTCGATAGTCACGTGCCCCGGCAAGCGCCGGACTTGCCAAGCTGTTAACCTTTGCCCACCCGCGCTCTACGTCATCCCTCTTACAACACTCCCTCTCTTCTTATTTCCTGCGCTCTGATATCGTGCTATTAAAATAGAAAACTCCAATTTTGCCTAGAAAACGTGCTGTAATACTTTATATTTTACATTTATACTCTGTTCTGTGCGTTAAGTTAGGTTCCGGTTCGGTTGCTCATTCAGAGAGTGGAGGTTTGACAATCTCGTTAGTAGGGGGTGGTTTCAATTAATATATAGAATGTCTCACCATAGAGAGGTTGGTTGATTCATCGGGCTTATTCGGTTAGACACGCGGTGACTTGAAGGGGAAACAGGTAGGGTGGTAAAGGTCAGGGAAATGCCGTAGTCTGACATTAACCGGGCGAAATACCGTATCCGCCTCATTCTACTCGAAGCAGTATGCTGTTCTTGTCGGGCAAGTTAATACTTGCAAGTTTTTATTTTTACGAGAAATTAACGAATTCACGTAGTTAGAGTAGCAGCCTTCACTGTAGACTGGTTTTTATTTTAACGAGGAATTAACGAAATTCACGAAGTTATCGCAGCAGGCTTCATTGTACTCTGACGTTTCGAGGATGAGTTCTCGACGCGACCTCTACTGGGACCCGTCAGTTTTCCGTGAAATTAGTCGACACGATTTGCATCTGACGTGGAGCTCCGGGCGCTCACACGTCGCTCACATTGTTCGCAACTCTGGCTTTCCTCTTATCTTCTCAGATGTCTCAACAACCCTCTCGCACCGCGTCAATTATAAACATAAACCATCACGTTGGAAATTTTCAGAAGTTTCTACTTTTAAACAATGTGTCGAAATTTCTATAAAAGAGTTTACAGAATTAAGCATGTATTCCAGGCAATTTAGTGTTTTAGAGAAGTCGAAAGTCTGCGGCTCATGGCTTTCTTGATTCTCGCGGCGATTATCTTCATCCGGTAGATTCGCCAAGGTGTCTCCGCTCGAATCCCAAACTCCCGAGTCTCGAGCTTAACTTCGTTGTTGTGAATAAGTAAGCGAAGTGTTGCGAAGCGCCGCGGAAGTTTCTCGCACGGATGGGGTAGCACGAATTAAATTGTTATACGGATGAGCTGCCACGACGAATACTTCGACGAGTGGAAGTCGGCGCTGACGCCGCCGCCACCCTTGCGGTGTGAATCTTTAATTGGTGGCTCTTATTATGCTTAATAAAACAATACCATCCTCGAGTTAGTTCCAAGTCGAGCCAATTTCGTAAGACTCACAGGCATCGGTTTAATTCCCATTTCTAGGAGTTTCAAATCATATGAAATGGAAATTCTTACCTGTGACTACATTGCTGGCATGCGAAGCACTCCAAGTGGTAGACATTGTTCCTCGCTCTCATCACCATTTCATAGGCTGGTATGTCCTTACCACAAGCAGCGCAGTGTCCTGTATTACAGAAGAGCCTGCAAAACAACAATATCAAGATAGCATCAATCATGAGAACTTTGTAATATAGTTTAGTAAGATTGAAAGTTATGTAACAGTAAAGGACTTTCGTTCATCGACGAACTTGAGGTAATAAGCTTACAGATGAGCTATTATGGGAAATATTGGGTCTTCAAATATTGGCCCATTAATAAAGGCCACGGGGTTTCAATGGCGAGTGCTTTTTCTAGATGCCACCTGCGAGTATTCCCTCGGGACGTTGTAATCTCAACATGGTTTACTTGTCCCGTCTGTGTTTATAAAGGATACGAATGTACTCAATAAGGGAAACTCATCTGTAAAATTCGATTTGTCTGTCGAGCCCCTCTTGAAATTGGCCGTACGCGAGTCATTCCACTTTCGACCCTCTTTTACTCTTTATTAGCACACAACCATTCTTTGAATCGCAACCCGTAGGATTTATTTGTTTAGAAACAACATCGTTTTATGGTAGACCTAAGTGGTGTGGCTCGACACATAAAAGGTTTCTCGCTTACCTGAGGTAGTCCCTTTTACAGAAGATCAGATTGGCTCTGGTATAAAGGGACGTGCCGACTTCGCCAAGTCTGCAGTCGCAGCAACCGCATTTCAGGCAGTCCTCGTGCCAAAAGGCATCCAGTGCGCTCAGAAGATACCTTTAACGAAACAAAAGCTAGTATAAACTAATCCAGTGCATATCTCAAATATTCATTTAACTTTAAATATAGATCTTTTACTTTTCCGTGATAGGTTTTCCACAACCAGCGCAAAGTGTAGCTCCTGGCTTAGTGGTTCCATTTTTGCTCGGTTCACTTTTACTCATATCCATCGTCATCTTATTATTCCCAGTGTTCTATTATGTTCCGGGCTCCTCCTGCAAAACAAAGGAAAAATTGCAGCCGCTCATTAGTGTTCTAGTGTTTTTCATTCGAGCGATGAACGAGGTAGCATTACAATTGATGGCGATCGGCGTATTAGCCCGGGGAAATTTATTCACGGTGCAATCGGTCGATTAGCCCTCGGCGTAAATCACAGAGCAAGGGTGGGTGGAAGTGAGAGAGTGAATGTGGCGGGATCGCAGTGAGTAATCGGGCCAGCGTGCTTTTAACAAGTTTCACCGGCATCTGGCACTAGGACGTCTGCTTGTCTATGAGCAATTAGAGTTACGGGTTTGAGAATTTAGCGGCGTGGTTAGTGCCATCTGTGTCCATCCCGGTTTGCGGGGGTGGCCTTTCTCCTCGGCCACCCTCGACCGCCCATCCTCGCCCTCACGCTCTCTTTCGAGCCGGTGTGTGCGGTCAGAGTTTAGAATCGAATTAGTTTGAGACTCGCTCTCTCTTCTCTCGCTTCTGTGAATGCTTAAACGGTGGCCATCGCCTTCCCCTAAAACTGACCAGTGCGCCTAGTAGGAGCTCGATAAACGTTAATTGTTTCCCGAGGTAAACGTATGATCCCTGTTAAAAGGGGACTTCCTCCTGGAACGCGTGTTTCAACGTCAGCCACAGCTGTCCCGTCTCATAGCCAGTGTGCCTGCATCATCGTACTAACTCCACATCCTTAATTCCCCCCTCTCGATTTTTGCACGTTTCCCTCGATGAGATCGAGCGAGTTCTCTGCTTCACTGTTTAGTTTCTCATTAAGGGTGGTATTGCGTACGTGCGGTCTCGATCCCAGCCACTCGCTATATTTACGAGTACCCGTGGATGCTATGAGCAAAGTTTGTGCGGTTTCAATATGTCCTCTCCCTTTAGCCTGGACACAATATTACGGGCCATGTTAATATCTTCCGTGCGGTCGGGACTTGGAGGCAAACATTACGAAGCCTTTGATACTTTAATTATTAAAGACTCGGATATTAGATGCTCTCCTGTTTCGAGGGGAGGACACTAGACGAACAATGGAACAGGGAATAGATTAAATCTTGAGATCTAAAGGAATTTAGTGTTTTTCAATGGTCGATGCTGTTACGAATGAGAAGAGTCACGTTGTGGTCGGTTAATTAATCGCACTGAATCCATTAGTGGATTCATTAATGGAATCATGGAATAGATTAAATCTTGAGATCTAAAGGAATTTAGTGTTTTTCAATGGTTGATGCTGTTACGAATGAGAAGAGTCACGTTGTGGTCGGTTAATTAATCGCACTGAATCCATTAGTGGAATCTGCTTGCCAATTAAAGCGTGTCCGTGTTATAATCACCGTTGCAATTATTATTCGCAGGCGCACCTATTTCGTCGATGATTAATCGTATAACTAACTGATCGACGCGATATTATGGTGAACTATTAAGTTACTAAGTTTCGCACGTAATAATGGTAGGGGTGGTCAACGCTCGATTATTAAATTCGTGTCGACCATTTAAATCCCATGTATGCCACTTTGATGGACGCTGATTAGACTTCGCGTTGAATTCCCTTCGCTAAGCAACATACCAGAAAAGATTGTTTCAAGCGCAACGAATTTTGTTTCCTCCAGTGAATCGCTCATTGCGAGAATACTTGGGAACGACGGAAATTCAGTGCAGACCACTGTCGGAAAATGTTTCCTTTGAGACTGGAAACGCGAACGTATTCTATAATAATGGAAGTATTCTCGAGTTTAGGCACACTGGAATTCGACCGCGAGCATTCCTGCGGCAGGTCGGTCGACCTGGATACCTCGGGCGACCGCGAAAACCTTCGCAAGTCCCATGTGGCCAGTCAATTTTGTACATACTGCCCAGTTTTTCCTCTCTACCCGCGATCCTTCTTGCAAATCATTGAAACTTGGTCGCAATTTTTCGAAGAATCACTCTCTCATTCAGGATTGGCAACTCCTCGAAGGATGTTTCAATTTCTCTCCATTCAATGGAAGTTCTCACAGACTAGAATTAACTCGGAATGTGTTCATTATTGCGAGTACGTGGTGGTATAATTTAATTTGCATTATAATTTAAATGTGGCATTTCCGGCGCCACGGCCAGAATTACGAGGACACGTGCTCGCGGTGATTATTATTCGTTAATATCGGCCAACTCTGGCTTGTCTGCTTTGAAGCAGCTTTAATCACTCCTAGTATGCAGAAGTTACTCTCGCTCGCCCCTCGAAAAGCCAACGGAGCAGGGCGAATGCCAGAGTTGTCCGGTGGAACGTCATCGGGGAGAGGTTCCGTAACGGGTGGTTCCCTAGAAGGGCGGTTTGCATCGCCAGCGGTCTGTTCATCAGCTACGTGATCGCATCATCCACGGGTGCTGCTTCTCAAAGCGACGATAATTCGATTATCCGATACATGTTCGATCACCGTCGCCATGTCCCCGAATGTTCCTCCTCTCCTTGCTTAACTGCCTTCGCAATTAGATTGAACTTACCGCTTCAATCGGAGCTAGTCGGACTCTATCGAATTCCGATCACAAAAGTTATCGAACCTCGCCTTGGAATTAAAACACCAGAGAAGTACTTAGGTGCTCTCCGTTTATCGACCTAGCTAGCCAGTCTTGGTGCAGCTTCCAAGGCTCCGCCCTCCCAGCATCCGAGACACCCCCTGAGGACCACCCCCAGAATCTCTTCTCGGAAGAACGGTAAAAAGTTCGTTGATTTTCTCTCTCTCTGTCTGCGCAACTAGAATTTCCTATCCAAGACACGATAGTTACGTTACGGTTATATCGCGATGCCGTTGACGTTCCACATTATCATGAAGGCCTTCGCTCCCTTCGCCTTTGCATAGGAAAGTGCGCGCACCAGAGAAAATTCCCCGCTTGGAGTCGGAGCGTGAGAGCGGCAGCGCTTTTGTCTTTAATAATGCTTCTGCGGCAACGTTATCTCTTACTTTTAGAACGAGTACGGGCATCCGGTGAGTCGGTCCATTAATTAGGCGGGCCACATTAAGCCGAGCATTAATATACTCCGCTGGCTGTTTTGTTTTATCCCGCAGGAAGGACGGAACCTCCCTCGGAGGCTGAGCGGCCTGGTTAGACGAAGGCAGCAGGGGGAGTTATTTCGGCAGGGGTGGCCTGCTAATCCAACCTGCCGTCCCACCACCTTATCCCTAGAGACTGTTTAATTTCTGCAAATCGGTCTGACAATTTTCCACTGCCTTCATTCCTCGCAATCGTATGTACTTGACCTGCTGGCCATTTGACCGCTTTAGCTTCATCAGTATTAATTTCTCCCTCAAAGAGAATTGTGTCTTCGTTTATTCGAGTGTGAAACTTAAAGTGATAGTTCTTGGTGAAGCAGGTATTAGAAGATTCGTTATAAATTTAATTCTAGGTTCAACATCGTACTGGTTTTTGGATAGGAATAATTGCATATTCCGATGTATATTCTTTCCCGCGAGCACATGTTTTCCGCATAATACGGGAGTAAATCGGCTTACGCGCTCGTTTAGATCGGCCGCGGCACTGGTACAGCGCATGCCTGTAACGATGTAATTTAACGAGCGAAAGGAATATTTCCCACGGAATAAATCTCGCGTAACAGCGCCAGTGAAATCCTCGTTTACCCGGCATTCAACCCTTGCTAATGGGGGTAATTTAAGGGATGTTTTAAGCGCCCGAGGCCACACGTGAGTCGCACAAAAAGTTCACGTATTACGACCGCGACCACCGTAATCACGCATTAGCATTCAGAACGCTAGCAGGGCCAACGCCGTGGAGCTCTCGCTGCTAGAACACAACGACCGGAGAACGGAGCTTAAACTTTCGCGCTGGCCCGTTCCGCCAGCGAAAAAGCAGAGTTTCGCAAAACACCCAAATAATCCGACATCTAATAAAACGAGAAAATAAGCGGCGCACCGGCTGTTTGCTCATCCGCCGTGATATTTTAGCCGACATTCAAGCACATATTTGAAGTGAAGAGCGAGTGGTAAAATCGGCATTCACACGACTTAGTCGTCGAGAGGCTCGGCACGCGCCTAAATAAGCGATGGCTTTGCGGAGAGGCCAGTCTTCCGGAGAATTCCTGTGGAAAGACGTCCCAAGGCGTAGAAGGCAGAGGGGGGATGGAGAGCGCCGTAGACGGTCTGTTTAACAAGTTCTTTCGCGCCGATAAACGCGTCCGACGTGTCGCCACTCTTTTTCTCTCTTCATATCTGGGCTCCCCTTCTGGAAGAGAAAACGGGTGCGCTCGGTTAATGAAATTCTAGTCAGGTCGAGGAATTCTTTCGTCAGGTGGTGATGCCACCTAGCTGGCCTGCTCGGTGGCCAAACCTTCTCCCTTTTTCCTAGCCTTTTCCTGTTTCTTTGTTTTTCGGACTGTCTCAGTTCCTCGGGGCGCTCTTCATCCCGCACGCGTAGGTGGCGGTACTCTTGCTCTACGGGTTGGGAGAGGGTTGCGGGGGTGGGTTAGCTGCAGTCTTTCGGTGAGGGCGGTGCGGCGACGGGGTTTGCGTAGTCGGTGCGCCGTAGAGGGTCGTGAAACGGGGTGGTGTGCAGTCAGATTACGCTAAGCTATGCCCGTACGTGCTCGCATGGAAGTTCCACCCCTCACCGGCTTCGCCAGCCGGCCTGGGAAAATGTATTTATTGTTGTTTGTCCAGCGTTCTGTATATGGCCACCGTGGCGGCACAGGGTGTGAGTGGTGGGTGCCTAGCGGCGGAGAGGACCTCGCGCTCGAGGTTGAACTTGAAAAAAAAAATTGCCTAGGGACGACCACGACGATGCCGGGCATAAATTTAAGCTCCGCTCACACCTCCTCGTACACCCTTGCTGATCTCCCGAGTTCCCCTCTTCCCCAACTTCCCTTTTTTTGGATTTCAATCCTGTAGTCCGCTTAAACACATCGGCCCTTCTCCGCAAAGATAGGTTTGCCCTCTCGTGAAAAAAGAGGTCCTTGACGTGCAGAAAGTACGAAGTAGATTTCTTTCCTGCGATTTAGGTATAAAAGTCCTTATAGATATATTTCATTTTTCTATTGGAATTTTATAGTAAACTGAGTTGGCTATTCGATTATAATTAGAGACTGGAATTTTCGAATCCCTTGTAACATGTATAACAGTGCTGATTTCACGGAATGCCAATGCAAGCGAGTCTCTAGCGACTGGTGATCAGAGGCTGCAGGCTCGATCGAAAGAGATGCTTATCGTTCGGCAATCAGCTCGCGGCTCCGATACATTGCCAGTGTCGACGACAAAGGGGGGGACTGTAACTACTTCGGAAACTTTTATCTCGTAGAATTAATGGTCGGATTAAAGCATTTGCGGCGGGATGCGGGCTGATTGGGGTAAATCGTGGCGGGATTAGAACTTGATTGGCTAATTTGTAAGTGTCCCCGGCAGTCCGGTCAGGAACTTAACGATCGATTCCACTCTCGCGTGTACGTGCGTCCAATGGTCCAGCCGAGCCACACATATACCATCGTCACGGGACGAGCGGGAGCGTGAAATTCTCAAATGTACCGTCGAATTGAATCTCGCCGTTTGACTCTGTCGGCTTAATTGCTTACTAGTTCAGTTTCATCTCGAGACCACTCGAGTACACTTCTCATCGCTTCGCCATTACGGCTTCCAGGCAATAATCCGGGATAATGCTTGCGAGTAAATCGAGCCGGGTAACGGAAACTAGCGGAAGCCTAGGTGGTGTTACAAGTTGGACTGTATTATCGCAAGTGGCGAAGCCCGAGAGCGAAGAAGCTCGCACAGTCGGATTGCGAGATTAGGCTGCCTCCATCTCCAGTGGTCAAGGCAACTTAATGTGCGGTCAGTACAGGCGGCTGGACGCTAGACTGATTTACATCGCATCCCTTTACCGAAGGTAGAGTGTGCACGCTTGGCCAACATCAGTGTGGCAAGTCCGAGATACATGTCCTGGCATTGCTTTCCACCGTGAGGCTGAGGTTGTCCAAGTACACTTCGAGAGTCCTAAATTAGTGTGCCTGTGAAGCAACCCCAAGGGAGAACGAGCTTAGGTATTTTTAAGCGGGCTATCTCCACAGTGAAGGGAAGGGTGAGAGAGTAACATTCCTATCGGCCAACTGAGGACCCTTGTTTCGTGGTTGATCGACGTTTTGAAATATATCCTGGACCGGTGTCCAGACGCTGCCCGCTCTCGGGCTTCCTGTCTCCTTACAATTCGCAGACAGTGCCCGCCCGGCGGGACAAAACCACAGTGATGGACTCGCGGCAGATAAGGGAGCATTCATGACAAAGACAAAACGCGCCACTACCAAGAGACGTCGCTGTTCGTCGCGTTACCGCGAGACAATAAGCGAAAACTTTTATTATTAATGTTTCGCCCGACGATAACACTGCCACCCCTCAAGCCGACACTCCTCTGATTCTGGTCCTCCGTCTCGTTCGTTGTGTTTTTGGTAAAGGCAAAAAAGTAAGCCTGTCTGATAACCTAGCTTGTGGAATAATCGTCGATGAACTCCTCTCGATTCTCTTCTTGAGGCATTCATCATTCCTTCGTAATCCTTCTGACTTCATACTTTCTAGATTATACTAGCGACTCGAGTACACTAGTTTTCGAATGCGACCCGCTTGCAATTCCTCGGTCTACCAGAGTTTCATTTGGATACTTTTCCGCAGTGTTTCGAGCTTCCCAGCAATCCCGGGAGCGAGCGCGAGTTCGCCGGGCGATTTTAATAATGATTTAATTAGCATTCCTACGCCGACATAAATCAAAGGCACGCTGCTCTGCATTGCAGAGTATCCCGGGAGAAAGGAAGACGAGGTATTTCCGTGAAGAATGTTTATTAATTAGTCCACCTCACCTGGCCGGCAAATCGATCATACTATCCCATTGCCCGCAGCCAACTTTATTCATTCGCTCGTTCAACAAAATTAGCAATTGCAAAAGGAGGTGTGTCACTTTTTCGAGGACTTTAAACACGCTTGAAATACAGTGAAGTTCTCCTCGGTAAATCAAGGCATATCTCGGTGGTCTGTACCGGATAACTCATTCAAGACGGTTTGTCCGCAATAAGACGAAGGTCCGGACACTGGAGACATATTCTCGGTCGTTGCGCGTGAGTTAGAATCGCATTGGGTTGCTAGCCGTTAGCAGTTAACCGGTAAATAACGCGGAAACCCTCTGCGAGTGCCCTTCTCAGTGAGTAAGTACAGCACCTCGAGGATCCTCCAAGTTTGGATCGGTTTTCGGTAGGGCCAGGTTCACGCACCACTGACCACCGCTCTTGGGATCAGAGAAACCAATAGTATTACTTGCTCACAGGCAACGCTAGTCCATTTAATTTCTTAGTCACACTCGAGCAAAGTCCCAGAACACACTTATCTTTCTAATCGAATAGCGTTAAGAATCCATCTTCCTTCAATAAATTCTATTTTTTCTCTTACGGTCATATAAAGTGTGCTCTTCAACGCGAGCGGACTCCCTCGGGAAATCGGCTTCCGATGCTCGGCGCATATTGCTGTGGATCTGAAAGGCCGGCGTTCGAAGACAAAGCAGTTGTCGAAGGCGAGGGGATGTCCAAGAGGTCTCGACAGGCCTTCACCTCCCCTTACGCTTCTAGTTATGGAGTAGGCTCGTTATTGACCAGCCGAAGAGTACAACTCGTCCCGGGGCCGCGAACACTCGATCCGAGTGGTGCTCGATTAAACTGGTGACAGGAGACGTCAGGGTGTTACCGCACTTTCTGATATATCGATACTCGCCACAAGTGTTTGGTGCGAGGGGCGAACACCGGCTGGATACGAAGAAAGTGGTCGACTTCTCACTTAGCAATACTTGTTGATCCTTAGTAAAGATTTCTTACATCGTTTATTCAAGCACTTCGTCAAAATACTTAAGAAACCTTCGTTCATTTACTGTCTAACAAACGAGCTTCCATTTCCATTCAATTAGCTAACTCTGCTTGGAAGATATATGTCTACTCCGAATGTTCTAAATTAGCAATCGCAAATTAGCAGGGCAGCCTGTGGACCAGCCGATAGGGCGGAATGACCATTGCTGACGCGAACGCCGGTCCAGCTGAATGCCTCAATAATTATGTACGCCTTATTACGCAAAGGAAATTGCACACTTGGCCGTACCCTTGCTTCGTCAGACTTTGCTTAGGACTCTAATGATCCAACCCTTAGAATAGTGGGCAAATGGTAGCGATGGTGGATGCTGCCAAAAATTCAACTTGATCGTATTAGAAATATAATAGCTGGGAAAGTAAAGAGATCGAGCTCTAGTTTTCTAGTGGAGAGAGGAAGAGAAGTGTAGTATCATCGACTTTATGATGAGATAGGGAGCAGAACCATTACTAGGCTTACCAAGCACCCTATCAGGGGATAGTTCGAGGCGAGTGGCGGCTAGAATCTGCGATCTCCGAGGCACACGCGCTAGGAAAAAGGAAGGTCAACGGGGTTATTGTTTTCGTGATGAATGCACATAAAATAATGAAAGCTCGAAAGTACGTCGGCCCCGGGAGAGAGAGAAAAAAATATATATCGCGCGCAATACGAGAGACAGCGCCATAGGGGTTCCGCACACTTCACGCATGCCGAGAGCGGAAATATTGTCCCTGGTCAACGAAGGGATGAAACCGGTGCGAGCCGCCCCAACCTGACAACAGATTCACCCGCGCGCGTGGTACTTCGGATTTATCGCAAGTTTAACATTACACAGAAGTTGGAAACGGCGCGAGGGATTCTGCCGGATATTTATACGGTTTGAATGCGCGTACGAGGATCACTCTAATGGTTTTATTATACTGATACCCGCGGGATTTCTTGGTGGACGCATTCGCACCCCGGCTCGCATGCCGCGGCCTCTGATTTCCACGTTTCATCCTTCCTGGGATTGAGAAGAAGGCAGTGAGACACTTGGCGAAAGAGCTTACCGCGAAGACAGTCGCTCCACATCTCCAATGGCAGTTTCCCTCGGAGATATAGGCTCGCTGTCATAAAATAGTTCTACTCCTTTATGACAGTATCATTCGGCACTACCAGTGCGAGAGAGAAACGATAAACGATCATCGCAAGCATCCGAAGTTGCGTTCGGTACTTTCACAGATCGATCTAGTGAGTTTCGAGAGTAGATTCAGCCAGTGCTAGTCAGACAGGGGTGTCGACGGTCCACAGGATTCGTTCATAGGCTGCTCGACGTATAGCATCATGGAACGCGATTCGAGCGCATCTTTCCTATCGAGACGGACGATTTATCATCGCGAGCGGTTCCATAGGAATATTGAATACGACAAGATAATCTCTCGACACCCCGCCGCTTTGTGCCATGATCGAAGACATCCCCGTTTTGTGGCGGCGGCAGTAACGGCCGTGCTTAATGTACCGCACCGACCGATAAGCCCGCCGCTATGCCCCGCGCGATACCACTAGCAACCAGTTTTTGCCTGGCAAAATGCGAGTCTGTTGCACCCTTTCTCTCCTGAATGATCCTCCTGACAGCATAGACCGTCACTGACGTTATTATCGGATACGCCCTTGTCCCATGAAAAAGCTTCGCGTGCCGCCCTTATTATTCGCTGTCTCTGATATCATTGTCGTTCCCGTCGCAGTTCCGCTTGTATCGCTGAGAGTTCAACTAATGCTCCTTGGCAAAGTGTCGTTCCCTTTACGATGCCTGTCGGGCTGCGTGGAAGGAATTTCTTTGGACAAGTTTGACTGCCTCGGCGTTCTGCGGAGGGTTCCAACTAGAAATCATCAGGGTGAGGGCTGATCTAGCTCTTATCTGGGTGATCGCGCGAGCGCTCGTGGGAATTCGACCGGAGAAGATGGCAATCGTGAGAGATCGGGCTCGCTTAATTATGCGGACTTTACTCGACGGATCCGAGCAGTTATGCTAATCCGACCTTATTAATAAGGACTCCAGTTGGAGCTGAGATCGTTGTATGAGACGAAGCTTCCGCACACCCTTTCCCTACCTTGCTAAGACCACCGACTCGTCCCTTCGCGGACTACGAGCGCGCCTAAGCAGCACCCTTTACTATCCTGTCGTGCAAAGTAAGCGAGATTTCTCTATATAATCATTTTATCCCTGGCGGATTTGCCTTGGAAAATCGGTAGGCACCAGTCTGTTCAGGTCAGGTCAGCTATTAATTAAGACCGACAGTTTTCCGCTTCCGTACATACTGCTATTCTTTCAGTGGCGTTTCAGGCTGAATCGCTTCGAGAATATAATCAGATATGACAGATTGCTGTCAGTAACAGATCACTCTCCCTCGCATATCATAATTAGAGTCAGCCACGAGTCGCATGATAATTGGAAAATAAGTTCCATATCCACCTGGCTAGGGGCGCATTGTCAGTGGGGTTGGAAGGCTTGAGTTTGCCGAACAAAGTCTACTCGATCATAAAGTGGAAGATCAATGATCGGGCATTCGATGGACCAAGCACCTAAAGAGCCTGGCTAGGTGAAAATAATAGTCGATGTCGACGACGTTCCCCTACTTTCCGTTCGGTCGACGCGCCAGACAAAGGTGCCGTCAACGTTTTTGACGGTGCGCGCTCGGCTTTGAATAAGCAGTAGTGACGCACCCGTCAGAACAAGTGGACTACCCTGACAGCCGGTTTATCGTTTATCGACAACTTTCGGATTTCCATGGAAAGACGACGGAATTTGTCCAAGTAATATACTTTCTATAACCATCACGCACGACCAATTTACTTTCTTGGCAGATGGAGTGATTGTCTTCGTCGAATCTCGAAGAATAGCAGCGATCAGCGTTAGGTGTCAGGTTGGGGGATGCCTATAAAGTATCCTATATAAACTGGCAGCGAGACTCCCATGGCATATTCTAGTAGGCTTTCAAGTCTAAAGGGTGGCAAGCACGAAGGAAAGGGTGCTGTGTTAGTTTCCGTGATATTGACGTACCACAATACAGACTTGATGCCGCTGACACCCTCATTCGCAAACCTCCAGCGCAATCTCTATCTTCGCCAAACCCGAGATCTTAAAATACGCCAACCCAAAACTTATTCATCCTTTTGCCACCGCACTCCCACCACTTCCGGTCTATCCAGAAAAGGTCCGCAAGATTTTCCATGGTACTTCCGCTGCATTTGTACCATGAGACCTCTCTTTGTCATCGTATCTCTCTGCGTTTGCCACGGGTTCAAGGGAAAAAGTAGAGATACGAGTAGGGGAATAGTAGCAATTCCCGGCAGAGGTGTTTGGTGACCTCGTTGACCAAACGTTGGGATAGCGGAGGTTCGTAAAGGGTCAGAGGCCCATGAATTCGTCGAGTAAAATCTATTATCGGCATGCTTATCGCGAGGATTCGCGGTACAATGGATAGGAACGGCGCTAACCATCGTCGGGCGACCGTAAGCGTCGATCAGTGACATCGCTATCAGTTGTTTCCGGCTCACCAGGCACTTCGGCTACACCCATTTGGCGAGATGGCGCAGCTTCAATCTCGACCGCCACGCATATGTGCCGATTTAACAGTATAAAAAGAAGGGACAGGAAGCCTTGTGGCGATGCTGTGCAAAATGTGGAAGGAATTATCGACCCTTCCAATGGCGACACTCCTTTGCGTCGATCTATGTAAAATAGTATTACAGGATTGCTTGTGTCTTGATCACCCTAATATCTCATTGTCAGCTTCCAACCCAAGCTCCACATTAACAACTCGTAATTGTGGGAGAGTAAAGGGTGGACTGGTACGTGATCCCAGTTGGCACGATTTAATGATCTTATTTATCGTAGATCGAATGGTAGGCAAGGGTGGGGGTGATTTTTCCCTAGGGGGAGTGCAGCGTGTTATCGTTGGCAGTGGTGGTGCAGGCCGATAATGGCGGTAGTCAGTGGCGCACGATGCGTTCGCGGCGATATAGCCGGATCGCGATACGGCGGGAGCGGAAAATGCGGCCGGCGACCGAAATCCGGCTAATGGTTTCACTGAATCAAACCGGAGCGGCGGGCGGCGTTTAACGGAGCAAACAGACAGAAAATGGAGCGCAACCGCATATAAAGAGTCGATGATAACGAAATGATATATGACTCGGTGAGAATAACAGAGGCCAAGCGAGACCGACGGGCCTGCCCTACGTGTTATACCCTCCTCCATCCTGGACCACTCGCTCTCCTCGTATCCTCTCTTCTCTTGCTCTTCGCTAGTTTCGCTCTCTCCATCCTGTCCTAGGGGTTGCTCCGCTCCCCCCTGTGATTGATCGGCTCTGAGATACCACGTGCTATTCACCGCGGGATTAAGTGAATGCGCGAACACTTAATAATCCATATAATATATATCTTCCTATCCTAGCAGCCACCGTTACCGCCACCTCTCTCATAGATGTCTGTGTATGCGCGTGTATCGCTTTTACGCTGGAATAGCTATTCGCCCGAGGGCGATAGGGACACCGCATCAATTTTACTCGGGACTTTACCGGCGTCTGATCTTGTAACAGCTCTTTATGGGATATCGGGGAAGGATGTAAAATTCTAAAGAGACATAATATTCCCCGGGTTAGCGAAGCGTCGCCCAATTATAGCTGGTGTTAATGGCAGGCTAATTCGATATTAGGAGAGTACTGGCATCGATTCCATTAGCCAAAAGTGCCATAAAAGTCTGGCACGACCTCGCGCCTAATATCGTGGTTTTCTTCATTAGGATTAATGTACGGTTCACTCGGTTCATAGCCTGGTCTTGTTAATCTGAGGTTACGCCCTCACGATTTCTCAACGTGATCTAATGTCGTGCAAGGGCTGCTTTGCCCGCTTTGACACATACTTTCTCATGACGTCCAGAGGATCTGTCCGATGTAATCGGATACGACGTAACCTCGTTAATTTGGCATTAGCCCGCACGGAAATCGATGCACAGGTCGCGCCGGCTGCGTAAGTAAACAAGTCAAAGGGATCCGACATGACTGGCTATAAACTATTCGGGTCTCCCGCATATAGCAGAACAGCAGTACCCTGCAGTAAGTTAATTCCCGTAGTATTACCCGGAGCAAAGTGGGCCGTTAACAGTAAATAATACTGCAACTATTACCAGCAAACGGCGCCCTTACAGGAGAAATATGGCACTCGTACAAATCGTAGCTAAGAATCTTGGCCCCACACAGGGTGCGCGCGTGCTATGAACGATGGCTTTCTCTGTCGCAAGACCGGCAACCCTCACCAAAAAGTGCCGGTACGTGTACGAAACACGTGTGCCAGCAAGTTCATCCGTTCACTTTAGTATGTGGTTGGTAGGAGAAGGTTTATTAGGTAGACGCGCGGCAATCAGAGCTAGGATAGGTTCGTCGGTAGCCGGGTGAGTGTTGCTTTAATATTCAACGCTGGTAATAGCCGGACATGAGGTTTAGGAATCGTTCTATTATTCAAGTCGTTGGCTTGTTAGGCCGCTGTAAATCGAGATCTAGGCTGCGTCCGGAGCACGGTTCCTGGGAGGAAATCTCGATTCGCGCTAGCATCGCTTTAAATTTTGCAACATTCGGCCAACCACGTCGATCCTCGTTTGACTGCTTCATACTTTGAACCGTGCAAACGGTCGCCGTTGCTTGCCATGAGTGGGACTTGCAAAAAATCCTTAAAAGGACTGTGCTAGCTCGCGCGGTAGTAGTTAGAGCAAATCCTTTAAATATTCCCTTTCTGGCCTGTGGTCTTTGGTAAACGAGGAAATGCGTGCGACGTTGGTCATTCGAACTAGCAGAGCTTCGTAGGTATTCCGTTTTCCCGGGGATGCGATCGGTTTTAAGAGGGAGCAGAGAGCAACGGTGGCGCTGGTGCCGCGATAGAGATTTCAACGCTCGTTTCCGAGGTCCGAGCTCTAAATAATGCATGAAGAGACCGCCGAAAAATAAGTACCGTCGAGCTTTGGATGCCGGAAGCTACTTCTTTTCAGTCTTCCCTCGGTCAGAATTCGTACTGGCGGAAATGAGGACGGAGACAGGCAATGGCTTATTACTGATTCATGTCGGACATCCGGCAGTGCTGATGCTACTCAGACGCACATATAATTCGATCGCTGGAGGCATCTTCCAACATCTGCGATCTCTTATTAAAGGGGTTCACTGGCAGTCTCGGCAGTCTCGAGATTGACTCGGCCTCGCGCGGCAGTCCGTAATCGTTTCGTTAAGCTCGCTCCCTCATGCAAGCTCGGTTTAGCAGTTCCGCCGGAATTTAATGCAGCCCCGTCTAACTTATGCACGCGTCGTCGCACGTAGCCGTGTCTAAACGCCGTTTACCACCGAGCGAGGGAAGAACTTGCGCTGCGCGTTCATCCGTACAGGCCTCGTGTCCCCTCGGTCTAGCTTCTTCATTTAACGGCCGAGCGACTCAGTAAACAAATTTACTTCTTATCCGCAAAATCGGTAAATAAGCTAGAAAATGCGTCCGTACTCATCGAACCGTCCCGGACATCCAGTAAAATCTCCTGGTCGATCGTTTGAAAGTTCTTGTTACCACGTAAAACATCGACGAGGGAGGTGGCGTTGAAAATGACCTAGCTGGTAGTTCAATTAAGACACTTGGACCCGAGGCGACATATAATTTGTGTCCGGCATATCCTATTAGGATGTAATCGATTTTGGATTAAAAATCGCCGCCCAAAAGCGCCCCGGGGACTTTTCGTGAGCGGCTGACCAAGGCGTAACTGAGTTTGACGCGAACCCTCGGGCTTCTTTGACCAAATGTCTCATGTAGATAATTACGAGGGTCGGATGCCCTAGCCGAAACTTGTGCTCACAAGGGTTCGCGAGAAGATAATGCTCTTCCGAAGGTAATTCGAGCCACTGCTTCTCTCATCTCGGAAGCTTATGCTTCGATCACCACGAGAAGAGCCTGTATATCCTTCAGTTAGAATTCCGTGCAGTTCGTAAGCGGTATATACGCATAATTAGTTGGCGTGATAGATGCCTCGCGGTACCGCGGTGCTTGGTTGCTTAGCATAAAATGTAAAGTAGTCGTTGGTTACGGCATAAATTGTATTCCCATTAGAAGCGGCCGGATCGCCGAGAAGCAAGCGAGCGAGAGAGCGAGAAAGGGCGGATTTGAATACGCGCGGATTAAAAATTAAATATTACCGTAGGAAGGGCGGGCGATTAGAATGCGCGGCCGGCAATGAAAAAGCACGCAAGCAAACCGGAGGCCAAAAGTTGCTCGATAAAAAAACATGGCCGCGGCTGCTACCATGCACTAACTGACTGGCGGCTGGGGAAAAATATTAAGCGTTTTTTAATAATGCGCCGATTCGCGAGGGGCAACGGAACTCGCATCGGCTGAAATTTCGTGACGGCCGCCCTGTCCTCGTTAGCCACGGATCAATTTTGCAATTTTATATTGAGACCCTTTTCATCGCCCCTAAGCCCCCGCTTCCGGGCGCTGTTTATTCGTCAATTAGAGCGAGACGCGCCACCGACGTGCACCCACCGAATATTGACCTGGCTTGCTATCGAAAAATGCCAGACTTGTTTCATTCGACAGGCTCTAAAATACGCATGAGCGCTTGTCAATCAGTGATGAGAGAATCGCAAGACAAGCAGGAGAGAGTGGAGTAGACAGTAACGAGTTAAACAGAGTGAGGAGACGAATAGATGGTATACGAATGATTTGCGAGAGCTCATAGCATCATATCGCATCTGAAAGGTGCACCATAACCATCCTTCACAATTTCGGATAGAGGCGGCTCGCTCACACCCGACTGGCACAAGTGGCAGTATCTCGCGAGCCTTTTCTTTTTTCTTTCTCCCTCTCCGTTGGCATTAAAGGCCGTCCTGGCGGTTCGGTGGAAACGGTTAACTAAGACATCAGTCATAATACGCGAGACAACCGGATGCCCTGCCAGAGGCATAAAGGCCATGCCCCCGTAACTTCTCGTTTACCCAGCTTTTGTTTCTAATGCCTCCGCGCCAGCGCTGCTAGCGCCAATCTCCCCGGAGCTGTAGCTTTATGTCTCGGCTCGAGATCCGTAGATCTAAGTTTGCCTGAGCGAGAACGAGAACTGTTCGCCTGCAGTTCCCAAGTCTCCTCTCTTTGCATCACTGACAATTTGTGGTCTCGCATGGCCGACGGCTGAGAGCCGTTTATCGTTGGAATTCCACCGAGAATCGCTTGCCCGCATCGCACGCGATTGCCAGACCTGACCGATATTCCACTGGTAGCACGTGATTCATTAATCGCTTCTCTATCGAATCTCATATCGATGGGAATCGGCGTTTCAGCACAGAGAATGCCGACGCCACGCGAAGCTTTGGAATCCGACTAATTTTGCTGTACCCCTGCCGCTTTAACCCCGCAGTAAGGATAGACAAATGCGGGTTCTGGTCAGTTGGGAGAGGCGGAGGCCAGCCTGGCTTGCTGGCTGCTCGGGGGAGATTTACAAGTTTAGTTAGCTGCGATCACACCCGCGGGATCCCTCTACTGTGATGGGAGCGAGCGGCTACCGATACGAGGGCTGCCGCGCTCGTCTGGCTGATCGTCGACCTTTACTACTTACAAACTTCTAGCAATTCCGCGTCAAGTAGAAGTGGATGTATTTTTACATTTTTTAATGCGTTGATCTGTTATGAGTATATTTCTATTCTCATATGTATCAACTGACATAACAAGACTTTAGGCAGTTTGATCGAATGCCATTCCCTAGGGCGTCCAGTAGTTTGCCAGGAAGGAAGATAAGGCAGGTTCATACATCATAATCTATAAGTGTTCATGGACGCGCTATCGAGTGGTTACATGTCAAAGCAGAAAGCGGTGTAGGGCTTCTTGCCACTTTTTCTTCGTGCGACACCAACAAATCTTGCCTACTTCCTAACCGTTACGGATTGCCGGCCATTAGAGTGTCATTTCTCGTGCGTATATGAATGACCGCTGGCGGATAAGCCCTACGGGATATATCGTTGGAGAGGAGCGACCGCTCGGCTGGACTCGCATACAGCCTCCACCTCGCATTTGTTTGAATTATTTTATATCCCGCGATTTTTTATTATCAGTATCTACAGCCGGCGGATACGTCGGGCGGGCGTGTGGAAACGGGGTCGTTCTGATTACTGGCCTCTCGGTCCACGTGTTTTATCGCGGACATTTGTTCAGCTAATATTGGCCGGCGCGATTAAAACGAATTGCTAGCGCTACAGCAAGCACAGTTTCATATAGTCGACGGAGAGAGAAAGAGAGGGTGAAGGGATGGCTCGTGTAAATTACATATTGACATCCCCTAAATCCTGTAGGACGAATCGGTTGCTAATTCGAGGAAGGTCCAGGCGAACTATCAGTGGTCCATAGAAGTTGGCTGGTGGTCGATGGCCCGAGAAAATGGGGCTCATTTCGAGGTACGCTAACTCGGCCCGATCTCGGGACGTTCGCTGGGCCAAAACCGCGTCGCATAATGGGAAAATTTGCGTAAACGGCAGGGTCATTAAGCGGCCCCCCTTGCGCGCGCGAATGTGCGTGGCGGTTGCCGATGTGGAGGCGAGGCTATAACTTGCGGTAATACCAACCTAACCGTGTACCCATGATTATAACGCTGCCAATTAGTCAAGCCGGCTTAGGATGGCAGTCCTGTGCCAGGACAGCCCGTATGTATATGTTCACTCCTACGTATATGCGTATGTATATATACCATCCAACATTTCGGTTGGGCTATCGAGCCGTCAGGATGTTCCAGATTCCTCCGACTTAGAGCTTGTCTCACTAGGCTCTTCGCCCAAGTCAGACATACTTATTCAGGTGAACTTTTGTGAAATGTATATCAATTTTCAGTTAATGTATTAACTAATATTGCATTGTATTTAAGTCACTGCATTTATAAAGCTTTTAATTGTATAACATATCCTCCTGTCGATAGCTTGGATACTCATAATACAATTTTAGAAGCATTTTCAAAGTATTTCCAAAATATTTCAGCTAAAATTGAGATTTCCTAATAGAAACACATGACATGCAAGGAGGTATTCGTAGGCTGTATCGTCACGGAAATTCCTGGAATTCGTATTACATCATACTCAAGAATACTTCCTCGCATATTCTATGCTCCTCTTACAAAGTTGAATTCCCCTTTAATAGGTGTGTGATACACAATAGAATAACAGGGTTCCGCAGCATGTGTCGTAAAGGTGGCAATATATCAGTGGTAGAGAGAGACTTTACATTAATTCGACGGTGCAAAAGCGAGGTAATAGCTCGTTAAATACGACTGGGACTTTCGTAAACGCATTAGGTGCTCGCGCGGCTGGCAATGCGTCGTCCTCCGCCGTGCAAGTTCGGTAATTATTTAGCTAAATTGCGAGACAGTTGGTGGGGACTGGCGGCAACATGTGTTTCGTAGCTGGCGAAAAATCGGTGAATTAATGCTCCGCCATTAATTATGTTTATGAGGCCAAATTGTCTCGGGGAGTCAGGGATACGCGCGTGAATGTAATTTGGGAAATTCGGCGGACTGCTGGCGTTGGTAGACAAAACGCTCGCAGAAACGAGTGACCGCTTGCGTTGCATAGCTTGCCAGCCGGCATTTCCAAGCCAGGGCGCAGAACGGTCTGTCTGGCTCGCTATCTCGAGTGAAAGTGCACATGTATGTACGTACGCAGTACAAAGTATGCTGATATCCGCGGCACCAGCCAGCGATGCAGTTCAAAAGCTGGCAAGTTTCGTTTTAATCTGCCCTTTAACATTGCCGCTATTCGCACAGATTGTCAGAGCCTTGCCAATTCGATGAACTCATCGCTCCGCTTTGCCGCTCGGCCTTTCCTCTGTGTTACCAGAGAGCGAGCACATCCATTTCTTATCAACGCTGCGGTATTGACAGCCCTCTGCATTTCGACATATTCTCTAACAAGACCCATCAAACAGACAATTCCACGATGGCATCGTAAAAAGGAATACCATTAACCATTTCTAGCTTTCGATGGAAAGAAATATAGAATGTTACATGAAACCGTCTATCTGCGGTACGTGATCCGAACGAATGCGTTCAAAAAGTTCTCCGGCTTTCCTCCGGGCGTTAATACGTAATGTTTTCTCTTGCCGTGAACTTCCATCGGTCGAGCTTATATTTATCCGGGCATACCTTTGGCTCTCATGTATTTCAAGAGACTTTGGATATATTTTCAAAGAAATCAAATCTGTGCTTTTGGCGCAAAGAAAACATTTGGATACCGTGCCTGGAAAAGCATAAGTAACCCTGTGAAAAGTGGACGATTTGAATTTTCGAAAGAGCGTTTCAGTCTAATCGAGCGAGTGTTTTCAATGCGCGGAATTCTGTGATAATCGCTTGACACCCGGTAGGCGAGAGAGCGCGAGCGTTGTTGAGCGCGAAATTTATCGGTTTACAAATACAGTCGGACGCCTGTATCGGCCGCTGTAATATAAACGGTTTTATTCCAATAGCGATCCGTTCATCTCGGAAATTTCATAAATTTTGTCGCGACTCCCATTCGACCCTGCCAATCACACCTGCATGCCACTCGCTATGTATTTCCTTTTATCCACATTTGCAGGGTCAAACTGGACGTGGGCGTGCTGCCGATTAAATGTTTAATACCACATGTCACTCTTAACTTTGATTGCAACCATTTCTCCTCTATTGACAGCTCCATTTTTTAACTCCACCTGCCGCCGAGTAATTTTATTTGCAATTGGTACATGTCGGAAGTGTTACTATATAGTGTGCCTTCCAACACGATACTAGAAATACTGAAAAGTGTCCCGATGGATTTTCATCGTATAAGTTTGGCAATTTTTTTTTTCCCAAATTCCCAAACTAGCGCCTTTGAAAATTGATTCGCACAAGCTATACCGACAATAGCCTGCGGCTTGTTGCCTGTTACGAGGTATAGCCGCCAACTATATTCGCAAAATCTGCACTACGTCCACGCGGCCGAAATATCGGTTTTGCCACCGCGGTCCGCGCTTGATATCAGCTTCATTAGTTCGCGGTGATAAATCAAAAGACAGATGAATTTTGCAGCGGTCTAGCCTGATTTCCGTCAGAGTGGCCTATCGGATGGGGAAAATTCGCGAGCGAGATCTCATATCGGTTGAACCGCCACCGGCTGCTCTCTCGCTTTGCGTTCTCTCTGATGTCATTCGTTCCTCCTCCTCTCTACAACACTCTGTTCTATACTATATTTTCTGTATAGCAACATTCAGATACCAATTCTTTCATACTTTCATCCGAAACCACTGGCAAGCTTATCTCAGAGTCACGTCGTGGATATATATTTCTCTTGAAGCAAGGAACGAACTTCGCCTCACAAGCAGAGCTTTCCCCATAGAGATATGCGGTACGCCGACTGTCGGGTTGGGAGTTCACAAGGGCGAAGCTCGAAAAACAAAGAGAGTTTGACGTTTTTCAGGAAGGGGGAAGAGGAGTGAGTTGTACGCGTACACGTCTGTTGCAGAAATTAGCGTTACCGCGGCGGTGCGCGGCGAACGCCCGCTAACGATGGAGGGGCCCGCGATCACGAGGGTGACCAGGCGGACAACTTCCATATACATATATCGACAAGCGTACATCGATTATATGCTCGATTAATTCGCCACCGTGCCGGTCCACCCTTTCTCTCTCTGCCCCACGCTCGCTGGCCCGCTTACTTCGCCTGACACGCGATCGATCTCTTCCACTGGCATTCGCCGCGTCCACGCACTTGCCAATTTTTCACCCAACTCCACCGCCGCGCGCTGCTCGGAGACTAATGAACCGAGCTTTACCCCTCTCAATGACGGATCTCGCCGGAATGAACGAAAACAGAGCCTTCACTAACCAATAAAGTAATCGCAACTTTCAAAGTGCTTCCAAGACCCTTGTTAGGATTTGAAATATAGAAGAGTGATCGTAAAGGGTCGGATTAATAGACAAAGGGTATAGATTTTCAGATTGTAATGTAACTCAGATTAGGTATGCGATGGTCTTGGAGGATCGATGAGAAATCCCGATCGATTAGTTATGTATCGAACGCGTATACGGGACCCGCGAGAAATTTGGTCATAGGATACTGGATATATGCTGGCAACTCTGAAAGGCCGGGGGTGTAAGAGGGGGGAGAGTATCGGGCGCACTGTGAAGGGCTGGATTTGGATTTGGATTTGGAGTTGAAGGGTGGCATAACGTGGAAGGAGGGCCTCGGAGGCTGGCCGAGCAATTAGCGAGCCGTCAGTGGCACAGTGGCTGACAGGGGCTACACAACCTACTGCTTCTCTGCTTCTATCGGGCCTGGGCCGAGCATAACTTCCGCATACAGCCCCAATACCGTATGCCTTACTCAGCTGGTGAAGTACCGGCTCGCGTTACCCCTAATTAGAATATCTACGCTCGGATTTGCCGTTAGTACTCGTTACGATCGACACTTCAAAAGCGCTTTGTTTCCCCTTCATAGTACAATCACTATGCCCGTTGTAAGCCGAGTGCGTCGAACGCGCTCGATGATACCTTTACTCACGATTCACAAGTCCCACTCTTCCCAAAAGTACCTACTTTCAATTACATTGTTTTCAAAATAACTTATAAAGATAGGTCAAAATGTTTAATATACTTATAGCTCACTGTTGTGGTTTACATTTGAAAATAATGAATGATGGCAGGAATCCCGTGTGTTTTTAATCCGCAGTGTTCAGGCTCGATATTAATTTCGGTGTGGAAATTTCGAATCAAACTCGGAACGATGAGGGCCTGCTCTGCTGGGGTGTGCGAGCGGGGAGGGAACGAGCACGAAGAGAAGTACCGTGCGCGCGTGAATACTGCTGGGCAAGGGGGCAGCGAATGCAATTATAATTTTAATTTCGATGGTATTTAATAAAGGGGCGCATCGTGCGCGCCCCCGTACCGCCGGCCGTCCGACCCTCAAGCCTGCCGTGCAGGCCTGCATGCGCTAATTAGCAGTTACGGGCGTGCAGACCGCACGAATGCATTCTGCTGCTTACTCGCATGCTGCCACGTTGCACTTTCCTCGGCTCCGAGCACGTCCTCGTCCGGCGAGCGCATCGGGCACACTGAAAATTCCAGCGATTAGGCCGATGCCCAGACAACGGATGGAACACCGCAAGCAAAGCCACAAATCTTCTACCACCTTTTACCCAATATGTACTCATCCAATACGATTTTACGAGTAGGTAAAAACTGGTAAAGTAGAAGACCGAGGATATAAACGTCCTGAAAATGAAATTAAAGTCGCCGAGGCGAATCATCGTCGCTCGATTATTGGTAAAGCACCAAGGTTCTTCCTCCCAGCGAGTAATAGCGGTTCGCATTCAGCGAGGATAATTCAATTATCGTATTAGCGGAGTACGCAACGCGAACAAATCCGTATAGGCGGCATGTTAGCCGCGACCCTTCTTTTTTCCTCTGTCGGTGCGTCCACATATGACTGCTTCTGTGTGCGTGTGTGCGTGTTTCCAGATGTATGCGAGCTTCTCTATCTCGCATAGCGCAGCGGGCTCTGCTGCGGACGGCGGAGCGAGGCCAGCGCGTTTCGGTCAATTTGCGGTCGAGTCAGGCGGACACTCGCGGCGATTCAATTATACCGACAACGAAGTTTGCTCGGATCAAATGCCGAAAGGCTGAAAATCAATCCAGGGCGCGATCGGTTTAATGGGGGCACGCAGCACCACGTGCCGCGGCCATTATATCCCCCGTTCCTCGCGAGCTACCGAATCAACCCTCCCTCCACACCCCTCCGCCGGCACGTACCCCTCGCCCCTCGACACCTCGCGACACGCCGCACCCTGAAAATCTCTTCCCTTCTCACTCCCTCGCTCTAACTCTCGTTCATCCGATCATCCACCCTGCCCACTGCGTTCTTCCCTCTTTCTAGGCTATCTCGAGTTCCAACCCCGTCCACAATTCCCGCTGGCTCCCGCTAGCATACGGTTACTGGCACCGCAGCAGCCGTTACCTCGTGGTACTTATGTGTACACACAGCGCTTCGGAAGAACGACAGGCGGCGATTATATCGACACTAAATCGATGCCATTCCCATTGGGAATCTGGATATTATTGGAAGGAGCTCGAAATTCAACGGAATGTATACTCGTTGACCTATCAATATGATTTATGCTATCTTCTTTTAATATTGGTATACTTAAATATTGGAAATGTCAGATTTCTTATGTTGAAATTGAAGTATAGGGAATGTGGGGAAACGTTAATCGAGGATCAACTGAGATTCCGTCGTGATTCGCGGGAGAGCCGGAGGCTGCCGTAGCAATAGGAGGAGGGCAGGGGTTGCAAGGGTTGAGCAATGGATCCGTGATCATAGGGGTGAATACTAGGGTACTGCTAAGCGATGAGCGGAGGTTGCTCGATGCGGTTGCGGGGAGTAAAGAGGACTGGGCAGTGAGCAAGTTCGCGAGAGAGAGAGAGAGAGAGAGGGTGAGAGAGCCAGTGTACGAGTAGAAGTTGGTAGGGGTCAGTTGCATATGAGCGATTGCCACACACGGTGTGTAGTGCCGGCCGTGGCGGCGGCATTTACGTTAATTAAATTTCCCCAGGCCGTAGGACCGATCCTCTAGCCCTTCTGACTCGTTGCCCCTCTCTCCCTCTCCCTCCCTCTCTCTCTCTCTCTCTCTCTCTCTCTCTCTCTCTCTCTCTTTCTCTTCCTCTCCCTCGCACTAGGACTCTCTCACCCCTTCTATTGCGACGGCCACGGCCCCAGCATCAATCATTGCACGCTCAGGCTCACTAGCCGTACTCTCCGCTATGCCAGGAGGATCGAGTCGCCGTGGACTGTTTAAAATTGCTGGCCCCTTCCCATACACTCTCTCTCCTCTCCTCTCTCCAATTTTCTCTTTTTTCCTGGACTACCCTCCACTTCCAAACGAAGCCGATCCACCGGCGGCGGCAACGGCGGCGGCGACGCGACGGTGCCTTCTGCAGCCTCGTATGCCTGTGCGGTGTGCTGGTGACGTGTGTCGCTCAAATGCTATGATTTCCCGTTAACTACCGGCGGGTATCAATTAGAGGGCAGAGGGTCAGTTTCCTGGTCACGTGCCCTTAACTGCGAGCTGGATGCCTGTGACTTCGATAAAAGAGAGGAAAGAGAAGCGGACTGAGAGACAAAGTGGACGAGCTTGAATAGAAAGCACCCTGTTGCAGAGTACGTAGGCAGCCAATAGCCATTGCGAACCCCATTCAATCGTTTCTTCCTTCATTCTCCGCCTTGTAATTTCTACAACCACGGAATTTCAAGCTCGATTTTTGAAGAAACCTCAGCTCTTTTTCCCCTTCAACACTCCGCTATCATCCAGTCGCCTGCCGGGCGGTCCGAATCGCGTAATCGACTTTGCCAAGCAATTCTATAATCTCTTAAACCTAATTAGAACGCCGAGTGCGCTTCGGTCGAGACGGGACGCCGGTTAACTTTCCTACAAACAAGAACAATATCTTTCTCCGCCGTTGGAGGAACTTCGTTACAGACGCTTGGAGGAAGGGTGGGCTGGAGCAAAGGCGGGACAGGCAGTGGATAGTCGTGAGGAGAGGAAAATAAGGTCGCCCTCAAGGATCGCCAGCGGCTGGCCAATGTAATCGCCTGTAAAAATGTAATAAAGGATCAAAGTCCGCCGTAGAAACGGATATTGCGCTTGCGATATATAAGGCTATCGAAGAAAAAGTGCTGTGTTTTACCGACCACCACTAATACACCACTCTTTTATCCGAATAAATTATGGCAAGAATTTAGTTACGACTAATTATACTCCACGCAAGATTCCATCATATTTTCAATGTAACAGAATTCTTATACTGATTTCTCGCTGTAGTAGTCGTTCCATTCTTTAGGATGTTCGTAGAAGGAATTCTAGCGTGAATTACGTAAAGGAAAGACACGGACATTTCTGTAGTATTGTCAAAGCTGCAGGAGATCGGTGTCTTCTCAAGCTGGACTTCGGAATACATGGAAAGAGTGTATCACTGTTCGATGCAGCCGTGGAGAGATCCTCTCGAGCGCACCCTCCAGCAGTAGCAAGAGTGGGTGCCCTCGGAAGGGCACTCCTCGTACCGGAGTATTTCATATCTCCCTATCAAAGGTAGAGCTTTGTGCAGTTTATATTAAATCACGGCATGGCTACAGGATGTCAATAAGACGTGCCTTTCCACCCCCGACTATCCCTTCCCCTATCTTATGGCACATGCACCCCCCACGTGTTTTTTTCTATATGAGGCGTCTCGTCCACCCGGTCCGATTCCAATGGTCCGTGAGCACTGCGACTGAATTAAAGTTCAATTACTGGAATATAGTTATATTCATTATTAACCTGTGATAAAGTTACCGAAGCATTGGAAGCGGCTGGTTTTATCCCGGTGAAGCGATCCGCTTGATTCAATCATGACGCTCTATTTGATTTGGCATTATCAAGAACGGCAGGCCAATATAAATGCAATTCTATTCCGGTGAGTCCTCTATCTCTCTCATTGGATGCAGGCCTCTTGGCACCATTAGCCGCGCTACATTCTCCCCGAGGACTATACAGAAAAACCCCTTCAATCGAGGGTGTATTTAATTGAAATTTTATGTTAATACCAATACCAATCCTACCTGCCAATATCGGTTCATTCGATTAATCGGCAAGCTAGGGAGTCTAGTTGATCACAGCATTGAGCTCGATCGGATTGGAGCGCTCCTTCGCCACAGAGGGTGGTCTACGTAGTGAAGAGTGTCTCGTGGCACACGGGCCAAAGCGGGACGGCAAAAACATAACGAAAATCAAGCCGGGTGAGGTTGCTCGGAATTAATGAATGAAATCAAATCAGGCCCGTTTGTTGATTCGCCGCTGAGGCGGGTGGGCAGGGCACTTCGAGTGCGCGCGAGAGCGGCCGAGCGGCCTGGGAACAAGAGGGGTTCGTTGCAGATTCCGATCGATATGATGCACACACTCCCGGATACCAGAGAGCGTTATTGCGTCGAGTGCTATTAAGACTTCCAATTAGTTCGATGTACCAGTGCGCGGCAGACTCGGGCGCCCGTTCTGTTCGGGAAAATCAGCGGAAAATCGCTCGATCGTTCATGCCATGTACCACAGTAAGCTTTCTACGCTCATCTGCCCAGCCCTCGCTCAAAGATACCTCTATTACCTGACCCCAACTACTCACCCTCCCCGCATCATGCCCTTTCCAGAGCCTCCAAATAAAGGCCGATGCCTATTTTTAAAGACCCTGTTTGTATCCGGCGCCACGAGTTCATTGAATGGAACCGGAAACGATAGAGAGATAGGGAGGAAAGGGCGGAACTTTGATTTTATTAGACGGCCCATCCAAGTACGAGGACTCATTTCGTCGGCGTGACGGCGGGACCCGTCGATAATGCCTTTCGCTCCCGTAGGAATCTATCCGGAGCTTATCTCATTTATTACCTCCCCCTGTTTTCCTCTCGTTCGACGGTTATTTTACAACCCTAGATAGGGGCGAGTAACGTCTTTGTTTTCACCGCAACATCCTCCGGGCGCCGAGCTCTGAGCATCCCTTCGGCTGCAGTCCTCTGTCGTCTCTTCTCTGTGTGCTCTCTGTTCGAAGGGCGAGGGGCTCCTGAGATAAGAAGCATCCTGTTCGATTTTGCCACCCTCCCACTCACTGTATCTATAGGTCAATACGATTGAAACCTGCAATGCTATCCCCCTCAAAGAGCACTCTAGCGAAGAACCGACGGAATTCGTAGTTGCTACCAGTTGAATGGGATCATGCATCATCCCAGCCACTGTGCAAAGAGAAGTAGAGCCCTTTCACTCGACACGAGTCTATCGCACTTCAATAAACAGGATCGAGAAAAATTGACGTAGAAAGTCTACCGACTTAATAAGAATCGAGACTGGAGAGAACCTTCGAGCTGTACTGCTGAAAAGGGAATTGAAATAAACCTGACAAAAGGTAAGGGCGCGACGCGAAGGAGCTGTTGGCAGGTTGCGTAACGAAGAAAACCCGCGGTCGTTTGCGCTGGTGAAAGGAGATTGGCCTGGAAGAGCGAGAGAATGCTTAGTTGTTAGCGAGCACGAAGCAGTCGGGAGAGCTGCTAGATAAGGCGTGGGCATAAACGTCCGCAGATAAGGGTAGTTTGCACCCCCGTTGTGGACAGTTAGCCTTAAATGAGTCAGGGGGTGAGATGTGTAAAGGCCTTTGTTGCCTCGCGCTCGTCTTCCCGTTTCTGAAATCAGTTGTGCCAATGTCTCCTCCGGCTGTCCGATGGGAGACGGGATAATCGGACGGCACGGCAAGAATTCGACTACAACATTCAATAACCTAGACTTACCCTATACTCTCCAAGACACTGGTATTATATCAAACTCAATTATTCGAGCAGGAAACACGAGCGTGCTTCTGTAACCAGGATACATGGAAATCAGATTGTACGCAGCCTCCCCGTCAGTAGGAGAGGACGCGCGCGAGCGAGATAAAAGCGGACGAGGAAACGAGCAATTATGCAAGGGCGGCTTGTATCTTCGGTGAGAGCGCAGTGCTAGTCAGACGCAGGATTTATCGACAGGCAAAGAGAAGAAGAAGAGGAACAGAATCCTCACTGGTCGCATCGGTCCACGAGTACGGCAATTTTTCCTGAGGCTCGCGGCGTACAAAAGTCCTGTCTCGCCGTTCTAAATTCCGCTTATCTAATGGGGTTTCGACAGTAATGTGCCGGCGTATTATGTAGAACCAGCCTGGCAGGACCATCCCTTTTACGTGGGAAGGCCACGAGAGCAGCGGTGCCGTTTAGCGTCAGATAGCGGAAACGTATGGGGGACGGGGTGAGGCTACCCTTATCTTAAGGGTAGCTACTCAATAGCTAGGCACACCAAAACTCGCTCGCTCTTGTCTCCGCTCGTTCTCGGTGTCCCTCTCGTACCCGGATTTTCTCGCCACCTCACCACAGTTACCTCGGCGACACGACATCCATAGATTTTGCTACGACCACTGAACAAATATCGCTTTTCATTGATATTCGCCGAGAGCTTTCGCTTAGAAATTCAAACCGATTGGAATCTTTAATCGAGTGCGGACTAACAAATGCGACAATAGCGAGAGGATGAGGGAACAAACAAAGTACTAGGAAATAGTTCTCGATGCCGCCTATCGCGGTAGCTCGCGAGCGCATAATTTAATGCGTAAGACTGTGGAGGCACGAGCGAGACTCTATGGAGCGCTTAGGGTTACCTCGAAAGGGGTATGTGTGTAATGTGCAGCAGAGCCTCGGGGTAGGTGCTTGCGGTAAATCTAATAACGTTGTAATGCTGTTACCCCCTCGAAGTTGGCCCGTAAGTTTCTGCCCGGCCTGTTGGCTCCGACTGCCGTGCCGGGAATTCCTAACGCGAATGCCATTTTACTTGCACAGCCTGCTCCGCCACCAAACCCTCGTGCCGAGGAGGAAAAAAAAACTCCACTGTCTTTGCGTGGCATGAAAGGGATTCCCTCAAGACAATACAATGTTCGAAAAACACTTCATCACCTGCAATGTATATTATACTGTTATACATAGCGTGATCAATGTACACAGGAAATGGACCGGCAATATTTAAAGCGGTGAGCTTGATAAAATATGTTTAACATTATTAAACATCTGTACCGAAACTGGGCGGTGTAGATTTATCGATTAACGCGCGCTGATGATGGCAACAGGTAGCTGATACCGATTTCCTAGTACTTGCTAAAAATACGAGAGCGAGGTTGAAAGGAACACACAGTAGCGAGAGGTTCTTCAACAAATTTTGTACGATTTATCTGCTACCCTGTTTCGCCTTGGGTTAGTGCATCGCTCTCTCTCTCTCTCTCTTTCGCTGGCTTTAACAGAAGGCAAAGCCACATAGATATATGTCACGAGCGAAGGTAAGCCTCGCAGTCACCCGGGGGTGTTCTGCAAACTATGCTCGCGAAAAGTTCAACACAACTTCATAACATCGGTGTTCCCAGGGAGAATTAGGGGGTGAGAAGGGACCCGAAGTAGATGGTAGGGAGAAGTGCGGTGGTCCGGGAGGGAGGGGGTAAATTTGTTCTAGCGTGAGCTTACATGGGTTACGTTAAGTACATAGGTGTTTGGGGGTAGTTAACTGTATCTACCCAAGCAGAGAATACCCCGCACACAACTTGGAAGGCTCCGCGCACAGTGGCAAACGACTCTTCCCTGGATTTCTAAGTTCGATGTAGCACCTAGCAAATGTTCAGGCCAAATGTCGCCTCGGGAGAGCACGCTATTGTTTACATGCTTATCGGCTAGCAAGCGCCCTTCACAAGCTATGTATTTCCGAGCGACGGCTGCCTGACTGCGATTTCCACATGCCTATGGCAACTGGGACTGGACAGATTCGGGAAAACAATCGATCGTACCCTTTTCGAAGCCGCAACTGTCACAATAGACTAGCGTTTATCGGGGAAAATTCCTCGGTCGCGTAAAATCACAGAACAAAACGACCACTGACCTGGATCCCTCCCCTTATTCGCGCGCGCTCATACGCTCTTCCACCCACTAACACTCACTTCGAATTTTCTCTCTTCATCCCACTCCCTCTCTCTCCCCCCCCCCCCTCTCTCTCTCTCTCTCTCTCTCTCACTCGCTCGCACAGTCGCGGCTGGAAAGTACCGACTGGCGGAGATAAAAATCAGTAATTAGCCGGGACCATTATGGCGGCCGTTTGAAAAATTAGCGAGTCGTGGGGTAACCGCCCCTCTGGGTATAATCCTGCATCGGTAACGGCGCGTACCAACGTGCATCCAACCTGTCTCTGATTTATACGGGTTTGCTATTAATTACACCCACCCACCACGACCCGCTCGACAACTACGGGAACAACCCCTCCGGCCCCTGACCGACACACACTATCACCCCTTCTCTCTTCGCCCGCAAGCTTCCACAATCTCGTAACAATCTATCGTCAAAGACACGCGGCAACATCTACTTGTACGATAGGCTCGAGTTATTGTGAGAAGAATGACTCTTTAAAGTTCTTTGTGCAACGCGTGCGATCGGAGATGAATGGAAGAGTTACGAAACGCTGTAACAGGAAGAGGAGGCGTACTGGACAGGATCAGGCCAAAAAGCAGGCGCATCGCAAAGGTAATTGCTCCGGCGACGATAACACGGCCGGGCGTTGTGATAAACGTCGCTCTGGACGGTGTACGTTCGCACATTACGCGAATCCCGGGCAGGCAAAATGCCTTTTTCGTCTGCGCTCGAGGTATTATCTCTTTAGCTGGCGCGTCCTTTATGCCCAGGCCACTATTCCAACCCAGCCTTTGATTTCGTTTTTGGCCACGCCGAAAAAATTCGAGTCATCGCGCCAAGCTGAAAATTCCGGACGGCCGCGTTCCCCAGCTCTTGCTCTCTTTCTCACTCTCCCTCCCTCTCTCTCTCTCTCTCTCTCGGCAGCCGCTGCTGCTCCGAGAGTGGCATCACCCGGCCTCGACGGACCGCCACGCAATTAAATTAAATGCTTCGGATTAATTGTTCGAAAGCAGTTAAATTAGTTGCGTTTGTTTTTCCCGATTTTTGCGCAATCTCGCTGCGGAATGCGTGAAGCGCGCGCGCGCCGAGAATTTCGTTGCCGGGCTACCCATTACCATCCGAATCCCACGTCCTCGATTCCGAGCTCTGTATGGGGAAAACGCGTCTCTATATACGTGCTTTCACGGAAGGACACTTAAAAAATTCATTCCACCGTGGCGTATATGTTTAAACGTTAAATCGATACGAGTACAAGCTGGGTGCACTCTTTTTTGTGTTTCATTTTCCTTTGCAATTCGGATTGCCTGAAATGCCATTTATATTCCTGATCCACGAGACTATGATACAATCGAAAATAACTGAGATGGGATACAGTAACGTAAGGTACTCTCGAGTTGCATTGCTAGGATTCTAGCGATAGGTATACAAGCGTCTTGTGAGGTTGCAAGTAAACGTACGTACGGTCACCACAGTTAGACTGGCATCCGTCCGCAAGCTCTCAACCTCACTGCAACCATGCACCACCATCCCCCGAGCGAGCTTTCCTTGGTCACCCAACCCCGCCCGAACCGATCAGTCCGTTTCTCTCTCTCTCTCTTCCTCTCAGCCCGACGGGAATAATCGTATCCCAGACATCGCAACGTCGAGACATTCAAGACATAACGGGCTGAGGAGAGATATGCATCGTCAGGTTAGCCGTACGCGTGTCCGATCGACGCACCCTACGTGCATCCGTCGATTCCTGATCGTTAGAACCGACTGGAATGTCCAAGGGCTTCCGAGTCGAGATTTTCCGCATACCCCGCCGTGTACCCGCGTGCCACGATACACTGGCATTCCTCGACGTTCGCGCCTGCCAAGTTCTTCTTCGACCACTCCCACGTTCAAATACCATTCGAAATCATACGGCAATCATCCTCCAATTTTCATTCATTCTCATCTGGACCAGTTTTAACCATTCTACGAACCCATAGGACAGGTAACCTGATATTCACTGGTGAGTCGGGTGTTTCTACGATAAAAGATAACAAAGTCGTCCGAGTCGGTGTGTCACGCGGGACACAGAAGCCAGGATCATTCATCCGCTGACGCGTTCCGACTCTAAAATTGCATACTTTCGCATATGCATACATACGACCTGGGAACAAACGAATAGGGTTGTTTCGGGCAGAGCCGGAGATCCGGTGGAAGGGGCGGTCAGAGAGAATGGAGGGGTGCGGGTGTCAAGTGGGCAGGGGTTCGGGGAGGGTGAATAGAAATGATGGTACAAGAGGAGAGCGGACAAGATATGCGGAGAAAGGGCGGTTGTCAGGTGTATGGAAAGAGCTAGTGGAAGAGATGTGAAGATAAAGAGGAGCACTGGCGAATACACGAGAGGGAGGGTGGAAAGGGGAGACGGACAGAGAGAGAACTGGAATGCGAGGCAGAATGAGAAAGAGGAATGAGTGGGGATCACAGGGGTAGTGGCAATCCTACTGGCGGTGCTGGTGTGTGGTGACTCCCTCAAACGACGTGGGGTTTGGAAAGCGTAATCGTTCTAGCCCCGCGCCTCAACAAACTACCCCTTCGCCCCCTCCAGCTTTCCCGCGTGGCCCAGCACGCGCTTGCCCGCTATTTATTGCCCGCACTCGCTTGGTTCACAACATAAATATGTTACACGCATGTTGGCACACCTACTCCATGCGAATTTCTATGCCACTGTCGCGATAGTTCGTAGAAAGAATTCTAACTCTTCACGTTGACGGTTGAATTCGATTCATTCCTAATTAGCTCGCATGTCAATGAAACTGTTAATGACAGACCGATGTGTAGATCGTCGAGAGAGGGTAATGTCAAAAGACAGTTAATTGTGTGCGCGGAATGACAGTATAGGCTTCACCCCAACGTTGAGGGCGGAAGTCGCCGTGAGGAGCTTTCACTCGAAGCTGTCAGTAGCGCTGGTAATATAAGCGAGCGCGCGGAATCGAGGGTGGCCCAAGAGGCGAGCCTTTAAGGGCTCGCACAGTCAGGGGTGGCACGCGAAGGGTTCACTTTTGAAAGATAAAAGAAGGACCAACTGTTGAATATCGGGGCCGGCAGCGTGATATGTGAGAGCTATCGTCGCGCGACGTACGCCGGCCACCGCTCGATCGCGTTCCAACGGCGGGCGAGAATTTCAAAATTAGAATTCCGCGAGCAAAGCAGCACTGCTGAACAGCTGTGAGTCAGCTCGTTCCCAATAATTAAAGTCATCGAATCATGATAGTACTCACGTGCCTCCTGTAGAATTTTCAGTGACACTTGGGCCGGTCGCAGCCTCTTGCTGCTCCTTCGGGAGTCAGTGGTCAATCTTCGTGGCGGTGTACTCGGGTCATTGACGAGAGCAGGAGTACCCCTCTCAGCAGCGCTGAGAGCCAGTAACTTTCTACGTTGGTACTCCGGGAAAAAGCTCGCGCGCGGGGGTGTGAAAGCACGTTCGGGGGGGTGTTGAAGGCCGACGAGGGGGGTGCACGGGGGAGGAGTTGGGGGGGTGGGTGGGTGGTTGAGCGAGGGTGGCAGGCGTTAAAATGAAATCAGAGGAAGGCGGTACATTGGGCCCGGCGACTTGGTGGTACTTGGGGAAGTAGCGCCTGGACGGCTGGCAGCCACAAGCTCACTCGTGCTGGCTTACGCGCAAAAGCTCGACAGCTCCGCGGACGCACGTGCAACTCGGCCCCGTGGCACGTGGTGTTTGCCAGAGTGGCTCGGCTCGAAGGCTGGCCGGACGAGCTTGCAAGCTCGCACGCTTTCATTGGCCGATGGGTGGAAACTGCGCATGATTGCGGGTGTGGCCTGAGCTTTAGGGGTGGAATAAGCACGGGGTGCCGATAGGACCTCGGGAAAGGGGCACGTCTTCGGGGCCGGCCACTTTCCACGAGCACTCTCCTACCCCCACGGCCGAGCTTTTTCCTTAAGCTCCCAACGAGCGTGAGAACTCCTCTCTCTCGTCCGGGCCACGAACTTCCTCGCCAACTTCTTCGATCCGTTCGCCCACCTCGGACGCTATGGTCAGGTGCTTCGAGCAATTAAGGAAACTAATGGTATCGAGGGCTCCCGACGACGTCGATTGCTACCTAATAATATCTACGACGCTATTTGTCTTACCGGTTCTCCGTGCTGGAAGAAGACTCTTCGCAAAGATCCACGCCCACTTCTGTCATCGATTGGAGAACAGATGTGCAGAACGGTCTTAACGAAAATTAAATTCAGTTATATCTTGGATAATGTAGATGAAAAATGTAAGAGGTGGAAATAAAGAGTTTATTCGCGATAGAGAATGAGTATTGATTTTGTTCTGAAAGTATAACTTAATATTTACAACGAGTGGTAAATGACTGTATGTGAGAACTGACACTTCTATTGCTGCCCCTTTTTTACACTTTTATTTCGTTTGCGTTTATCTGAACGACACGGGAGACTCTGAAGTTTCATAGCAGTAATTACAAACATGCACGGAGGGTGGCCTGGGTACACGAAGTACATCCAAGTTCGATGGAGCGATTTTTTCTTTTCCAGCAACAGGTGCAAAGCTCGGGGCGGCGGCGGCGTTAAAAAATGAAAAGAGTGTAGCGTGAGGTAATGCGTAAACACAGGGAAATATTCTCTTGGGAGCTCAAACAGGCAGTGTGCTACGCGCGGGCCTCTGCGGTCATTAACAAATCAGGGCGAGTCGTCAATGTTTGACGAGGTCGCGTATCCGCGGTAAAGCGAAAGTCTAATCATGGCCGACCGATAAATAAATCGGCGCCGAACTAAACAGCAAATCAGTTAGAACGCCGAGGCCGATTTCACGGAAGGGTTTGTGAGAACTGTGCACTACAGAGGACCGGGGAAATTTCCATCATGTATTCACACGGTATGCCTGCTGATTGGCACACTCGACTACCGCCGTTTTAATGATTTACCCTTAGAGAATGGCATTTGGGATAGAATGGCGTGACATAATTTATTATTGATTACCGTTCGCGCGCGCTTCGCCGGTGCGTAATTCAGTTGTTCCCGTTGCGCTTGCAATGTTGTGCCACTGTAAATCCTGTAAAGCATAAGAGTCGTGCAATCTCCCATCCTCTCCATTAATCACAGCCAAGTGGAAGAGAAATATTTTTAACATGAGAGTAATTTTCGTCGTGGTGGATTCGGATATTCATATATGGGAGCTTGAAATTGAAGAAAGAAAGACATAAGTCTGGAGGACGTATCAAGCTGAAGATGCTATCTTAAGAGAGATTGGTCGAGACGTCGGCTGGTAAATATTTAACAAAGCACGTCTCGCCGGTAGAGCAATTATGTGACTCCAACTATTGATTAATTGCAATTATGACAGAAGCTGGATGGCCCTACCGGGCACGGATATAACGATCGCCATTTCATAAATTCACAGTGACACCGGAGGCAGGGGCCCGTGAGTGACGTGTCATTTATCGCATAACGCGAACATTTACGTGCACTCGCGCCGCGCATAATTGCAATTAGAGCGGAATTCATTTACATCGACCGACATTCGATTTGTTCGCCGCCGGGAGAAAGCTGGGATTTACATGCGCGCCGCTTGCCGCACGTGTGTTGGTCGCGCGCGTCTGGATTTATTTCCGTATACGTCAATCCTACGACCATTCGCCGATGTAAATGGGATTAGATTAGCCCGCACTCGCGCCGGAACTCGCGCTATAGGACGAGAGTCGCGGGACAGCGCATCAACCATAAAAGATAAAATCCAACCCCGGCAAGGCATCTGCGAGCGAAAAATCGCCCGGAGTATCGAGCGTAAGCGCGCTCGCGCGGGCTTCCGCTCGCTCCAGGCACACGTGTGTACCAAAGCCCGAACTCCCAAAGTACCGCACAATTATTTTCCCCCGAGCCGATCGTACATCGCTATTTTTTCGACTGCGGCCCACAGCCACCACCCTCCTCGCAACCCCCCTCGGGGCGATACTTTTTCCCTTCGTGCCGCAGCAATTAAGCCCGGCAATAAAAGCTGCGGCAACAAATTAAAGCGGCTTTTACTCGCAGTCCGAAGAGGCGGATAACTAAATTTACCTTTTTATTAGTCGCGCGAATACTCCTCGTACGGTGAGAACAGAAAGACAGTGAGCACCGGCTCTTGCCGATGTTACCTGGCATCCTCGTATAAGGTGAAACAGTTATTGGGCAAACCTTGAAAGGTGTGCAGGATTAATAAAACGGAAAGGGCAAGGGTCGAGGGAATTTTATTTCGATTTTTCGAAACGCCGCGCGCGCGTCGACTGCAGCCGCGCCAGGATTAAAAGCTAATTCGAGCGATCCAATTTAATTGAGCGATTAACGGCTAAATAGAGGCCACTCCTCGCTCGACCCCGGCACAGTGCTGGCTTCCCCCGGCACCGCTTCCAGATAGAACAAATCGTTCGTGATGGTGTCCAGCCCGCCGGAAAATATAATTCAAAGATATTTATGGCTGGATTACCGCTGGAATTGGGTATCTAATATACATGAGCGGGCCTGCGGGCTCGGCCGGAGTTAAACTGTCCACCGAGATTTGTCCTTCGCCGCTTTAAAATCCCGCTACGCGCAATTACGAGCGGGCTACACCACTGTCCCGCATGCCCAATGAACGGCCGAGCTCCGAATGCGATGAAATTCACGCTTCCAGGTGAACCGAGGGAGTCCAACACTTTCAGCAAAATCGAGGCCGAAATTTCGACTGGCCCAGGGACAAGAGTTTCCCTGCGTTCTCGGCAAGGGATTAGCCGCAATTGATAGCCGCAAGCACGGAGGAACGTGCTCGAGCGTGGTGTTACGCGTGAAAAGAGAGACCAGCGTTTGAAACTGACCAGGGTTCTGTTTAAAAAATACCCTACACCCGATAGCCACCCTCTGTGCCGATCAGCAAGTAAAATCAAGCTCCGTTGTTTTCAGGGTGCTCTCTATATGGGTGCCGAACTGTTCCCTGGGAAGTGAAGAGCGTATGGGTTATAGGTAGTTAGGTCGCGGTTTAGTTTGCGCAACGCAAAATTAATTAGAAGCAGCTGCCGGTGTAAAGTCAGGACGCGGTCGCAAGGGTAATTTTGATCCTGATCCGGAGTTAGAGTGCCAGGGTGGCGTCCAGTGTCCAGAGCCCTGCAGTGTCCAGTGGTTAGTGCCGTACCAGATGTCACCACGAGCGTGACGTCACTGGTTAACTACCCTCTCGTAGCAGTACTACCACCAACACCTTCGGTCCACCCGACGGACACGATATATACGGGGATGATTCTGATTAATTACCGATAGTTACGCAAGCTGACGCCGCGCCGGTGACAACCCTCGTCAACAGCGGGTCGACCTTTCCCCCTACGCCTATCAAAAATCGCAGTCTCGATTAAGCCGGTCGTTTTTTAAACCAACCATAACTCCATTTCGCACTGCTTTAAAAAATACTCTCATACTTTTGGCAACACTTCAGGATTATACGAGTTGTGAAAGGATACTTTAAGATCTACGTTGACAATATAAAGTAGCATTATGCGAACCAACTGTTCGCAGAGACTGGTCGAGAGATCATTCGGGAGTAGAGACAAGTGGAGCGGGAGGACACACACAGAGCGTCCGGGTAAATTCATTTATCGATTCGTCGAGGCTTAATTCATTCGGCGGTCCGCCGCGCAATTCGGGAAGGATTGTTATGCGAGGAGGGATGAAAACGTGCGAGTAGTAGCACCCCTGTCGCGAGATGCGCCGGAGCCGTCGCCGCGCACGCTCGTCCGCCCGCGCCCGCCACGGCCCAGCGATCGGGCCGCCAATATTTGGCAATTACGAAATATGAGTTTACATTTAATAATTGCGGTAAACACCGGCGGACGCGCAGAGTGGCCACAGGGGGGTGAGAGAGTCCAGGGAGATACGATCGCCCGTCGCCCGTCGCCCGTCGCCCGTTCGGCCATTCTCCCGCTCTCCATCTCTCGCTCTCTTTCGCCTGGCCGTTCTCGTTTTGGGGTAAATTCCGATTTACCCACGGCGATACGCATTATTCGCGCCGCGGCTCGCAACTACCGTCGCGCACACACACGTTCCGCCCGGCTCGCGCCAGAGAGAGCTCTTTCTCTCCCTTTATCGCCCTCCGCGGAGATAAATGTCCGTCGGCCCGGAATCCGATTTTTTCGTTCCGTACTCCCGCGGATTTTTCACGCCCTCCTACCCTCTACAGCCACCCCCCCCCCCCCCCCCCCCCCCCCGCCCTCGCAACCCCCAACCCCCAACCCACAACCCAATCCCCTGCTACCCCTGCCGCCGACACAACCACCCCTTCTGACGGCGGCGCGCGTATCGTCTAGGCTTTTGTGCGCGCGTCCAGGTATGCGTGTGTGTGTGGTTTATTTTGCGCGAAACCGAGAAGCCGATCGCGTTTGAAATAAATCGCGCGTATGACATGCATCACGCCAGCCGCTTCGCCAACCGATTCGATTAATCGGAGAACACTCGAAGATGCGCCGGGAATCACCACGGGAATTGACAGCCAGAGGCGTGAGGGAGAGGGCGAGTGATAGGGGCCAATGGAAAGGAGTGCTTGTCGGAGGCTTCACTACCGACGGGGGCCGTTACCGCGAATCCACGCGCCATTAATGAGAATATGATCGATATTAGCAAACATTTCCCACGGGATATTTACCGGTACTCTCCTCTCGCGCGCGCCAAGGTGGCCGCGCAAGCGTTGATCGATACGCCGCGACTCCGATCAGTCCTGGTTATCGTTGGCGACATTTATTCAAATGTAATATCTTGTCTACCGGCGAAGATTACTTGCTTGGAAAATGCGTCCCACCGGTATCCGCGCGCGCGTCTTTCCTCCATCTGTCCTGGCGCACTCCTGACAACCCTCCTCCACTACCAAGTATTTACACCCTCCCGGATCACCACGTGTGGCCCTGAGAGCCGTCGGAAGCATTAATAAAAAGTTTCACACTCCGCCAGTTTTCCTTTCCGTAAGTGTCTGATAGCTATTTTACTGAGAATATCGTATTTTATTTGTGACGAAAAAGGAAGAGCAAGTTTTCAGAATCCGATGTATGTCGATTTCTATATATTGGAATGCGCGTCACACGTTTTCAGAAATTCGTAAACATCCGATGTAAATGCATAATCGAAACTTATCATCTGTTATTCCATCGTTCGACAACCCTCTCGCTTTCCTTTGCGCCTCCAGTTATGAAAGGCATACGTATACCGGGGAGGATGGAGCGCTCTCCCGTCATCTTACACCCCACGTATTTCCCCTTCTCCGGCTTCCATCCCAGCGGCGGCGGCAGTTCAAAAAGTTCCGAAGCCACTCTCGACGCAAGCTGTTCCACGAAGGATCTCTCGTGCCTTTTTCCAATTTCTTAAAGAGCCGCGACAATTTATGTGAAGCGTGTTCATAAAGTACTGCAAGCACCCCCTCCCACTGGAATGTCTACCTTCCTCCCCGTGTCCCTTCAAGCACTGGCTGTGAGAGCAAGCGGAGCTCTGGAAACAGCTCTCCACCCATCTACTCGAGTGAGCGGTCTCTCGACAGAGTTCTTAAAAGTTACTTGGGACCCGTGTTTTTCGATACTTATTAGCTTTCTTCGACGCGCGGGAAAACGTGGCCGTGCACGCTCGCGCGAATGTTCTCACACGTGCATGGGAAACTTTTGTAATATAAGAGAGGTGTGGAGAGTCGAGTCCTCTTACCTTAGAACACATATTTTCTCGTTTTAATTGAACGATCAAAGCAGCTTCGACAGAGAAGGTGGACTCTAAAAACTGAAAGTCAGAAGAAAAATATCTCTGGTATAATTAAATTATATAAATATAGTTTGTTTGGCCTTGCATTTACTCTTTTAATTAAATTAGTATAGTATTATGTGTGTGGTAGACCTCCGACAGTTAACACTGATATATCCACCTATTTGTGGTTGGTTTTGCATATATCGGATTTCTCGAATAGGAGCAGGGAAGATGAGGAATCAGCAGAAAGTTACAATTTGGAGGTAATTGCGTGATCGTATGTGGATACTTTAGGAAATTGATTATAGGGGTGCTAAGGGGGTGACTTGGTGGTTTATTGTCCCTCCGCGGCGTGGCAGCACCCGTGTCTTGCCGTGACGAAATCTGTTTGAATATCCTTTTCTAGCATCCTTCTCACTGGCATCTTTACACGAGAGCATTCTCTAACAGTAGAGCACCAGTTTTTCTACGGCTTGACTAACAGAGTATTGTTTGACTGTTGCTGCTATGTATCCCATTTCACTCTCCGCAAATTTACGTCTACTAGTTGAAATCTCCAACTATAGAACAACGATTGTATTTACATTACGACAACATGTCAATTATTACAAATAAGAATGTTTGTAAAACAATTTCTTGAATGAAATTATATGTAATACAAGCTACTACCTATTACGAGGGAAATGAAGAATGCAGTGAATATCGCAGTAAGATTCACCGAGCTAAACTACGATTATGTCAAAGCCGAGCTCACAGTTATAGCCACAGGCCGATTCCGGGCCGATGGAAGGGAAGGGGAAGGCTTTCCACTTCGTTCTTTCCCAATTAAAATTCAACGCCCGTCGGACAGGCCGCGTAATTGGCCGAGATCTCTTTAAGCGGGAAAATTACCGGGAAGGGCTGCTCGTCGAGCGGCGCGGGTTTAACAGTCAGTCGAAAGACGGCAACTGGCCGACGTCGAAGGGGTCGGAGGGGGTGGATCAGTCCAGCTGTCTCTCCCAGGGCATCGACACCCTCGGGAAAGCAAAAATCCTGCCAATAAATAAATTTAAATACATGAATACCTAAGCCACGATGCTCGCCGTGGCTTTACACCTACTAGCGAATCCCAATGCCCGTGTCTCCCAGTTAATACTTCCTCTAGAAAGATCACAGACCTAGTATACACGTCATTACCCGAGACACGTTGGTTTCGAAGCGGCGCAGCCAAAAATGTCCTTTCGCTCTGCTCAAGCTTGTCTTCCTACTCGTAAAGCGCGTTCGCTCGCTCTGGGAGAGCGACGATTCGAAATATAATCTTTCGACCTGTATAATGAGGAGCTCGCACTGCAAAAATCCTCGTAATTACCGTGCTCGAGCCTGCTGCTTTCGCTCGACGGCTTTTATCTCGTGCGGTTCGCCATGTCGAGTTAGAAGGGAAGAGAAGAGCGAGAGACGGAAAGGAAAGATGAGTGAGATGCAATGCCGGGCACCTAACAAAGTCCGGTGCATTTTCCGCGATTCGTGTCGCGCCAGGAATGTTCCCTTTCCGTTCGATTCTCCGTAGCGCTAGGGGGGATGCTTAGCGACAGAGAGAAGCAGAGCGGTGGAGGCCCCGAAAGCTCGCTTAGCGCCCCGCTCGCCACTGACGTCATGAGACTCAGCAGCCCCTCTGCGCACCAAGCTCCGGAGCCCCCCGGCACCGTGGAATCATGTAATTAGCCATATACCTCTTGTCCGTATTGCCCTGTCGTTGGTGCGCAGCGGTGCACTTTAGCGGTACGAAGAGGAGCAGCGGAGAGTCAAGAGGGGGTCGGGGGAGCCGAGAGGGCAGGGCGAGGGAGTGAGAGAGGAAGGAGCAAGAGCGGGAGAAAGGTAGGCCGACGTGCAGGAGTGTCGGAGAACGGGGAGAGAGCTACCTTTCGAAGCGACTGTGCGGGGGTGGTCTAGGCTGCGCGGCACTCCGGAGTGGGGGTATGAAGTACCCGCTAATTAATACCCTTAATTACACCGACCTCAGCGTACAGCCGCTGCCAGGGCCGCACCTATAACGCTGCATCGCGAGCTCGCTCAATCCGATCGCCCCAAGCCTCTTCTCTACCTCGACCTGCACCCCCTCACCCTCCGCGCCCAACCCCATCCCCGTCCTCCTTCGCGCCACCCGACCTCTTACCCTTCCTTCCTTGCCATCCTCTCTCTCTCTCTCTCACTGTCTCTCTCACTCCTGTCTTCCTTCCAATTCCGTGGGCAGCTTCGATCGAGAGACGCCGCGGGTCCCAACTGGTCCACCCTCCTCTCTACTCGAATGTCGTCGGCCAGATCGGTGATTGTACTGCTCTTACCTCGAGCGATCGTGGCTGCTTCGCTGTAAGGTAAGTAAGGGTGGAAGGACTTTGAAACCCGAACACTTGTATACTGCTCGCCGCCCCCGTCGTCAGCTCGCGGCGATCACCGATCGACGATCCGATGAAGAAACGGCCAAGTTCGCACGTGTGCACACAGACGCCGGGAGAGTAACATGTGCGACGCGGCATTGGATCGCCCTCTAAATCGTCCTGATATACTTTTATCGCCTAGCCGCTTGCGAGATACTGTTTTCGGTGGCCCTTGCCCTCCAACACGCCTATGGACGTACGTACACCTTGTAAAAGGAGTGTGGAAACGCCTTGGAATGGGAGAGCATAGCCCGAAGGGCGCAACGTCGCACGCCGTCTTTCCCATATCGACGAGCGTGCTAAGTTATGACGATATCCTGGCAACATGTCGCGCGGCTTGCTCGCCGAACTTTTCAATGTCCGGATATATTTCGTCCGGACACCCTTTTATAAGCTACTAAATCGAAGCCCCATTTTTTGTTTCCTTCTCTCTTTGTTTCTTGGGGGAAAAAGAAAGTGATGCTTTAGCGCGAGACTATAATCAAGTGCGGGATTGCTGATCTGTGCCAGCCGGCTGACTGTTTATGGAGACTGTAGAGGGAAGCCAGGACGGATGATATTAATGGCTTTGTAACGCAGATAAAAATCGGAGCGCGCGCGCTCGCGCACGCGTGCATGAGCTCGATGCAAAATACAACACGTTGGCGGTGTTATGGGGCGAGCGCGTTATGGGGCGTTTAACGAGTGCGGTTAACCAGCCCGCCGGAAAACCCCGATGTCGCCTCTAATATATACGACTTGCCCTGTCTGAGCATATGTTGCCAGATTCCACTAGTTTCGGGTATCGTTCTTGTACAGCCCGCTATTCGCCCGACATTCACTCCCCTTCCACCTACATCGCAAAATACTATTTTCCGTGCGGTACTCTGTCCGTTGCGTTCACCGGCAGCGGTATCGGCTAATTTTCGCTAATGATAATAGGTCATATCATTATAGCGAATTATAAATGTTCAGGCCCGCTAAAAGTTCACCGCAGGTGTTAACTTTGCCTCGCAGTTGGCGATTGTAAAATGAGCACGCGCGCGATGCTAATAAACTGGTCGTTTACTGTTCCACTTTGAATATTGTTTCCCGAGAGTTATTGAAACAAGATGACTGACATACTTTATCAATTTTTGAGGATTACTTTGAAACTCTTGGAATATTTTTCTCTGTTACCTTTATTGGAAGCGCATTAACTGTTGGCGCAAAGAAGTTCAAAAGTGAAAAGTGGGGCTAGCTAACAGTGGATCGTTAGAGGAAGCCTTTATCGGATTTGAATGTTCACAGACATTTTGATAAATTCGCTGGCACGCGGATGTGTGCGGGGCTCGAACAGACGCAATCAAATAGACACGATTAACGACGCGATCGTTAATTATCGTTCGGTAAATAACGGTAGCTATCGCATGGGCAAATGTTCGAGGCGCTTTAATTGAACGCGGATTCATTTTCAAGTGCTTCGTTGGTCCGATTCTCTATCCCCGCCGCGGCAAATGTGTTCCTCGTAATTGAATTTTTCCCGAAGGATTGCCGGATCATGCGTCTTTCGACGAGCATTCCAGTGCACCCGGGGAAAACATCCCCCGGCTGCTGCGATTAATTCGCCTATGCCGCTTTTCAAGTGGAATTCGTCCGATCCAATTGTATCGACGTCGCTCCCGCTAATTATCCGAAATTTCGAGGAAGCTCCAACACATGAGTGTTAAGAGATTCCAGCAATTACATGGCACCGCATCCTCGATAAAGGTCTAATCGCACAAATGCGCGATTACCGATTAATCGGGACGGTCGGGGCCTTGCCATCGGCACCGGTTCTGATGGTGCGGCTCTCGAGTACTGCGAAGCCGATTTCCCGCGAAAGCGGATTCGATTTGCCGGGTTTCCGAGGAGAAAAGCGATCCCATGTAACTTCGCCCAGCCTATATTATTAACATGTAATTGAATGCAGTAAGCTCTCTGTCCCACCGAGTCTATTTCACTCTCGCACACTCACCCACACGATGCCGTGTTCGCGCGTGCTGTTCCTGTACATGTATCCCATTGTGCGAAGTCGCGTGAGGGCCGCAAGTTAATTAAGAGTCTCTAATGAACCAGTCGCAGTGCAAACGACGCCGGCAGTGCGCGCCGCTCCCCGGCGCGTCTCGATCGATTAATTAAAAATCTTGCATGGCATCGCCAAGGAGCGACGTCGCCAACCAAGCAACCCCACCTCGTCGATCCAATGCCGATCCAAAAGATACGGGTTTAATCATCGGGAGGAGCCCAAGTGGAAAGCCGCATTGACACCTTCATCGGTACAAGAGAGTAAAAGTATGCGTAGCCAAGGTGTTTCAACTAACATAATAGCACTCTATTATTCACGACTCGAAACCTATTACACTAGCGTGTCACGTATTTACTCACAGGCGAAAAGTGGTTATCACTGGTGTAATTGGAATACTCGCGGCAGCGAAACTTGGAAAAGCTGATGGCGATTGTCACGCACGAAGGGAGGAAATAAAGCGGAGAACGATGCGATGGCAAAGACGCGCCTCGTAAAGAATCCTAGCCGAGCTAGTCGAGCTGTAACAGACATCGACAACCGGCGGGGAGCCCCCCTCAAACCAGGATTTTATTGGTACGCGGTGGATGGCTAAGTCTATAAACTATTACATTTTTACGCGCACTTTTATCACCGCAATTTCCAACTTCTTATTCGTGCCACTGCCGCCGCCACTGCTCCCGAACAAACGAGCCTCCTCCTGCTGCTCGAAAAGAAGAAATAAGAGTTACAGATACTGTCCGTTGCGGCGGAGCGCTCGTGCTCCGGAATTCATGAAGTTCTTGCCGATGAATCCGGAAGTGCTGGATGACATTTTACTGGCTGCTATATTCCTTTCTCTATGGCATTCCTGCCAGAAGCGAATTACTGCTTCGCATAAACTAGCTAAAAACCTTCTTCGTCCAAGAATTACACTGCACTTTATCTCCAAGTTCAAACAATAGATATCAGATTCGATCCCTCAAAGGGATGACGTAACAAAAAATAATTGCCAAACCAAGGAAGGACAAGTACACACTACAAAAGGGCGATCTTTCTATCGTTCGTCATACGCGAGCACTTGAAGAAAAGTCTGGGACAAGAATAGTGATAATCGAGGTTTCGGAAGAGTCGGCTTTGCTAGCGAGGGTAGAAAGGGTGGCGTACGGTCGAGTCTAAGCCGAGCCAAATGAAGTAAATAGTCTGAATACCGCCGCTACTAATTAGTTATATAAAGGGCTCCTTACAGCTTCGTGGCTTGGGAAGCTTATGCCGTTAATTAACATACCGACGCAAGGGTGCTAGCCTGCTGCGAAGGCAGCCGCGCCCTGCACTGCCAACTCTCAAACTGAAGAAACATTATCGCGGCAACTTTGTCACCGGTTTTCGTCGGCTTCCAACGGGAGGTACGCGCGCTCCTGGCATCTGCACCCGAAGAGTATTCCACCGAGAGAGAATTAGCTCCCGCTGGCAGTCGTTCAATCTCGACGGAACGCTGCCGCCACCACCGCCGCAATCGTGGCGAGCTTTCGCTGAAAGAAAATGTTTTCAAGCATTGAGATCGTAAAGCGCGGGAGTAAAGTGGCCCATAATATACTGATTCACCGAAGCTTCTTGTGAGCGCGCCACCCTCCAACGCCTAAGCACACCCTCGAGCATATCGCCTTACACTCGCAGATGATATCTCCCGCGAATAGTCGATAAAACCACTAACCGTGGACATTCCGAGTCGCTTTTACGGCCGGTGGGTGCGCCGCCCGCAATGACGCTTTTACACCACTACGAATTGAGACAATGCGAATGATAGGTGTCATCCAACGATCTAAGGAGGAAAAGCACCCTTGTCGAAGACCACAAGCAGACTGACAGAAGACACTAGTCAGGGTGGCTCGAATACGTTGGAATGATGGAGGTAGGCTTTACCGAGCGTTAAACCAGTTCTATCTTAACGATCGACTGACTGAATAAATCTTATCTCACTGTCTTCAAGTCCATACTACGTCTCGATTTGAAACCAGTTACGATCTTACTGATACTGCAAACTAGATATATTGTTATTTTCTCTGTAATACATACGGAAATGATTTTGTTGGTCGCATAAGAAATTGACGAGAAAGTGGAAGTAGTGTCCTAGGCAAATGGAGATTTGAAGAGAACTCGGCTTAAGTATAGCAGGTGGTTGGAGCGAATACGCGGTACACGAGGAAACAACGTGCCGGAGCTTGTTACTTATCGCGCTGCATTATTACTTACAGGGAGATTGCTCGGCCCATAAATCTCGAAGCTTTTACTTCGTGCTAGCGTACCAACTCACAAACGACAAAACGAGTCTCGTGGGCAGAGCGAGTGTTCTTTGCTCGTTCTCAGTAGCGCACGCGAGCCCAACAATGCCGGCTTCTATTTCGAGAGGGTGGAAACCACTGGTGAACGATAAATAGAGATATTTCAGGATCTTTAAACTTTTCGCCTGTTTCTAGAGGGTGAAAAGCCTGGCATGAGAAAGCGAGACCACACGCAGACACATGCATACGTACATAACCCTGTTCGCTTGTATACCAGTGAAATCTGCTTAAAGCCGGGCAACCTCGCGCGAAACGGAAAGGCAGTAAATTTCGATATTGCGCGTGTTTGAGGAACGGATTTTTTCGGGCCGTGCTTCATGCTTCGCGCCACCCACTCGCAAGCGCGAGCCACGATATTTATGACAGGACTTAAGCGACCATGCTCGCTCGCACCGAGTTGCCATCTTCTCTTTTTTTTTAATCGCAAGCTCCTTTCCTTGTAACACTGATTCAACCTAGCGTCGAGGACCAAGACCGAAGAGATGGTGGAACATTACCGAATCGTAGTTACTAGTTCGTCGCGACAACTCGTTACAAGTTGCCGAGCCGTTAAATAACGACGGGCCCGATAAAACGAGCAAGAAACGGGCGCACCAGTCCGCCTAGACTTTCGAAGGAAGCCCCGCGCTCCAACTTTTTACGTTCGGCCCGGTGGCAGCAGCGGGCCGATTCCGAGGCGGAACTGGTGTATGTGTAAGTAGCCGTTGAGACAGGCGGATAGTTAACGAGGTCTTAACTTACCTCGATGCTATAAACGTTGGCCGCAGAACTTTGCGCACGCACTCTTCTTCTTCTTCCCTCCGGGGTGTCGTTGGATAACAATAAGACTAACTGGCTTGCCAGCGGCACACTTGTATCTCTTCAGACTGCGTAGAACTATGTATGGTTGTTTGTAAGGGGGAGGGGCAAGCTGGCCGCCACCGAGTGTTTCCGTGACACCTGTGCTTTAGGGCCGGTCGAAATGTAGGCGGAGAAAGAAGGAGCGATGCTTGGCAATAGAATGAGATCGCCGATTGTGGATTGTCCCCTTCAGGTGGTGGCATTTAGTGTACCTAAGAGGCTCGCAGGGGTGCAATGATCCACCGCGAGATAGCCGTACAGAATTGGCGTGGCGAGGACGGTGGGGGAGGGGTGGGTTAGAGAGAAGTAAAAGTAGAAGGAGGCCACCGGGCTATCCGCTGGGGAGGAGAGCCGAAAAACAACGTGATGCTCTTGCTCTCTCACCGCCTTTCCTCTTGAAATCACTCTGCTCGCGCGAGAGCGTAATCTGCAACATAAACAACAAGCGCCGGCAACGGCAGCTGGCATTACCAGCGGCACTGGGATTATTCGAGCGTAAAGATGAATCTCGGAGTAACGGGTCGATGACGGAGATTTGCCCGGGATAACGAGGTGATACCGAGAAGGGGATGTCATGTCCGTGGCGCTTATTAGCGCGCCAAGTAATATTTTCCTTATCCGATTACGCAATAGTCACGGGCCACCATAGTCAGCCAGAGGTATTCGTTGAAACGAGCCTAGCTACAAGTCGAACCTGGTACGCGCACCTTCTCTCCATGACCTCCACGTGCTCTTGCATATACGAGCGACCCATCCCCCTCTCCTCTCCTCCTCCTCCTCTCTCTCTCTCTCTCTCTTCATGGTAATCCTGAGTTATGGCGGATTATATCATCAATTTAGCCGACCAGGATCAGGTGCACCGAGCGCCATCGGCACCCGGGATATATCCGAGCGCCTGCATGAAATCCTTCGTCCCACACCTTTCGTCCTTCCCCTGCTCGTCGAATCCTTTATCGCTCGTTGCACCGCACCAGTGCGACTCTAGTTTCAAACGGTAGCCTCAGTTTTTCTCCGCCTTCTGTTTTGGATTTTAGCGATAAACAATAATACTGTGTTAGATAGTATGGATGATAGTTGTACGAAAGTTTGGTAATAATTAAAATTATAATGAAATATGTGTACTTGGCGGATTTATGAAGGATTAGGAGAGTGGTTGCAAAGGAAGATGCGAGGAATGATGCGACGCGTCAGTCGCACTTTGCCACATACATACACAAAGGCACACAGACATCTCAGGGGATCGCGGCGCGGCAGGACACTGGCAGCGGTGAAAATATAAATCCGCTAAAATATCGAGAGATTAGCGGGCCCGGACACGTCGGCCGATAGCCGGCGGAGGCTCAGGACCAAAGCCAACCCCGCTCTCCTGCCTTCCCCTTTCTCTCACCCTTGCCTGGGTGACTATGCGTGTGCCGTTCCCTCCCACACTCTCTACGAACGTCCAGCAGCCTCTCCCGAGAGCCGGTAGGATGAGGCGGCCGCCAGTTTTTCTCGTAACAATAATTTGTCGTTATCAAATAACAGAGAGCTCTGGGTAGGCCGTAGCCGTGCGCTGCCTCGCGAAGGCTTTCCGAGAGAGCCAATAAACGCTGCCAAAATAAAATTTTACTGCCGAATAATAGCGGCTAGTCGATAGAAGTGCGAGAGAACGAAGGAGAATTCGTCGCTATTGAATTTTTCTCATAACAACCCCCGGAAACTGTGTCCTGCATCTCCCCTAATCTCGAGTGGGGCGCGTTTTGAGGGGTGAGTCGTTAGTTCTGACTCCACCGTCAACGGAGAAATATTCTCTCGGCTTTTGGAAAATCAAGCCATATTTCTAGTCGTGAATTCTAAAGCCTGGTATTTTTTTGGCATTCCCAAGCTAGTGTTAGTCCTCTCACAAAGTCAGAGAAGAGGGTGGCTCTCATGGGGCGAGTAAGTTTCGCGCAGGACCGCATCGCCAGGATGCCAGCTAAGATGCTGGAAGGGTTCCGAACACACAATCGACTCCCTTCTGAAAGGGTTGTTTACCTCATTGGGGTCTCGGCGCGCCGTACACGGGACACAGAGACGAGCCGAGTCCAACACAGAGAATAATGTTAATGAAATACAGATATCATCTCTATACAGGCTTTCCCTCGCGAGCGACGCTCAAGTATTGTCCATTTCTGGCGCTTGCCAGTTCAGTCTTCATCGATCCGCTTTTCAAGACACTCTTATACCTTGAAAGCAACATTCTGTAAAAGACCTATGTCGGTGCTTTCGTTAATCGTCGAGCAATCTAGTTTAATCGTTGCGAGGATCGAAGGAAATGTGGTTGTATGCTTCGAAGGACAATAGTTTCGCCGGAGTAGCCTTGCGCCGGGGGCGTGCTAAATAACGTGTAAACCACAGCGCCCTCGATACGAGGAGGTTATGAACCTGCTCGGCTTCGATGATAAGGAGTACGCGCGGCAGCATTCGCGAATTTCGAGGCGCACTGAGAAGAGCGTGAAAATTTAATGGCGCGTAAGCGCCCCGGCTTCACCAATGCCGGGGAACACCATGTGAATCGAAGGAAACGAACGTTCCACTAGCCCGGCTTGTGAATTCAACATGAAACGCTAACGGCGTACGGTACCGTCTATGTATGAACTCTCGTCTTCTCTTCGTGCTAGCCTTACGATATGTGCTACCAATTCCTCTCCGCCAGCAGTGATAAATCATTTTAACGTCTTCCCGCTACCGATCGGCAAGGGCGGCGAAGAAGTCTGGAAATGGTTCACGCAAATAGTCCAAGAGCTAAAACTCAGCCCCATTAGTTTCAGGTTTCAATAATAAAACGGGATCTCTGACTCGAAATTCCCGACTTTGTTACTATAGATTATTCAAAAAGTTTAAAGATTTTCATGGAACGAAAACTATCATCAAAAACCGCAGGTACTTTCCGGGCAGTCGAATAGTACACCACGTACGAGTTACGCAGCAGGAGCTTGTCACCGGCAGTGGGAAAGCGCTTCCCCGGCGAAGTGCACTGACTCACTGACTGATTTTTTCAAAAGCCGACTAATTAAAGAGCGCCTGACAAAACGTTAATTAAAGCACTCAAAAACAGAGTGCCATTAAAGGGGAGCGAGAGGGGTGGCACCGCCGGCGGGAGGAAGAGGAACCGGGAGAAATTACAAGCTCGGCGAGCAAGCGCGCGCCCGCACTAAAGGAGGACACCGGGTGTGAGTCGTCGGGAGGGAGAAAGAGAGAGGAAAGAACGGGGTTGCAAAAGTATACGGGAAGCGAGCGACGGAGTAGGAGGAAAAAGGGTAGGCTGAGTAAAGGAAAGGTGAGCGACGAGCGGACAGGGGGGGTAAAGCTGAAGAGTAGCAAGGGTGCAAGGGGGGGGGGGGGGGGACGAGGCGAGGCGGGCTTAAAAGTTGGAGTGCGTCCGTGCAAGTAGGTATGGCCTGGTTGGGGCGACCGAAAGCAGCACCAGCGGCAGCAGCAGCCAGTCGGCAATTCCTAACGGCTGGAAAGATATGCAAATGCGCGCGAAAGGGAGAGCACAGCTAATGTCTCCCTCCTCTACCTGTAGCCGGAGCTGCGACGCAATAATCATTAAAAACTAAAACGCACCCTTCTTGCGTCGCTCGTCCTACCAAAGTCCGCGGAGAAGCCGTGCAGTATGAGGGAAGCAGCAAAGGCTTGCTCGGAAGCTAGTAGTACGAGTCAACCATAAATGCGACGGAGAGGTGCGCGAGCCGCCTAGCAGTGAGAGGGTCGAACTTAACACGAGCTTAGGAAGTTCGGGTCTTCCACGAAAGGGCTTCCCGCTAATTTCGCAGTCTTGCGGCGAACTCGGGATGCTATCGGGTTTAGGGTACCCTCGGGATTCCTACGTATACTATAGTGTATGTTTGATAAAGAGCGATTTGATTGTGGGGAAGATGCCCGAGGGTTTGACACACGTGACATTCTTAACAGTACTTGCGACAGTAACGATTTTCTTCATTAAGAACATTCCAATACGCGAAGAAATGTCGACAGCTAAGGTCCTTGTGTATACGGAGGCCAGTGGAATGCAAATTAACAAGTATTGATTCGATGAATGACGCTTGAGAGTTAATGATCTTCTATGCCTGTAGTAGTTGGTGAATTGAAAAACAATTGTCAGTAACTGCGCCATCAGAAACTTTGCGAATCCTTTGACTGCCCTTCCGATTTGCATGGCGACCTACCGACGAAGCCATCAAGATTCTTAATTGAATCTTATTCCGTAATAGTGCAGGAGGAGCGAAGTACTCGTTCGCGCGAATAGCGGATTCGTTCGACGAAAGGATCCCTGAACTGAATTGGCTTCGAACTTTTGTGAATAAAGACACCCATCGAAATCCGATGCACCTTCTTTGGGGAGTCGAAGGAGTCTAGTCAGGGATAAAAGATTGCGGTGGAAATCGGCGGCCCCTCCAAAAATGGACGCGCCGCATTGAAGAAGTAAGAAGGGGTTTTAGGGGCGGAACACGTGAACGCGGCATTCGGGCATTAAAGCGCCCTGCTTCCCGGGGAACTTCATTTAAGAGTCCTTGTTTATAAACTGAAACAGGACGCAGCGGAATATAATTCCGCTTCTAATTACTCTGAGTGCTTTGCTTCTTTCACGGAAAGCGGGCCGCCCCGGTGGCGCGCTCGCCGCAGAAGTTTCGTCCCGCCGGAGAAACGGGGAAATTCGATCAGACGCCTGGGCAGCTCGGTCGATTGTTCTACGGTCGGCGGCATAAGTAAAAACTTAATAAATAGCCGGAAGAGAGATCGAGACAGGAAGTGTGAGCGCGGCCAGAGTGGGAGCGAATAAAGGAAAAAGAGGAGAGAGGCCAGCGAGCACGGGGATGAAGGCCGGTGGGGCGGGGGGAATTCCCTGATAATTAAGGCCGTTAAAGAAAAAACGAGCAGAAGAGAGTGAACCCTCTCTCTCTTTTTCTATCTGCCCTTCCGTCTGCGTCCGTCTCTCTCGCTTGGTATCCTTGCATCTTCGAGAAGGCTAATTAATTTAATTACCGCCTTCGCCAGATTTATCCCCCAGCCTCCTCCCCACCGACGCCCATCCGCTCCACGCTGCGGATCCGTTTCTCGATCTTGGCTGCAACACAATAATTCCCCTGGACCCTGGTTAAACAGGCTTGCCCGAGAGTAAATTTGATAGCCTCTCTTTATTCTCCACTCCCCCTATTCGCCCATCCCCGCTCAAGGCTCATGAATGATACGACGAGAAAAGGTTATCCATCGAGTGCATATTTATGAGCTACCCCATTGGGGCTGCACCGGGCTAAAGTACGATTTAAGGAAAGCGCGTTTCTGATGAGTATTTAAATCATCGTGCCGCTTACCATTTTATCGCGGAGTGCTCGATTCAAGCGTTACTTCATTTAACTCGATTTATAGCCACCCCTTTTCGCCCGGGCTAATTGTCAGCCACCCCCCCCCCCCCCCCTTTCCCATTCCACCAGACTTGGCATCTACTATCGCGGCTTCCGCAATCGCGGGCGGAAAATTAATTTCGGATATTGAAAAACATTGGGACCGTCGTGAAAGGAAGCAAGAGCAGGCGGCGGCATGTTTAGCGGTGAACAATAGTTATTTCGCCAGTAGAATGTGCCTACGGGGGTATACAGGCCGTAACGAGTCGTAATTACGTGGCAGGACGGGCCCGTTAAATTTAACGTTTATCGACGACAGTGGGCGTAAAATTTAATTAATCTGAAAGTGATTATGAGCGAAAGCACGAAGGCAGAACGCTGATTCTATCGGTAGCGATCAGCCCATAAGCCCATGGATGGCTGGCCATAACCCTTCGGGTCCATTTTACGTCACTCGGTGGACCTGACGTAGCAACCAGCCGCAATGATACTTCGATCGGCACGACACCAACGTCCCAAGGCCTGTAATGGACTTATCATACCCCACCGAAACCAGCCGACCACTTTTTCACATTCCATTCTTTCGAAAACTCATTAAAATCAACAACCACCTAACCCAGTAAAAGAAGAGGAACGCCGGGCCATTCCATGATACCCGAAGCCTAGCAAGCTAACTGTATGCAACCCAGTGGAAGAGGCAAATTGGGATAAATTGATTTTCATCGGAAACATCTGTTAGACTGACGGAAGAGATCGCCGGTATTAATGAGGCTCGCGATATCGAAACATCGTGTATATTAGTGGAGATTTTCGGGTAAATTGGATTTCAGTGAGAAACATTACGACATCCCCATAATTGGTCGCTCCGGCGATCAAGCGTATTTTATACGTATCTACCCATCCCCCACTTCCATGCTAGTAGATACTGCTGTTGCCTAGGATCGAACTAGACGCGCGCAATTTCCCGTAAATATTGTTTATACCAGCGGACTAGCCTAATGCCAGGATACGCATGAAAATACTATCATGAAATGTGGAATCCACCGAGATATCGAGCGAGCGCCCAACCCTCTATCGAAAATTAATAGGCCGTGTGCGTCAAACAAACCCCTGGCGTAACTAGTAGAATTAGGCGACGCTACTAGAATTAATGTATAATCGCCGAGGAATTAGTGGAATTCCAATCGTTGGATCGCTGTCACGGTGGCTTCTCGATGGGTCCGATCCCTGAAATCTGAAAATTCGTCGGATATCAGTGGCAAGGGTCGCCGGGAAGCGGTCTCTGTTCCCTCATATTAATTCCGAAGGACTACTAGCGATAATGTCTCCTGCGGTTACTCCCCAGGGTGGCGTGAAAGCATTCCCTTTAACGACCACGAATCGAGCCACGAGATAGGCGATCGCCTTGCCGATTACCTTAAGAAGGGTAGGTAATTACGTGTCTGCGGCTCGATTCTCACCAGGGCTGCTAGACAAAATGAACCCTGTTAAGATAGCAGAACAACACGACTCGATAATTTCCTTGGGAAAGAAAAGGACTCGCTCTTCATTGCGAAAGTACCAACTCGAATCTAATTCAAGATGTCTTATGGCTAACAAAGCTGTCAGGGTTGGTGAACTCGCCTTAAGAAAAAGTCGACAGAATCGCTGGCACGTAGCGGGCGTTAAAATTAACGGGGGTAGTAACGAGGGTACAGTAAGTCTCGACTTCCTGACGCACGCACTGGCACTGCAAGTGCCGAGTGTAATGGGAGCCCTCTCCTGGAACGGAGGTGTTACGGCTCTACACAGCCGGGTAATCAAATACTCAAGGCTCCGTGCGATTGAAGCAAGGAGCCCCGCCATTTGTTGACACCCTGCGTGAATTCTTTCTTCTGTCTAGACCTTCGTCTTAAAGCACAGCGAGACATATTCCTATTCAATTCGAAAAGGTACGGCGAGGGTCGCTTTATGTGTATGGGATTTATTTGGATTCCAAGGATTCAAGAGAGTTTGGCCATCGAATTTCTCTGAAGTGGTATAAACTGGGAAGGTAGGCGGAGAAATCACGACGTAGCTTTGTCGGTGGATAAGTTTTCTACGACTGTTAGGTTCGTAATACGGCGGGTAATGCCAGGTGCTTAGCAGAGTATAAATAAGCATTAAATCCGTGCTTAGGAGGCTTAATCTGTATTTTTTTCTGGCTGGGTGTGCCTGACGCCGGAATAGATTATCACCCGGGGGATTTTATCGCGGCGGGCGATAATGCCGCTAACGCGCGAATATACTCGAAGGAACTTTTTAAAGGAGCGTGGACTCGCAGTCGAGCCGAAGCACGATATTTCTTCTGCCTCAGAGCTTTCTTGCTTTTCCTCTTTTATATCGAACTCGGGGGAAAGAGACGAGGTGCTTCGATGATTATCGAAGAAACCTACGCAGTAGGAGGCGAATGTTCAAGTAGTTCTTATTACAGACGAATAACACCCACGGATCTTTCGTTACTACCTTTTAATTTTACTCGATTTCAGCATCACTGATAATTCCTTCTTACTCGTGGGCGATATAAATGAATCCTTCGAGATTCGTAAGCACAAATGGCTCATTCTACTGCTGCTCAATACTATTTCAGTCTTCCAAATTACAGTTGCGGGAGCAGTAGTCTCTCCATCGCCCCATCCCTTTCGTCACTCGTCCTCCCCCAGCATCCTCCTTCCGCAGGCAGCCACAGTACCTGTGTAAAGAGCTTCGTTCCGCGATAATGCGAGCAAACTCTGCCTGTTAGCCTGGTAAGACACGTTGTTTTCATTTAATCAGAGTCTCACTTAATAATGCTAGAGTCATCTAATCAGACTGTAATTTCTGGTCTACTCATTGTTTATGATGCGAGAAAATTAATTTATGAATACTCGCACGAAAATTCAAGTTTTGCCATTCCATTGGAAACTCGGTGATACAAGCTACGATTCAGTGATGATAAATCAAGATCGAGGATTTGAATGTTGGAGTCTGTTCGGCAGATCGACGTAGGATGGAAAGAGAGGTGGGGCAACGAGGTTGGTTGCTAACGACCGTCGCCAGAGCAGGGTTGTTAACTGCTGGCGGGTTCGGTCGTGTCCCGGTGGATGTGGCGGTTCTTCTATGTGGGAAGAGGTTCCGCTGGAGTGGGTGAGAGGGTGGAAAAGGGCCGCGCCGGGGGAGAATGGCTAAGCTATTCGGAACAATGTCTTGTTAGGCGGTTTGCTTTGAGGTAATCGCCGGGAAGACCCCGGCAGTCGTTAGACTTTCCCTCGCGGACCTGTTTGTTTCGCGGATAATTGCCCACCGATACTCGACTCTAGTCCCTCGTAAAATCGTGAACGATCCCCGTCGGGCTTAGTCGAGAGAGGAGCGAAGGAGACCTCGAAAGTATCGGGAGATTCGCGAGAACGAACGAAAGGGCCTTGAGAGAACGAGAGATGGAGAAACGCAGCGAGCGATTCTCCGGGTAAAGAGTAACGAGGAGAACCCAACCAAGAAAGAAGAGTTGGGGTGGCTTCCATTCGTCCGTGAGAATGAATCTTTCCAACCAGGAAGAGAGTCATCTTATTGCGAAGTAATAAAATCATTTTAACCCCGGAAAATGCCTGGCGCGCGAATCATTCGATTAGCCAGGACTCCGTTTAAGCGGTCGGAAGCGTCAGCCGCAAATGTGATCCGATCTTTAAAGCGACTTCCAGCCGGCGGAGAGACTGAATGGCGCGTGCATACGTTACCCGGGAGGGGGAAAAACCATCTCCCGGAGTTAATTAGCGCAAATTACATCGCACGAGGGCGGGCTAATTACAGATTTTCTATTGCTCGTCCCTCGTTTCGGGAGGAACGCCGTTAAAAACGCATCCGCTGCAAACGGGGATACAATAACTGCTCCTCTGATCTTGCCCAGCTTCCTGGCTAATAAACTCCGACGCGTATGAGCAACCCTTCGATCCAACCCCTCCGCTTGTCGAGGAGATAAATATGCGCGCTTCCGCCTGTTCCAGAACGATAATTATGTTTCTCCCTCGTGGCAAAAAAAAAAAATCCACCAGCCCGAGTACTTGTATGGCGCGCGTGATATAAACGGCGCGCCGAATTGAAATACCGAGACAGTTAGTATCACTTGCGATATTAATATGTATCACTGGCTAGTTCCGGATTAGTCCCGGGGGTAATATTCTTAGTTTAGTTGCCAAGCTACTCTCGAGTCCTTGAATGCATATCAGCGTAGTTGTGGCGCTCCGAAAGAGCCAAGGGATAGTTATCCGTCGACGAAAGCTCCTTCGCTAGTGGCGGTCGGTCTCCAGCACTTCGCACTCCGGGGACAGGCAGACAACTAACTTACCCCGAACAACCTCCTTACATCTGATCATTGTCTTCGATTTGTGTCCGACGAATCCTTGCATTCTATACATTTTCACAAAGCCGTTACCTTAAAACTATTTATTATTGCCAACTGGAATTATAAAATAATCTAAATGTAAAATTCAGAGTGAGGTATAATAAAAACTTCAGATTTTTTCGAGTAATTCAGTAGAAATGCAAAAGATAGGATTCTATATGTTCTGTACATAATTCCGTCTGGTTCTACACATAACTCCCACGAGATTCACGAATATTTCACGGTCGCACGCTGTTGGCAAGGAGCGGAAGATATTCGCAGACGGTAGACAATGGTTCATCGAGCCGTATTACAGGATATCATCCTCGCCAGAGGCAATCGTTATAAATGTAATACAATTTATCGATCCCGACGTTGCCTATGAAGGAATCATTGGCGTGACTTCGACGATCGAACATTACAACACCCATCGGTAGGCCGGAAAGGGAGAAGGCGCGCCGCCAAGCAATTGAGAACGTCCAAATCACCTTTTAGCATCACGACTTCGCAATAGAAATGATCTACGCGACGGTACTTCGATATAAGGAGAAATGAACCTACTGAATTATTTCGCCGCGCCTGCGTTTCCACGGTGATCTGATCTGAAACTGCTAAAGCGGTCGGAAGGGGTGGCGAGAGTCACGAGTCGGGGTTGCAAGCGAGAGAGACAACAGACGGCCATTAATAGAGCGCGAAATCCGACGGCCATGCGCCAATCAGCTTTCCTGACAGTCACGACGAAACAAGTATTTCCCATCAGCACATTCGGCATGCAAGGGCTGATACCCTGCTTCCGTAAATGAGCCCACCGTCACCCTTGGTCATTATTGCACCATGCGACTAAACTCCTCATCATTCTATGACTACTTTGGATATTAAGACACTGAAAATTAAACTATTAAAAAAATTATGAAACTGCTCCAAAGTTACCACGAATGATAGGCTTCCATCGAGAAAAGTATCCCATACAACAGGACATAAAAAGAACAGATTTTTCAGTGCCTCGATATGACTAATATCTTCGTAGGATGTTGGATTTTAGGTATGACGAGTGATGGGCGCGTTGAAAAAGAAAGAATGCCTCAGTTTGGTGTATCAAATAGGAGGAGCGGGGTAAAGGGAAGTACGAGGGGTACACTGAAATGAGGTGACTCCGGGAAAAAGAAGAAGGACGATCGAGGGTGAGGGTGGAGGGTCTCGCAGAGAGAGAGAGAGAGAGTGAGAGCCATGGTAAAAGGGAACGGTTATGGGGCTGGTGGTCGCTCGGCGTACAGCAAATCCCCGTCAACCGCATTCAATTACGATGTTATCGCGAATACAGATGACGGTTATTTCCTTCGGTACACCCTATACGTAACGGTGCTCGCGGAGCGGCGCAGGGCGACGCCGACGTCGCCTCGCGTCCAAAGTTAAGGTTGTATATCGTGTAATGGCGGGTTGGCTGGCCGCCCGTGTGATTGCTTTAGGATGCGCGCCGACAATACAGCAGGATAAAGGGGCTCCGGTTTCGACCACCGGCACCCACTGCCCACCCCAGACCACCTCTCCCTCCCCCCAGATCAAACAACCCCTGAACCGATCGACCAACCAATCTTCTTATCATCCTCGCTCCTCTCCCTTGGCTCTTCACCGCCAATCATTCAATTTTTGAAACCCACATCGTCTCTGTGGACTCCGGCGATTCCCGTGAATTGGAATTGCAAGTTTCGAGAATGGCTTGGCTAGACCATTTTTCGAGACCCCCTTCCTTGAGTTAACATCGCTTTAAGGAGAGGGTGAAGTTGGATTGGTTGTTCAAGGGAGCTGCGATCAGGACTGGTAATCCCTTTCGAGGGCTTCGCTATAATAAGGGCGCCGTAAAGTAAATTTGGTTCAAGGGGTAAAATGCACCATTTCCTCGAGCTAAGGCAATATCATTAGGTGTCTCTTGGTTGCGCGCTCGTCGAGCATAGCGAATTCATTCTCGCAAGCCGCCTCTAATCTCATTACCTTCCTGGCTTACTGCGGAGGCTTGCTTTAACGCAGGATTTAACTCGTTGGAAATCGTAAATGCTCGTCGAACTTATCGCTGCATTCGTACAAAATCGCAAGTTTACGAAACAAAAGTTTCTCTTGACTGCCGAAAGTTCCATTGCCAGGATAAGTTATCTGCTTGGGCGGTTAAACACGATCAAGAGCGACTTACTTTCGCTCAAAGTACCTTCCCCGTGATGTCCGACGGTTCCTCTGTCTCTCCCGCTCGCACTTTTTCGAACACGCTTTGCACAGCACAACTGAAGTAGCCCAGCCCCGACGCTTTCGAGCGATAAAACCTGAAATACGAGCGTGCGCGGTGGTCGAACTTCTATTCGACTCGACCGAAAAGGATGTCCGGATCATAACGCCGCGCTCTCTCCCGTACACCCTGTTGCCCGCCTGAGTTACTTTACGCGACCGTTTCAAAAGAAACCCTTCGCCCCCTTCAAAAAGCTTACACGCCTTCTGCCTTCGCGCCCTGCTATTCTTTTCCTCATACCTTCTAGATAAAAAGACTTACCGTGCGAACTGAAGAACCGAGCGCACGTGTTTTGCCCGTCGATGTCCTCTTCCCCATCACAAATCCAACAGTGCGAGTCATGTCTCATTAGCGAGTCCCTAAATAGCAATTCCCCCACTCCATACGAAATAGGCGCACACCCTAACTTTAGACTTACCGTACCACAGGTAGAAACCCTACAACCCTTTGCACCATGTGAAAAAAAACCATCCAGGTCATACAGATTAAAGCAGGTAGAGGGGAACAAAAGGGTTGGGGAGCTCATATTGAAACGATGCAGGTAGATAAATAACAAGAGCAGAGCCAAGTTAAGCGCAGGTACTTGAGAGTGGACTAAGGCTTGGTAAAAAGCACGAGGGAGATTAATTGGAACCCTTTCCCGAGAAAGAGTAATAGGTTGGATTCAGGGCAGTGCGAGACAGAGCGAGGAAGCGATGTAGGGATATATAGAGTACGTAGGGGGGTAAAGCGATGATACCGCAAGAGATATAGAGTGAGAGGGAGGAGGTAGGGAGCAGGCGGCGTCAGGGTGGCCGGAGGGCGAGCTTTTTGCCGAACACATAATGCATAGCGAAGGATGACACCCTTATCTCGGGATCTTTAATTCTGTGAGCCACCGCGGGACCACGGGAAGAGGGTGGTTGCCGCGTCGTCATTTGTCGGTTGCAGCGTGCTGGAATCAGCCACGCTCGCCGAGTGGATGGATAAAACCGCCGGCGCTGTTAACATCACCGTTGGGCACAGGGGCTGGAAATTGCCTTGGCTGATTTCATTTCGGGCCAGATTATTTTAAGGGGTTCCACCGCTTTCCCCCGGCCACCCCCGTCCAACGTCCACCACCAGCTAGTCATTCCTTCTCTTTCTCTGTTCTGTGTCCTGCGATCTATCGGTTTCGCTTGCTCGCCCAAGTTCTTCGGCCCCTTCTATCTGCCTTCGACGTGATTAATGCGACTCGCAGTCGCTAAGGCAGGATGAAGAGGAGAGTGGTAGGAGAGAAGAGCGGGGGGGGGGCAGGGTTGACAGCGTTGCTGCTGGTTAACGGGGATCTGACCAAGAGTCACGTTACCTTTCAGAGCAGTTCGCATACTATCCAATTAATGCATACGTGCGCACCGCGTGCGCACTGGAAACGTTCCGCGCCAGTTAAGGGTGGAACGTGATTGCTTGATTGGAAGTCGACTCGAGTGGAAGCTTGATTACAGAGGAGTACTCCACTGTGTCTGATGTTACCTCCGCGGAAGTGACTTACTGCACAAGTAATTCCTCCACCCGCCACTCGAGTGTCCTCCTCGAGGAAGGCATTTTTTTTCAATAAGCAGTCGAATTCCCTGAATTTCGACGGGGTTGCCCTTGGATGGCAATGAGGGGTAGTAGGACGGCCAGGGGTGCCGAGAAAGTGAGCGTGGCCCGCGAGTTTTAAAGAGTTTCAACGTCCTATTATAAAGTCTTCAGCGTGTATAATAACATTCAAGTCCGTGAGCTGGAAGGCATTAGGGAAATCGCGTTGCCTCCCTCCAAGTTGCTTCGCCTCGCAGCCCTTTTGCCCGGTGGCTGCCACCCCCGAACTGAAAGTGCAACCCCTCCGTCTTCTCTCTCCGACTCACTCTCACCGAGTTTGCTGTCCCGTTTTAGCTGGCTATACCGTGATATTCCCAGCTATTTCCCTCCGCCACGCGGACAATACGCTCCCCGCAAATCGCTGGATCTCAACGTGTAACGACTTTACTTCTCGTCGATTTTGATACGCCGGATCTCGCCCTGTCCCGCTCTTTCTCCGCCAGAGGAGGAGAACACGACTGGGGTAATCGTGGCGACTGGAAGCTAGCAGCTTGCTCGGGGGATGAAATGCTATCGGGAGATCCATAAATAGCGAGAGGAAGAACCGGCCAGTCGAGGACATCCTTGGATGATGCTACGGATACGATGCATATACGTTGGGGAAATGAAGAAAGAGAAAACGGGCGTAGAATGCACCAGGCTGTATTTATAAGAATTATATTTTCTCGGTAATAATGAGAGCCCCTACAGAGGCGTTCGTAAATATATTAGTAGTGCGCTAATAAATGATATTATATACAGATGAATAAAAAAGAGGAAAGAGCGCTCGCGTCTCGTGTTAATCCTAAGAGTGCGATAGAGTTTTCATTCCTCAGTGACACTCCCATCTCGCACTTCGTTTCGCCTCGAGTTCGTTCTAACTGGCTCGATACCTCGCGGCTCGGCGCCTTAACTTCTTTGTACTTAATCGATACGGTGGCTTTGGATTCGGTTCGTGGACTTCAATAATTTACAGGTCGTGAATGCCACAGCTCGCGGAAAACAAGTCGAAATAGATAAAATGTTCGAGCTGCATGAGTGGCTTCGGGGCTTGTTCATGATTTGAGCGTTTTCCGTGAACTGCGCCACGGCCTGGTGTAATGGATATTTCGTGTACACCAAAGTGGAGCTGTTCCTTAGTCAGCGCAATTGAGTGGAGAAGACTTTATCGGCGCGCACCTCAGTAGATCCCGATTCGACCGTCTTTTGGTATGGAAGTACTTAATCTTTTTTGGTATCGACGCCGTGCGAAGACCCAGCCGTGAGGGAGAGTGCGCGCATGTTACGCGCCCCTTCAACGGCGAGAAATAACGAATTTAGAACTAGCGCGGCTGTAATGAAATTTCAAAATGAAATTCCACGGTACGCGCGCGCGCGCTCGCGCGCTCCGAGGGGCACTTAATCTTACGTCATTAATCTTTGGTATCAGCCATCGTTGGCTCGCGAGCCCGCCCGTGCTCCCGTATCGAGATATGAAAATTACCCGGGCTATCCTTCTGCAAGCTGTAGCGCGCTTCAAAAATCACCAACGCACGCGCGGGTGCGCGTGCAATTTATGGCTGCTCCGGAAACGAAGTGCCGCCCGGAGACTTGGAAACAAAACTCAACAACAACACCAGCTCAATAAACAAACAAGTTGCATTCAAAGAACAACGCGGAAACAGTGCTAAATTATGTGGCATAGACTGGGAGGCGTACGATTCCTCGTTTGTCCTGATGATTCTGAACCATCATCGGGAGGATCGCCAAGCAGTCCAGATGCTGCTTTTCCGGCGTCATCAGCCCGATTTTATTCTCACCTCATCGTCGATCATCATCTGTCACAGCGGAGAGATCGCGAAGAGAATAGAAACCATCGATTGGTCTGCGTATACTGATAGTCTTTCGGATTGCAGAGTCGACAATACGGATATTTACAGAAACCCTGCAACTCTCACTCGGTCCATACACTGATGCTCTCCTCTCACAAACACACTCACATACACGCCATTCATTCGCTCTGCTCTCAGCTAGAAATATATCTTACATGAATCGTCTATCTTATCGTTACATGCCGTACCGTATATTACAAGACGAGCTGTACTTGGTGAGTGCCCCGGGTGTACGCGTGTACGTCGCTGCTATTCACACACACGAACGCGGCGGACGCGCGGACGCGCCCCTACGTCACGCACACCTATTATCAACATATATCCACGATAAATCTGTTCATTCTTCAGGATCACAGTGATTCCGAACCCCCGATTGAACTCGAGCACCCGACGAATCGTTCGACGGTACTCCCGGCGGTATCTAAGAGGTCGTAGACTTTTCTCTCTCTCTCTCTCTCTCTCTCTCTCTCTCTCTCTCTCTCTCTCTCTTTCTTTTTCTTTCTTCTCGGGTCCATTTGTCGCCATCACTCAACGCGATTCCCGAGTCTCCCCGATGAAACTTTGGTTCCCCCGCGTCCCCCTTTCCTTTGATCGTCAGCATCGAGCACCTGTGTTCCTAGCTTCCTCGCATCCCGTGGCAGAATCGTTTACTTCACAACGACACCGGGCAGCGTCAGTCTCAGTATCCACTGAGACATCTGAGCTTCTTCAAAGGTGGCGAGGCCTCGTTTCAGCTGGTCGGTGCTTGCATCGACGTGGGTGGAGGCTTCACTGGTCCCATCGCTGGACCGGACAACCCGTTGTTGTTCATATCCCCGGGTGCCCTTGGTCCACCCACCCCTATAGTCGTCCCGTTCACCATAGGTGTTCCAGACGGCATTTGACCCTAGAAACAAAACACCACCCTCAAAAATTACGTATCCCTCCCCCCACATTAAATACCACACAAGATATTTTTAAGAAAAGTGGGTATTACTTCGACTACATATTCATGAAATGTGGCTCTTTAAGGATCACAATAAATATATGGGGAAGCTTGTATGATACGGTGACTTACATTTGATACGTGGTTATGCTGAGCCACTGGCTGTCCGAGAGCCTGGTGAGACTGGTGACTCTGAAGGGGCGTGTGTCCAGGGTGCATATTCTGACCAGGCGGCGTCGGCGTCGGTGGTAGTTGCCTTTTGATGTACGCGAGTGATGCCGGCGATGGCAGTGGCATGTTCGCAAAGGCAACCCTTTCCTCGTAGTCGTACTCGCAGAGGATCTTGTTGTCGCAGAGATAAAATCGATCGCCGATGCAGAACCTGCAATCACAATGGAGCAACGTCCACTCTCTAAGTGGTCGGGTTCTTCGATCGAGCTCGCTCAATGAATCTAAACGCACTGCGACGCCACTCGTTGATCGCCGGTCATTAACGCCAGGGACTCTGTCGCCGCAGCGAAGAACGAATACGAGTGAATCGATCGAGGCATCTGCTCCATGACAAAAGCGGCAAAGCAATCGGGCGAGGCCGGACAATTTCTGTCGCTTCAAGTCTGCCTTATATCGTGGCGGGTGTACAGTGAGAGACACAGGCAACTAGCAGAGGGGAGAGGATGCTCCTCCAGAGCTCGAGTTCGATCGAGCGATCGTCCCGTAAAGAGAAAAATAGCGTGGTAAGCGAGGCAAAGGGGGGGATGGGTGTTGGTGGTGCAGAGAGAGCGGCCGGTGGATAACGAGCGTATCGCAACGTGTCGGACAAATAATTATTATGGGGCTTCTGTCCGCGAACGGTCTCGCATCCGCTTTGATCCCGCTGCGAAATACGAGAGCGAAATACGAGAGCGTCAGAGTCTGGTTCGAGGTAGATACTCTCATAATCGCACGGCAAATAGAATTATCGCGTCGCACGCGCGCGCTCTCGCTCGTTGCCTGGCGAGTGCAGCTTATACCGGGTTTCGCTCGTTTCCCCCATTATCGTCCTCTGCTAAATGACGCCGTGCTGCGATCCTCGCCCTTTCTCTGCCTTCCAATAGCCGCTTCCCTCACTCCTGCCCACTCGATCATTCCCATCCTACCCACCTATCTATTCTACCGCATCCCCTTCTTCCTTCTCATCCACCTTTTCCTTCATCCTTCATATTTTCTCTCCCCTCCTCAACCTCACCTATTTCCGCGGCGGACCACATGCTACTTCTCACTCAATGCTAATAACCCCGACTTGGACATTAATCGATTGATGACTGCATGCAGCTTTTGCAGTCGTAAAGTCCTGGATATTACGTAATACCGAGCTTGATTCAGAGATGCTAGAGTAGCTGACAAAAGGACTTGAATGATTATCAATGGTACGAAGATCAGGAATATCCAAGAGGTGCAATTGATGCCAGGATGAGTCGCGTAAGGCGTAAAAAATCTCCCATCGCCTCCTGTCTGGCTAGGAGCAGATACTCACCCGTAATTGGCCAGTCAATAGCATTATCGCATCGCACGAGCGCACTCATAGGCAGGGCTTTCCATTATGAATACGCGCGAATAATACCGCCACACCCGAAACCCTGTCCTTTAATTCTCGCCAACGGTGCACGTGTCTGCTGTGGCACGATACCACTGCGTTGTCGAGACTCGCTTATTCTCTCGCTCTTTCTCTCTCCGTCTCTCTCTCTGTCTCACCAATTTTCCACTTTCGCCGCTTCTTTTCACAAGGCCAACGGAGCCGAATGCCTTCTGGCCGACGGCGAGCCTGCCGGCGCACGTGCGCTGCTCGAAACTTTATCATTCATTGTCGAGGGAAGAGTTTTAGGGTGAGTACTATGTATGAATGAAGAAAGCGGGCCGGGAAAGGGCGCAGTGCAGATGCATCAATTAAAGCGGTGATCACCGGTACTGAGAACACTCGGTGCCATTAACACACTGACCCTTCGTCGAGGCGAGGATGGTACAAAGAACCTCTTTCTTAGCCGACGTTCAAAGAGACTGACCCGCAGAGAGGTCGGTTGGCTGTGGACCACGTGAAAGAATTAAGAGCCCGTCGGAGCCAAAGTGTGCTCTAGCGCCAGCGTCTTTCGTTTATTTCCTCGGACGTCGTTCTCCCGGCGGAAACCTTGCCGCAGCCGGCTGGAGAGGAGACACGCGGCAAGAACACCGCGTCTGAAATATTAAGGGGTCGCGACCACTGGTGCAAAGGGCGAGTGAGAAAGGCACACCGAATGAAGGAAGACAGAAGTCCGAGTGACTCGAGTGAGAAGGAGAAAGATACAAAGTGGCCACGTTTCCGCATAGAAAATTTCAATCCGAGAGCCTCCCAGATAACTCGGCTGAATCTTTAACAAGGGTCACCCGGATCTGCAAAATCCAAGAGCACCGGGACGCAACGTGCACGCCAGGAAAATCAGACGGAAGGACGTGACAGCGTGGACGAGGTACCAAGGCGTTCCTCTTGTGCATGTAGCCACCGCGCCGGCAAAATGCAGAGTGCGAGGCGGGAACGAGCGGAACAGAAAGAGCACACGGGAGCTGTGTCCTGTAAATAAATAACGTCACCAGTACCAATGCGTGGAGCCATTAGACTCGCTTCACGAGAGATGCTATACGAACATTGCAGTAGCAGCAGTCCTAAGAGCGCCAGGCTCCCGCGTGGCAGGCGCCAAATAAAAATTTCAATTTCCTTTTGCTTTATGAGTTTTTAGTCGAGGAAAAAGGTACAACATCAAGCTTCAAGTGGTTGGCGTGATAAAATTTTCACTGCTAACATTGCGATTCTCTGCAACCACATTCGTCACGATGGAAACTAGTTGGTCAGCGCGATAGATGACACGAATTAGCACCAGGTCGTGCGGCTCCAGCAAAAACGATAATTATTGGCTACTTGATAAAAGAACTCACGGTCGTGCGGAAGGAAAGCTAATTTACCGCCCGTGGGAGCATTAATTGGACGGTCGTTAGATCTGGCCGGACGTCTACCCGAGAGAGTGGATCGAAGAAAACGAGGGGAGCGTGTGTTCTCTCGCGCGCGGCGCCGGCTACGGGAACGGATGTCTCAATGTGTCCGTACACGAGTTCCACGATGTACGCGTGTCGAGTTTGCGTGGTATGGGAGGTGGAGAAAGAGAACGAGGGAGTGAGGGAGAGAGAGATCTAATTGGATCGGTAAATCATCCTCTAACCAGGAGGGTGGTAGTCTAGGTACCCGCCGACGGCAACCCTTTATTCTCTGTTATTACAGTCTAAAGTTACCCCGTGTAATTGTTGCTGTTTAATTGCAAACCTTAAGTCGTCGCGTTGCAGGACGCGCGCCCGCCCGCTCCGTATAATTGCCCTCCTCGAGTTCAGCCGCTCGTTTTTCGCCGACAGAAATAATTGGCAGCCATCGCCCGTGCGCGTTATACCGTCCGGAAATATCCAAATTTACTGAACGTACACGCGATCCGGCCCTCCGCCGTTCGAGCGCTCCAACCAACTCGAAAGGCGCGCTCGATAAAACGAAAAATCGGCCATTCCAATAACCGCATTGAAAATTCATACAAGTCGGATCAACGTATTATTAATACCAACACCACCGCTGCTGAGTAAGATGGGATTAATTCGTGCGTCACTGGTTGAGACCATTATCCCTGGGAGCTTTTCAAGTCTCTCGGATAGAGACATAATCGGCGCCGACTTTGCCACACGCGTCACATACTCTCCCGAAGGCATAAACGAACAAGTGGAACAGTTGCGGAACATTGTTAACGACAGAAGAGAAAGAGGAAGAGGGAGAATCGGCCGTAGAGTGGTAGTATCAGATGAACGAGAGTCTGGCCGATTTCGGTGAAGTCGAATGCTAGGACGGCGTCGCCGGCGTGGGCGGCAATGCCTTGGGCATGCCATCGGGAGAATTCTCTGGCTGGTGGCGCGCAGAGGCATTGTCGATGATAGACAATGCCGCGCGATAAAAACGTAAAATTGATGCTCTTTTGTTCGCATTGTTTGAGGACCTGTACAACGTTTGTCGCACGCCTGGTCGAGCCATTCCTATTGGCTTCCAACTGTCTCTACCTCTCTGCTCCCCCGTAGCCTCAGCAGCCCGCCAGGACCGAGCGACCTTATCTTTCTTCCTTTTTTTTCACCATAGCCTTCTTCGATCTATCGGTGTGCCACCTCCAACCCTCAAACTCACTCGTCGCTTTTTTCTCAATAAGCTGGCATTGTACCTCACCGGCTTCCTAGCACCGCCACTTTAGATTGTCTTCCGAGAATGACCTGCTCCTATCACATTACCACCCCCTTGGCTCACATGTTACCGTAATCGACGTTACCGGAACGATTGATGATCGGTTGACATTGGATTTCATGGAGAATGGAAGTTCGAATTAGAAAGGTGTGCTCGAGCATATCGTGGATAGGGGTTTCATCGATAAGATAAGCTGGAAATTGTTTTGATCTGAATCGACGGCTTCTAATAAAACAGCGTGCGCGAAGTGTGATATACGAGACGGGCATGGAATAGTTCAGGAAAGCAGAGACGAAACAGTGGAGGCTCAACCCGTTGGAAAGCGGAACCGGAACAAGTGGCGTGAAGCGATATCGAAAAATCCGAGACAAAGACCGGTGAACGGACAACCGAGGGAGCATTGAGTGAGCTCGTGTTGATCGCTTAATACTGAAATTCGAGTCGAAACGAAATCTGTCGTAAACAAGAAAAAAGGTGATCGATTAAACACAGGGAAATAAACATACAGAGCAAGCGGGAAGCGACGGGATGCTTCGGAAATGGGGTGTAAATCACGCGGGGCAACGATTGCTCGGATACATATGAAAGCGGGAGAAACATAAATCCAGCATCATTTTCGCGCAACACGTCGAGAAGCAAGAGTTCCTTGCAAGCAGGGCGAGAGGACGAGAGCTATTCGGCATTCGGGGACCGTCCGGCAGGCGAGCTTTGCGAGCAATATGACACAAAAATGTCAGCAGTATCTAGATAATTACATAACTGGTCCCAAGGGTGTAAGCAGCAGAAAGGGTAGCGGGACCGGCAACGAAAGGCAGGTAAGAGGCAAGAGAGAGCCGAGATAGCTGGTAGAACGTGCCGCGGGAGCCAGTGCGATGAGAAGTTGGTCTCCTACTGCGTAGAATGCTGGCGGAGCCGGAAGGAGGAAGAGATCGCGATGGCCAGAGCACAGGGTGATTTCCCAGCTGACCTGTAAAGCAAGTCCCGAGTGGACTGTGCCTCACTAAACCAGTACTCGTTGCTTCTTTCCTTTCTTTAGGCTCCGCTATTTCTCTCCGCGGACGGCCACTCTCTCTCTCTCTCTCTCTCTCTCTCTCTCTCTCTCTCTCGATCTCTCTTCCGCTCTCCTTCTTCCGGCTTTTCATCCTCTAGTCTGTCACGGCCCATTTTGCCGGCCGCACTATCCTATCACTTTCTTCCCGTTTTCATACCCTTCCCGTGGTACGACTACGAGTCCGGTTATTTGCATTATTCCTGAGAGCGCAACACGAGACAGCAAAGGGGCCCGAATGCTAAGAGAAGCCTCGAGAAGCACCCCTAATGAACGTTGGTAGCGCAAAGCATCGAGGAGGACGAGCTGGTTTCGCCGAGTTGCACGGTGCATAAAATTACTAGGGGACGTTCGAGGGGTGGAAGAAAACAGATTGCAGACGGACTTACCGATGAGTGCACTGCTGACAGGCGAAACAGTCGAGGTGATACACGTTCATCCTCGCCCTCATGACCATTTCGTACGCCGGTATCTGCTTGTTGCAGGCTGCACAGTTTCCCGTGTTCCCGAAGAGCCTGAGGTAGTCCCTCTTGCAGAGGATAAGGTTGCACTTGGTATAGAGGGAGGAACCGACCTCCCCTAACCTACAGTCGCAGCACCCGCACTTGAGGCAGTCCTCGTGCCAGAAAAGGTCCATGGCCTTGAGGAGGTACCTGAAGAACCGACCATGGTTTTCGTTCTTACCGACGGCTAGACACCCTTCAAACACCCCTCTCAACCCCCCCCACCCTCCACACCCCATTCACTCTTTTCTAAAGGCGCGTCTTGATACTCTGCTTATGCTCGGGACTCCGTGTCCGACCATGAGCGTTCTAATCTACTCTGCGCGCAACCCACTTTTCAAAGCGATCTACAGGTGTTACTTTCGAGGGTTCTTTCAACCATTTCTTACTGATACTTTTTCAAATTGTAATGCGAGAAGAAATGTAAAATGTAAGATCGTTGGTATTAATAATAGACTCGTACCTATCTGTGATTGTCTTCCCGCAGCCAGCGCACTCCTGCTGCGTGGATCCGTTTTTACTCGTTTCCGTTTTACTCACGTCCATCGTCATCGTGATCCGGGCAACGACACCGTCTGAAACAGAGAAGGGAATGGCTGTCTTAATGATTTAATCGGTTGGCCGCGATGTCGGGCTACGGAGAGGGCATATAATCCTTGCCACACTCGTGGTATATCCAATGACCCTGATCTTATCCGTTTCGCAGTACACGCGTACATATTCATACCTATGATTTCGCCGGCGGGCTAGTTGCCTCGACGGTATAATGTATGCGTATTCCGTAGTCATAAGCGTCTGCGCGCCGTAAGTGGCTGGCAACACGCAATAATTATCCACGCTAATTGGACCCGTCGTCCATCCTTGGGCTCTCGCGAGCCGACTGCATCTCGCTCGACTATAACCACCTAGCTAAGCTCTCTCGACCGACCGCCCACCTATATGGCAAGGGGATATCCTCGGGATTCATTGCAGAATTTCGCTGGATCGGCCTTGTCCTCGGGCTGACGCATGTGCCAACCGCACCCACTGCCTTGTCCCCCCCACCCCTCACGCGTTCCTAATTAGCAGGATATCTCGGCAATTGGTGTGCTGCTCCCGCCTTTACTCAAAAAAATTCCTCTCTCCTTCTCCTCTCTCTCTCTCTCTCTCTGATCCTTTACGACAACACAGGCGAGGATTCGCGAACGGGACAGGCCTTTTACCGGATTGGCTATGATTGCAACGGAGGGTTGCCGCGGTCTAAAGAATCCACGGCGATAGAAAGCGATGGTTTGACGGGTTGGTTGCAACAGGGGAGGAGTGCAGCCGGAAGAAGACGGCCGAGAGAGAAAGAGAGTGATCGCGACAGCGGTGGTCGGTAAGAGGGAAGGATCGCGCGCGCGGTCCAAAGGCAATCCCGAGGGGTGGAGGAGGCAGGCTCTGCCCGGTTAAAATGGTGAGTGGGTATACCGTAAGGTGCGGGGGCTTAATTAATTAGCCGGATACTTTGAGTAACAATCCATTATTACATACAAACATCCTCGGCCCCGAGGCCGAGCTGCAGCTTTATGCTGCTAATTGGCCTTCTCAAAGCTTGGAGACCCGGGCACGAGTTATAAACGCCACTCCTCTGCCTCACCACCCTCTCGGCACTGCCGTCTCTCCCTCCCCCCTCACCCCTCCTCCCATGATCCCGCGCCTCTTCCTACTCTCCCTCGGCCTCACCTCCTCTGTCTCTGTTTCACGCAAACTACCCCCGCTTGCCTCGCCACAACCCGCGGCGATTCACCGTCTCCGTCCCACCTTCCCATTCAGCTGTGCCCCGCTCTCCGCCTACGTCGCTGAGGAGGAGGAGGCCGCGTGTCCCGCAAGCACCCGTGCCACGCAATACACCCGAAGCTCGAACAAGCTCGCAAATACGGACACGCGGGCACACTTAGAAACAGCGAAGCTCGAGGGTGACAGAGTGCGGGCAACCGGTACGCGGTGCGGTAGGAGGAGGAAGAAGGAAGGAGAACGAGCGGAAATGTATGTGTACGTGTGTTCGTGTCTGAGAGAGAAGGAAGCGTACTAGGCGGAAGAGAAAGCGGACACAAGGTGTGGGGGTGCGAGGAGGTGCGAGAGAGGTTGCAGGGCGGACAAGGGGGGCGGTGGGAGGCAAGCCGAGGGTGGGATGAGGGAAGAGTGGGCAGCGGGAGGAAGCTCGGATAGCGCTAATAACGCGCTCGTGGCGCAAAAAAAGGAAGGAGTATAATTGCCAGCCCTCGTGGCAGGTATTTTTCAAATAGGGCTCCGTCCGTTAATTGGAGGGCAAATTAAAGAGGCGCCGCGGAGGAAAAAAACATCATCCCTCTACCATATCCCCTTGGCCCCCTCTTAACGTGCCCCACCTACGTATCTGGCCAAGAGACGCCTCGCGATTCGTCAAACGACCTGTGCGCCCCATTTTCCCGGGCTTCACTATGCTTCTCCCACTCTGTCTCTCTCTCTCACCCTCTCTCTCTCTCTCTTTCTCTCAATCTCTTTCTCTCTCCCGCTTTTTTTTTTTAATGACTCTGTTGCTTCGATTGATATCCTAGTCAGGGGGAAAAATCCGGGCACCGCGCGAGAGCGCGCGAATAATGACAGGACGGTAGAATGTTACGGTGGCTGTGAAAAGCAGAAAAGAGAAAGCAACGGACTGCAAGTGAGATAGATTGATAGAGCGAGCAAGTGCATGGGAGTGAACGGTGGGAAGAGGCGAGAAGGAGATGGGGGGCCCCGATCGAAGCTGCACGATCGGCTGCCGATCGGGCGGGATAATCAAAGGGGGACAGTATAATATACGATCGATGGCGAGAACTCTTGGACCACCGCATTAGTACATCAGTACGTCCTGATTAGAACTCTCACGGGTTTCGAGTTATTTGCCAGGACGATCGGTGGCCTCGATTCTGTCCACGTTCGCTCGGTATTATCAATGTACTCCAACGAGATGTTAGACACCGAGTGAAATTAAATCAATCGCGTCAATTTCCCGAGCCATTACCCTCGCGACAAGACTCTCGAGGAGAGTACGAACGAGCGAGCGAGCGAGAGAGTGAGTTGGTTGAGTGCGCGCGGCCACCCGCGCTGAGGGTGACGATATTCTCGTGGATAGGTCAATTTATGATGGTATTTCGGGATGGGAAAAGGCGCAAAGAAAAATCCGGGCATCGAGCCGTGCATAAAATCGGCCGTGCACGAAGCCGCTTACGATGAGGCTGGCACGAAATAACGCAATCGTAAAGTGAAAAGTTGATTTATAGGAGAGGAGAGAGCTCTTAGGCGATCGAAAGCGCGGGTGGTGGTAGTCACCTTTCTGTGGAGCGGCTGTCTTTCCACTGGAGGATGAGGGGAGAGGAACGGACGACCACTCTCCAGATACGACGCGTGATAGAAAAAACGAGGATATCCGATCGACGAATCGGCGACGGATACGACTTTTTATTCGGTCAATATAAGAGGCACCCTCGCGAGATTACGAAACTGCCCTAACAGCAATATGGGATAACCTACCGTCCACCCCCCGGTTAACGTTGCCTGGCGGAATCGCCGTGGCACACCACCCCCACCGCCGCCGCCGCCGCCGCCTTTACCTCGGCCGAGATATCTTGTCGGGACGGACAGCACTGCTGGGTGGTTTAATAAAAATGTCAAATATAAAGTAGCCGTCGGGGACGGACGTTTAGGAAATAAATAAATGTAAAAGAAGACGAAGAGAGATCTGAAGAGAGAGGGAGAAACCGAAGAGGGGAAGTGGAGAAATCGGTGGGTGTACAAGGGAAATCGCGGCAATCGGAAGGCGAGCGAGGGAGAGAAAGTAAGCAGTGAAATAAGGGATAGTTCGAGGGCATAAGGCCAGTATATGTAAGGGGGAAGAGTCACTTGGAGTTGGTCGCATCTAAGAGAATAGCTACCATACAGTATTACGATTAGGGGTCAGCGGATCTCTCCCCAGCTGTATCGAATTGTACATAAATGCATCCCTGCACCGCACCGACTTTATGGCATTTCTTCTTATTCAAGAAGGAAAACTTTATACCCGGCAAGTCTGTCTTCCTCTGTGACGTCGAGCCAGGCTTTTTATAACTTCACGATTTCCCTGGGTTTCACTGGTGGAAGTGAACTCCGACGAAAAATGCGGATAAGCTCTCTCGGTGGTGCTCTTGTTAGGGGCGTAGGAGATTCAGTCAAGGGGCAAGAACAAGTGAGAATAAGTAAACAAGGTGGAGAAAGGTGGTGTGCGTGTGCGCGGGCGCGCGCTAAGAAAGCCGCGGCATGCTTTGAGGGTGGTAGAAAGGAGAGGTGGGCGCACACTAGCAACTTGGAATCCGAACGCACCCTCATCCTCGTTGAGTCACGTTTCGCGTGTTCGTGCGTGTCCTTCGAGTCGTGCTGCCAGCTAGTTGCGAAGGGACGGAGGAACGCAACGGGACAGGGCGACACATTGTGGTACACGAGCGGAGAAGTGAGTGGGACAGGATAGGATGCATAAGGGTGGAGGAAGCTTGAGGCGGAGAGCGGGAGAGGGTAGGAAGGAGGACAGAGTGGAGCAGGCTAGTGTGCAGGGCACGGAGCGGCAGGCACGACTGCAATTTCGGGGTTTAATAATGATCCCAGTCGGCGGCTCGAGGCTGGGATCCCGTGTCATTATACTATGAAGTGGAGAGGTTGCTAATTAGTCATTAGCGTAGGAAAAAGACACCTTCAACGGGCTCTGCTGCAGTACAGGACGGCCAGCAACCCCATCCGACGGACGGTGCGGCGCGGCGCGGCGCGCACAGGTACGGCAAACTTGAGCAAACAGGGTGTAGCTTCTAGCCTACGTCTAATTGGACCCCAGCGACGTAAGTTCTACTAATTGAGACCAGGCCTGTAACTATCTGCCGGACGACAAGGACCTTCGTAAATTCTCTCGGATCGACGGCACTGTGGCCTACACACCGACAGCCGGTGGAAACGTGCGCAGCACGCAACCCTGTGACTCTGCGCGTTCGCCATCCCGTTCCGTCTGATGGAACGTCCAAGTCGCAAGCAAGAAATAGGGGTGGACTTTCGTTTCTCGGTAAAAAGCGTATCGTGCTGGGAAAATGCTTGATCGTGGCGTTCCTCCTTGGCGCCTCATCCTCTTGCATCTCAGCGAGTCTCGAGACTTTTTTGCTACGAATCTTCTTCCTCCTTCCTCTCACCCGTCGCCACCCTGTTCCTCTCGATCGCTAGTCACTCCGGGCGCGCGCTGCGGTACTTTAGGGCCGATAATTTGCACGATATCCACGCGCCCGTGTACACGCTCGGTGGCCTAAAAGTTATTAGTTTCGCTCCAGTAAGCGCGATACAGTTTGCAACATATGACTAATTGGAAGTCGGCGGCGTACCCGCAAGTTTCGCTAATTGAGAAGACCAGTTTAGTAACTAGTGGAGAGAGAGCACGCGAAGGGCGTCCTCGGGGAAGGAAATTTCTCTCGGGGAGAATTGGTAACCCCACAGTAGCGGTGGTGGCTGCGGCGGTGGAAGCGCGCGCGTGCCTTAATTCCATGCTCTTACGCAAAATTAACGTTTAATTAAACGCTAATGTCGCGTAACAGTCCTCGCCAATTGGTAGACGAATGAAGTTGCACGCCCCGATTCGCAGTCAGTCCGTGCGTAATTGCGCGGGCCCTTGCATGCGTGTGTTTGGATGAGGAGGAGGAGGAGGAGCAAGAGCAGTCATTGTAAAAGCAGGCTTGCTAACAAAGTACTTGAAAGCCGAATATGCGGTGACTTTAGCGGCGATCCTCGCGGACGAAGCTCTGCAAGACATATAAATTTCAGAGCGGCCGCATAACGAATCCACGGGGGAAGAGCGCGTCGAGGCCCGAGTAGTATGAGTCTCGCCGAGGAGAATAAGGCCGAAGGAGGAGAGACGAGGGCGCGAGAAGAGTAGGAGAAGCGCCGGTAGAGAAGAGGACGTCGTGAAAGGAGCGTGAACGAGAGACAGAGCGAGCGAAAGGGAAAACGAGAAGAGAGAAGGCAGAGCCAAATTTTAATTTCACCCCTAACAAGGGAAGATACGGCGGAGGGTGCTCCTCTGCCCCTTCAGGACCACGGTATTCCATCCTTCAGGATCATTATATCGCCAATTAGAAGATAGCGGAGCTCGCCGACGCCTAACAAGCTTCCTGGGGAGACAGATCTACTCTCGATTCTGCCGTTATATGCGCAGACAACCTCGCCACTAGTGCCTCGGCCTTTACCTCGCGCCGCCAGTCGCCACAGCCGCACAGTACACTGCTCCCGTAAAGTCTCTCGCCCGTGCAATTCCGCTGCTCCTCAGTCGACACGCGTCCAAGTATTTCACGATTAATTATCCAACAAGCCCGCACTCCCTCTCGTAACATGTCACCGGCCGAGAGAGGGCCAGAGCCGAGATACGCGAGTCTCAAGTCAGGATTCCATGGAGTAAAGGTTTTCGTGCGGGCTCCGGGTATTAAATCGTCCTCGAGGAACGAAACTCTCGCGACGCGAGCCAAGGCGATGTATCGATGCGGGCGGCTTGCCTATCCGGCATTGCTCCTAGTCTACCCGATGGTGGTGGTGGTGGTGGTGGTGGTGGAAGAACGAAATAGAATTGTTCGATGGTACGAAGAATACAGGGATGGATGGTAGACGGATGCAGGACCTCCTCGCGGCTAGGAAAAGCACGGAATTCAATTTAAACTTATTTTTGTTTCTATGAATTCCGAAATAATAGATGCAAATAGGACGGCCTAAAATACAAAATCGTTTCTGACACCGCAAACACGATAAGAGAGGACAGTTAAAAGCGCGAAGCGGTACGTCTACTTTTAAAGGAAATAGTATGGTAATATAGAACGATGAGTGATAACAGGCTGACTTTTCTTGTACCGCGGTCCTTAACCCCTTTTCTCCCTATCGATTACAGCTGTAGTCACCCGGTGACTATCGGGCCATGTATCAAGAACCCGCGGAAGTGTACACTGGAAACATGGTTTTCGAATTTTACGATTGCTATTATCACCTCTTTGCACGGCGAACCGCCTATACACCGAGAGTGCCAGATATATATATGTATGAATGTATGAGGAAGGTGTATTTATCAATGGACGATCCGTATTGTTCGCCGGAGGACCATTCGTTTCATCCGGAGGCCGCGCCATAATTAATAGTCGATGTAACGATAAAACGCAAAATTAATTACGTCGTACAATGAAGAATAGCGCGTGCCCGCCGGCGTGGTTTATAATCACCGTACTATATCTGCATAATCTCTATAATCGTAAAGTAAACGTTGGAGCCAAAATTCATTAGCGCTTCCGACGTGACCGAGAGAGAAAGCGAGAACTACCACAATCTGGCGCGACGTTCTTTTTCACGGGTGGAGTGATGGTCAACCTACTTTCGGAAAAATGTAATTGACGCGCACTGCGTGGCCGAGCCATTATGCCACTGTCAATTTCGCAAACGACGCATGCACGGGAGTGCCGTCGGTGCTCGCACGGATTCAACAGCGGCCCTCTGCCGAGGCCGGATAAAAATCTATAGTAACGCTATTATTCGCCGGCAATTTCTGGCGCCATGTTGTCAATAACAAAATTCCTGGCAGCCGAGCAAACAACCCATCGCTTCGAGTTTGGTTTAGCGAACGAGTACGCGCATGTTTCCCGGAGAACTGGTGGGCAATGTAGAAAGTCAGAATTGTATATCGTCGTATGAGAATGGCTTGCAAGAAAAGATGGTGTACTAATCAGAAGGGCAAGAATGTTACAAAAGGAAGTGCGCGTATACCAGGACTGGCGGCGGCGGCGGCGGCGGCGGGTCGTTCGAGAGTCGCTCTGGATCGGGCGTAAACGAGGCGGCCGGCAGCACGATACACTTTTCTCCGGTAGAGGCAATATTCATAAATCACCGTTCACAGCCCACCCCGTATTCGCGCGACTACTCTCTCCTGCCCCTCTTATGTACGCTTAGAATAAGCACCCCTTTTCCTGATAGAGGGATGCAGCAACGCCGGGGTCAACTTCTTTCCCCTTTCATCCCCCGTGGGCAGCGCTGCTATTTCAGCAGCGACTTCAACAGAGTGCCGCGCAAAGCCAAGAGAGGAGAATCGGGGCTCGGAGAAAGAAATCGAGAGGGAAAGAGTAGCGAGAGTGAGTTGAGAAAGGACGAGCGCCTCCCCTTCTCCATTGCAGGGTGGTGGTGCACGGTGTTAGCTGGTGGTATGAGACTCGCTGAGAAGGGGTGGTCTCAGATTCTATTAAGATCTCAGTAAGTCTTGTTACACGGGGAGGCCACGCCGCAAATCTCGCAATAAAACAGCCAGCGGTATAGCACCGATTCGGTCGTCTACCGACCACCATCAGCGTCTCTGCTACAGACGCCGCCGTCGCCACCGATCCTCTTGTGCGTTGCCAAATCCTCTCACCCCGTCATGCCATCTACCACCCCCTACAACGCATAGCTGGTCCACTGGCGCGTTCTGTGGTTACAGCACGTAGCAGCATTAGAAACGGAAGCTACTGCTAATCCGAGGGTGGAGCACGCACCTTCTGATTCCACGATTCCACGCCGACCCTACCAGAATGCTTTCACCTTAATCAACCGAGCTTCCTCGATTTCGAGTGCGATTCTAAATAGAGAGAAGCGCCAGTAAAAGACGAGGATCTTCGTGCTCCAAAGGGTAACTGATTTTCTGTAAGGAGTATCGGTGAAACGTGAAGAAAGAGGATGGTGAGAGCCAACGGGAAGAAGAAGGAATGAGGTTGGTTGGATCGGGCGAGGGTCCGAAATCAATCAAAACATTAATTGAAAGAGCTGAGAAGACAAGGAAGTCCAGTCGGCTAAGGCGGTAGGTATGGATGCTCTTGATAATCGAAAGATATCCCGGCCAATAGCCCGCCCGGCGTGGTGGTCCTCCACTCCCGCCTCCACTTCGAGAGGAAGTTTTCGTCGACGTTCGTTTGTTCGCCAGGCCCGGAAACTCGAGGAGAAAATTCGCGGCACGAAGAGATGGTAAGCGGGAGGCTGCGACGACGCCGTGATAGTGAATCGGGTGGTCGACGAATGGGCAAGCGTTTAACAATGAAATAAACTCCTTTTACCTGATGACACGAAAGCAACCCTCATTGTTCGTCGTTTAAATCGTGAAAACTCTTATCCATAATAACCGACCAGTGTTTGATTGATACAAGTGAATCGATGTGTGTTAGAGAAGTCAGTGACTCATGCCCGTTCGTCCCACAACTGGAAAAATTGTTTATCGGCAGCTCGCAAATTCGATTATTTAGGTCGGTTGATTCGATTTGTTCGGAGCGCACCCCCGCATGCCGAGCGAGGTTGCGCCTATCGCCGCTGCTAATAGTACGCGGAGATTTAATGAACGCGATCTCTATTCGATTGTTGACCGGTATTATTAGTACGGCGCACGTTGCCGCTTTATTAATTAATGAATCGATTTTGGTCGGCACCGGTCAATTATGCAATATCAACCTGCATTGCCGCCACTACAAATGCTTCTTTAATGAGCGCTGCTAATTATACCAGCTCCGTGGCGGATCCAAAGAGCAAGGGAGGGCCGGGCCACATTCTCTCTCTCTCTCTCTCTCTCTCTCTCTCTCTCTCTCTCTCTCTCTCTCTCTCTCTCTCTCTCTCTCTCTCTCTCTCTCTCTCTCTCTCTCTCTCTCTCTCTCTCTCTCTCTCTCCCTCTCCCTCTCCCTCTCTCTCTCTCTCTCTCTTACACTTTGTAAAATAACGGAGCGAAGGAGTGAGGCCAATGAAGGAGCGTAACCAAATTCTCCAAACGCGAGTACTTCCAGCGGCCCTCCGAAATTCCCATTATCGTCGATTACCCGCGCGAAATTAGCAGCCTGATCCGACGGAACCAACGAAAGTTTGGCTTCATTATACATAACCCGGATCGCGTGCAAGCTCCGCGCTGCCGTCTAAGCCAAGCCAATCACTCCGTGACCGGGCTTCCTACGTCGAAATTTAAGAACCGCCACTTATCCAGCCAACTGATCGCCCGTTCCTTCCTCTACTCTAAATTCATCGGGCGCATATTAGCGCACGGCTTTCGGGAAATTCGGTAAATGGAATACGTAAGGCGCGAGCCAGCCTTACATATTGGTAGATATACGACTTGGGAGCAACGGGGTAGAAACAGAGAGTCGACGGAGCTCGCCAGGTGCTAGCGGGGTGTCTAAGGAACCCGCGGGAAACTTCAATCGGCGTAAAAGCAACGGCGGCCCTCGAGATGAGCCACCCCCGACACCAGGGCAAAGGGCGAGGGGTCGCGAGTTAACTCGGAAGCCCGCGCGTACTTCGTGCGGATGTCGGTGGTGGTGGTGGTGGTGGTGGTGATAGTAGTGGTGGTGGTAGAGAGGGATGAACCAAAGGAAGCGTATACGGGAGGGCGAAAGATAGAAACCGAGCCGAAAAGCGGGATAGCGTGCGATGGTCAGCCGCCGAGATACACGTTCGACGGCGTGCAGCGCCGACTTAAGAGGATTACATTTGATATTTCGATCGGGCAAAGTGGCTTTTTATTGGACATTCGCCCCTGGAATTATCGCTGACGCGTGTCGAGAGACATTACCTACACCTACTGCTATTAAATTATATCAGCGCCGTGGCTCCGTTATAATTTTCCCAGCGAAGGTATCCCGAGACCTCTCCAACGCACCCCCTTCCTTCCCCCTCTCACTCTCTCACTCTGTCTCTCTTTCCATCGCCCACACTTTCTGGCTCCTTTTATCTATATGTTAGCAGTAAGCTGACTTACGTTTGAAGGCACTCTGGCACGTTCTCAAAGCAGTTCCGCAAACTTGCCCGCGTAATTGAACCGGGTGTACACTTACACCCAGTTCCTTCTCCATCCTTCCCGCGAACCCCCTTTTAATTGAGTCGCCGGGAAAAAGCAATGTTAATTACTAGGCGTTCATACCCGTACGTACATGCACCTGAGCCACCATGGCCAACAATTTCGTGTGCTTTAATTTAAGAGGGCGAATAAGAAAGAGAGAGAGAGAGAGAGAGAGAGAGAGAGAGAGAGAGAGAGAGAGAGAGAGAGAGAGAGAGAGAGAGAAGTCGGCTGAATATAACACCAATGGCAATTGTCCCGCCTAGATGGGTCCAAGCTGAAGATTTCGTACCATCTCGTTCCTCGTTCCCCTCGAGCTCGCTCTTTTCACATGGCTGTTACTTGCTGCACCAGCTCTCTGCAGAGTGGTGGAGCCAGTGGAGCAGCGTCACGGTCATACTTCTGCTTTTAGCCGGAGCTAATTAGTCGCACCAATTTGTCGGTGTAAAATAAACGTTTGTCTCTCGCCCCGGACTCCAGTTCACTCACTCTCTCCTTCTCTCTCTATCTCTCTTCCTTTCGCTCCAGTTTTCTCAATTTATTTGCGAGCCTGCGCAAAACCCGTACGAACCTGAGCTATGACGATCACCAGCCACTTCCGCGCGACTTCAAACGAAATAATCAGGCGTCTCTCTTCACGCACTCGGGCGAGTCATCGGGCGAAGCGAGGGGATTTCACGCCGCTCGTCACTGCCAATTATCGAAATTCGAAGGAGGAATGGTGAGAAGGGAAGAGCGCGCCAACATCCGGCCGTCTTAAAGGGAAGGCGGAGACCGGAAGAGGCAGAGAGAGAGAGAGCCGACTTGATAAATAAATGAGAAAATAGATAATGCGGATGGATGGACGGGTCAAGGAGTCGCACGGAGAGCTGTCACTCCCATGGGGATCGCGTGAGCGAGTGGTTTAGGACTTGGAATTCGTACCCAATAAGTATTTATATCTGCGACAGCGAGACGAGTGTGTATGCCGCCGCCGACGATGGAAACGCGATACGCTCTCCGCACTCCGAGTAATCGAATATTCATGAGCCACTGCCATCCGTAACCCTGTGCTCTTGTTACGCGGCCGGGATTAGCGGTAACAACGAGCGGGCGAAGTATATAATCGTCGCTGAGTAAAGCGAACACACAACGAGGGAGAGAAAGAGGGAGAACGCGACAAGGAGTGCGGCAATACGCCCGGGCATTCTACGGGATGCAGATTAAGGTTCTAAGGAATCCGTATCACTGACTGCCGGCAGCCCTACAATCGCGCCACGACTTAAATGCCATCGATAATGAGGCCGAACTGAAAAGACCGGCTACACTTGATGGGACTGACTTCAAGCCAATTTCCCGAGAAATTACTTCCCCGGCAATCTTTGAGGTACTTTCCACCGGAGATGACTCCAGATTCTCGAGTGACGTCTTTCACATAGACCCACTCCGCGCTCTTACTGTGTCACGTGTTGCAAAGGTTCTCCCTACCATTGTACAAGTACCAGCTATATAAGACCTGTTACCCTCGTAAATGGAGTGTGCAACTACGACTAAAATCCATGTCTTTCTTTCGGTCAACTTTAAATAACACAACTCCAAAACTCCGATTGTTTTCATGCATGTGACAGTCACTTTTCCGACTTTGCCTATCAAGTTTCAGTACGACTTTTACCGAAATCTACTGTGAAGCAAAGACATCATACCTGAATTGCGTTGCGATGTTCCTATCGAATGCGAAAGAGTTGATCTGTAACCACAGGTGACTCGTTGCGACCCCGATTGTCACGTGGCACTACACAAGTGGCACAGAACAGTAACCACTACCCAACATTTGCTTTACGATCCTCATGAAATAACAATTATCAGAGAAATTCGACTGTAAAGGGAAGATTGTTATGCACCGGATGATCTGTTCAAGTATGCCGGTGTACTTAGATTGACAAGATACGGCCCGTATACGTGAATAGCAAGGGTCGAACGGCGCATGGGAATGAGGGACACGACACCACCAAGTCGGCGGTCGGTTGTAAACTGCCGAGTACCGCGTGCCACCGCGGCACACCACCGAGGATGATAAATCCCCACCACTGGTAGAAGCAACCCTCTTTCAAATCCCCACCAGCAAGCAGCGACCCCCACCAGTGATCCGAGCAGTCGAAGTTACCCCTCCGCCGGTATCACGGGATTTCAACCCCCGGCGAGCCACCCCCGCGCCAAAAACATCCCTACCCAATGAGCGCGTGCACACACATCCGAGGCAGTGCGATCGCCTAAAACCCGTATTTGCACCCGCCATCAACCCCGCGCCAGCTTCACTGTCCGGCGTGCCATCATCGAACCATTCATGCCAACGCGTGGTTTAACTCCTATTCGAGCGGAATGCCTACAGCCCCGCGCGATACCGCCCTCCGCTTATTGGTCTATTACAATGATAAGGAGCGATCAGTATGGTGTTTGATGTTCCGCCCTACAGTTTTCCTACAAAACATATGTCAAGATACATTATAAAAAGGGGACCTACATGTTGAGTTAATGTCCCACTTAAGATGGTAAAAAATGCTATGAGGACGAACCGATGATAACAGCAGGCAATACTTTTACCAGCACTTGGAGTAGTAAAAAATTAAAACGGCGCTAATTAGCGTTCTTCCTCCCATCAAGGCAAACCGGTAAGCGAATTACCCGAGAAAGTAATGATAAGGGTGGGAAGTGGGAAGGGAGGAGGGGGGGCAGAAGTAGGAATCCAAAGAGACGCGATGTGGTAGCTCGTATTTGGACGTCGTGGAATAGCGACGGAGGATTAACCACCGACGCGGCGTGCTCGCATCCTAGGAGATTCCACCCCTGAAATTGCCCCTACGTAGTCCCTACCATGAGCGAGGTCGGAACGAGCGCAGGGATGGCATCCCTACTATATGTCCAGTTGATCTGGTGGGAGACGCGTCTATTTCCCCTACAAGGCCACACCTCCCATTACAAAAATTACACTGGTCGCTGATTTAGTGTTCTGCGCCGGTTCTTGGGGGTGGCTGTGCCGGTACGGCGGCAAGGGGTTGAAGAGAATCGGGGGTTGAGAGCCGCCGTGGCGCGCGCGGCGCGCGCGAGAAGCAACCCAGCCGCTTACTGAAGGTGGATCAGCCTGAACAGGGGGTAAATCGGAAGCAGAGGGAAGAGAGTGCGCGCGAGCAGGGTGGGGACCTAAGTAATGAAAGGGTTGCCGCTAGCTTCGAGAATCACGGAATCATTCGCCAGATTAAATTAGAAAGGCTACGACCTTTTTTCCACTCCCATGCCATCCACACCTACGAGCGAGCCATCCGATGAAATGGATTAGGCCATGTTTACTGCCGCCATTGCCGATGCTCTCTTTTAATTACCGACTGATTTATGGCCGGCCACTGATTAAATCGGGAGACGCCAGAGGACCGGGTTACTCCGCGAAATGACACTCCCGCGAACTTATTCCACCCGCTGTCATATTTCCCTGTCCAACCAACCCGCTCCTCCCCTCCGCGCTACGCTGCCGATCGCGTGGCCCTATTTAACCCCTGGCCACTTTTCGATTGCCTGCCTGGGAAGGCGGCCTCTAATGAAACGGTTATCAGTCCTCGATCCCCAATTAGTAGCGGAAACTTTCCAACCACCATATATTTTCGAGGGCTGGCCGATCCTACTATCCTAAATTGAAAGCCCGGATTCGTGACGTGTAATACTCGAGTGCTCCCGCAATTTTTGCGTCAATAATTCAGTCGCGACAGTATACCACCACGGGCAAGGCAACTGCGGGAAGAGAAACGGCTAAAAGCATGCCAAACAGCGGGAGAGGGAATTGCAAATCATTACTAGTGCCGAGGCGAGAGATCGGAATTCATTTTCTCACGCTTATTAAGGCACTTCTCGCGCAACGGGATTTTTCAAAGCGAGCGGTGACGGCGGCGGCGGTCTGCAATCGCAGCTGGAAGAGAGCAAGTGGATAGGGGATTAGGTAGCATAAAGAAAGGAAAACAGAGCGGGAGGAGAGCGACCATAGGATCGGAGCAGGTCGGAGAGCGCGCGAGTGCGGGAGTGCGCCGGAAAGAGAAATAGAGGAGAGGAGATGAAGAGAAAACAGACAGGGGAAGAGAAGGACGCCGAGAGTACTAATCACTTCTAGGGACTTTAATGGAGGTTTTCTGTACGCCGTCTACTTTGTCCGAGACTTATACTACTTCGAACCGGTTGGGAGCGGAGTATTCGGAAGAAAAAGCAGACGGAGAGTAGCGTTACGTGTATTAAACTAAACGGCACTTCGCTCGCTTGCTTGCAAAAGTTCCTGTCTACCCTCAAGATGCGTTCCGTGTCGATGCCGCTTCGATCTCCGAGTCACGAATTTGTTTAACATCCTCTGATTAAGAGCATATGCGGCCGCGGCAACAGCAGGCCCCCCACCCCCCCAAAAAGTTCTCCCCGCATCGAACCACCGTCAGCACCGCCACTACCACCACCACCAATTTGCCATGCGTGGCCAGTCACTAGCGGAGGAACGTTTTAATCAGGCTGAGCGCAATATACTCTATAAAATCGTTATCCACGATAAACCTCAAGCGGAGAGGGCCGGGCAAACTCGTCGATCGAATTCCGTGTGGTTTCGCAAACTACGAAACCTGATGTCACTGGGTAATAGGGCGAAACTCAAACGAGACAGCGTCTGCCATTAGAGATGATCGCGCGCTTAGTGTATCTCGGTGAGAGGGAGAGAGAGAAAGAGAGAGAGAGAGACAGAAGAATCAACAGGAACTACCCATAGTAGTGGATAAGAACATATTTGCAAAAACTGGATGGCCAAGTTCTGCCACTCAGTATTGATATCCAGAAAGAGCGGTGCGCGAGCAAACAGACAAAACGCGTAGAAAGGAACATCAAGCCAGACGTCAGGGATTCGTATCGAAAGTTCTGCTTTGGGTCGAAGTGCATTCGCATCTCGGTCTCGCTCTTTCTCTGGTTCATCTTCTCCCTCGATTCCGCTCTCACTTCGATTCTGGTAAGGTCCGCGCGTGTTCGCGCTCACCGTCCTGCCCGGCTGGATTTATTATGCATGGACCTGATGTATCGGACATCGGCTAGTCCGGCTGCCGGGAGCACTATTCGTCTGGGTGTGCGTCAGTGTGGGAGAATGTATGTGTGTGTATTGGTACCGCTCAAGTGGTGCTGCCCATCAAGGGAGCTAGACGTTACTCTCGAGAGTGGACCCAGAAAGGACGACTGTGAAGGATCAGAAGAAAGATGGTGCGACGCCGGGAGTAGATGAGAGTAGCTGGCTAGCTACCTAATGCCGCCTCTCTTTTCAACCCCGACCACCACTCTCTCTTCTCATACTCCTACAAACCAACCCTCCCACCGGATCCAACGCGCTCACCGAGAAGGCAACCACCACCAGTCGCCTGCCACTGCGATCCGTCTTCCTTTGCCGCACGCACAACGAGACACGCAAAGACACCGTTAGAAAAAGTCACTTCTCCATTTCTCCCGATACCTTCCTCTCCGATTCGTCCCAATGCGATCCAGCCGGCTGGCTAGCCGGATAATAAAAATATTTGTCGGAAAGCTCGGCAACTTTCTTTTAAAAAAGCTGATCGATACTCGTCGCGAATATTCAGGAAGATAAACATTTTTTCGCCAGTTATTCGAAGGAGAGAGAGAAAGAAATGGCGGGCGTGAGTGGGCGTTCGGCACAGATATTGACATGTTTTCATGCAAAGCTCAATCGTTGCTATTGTTTCTCACGTCAGTCGAGTCTCACGTAAACACGCGAAATGACGTATACCCTTTCATCCGATTAATCCAAGCTAGTGTGGTGGGAGAGGAAGAGAGAGATAGAGAGGTAGAGAGGGAGTAAGAGAGAGGGAGGGAGGTAGAATGAAGGGGTGAGGGAGCAGCTGAACGGAAGAAAGTGGCTAGAGAGTGCACTTGCAAGCGGCGAGTGTCGTAGAGCGTGTGCACGTTGCGGATTTCGGAAGGGCAAAGCCCGATGGCATCGATGCTCGTGTGGCACAGATACTGAGAGCTTTTCTGGAAGAGCAGGGGTCCATTAGCCGACTCGCCTGTCTTCTGAGTCCATTACAAGATGAGCCGCCATCCCCCCGAGCGACCTACCCTCCGCTTCCAACTTACCCAACGATACGGTACGATCTATACCCACTATATAGATACCTACACGACGTACTATCCTCTCACTCTCTGGACCACCAGCTCTTTCTCTCTCTCGCTCTTGCGCGCCCGCTACCCCCGAGCGCTTCTTACAGCACCCATCCCTCTTTTCTCACCGCGATCGCCTATCTTCATCCTCCCGATACCCATCTCTCGCCCACACTCCCTACAGCTCGACGAACCTATCTCCTCCTCCACCCCCAACCCCACTTCTACCACCACTACCACTACCACTACCACTACCACCACCTCCTCCTCCTGCTCCTCGCAATCCTTTCCGTCCGGCCTTTAATCCTTTTTCTTGCGGGCGGTAAAAGGTATTACGCATTACCCGGGCTGCATCGCGTAATTGCCGATTTTACGGAAGCGGCTCTCTCTAATGAAAACATCCCGGTAATTAGTCTCTCGCACAGCAGAGCACCGACATGGAGGGGAAAAGGGAGAAGGAGAGGAAGAGAGGAAGCCAACGCCGACGCGCGCTCTCGGTCTCAAGATAATTCGAGCGCCTCCAATTCAGCCGGCCCTCGCGCGGCTCACTACGCGCGCGCCACCCGGCAGCGGTAATCTCATTTGACAAAGCGTTTTTAATTACAAGTACCAAGTGGTCGGATTGCCGGCTCGTTAAAGATCCAATCGAAAAGTTCTTCTACCGTAGACAGCGTCGTACCAACCCTACCACTTCCGCACAGATCGGATTGCGTCTCGAGTTGAAAATACGAAAAGGAGAAGAAGGTTTGCGCCTTGAATTCTTGGCATCCAAGTCGACGTATTACTTGTACTAAAGTATGTACAAAAGAGAACTAAGATCCGGATGGACATATGAGGTAAGGCTAGAGAGCTACGCTCCTTGATTTATTCACCCAGTGAATTTTTCAGGCTGCCGCGCACTGGATGCACCGGAGGCGGCCTCTGCGGCTTCCTGGCGTACCTCCGACGGACACGTGTATTTCTCACGGTTACTCCGGACGCGATATATTATTGGCTCGGTTGCCTTTATCAGCTTTCCTGGGCGCGCTTTGACCGCGCGCGCTCTGACTTATTCCGGGGCGAGGCAGTGCGGCGGGCGGCGCGCGGCGCGGCGCGGCGGCAATCTCTCGGTAAACTCATAAAGCGGCGACGAACGAGCAGGGAACTGTCAATCACAGGAGTACGGGGACGTCGAAGCCACGGGAGCAATAATTTGAAAAAATGCAATAATAGTGGGCGCGCGAGCGCACCACCCAGAAGAACGGTACCAAAGTGGCAGAAGGTAGGAGAGAGCGAGTGAGCGAGCAAGCGAACAAGCCTGGGGCCGTAATGGATAAATTGCTGAGAGCCCGTCTGTACACACCGATAATATGAGCAGGCAGACATTGAGGCAGGCTAGTAGGCAGGCGGGCAGGCAAGCAGGCAAGCAGCCAGGCTGGCAGGCATGTGGGGTGGATGGATATTGCTTAGCGGAGACTGGAGGAACCCCTCTTTCCTATATTATTCTCCTCATCCCCTTATACTTCAGTGAGCGAGCGCGCCGAGTGACGCGCAAACGTTCAAGCACCCCGCGAACTACTTCTCCAGAGGTTATCGCGCATCATCTCCAATATGGACCAAGTAGCTACTCCACTCCTCATGCATACCCTTAACAGCCGCCACCCAGAGTCAAGAATATTACTTCTGTAAAATCCTGACTCACTCTGTGTGTTCGTAGAAGCATGAGCGGCGCACTTTTTCGAAGGTTCGTGTGTCTCTTTGCGGCAATGCGCTAATGAAATTGCCCTAAGGGAGACACTCCACTCGATTATCTTCATTCGAAGTGAAAGGATAATTCAGAGGGTGTGATTCGGATCTGCAGGTGACTCATAGCCATCGATAGCACGAACAGGTAAGTCGGCACGGAAGCGCTATGAGCCAGATACCTACCCGCACCATTCATCGACGATAATTGCCTTATTGACATTAATAAAACGAGCTGGGTATCGATGGATACGTCATCGGCCTCGGTTCTATATGCTTCTGCGGTGGATGGAGAGTCCGGATAAAGGTTCGCGATATGGGACGATTGCAGTGAGACCGTCTTTCTACCTTGTGCGAGTCTTTGTGCGACTAGACACTGCTTCGGTCTACAAACTGGCGGCGAGCTTCTGTCCCGGAACAAAGTATTACCGCTTTTATAATACTCTACCAGAGAAATGTTTACCAAGTAATATGTACTATGGATTTTATGCTAAATATCTCAGTTCTTCAAAATGGTAACCATCATCCGGGAGAGGTACTCGTCCAAATGATTCGCCACCACTGATATTACTTGAAATGCGCTAACGTTCATATCCGTGGACTAAAGTAATACGGATAAAAGCATGCTCTCATAAATAATCCATCGTGAAGGTAGAGCACTATCCCCGGATTCTCTGAGAGTCGGTGTGATCCGACAGGGGCGATGGGGTGGTTGTTCTCGAGTCAAAAGCGGACGTTCGCCGTGAGGCGAAGGTTGCCCACTTCCGGCGAGCATATTTATATCGGGAGGTTGCTCGTGATTATTTTCGCCGGCGGCTAGTTGGAAGTGGCCACGGGGTGGCCCGGCCCGGCTCTTTCTCTCACTCAAGTAAGTTCCAGGTGGAGATAATAAAAGCTGGGGACGGTGCGGCGGCTCCGGGGGACCGAAGGGTCGGCGAGGCAGGAGCGCTTTGGCCGGCCGTCCAGCCTGGCCAAGGGGTGAGAAAGGAAGCCGGAGAAAAGGGTGCGGTGTGAGGGAGAAGGCGCGAAGGTCCAGGGGTGGTGGGCGTACGGAGAAAGCGAGAGCAGCGATATTTCACGGGTTTCGCGTGCGGGCGAACTTTAATAATATTCGTTCCATCAGGTATGGCCAGCCTCATATTAAGTCGGTCGGCGGTGGACGCGGCGCTGCAGGAGGGGCGGCAGGATGTGACGAGAGGCGCGCACCCCCCGGAAAAGTGAGGAAGCAGTGAGGGTGGAAAAGCGGAAAGCGGAGGATCGTATAGAACGGGTACGGCGAACTCGTGCGGCCGGCGGAGGGTAGCGGCCCGGCGACCGGGGAGCGCAGAATGAGACGTGTAATAAAGTGAGTTTTTAATTTCCACCGGTGCCGGTGGTTGGCCCCACGGGGTAGGGGTGGAAGGCACGGGTTTGCCCCCGTGCCCATACCCCCGACTCGTGGCCTGTCGGCTAGTATTACTAGATAAATCACCCAACAGGCAATAACCTCCCGCCTGCCCGCTCGTTCTTGCTTCTGAGCTACCTCTACCCCGGGACACCTCTACCACCTATGCCGTCGACACCGTCCTGATACGCGCCTCCGCCCGCCACATCGCTTCCCTTTTTCCGATTTCCCGATTTCTCCATTTACCGCTCCCCAGATTCACACTTCAGTGCCACCTGGAAATCTCCTCGAAACGAGATCAACGCTTTCCGCAGAATTGGGCTACGACTGGGAAGAGCGGCTGGAAGTCCACATTGGCCCCGCAATCGTGCGTCTACCTCCCATTCCTCGGCTTGAATGTACGTCATGGACTTCAAGTGAACGGCGAATACGAAAGTCAGAAATGCAGTTAAACTGATTTCGCGATTACCTCCTCAGAGGACTTTAAGAAAATACTGTAATCTTAAAGATGATAAGTGTTTCCCGCCTTAACGCGTTCGTTTATCTTTCTCCTAGGAGAACCACCTTCAATTATTGAAACAGTACGAACTAGAATGTAGTGCGATACGAAGCGAACGTGTGGAAACATACTTACGTTCCCATACAAAGATCTGGAACGTATGGGACTGTGAAATTTTGTCAGGACGCCGGAGAGTCCGCCTCCGGGATTCCTCGTAGATAACATAAACCTGAGAAAATACAAGAAATCCCTTGGGGCAACGGTCGGCCCGACACTCTTAAGTCCGTCCTGCCAACAAATTAATGTCCTCGGATTACGGAAACGGGCCGTTGGGAGAGATTCTCGTCCAGGACACTCGGATGCGTTTTCAAAATTTAGTTTGCTGTCCCAGGCACCGCCTCCCTACGTGTACATTCGAAAACATCCTCAAAGTGTCGACAAACAGAGCCATAGCAAACACGACCGAAAGTACGATCTGCGGCTTGGAGGCGCGGCGGGTAAGCTTAACGAATCGAGAAACGTGCTTCGAAAAACGTGCCGCTAAATCCGGTTTAACGGAGAACGATCCTCCTGGCAGAATGTCTGAGCGAGTCCACGTGCTTCCTTCATTCAAACGGGGTGTCGTCCACACTTAAGTAGATAAGTGATTGGTACAAGCTTAAGTCGATCTCTCTTGCACGATGATTCATTTGACGAACGGACGTACACTTCACATAAGAAAGCCACGGGGACACAAGAAAGAAAGAGTAACATAAAGTAAGGAACGACACGGAGGGCTATGAAAACACGTAGATTAGCGGCTTTAATGCGGCACTTCCTGTCTGGAAGCCGGAGGGGCTAGGGAGGAGGCCTGGCAACTTGACTCTTAACTTGTTCAGAAGCTGGGAACACATCTGGAACATTTCTTCCGCCGCATCTCTCGTTCTCCGCTCCCCACCGTTTTTTCCGTCTCGCGCGTCGCCCCTTTCATTTTCTCGTCGCGAGTTCTCTTTCTTCCCTCACCCTTCCTACGTAATCGTTCGTCTATCGCACTCATTCTCCGTTTCACACATAAATCTACCGTCGACAATCTAACGAACCGATGGGGGATACCCTCGAGAATCGAGTTACTCTCAATCACACACGAGTCGCTAGCATAATCTCAATTAAATAATCAAGCAGTAAAGAACGGTGAACGCAGGGGGTCGATTGCTTCATCAAAAATCCCGACGTACTCCGATTACACAGCCAAAAACGGAAAATAAACGTTTGATCAGCCGACGAATTTGTGTGTCGAGAATACGACGAGAACAGAGGAATCTCTCTCTCGGCGAATGGGAGAAAGCAATGCGAAGGGTCGAGGAGAATGAAAGCAGGCGGAAAGGAGCGAGGGCAGAAAGGCCCCCAATTTTCCGGAGCACACTTCCATCGGAATCCCAGTAGCCGACAATCGTTCATTAAGAGATTTTTTCTCGCGGCGGCAGGTTAAATTGCATTGACACCGCGGGCCATTCAGGGTGTCGACATGCCGAGGGGGCGCATTTAAATAAAAAGTGACGATGGCCCGAGCGGTGATACGTCTGGCTAGCGTGGCACTGCAAGCCCATACACACACCGAGTTGGGTAGGTGACTCCGCTGAGCGAGCTGGGATTTCAGGGGCCACGGGGGTAGGAGAGGGGGGAGGGGGGAGGGGGGAGGGGGGGGGGAGGGGGGAGGGGGGCTGACGACTGGGCGAGGGACGAGGGGCGGGGGTAGGTTGGAGCTCGAGGGGGTTTGAGGGGTCAAATGGCGGGCAGAATGCGCGGTGATTGCTGGAGGGCCGCATAATTGCACCCTTTGTGGTGCAATCAGCGGCGCAACTTGGCCGGCGCCTACGTCTATCGGCCCTCGCGCGCGTTCACTCTATCTCCCTTGCACTTCCACCCTTGCTCCTTCCCTCTTACACTGTTCCCTTACACCCCTGGTATTACTGTTCTCGCTCTCGCTTTCGATCGCCTATAACACCCCCTCTTCTTTCCCGCCCCTCGCACCCCCCCCCCCCCGGCCGATTCCATAGCCCGCCCGATCTTAGTGCTCTCACAGATTACGACGTACTAGCACCCCAACCGGCCCCTTAAATTTGCAGAGACTTACTTATATCGTTAAATTCGCCTATTGCCCGACGCCGATGGATTTTTAACCAGCGTACCACCATGGCGAGCCGTCTCTAATGGCAATTCGATTAACATCATTCCTGCTTGTAAGATGATCGTATCAGCATTACTGACAGACTGAAATAAGACTTGATTGCGTAAGTCTGGCGCAGCCGTGAAAATTCATCGGTCGACAACAGGTTCATTTATTCCCTCGATGACGATGCGGAGCGCCGCGCCGGTGGCAGCGTGCGTGGGGAGGAACGCGCACATGTGACCGCGGGAGAGCAGAAGGAAGATGCAAAGGGATAAGCGAGCAATTAGAAACGACACCCGTGACGAGGGAGATACCGCCGGTCAAAACATCTTGCAGGCAAAGCACATGCTGCTCTGTCCCAGAGGTTCGGCCGCATCTGCATGCTGCGGCAACGGCGGCTCTCGTAGGAATGTTTATCTTTTCTTCGGGTCTCCCGTATTAATTTGCCGTGGGGCATAGCCGACGCGAAGATTAGAGGAAACCGCAGCAGGCACCGCTCTGCTACCGTTCGTCTTCCTCTCTTTACTGACCGTCCGCCTTTCTCCAACCCTTTCGTTCCAAGTTACAAGTCCCCCCAAATTTTATTTACCTCCTTTCAGTCAGCCTATTAAGAATCTATGATGCGCGTTTGACCCCTTTTCAAATAGAACTGCCGCGGTATCTTGAGTGGAGTATAAAATTGGACTATTCACCTTAGTAATTTACGTCTCGCATAGCATAGTTCTGTCGTCGTGTTCATCCTGCGGAGGAATCGCAGTGAGCTGACACGCAGCGAGCCGCTCGAATACGAGTACAGTGGACAGGGTTGGATTTGCTTGATTGAGAATCACTGAAGCTTTAAGCTGGCGACATGACGATGCCATTACCGCGCCGACCTTCCAAGCTCTCCCCGCAACCTCTCACTCACTCGCTCCCTCGTTTCACCGCCCCCTCCCCCCGCCCCTCTTTCTCTTTCCTTCCGCGCACTTCCACTCTCAAACTTTGTCCTCCCGTCTCTCTTTGTAACGCGGCCGTCCGTCCGCCCGCCTGCCGGGCGAGTCTTCCTCGCGCGCACGTTCCCGCTCTGTCTGCGCACACCGCGCGTCTTGAATTATACAGACAGCGCCACTTAAAATAATACGCCCGGTATAAACTGTGCATCAACGCTAAAAGCTGTCATTTTCTGTAAGCCAGAATTATGGAGATTCCATGGCACCACTGCCGGCATGCGCCCTGATCCACCGCTCCGCTCCGCCCGCCCTCTCATCCTCTACCCTCGCCCGTATGTTTCCGTCAGGCGGTGGTATGGTTGCTACACCCACGTGAAAAAAGCCGGCCCGAAGGAAAAAAGGTGAAAGCAAGCGCAGACTCTGCCACCCCTGGAAATGGGGTCGGGAGAGGCAAGCGCAGGGCGCCGCATTAATTCCACTTTGGTCGGGCGATTACTCGGGCCTCCCCATAATTAAAACGAAACTAAGTGGACAGTCGGACCTGAGCACGCGCTGCAAGGGCTCCCAACACCATTCACAGATGGGGAAGAGACGATTTTCACACAAACCCTTGATCCACGGGAGATAGGTCGAAATAATCGTAACACGTTGATGCTCGCTCGGATCGGCACAGGGATTGGTGGAAGTGACTTTATCTGAACCCACTCTCAAAAATTCCACACCCTTTCATTTTAGGAGAGAAGCTCGTTTCGAACTTTCCGCTTTCTCGCGCGGCGAAGAGGGTAGCATCGAATCTTTCTCGAGAGTAGTCGTCTCGTCGAATCTGTCTATCAATCGACGGCCTATCTGTTCTCGATGCTCGTCCAATTACAGAGACGAGAGTCTTATGTACGCGTATGATACATGCCAGCTCGAACGCGTCACTCGTATTCTTAACACTTGAGATGCGCCTTCTAATTGCCCGATTTATTAATCGGCCGATACTTCTCTCTTCGTTACGCTCCTGTTTTCAGGGAGGACAGCGAACTCGTACACGAAGGCGGACGCGCGAGCGCGAGCGCGCGTGCGAGTTGCCTCGTTAGAATCGGCCTTCAATTACGACAGCCATATAAGAGAGAAACGTGCTGCCGCGAGGGGGAGTAAGAGGAGTGTGAGAGGTCCGCGTCCGCTAGGAGGAGGGAACAAAAAGGAACGGCTCATTACCAGCTGCGATCCGGCCACTTTTCCGCGAAGCGTTTTCCGCGAAGGAAAATCAGTCCATCGGCATCTAATCGCTCCAGGCGATCAAAGAGGTACCGGTTAACGTCGCCTCATTATAGTAACTTGCTATCGAGAAGAGTGCGCAGGCAAAAATAAAATAGATCGCCGAACGTGTTTGCACATCGTGGCTTCAATGTTGATGGCGTTCAAGCGAGAAAGACCCGTAGCTGTTTCGCCAAAGACTGGAGAAGAACGGGGCGAAAAAGAGAGAGAGATAGAGAGAGATAGAGAGTGCATTAGTACACATTGGAAGGAAAATTCGAGTCGCTCTCTCGTTCCCTGTCTACGTCCCGTCGTTGCTTCGATGTCGGTGCATCGATGCGGGAAGCTGTGATAGGAAGGAGCAGGGTTTATCTCGCACACTGCTGCCCTCTCACTCTCTCTCCCTGACTCTCGAAGTGGTCTTGCTGCGAGGAGAGGAGAGGTAATGGGCTCGCTCGGAGTCGCGAAGGTGGGAGGCGCGCTTAATTAGAATCTTCGTTAAGGGGCCGCGTAAGCCCCCCTCGAGAGTGGCGCGCGCGCAGGTAAAAACGTAAGAACTATTTTCATTAAAGTTGCCGAGGCTCGCGCGCTGAAAAGTCTTTCGCTTTTGTACGCGCGAGGAGTCCGGAGTGGCTGTGCGTAAAGAGATTAAACCGGGAAACATGAGGAGAGAGAGAGGGCGCGCCCGGGCAGTGAGAGGGAGCGAGAGAAAGACAGAAAGAGGGACTGAGAGAGAGGGAGAGTATGAAGGGAGGCCCATTTCATTATTAATTTACTCTTATTAATTCCGCTCGGGAAGCTCGAATGGAACGGCATATTCGAAGCCTATGCCGAGCATCGATCGACTTCTCACTTCGCCTTCCGCTCCTACCCTCTCGCTCGCTCGCTCGCTCTCTCTGCCAGCCGATTTAACCCGCGTGCACGATTAATATACGTCTAGCATCGAGATTATATCGAGGACATTAATAGCTAAAGACGCCAAGATGGATTACGGCGAACGCGGGGACTCGGCCGAGATACCGTGTACCGATAATCACGCCTGCGAAACGAAAAGAGATAACCCCGGCATACCGTTCGAAACCAATGAGGCTGATTTTTCTAGCCGCAACCCCTCCCGTAATGCGGTGCGCCGCGATCACCGGTGCCTCCTCTCTCGGATCATTTGCCTTTCAAATTCGCCAATGCACACGATCAATCTACTGTCTGCCGGAATCACGTGCGTGCTCGATCAATAGGAACCTATAAAAATCCCCTGCTATCACGCCACTTTCTGTAAGCCTGCCGTGACGATTAGGCTCAAGTGCATTACCCGTGCATCACAAGTAGCGAGGAACAAGCTGTGGAAATACCGCAAAACTTGCACGAGGGAAAGAAAAAAAGAAAAAGGGAGAAAAAAAAGACAGGGAATCGTGACTGTCAGTGGTAAGCTTGAAAAGCAACTGGGCTGAAGAGTGGATGGTATGACGGCGCGATGGAAGATACACGAGTGAAGCTGTACACAAAGAATGCGGCAATGCCATTAGTAAAATTACCGCTCTGTGTATTGCAAATATACACACACGCCTGACAGAAACGAAAGGAAGGAAAAGGGAAATTCGTCAGGTCTAATGAACAATCTGACCTAACTTTGATGTGGATCGAAATCCGACGAGTGGAATGCTGGATCGTATCCAGATCAACCGGGATCAATAAAATGAAGCTTGAGCTTGTAAAATAAAACATAGCGGTAGGGATAACGTTTGTCGGATGCGGGATTGTGAAGGCCCGGTAAATGCTGCTTCTCGCATGCAACGGTTAGTTATCGACGTCTTTAGTGGTGGGTTGGCAGCGTTACTTCCGCAGCAGGAGCAGCGGTAGGAGAGCGACGAGCCGGAGAAGAAGAGCGTGCGCGATCCGCTTTCGCGGTTTACTTCATATCGGGGGATCCAATTACCGGTGGCATCCATATCGAGCGAAATCGATAATGAGACAGCAGGTCGCGCGGCCAACTCCCCGAACTCGGCGAACTGGCTCTCCCCTCTCCCCCCCCCCTCTCTCTCTCTCACACACACACACTCTCTCTCTCTGTCAGAGAAGAGCGACCACCGCACGATGGAGTTCCTCGGTTAAATAAAGTTCGGCTTCGCCGTAAATTGGAGCGCGACAAAGGGCTTACGCGAAGAATTGCTGTTTTTCTCGGGCGCCCGGAACTTCCGGCGGACGGGGCTTTCAAGCTCGTGCGAGTATCAAGAAGTGCTGGTGACTTTTCCGAGCGGTGTGGCGCGCTCGGTGTAGCCGAGTCATTTCAATGAGCTGTGTCGTAGGAGTAGCGGATGGATAGACGTAGAATGGAGAACTGGCAGGAGAGTGCAGTCACTGATTTAACGCGGGACAATTGAATCCAATTACAACCGCCGCGGCAGCCAGTGACTCTCAGCTCGATCGCTTTTCACTCTTCCTAGCCGACGGAGAAATAGCCGCATACTTGTCCGGCTAACTCCGACAGCGTGTCCTCAGCAACAACACACAAGTCTGTTATTCGAATCTTTTGCAGCGCTTCACTTTTCCGAGCGATCGGCCGCTTCTTCTTGGCTTTGTCCGGCGTTAATTAAGTCCCAGCGCGCACCGACTCGTCTAACAGGCTTCGCATCCAAGTATCACGTCTTTCAGTTGCAACGTCAGCCAAGTGCAATGCAGGCCTGCCGCCAGCCTTTAGTATGTGCTCGAAGCGGCAGCTTGATAATTTCAAAGCGAACGCATGTCCCTTGCTTCCTCGATACTCGATAAAGAATAGAACGAACCGCTACATTCTTTCCACGTGAAGAGCCAACATCGCATAGAGTTTGATCCTGCAAGTTTCCCCAACTGTTTCTCCAACTGCGACGGCTACCTCGCTCGTTATCTCCCGAGCGGCCAGTTAATTTCGTCAATATGAACTTTGAATAGCATTAGCGAAAGTTTACACGGCGATAATTATTACTAATTTGCGGCTTAATTAAACCCGGCTGTGAACCTATTTCTCAGTGTTAATCCCGATCCCCGGCAATTAGCTGGAAACTGTGCAACGCGACGGGAGTGCTCTCGTAGCTGGTTTGAAAAATCGTAACCATGAATCCTGAGTACCGGCGGTCTAAGCGTATTTCATCGACCACGGATCTACATCGATGAAAGGAGGAAAATCGATCGGTCATGTTTTGCCAGACGGTGGAAATTGTGTATCGTGCAAGGCGAATCAAGCTTTGCGACGTAGTACTCGAATCGTAAAGGACAGAACAGTCGGGTGTAAGCGAAATTGCCACGCAATGCGAACCACGAATGCAACAGCCGAGGCAGGATAACGTGGTATAACGCCACGCAACGTAATCTGTCTGTCTCAGACTAGATGCCGTGCTCCAGTGCCTGCTCTAGCGGGGCGCCCCTGACTGTTCATTAGGGGCCGCATTGTCCGCTAACTAAGTACAGTCACCCCGGCCCACAACCCTCGACGAACCTACTGATCCCCGAGCCCCTCGAGTCTCGCGCTCGCTCGCTTCCTTCCTTGCTTGCTTGCTCGCGCACCTTGTCTCTTCTCTGTACTTCGAAGCCCGCTTCCTCCACCTCCTCTTTCCCACTTTCCACTTGCCATCCTCGCTCTCTGTCGTTGCGCTCCCTACCGTTTCTCTCATCTTCCCATTGCCATTTCCGGCAACGGGCCACAGCTATCCACCGGTACCCCTGGTATTCGACTCCTTCAACCTGTATCCTGTCGTTGCCGCATGCTTCTTTCCGAATTACCGGTACCACGATTCTTACTACTCACTCGCACCCACTCCATTCCATCTGGTCCATGGAAGCTGGGTACTATGTACTTGCTTCTCGAGAAGGATGCCCCCGGCACCAACAGCAGCAGCACCAGCAGCAGCATGCTGCAAGCAGAGTGGCGACCCTCGCCAGCTAACCTGATACCAGACTGCGCGATTCCCTCGAGAGCGAGACGAGCTCTGCCGCCAATAACGTGTCGTCGAACTGGCTCTCTGGTATCCTCTGCGAGCTTACTTCACACCGATCGCACTCGTTCTCTCACCATTCGCTATCTCTATGTATTGGCGTAGTACCCGGATAGAATCAAAGCAGACACCATTGGAAATCGGTGATCGAACATCGCTGGCCTACTAATGAGGGCGTGCTAGGTCGAACGTCGACACAAGGCTACAATACAGTAAGGGTGAGCTGCGAGCGTGCGGCCAATATGACCAGCATCGAAAATTGCATCCCCGCCGGCATCGCTTTCACTTTCTATACATGCCAGAGAGTCTCTGTCTTTCTCTTTCGCTCGTCTTCCTATCACATTGTTCCGGATTCATGGAGTGCAAGGCCAGCAGGCCATAATAACGAGATGGAAATAAATAATCGAATGAATACTGCGGTTGGATGGTAATTCGATGGGGGGGGGGGGGCAAAGAAGGGCCGAGGGTTGGAAATTTATTTAGTTGCCAGAGTTCAGTAGCTCGAGCTCTTTGGCCGGGGCTTTATAATATTGTGTGTCCTGTCCACTTGGTGGCCAATCCCCTCCCTCTTTCTATCGTTCGCAACGGCCTCCTTTCCTCGTCCCGGTCAGCCCCGATCAAGTTCGACCGTGCGATATATACAGTTCATTGTGTCCGGGATAGAATCCAATCAAGGGGCTGGCAAGCCACTTTAAAGCATCGACGTCACGGGCAATCAAACGTTGCCACTTGCACATGCAAATAGACATCGAGTCCGGCTGGCGGGCAGGCAGCCTGCGCCCCGCATTTTCGGGCTAATTTATAAGTCGTGGACTTTCCTCGTCCTCACCTTTTGACCCGACTGCCGGCCGTTATGTTAACGACGCTTCGGCCTGAGCGACCAGCCGGCTAAAGTCATAGAATAAACAGTCGGCCAGACTTGGATTAAGAGCGTGGCGACCGGTTGACCGCTCTCGACGACAGGGAAACAAACCTACCAACGGAACACGTCCTCGAGAAAATGAGAAAGAATGTAAATAAGTATAGGGGCTATTGTATAGGCTAGCTTAATTCGATCCGGTGTGCAACTCACTGCCGAATGGTTACAGCACTGGTATATATATGGAAATTGGGGTGTACGCCTACTGGCCACACAAGAATCACCGGATCTATCACGATCCCCTATTCGACCTGTTCCCTGTTAGCTGACCACCCCAAAGCAAACCAGTTTGCAAAAGAGTATGGATCGTAGTGAAAGGCCAAGTATTTTAACACTTGTAGCTAAGAAATCTTGCTTGAAACGCCTTTGTCTCTGATGTGCTTTGCTACTGGAATGCTTCTGTATCGAGCAGCTGCCTGACATTTCGTTCGACCGCTAGAGTTCCGTGAGTGAACCGGTGATACGTCGGAGCTGCCGGATGCGCCGGCTATCATTACAATTTAATCTCTTCCGCCTTATACATCCTCGCGAGACAAACGCGATTCTCGTCCAAGGTAAGAAGCATCCTTGACACACGCGTTTGCCATCGGAAATTGCCGATCATCAGCGCAGCAAAGGATCGAACTCGTTCGTTTAAGCATGCATGTGACGCAAAGAGATGTGTAGCCCTACGATAAAGACACTCAAAGGGTTTTAATGAGGCACGGGAACGAGTGCATTAGCGTATATTATCGTTTGGGAACCGGTGTAACTGGACGACTCTTAATCGCTTATCAGAAGCCTGCATAGAGCACGTAAGGGACAGGCACTCTACATCGTACAGTGCTCCCACCCGCATAAGGGCGTCCCTCGCCGAAACTCGAGCAACACGTGCACTCGCCCGTAATCGACTCGACTTCTACCCAGATATTACTGCCTTATAAATATTCGAGCGGAAGATAACGCGATTCGCGATCGCGTGGCCCATTAAAGCCAGCGATTACTTTCCCACTCGCACGGAACACTTTCTGAACGCAAGGTGCATGCCCGCTCCCCTCAAATATCCCAGTGAACGAGCAAATACACTATTCGTGTGGAGCCATTAATGTAACTTTGCATAAACGCTCGATCCAGACGGACGATTTAAGCGTGGGAAACAGTGAGTTAGCTATCGAATCGATCTACAATTATTTGGATCCAAGTATTGCGAGGTTGGATGTTAGTCAGGTGAGAATGCCGATGGTACTTGTGAGCTAGGATTCGAGAGAGGAAAGATCGAAAGAACGATGGGCAAAAAGGGGCTTATCTTGCAAGACGACTTTCTGCAGTGACCGATCGGCATAGGCGTATACGTATAACTGCTTGAGAAGAGAGCGAGCGTCTCGCAATCTTCTCTCGATCCAATATCCGAGTTTTTTGACAGCAATTTCGGTCACGTCCGATAATATATCTGGATCATTAATATAAAGCTCGGACCACACACCACGCGTCCCTCGCGGGGAAATTGCTTTTCAATCCCCTATACCGTCCTGCCTCCCGTCGCCCCGCATGATAGGGAGCCCTCCGCCGCTCCTTTCGCTCGCCCCGCCAAGCCACCCTCCGACGCCACCATCCGTCTCGTAACACCGCGCACCTCCGATCTATTCCGCCACCTATCCTCCCCCCGCCCCCCGAACACCACCCACCCTCAAGTTCACGTGAATCCCTTTACCTTTTGCTCCGCTTCGATCGCGCCTGCCCATCGTCTTATGGATTTGCGAATTAGCTGCCGATAATCACCTGTCGCCGCCTTTCGAAACTCGTTACAGCCGGGTGTCATGACCAGTGATGAATGAATGAGGAAAGTCCTATATGGCGACGGCAAGTCGTGCAGAGAGAAAGGCAGAAACTCTGCGAGGATTCAAATGTTAAGGGGTGGATGTACGGTAAATGGTAGTGTGCGTGTAAATATGCGCGGCTAGTATGGGAAAGAGAGAAAAGGAGGGTGGAGGGAAGCAGAGAGGAGCATGCACGGAGCACCCTCCATAAAGAAGATCCCCTCGATCAGATAAAAAATGTATTATAGCCGCCATGATACAGGTTTCGATACTTCGACGAGACTTCCCCGGGAACGGACAGCGTATCCTCCAGCAGGATTCAGCCCCTCTTACGTCGGCCACCCCCCCCCCCCCCCGCCTACCACGACTTCTCTGCAGTCCCCTTTCTATCGCTCTAGTGTCTCCCTCGCTCGCGCGACAGCCTCTCCTCTCCCCCTTACCTGGAAATTGCTATCGAGCGATTCAACCTCGAATGCAGATCGCTGCACTCTCCTTCTCATCCTCCTTCACTCGTCCGCTTCTCCTTCTCTCACTCGCTCACTCTTTCGAGCTCTCGAGGATGACATTCGACGAAATTAGATTCCGAGGAAAGGAGAAGGATACACGCATCACGATGTCCCTTCCTTTCGCTACCCCCTCAACCCTCCCCGTCTATACTCCCGCTCTCCCTATTGCTGTTTTGGGTTCAGTTTCCACTTCGGCCTTTCGATTTTCCCGTCGCGACGCCGTGACGCAAAGTCTCCCGCTTGTCCTTGCCCTCCCGCCGCCCACCCACTACGCCAGTTCGACTAAGAAATTGATGGATATCTCGATATCGAATCCTGACAGATATCAGGAATCCTATTCCCGAAATTGAAAAGTTCCCACTAAGTAACGAACGAACAGATATCCGGTAATAGTAAATTGTCTAAGTGGAATACAGTAGTTGTGCTCGGACAAGCTGGGTCCAAGAGTGGGAGGACGACGACGACGCGCCAAGTATGTGAAGCGAGGGGCTTTTAAAATAGACTGAAATCGATTTCACGGTATAAAACAAGCTTGCAAAATGAAGAGAGACCTGGTTAAAGCCGGATGCGGGCCGCTCGGTAAGCAAGCGGGAAGCGAGCTAAAAACAATTCCCCCATCGGCAAGCGGCAGTGGTAGTAGCGAGTAGATAACATTAGTTTAAGTAATGTAATTGGCTCGGTGGTCCTGTGCGGTGAGCTGCGGGCCAGCCGCAACGCGGAAAGCATTGGAACAACCCCACGCGTGTATGGCCACATGCCACGGCTGCTGACGCCGACGCTGGCGTCGATGCGCTCGAAACCTTAGGGTGAAGCCAAACTGATTAGCTAAAGCATCCGATCCGACACCGACCTTTACTCGGACCACTCGAAAATATGACTAATGTATCGTGTACTCCCATTCTCCCTCTCTTTCTGTCTCTCTCACTGTCTCCTTCGATACACCAGATGCCCGCCGCACTAGATAGCAGCCGGATCGCGCTACTCTTTGCGCGGGCGCGCGCGCGCGCGTCCTCTCAGAGCGTAGGAATTCAATTTGGAGGATATGAATCGCGATACTGCGAAGTGGAGAATAATACGACGAGAGTGGCATTTCCGGGCTACGCCCCGGCTAAAGCGGACTCGGATCGTTTAGTAATTTATCCGCTTGCTCGGATACTCGCGCGGGCAAAACACCGAGTGCTTTGGCCGTCGTTGGTCGTGTGAACGGGGACGGGAGTGCTCGACGAGCGGGAGCCACCGAGAGCGGTGGCAGGACGCGCGCGCCGTCCGAACAATGAAGGAATATTGTGATAAAAAAACACATCAACAAAGCAAAAGAGAGCGAAGCAAGGGAGGAAGTGGCGGACAGGCGGGTGTGGGAGGGTGTGCGTGCGCGGGCGCGCGCGCTCTGGTAATACCATCGAGCAAGGAGAAGACGAGAGGGGAGGGGTGAGCGCGTTTAATTCATTACAGAGATTAAAAAAGTAAATTGCCCCGTGTCTACGGGGGAAAAAAAGAAGAGGCAAGATGATCGCGCGCTCGCCAGTGGTGGCGTCGGCGTCGGCGTCGGCGACGGACGAACATTCGGCTCCATGAAAATATTTAATTAAATTCACGACCGCAAGGTACGCTTGTTTCGCTCGCGCTCGCCGGAGCGTGCGCTCGGGAACCGAAAGTAATTATCTCAGTCTTTCCGAACGAGCGGCCACGACTCTTTTTCGCGGCCGAAGGAATGGATCGCGCCACGCCACGCCACGCCACGCCATGCCGCTGCCTCCGCACCCGCCGCCGCCACCGCCGCCACTGCCGCCCCGATGGATCGCTACTCCGATATCGCAAAAACGCCGGATGAAAAGAAACTCGAGCCGCGCGCGGCCTGTGCCGACAAACTGTTTGCCCGATCTCGCCGCTACTAGAAACTGGCCGAAAAGAGAACTCGGCATTAACGTGCTGGACGGGGCAAGAAGCGAGAAGCAGCTCCTGACGAATTAGGCACATGACTTGCGCCTTTTCTTCCTCCGCGTATCGAGTCCAGGCGTGTAAGAGCTTGACTGCCCGTGATTTTCTATGGTAACGTAAGCGTTCATTGGCCCTCTTCATTCGCTCCTCTCTTCCCCACCGAATTTATGCTATTCACAAGGCCGCCGCGAGAGCGAGAGTGTGGGAGAAAGGCAGAAGGTAGCACTTGGCGCGAGAGTACGATGCTGCGCCAGCCACTTTCGTTACATTATTCGCCGAGTGTATTGGATGTATCGTGGTAACCCTCGCTAGGTATACGGCTGAGTGAACAATATGTTATTACGAACGAGCTTTATAATCGACCCCTTATATCATCCCCCTCGCAAACGCGCGAGCACAGCAATCTCATTACCAGGGGATGCACTTTCCGTATTAATGCCCGAAAGGAATTAACTTTCAGGCTGGCGCGGGATCGAGATGTCATTAACTTTGTATCGACTATGATTCTCGGGGCGAGGGATCGCGGCTAAAGTAACCGTCACGCTTCCATCTCGGGCCCCCTCCGTTATTACCCTTCTCGGATGTTGCTTCTTTCAGCGCTAATCCAGATTGAAGAGTTCCCGGCAGTCCTCGAGAGTGAGCGCGTTCCATGAAATCTGGCTGGCGTTCGATCATATCGCACTGGTCCTAGTGGATTTATGAAAAAGCAAAAAAAGCCAGTTGCCAACAAACAATCGAGTGACATCCTGACGCGCATTTTTTTTCCGGTAAAACGAGCACAAATTTGTCCATCGTGTCGCACGCTTACAATTTTAATAGGACGCATCAATTCACTGGTGAGCGAGCTAGTATGTTTGAGAGCAGTGAGTAGATTTAGCCGATTAGCGCGCATCGAGACAGCAGAGCGTTTCGGGCGTCAGCCAGTTGCTGGAAATATTTGCTCGCGATACATGCACTCGCACAAGCCATACCATTGCACGAAGGACACACTGAAAGTATACAGGAAATCGTGCTCTCGCACCCTGAAAGCCAGATAGATTTCGCGGGCATGTCCGCATCCATTTGGACCGATGGGGCTCCGCAGCCACAGAGACGAGCTGCAGATTGGGAGCAGCACAGTGCGCCCGCACTTTCGGCTAAAGTTAATTGAAAATCATTGTTCGGCCAAGCTTGGTCGGCGATCATTAATATGATAGGATTGTGAATTCAAGCCACCTCCCCTGGCATCCCCTACTATCGAGCAAACCAATACGAATGCAAAGAGAAGGACGAGCGAGCGGATCGGCCTCGCGGGGAGGACTAATTCGAGAGGAGCGTAGGTTTCAAGCCTAAAAGGAATGCCATTCGTCGAGTATAAAACGGGCAAAGCAGTCGGATACTCAGTGGATCAGGCACGTATCCGATAAGCCCGGGTCCCAAAAGGTAGCGCGGCGGCACCTTGCGATTGGTGGATCGGCAGGAGGATCGCATAGCGCGTGTACATCCTCCGAACAGAAGGATGCAGCTCGCGGGATCACCAGCCCTGACAGCTTCCTAATGGAAGCCATAAAGAGCGTGCGCGCGCGCGCGCGCCCTGGCGCGCGAGGCACGTTATGTTTTCCAAATGAAATCCCGAAAATTGCTTTCGGGGCTCCTCGACCCACCGGTGGAACCATGCCAGCCACAACCAGCATTCCACTGCCCGCTTCTCACTACTTTTACACTTTTTATCGACAACCTCTTTTCTCATTCTAGAAACATCTCCGGAATGACCAAATCAAACCGATTGATATTCGAGTATGCCAATGCTCCACTAGCAATATTAGGAGCCACGTGCTTTCGACTTTTTTAATTGAAACAACGATAGAGAGAAGTAGAGGATCGAGGGACGGCGGGGGAGGTGGGAGCTCAATTATTCGGAGTCAAATTTCGAGGAGAGTCCGCGCGGGTACCGGCTGTAATTACACGACTCGCGCGCTTAGACCTGCCGCGATCGAGCGCGGAGCGCGTTAATTCCAAGATAATTGGCCGGCGTCCGCCAGCTAAATTTATGAGGGGTTAATTGGTAAAAACGGCGTTTTCAGCCGAGCGTTGTTTAGTCGACAGAGAGAAAGACAGAGTATGAGAGCGAGCAGTACGCGTTGGCCAAGGGTGGCTTGGCCGCCAATCAGCGATATGCCGTAATGCCATTGGAAGTCAGCCGGGACTGCGCAGGTATTAACTTATTGCTAGCGGTGCTCTCGCTGGATGGCCAATCGATAATTATAATAACAGCAAGTGTACACGGCGCAAAGCACCAATTGGCCGTTTAATATTTATCCAGAAATCGACGGCCCCACTCTCTCTCTCTCTCGCTCACACTCACTTTTCCCCCTTCCCTTTCGCCCTCGACTGAACGTAGACCAAGTGGAGTGGCAGCAGCGGCAACACCAGCAGGCCATAGCAAAAATCAACGCGCTCTCCCGGCGTACACACGCTCACCGTCGACGACCTATTTTCCTGAGGGGATTCTCCGGCGCTTACGAGCGGCCCGCACTTACGGAGATCGATAATCTCGCTTAATAGGGGAGCCCGCCACTAATGGAGAGGACTTTCAAAAGGCTAAAATCGGTTTTAAGTAGAAGCGCGCGACTTGGATGTGGAGCGCACGCTCTGTCGCCGGGTATAAAAGCGAGAGGAAAAGGCAAGAGAGGCAGCCCTGCTCGCCCTCCTGCCGCCCTCCGAAGCCAACGAAAGGACGCTCCGCTCCGCTCCGTTTGTCGAGATATGACATTACGTAATTAGTAGCTGATCTCACTCGTCATTTAATTTCAATTCGCGGAGCACCGACGCGTCTACTTTAATTGCGAGCCAGCGGTAAACTCGGCACACCTACACACCCCGTCCCCGATTAATATTCATACTGCAATACAGCAATAATATGCGCACCTCTGTAATGCCATGGTCTCTACTGTAATGCCACAAATGTAATAATAGCCCGATTATCGTAATTCATGTAGAAATAATTACTCGATCGGCACACACCTAGAGATTCGATGATGGTAACGCGATGCTAGTAAAAGGTGACATTCTGCCTCTCCCTTGCTGTTTATCTCCTTCCCTTTATCGAATATCGGTTGGAACAAAAATGTCAAGTGTCTGCTCGATCGGCTTCATACAAATAAAGGACCGTTTGCGACGAGACCACACTGCCACCGGGAAGGTATAGTATGTGTGTTCATACAAACGCGCAGAATGCTGAATGGCGAGGAGAGCCGCACACACCGCAAAGCGTATCACTTTGATGAAAATACTCGGATTACCGTGTCGCGCGGCAATATACTGTAACCAAGCATAGCGTGGCAATGGTAATTAAATTTCATTTCCTGCCAGTCACCTCCCCGCCCGATGTATCCCTGCTCTGCCGCCGATATCAAGAGCGAGAATGTATTATCTTTCACGAAAAGGAGGGAAAAGAAAGGTCGTGTCGCACTTGACGCTAGAGCGTCAGGTTGTGTCAGTGTTCGCACCGCTTGCTGAGAGCCGATTGTCCTCGAGTTCGATCAAGGAAAGTCAGCGAAAATCAAGTCGATCGGATTGTTGATGCGAAAAAGTAGCCGGCAGCCACAGCGCGAAATTGCCGGAACTCCTGTTCTTGTTTACTACGTCAACACGGAAGTAAAGCCATAATTTTATTGATTAGCGCAATAATCCAATTACCAGTTGCTGGCGGTGGCGCGTACCTGGCTATAATTGTTCGAGCCACAGCACCACAGTTGGTGGCATAGGAGTGCCGGTTCACCGGTCTTCTTTCATTTCCTATTTTTCTCGAGAAGAACGATAAATTCCCTGGGACGTCCGTAAATAATGTCTTTAAAAGATTACAGCCGGCCCTCCCCCGGTATTTACAAAGTAAGATGGATACAGGAGCGGGCGCGCGATCAGGATCATACACTTCCTCGGAGCGGGCTTGGCGGGTCCGCTCGAGAAAATTATATTTGATTCTAATCTAACAAATGGGACGACGGTGCAATCTATTTATTTACACTTGATTTCGGGCATCCGCGGTGATAGTATTGTCAGCCCCGAATTCGTGGCTGTTGACGTCGACGTCGATGGCTGCCCTCCTCCCTCCTCTCATCGATCCTCCTCTTCCCTGGTAATGCGCCACACCTACTGCAAAAATTTCACTTGAACACGCGACTGCCTGTGAAAAATCGAGAGGGAAACGCGCGGCGACGCGTGAGAAAGAGAACGCAGATGCAGGATGAAGCCGCTCGGAAAGGAGCACGTGAAAATGGAGCAAACGAGCGAGCTCACAGGATTGGAGCGTGAGAGAAAGAGAGAAAGAGAGAATGTGGAAAAAGCGAGGGAAGCAGCTACAAGAGCAAAACAGGTATTTAACGGTAACTAAAGGAAGTAGTACATTTGCGTGATCCGTGTCGCTGAACTTCAGAGATTTCATTTTTTCCATCATTACAGTCAATAAACTTGTAAAAGGACAATTGTTTGCCGGCGAGCGAAAGGACAGCCGGCGCCGTACCATACCGTCGCACACTGCTTCTCTCGGAGTGGCTATAGAGACTACTCCTGACGTGCCGGGACGAAGTGGCTATTTTCCGGCGACTGCTCACCGATTAAAAATCCAATCCTACCGGGGCCTCGAGGACTAACGCGACCGTAAGAGGCGTCAAAAATAAATGTATTCGAAGGCCGCCGCATTCTCTCGCTCCCACGGATGCTAAAAGAGGCTCTGGATTGATGCGAGCGCTAATGAGAAGATCGAGTGAGTTCTCTGCTTCCGATAAACACTTTTCTCTCTTGTAGAAAGGACGAGAATAAATGACTGGTATCAATGTTATTCAGCGCAAAATTATACACGTGAAGCTGATCAAAAGAAACAGAGTCAGGCGTAGCTAGATAAATCAAAGGAGCGAGCTAAAAGGAGTCCGGTTCTTAATGACTATTGAATAATAAGAGAATCCTAGGTCAAGCAGGAGTGCGAGTCCTCTTGTCGGCCAAGGTCAGTGGACAGTATGCCTGTCCACTGGCCGATCTATTATTGGAGATCGCGTTAATCTCGGTAATGCGATATTATTGCGGTCAACGGTCGTATCGTCAAGCCGGCATAATCGTCGGATCTTCTCACTCTCCCTGCAGCTTCTCTTCGAGAGACCAGCCAGAAATCCGAGACATCGGACTACGCACGCAACGAGAACAGGACTCAGGCATTAATTACCAAGGCGGCGAACGTAGCGCCCAGCTGTCTCCTTCACCGGCTGAAAAGGTCCTTCGAGCTCGAACGCGCATCCACTGTAGAAGCGCGCTCCTTCGAAATCCGATTAGGATTCCGTCGTAAGCGAGACTTCATGCGAGCAGCAGTTATGCGAAGTTTGTGTCGCGCCAAAAAGGCCTGTCGAGCGAAGCGAATTATCCGATCTGCTTGGTGACAGGAGTATCTAGACGCGATAATGCAATTTACAGGTAGCCTGTGTTCCCATGGGAAAGGTAATTAATTGAGAACTCGATACGGTATCGATAACTGCGCGGCTTTTCTTCGTATCGCCGTTCGAGCATCACTTTCAGCCAAGTCCAATAGCTCTATTGATAAATGAATCGGTAGCTCGTGCTTTCGGGACAGGCTATCCATCGGGGCGAGAAGAAATCCGTGCGAACGAGTGAGAAAGCGTTTGAGTGAGTGTGAGTGTGTGTGTGAGTGAGTGAGTGAGTGAGTGAGTGAGTGAGGGAGGAGAGAGGTCATATGGTGGACGGTGGACGACAGAGAACTGGGAAAGATAGCCGGCGTGGAAGTGGCTTTCGCGGCTTGAAAGAGCGACTGCCATTCAGATCAGAGTGGGGATGAGGGACGGAGGACGCAGCCATAAACACGTGTTACGAACTCATTAGCAGGCCATTAAGAACGCAGCTAAATACATCCGCGGTGCAATTATCGCGACTCGAGTTCTAATTAAGCCGCCCCATTATACGACGCGGCTTAAATATTTCCTTACGTCGATATCATTCCACTTGGCACGATTCGCCGCCTCGTTATCCGAGTAGGCTGCAGCTCTGCGCGCCTACCTACGTCATGCGTTTGCTGATTAAATGAAACATTAGAGGAGGCTAATACTTAAGTATCTGATGTTGTAATGGAGGCCTGCCGATATCATTTGCGAGTGGTCCTATATCCCTGTTGCCAGCTCTCTGCGTTCAAAAGTTTGACCATCAACGAAAGCAGCCTCTGCTGCTGCCAGCCGGATAAGCAGAAGCGCGTTCGCGCGAGCGCGCGCGCACATACATGAATTTGAAATCGATGGTGGAATTAATTACAAAACGGCATCGACAATTACTCCCATAATCCGGATATTGTGCGTGATTCGATTGTAATTTGCGATGGACGGGCGCAGTGGCGGCGCCGGCATCGAGTGTTACGGCACTCGGGCGTTCAAATGATAGGAAATTAAAATCGGAGATTCGACGCGCGTGCCACTCGGCATGATTCGATAGTGGCCACCAATTTCAAGCGGATTTAATACGGATATCCAGTCGACCCGGCTTCCAGCCACCGCGTCCTCGCTCACTCGGCCGCGTAACTTTGGCAAATCTGGCTTCAATTAACAGCAGGTGACATGGAAAGCCACCAATCGCTGGATCGATTTTTATTATTTCCTATCGAACGATAGCAACCCGGTACCTATTATCCCAGAGGATCCCATGCCATCGATCAACCCCGATATCATTGGCGCGGATGCGTTTACGTAAAACTGTCGCGAGTGGGACTGACTGGCTGGAAAAGAGAAGAAAAAGAGAGCAAGAGAGAAGGTATGGGGAAAAGAAAGCGAGAGGGTGGGAGGCAGTCGAGGGAAAGAAATTCGAAGGAGTGTATCGCAGTGAATGGGCGGGCGGGCGGTCGGGTGCGCGCGGAGAGTTGCCGAGGGGTGGAGGGAAGAACGGCCGTGAAGTAAATAGGAGCCCTGGTCGTTCTGCCGTAAAATTGTATGTGAAATTGTGCGATGTGTCTTGCGAATTGAATCGCCGGAAACGATATTGATTTTATTGCTTGTTTTCAGTGCCTTCCTTCTGCTCGCTCCAACTCTCGGAGACCACGATTCTCTACCGCGTCCAGCGTGTCCCTCTCTTCTCTTACTCTCTCTCTCTTTCTCCCTATGTCTCTTCCTTCTTCGCAAGCTCGGTTCAATTTCTCGTACAAAGCCCCCGGAGTCGCGAATAACTTACAGAGCGTCCGCCCCTGTCCGGCGTGATCTACTGGCTTCGTCGAATTCGTGGGAATGACTCTTAATACGTTTCATTATCGCGAGCAACGTCTCGGCCAGTGTAAGTACGTCTGAGCCGACGTTCAGGCGGCACGCAGAGCGCGGAGTATATTTTCGCCAGCAGCAAAAAGGAAGTGGGCGAAATTGCAGTGAGATTAATTGGCCTTATTAACTAACGCGAGGGAGAAAGACGGTGAGAGAAAGAGAGAGAGAGAGAGAGAGAAAGAGAGAAAGAGTGAGAGTCGAGCCGGGAATTACTGGGCAGAATTCCAACCCCCGTTGGGTGGCGGCAAGAGCGCGCGCGGCGCGAACATTTTTACAGATAGAGCGTCCTCGCTGGCGAAAGAGAGCGGCGGCGGCGGGTTCCACCCATAATTTGCTTTCAATGATTTACCACGGGCTAATTGCAGAATGCAGCCAGCGGTAATATCGCTTTGCAGGGTTACGTCCGGGAGCCGGCTATACTTTAGTTTGCAATTTAAACTTTACTTCCTCCGGAATTGATTAGCTTTTAGTAATTAAGCAAGCAACGCCTTGGACCTCCCCTTCCACCGCGCCACCGGGGCTTTCGTGCACCCTTCCACCTTGGTGGTGGTCCCGCTCTCTTTCTCACTCTCACCTTCTCGCACACCCTCTCTTTCAGCCGTTCTTCTTCTCCTCTACCTTCTACCTTCCGAGGTGATAGTCTCTGCTCTTTCTTCAACCCCCTTCAATCCTTTCGCTCTTCTCGCCCGCCTCTACTCGCCCCCTCGCCTCGTGGTCGGACACACGGCCTCGTTTGCAGCATGCGCTTGCGCCCACCTACAAGTGCATACACGCACCCTGCTGCTATATCTACGCAGACAGCCGAAACTACCTCGCCACCCACCCCCCACACCCGATCCTTTCCACGGCAGGCGCAACCTCTCCTTATCCTCTGATTCTCTCTTTCTCCTCGGGGCAGCAAGGAGGGTGTGAGGCTCGACCTCTCTCGCCCTTTCTTCCTCCATCTCGTTTATACTTCAGCTCTTCCCTGCCGTGCTACCACCTCTTTCCGTATCGCGGACCCTTTTGCTTCCTTTCAACCCTGCCTGCCTGGCTGCCTGCCTTCTCTTTCGCTGTCTCCGTCCCTTCTGGCCTTCTTCCCTCCTCTTGGCTAGTTCTCCGCGGGCGCCTACCGTGCCCCGGTGCCGTCCACGTTGCACGGCCGGGTTTTAATCAACGCTTTACGAGTGCGAGACGGAGAGGGTTGGAGAGCGCCCGGCCAAGCCAAAGGGTGAACCACTCGAGTGTGGAAGTATGAATGTACGTATGTACGCGCACACGTGCGAGTGTATAGTGCTAGCAGGAGAGCGAGAACACAGCGGCTGTTTCGGGCTGGCCGCTTATTTTTTGACGCGCGAAAACGTAACCTCAAGCCCGGAGGAGGCTCGCGTGTTTTCCGTGGAATCGAGTGCGAAGCAATTTCGGCAAGGAATGCGTTCCCCTCGATACCACGTATATACGGATATAGCTCTCGCTCTCTGCCGCCCCTGGTCTTTCTCCCTCTCGTTCGCCCTCTCACTCGCTCTTGGTCGGGACAGGCTCAACCAATTTCAACTTCCATTATACACCCTTACCCGATTCCGCCGACGTATTTCCAAAGTATGTAAAGCGACCGGGCCGCCGCCGCCGCCGCCGCCGCTTTCTCCGTCAATCGGAGAGTGCCTCTATTTCCTTTCCACCCTCGTCCCTCGCTCCACCGACACCTATTACAACTTGCTCCACTTCCAATTACAATGCCGCCTTTTTCTCTCAATTCTCCGCGCTCGAAATGGCAGCGCGGGGAAAAGGAGGCTCTCTCGCATGGCGGCTTCCAACCGCTGGATTCACATCCGCAGGATTTAACTGATCGCCGTTTTGGGAGCCGCTGCACGACGCTCCTGTAAATTTCGCGCCGAGGGGCGATGCTGGCCTGTGGGGGTGGGTTGGCGGTGGAACCGACGGGGCTTTCGGAAATTCGCGCGAGCCAGACCACGTGGTCCGACGCAGAGCGAATTTAAAAACACAATTTACGGTGAATAGAATGGCGGTCGGAGTACGGCGACCCTCGGCCCCTGTTTGCGGGGGTGGTGGAAGATAGGTAGACTACCACTGCTAGCAAGACTACTGGTCTGGCTTGCATTAGGATGCGATAGCATCAGAAAACGATGGGAGGGAGCACCAGACGATTTCGCTTGGTGCGGGGAGCGACACTGGTATCCGGACGCTTCCGCGACTCGTCCTCTCGACATCGTAAAAATGTTGTTTTTTAATTTAGGGGATGCCGCGAGGTTAATATACGGCTTTAATTCCCGGATTTCATTTAGGGGTTGGTCGCGTTCGCTTCCGCCTGCCTCTTCGTGAGAGATGACGAGGGGCGAAGGGCGAGAGGGGTGGCCGCCCCGAAAGAAAGGGCAGCAGAACAGAATCTCCGGACGATCTCGGCGTGACAGTGGAACCCGCGCGCTTTCACCCCCGAGATATCGGTGCCTCCCGATAATAGCAGGTAAATCATAAAGCCCTCGTGAAAGGGGGCATTAAAATTGCCCGAGAATTAAAGGCAAAATCCATTAAGAAGTGGGTGGTGGTGGTCGGTGGGTCGATTCTTCGCCGCGAGGATTTATGCGCTTTTGCTGAATAACCGGAGTCACCCGTCTAGCAAGGCAGGCGAGCGAGCGAGCGTTATTTCCATCGAGCCGGCGGCAAACTCCAATTACTGTATAACTCTGCATTGGTCGGGGCAACGTTAATGCGACCTTGCAACACCGTCTTCGCCCTAACTTTAACTCTGGGCGATCGTAACGGTCGTCGCTCGCGCCGAGGCAATTAAGGCTCCACCCAATTAATGCCTTGGCGAAGCTTGGGGTGGCGGCGAACGCCGACGGGGGCACGCCGCGCGCCACTCGCACAAACATCCTCGACGAACCTTGCTTCTCTCGTCGCGCCGAGAATCGCTTTCCTTGTATGAGATGTGCGCAAATTCCGATTCTGAGTTGGGCTATTCAAGGCAGAATCTATGCTCCATCGTAAATATCATTTGCCTCCCGAGTGACACCGATTACCCGATAATGCCCGATTTATAACGCGCTTCCATTCAAAAGGATGGTGCTATAGAATGGTACCCCCACGCGGTACGCCAACGAGTTTTAATTTATTTTGTGGACCACGTCTCTTGATAAAATCCACTTTTGACACGAGTTGTGATATTCTGTAGTCGAAAAATGGTAGATCTCTCTGCTCTGTATAATCTTTTCTATCAGAAGAAAACGCTACGTGAACTCAGAATTTATGTACACATTAGAGGTAAGCGAGTGGAATGCGAAATGCGTCACAAGTGCTGCTCCTCGGGAACCTTTCATCAAACCGACGGCAGAAAATCAGCTGAGAGCGTTTAAGTTATACAGAAAGTGTTTCTTCTTTTATGAGTGCTGGCGTAGCTTCGTAAAGCAGGTCCGGTTATCCCAATATAATCACTGTCGGCGCCAATATGCTGTCTAATTAAGGGTGAGTAATAAACGGCTGGGAGGTAGTTAACATTTTAATGAAAATACGGCGGCGGTATCGCTGCGAGCAATTATTAAAATCGACAGTAATACCGTCGAGTGGGACTGTGACATCGGGCATAATCCGCGGCGCCACACTAATAAGATCTTTCAATTGGCTCGGTCGGTCGCATCGCAAATCGATTTAATCCGTTTATCTCCCACCGAGTCCCTTTAAAGCGCGCGCGTGTGCTGGAGTAGCGCGGCACAATAAAGCAGCTAGGGTGGATACAATACTCACCAGTGCGGCAGTAGCTGGTCTCACCAGGAAAATCCTTGACAGCCTTCCGCTCGGCTCGTACGGCAGTGGATTCGGCGGTGTGCTGGTCAAACGACCCCGCGACGACACACACACATCAAAGAATACACACGCGACTCGTTCCAAGGCGACCGAGTGAAAAAGTTGGGAGCGCGCTTCGCTTCGCCGAGAAAGAGAGAGAATTGAAGAAACGGGTGTCCTGGATGCCCGGCACTCGAAGTCACTCTTGTCCACGAGAGGCGGATCGATCAAATGTAGCCGAGCCCGTTTCTCAGCCGGGCGAGATTCAATTTGAGTTAAGTGGCGGTAGACGTCGGCCGTCCGTACACACGCGAATGCCGCCGTCGCCGCCGCTGCATCTGTGTGTGTGAAGCGAACGACGTTGAGAGGAGCGAGAGCAGCGATGCGCTATCACCGGCTGCGCGAAAACACCACACTCGGGGGACGTCGCGAGTGAGCGAGCGAGCGAGCGCGCGGGCGCGCACCCACACCGAGAGCGGAGGATCAGCTGCTGCCGGCGACGAGGACTCCTGCCGCAACGGCAGCTCGCTTCGGAATGAGCCGCGCTCGACGTGCGCGCTGCCACGGAACCACCGCGCGCGCGGAGCGGGCGGGCGGGCGACGAGCGGGCGAACGAACGAGGAGCAGCGGCCCCGCGCACTCTCGCACCACGGGAAGCCGTCGTCGCCAAGTCTGACCGGTATACTATAGCCGCCGAGAGAGCACCACGAACACTCTGGCTCGACTCTACTCCCTGACTTCCCTCGTCACTCGCGCGCACTCACTTCCCCGTGCGAGCAAGTGGAATAGGTCCTGCCTGCCCGTCTGACTATAAGAGCGCGCGCGACCGACCCCTCGCCGGTTCGCCGACTCGGCCTCTAGCGGCGTCGGCCCCACCGCCGCCCAAGGGTGATTCAATGAAGCCGATTCGAACAGGTTTAACCTTATTATATCTCACCGCGATATCCATACTCGATATCGACAATTACATTGCAACGAGAGAGCAGCATCCTGCCAATTGCCACTTCGTTTTCCATAGTATATCATCGAATTAGAGGAAATCGGTAGGAAGAATCATGCGAGCATAGCCAGCAGCAACTACGCACGTCACATCTCACGACTATTTAACATTAAGCAGACAGGAACGGAGATCACGTTTCCATGCTGGCGTCTAGCACGCCTGTCATCTTTATCTATAAGCGGTGATAGCGATAGGAGAGAGCGGAGGCTGGCAGAGGCCGCTCATCGACCGCAGCTTCCACCGATTGATGGCCATTCACGGATAATTTATAGGAGGGCCGCTCGCGCCGCAGGAAATTCCGGCGTCGCGAGATCGCTCGACCGGTTAGCGTCACCCTGTCGCGCCAGTTTAACGCGATTAAGGTACACCCGCTGCTGTCCTGGCGAGAGAGCTTCGCGAGTACTCCCGGCACCCAGACAGGTCCGCAGCTATTCCTTGATTAGCGTGCCACTCCTGGAGGATTCGCTTTTGATTCCTGCTAACGCCAGCCCCGGCGCAACGCAATCAGGCAGATCTCGCTTGATGGGTGCACTCTCCTGGTGTGAATCCTCCGGGGGGTGACAGCACCACAGAGCTGAAAGGGAGCGGGCCGGAGGGGAGTACGGTGGGTTTAGAGGGAAGGTCGGTTGGAGAGGGAGATTAAAAGTCGCGAAAGTATCGGCAGGCAGTGGCGGGTTGAAAATCACTATTAGCAGTTTTCCTGCGGACGCAGCGGTGCAGTTGAAATATCCCAATCGGCTCGCATTATCGCGGCGACTGCGATAATTACTGCTAATGTAAATGTTCATTAATGGATGTCATTAAATGCAGAGCGGCAGCGGATCGGCGGGGTGCAGAGCGCGCGGCGAGTTGCCGTCACGCAGCGTGCAAGCGTTGTGCACGCCCACCGCCCGCGCGCTCCCGGTCGCTCCAATTATATTAATTAAATAAACATTATAATTAGCTAATTAAATCAAAAGCATCGGGTTGGTACGCGTGCAGCGGGGCTCGTGATGGCCCACGCGCGGTGATTCTCATTGGCGCGTGTACCCACTGCACAATCCGATAGAGCCCTCCACAATGACACCGGTACACGCGGTATTGTTGCCGTGGATTTTCCATGATTTTACAGCCCTGACCATTTCGGGGCCGACTGAGATTACGCGATAATCAAACTCGTTTGCGGTAAACAAAATGACGGAGTGGCCGCGATCCAACATGCTATTGTTAACAGCCGCAGCAACGCGTTAGAACTTTGATATCCCATGAATCTCCCCCCCCCCTACCCCTCTCTCACTCTCTCGCCCCCTCTCTCGCCCCTTTCCATATTTACCTATGGACTTCCACGGCACACCGCCGAATATTTAGAATCCAGTCGGATTAACAGATTCTTAATCGAATCACGCTCAGACTGATTATCGCCACGCTTTGAGAAAAACCGGGTCAATTAAAATTAATGGACGGCGTAATTAGGAAAATCGTTAGGGAACCTTTCGCGGGACGGTACGTTTCAATCCAATCAAGGAAACGAGTTCCTCGTGCCTCGTGCTTGAAAAATATTAAAATCCCTAGCTGGACCGAGAGGTGCGATAATCATTTCACAACTCCGACCACCGGGCTGCTTTCTCTCCCTTTCTTTCTCGGTCCACCTAGTTCTTGCAGTGCGCTCTGAATCAACAAAACAGTACTATGCAAATGGATATTTCTCTTTTAAACGAGCCGAGCGAACCCTTTGGCCTAACTACGGTAGATCAGGCCTTCTGACAATCTCGGACAGAGTGATCATACGAGCAACTGGTCGCGTTCAAAGCCTCTGCTCAATTACTATGATTAACGCGCCCTGCTAACGTCTTGATCTCACCATCACTAATCGCGAATAATTGCAAGTAAACCTAGCAGGCGTGGTAGGTATGCGCTTGTATTTGCATAGCTGCCACTAGCAAACTGAGCTCTACATGCATGTATCTATGTATACGCGTACGCGTGGCTAACTACGTTGGTACGTAGCTAGGATGCTCTGCTCTCCAGCTGGTAACAGTGGCTCTCGAAAAGCGGCTCGTGTCATTAGTATGTTAATTGGTAACGGTCTGCCTAGCTGCCACGTTGCGTTTCGAATATACACGTATACTCACACGCGTCCGATGTCTCGCCTCAACCAGCTTCCGAGACCAGGGTGTTCATAAGTTAAGATGTTTAATCGCTTCTGTAATTATACTGTCCCTCAAAGGGTTAATTGTCCCATAAACCCATGAATACGTTAACGAGCGAGCACCCCGTGCGCCTCGCAAGGCATCGCCAAAGGACAAGGAGCTGCCTGGTTGGCTGCCGATCCGGAGAGCTGCCAACCGAGGGATTGGGGAAAGACAGGGTGATACAGGCACACAAAAAGCCTACCAGCCCCTTCACCCACGACAGAGACCAAGTAGACTATGGTCCAGTGAAGATTTCACCAACACAATATGCTCCCCAGATCTTCTGAAAGCATAACCCGCGTGAAAATCTCAACGACGTTGTCCGGATTTTATAGAAGGGAAACTCTAAGGGCAATTGTTAGCAGAGGGAACAAATTGGAGACCCTTGGATCGGGTATTAATTTCATAATGAATTAGGGGGACAGATCGACGGAGTACCGCAAGTCGCTTGGACTGCCAATCGCACTTAATGAGATTGACATTCCCTGAACATTGAGAGCAGGAGTATTAGGAAAGAAAGCGCGGTAGAAGGGAGTGCATTGTCACTCCGTTATAATTAAGAAGATAGACTTTAAATTCAGAATGCAAAGCGCCAGAAGCAAGCGGAGGGAAAGAGCGAACAAGAATGAGAGACTGGAGCCGTTGCCGGCTAAACGAGTGGTAAAAGGCCGGCTTGCTCAGATGTAGAGGGAGGTTGGGACAGGGGAGACAGGACTCGGATGGAAATTAATTCATTACTCTAATGCGTTGAGCGAGAGAATGGGCCAAGCGTTGAAGCGTCGAGTGCCAAGTATTCCGCGAAAGATGGATGTCTCGTTTTCATTCCGAAAATTAACACTCCCCGTTACTCACTCTCTCGTACGCGCATGCGCCGCTTCAGCGTCCAACTATTTTTTATCTCGTTGCTTGTCCTGACCCAACTTGTTTAAATTCCATTTACTTCTGGACTGGAGCGTGCCGCCACCACCACCGCCGCCGCCGCTCTGCTCGGTCCCATCACGCGAAGACCTCCGGACTTCTATTTATTTACAGCTCAATTCAACCCACCCTTTTTCCCCGAGAAACAACGGGCATGGAGACTCTGTAACGATTACCAGTGCTTCTGCTATCGACAGGCATCGAAAACCCCATTAATTCTGGGTGCGAGGGCCCTTTCACCGCGTAGTGAGCATCTGCACTGATTATGTGCTCCTCACTTGACCTTCCTCGATTAAAATCCATTCGAAACGAATTACAAAATGCACACGTAGACGCACTGGATTGCCGCGGGTGCATTCTGCCATGGTGTGCACCCTCGAGTACCCGCACGCTAAATCTTCCCTCTCGAGCGTTTCAACGAGTTGCGAGCACAACTCGATTTTCGAGAGAGAAGAGAGCTATCGTTTCGTTGGAGTGCCGCCGAAGTATCGTTGTAACCGAGACTTTCTATCGATGCAATTCCACCAAAGATGGTACCAGCTCCCGCAGCCATTTAGCATGGATCGGACTAATAGTGTGGAATCAATTTCACTCAGCTTTTCGATCTTTTTCCCCCGCCTGTCTGAAACGGTTTCGGGTCGATCCGGAGGGGTGAGACGGCAATCCTGATATCAAACGGGCGGGTGGACACGTCGAACGAGGATACGCCACGAAGTCGTCCCAAAGACCAGCAATTCGTAGCAGTTCGTGCTGGATATCAGCCGGAATTCTCTAGCATTGCTTCTTCTCCCTTTGGTATTTGGCTTCGTTCTATCCCTGTCTCTCGGATATACCATTATCGACTGGAAACCGAAGTGACCCTTGGATTTGGATTAGCGCCGAGCAATCCACACCCTGGGCTCGTTCAAACGTCCGTCACAGCTAGGTGTAATTAGATTTGACGCTACCTTTAGCCTTCAGTCGCGCGACCCACATTCTCCATGCTCTCATACGTCTGTTTCCGCCGTGACGTCCTGTATGTTAACGAAGCTGCTACTTATTCGGAAAGGTTGAAGGCCGAGTACCCGTCACGCCTGACAATATCGGTTACTAGTCTTTGAGATTAAATAAAGCGGTGTATCCGCGATCGACAGAGATGAGACTGCCTGGTTGTGACATGAGAGCAGCTGGAGCCTGTGTGCACGAGCGGTCGCTCCTTTTATAAAACCATCGGATGTTCGTCGGAAGGAACGGGCGCGGTGCGGGCCACGTCGCTCGTTGCTGATTGCGGATGCCTTCTTCACGGCCCCGATGTAATTTTCTGAATGACTGCGTAATTAAAACTCTAATTTCCTGCGCTTAATTGACCGGAGTCTTGGTTCCCTCCTTGCCCGGTTTCTCTCCCTTCTCCTTGCTGGCGCTCACTCAGACGTCTCGCACTCGCGCTCACCAGTCACTCTCACCCGTCACCCCCTACAACCTCGTACATACACACGCACACATACACACACACACACATACAAGCGGACTACAAGAGCTCGAGTGAAGTACGAGAGAAGGATAGCAAGAGATCCTTTCGTTGGAGAAAATTTTCTTCTGCCGACATTACCATAGCTAACTCGAGCCGGGGCTGCGGACAGCTTTGAAAAATAGTTGGATCACCGCGACCCCTGCATTTCCCGAGCGCCCGCGCGTAAGGGGCGAATGCGAACGGGAGGAAGAGACATGGTGTCCAGAGGGTACTTCAATTAAAAGCGGCGATACTATTGGAAGGGAGCTTTTTAATCGTGAGTCGAGTCTTCCGCGTACCCAGAGGACACGTGTAATAGGTGTAGGCAGCATTAGGGACGCGCGTGTCTGCGTCGCCCGGCCCTCCTAGCACAGACGCACACGTTTTTGGATACTTGCAGACGTCTCCGGCGGCCGGAGGCAGTTATAATTGCCAACTCCTTTCGCAATTATAAGTTTCTGCGAGACTTGCCGCGCTCTCCGGCCTGGCAGCTTGCTCTGGAACAGGGGAAGCCACGCGGGGGCTGCCGAGGGTACGAATAGCGCGGCGTGGCGTGGCGTGGCATGGCATGGCATGGCGCGGCGCGGTGGTCGGGTCGAGCGCACCGCAGCCTCATAGAGGACGAGAGGGTGAAAGCGCGGGGACGAGTGCGTTGTACGTGGAAACGTTAATTGGGGTGACCTGCTCAGAAACTAGTTACCAGAGCACTCCCACTGATACGCGGCGACCCTGCACTATGATACCGGATGCGGGCGAACGTTGGATATTCTGGACCTCCGCTTACGTCATCCCGATTCTTGCCAGGAGTCACTCGACCTCGGCCTAAATGAACTTTACTCCTCCAAGGTCCTTCGATATCATGCGAATGATTAGCAGAACTGCTTAACATACACTCGAAGCGTGCATGACTAAGATCCCGGACCTTGTCCAGATTTTACCACGCGACACCGGATCTATCCTCAACACTCTCACTCTCTACATCGGACACGGTTTCCGTCGCGGCAAATTTCCAGATTCACAATTCGTCACGTTACTCCTCTGAGAGCCACCGGCGCTGGGATGCGGCACTCCGCCAGAGAACGAAGTGGAAAGAGGTGGAATTGCAAATAAAAAGTCGGCAGAAGTAGCGCGTAAAGTATCAGGTAAACCAAAGTAGAAAGAGCGACTAGGTAGTGGGGGATAGAAATGGATGTTACTTACTCAGACTTCGGTGAATCTCTATCCCTTACTTTCTTCCGTACTCCCTCTTGCCCTTTCTCTCGCTCGCTCTCTCTCTTTCTTTCTCTCTCCCTCTCCCACTCTCGCATAGCAGGCTCTTTCTATCGTACTCAACCCTAGTCTCGCGTGTACTCTTCACCCGGTGCTAGAAAGGCTTTTCTTTGCAGCAGAGCGCGGCGCGGCGCCTTTTCCACCGGCGCACCGGAGGCAAATCGCTAGTCTGCATCCCGCAAAATCCATCTCGAAGGTTGGCGTACGCTTTACGCGATTCCTTCGAGTACGACCCAGCCGGCACTCCAAACCCACCCCTCTTGCCCTTTCTCGGCCAGCACCCGGCCAGCCTAAAAGCGCTCGCCGAGCAAGTGTCCCACGCTCAGCCGAAGGACTTGCCGTGCTGTCGCGTTCAAAGTTAATGATCTCGTTCGTTAGTCTAGCGGCCCGCTACAAAAGCTTCTCCTATTATAGCGGCCAAGGAAAATTACGAAGTAACGAGACCCCCGGCTCACCCTGCGCGGCAACCTACCACCGACGCGCCGCATGGAATTCTATTTCTCCAGTTTCACTCTGTCAAAAGCGCGCCGAGAGCGCTGCCAAGCTCCAAGTATTCTAAGTAAGGATCGGTAACCAGATCTAATCCCGAAGCTATGTTTTTTCATGGCGGCTTGGTCGGGTAAGCCTTTCGATCGCAAGTACAACCAAAAGTTGGCCTGGCGCGCACCTTATACTCTCGCTTCTTCTCCGTCTCACCGACGCGACTACCCGATCCTTTGTGTCGAGCTCTCTTGGCCGTGGAGGCCGATGGAAACGGTGGCTTCGTGGCACGGAGAAGTTAATTATAAGCGATACCAATCTCTCGGGGTTGTTGGCTGGTTGGTAGGACTGGGAAGCCATGACAGCCAATTACCACCCCGTGCCGACCCTCGCGCACGAGCCACCACTTTCTCTCTATCCTTGTCGCTCCAACACGAGCAACCCTCTTATGTCTCGCGTCCTCTCGCTCGCACCTTCTCTCCTTCTTACTCCCCTTGAGTTTACCTTACTAGCTCGCTATCGTTATCTCACTCCATCTCTCACCCTGCCGTTGCCGTTGCTGCTTTCACCCTCTTCCTTGGTCGGACGAGTGAGCGAGCGAGCGAGCGCGCCTTTCTCTCCGCAGTCCTATCTTCTCTTCATCCAGCGCACACTCGCGAAGCCCCGGTCACACGTACGGATACTTTCTCGGCAGTATAGGAAATTAAAAGACTGGGCGATGATTGCGCGTAGCGCGATGCCGACCGGCTCTTTCTCTCTAACCCTCGGCGCGCTCCTGCTGCTCGTTGCCTGCGGTGAACAGCCCACCTTCTACATTCTACCCCGGCACTCTCCGCGTTCTGGAATTAAGCAGCGGCAAAAGAGAGATGGCGGACATTCGTTCTGCTTAGCGAGAATTACGGAATTGGTCGGGAAAAGTGATTGGGATTGGCCCTTTTACCGGGCAAGCCCGCTCGCTCGTTTCGCCTCGTTAAAGCAGCCGGCCAAAATGGACACCCTGTTTAGGATCCTTTACTCCCATCTTCTGGCAGAGCCTCCGCAATCAGGAAACGGATTTCACCTCCACCGACCTCCACAGCCTCTAACCATCGTACCCTCCATAGCGAGGTCACCATCCTCTCCTGCAGCTCATTGCATCCTTTATCAGCCGCAGAAGATACAAGCTTCGGCTAATGCGTGCCAATCTCGACAGAACACACATCGCATAAATAATTCGACTCATCCTAATGGCGTGAATGCCAGGCGAAATCTCCCTATGCTCGGCCCGGCTCTCCAGTGTCCCTTGGACATGCAACGGGATGGAGTATTCAGTGGCGTGAAAAAAAATGTATCGTTCTTGTTTGCACGTGTAGGTAGAAAACCGGCGGCGTTGGTGCTGCTCCAACGGGGTAAATCGAATTCGTTGCGCGTTTGGGCGGATCGGTTCCATCCATTAGAGGCTTATGTCAGACGACAATGGGGATTAAGCTAGAGGAGGACGCGACGGGAACGCGGCGACGGCTGCTGCAAACAGTAATCGTACCGGCTGTAGCTTCCAGACTGGCTCGCGACGACCTTTGTTTACTATCCCTGTGAGAACCTCAAGTCCCAAGCGCTCCGTGACGAAACGACCTTGCACGCAGATATCGAGTATCTCCTGTGACCGATCTTGACACCGAATGAAATCGATATCTCGGCCGAGCTTCCACACCGGTAGGCGCAGCACTCGTTAAATACTCGAGCAACCTTCGCATACTTCCTCTTTGTTCGAAATCCGCTCAACAGGGAAGTCTTGGATCGGAAAAAGTTACTCCCGGCAAAGATCGGCTGCGGTGGCCTGGAGAACGGATGCGGCAGGGTGTGTACAAGGAATCTGGATGCTGCGGTCACGGTCTGATATCCGACGGGCGAATAACGCGCGCTTGCGGCTTGGCGCAGTTAGCAGCGCACCGTTTGTTCGTACCCGGTTAACTTGAGTTAATTATAACCGATGGCTATCAGCGAGTTAACTATGACACGCCTATTACCAAGCCTTCACTTTACCTGCTCCCATCGCCCTTCCGTTTCTCTACCATCTGCCAAATAGAAATTACTACCGTGTTACGAGTCTCGGAAGAGCGACAAAATGAAAATCCATATCTCCTCTATGCCATACAATCTTAACCTCATATATTCCATACTGAAGCTTCATCCAATTTCTGCCAATCTTCCGCGTCATCTAAATGCGGTTGATGCGTGTATAATGTATTTACCGAATTCCTGTGGCAGGAGATAAATGTGGGACGGTTCGGGTGCGATCGCGGCGTTACACACTACCGCAAAATTTGTAATCCCGACATTTCATACGGTCGGTCCTGTCCTGCGGTGCGACATGCCGAATTTCGGTAAACACGATTCACAAGCACGCATATTACCCCACGCGGTGGTGGCAATGCGGTTGGAAAATGCCTAACTAAAAGAGGTTTACCCTTTGGGATCGTTTCAAGTGTGATGGGAGTCAAGAGGTCGGAGGTACATCGCCTCTATAATCGATTCGAGTCAATGGGATCACACATCGATGCGAAAGTCATAGGACGGGAGTAAGAAGGTAGCAGCACACGGTCATAGGGCAAGTTGGTACGGCAATGGAAGTGTGCGGTGTATCGAAGTTAACGGTGGTAGCGTTCCTCGAGAAATCAATCGGAGAATGGCCTCGTTAATCTGGCGGGGTGGTTTCTAGATGCTCGGTTGCTCTTACATCACGTAATAGTATCGGGCCATCCCCCCCGAGACTCGAGCAGCCCGCACCCCTTAAACCAATCCCCCGACCATTCCTCGGCCGCCCCCCTTTCGCCCCGCTCGCCACCCATCCCCCCGTCCAGACTAAGTCTGCGAGTGACTGAGTGGTTATTTAGGTAAGAGCCAGTCTCTCCCCGCGCGGAAGCTGCCCCCTGACTAAGTAATGGTCCCGCAACATATTGTGCAGAGAAAAAGCCGCACACTTATTTACGCTATTCTCCGCGCTAGCAAGCCGCTGAACCGGCAAGACCAGGCGAAATGCCTGGATAAGTTTTTTTTCGTCTTACTGGCTCCCGATCAGCTGAGAAAAAATAAGCCATTAAGGTAAATACGAAGGTAGAGACATTAGGTAGGATTAGCTTGCTAGAATATATTGGAGACCCTCCCTTTATGTGCGCTCTTCGATGAACAAGGTTTATCGACCTTATTAGAAAATGTATTTCCACGGGCACCCTCTTCTATTAGAGTTCAACAGAATCCTATTTTTGGAACTACTGATCTATCCCGTTTATCGGGCGATATTCCCTCCGAACCGATTAGTGATATGCTTAAAGGAACATTACTGGCTTATACAGGGACATTTGGTAGCTCTGCTCCGCCCTGTGCTTTGACAGTTAGCGCCGAACAAATAGTTGCTTCTCGGGTGGCATAATTAGGGATTAGATGGAGCAGAGATAGCCGTTAAGCGGCCCCCTAGCAGGGGGTGTCTCGGCATCAAGAGGTGACCGTTAACGGGTGGGATTAATCGAAGAGCAGACACTCGAAGAGACACGCGCGTGTCCCTTAAAGCTCGCGGGCTCGCTGGTTACTGATACCGCGGGTGCATCCCGCCGCTTTTCCTGGAGCAGAGCGAACCGGCACGTGTCCCGGTCGGCTACGGCACGTGCGACGTACACTTGAAAATCGATAGTCTTCCATGGCGAGCACAATCCCTGTCATAGACGTGTATATTATTTTAACGCGCTTTAGTCCTGCTTTATGCGAACTCTCGGACGCCGAAATTTGTCTGTCATCGGGGTCGCCCGTTCCCATGACGCGGCCGCCTAATGACCTTTTCACGCTCAACTTTGCACGCTCCCGTATCTATGAGCCCGGCGTGTCGCCCTGCAGCAGACGTGTCCTCATAGAATGGACGCTTTTTCCAGTGATTTGAGAAGGGCAATTGCCCGTTCGTTCCACCCGCCGATTATATTCGTTTCAGGACAGTTGCCCTCCAATTGAATTAAAGCTTGCGACGAGCGGCGACGTCTCAAGTGATGCCCAGTTAATGGACTTCGAGCGGAAAAACCACTTAACGGTATTCCGCGCGAATTTTGTCTCGTAAAGTTTCATCCGAAAGGACCGCGGTGTTTCTATGTCCCGTCGGAAGTTATATCCTATTACGAGTATTTCCACTTTGCGCATAGAGACCTTTCTTGTCCAATTAAGGAAAGTTTGTGATTGACATCATATGGATATTTATTTTCTATAAAATATCAATTGTTCGAAGAGGCATGTGAACAGGCTGAAAGTGCGCATCGAAGGCAGATCGAGTAGCTGTATGCTATTCGTGCGGGGCAGGGTAGAGAGATGATCTGATTACGACCGCATCATGGGAAAGTCAACCTCGCAAACCGAGGGTAGAAACGCGATTCGGCCTATCGTGTCCTATTGTGCGAGGCGCCGTCAGCGATGCGTATAATTCGAAGGGATCCACGCGCGCATCCGCACACCAGGTCCCAGCATTAATTCCGGGTACAGAAAGGCGGCTAGTCTCTCACCACATCATCCCCTATGCTTCGCCACTGTCAGCCGAGATTCCCAGCCATTAAAAACCGTGGTGATTTTCCCACTCACGTTCTCTTCCCGGTCAGAACCAGTCGACTTGTAGGATGGCCAGCGCGTGAGAGGATCGTTCCAGGGGTTGGCATCGAGAATTATGGAGGCGGAGGTGTAACGAGACGGATTTCACAGCGGCGGCGATTTGGCGGGAGCGAAATCGTCAAGCGGCCGCTTCTACTCTACTCGGAGAAACGGGAAACGAGGCCGCGACAGGAAGAAAGCACGAAGAAAGGCGGCCCACAATGGGCCGTTTATCAGAAGTCATGATAGCGCGTTGCCCGCGCCTTTCCAGCGCGGTCCATCAATAAAACCAAGTGATTTAGCGAGTCCCTAGTGGACGAGCGCACACTCTCGCCGTGGGTAAGGTGGTGGAGGCACGAATTTCCAAGATAAAGGGGTCAACAATGGACGGCAACCAATGGTTGGTATTCGGCCAGTGTCGAAACGGCGCCTTCCAATCACTCGCCGATAACAATACCCTCGCTCTGGTTTATAAATCCGCGCATTGTTGCCAACTTAAAAGCTTTCGACCTGAGAGCGATAGAGAGAGAGAGAGAGAGAGAGAGAGAGAGAGAGAGAGAGAGAGAGAGAGAGAGAGAGAGAGAGAGAGAGAAAGAGAGGGTGTAAGAGTGAGTGGGAATAAGAAAATGCAAGCGAGAGAAGCAGTAGTAGTAGCGGCAAGTGAGCCGGGGGTGGAAGTGGAAAGAACGCGCGCGATCAAGTCGAGGGGAAGAGAACCTACTCAAGATCTCCGGCGCTGAAAGCGGCGGCAGCGGCGGTGGCGGCGACGGGCTAGAAAAAGAAAGAGCGAGGAAGAAGGAAGAAAGCTGCGAAGGGGTGAGTCCGTGGGAACCCGAGAGAAAGAGGAAGACTGTAAGTGAGTAAGCGAGAGAGTCAATGACTGAGAGAGTGAGACAAGCCCAAGAACTTGGGCGCTTAAAGAGTGGAAGCGAGAAAATGGTGGCAGAGCTTGAGAGCCGTGTAAAAGCATTGAGAGCACTTTAATGAATACGATTAGGGGCGTTAACTGTGAAGGATTGCCAACCCGAAGAAAGCAGCGTGCCGGGCAACGCTCCTTTCCGTCGACGACCGCTCGGATCTTTATGTGTACGTGCACCTTACCTTCAGTCCCGAGCTTTTTTCCCTCACACCCACCCCATTTCGCACGACACGAGCGATCAAAAAATTCAACCTACCTTGTTCCCCGACACCTACTCCTACTTCCTCAATTTCACTCCCGTCTGCAATTGTGCTCGAGCCCCGCGGCAGTTGTCATTACGGAAATTAGTACTCTCTGTTTCGTGGTATACGTTGTGCGAGTAGTGCTATTGCTCGTTGTATTGCGCGACTTAGCCAACCGACAACTGTAAGCATCTTCCCGCATGCAGAGGAGTTCAAAAACATTACCCCGGGCGAGCGATATCTGCGGCAGATGCACTTATCTCCTCTCGAGCTGAATGTACGCTGTCGCGTTATCGGGCGAACGCGCGCGCGCGAACGACAAAACCACTTCCTATGCACATTCTTGGTCATTCTTGTCAGTCCGCGCTGCCGGAGAGTAATCTGCCTCATTAGCGGCCACCGATATAAACCCCGACTGCCTACGCTGGACCGAATCACGCTGGGCTCCATCCAAACTCTCTCTCTCTCTCTCTTTCTCTCTTTCTCTCTTTCTCTCTCTCTCTCCCGCCCGTTCTTTTAATAATTGTCCCGTTCCTCGTTCGCCCGACCAAGCATCGACTAATTGGCAGAGATAGACGCATCAAGAGTACAGAAAGATAGCCGGGTGAGAGAACTCGAGGCCCTCGCTCTAAGCTCACGAGGACCATAAGCAAAGCAGAAGCCCGTCGAGAGCTGAAACCGGCGATCGCCGGCGAACGTATTATTCGCCGAGGGTGTATAGGGCTCGATTTCCGGTGCAGTGAGATATCCTCGCACTTAGATAGGCGATTGGCGGTGGAGAGTGGCGCGAGATGCGCCTGTAGATGTGAAAGCACATGTACAAGGACGCATGTATACATGGGTAGGATCGCAGCCTAGCCACGCAAACGCGGGCAAGTGTGAACGACGTGACGCTGGGTGCCTGCCACTCGACTCAACCGCTCTAGCTGACTCCACGCAATTATAGATCCCTAATTACGAGCCCGCACGCCCTGCTCGGCGCGCAGCCACCCCTCTCCACAACTCTCTCCCGCAGATTCCGGCTCTCCCTCTCTCCTTTCCAACCCCTTGGCAGCCAGAGCTCTCTACAACCCTGCCCGTCCCTCGCACCCCACCTCGCCAAGGAGCCAACACTATTCGTGCTCATAGCCAAACCCGTATCTCAATCCCTAACTCTCCGACTAGCAGTGGCTCGTCTTCCTCTACTGAGCCATCTCCTTTTCCTACTGGTTTTCTACTGGAAGCTTCTTCTTTTTCATCTCGCTCTCCTCTCTCCCTTTCTAGAAGTTACTCGACTTCCTCTTGCCGCTGGCATACTAGTACTAGCTGCTCCAGTTCCTTCTTCCCTGCTGAGCTTCTCTCTCGCTCTCGCTCTCTCTCTCTCTCTCTCTCTCTCTCTCTCTCTCTCTCTCTCTCTCTCTCTCTCTCTCTCTCTCTCTCTCTCTCTCTTTCGCCCTCTCTACCCTTCTCACTTCTGTTCGGTTAATTAACTCCACCTCATTAACGGGCAGAAGCGAGGGCGGTATTCACCGCGAGAGGAAGAAAGTGGAGGTGATCCATCGCCGGTACTTGCGCGCTTGTATCTTGCATAGAGGCGATGCTGGTTTATTAATAATTGTTTTTAGAAGCGGCTGCACCGGCCTGATCCACCGCTCGCTTGAATAGCCGCCACTGTCTGGTGGTGGTAGTGGTGCACTTTTCTACTGATTATACTTATTGGCCGGGCGCGAGCGAGCCTCTAATTAAACTTCGATCTTATTATTTGGATACGCGCGCGCTTACGGGTTCGGCTTGCATTCAACTGAATGGCCCGCTTCTTTCTATGCGGGCGACACAATGGGCTACTTAAGCGTGCCGGAGCACACACGCACCGAGGTAACACACGTTATTTCTATTGAAGAGCGCAATCTCCCTATTCACGAGGGCTCATTCAATCCGGCAGTCGTTCGTTCGCTCGTTCGAACCGCGACGTCGGCGGGGACGGCTTCCAGTAATTGTTCGTTATTTTCCGACCTGGTAAAATGTCATCAGGGCGACCGGGGAGAGCAAGCCATTATTTGTAGAACGATCCTTGTTAAACGTATCGAGCCCAGCCCGGCTGGGTACCTGTCTTTTTATTTCGAAGCGAATCGTAATTGAGCACGCCTTGAGGAAGCTCGTTCTTGCTTCTTTATCGGAATGCAAGTACACGCACCGTTGCAGCACCTCGCTCCTCGTGATCTCACAACTTTATGGAGAAACTAACGCCCTCGGTGATTCAATTCACCAATTAAGCATTGGTTAACCTCTCACTGCACTGTACGCAGTCAGGCTTGATAGTACATTTTGTTCAGGTATTAAATATTCAAAGTCATTTCACACAAAACACACAGCAGCCATTGATACACCCTTTCATGCGCCTTTGTTGACGTTGCACCAACTGAGCTAAGAACCATAGTCGGCCGAAAACGCATGAAAAATGTCCGTGGAGTTTTAGCGAAATTACTTAGAGTCAATTAAGCCGAGTTTACCTTAGAGCGCGGGATTGGCTGCTCCAACATGTTGGAGAAGGAACGGGAAGTAAAATGCGAGAGTTAGAGGAAGAGAGAGAGAGAGTGGGTCGAAGGAAACGGGCGGAGAAACAGAGAGAGCTACGGAGATGGGAGTTCAGCTTCCCCCCGTTAAGAGGGTTTGCTTGTATCCCCCGAGATGCGCATACGTCATCCGATTAAAATTAGTAATTAGCTAATTAACTTAAGCAGCCAGCACTCCGGACTAAGTAAGTTGACCGTCTGATTATGACGCATCACTCCAAAGTTCGAATCCGCGCGCGGCCCGGTGAGATTAAGGGGAAAAAACGAGGAAGAAATCACCAGGAAAAAGTGTGGGTGCGTGAGACACCGGGGGAAAGAGGAAGTACACCGAAAGACGTCCTGAAACTCATCCTTCACTATTTTCAGAATGCAAAGGACGTAGCTGGGGTGTAATAAGTCTACAGTAAAATCGTGAAAATCCCAATACGCGTAGTCTAAATAAAATAACCTGATTTAATTCAGTAGAGGCGCGATTGAATTTGCAATCACTTGCAAAGGATTTAACCAAAGTTGCTTGAGAGTGCCGGATGCTAAGAAACCGCTAGGAACAACGAAACTTCAACTATATAGAAGCGCGGCGCGAGAACAAGATCCTTATGAAAAGCTATCGAACTGCTTCTATAAAGTACATCGTCTGAAATCCTGAGTAAATTACATTCTACCCGCCAAGCCTATGTCTCCGCTTAGACACTCAGGAAGTCAAAGGTGTGAAAATTCCCGGAAGACATAAGGCTTGGTGGATCCTGGGTCTAGCTGGCACTCTCGGTACCTAGGACGACGGGTTGACGTGAGCAGAAAATTGATGTATTATATGCACGAAGTGATATCTAGTGGAAAGGTATATGGTATCGCGATATCCAAGTTGCGCGCGCGAGCGAGGGGACGTTCCTCGTCGGCGAGAGTGATTCAGAAGTGCTTTCCCGTGTTCCTTAACTAACCCGTTCGTCGGTCCTATGGACGCGTCGCGTCGCGACGGCCACACTCACACTCCTAGTACGCCCTCCCATTCTCCACGACCTTTTCCTCCTGCTTTTGGTTCATGCTCTTCCCCTGCACCCTCGCTCTTCGATCCCCTTCTCAACCGAGTGCCTCACCATACTATATCACAGCGTCCCGTTCGCGAATAATCGCTAGTAATTAGCTAATTGGCCATTTCCCATTATGCTCAGTGAATATGATGCACTTTCTCTACAGGAAGCTAATGACGTGCGGGTAACTGCACCGAGAAATGCCCGGTCCATTCCGGAAGCTGCCACAACTGCGACTGAATGTTGCTTTGTGTGCGTGACGCCCGAGCTATCAATTCAAATGGGTAATGCGATTCCAGGAGAGTTTCTGGAAGCGTTCGCGTAATTGGGCTGATTAGTTGGATGCACGAGGCTAAATGGATCGGTTTCCTAGAAACGTCCGGAGGATAGGTAGAATCCTCAGAGACAGATTCGCGGTTCCCTTTTCTAAGTGACACTAACGCGGCCAGGATTGCGAGCCCTGGGAAGCCTCTGGAGTAATGTATCATCGTTAAAGGATTGTAAAGGATGCGTTCGCTGCTCGACCTTGCCCTCACCTCCCACCCCATATCCCAAGTCTCTCCGATTTGGTTACTGCTTTTTCTTTTGCATCACGCGAAGTCCCGTATCCCTCGACACAAGCAGCCTAATCTAATTGTCATTGGGTAACAAAGCTCCGCTCGGATTCCTGATATCCATCCGATAGTATAGCTATCTGCTCGAACAATGTCTTACAATTGGATGCCAGCACAATGCATTAATGCCTGTCGAACGTGTCAGAGGCTGGGAATATCATTGCAACATGCGACTAAACAGGAGGAATGACAAGACTAGAGGCCCCTGTTCGAATGCCACCATCTCCAGATAATAGGACCCGTATGTGTAATTTGGAGGACCAGTTTCCAGATTCAAGCGGGCAATCGCTTAACGTGCGCATGTATACTCAGAGCACAGGAGGAGGAGAAAAGTGTATCTTGATTGGAATTTCTTTGAGCTTCCAAATAGGCCCTCGTCGCCTGTATATCGGCGTTTCTCACACGAATCCTCGTCAGGCAGATGCGGGCTTACACCAAACCGCCGGGGCCAGCAGCCGCTTAACGAACTATTAACACTAAATCCAAGCGAACCATGAAGCAAGCCCACATCTCGAAACCAGAGAAATCCCCGGATCCCAATTCCATATCGACCAACTCTTGGCCAAGAACTATGCTTGGTATATCCGATGATGTTGAAGTGTTAATTGCAATGATTGACAATGCCATTAAAGCAAAGTACTTTGCTAGCCGCGATACTGGTAACAGAGCTGATTGAAATGAGCTTTTTCAACCCGGCGATGCAACCGCAAACTTGAAAGCCCGTTCGATTGGGCGGTCGGCGTTATAGCCAGCTATAATTAGTGTACGAAACCGGGGGCAGCATACGTGTAATGTTCACGTTAATTACCTGACATGTTTAGCATGCATTATATCCACGTATACGCGGTGGTAGCTGCCTTACTCACCCTGCCCGCTTCTACCTGCTCGCCTGTTACGCTCTATCTACAGCCTACACATCTACCCTCTGCTGCTTCCTTCCTTGTATGTACTCCCACTCTCTCTCACTCTCTCTCTCTCTCTCTCTCACTCCCACTCTCTGTCTCACTCTTCTTCCTATCTGCGTATGATCGTGAGCGCGCCCCCCTCAGGATGCCACTAGTTAACGGGCGAAACGAGGAAATTTTCGGTAAGTTGCTAATAGGAACCTCCGAAACGAGAAGGAACCCACCGAGTGTTATTAAGGCGACCACGCACCGTTCGCCCCCCTGCAATCATACTGCCGAGTTGCAGGGAGCAAGTGTTGCGTTATTACTGCGCCAGAGTTTACACGCGTCGCACTGTACATGCCGTAATTAAGGACGCATCTTCAGAAGTCAGCCGATTGACTTTGCCGTCTCGTTGGAATTACTCTACTGGGACAATTATGCCACGATTTGCGATGGGTATGTTTGTCGAGAGGAGAGTTGAAAGCAGCCACGACAGAGAAAACAGAATTAGCGTGGAGGTTAATTGAAGAAAAAAGTGGTGAATTTCGCGCGAGGCGCAGTCAGTACGTGTGTGGACAGTCAGCTTTGGACGGTGCACGATCGGCCGGCCGAAATAATGCACAGGACGGAGAGAGGACGCGCGTAACGGAATAACAATTTCCTACTGCATTAATTAGAGGTCGACGAGGCGTGAAATCGAGGTTTACGAAGCGTCAACTAGTTTTACACATTGCGACGGAATAATAACGTCGCAGCGCTATGCGGTGGGACTAGAATTTCGAATACATTACCTACATTGGTGACGCGCATCGATGCCTCCGACGCCGGCGAGTGGACCGGAACGCTTAAAAGTCACAGGATAACGCATGCTGCGCATTAATACTCGGCTGCTCTTCCAAATCTCGATCCAAACGTTGGCCGATGTGCCAAAACTCCGATTTCGCAGCTTCTTCCGATGAGTTGCACGTTTCAAATGACGCAGGGATCTACCTTGAAAAACAGTACACATTAAAGTCACGTGTGTCATTCCAGCCCTCGCTGTAGGGCGGAGGAAAAAAAACATACAAACAGGATTTGCACGCGAGGTTTGCGCAAAACTGAAGGCCTGATTGCGAGTAATTCGGGAGTGCTACAATTTTCACGGGCCGGGAAGTCGAACGAGCGTTCGTAAAATCGCGGTGTTTAATTCCGATCAGCCGTGTAATGACCGGCAGCGGTCAATTAACACTTTCAAAGGCCCGGCCAGCCTGTATGAGTAAACGTGGCCGCACGCAATCAACGGTGGAAAGAGCGGTGTGCGCGCTCTGAACACGTGCCACTGCTACTGCCGCCGGTGCCTGCTGTATGCTACTCTTTGTGTATGTGTGTATACACGACACCGCTCCTACCCTCCAAGTGTGTGTCTCGAATTAGCGTTTTTGTTTCCCGATTCCAATTTCCAAGTGACGCTGAGGGTTGTTTAATTGCGAGAGCCGCCAGTGTACGCCGAATGGCACGCCACTGCTAATAGAATTTCGTAGACGAATATAACCCGAAATCGCGATTGAAAATGAAGGGGTTTCACAACTCAGCTAGGTACTTCAGCGAATCTCAATAAAACGTTAATGTAGTACACTTGCGTTTCTGATTTCACGTCAGAAAGTTTATGAATAGCACTCATATGGCGCTAAGTGCAGCAGTCAAACGATGTTATGGGAGAAAACAACTGGAACCCGGAAGCCATTACGCGCCAAACTGTCTGAATGACGCACATTAATGTAACGCCAATGAAAAACTAACCCTAACTTCAACAAGTAGTTCAAATGAGCGCCAGGCGTCGTGACATGCGCAGTGACGACAGTGGAGCTACAGTTTAATGGCGCGTGCTACTACAGTCTTTGCGCTTCGTTCCTTGTACAATATTGCAATTTTCTGTGAAAATACTGTGTGACACGAGCTAAGAATACTCCAATGTAACTCTCGACAGTGTGCGAAAGCAGTGCGGCAAAGAATGAGTAGAAAGCCACTAACTCAACTTGATAGACTTGTGTTCCAAGTTTCAAATAAAAGTACCCATCGCAAACAATTCCTCCCACCGTCCCACGTATACCGAACGATTGACTTGAGCGAGAATGAGGTAAGTTGCATGCATACCTGTGGCTTGATAGATGCGATCTTAGAATCTCTCTTGGTTCCGGAATTCGAATGTAGCCAAGTTGGGTCCAGTGGACGCGCTTGGTAAATCGATTTGAGTGTTGGTTCTTGCCCAAGCTGATCTGATCTTAGAATCAGATTCATCTTCGAGATTCTGAAGTTGGATCAGTACAGTGCGGCATGCGGTACTTTATCATCGCACTGATGCCGATGCAGTTTCATCTCCGTGCGAAATGCAATTACGTCTGGAATGGTTAAGCTCGCGCGATGACTTTGGGCGACTGATTTATCGATATTGCTGTAGCTGTGTAGCTGGCAGGGGCTTTCGCACAATACCGGCGAAAGCAGTGCATTCACTGTCTTAATTCGATCGTACATGCAGAGCCCATAAACAATTCCCGTTTGACGTAGTGGGCTTTTAAGAGGCACGCTTTCGGCTTTATTGAACAGCAAAATACTCTTTACCCCATTGTTCCGATGCGGGCGCGGTAAATCCCAGAAGCGCGACAGGGCTTGAGGCTGAACTTTTTCGCGTTGGATTTTTTCGATTGTTAAGCTTCGCCGGTTATTTCGTTGAAATTGAAATTGCATTTTCGCGCGATGTATTACCAGACAGACAGAGTCACGATTTAATAGTAAATTTTGATAAAAGAACAAAAGTACCGTACCATTTAACTACGTGGGAATCCCGGCACATTGTCATCAGCCACGCCAAAGGCAATATCAGTGGCAGGTCTAGAATAGCACTCTGATTGTGATTTGCTCCAAGTACATATAGTATCAGGCTAGATAGGGCAGGACCACAATCGATCAAAGAACAAGTCCTGAGAGCAACGGTCGCGCTAAATTCCCCGGGTCGCTCGCTCACTCGATTGGCAACGATCGAGCGGGCAAGGTAAATTGCTGGAAATCAAACTCCGCCGGAGAGTAACAAAGGAGTGAAGCGAGTATGGGGGGGGAGCGGAGGAAGAAGGGCGGGCGGGCGGTCGCTGGTACGCGAATGGGTAAAAGGGTGAGGAGAATAGGGGGTGAGAGGACGGAGCGGAGAGCGGAGAGAGCGGGTAGACGGGTAGAGCGTAGAATGGGGAATGGGCAAACAGAGCGCAATTAACGTGCGACCATTAAATATGTACGCGGGTTGCTGCACCGCGATACGTGTGTGCAGGTCGGCGCGCAAATGCATCGGGTATCGAACACCCGCACGCCCGTTCCCATCTCTTCTTGCACTCTGTTGGCAGAGTCGCTTGATTAGCTCCGCCATATTTACATATCATTAGCCGGCTGTTTGTCCGACTCGGGGATTCCCGCTCCCCTCCCTTGCCCTCGACTCACCACCGTCGGTTAATATACGAAATAAAACTTATGCCCGGACACAACTTGTCCGCTAGCTGTAAGCCCAGATGGCCCAGCTGGCTGAGTCATACTTTGACGGACGGAAAAATAAAAACTAGCCAGTGAGAATAAATTGGTCAGGTCGTACGGTATTTTAATGACTTTATTCATAAAAATATGAACTTCGGTCTTGATCTCGTTGCCTACTTTGTATAACAATTCTTTGTTATTTTATACACTAGACAAGTATATCGGACAAGATGACGGCGAGTGCCGCGAAAGGAAAACAAAACGGAATAGACATAGACGAAAACGAATAAACGAGTCCTATTGCAGCTAATCACTATCGATCTTGTGTGGATCGATTCATCTTTGTATTAAATTCATTGTCAGTAACATCGGTAATTCATCTCGGATCGATCATATATTCACATTACGATCCTGTTGGCAACGCTTTGCCCTCGATACGCTGAAACCATGGTAAACACAACTAGGACGATTTATCGAAGGAAATGCCACGAACAGCACGCTAAAAGTAATCGTAACAGTAGAAACTTTCGAAGCACTTTCCTCGATGGAAGGTCGTAAAAAAATCACGCTCTTTGTGTAAGAATTTCTATCAGATTCGTAAAATTGAGGGAGTAGATCTCTTTAGTAACGATCATCTATGTTTCAATGCAAACCACCTTAATACCTATTCTTTCGATTACGGTAACAGCTTTTGATTATCTTCTTTCGTTATTCCATCTGTCTTTCCTCCAGACAGACCTTTCTTGAGTTCGCACGTAAAAATTATTGTAAAAAGTACCATTTTTAAATTACTATTAAGGCAGTATGGTAATATGACTTGTCTTATACAATTAGACTCCCAACAGTGCTCACAACTTCCGCATACACATCACAATATCCCCAAGATATGTGCGTGTTTCCTACATTCCAAAGTTGCAAATACTTGTTGTACATCGCTCATAAAGCCTTTGAAATTATCCAGCAAAACATTCGCCTAAAATAAACAGTTTTACAAGGATGCATATTGCAACGACCAAACGTCGAGAGTGCATACACCGTGTAATATACACGCGCAAGTAGTAACTTTCCTAGTTTCAATCACCATTCTCGCCAATTTCCCATCATGATATCCGTGCATCGGAAGAAAGTCGAGCTTGGTCCTCACAGTCCGTAAACCATCACAAAAAAAACGGGAAACGCAAATAGCAACGAGTAATAAATAAACGAATAAGCAATATAATTGTTTATAATTGAAAGTTACGTTTCCTAAAGAACTGGGAACGTAGGGTTATCAATTGTTACCATCATTGTCATCACCATCATGATGTACAAACAATTGTATTGTTTTTCAAGGCAGTAAGAAAGTAGGAACTGCCTAAGAAGCTCTGAAGTGCTTGCATAGGAACCTATCAGTGTAGGTGTTCTAGAGACATGGGGGTTTTGAAATCGTTTTTGAATACGCAGTTATCGCTTGCGCATCGACGGAACTGTCAATTTATATACGAAGTAGAAGGATCCCCCTGCCGACGGATGAGAGCTCTTAGTATCACTGTCCTCCAACAGAGACCATTAATAACTTGCAAATAATTAACGCGTTTCATGGAAGAAAAAATCCTAGCAATGAGCATAACTGGAACAGCAATGCTGCATCCTAATCTAACTACCTAAATCTAGCAAGTGGCAGCATTGCTATGATCCGTCTCCAGCATAGCCGACTCAAATTGTTCCAGTACTTGCATGCTTTCCGGAGATACCGTACCGATTCCCAATTGTTCTATGGACTCATGCATCGCTTGTTCTGGAGTGTCGCTTTGGCTGGCGCTGCTATTACTCGAACATCTGCCACTGAGTAAGTCTTGTCTCTCGGTATCAGCCTTATCATCAGGAACTGAGACCTCGTTGGGAAGCTCCAAAAGATTGCTTTGTGCGTTATACAGAGATACCGAGCTCTTCCGCTCCCTCCACTTTTCCGGTACGATCTCGTCGTAAGGCTCCGCGCATCTTAGCACGGTGAGCTCGGGCACAAATGCTGCACCATCCGTCTTTTGAGCTTCACTTTCAATCGTTACGTATGTGTTACCAAGTTTATGTTCGTACGTTATACAATCGCTAATACTCGTCGTACTCCCGTTTGAAGAATCGAGTGAATCTGTACTCTTGGTCGAATCGTTTTCGTTGGTATCGCACGCATTTATCAGGAGCCTGCTTGACATTTGTTTTGCCTCTGTGTTTTCCTCAGTGCCAGCAGTATCTACAGAAGATTTTGTACCAATTCCATAGCCGCCTATGTGCTCGTTTTCGCAGACACCGAGGTCGCTGGCTTCTGGTGTTAAACTGCCTTTGTATACTAGCTTTGCTCGAGGTGGCGCTGGTAAATGCGCTTCTTCCAATTTCACGTGCTCGAAGAACTTCGTGAGGGCACCACGCTGCAGCTGGGTCGGAGGCTCGCTTGGTTGGCTTGGTTCCAACTGATAGTCTTGATGATACAACTGCTGCTGGAGGGCGGAATGCTCTTTACCGGCTGTATCGATATCTCGCGATTCCCGAGAACTATCGGAGATGATATAGGACTTGTTATGGCTTGTGAACAATGAGTGGAAAACGCCACTTGTTCTTGGCTTGTACTTTGCGTGGGCGGTGAGGAGGCTGGGTTCTTCTGAATCGTCGGACTTTGCGATCTGCAACTGGTTATCCGACTTTGGGGCATCGTAGGAGGGCAATAGGATATCCGTGGCTCTTGTAGATCGCAGTTGATTGATACAGAGTTTTGTTCTTGCTGGCTTCGCTCTAGACTTTCTTCCGTTGACGGTAGATCGCTCCAGCTGGTAGTCACCGGTGATGGAGAGGTTTTCCGTATTAAAGATACGGTTGAGTGCGGGAACTGCCCTGTTGGTTGGCTTTTTGCGGTTACGATGGATAGAGTCGGGCAGTTGCTTGTTGAAGAGCGTTGGAGAGTCGGACGCGACGGATGCTTTAGGTTGGATGGGAAGATTACGGCTTGTTGTGGTCGACCGCTTGGTGTTGAGCATATTATTGTGGCTTTGCTCTTCGCTGGATGAATTTGTCCTTCGGACTGAGTCTGCGAGTTGTTGGACAATAAGATATGATTGGTGCTTTTCTGGCTGGGCACTGCTGGCAGGTAGTTGGTAACCGTAAGACACTTGGGGTTCTGCTTGGATATAGGTAATGCTTGGCTGAGAGAGTTGATTGATGACGATTGGAGGATAGGACACTGTATTTCCTCGTTGTTCGTGGTTCCCTGCTGTACTGTTGACACTGCTATTACCATCCGACTGGTTGATGCTTGCTCCGCTGACGTTGTTAGAGGAGATTGGGATGAGGAAGGTTGAGGAGGGAAGTTGGTTGATACCGAGGGCGGAGGTGAGTCCCCGACTGTTCTGAGTTGCATCAGTTTTATGAAGTCCACCAGCCGTTTTATAGACCTCTGAGTCTTCTCTTGCTTTCCTAATAATTCCTGGCGCTTGCGATGTTGTAGCTGTCAGGACAAAAGAACTATATAAAATATACCATCGAGTATAGACAATAAAGAAGTATTGATATAGAATGTACGTATATTCCGATTTGTATGCTGATACCACCTTAACAGAAACACGCATGCTCTAAGTGCACAATTGAATCAGAAGAGAAACTATTATTTAGGATACGACCTCTGATACTAGCACACATTCCTAGTACTTACACATCACACATTTGATATTTACGTTTTACCCAAAAGTGACAAGATCAAAATATAAATATATATATATATATATGTATATTAACACTTGGTAATGCAGCTGTTTAAGCAGGTTGTAGAATATAACGCAATAAACATTTTCTTCAAATGCAACATGTACTAGAAATGAAATTGTAGGTCTAAAAATATGGGATCTTAGAAACCAGTCGATTTTCTATCAACTACGAGTATTCTGCAAATAGTGTCCGATGATCGATAGACATCCGAGTACCGTTTGTATACGAAATCGACGTGTCTCTCAACGAAAACAATTGAACGAATAAGACAGCAAAAACAGAGATCTTGCAGGTTCTTATGGACGAAAAGAACAAAAAGCGAAAAGTATTTGTTGGTAATTTTATCAAAAAAGAGCATTCCAAATGAAACGAAAATTTGCAAGTTCTCCTCTACGCAGGCCACAGGACGAACCTGGAGTGACTGGCCGAGTAGTTGTGAGCGTTTTTCCAACTCGTAAACCTGCAATCTCAGTTCCGAGTTTCGCTCGCGCAGCTCATATCTTTCTTTCTTTTTCTCCTCTGCAATATATTTCGCGTTCAATACACGTTGCGTATTTGTACCCTATTACTGACGATCGACCAAAAAGTTCTTCTTAATTGCAAATTCTTCTGCCGTAATCGAGGAGCCAGGCTCACTCGCGGACACTTCTTCGGCAGGCTGCTCTCTCACTTATCTGTGTGTGTGCTTACGCTCAATAAAGTCTGCGGCAACGCTGCGATACCTCGTTGCACGTTAAATCTAGAAATTGTGGTATTCATGTTACACAATTTCCTACACTTGTTCAACACGACCTGCCTGCACTATGTATGTTCACTATTTCCATCTTTGACTCGACTTTCTTTTTCGAAGCTTAACATCTTTTAAGATAAAAGGTGAATTGTGACTGTCAACTACAGTTTACTATTGCTGCTGTTTTCAAGAATGCGCGATACTTGATAGAATTTAAGTAATACTTTTAAGAAATGAGATAAGCGTGCCGCAAATGTTCGAAAAAGTTTGTCTGCAGGAAACAAGAACTTTTTTGTCAATCACACGATGGACGATAATACTATACATAGAAAAATAATCTAAAATTATTCAATGGAATTACGCAGTAGAAATTTACCAAGTTCCATGTCTTTCTTGATTGGCTTGCACCTCTTTCCCACATCTTCCGCGTCCACTTCTTCTATCTCATCACCTTCATCTTCGGCAAGTTGTGCGCATTTTGGACATATTCGTGGGGGAGCTGGTGATACAGAGTGACAGGATACGTGGTACTTCGACGAACAATTTTCACAAATAGTAAGCGTCCCTAATAGATGTACAAATTTACATAATAATTATTTATCAAGCCTAAGATTACATTCTTGAAACTACAAGATAATTACCAGGATTGCGACAACTGATACAGATGGCTGAGTCATTCTCGATTCTTTCGATGGTTAAACTAGAAGGTAATCCTGGTATGTGAACAGTCTTACTGCCTAGAGATTGAACGCTTTTCATAGTAGGCATTGGAAGTTGTGTCTGACTAGGTCCATTCTCGACCTTAGGTTTATTAACGAATACTTTGCTCTCGGTCACGTTTCTCAAAATGTTTGGCCGTGTTGTTGATTTCTGAACCGGAATTAGGGATTTCATTACAGTCCTGGAAGGTGGCGACGTTGATTTTGGCGGTGCAGTTTTTGCGGGAGGTGGGGACGGTCCGTTCATACGGGCCGTCGTTTGTCTTGTCTGTGGTGCGCTTCCACTGGATTGCAGGTACGAATGTCTTTTTCGTTTCTGTAATAAGTGTCCAGGATGAAGTACCAGAGTGAAATCTTGAGACTGTTAATATTCACTGCATACCGTTGCACACCACAGTACATACCGTTGGCACTTCAAGGCTTGCATATACAAATTGTGGATTGGCTGTACTACGACGTTTTCTTTCAGCTCTCTTATTTTGCAATTCGGCACATCGAGAAGTAGTAATCAGTCCAAGAGCGCATAAAAAGTTTAATTTCTCATGCCCTTCGGCTTTGCATTCCTTTGGTGGCTGTTCCACCTTCTCGTTCGAGTTCTCGTCCATCGATACTTCAATAACATCATCTTCGCCAGAAATGGTTTCCACTGAACGTGGACGCTCCCTAGCAAAAGAACAGAGTTGTTAGAAAAGAGACAGATATTCTTTACAACTAGCATAGAAGTATTAAACATTGTGTGTAAGCTTACTTCGGTGGAACAGAGTTCTTCGGTGGTGAACGTACATCACCATTTCTGACAATGTGCTCCTCATAGTCCTGTTTCGACGGCTTCGTTTTGCAATCATTTGATGAAGTCTTAAGTTTCGCTTCATTGTTGTTGGTAATGTGATTATTGTTATTTAGACCCAGCAGGGAAGCTATAGAAACTTTCGCTCCATTCGCATTTTCCGTTTTGAATGTCTCCACCTCTTTGCGCAATCGCTGGACAACTTGCTTCTGCGTATTAACATCAGAAACTAACTGTGAACTTCGGTCAATGATGATTTCGGGCGAAGTTTCTTCGCAGACTATTTAACGAGTACATGACTCTACACATTGGACATTTACTCGACAAGTATTGTAGAATGAAAAAGGTCAAGAATTATTTTCAACAAACTGTGCCACAGATAGAACATAAGCATACATCGGAAACCAATATAATTATCCCCGTGGCCTTCCTATGGTCGCTTCCCGAAGTTTTGCAAGTAGAAACTATTTGCTGAGATATTTCTGTAAGCCCACATACGGCGTATAAGGCGTTTCATCGACAGCACGAAATTAACGTGTTAAAAAGGGAGCCAAACTTTGCCGAATACACAGACCGCGTCCTAAAAGTGCAGAACGATTTAAGAAAGTTCGTAAAGTAACATTACTCACGAGAACTTCCACGAGCCAAGGCGAGAAGGCTGGGAAGAACAAGAGGCACGGACTGGATGATAGAAAGAAAGGTAAACCACAAGGGCTGGTAAGACGAGAAGCTCGTAGCATTTGGAAAGGAAATATAAAAAAAGAAAAAGATGCGGAGATTTTGTAAAGAGCTGAAAACGTTTCTGCGGGACATTTTATTGATTGAGCCCCTCCGCCTCTGGCTGGCCCCTACTCTCCTTCGTTTTCACCCAAGTCTCACGTAGTCTGCTTCTCTTTCTCCTCCGCGGCTCGTACCTCACACTCGCTCCTTTCATCTCTGTTTCGTATTCGCCCATCTCCCGTGTACCCGTTTTCTCAAACTCTCACCGGCTCACCCTCTCACTTTATTCATTTTTATCTGCTTGCGCATCTCCGCATTAACAGCAATTCTACTTGGATCAGACGCTGATGGTTGGCAAGAAAAAAGTAGCAGAAAAATGGCGAAGACCCAGGGCGATGGGTAAGGAAACACGCTCCAGATGGGAGATTAAAGACGAGCGAACACACACATTGATCGGATTACTGTCCAAATATTCGGCAAGGATGCTGCGTGGCTAAGCATCCATTGGGTCTTCTCCGAGAAAGACTTCCGCAGTATCGATTCATCGGGTTCTCCGAATGCGAAGGGAAAACATCTGAACTATTCAATAACGGGATCGAAAACACTGATATCAGCTTGGAATAGTCCGACGTATGGGTCACCGCAACGTAGATCTGTAGCCTGAAATTCCTTCCGATTTCTTTCAGCTATCATCCATTGCCAACAATTCTCAATGCTCTTCTTCAGCTTAAAGATTGAGTTTACGTTAACAGTTTTAATTGAAGTAGCGGACAACTTTTTGTAATGCCGCCACTTGAAAGGAAGGAAGTGGGGAAATTGAAACTGACCAATGAGTTAAGTGATCGTGTACGCCCCACCACGGATTTCGGAAGGGATCGACAAAGTTTGGGAAAGTGGTCGATATCTCGGCGATATTCGATGTCAAGCTTGTTAACCAAGTAACTCGCGTCCAAGAAAGTGTGGCATAGTTAGTCGAAAAGTTTCTGTAGCCCGGAAACATTCGCGAGACCGTCGACGAACGCATGCCCGAAGTTGTCGCATTGGTATTCGACACGACTATACAGTCGTGGCACGCGCGCGCGCATTATCATTTGAATATTTTATCGAATAATAAGGAAATCGACATAGTGCTATATTGCTAACATATCGCAGCAGTTTAATGGCCACCTATCAATTTGTCAGTGTTCTGGACAATAAACACTATTCACTGTGATCTTAATCCCGCAAATTTTTTGATATTAGACTTCATGGGGGACGACGAGTCTATTTGCACTAAATGATGATAAATACATGTGGCGTACACAGACGACTGTGGCCTGAATAATCGCGGGTAAAGTTAGCGAAAATCAATTCCCAACTTACCTGGCATCTGCCCAACGACACGATGTGCAAGTGAATCTTTTGTATCTGTGCAAGTATATCTGTGTTCTGAAAAATAAAATAGTATCATCTTAAACAGTGGGCCTTTTGCGGTCCCTATGAGTACAGGAACTTCATGATAATGACGAGAATCTGATATGCGCGCACGATAAGTTATCAAGCATGGCAGATGAGAGGAAGTCGAGCGTAGAAATGAAATGCTCCGCTACGTTAAGTTCTTTATCGCACGATTAGTAGCGTCTAGTCGTATACATAGCCGTTGCAATGTCACTGCGGTGACATAAGTACAGCCGGGATACGGAAGATATTCAATGACTTTCTGAGTAGATTGCACAACTTTAATTGCGATCGCACAGTAATTACACTTGCACGCTCGGTACCGAGCTAACGGTGCTACCTTTATTAGAGCGAAAATGTTTCGTGCCTCTGCTCTATTATAAGGTACTGTACCAATAAACTTCGCTCGCACGAACTTATTGATGAATGCACTGCAGTACAATAGCTTGAATATTTAGCTTCTGGTCGACATAATCGCAGACTGCAAATCCGGAAACGCGGGCGCTACCGTGGCAGATTGCTGAGGATTACATAGAATTCGTTAAATATCGTAGATCAATTCACTGTTAAAAATAAACGGTGGATAGACTTTATATTCGTGCGAGCGTAGCACGGTGAACAATGCCGTCATCGCAATACGACATTACATTTCTATTGGCAAGATACTTAATGAATTTCCAAGATGAAGTTCTTAAGCGTGTTTAAAACAGCACTACTTACGTTTGGATCATCTTTCAGCTTTCCCACACAGATCTGAAACGAATAAAAGTTTTCTTTGAGTGCGCAGCAGAGCATGATGAAACTTAACTTACAGCTTGGTAAAGGGGATCAGTTGGAGTAACAAATTGGATTTGTTTTACTGATTACTTCCCCAAGTCATCTGAATTGACCCTTATGCCAGAGCACCCCATACTAGAGAGTCTTATTCATGGCTTCATATTCCCGTAAAGTTTTCGCGCAGAGCGTCCTCCGCAAAGAGCAAGTCTGCGCATGTTTCTAGAATGATATTTCAAAGCAGGCTCGACCGAGCGTAGAGGAGAGGCAACATGCGTCAACAATGTCTCGAAACAATTCATTACCGTGACGTCACGGGGTCAGGTATACAACCCTTTTCAACCCTAGCATAATGCCGCCCTTAAGCGGGTGCGCATCGAGCGTAAAGAGGAGATCACGTCGAAAACGTAGAGACAAAATCCAGCTTCGAAGCGCTCTAGTACATCCTTACGAGTGTCGACAGTACCGATCGATACATTGGAATATTTTCCTTGAAATAGCCACCTCTGGCCTGTCAATGCAATCCCGATTTATGAAATTTTCAAACCATCGCCGCTTACATGATGACTCAAAGCGCCTTCTTGTAAAAAGTTTCATTGAATGAATAATTCCTATTGAGAGAATCAGTGAGTTGGATTTCTTGCGATATATACATATGCCCATCTGCACGCCATGACGCCCGACTAATCGTTTGCAGCTAGAAACGAGCTGATGAAACAGGTTTACTCTCACCTGCTCGCCAAGACTGCGAGTACGAAGGAACTATTTAAGCAATTGATACGCCACTATTAAATCTAATGTCGATTCTGTGTACTCGACTTGTGTATATCATTTCGTCAAATGACACAAGCGGATCACTCGTTGTATCCAGGGGGTTAGTTAGGCGATCAATTCCTGGTAGGATTAATGGTACAGCCGAATTGAATTAGGTCAAGGCACGTGAACGCATACCTTCGATATAGCTTTTTAAATAAGTCTTGAAACTCGAGGTGGTTGATGAGGCAAGGTCGGCTAGAGTAAAGCAGAATACCGATTAAGCCGGGAAACTTTCCCCTCTGCGCCCATATTCACCTTGTGCCGCCACCGCTGCCACCATGCAATGTCCGATATAGACGGTAAAAAAGATATGACTAAATCATCGTGGATTTACTTCTCGGATTACATAAGGGTTCCACCGATAGCGCAGCAATATCTCCTTGACACCCAAATCGTACGGGACAAAGCACTCTAATCGTGGCAAAGAGTTACTAATGACAAATGTAAATCCTCATGTCGGACTATGGACACTTACTGCCCGTAAAGTCGAGTCGAATGTGCTCGAGATAAGTCTCTTGAACTATTCATCCCTGTTCTCTTTCTGTTAACATTTATTACTGCATGCTGGACAAACTCGGAAGGAACATGCCTGGCATGAGTAAGTGAGCGAGGCGCGCGCGGATGTAAGTCAGCGCGACAGATAATGGGAACGGTCTTGCTCGTTGGGATCAGGCTACTGAGTCTTGTAACCTGATGAAACGAAGGTTCGCAATGACGCACAGAAAGAAAGACGCCACGTAGAGACCAGGGAGTTTTCTTCAGGGAAGCATGAGCGAAGGTGAAAGGGAGAGAATGGTATTGTAGGAAGAAGGGCATGCCGGAGGGAAATCGCTTGAACAAGTGACTGAATGAACGAGGGAGTGAGCGAGAGAAAGAGAGTGAGCGAGGCAGAATGTCGCTTCTCAAAGTCATGAGACGCATCGGTCGAAGCACTCGCCCAACAAAGGTTAAGGTCTATACTAGTCGACCTTCGAGTTTCAGTGATAGGCAAGAAAATATGAGTCGTTCCATTCTTCAACCTCATTTCCGGAGTCAAGCGGCACAGCTCAAGTTTGCGCCAGGTGCATAATTCACGCGCCCACTTGCACCGAATGTACAGCGAATGCATTGCGAGTCAGAGTTTCAGAGTTTCTTTCTCACAGGTCGAAAACAATCACGTTGCTTACTTTGATCAGTGACAATGAGCGATCGAATCGTGGAGGACGTTATGTCAGTGATCCGATTTGCATGGACGCTCTGAAGTAGGCGTTACAAAACGCGCGTCCCCCAGTTACGAGAACGTGTACGCGAAAATCGTAATAGTTTCGGGAGTAGCTGTGCGAGTTCTAATCTAATATACACGGGGTGCATTTGTGCTCGCGCGCGCGCGAGTTGTCCGAGAGACAGAAAGAGATAGATAGAGAGGGAGAGCGAGTGAGACGTGCAATAGGCTGCGTGCGTAGATGCGAGCGCGCGTGTGCATAGTGCGTGAGAATGGTGAAGAGATTAAGCAGGCGTCGGTGAGAGCGAGTCGGGCAAAACTTTTTACGGAAATTCGATCGTGATTTAGCCGACTATTAGTCCGCCGGGATAGCGATGCGGCGGCGGCGACGACGGCGATGGGCAGAAGTAAAGAGGCGGGCAGCATTCTCGGCAGAGAATCTTGTTTCGGTGTTTGAGAGCTCGACTATCAAGCGCGCTCGTGTGGACTATTCGAGCGATAGAAAAGGAAAGCGCTTCTGGCGAAAGAAAAAAGTTGTTGAGGGAACTCGCTGGCGGAGGATCGGACGATTGGTTCAGTCGGTGGGTCGTTCAGGCGCTCGTGTTCGGCTTCGTGTTGCCTCAATCTTTAAATCGCTATCGACATACATATACGCACGGAGCGCGCACTCACCTGATGATCGCGTATGGCGTTTTTCAACTTATTCTGTACAGCGAGTATTTCTTCCTGCAGTCCCTTTGATATCTCCATACTTCGACGATGATGAACTTCCCCCGTTTTTCTTCTTCTTCAAAAGTCCGGCCGATTTTAGCAAGAGGAGGACGGGAAACCCCTCCCCCCGTCAGGGCCTCCCACCAAATTGAGGAGAGCAGCGGTATACGGTCTGATCAACCGCACGCACGGCGCGCACTAGCAAGCAACAACTCCGGGGACCACCGCGACGACACTTGGCCGTTTCGAGCAAGGAAAACCGGGAATGGAAAAATGTCACGGACACGCGTTCTCGGCCCGCGGCGCACGCACATATGCACACCCTTGCTTCCCGGCTCCGTCACGGAACAACGTCGTCGAACCGCGCACCAAAGCGAATTGTTCGCTCATCAGCGAGCGTCTGTGCTGCCACCAGCACCGCTGCCTCCGTACACGGACGTGCCAAGTTGCCCGAGCTCCCCTGACACCCCTAGCTCCCTCCTTACCCTTACCCGCCGCCCCGCACACACTTGCTTATTCTTATTCTCTGTTTCACTCGGCTTTTCCCTGTACCACCGGCATCCAAGCCGAACTATTGGCCCCGTGCGCCCCGAACTACCTAACTTTCCTGTCTGCCCTCTCTCTCTGTCTCCCTCTAGGATTTGCTCGCCTCCATTACACTCTCTCGCTCTTCTGGTAATACTCGGTGTCTCCCTCGGACGTCCTGTCTGTCCGTCTTTCTCCCTTTCTGTTTGCACCCTGCCGCCTCCTTTCCCTCTCTTTCTCTCACTCCCTCACTCCTTCTCCCTCTGCCCAGGGCTCCGGTCTCCGATCCAACGCGCTCCTTGAAACGTGTTTTCGCGCCAAGTCCGAGGGCGGTAAGCGCACCTTCTCAATTCCCCCAACTGCTTCTCTTCCAACTTCTTTCCTTCCTTCTTAGCTCACTGTGCAGTTGCATTGATTCTTGCAGAACGATTGTGTGCCCGGAACGCCGGATTTCTACATGTCAGACACTTCTTTCGGGCAGATGTTTGGCGATAGTGAAGGTTGGTGCTGCCGGCGATTGTAGCGCCACCTCTTTGTGATTACGAAACGGCTTGGTCTCGGGACGGGACATGGGACACGGGACGACTTGCAGGCCAGACGGAGAGACAAGAACGCTCATTGCGAAGACGCGTTTCGGAATTTCTGCGCATTGCAAGACACACGTAACATGGCTGCGGCAATGACTACTTTAACTCTGTTTCACTTGAGTTGCGAGTTCCCCCTTGATATGCTTGGCCGAAACAGCCGCACGATGAGCCGACCTTCGATAGACATTCTTTTCGGAACACAAACCTTGAAGGCGTATCGCCTTGTTTTAACGATCTTATCCTACATCCTACCTTTTCCCTTTTGCTCGCATTAGAAATGTTTTTTAGCATAAAAAACGGAAAGGAAAGTCAGCATAGCCCATGTTTCATGCCCCCTTTGTTTTGGTGCATGGCGAAATTCGATGCTGATTAAGCTTCCGCAATCTTATAAGTACGTATGGTACACATGTATACACCTATACATCAGACTGCTATGGAACTTTGCTTCAACGGCAGTGCAGTAAGTGAAGCATCCGCTCTCAAGTTTCACGTAGATAGGCCGCAATATATCATTCAAGATTCAAGCTACGAACAAATTCATTCACCGATCCATAATCTAGATCATCATTGAACGAAACTTGTAGTAGTCAAGACATTACTAGCGAACTAATCCTTCTACACACCTGTAGGCCATACAGAGATACATAAAAGTGTGAACTTTAAATCGATCGTTTGCACGTGATAGTCCATCACGTGATCGCGCATCGTGTTGGGATACCTGCGTACAATCTCTAGCGTAACGCAGATATACATTAAATATAACAACACTCCTTTCTTCCTTCCTCAAGATCCAAAGATATCTGGGACTTTCTATTTCAGAGAAGAGTCTCTCGAAAAGCTCCCAGAATGGAAGTTGTGTGTTAAACTATTAATAACCCAAGCTTATACCATGCAACTTACACGAGTGAGAGGACAACGACATTCTATGGAGAGCGATATAGCTTAGTTATCTCACGCTAATCATTATTGTCTTTACTAACATGTTTTAGCAAAACCTAATTTAATCCTACATATGTTGTTATGCTGACTAGTCATTGTTATAAATTGTGTAATTGTATTAGCGTTATGAAAATGTACTGTAAGTTTTGGAACTAATAAACTCTTTTGGCACATACTGTAAATATTACATGTTCCTGCAAGTAGCTCTCTTCGCAAGCTGATCGCTGGGATGGACATTTACACTACCACTGCTTGTAAGATAATGCTATATGTATATTACTAAACGAAGTAGTCGAGGGGAGAAAGATGGGCAATACAATCAAAGTATCTGATGGGAGTTCAATCCCTAAGTCACCTTCTCCGCACTTCCTCGCCTGTTTCCAAATACAATAGCCATATCAGGTACGCGTTAAATGAAAACTTTGGGCAAACTAAAAATGTGACTTTTAACCTTTCAAGATTTGGCTGATTCCTTCCCACGGTATAACCGCGAAGCGGCTCACGCATGCGCAACTCTTGAAAAATTGTACTTTAATATTCAAGTGCTGTGCAAGTTCTTATTTTCGTTAATCATATTATACCACGTGCCATTCGGCTACTTCGTCACGCTCGTTTGATTCGCTCTTGGGAACGCAATAAGAACCTTACAGTAAGTTCATGAACATTGTTTTAAACATATTTATGCCAAATGAAAAATCAATACTGCTGCATTCAAATGGTGCTGAGGTTATAGTAGAAACGACCGTTTTTCAAAGCGTGCTTTCTGATATTAAAGAATTCGACTGCTGTCGTACGAAGTCTTCATACATCAATAATAACAATTCGCTATTAGAACTTTGTTAGGGATTGAAACTTATAAGATGATATGAGTGCTTGTTTCAAAGGGGACTTCTTGTAACCTATTTTAATATTCGTATATTTTTGATAGGTGTATACATATTTGCGTCGCGTATTCCCGTATCCTCCATAAATGTTGCAGTTTTATATACGTACTAATTGGGAATTGCTAATTGATAAGTATAGATTAACATTCGCGAGAATTTAAATTCCAATTTTTATTTCAATTGATTCCTCGGCATTGACGGCTAAGTATACACCGATTAGTTTAGTCACCATACGATATTTATAAATACTCCGACCGTTTATAAAAGTTTTCTCTGCTCGTATTTTGTCGTGTTATACATATCTACAAAATTCATACAATCATCTGACCAACTTTTTTACTGAAAGAACACAACAATGGCTAAAAGAGTTGCAACTACTGAATTAAATCATGAGAATTGGGATCAAGAAAGTAAGCCTGAAGAGGCTGGGGTGTTTGCCAGAGCTGCAGATGAAGTAATGGAAAAAAGAGTTTTAAAAACAGCAAGAAGGCGATTAGCACCAGGGGAGGTAATTAATTTCATCTTCTTAGCTATGTAGACGAATATTCAATTTCATTCATTCTATGGCAGTCCTCAGCAGGCTCAGCAGGCTCAGCAAAAAGTGCATTTAGTGCGCTTACTGCATTTAAAGCAACACCAACAACGAATTCCTCTCCATTTAGCTTCTTGGCTAATATAGGTGCTAAATCTGCGTCAACGCCACTAAAATCAACTGCAAGTCCTATTAAAGCACCTACTACTAATGGGGCTACAAAAAATACAGAGAATGGCACATGCAAGAAAGAAGAGACATCAGATACCGCAGCACCAGCAACAAATCCTTCCTCGAGCAAAACAGAAAAAGAAGATGACAAAGGATCAAAGAAACCTACAGAATATTTTGCAAAATTGAAAGGCTTAAATGAGAGTGTTACACAGTGGATCAAGTCACACGTAGATTCAAACCCATTCTGCATTTTGACTCCTATATTTCGAGATTATGAAAAATATCTAAAAGAAATAGAAGCAAAACATGGAACTGAAACTGAGAAAACAGTGGATGCATCAGAGCAAGCACAAACTGTGTTTAATAGTGAGACTAGTAAAGATGCCAGTACCGCAGAGAAAAAGTCTGATACTTCTCCCTCTGATAACACAAAACCAAAATCTTTCTCGCAGCCAGAATGGAAGCCTGAAAAGACTGTATTCTCAGTGTTTGGTAATGTGGACTTCAAATCAGTACCCAAATCCATTTTTGGAAATGTTGATAAAATTGGCAAGAGTGTATTTGGAAATGTGAATATGGAGAAAAATCCTTTCTTAGAACCTGCAGTTCCATTAAATACTTCGGATAGTAAGACCGAAGATGATAAGAAAACTGAAATAAAATCTACTGCAAGTAGTTTCGGCTCTCCTCACACTAGTACACCAATTTTCAGTTTTGGTCAAAGTTCAACTGCAACTAGTGCGTCAGCTGGTTTCAGTTTTGGGAGGTAAAGCATTTTTGGCATGGAAATCTTTCATATCTCGCAAACTGGAATGTGCAAACTATTGACCAATGTTTCATCTGTTACTTTTAGTGCAAAACCATTTTCATTTGCTCCTCAAGCAGTAAAGCCTCAGGATTCAGAAGAAAAACCAGAGGATGCAAAAGATGATGAAGATGAGGAGCCACCAAAGCCAGAGTTTAAACCTGTAACAGAAGAAGGTGCAGTGTATGAACAAAGGTATGTTCAAAAAAACAGTTAAATACTGCCATCTTAAATCTTTTCATGAACTTTTTATCTGAATGAAATTATTGCAGGTGTAAGGTCTTTGTAAAGAAAGATGGTAACTTTAGTGACAGAGGTGTTGGAATGTTGTTCCTCAAACCAACACCTAATGGTAAGACTCAATTAATAGTTCGGGCAGAAACATCTTTGGGAAACTTGATACTGAATACCTTACTGACCGAGAGTATCCCCATAAAACGTATGAACAAAAATACAATAATGCTAGTGTGTCTGCCAAAACCGGATACTTTGCCACCGCCAGTTCCAATCTTATTAAGAGTAAAAACCGATGATGATGCAGATACCTTGCTTGAAAACCTTAATAAACATAAAAAGTAAAAGCAAGTATTAGATTTATTTTCTTTGAAACAACTGGTCAAAGTGCATTCTTGAAGATACTCTAATCTGACGATGCGAATATGCAAGAACATCCATTATCGCGTTTCCGCTAGATTACGATCGAAATTTATCTAGTGTAAATTTACGCTGCCCGACGCAAGCTATCATTTTCATTATGTATCGCACAAAATAGTATGACCGAGGTAACACCAAAAGCAACTTAGGATTTTTGAAGTTCCCTTCAAGATGGTCTGCACTTATTTGCGACCTGAGAGGTATTAATGCCCACGGAAAGCAATTTTTGTACATAGGCTATAAACTAACATTTTTCCTAATTGTATCTTTTTCGAAAATTTACCCTGCAATGGACTTGCGATCACGTCACTGAGGATTATACAGTTGTTATTTATTATTAGAAAGGAAGTTTTATCTTTCGCAAATTTGTTACTGTTTTCCAATAAGGAACTCATGTATGGGTATTTAGATAGACACTTTTGTAATAAAAGTGCTGCGTTACGCGGTCCACGCTAGTGTTTTGAATGGAATACAATATTTGTAAATATAGAATGTGCCTGTTGGAGAAAACATTCCCGTGCCGACTCCAACTCCAAAAATGCGTGTACAGAATGCATAAGCGCGAAAAGTCTGATCGAAAAATTGTCACTGACAACGTGCAGGATGTATGGTAACTATCGTCTTATTAGTTATTAAAAGTATATTAATGCCATTGTTTCCTTAGAATTCACTGATCGAAAGATAAGACTAAGTAAATGTAACATAAATCATTCACCAGATCAGTTTACAATAAACAGTGTAAAGTTGAAATGGCTATATTTTTGATTGTCTGAAGCATGCTTGCGATTATTAATAGACGTTTAATAGGTGCTTATGCATTAATCAATTAACTTACCTTCTATAGCAGTCAGTTTTGTAATACAATATAAATAAAAGTGGCTGATACATGGAAATTTTCAAATTGTATACATTAATTTATCATTGAAAGTTATTTTTATAGGCATTCATAAGAGGCATACATTAAAGAATCATTGTTTTATGATGTAAAAGATGTGCTCTCAATCATATACATATAAGGCAGTTGTATACGGGGTTTACTAATATTGTCATGCGTGACGTTTCTAATGATATATGCATTTTTTAATCCGGCCGCCAGTATCTACTAATGAAAAGCGCATTGCAATGGAATAGTAACCTATCGTGTTAATCTTTTAAACATGAACATTTTTAAACGTTTAATGCAATCAACAATACAGCACGCTATCCTTATAAGCATTTATATGGTGCAGCTTAAAATAATAGAACAGTGTTTGAAACTTCATATATACAAAAGTAGTAAGGTACAATTTCAGCCTATCCATTATGGACAATTCTTAAAGATGACAGTACACACTATACAAAATGATAATAAAATAAAGATAGTTTTTCTTTAAAAATATCGTAATATTATGGTCTACATTTGTTTTCATGTACTGTACAGTTTAAAGTACGGGGAAGTACTTTCATCTTCATTAAGCCCTTTGGGCCATAAAAGGCGTTAAAGCACCCATTTGTCCCAAGCCAAGTTGTATATGTTGCATATGTATTTCAACACAGTTCTGGAAAACCTGTTGATTTTGCGGACTCAATTTCGATCGTATCTGTTCCATTGTACCTTGTAATACTTTCAGCTCATAAGCATTTCTATCCGAATCGGACAAACTCTGGAATAGAAAGTAACATTGAATTTCAATCTTGAAGATATGCGACTGATCATTGTAAAGTAATATTCACGCTTCTTACCTTCACTTGAAGCATAAGCGCTGTCAAGTCAGTTACTAGTTGAGTCATTCTACCCGGTTCCTTATCATTCATCATATTATGTCGTGCAACCATATCGGCTGCCTCTTGCCTACATTTTTCACGAAGGTGGGACGGAGCGAGCATTGCAGCGACACTAGGTTCAGGGGCGATCTCTTGACACAGTTCTTGCACATCATTCAGATAATCCTGAAGGGCGGCATTCATTTTTTCTAGTTCTACGACAATTCTGTAAGTTCCAAAAATAATAAATATATGTGAAACTAAGGTATATGCTACTTTTGACTTCTTATGTGGCTCATACCCTGCATAGCGTCTTTCGAAATCCGGTGGGAGCGATTCACCGAAAGAATGGGTCTTTTCAGCTTCGCTGTTCATTTCTTTAAGTCTCTTAATTTTAATTTTCTTGGCTGCCAATATTTTATTAGCTTTTACCATGAATTCAAGTAACTTTAATGGATAACCATTCATTGTCCCACCAATGTGTGGCTTTTTTGGTATCGATACTGATGCATTCGATATCAGGGGATCACTGTTCAAACGCGGAGACATAAGCTTCATCGCGTACGGTGGTGATGGAACATATTGTACATGTCGTGGTCGGAACTTCTGTGCGAAAGAAGCAACACTGATGGTTTCAGGTGGTTCGTTTGACTAAAAGAAACGTAGGCAATTAGTATTTATTACTTTAGGTGATGAACTATACGTAATATTTCGTATAAAACGTACTAGGACTTCATAATCGGGAACACTATGTGTTCCAAGGCCAGCTCTTTCAAATGTAATTCTGTAAGTATTGTTGCTGGTGTCCACAGCATCTATACTTCCTGTGAATAAACCATCTTGTGGCTTTCTTAATCTAGCTGTTACTTTTGTACCTATTACTAATTGCAGTGGTATCTCAGGTGGTAGATCCTTGAAACTATTAATATCAGAAGCTTTTCTTTGTTGAAGCATTCGTATTTTTTGCCGTTTTCTTTCTAATTCGCGTCTCTCTTCTTCGAAAAATGATTGGGAACATCTTCTCGGCTTCCCCATCATTCTTCTGATTTTGCACCACTCGACCCTCGTCAATTTACGAGTCTTGAGCTGAGGAAATGACTCTTTAAGACATATCATAAAATCATTATCACCCTCAAACAGTGTCCTGAAAATAACATTTGGCAGCTCAGTACATTAAATGCTGTCAGGTGCACGCCAATAATTTGTTTTTTACATACTTATCGATATTGCTGTAAAACCACTCATAGCAGACCCACTTATGAGCTTTCGGTAATTTTAGTAGGTTTCTCAATCGCATTCCAATTTTTTGGCCAATCTTACGATCTGGAGAAGAAGGTGGTAACTGCTTCCCAGACTCCTTTTCTTCTTTAATTGGAGTAACAGCTGATATTGATGGTGGATTTATCGAAGAATTGTGCTTCTTCGGTTCATTAATTATTCTATTTTGTTTCTTAGCAGGAGACGCACGTGGCATTTTCTTTGGTGATTGTTTCGGATCTGCATTAGGGTCTTTTTTAACCCTGTGGTGAGGATGGTTCACTAGTATATCATCATAAAACATTTTATTTTTCTTCCTAATCCTTGCTGGCATCCCTCTACGGTTTAACACTTGCACTGGTTGTACTGGAGGATTTGGTTTTGCGGGTGGTTGTGATCCTACTCTTTGTAAGCCCAAGGCTGCTGGTCCCAGTTCAGGGATTGGTTCACACTCTTCGGCGTCCATTTGTGAATCCATCGAATTATTGGATGTTTGATGCTCATCTATCTCCATTGGTTCATCCTCTATTATTTCAGTCTTGATTTCATCAATTGAGGGATATCCACCATTCTTCATGGACAAAAGTGTCTCGGCAGATTCACCTAAGAACATGTAATATTGTTCATCAGTCGTGAAGCTAGAGAGGCACATATAATAACACAATAAACCGATAGTTATCGAAAACAAAATCTTTTATAGTCAATTGTGTTTGAGACCAAAAAACATCAACAGAATAACTAAATGTTTTGTAAAATATTACATTTTATTGTACATTAATACACTGTTAATGGGCGAGCCTTGTGCCACAGAGCAAGATTTGTTGAAAGTCCATTACTTAGAAGAAAACTACTACATTCTGTATTTGTCAATAAGCCATCGCCCAATCTATCTATTGTTGCTTCCCATGTTTGTTTAGTTCGTTGCATTATCCGCAAGCACGACTGTTTCTTTGAACTAAAGCCTTATTTCGAAACACGAACACGTAGATTCAGGTTCGAATCAACAACATAACCAAACTCTGGGTAACTTCCAATAAGGGTATGCTCACTCATCGCATCTACGTAAAAGCGGAACTTGTCGACCGTAAGTGTTCGAAGATTACGGATTATCATAAAAAGGAATTCCGTTCGGGAGTATCGCGGGAGAAATCGAACGTTGAACGGCAGAGATATTCGTCGTCCCGCTTGAATTGTGTATTGGTCATTTTTGAAATTTTAAACCAGATCGTCGTGAGCGCAATTAAAACGGCCGGTTTCACGCATGAGACGCTCGCTGGAGAGATGCTAAGCCTCGACCCGACGAAGCACGCTTCCCGCAGTGGTCGCATGAGACCAGTTTTCCTCTTTAATGTCTGTTTATTATATTAATTTTGTCGGGAATAACTTAAATTTTACTCACTTTCAATCACGTCAGCCATGTTGATATCAATGATGCATCATGGGTACGTATTTCCGTCAGGATCGCCCGCTTCGCGGGGAACTTTGCCACTGGTCCAATTCCAACGTTCCGGAAATCGGCATCGCTCTCTCGAATACTCGAATTACGTATCTTCGATTTCCGAAACACCTCCAGCGCACAGGTTTTAAAAAGGTGCGTCTCATTAATTTAGATTAGAAATTGGACTTTCGTCTTTAAATAAACATGCAGGTAGATTCTCTGGTAACATGCTGGAGGTTCCTCCGCTTCTTGAATCTATTGATGGTACTCTTTGCCAGAAGCTATAAAATCGGATAGCCGATTTTCCAATAATATCGATATTATATACTAATACATGCCTTGCCAACCATAAAGTCTCGAATTCTTAATAGTCGATTAACTAACCACAACTTAAGAATGTATTATTTAGAGATCTTGATCATCATCTCATTATCTACATATAATATTGTTTCGATGGAGAACTCCGCGCTGCTCCATAAACATTGTCGTGATAAGGAAAGACTAATAACGTCCGAGGAGAACGATGAGTATTTGCTTGTAAGCGCGGAGGTTGACTCGATTGTCTTGCTGGAATGTCGGTTTTGGTAGGAAAACACGCTTACTCCAATATAAAATACCTTTTATCTGCCTTTTATGTCGCAACTGTCGCTACTATAGTTATAAACTGGCGACGACGCTTAATAGTAGCTATTCAAACTATCATACATGTGAGTCCAACATCTTAGCAATCACCGTGGCGAGCAACAACCAAAAATTTGGTATCAGCAAGACCGCTACAAAGTGGAGAGAGAAAAGCAAGTCGAGCTGGGAATGGATAATAATTCGTCGTACAACAGAATCTATACGACCCCCGAGCTGTCCCTGGTCATAAAAGATTTGAATATCTCTGATGGTGGCATTTACCTATGCCACGGCGCAGAGGGCCAAGAGCAAGAGAATAAGTTTAACTATAGGATCGAACGTAATACGAGAGGTATGGTTGACGTCAATAAACATCTGCAAATATTATTGTCCTCTCTCACAGCGGTCTTCAAGGAATATGGCTTTATCTTCACCGAGGAAGGGAACTCGACCGATTGGCAGAAATATAGTGAAACATACTTGGAGCCAGTTACCACTCGCTTCGCGGTCAGATTGCTGTAGATATGGCTTTTCCATGAAGTTTCATTGGGGAATATTCTATTTTAATAATGAGAGTGATCGGCAGGTATCACAAATGGCAGAGCTAATTGAAATACGGGAGAATAGGGTGAGCTTACAAGTGCGTTCTGAATGGGGACCCTGGGGCCCGTGCGAGAACTGTGTACACAAGCGCGGATTCCGAACGCGTAATGGTTATTGTCGACTGAAGCGTTATATCAACACGGTAATTGCGATTAAGCTCTCGTCAGAATTAAATCGTTGTGTTTCTTGATTGTCCTCCAAAGCGTAATCTTCAGTCACTTCCGATTAATCCAAGGCACGGCGTAGGCCTTACAATGTTGACTTTTGCTTACTTATGAACGAGACGTATAATAGCGTGCAATCATATGAAAACTGATATTGCAGACAACAGCCGAAGACAAGGATTCCCGCATAGTTCACTTTTTCCAAAATTCCTCGTCTCTTCCCTGCAAGTGAGCCTCGAGTGCTTTTGGTGACATGAATGCTATCATGTGAGTGACTCAAGACGTAAGAATCTTAACATTTGAGATCGGTGTTGCTTGCCGAAGAGTTTCCCGTGATCAGTGAAGCGGTGCGGAAATTACCAGGATTCGTGTTAAGAGAGACTTGTAAGAAATGCGCGAAACAGAAGAAAAAGGGGAAGAAGTTTCGGTACATCAAAAGATACATGCTTGCGGAGGGGGCTCATCTAGCAGTCACATGTCCAGAGTAATTGAAATTCGCGACTAATTTTCATCAGGACATATAAAACAATGAAGATAATGCACTCTAGATCGAATGTTGAGACACGCATAGTTTGGAAAAGGGATTCGATAACTTTGCAAGAAGGCGTTCCGTGGGCGACGAGTAAAAAGAGGAAGAAGGATCCCATAGCCCATGTGATAGTCGATATATTCGGAACACTTTACCTTACTGGTTTTGAATTAATCATTTTTTCTTATAAATATGCATTGCATGGATATTCTTCACACTTACTCTTTAATAATTCATGATAGACATGTCGAAGGAGGAAGAGGGTAATTATACATGCTACGTCGACAGTATTAATATGATGCAACTGAAAATTGTTGTCATTTCAAAGACTAAGTTAATAACAGCAGGTAAAAGAGACAAGATCGACCTGGAATTTATTCGACGTCAAATACTTAGAATGGAAAATGTAATTGATGTGATTTCCATTTGCGACAGAGTTCTTGCGACATTTGGGATACATGGGATTTATTTTGATCCTATGTTCATTCTGCTACTGCAGCGGTCTGATATTTGTCTGTTCACGAAGAGAAAAGTTTAAAGTCGTTGCAAGAAGCAGTGTCGATGAAGAAGAAAGTCTGCCGTTGGTCGACTGATATGTAGAGCGTAACTTTATTATGGGTATCTATTTTAATTGTGGTAATTAAGAGAATTGTATGCTGCTTGACTTGGTTCCCTGGGGAAATGTAGCAATAAAACTGAATTCACTGCAGTCTTTCGGTTTACCGACTGATTCTTTCACCGCGTCTGAGCTTGGATTGTCTCGCGATACAATCTTCCTCGGTGTACGATGACCTTAAAGGCGAGTGAAAGGAGAATCTGGGAGGGACAGCAGCGTAGTGTACGTGTCCGCTTGTAGATCCGTAGTCTTCGCTGAGCTCCAAAATGGCCGTGACCGATTGCTTCGCTCGGCTACCGTCAAATACGTGGGTGAATAAGTGAGTGAAAAGATTGTGTGTCGTACGAACTTGGAAGTCGGTGGTGCCCTCGTGGTAGGATGCATTTTAGGACAGTCTGCTTGCTAGTGCTCGCGTTCCTTTGCGCGAATACTCCCTTGACAACCGGTGAGTCGCCCACATACAAGCTTCCCACCTCTGTATACCTACCTGGACGTGTCGAGAGATACCAATGTCGTACTTTCACCGCATACCAGATAACTCATCCTTTCCGCGTTGCAACGCGATCTAGTTTTACACATCGAAATCTCCAGGATAAATGAACTACTTAATTCTCAATGAACCCATCGTGCAGTACTGCTCGTATTTTGTTAGCTTGGAAATGTCAGAGTTATAAGAGACCAGAGAGATCATACGATTGCAATGCTGAATTCTAGGTCTCCTACGAAGATGCGTCAGGTGCAGGTCGAGAGGAGAGCTGGGCTCCTGCAAGGACCCGTTTACCATGAACGACACCCAGATTGAGCTCGAAAGAGGCGTCGACACGGTGCCCTGCGTCTCCGGCTGGTGCGGCAAGATTATAGAGAGCCAGAATTTAAATAACGGTATCTATCCCTGCTAGACCTTGAATAAGATCGCCCCAGCTTTCACGAGGGATTCACATTGGTTGGATGGTTTTCTCTCTGTTTCTTAGAATACGGTACGGCCACTCAGCGACTATGCTTCCAAAGGGGACCCGATGACGGCGAGGAAAGGTGCGCGTATACTGTGTGGAATTACAAGAAAGTGTACATGTGCCTGTGCTTCGGGGACCTATGCAACGGGAGCACCTTACTTCACGCTTCTAGTAGTCTGATTCTCGTTGCACTCTGTATTGCGATACGACAACTTGTCTGACCATACGCTACCCATTGATTGTGATATAAATCTCTTATGATGCATTAACAAAGATAGTTGAACTAATATTCAAGACATCAAAAACATTTCATTCTTACCTTCGGGAAAGAAAACGATAGGATTGTTTGTTTAGTGTTTATTTCGAGGTATAATAGACTCGTTATTAAAATGGCGCAATCCTGGGATTAAGCCGGTACTAGAGCACGTCGACAGGATGTTCAAAATTATCCGTGGTGGCTCTCGAGCGCGTAATTACACGCAATGTTATTCTCGAGTACATCACATTTATGAAGGTGTTGAATGCAGACTGTCCAGCAGCGACAATGGTACTCATGCCCATCTGCCGCGGCATCTGGTACGTGCGTGACTCGCGATTCCTGATATAATATATTGAGCGGCCCAAGTCATTGATTATGGCCGGCGTGTCAGCCGAACGGGCACGAGTTCAAGCAGAGTGTATTACAGCCTAAATTATAATAAAGAATGGGATGACTCGCAGCGTCGACTGCGTGGCTTTCTGTTAATCGACCGAGTAAATAAAGTTACGTGTGTTTCGAATAATGGTTCTTTGAGACATGATACATTTAAGATGTTGCACATAAACTCTACGCGTCAGTCCTCAATAAACATAGAGTGTATGGCTAGCATGTGCTTCATGGTTGATGAAGCCTAGTTAGTTAGCTCCCATCCGGTTTTCTTTATAGCTTATAATAAATAGCATTGAGCATCGCTGAACATCTACGCTCGGGCAAAATCAGTTGACGCCCTTTCTGTAGAAGGGAGAAGATGGCCTGAGACTGCTCAGTATGTGATCATGAAGCCCATTTAATCTTCTTTCCTCCTGGTTCCTCACCAGTGCTCTGTCGTGCGGATAGTCGTCGTAAAAAAGTTCACCTCGGCCGTATAGATATTTCACAGCGAGCAGTGCATCGTCTCCGGTTAGAAGGTACTGGTCGTGGTATTCTGAGAACCAAGTAGCGTAGAATTATAGCCCTCTACTTCCTTAAAGAGGGTGGAAACTCTCCCAGAACAATGGCCGAGAACGGGTGCTAAGCGAACTTAAGTGGAGCGATTTTTACCGAGTCCATTGGAGAAGTCCGGTGTCATGTGGCCAGTCTCGTGCCAGCTATAACCGAGATCATTAACATTGACCGGAGGAATGAAGACGCCAACGGGCCACAGTGCTTCTGCGTTTTCCGGTTTGATGTATATCAAGTTATTGCCGGATGAACCTACACGGCGACCTATAATTCGACGATTAAAAGAGCAGCTGTGTAATTAATGAAGGTGAACCTGAAAGCGAAGGAAGTAACTTTACTAGAATGTCGTAAGACCTCACCGAATTCTGAGCTACTCGCTCTACTCCTCCTTCCAATGGAGACGAAGCTTTTCTGTGCAACTGTTCTGTCACCTTTAACAAAAATGGTGGGTTCGTCTTACCACGTTCTATCGAAGTCGATCGGTTACATAATGCCCAGGAGCAGTAGCAATTTTCTGCACTAACCGTCTGTCGTAATGCCGTGCTCGTAAGTATGAGGCGGCGAGACGAACTTCACGTGAACTTTGGCGAGCGGCGCAGCCTCAGTGGCCGCTGCTACTAATAGTAGGATCACGAGCCGCCTCATCTGTAATCACAATCGAAGATATAGTTCTGATCCGCGCTCACGATCACCTCTGGCAGGACAATTCCCCGATAAATTCATGCATCTAGCCGAGTGCCAGGATATATAATGAGCAGCGAACAGGTAACGCGCTAACGACCTTACTCTCGTCCCTCGGAAAACGTAAATCGTGCGCACCATTTCTAAATCGGCAAGTCAAGGTGATCCACTGAGGAATTGAAATCCGTTCGGTATTCGGCGAATTATTGGCCCGAGGGTTTCCTGTCAATTTGACAATACGCAAAAAGGAGAGCAGTCAGATAGTCATCTGGGGGATCGCGATTTACATTTACCGTAGAAAGTATATCCTTGCTTGCCGAGAACTACACTTTAGATCTGGGCCAAGGTGCGTATGCAACGACGAAATTTGGATGGAACAGGATACGCCCTGACAGTAACTGATTGCATCGCTGTTTGGAAAGCATAATGACGCGATGGGTTTTCATGTAATACAGTCAGAGTCCAACATCCTTTTTGTTGGTAGTGCATTAATGAAGTTGTACGAGGTGGTAGACCCGGCAGGTATGATCCAATAGTCGCGAGCGATAATTGGAGCTGGTTGCTGCGATTCTTGGCTCTGTCTCTTGTTACAGATCGAAAGATAAGCGCATAAATAAGGTCTGAATAGCGGTGATTTGTGGGCAATGCCACACCGCGTGTCGCCTTATTGCAGAATAGTCTGCGTTGGATGTAGGTCCAGAGTACCGGCGGGCGTCCCGGCGCCTCGATTCTCGGCGACTAAAAGTGTCGTCCTTCACCAATGGATCACGGGCCAAGCGTGCTGACAGTAAAATTGAAAACAATTATCATCGAATCCAGCAGCATTGAACGCACTATGGTATGTCTGTTGATATACGCATTCATGCCTGCGAGCATCGGCGCCCGTCCGCACACAGCTGCGGCGCGTCTTGCGAAGGATTACATGGATATCTATTCACGATTTCGCCACCGGCTTGCACATTCGAATGCAAGCGCTCGTCGAAAGTTTCGCGAAGCTTTGAAATACGGTTATTTTATTCGATATGGATCGATGTGAACTCATATTTCAAATTAAATGCCGTGCTGCTTATACCTTTCACTGCGGGGGTCCAAAAACCGATGAGATAACGTCAATTCGATATATTTAATGTTAAATACTATCTCTGATGAACTGATTGGTAAAAACGTGCTTCTAAATCTGGAAAACGATTTACTGACGTTCCATCCGCTGAAGATGGAATTTGAATACGTAATTGATCACCGATCGCTTGAACAATTAATTAATCCTGGAAATATAAGAGATCACTTGCCACTTCTGGCTGTATGCTTCATTATTATGTGCGTGGCGTGTAATTGTTTAGGTATAAATATTTCGAGGTCGTATTGCACTTCATGGACCAGTTGCGAGTTGTCAAGATCTCGCGAGCACCTTATTGGAGTTGCGAAAATAGTATAATAGTGATTGACTAAAGTATGTATTGTAATATATTTTTTCATGGCAAAGAATTCTCATACGTAACCGCGATAGCACGATTAAAACCGGATCGGTAGTTTTCCATGACCAGCACACACAAAGAGGTGAACCGAGGCCTGTCAGACTATGCAGCATTCAGGATCGCAGGCAGTTTAAGTCATTGGTGTGTTCGGCAGTGCGTGTCAAACCACCCTTTCGCCTTCTCCATTCCGATCACCTTCACTCCTTAGTATGAGTGCTAGCATCGATTCCCATGCTGGCGGAACAGTGGAACAGGATACTGATATGAGGTACGCGAACCTCATATTCCGGGCAAACAAAAATTCACCGAGCTCATTTAACTCGCTGTATCACCGTATTCCCACACAGGCTCGGGTATCCACATAGAATCTTATCTGACACCACTAAGCGCTAGTGTGGTAGCCCCGGAATCAGTGAAAAGAACCAGATCTTTATGATGTCTCGTAGCGGTCAATTAGTCTGCTTTAGCGGCCATGAGCATGATGTAAAGCATTCCTGATATTGCAACTTGCACACATTCCACATTAAGAAACACTAAATTATTAATGGCGTTACGACATTAGTCACGGTATTACCTCATGCGGGGGAAGATGATCATCGTGCAAGTACCGATTTGCCCCTGGTATGTACAGGGCATGCAAGAATGATGTTCGATCGCACAAGTGAAAGCAATTAACGCTGCCCGAGAGGTAATCGTCGTTTAAACCGTTCGCAAAATTTACCTCGCTAGCAGTCATGGTCCTCGGCTGGCTTTACTGCTCTTCGCCCAGCCGATTATCTGGCCAATCTGGCATCGATTTATCAATCGCACAGCTATTATGCAAACCCGTCGATTAGACGCTCGCGAGATTTAAATGCGCACGTGTTGCACTTTTTATATAGGAGGGACGCGCGCGCACCGTTGACAATCGATCCATATCAGCCCGGGGGGAATCCGCTGGATCGACTGGTGCACCGAGACACGCTCGAATAATTGCGGTACATACCGTGTTCGTCTTCGTTGGAGGAACAATCGAGTAGAGATAGCGGTATATTGCAGGTTAGTCGTTCCCCAATAGCGAAGGATTCAGCCGGTCCTGCCGTGACTGGATGCTGGTTGTTAGCGGGTTGCTTCGTGGGTGGCACCAGCACGATTCCTCTTTACAGGCACTCACACAAGTCACGAGGCGTATTTGGTCGAATAGTTGGAGAAGCAAAGAGGAGTGTGTATCGTTCAAACTTCTTCTAGATGGATGCGACCGGGTACTGCTGGTCTAGTTTGAATGTTGGTCTCGGGAGAATGTCGCGCGCGCGATTTCCAACATCCCCCTTCTTGGCACGTACCCCACCTGTCTCTACTGTGTACGGGGCCCCCTCGAACAGGAGGTTCCTAAGGACTCGAACGCCGGCGACATGGTGGGACTTTCATTTCGGTGAACGCAATGCAAGCGAGCCGACGCTCGAACGAACCAGCGTGATTCTCTCCAAAGCCATACCGTATTGCTTGACGAATGATTGCAGGAGCACCGTGCTCTTTGCTATACGCGCAACTTTGCTTCTTTTCCGTACGATCGTACTGCACCTTGCTCTTCATTCGTGCATTTGGGAGCACGACAATCTCCAGCGCACGAGTACCGGCTATCTAGTAACGCAATGGTTTAGATCGAGTGTGTATGTATCACGTGTGCATGTATCCCATGGATTACAAGCGGTGCGCGGTTAAAGTTCGCTTGCGGTCTGCAACTAGCGGTTGTTGCTGCGGCAGTGATCCAAGCAGAAAAATGATATCTATTGGTTTCGATTCCTCGCTTTCCTCATAACATTACGAGGATTAGAAGGAAAGTGAAGGATTCTGTGTAATTCGTCGCCTACGCTACCCCTTAATGATGGGAAGGTAGAGGGATCCAAAGCGATGCCAGTACGAGCGGGGATTTCTTCCCATACTATCGTACACGTATTCCTATACTCGTGCAGCGTCGTCTAATAAGTCTAACGAGAAGTGATAGATCGCCAGTGTAGCGAGTATTGGTAGAAGTGAGGCAGTCACGTTTTCACTTCACTTGCTTCGGTTTCTTCGCTGCTTTTATTCCAAGACTCTTCCAGTTCGCCGTCCCTACTCTACTCCCATCGTTATCCACAGTGTCGCAATTAAGAAAGCCTGAATGATAACGGTTGCGTAAAGAATTACATTTCATTTCCAGGTATAAACATGTATCTTCTTTCCATGACTGCTTCGATGTCTCGTTATTTTCTAAACCAAGTGCTCGCATGTTGCAACTCATTGCTAATCCATTTACAAAGTATTTTTTTGTTGGCTTGACAATTATTAAAATATAATGCAATCGTTTTATCGATCATTTTTTTGATGCGACATTTGAATTTCATGAGTTTTCGATTTCTTTAGCAGTACTGATGGATGGGCTTGGACATCGTAGGTACTCTATTCTTCTATTGACTCAAGCTTTTATCGAGATTATTTGTCAGCAAGTAAGCTTGTTATTGTGAGATATGCCATAAGAATACTCGAACCAGCAAATCGAAAGTGATAATGGGATCTTCTAGTAAATCAATCAATTACAAACTATAATACACTTTAGAGTGATCAAGTGGTTACCCGTGTGTAGCAGAAATCCCTCTATAATCTTGATACGAGACTTTCCAAATATATCGAAGGTATGCATACGATAGGAATGATTTATCAAGAGAATTAGACGATAAAGGGACGCTTTCGAGACGTGACTGATTTGGCACGTAGATAGAGGATTATCGGGAAGGTGGACGTTCATGGGTCATGTGAATTCCTGGTTAATGTTTTCACAGGACATAGCCTGTTATATAAACAGCCAAAAGGTTCCGCTATTTTGGCCGCCCGGCTTTACGCCGTTCACCACCGCGTAATGCGCATTGCGTAATCGCGCAATGCGGCTAATTATACGGATAGATAAACTAATGCGGCGCTGCAGAGACTGGGAACGTGCAAAATTGCAGCAGTGCATGAGTTGACGTCTGTGTGTTGTGACATCAGAACACTTAGGTGCTCTTTGTTGATCGGCAAATATTTTTCCTCTCCGATCGTATACCAAAGCGACGCAATCGAACCAGCCCAATTGGCCAATGGCGAGATTTCCTTTAGATGGTTATCAAAGGACGAATAGACTTGCAATACTTTAAAATCAACTTTATTTACAATGCTCGACATATTCGGCTTACTGGAATCGTATAAATTATAATGATTAATTATTGCTAAAAATCTGGCTTCTTACTTATAAATAAAAAGGCACTCACGCTGGAGGCGCTCTTTCTTGCTTTCGCGGAGCTGCGCGTTCAATGTGCTCTTATCAATGTTAAAAGTAAGGGGGGCTGACTAGGCTCTCTTGTGAATTCGCGACAAGATTCCTTTAAAAAGTACAATGCGCACGACGACAGGTACTCGTGCACCCGCACACGCTAACTAGGCCCAAGAACACTTAAATGCTTTTACTGGTGTAGATAAAGCGCTCGAGGGAACTTGCGATAGGAAAAAGATGGATCGACGAGTCTTTCGATCTTAAGTATTTCGAGGTATCGCGCGTACGAGCACTTCTCACTGCCGCTATCTTGCGACAGAGTGGCGCAGTGAATCGCGATAATACGACTTACTGGCTAGAACTAGATTGGCATTTGTGTCATTGTACTTTGTCTGCTTCGTTAAAGTAATTACTAAGGGAATACTGACCTAATTCGCGAAGCTGTCGTCCGCGTGCACGGTACAAGTAGGCTAACACTCCCGCCTGAAGGTGCATCCTTACAGAATCCCGCACTCGACGAATTCTCGACGATGCCACCTTCAAATCTGAGATCAGTCAGGCTGCTTCCCACTGTTTTAATCGAGCTTAGGACAAAGTCCATAGGACTCGTTTATGCCAACTTTCTCGTGTGTCCATCAAGTTAAAATTTCATATTCGACCTCTCCCGGTCGTCTTCGTGTTTTACTTGCCGTATTCCTGACCTATACTCTTCAGGAACAAGAACGCCAATGCTAGGAACATCGTTCCACTAAGGTCACCGAGGGCAGTCAGATACGGGATCGCCGAGTTGTCTGGATCTATCTTGTACCGCCACATAGCGTGAATGATGATGTGTGCGACGTACAGCAACAGCATCACCTGGAAGTAATAACGACACGTGACTGGGTTGTTCATTTTATGAGCGTTTTACATTCCGAGAAAGGCTTTACTCACTTGTATGACAGCCATAATAATGTATGAGAGCACGAAGTATATCTGCAAGGTGGTAACGCCATTCTTTATGAAGTCAGCGAGGAAAATGAAGATCAATTCGCCAGGAATTGCCATACACACGAGAATCCTTGCTGTCTTAGCATAAGGCGCTGAATATAAAGAAAAAATATAGTATTAAATGTGAAGTAGTTTTATTAAATCAAAGGCTTGATAATCGAGGGCTTACATCCTTTGAAGATTGCTGTCCATGGCCACACCAATATCTTCGCTAGAGGTGGCAAAACACCCATTACCGATGACTGGTGCAACATTGTTGAGATTCGAGATGCCTGCACTGATACCAAGTTACCACCGATACCATTTATGATCGGTTGGAAGATTACGAAACCTTCGAACTCGTCGACTACTTGATCGAGAATCAAACCGCCGAATCTGTATCAGGAACCAAAGATATTAACATTTCTTTCCAAGGACGATCTTTTTATACCATTCATTTGAATATGACGAATTCGATACTGACCCACTTATAAACAGGGCAGAGAGAACAGGCACCCATCCGGACGTTAAGACGTGTCTTGTGTACTTGTTCTTGAGAACGATCCACACCCAGAATGGTAAGAGCACAAGGTAGATTCCGAGTATAACATACAAGAGCCATGGGACGTCTTGCATCCTGAAGAAAAAGGATGACGCTACTGCCGACAGGACACTAATGGAGACTACATCTCCGATGGATGCTGCCAAAGGTGTCGCCATATTATCAGGATTCCACTTGCATCGATAGGACACCATGATCACAGCGATCATTACGAAGTCTAATGAAAGAATGTCAAAATTAGCGAATGCTATTGTTGTACCTAAGTCAAATTCAGGGTTAGATTATTTACCCAAAACGAAGCAAGAACTCGTGGCGGTACAGATGCTCGATGCAGCCAGGAGCAAACCGTACTCCCACTTGAATCCAGAATCTATATCGGCGGTAATGTAACCGACAACAATGGCGAAAATTGAGACGACAATCGCCGCTACTATCGCCTGGACTTGTACTATTGCTATATTCCCAATGATCATTTTAGCTATTTCACGCATTGAGTGCATATTGCCTAGATTCGCCTGGGTAGAGAGGCGCGAAGCTAGGCACATGTCGAGATTGCCCTTCAACCCCAGCAGTGACGGCACCAAGATGAACAATTGGGAGACTGTCTGGAAGACCTGCCAGTCCTGGAAGGAGAAGGCGAGCAATGCTTGCGTTAGCCCTTGTATTTGCACATCGATAAGCTCGTGTATTTACAGTTGCTGGCATCACTTTACAGGAGGTCATAGTAAAACGGTTTCGCGGTTTTCCGAGAACGTCGCTGCTTACTTACATATGCGGTGGATAATCGTCATAGCGATAAAAGTGATTGTCGTAGACGTATTATCATTAGGATAATGAAAAACGAAACAAAGTGGTATAAACGTATAAAAGATAGTTAGTTGAGTGTAGTACCTTGACATTATCAAGGACGAGACCAGCTCCTATGGTGCCAATACCGGCGATGAAGAAAGGGACGGCCACTTGGACGGTGGTGTGGTACCATTTCTCTGGCTTTCTCCTTTTGCCCCCGAGGTGTTGCGTGTCACCGCCGGGATCTGAATTTTCGTTGGAAGAGATCGTCACTGTGGAACTGCCACTGGAAAGTGATCCCCCACCGCCACCTCCACCGTTCATCGTCATGTCCTTTTTGCTCTTTTGTCCATTAGGGCTTTTCAGACCCGCTATCGAAAAAGCAAGATGATCGTTTGGAGAGCCCACCGCAGCAACACGCCGGAAATTTCAAGGACTTCCGATCTAATATTTAAAGAAGTGTCGAGCACCGCGTTCGTGTATCGGGCGACGCAAGGGGAACCGTGTATTAATCTTGGTATCTCTCGGCTCTTGACATTTCCACGTCAATACTCTTATCGGCCTCGTTCCTTGTCTTCGCGGCGATATAAATTAAGTTACCGGACAATACGTAAACAATGCCGGAGGCATTGCGAATCGTTAGAATATGCATTCGACAATAGCCGTGCGAATTCGACGATAGAAAACCGTGCATATTTCTGACTACCGACTGGCCTTACTATAGCCTTACGATGACTGTCGCCAATTCTAATCTACGCCCCACGCGCTTAATTTCTGTTAGACCCAACTAAGCAGCACTCTCTAACACCGCACGTGTTTTACTTCCTCTTGCATTTCTTGTTTGCCCTAGAACTTTCGAGGTTATCGCACCGGTTATAGATAAAGTGCCCGGCGAGCATTCGTCCCGCTTCCACAAAGAGGATTTGCACGGGGAAAAAAAAGTGGTGGATCAGCTCGTAGTGAGAAGAGCATAAGAGAGATCGTGCATACGGTGACACTTTCGCGTCGGCGCTCGCGAAACAAAAGGACTATTTCTGCCGTATCATTGTGGTAATAGTGTAATGCAGTCTGTCGCGTCGTGTTCGAGCACGGCTGATTCTCACGATAAGAGCGTGTGCATGTAAGGTATGTAGTTGGGAGACACGTATTCCGCACAGTCGAGCTCCTAATCCAAACTAGTGGTGTAGTTTCGCCGGATCTATCGAGTGGATTGGTCGCGTCACAGTCGTCCGAGTTAGAGTCGATGATCCTCCGATTCCACTTACCAGCAACTTTCTTCACGACCTCCGGCCCGGCCTTCAAATTGTCGGTGGTTGCATCGAACTTTTTGTCACTGATGACATCGACGCAGCTGAACTCCATCCCGTAATTGTCCTTGCCCTCGGTGATCCCGTTACGAGAGATGGTAAACGCCTCGTCGGCGATCCTGCCGTTGCTCGAGCCGTTGCTCGCCATTTTGCCCTTGCAATTATTGCACTCGTTCAACGTCGAATCCCTGGCATTCAGCAACGCCGCCGGCTCAGTCGTCGAGGCCGGAGAAGCGACCGTGCCTGTAGGCGATTTTCTCAATTACTCAGTTTTCCGCGTAGACTCGTCGCCGCTTCAAAGTTAATTGTATTCCCCGGCCACCCAACTCTGCAGAATCCTCCGCGAATAAAAAATAATTGTCCCTTCCTTGCATCTGCAACTCCATCTCTACTTAATCGTTGGCGTTATGCCTTTCCGGGAAATTAAACAGCGGACTCTCAGTTGCAACGAGCACCGGGCAACACTCCATCTCTAATCGTAAGACACTGTCGTTCCTTAATGGAATCAACGAGTTGAGAGTCTAATTGTCCTGTGATGTATGCACGTACCGAATTCGTTGCTGACGTACGATGTTGCAGTAGCCTATTCGGAATTGGCAGAGGCCAGGATCGACCTGTGGCAATTTCACTTCCGATCTGCCTATTTCAGTCAGCCTTAATCTACAGAGACTGTTAACAGAGAGAGAGAGATAGAGACGCGTTAGTCCTCGCAGAGTGTTGCTTCTCACCTCTGGATCCCCGGTAATCGTGTCATAAAGCGTTGAAAATAAGATGTCGTTTCCTGAATGATACTTGAGCATAGCAGAAGGAAGTGAGTTTGATAGACATCACAAAACTAGACGACATAGCCGCTCCTACAATGGGATACCCGAGACACCAATATAGCTTGAGTTTCAAATACTTTTAAGGTCACTAGAACGATCAATCAAATCGTTTTATCTACAGTCCCCATTTATCAGATTCCGTAAGCAATCTAATGCTCCAGACCGAAGTGTCTATTCTCTCTAATTGACAGAGAACGATACTCGTCAGAGATACGCGGTGCAGAATAAATAAAAGAATTGTGCCAGGAATGCGTTGCTACGAAAAAGCGTTTAAATTAATTACCAAGTTGATACTTGTGTGACGGAATATTACGTGGAACGACAGAACAATTGAACTGCCAGTCGCCCGTGTATCAATCGGACTCGAGTATTTGATAATCGATATCAACGGGAGGTAGTCGAAGAATGATAATCATCGGGGGAATTCGCTAATTGATAAGGGGCAGCGACTACTTGTCTTTCTTTATTTCAAATGTCGTTCCTCCGGCCAGGGATCATGTTCGAAGGAGCGCGTGGGATCATGCCTGCAAGATCAGCAGCATAGAGTATCGCTAATGACACGAGGAACTTGCCTCTTGCGTTACTGTTAATCGCCAGGCGCACATGCCCTCCGGATTTGAATTACACCCGTGCAAGAGGATGTGCACGATTCTAATGCACAGAATCTTGCAATTTCCTCCTCGTCCGCAAAGTCTCGTAATTTCAATGCTCGAATACTTTCATCACGGTCTGCCAGTTTTCCCACTTGTAAATGACACCCGAGTCAAAAGATCTTCCGTTGCAAGATCAACTGCAATCGAGTATCCCCGTAGACAGACGGAACTTACAATTATTTCATTACTCAGGTTTTCGACATTATAATTCTCAAGCGTGTCAAGTACATCGAACTATTGCCAAACACGGAATCCCGGTGTGACGGGTGACGATAATAAAGCGGCTATTATCACTCTATCAGTACGCAGTTAGTAGGACGATCCGCTCTAAAAGTAGATGCTCCAGAATCAAGATAATAAAACTGGCAAATAAAAAATCTAACAGTAATATCGTTAGTCCGTCAAGGCAAAGGGATAAAGTCGCCGTGTCTGTTTACGAAGGCTTAAGCGTGCCAAGGGGATGTCCATGAGAAGCGTTAATGATCTCACCCCAGAATGAGAGTGAATGTAATGGATCCTTAGGACATATGAAAAGCCCGTCATTATCCATGGCCTGTCACTTACGTAGGTGCGATGTATCGACGAATTTGCGCCAGCGTGTCGACGATCTTCCTTGGGATGTCTATTGTTCAGCGAAGATGTTAGCTCCTGGTCGAGACAGCTTGCGGAGCGCTTTCCAACACGGACACTTCAAAGAGAACTGTCTTTTTTTAGGGATATCCACAAGGGAGCTTTTGGGGCACACGCTCGCTATAGGGTGAACCGTTTTGAATTTGATAGACAGAATTGCACCAAGGTGAAAGAATGGAAGGAAGATCTCTCTCGGAAGGAGTTCGCGCGTGCAGGAGAGTCCGTTTGGCTTCTCGAGCAACCACCGCCGATCGTAGTGGACTGTATGCTTCGCGCGGTTGAGCTTGACTGATAAAAGAAGCCTCAGCTCGTTTGTCGGCACTCTGAGCGAACTCGTGTGCACAGATGCGACGTGTGCTGTCCCGACTTACGCACGTGTGCTATCGCACCGTGATGCCGCCTGGTGGGAGAGCTCACTTGCTTGATCGTAGATCCTAGATCGCACGGTGAATCCGGTCTGATTCCCCCAGTACGCGCGCGTGTCGGGGCGATCTCGAATCTCTAACCCTGTAAAACCCGTTTACCATATCCGCACCTCGTCCCGAAACTTCTTCCTTCTCAAGATCAATTTCACTTGAGCTTAAATGAATTCACAGAAACGTTCGTTCTATTGACGGTCGTCTAGCTTGATTTATTAATGATACTTCCTCGAGACTTTCTGATTCATTCGATACTCGATTTTCCACGTCGCTCGAGACTTGGGGAAAAAAAGTTTCCAAGGAATTTCATTTAATTGGAATACACAGCGCGTGCTCTCCTCTCATTCGAGCCCGATCACAGTTTGTAATTTAATTTCGACTTGCGCGTGACAAAAAGTTAAATGGGTTCATTTGCATTCGTAACGTTCTCACGTATTGTATCTCTATGAGACATCGTAAGCGTTCAACAGAACATCTAGCATCTAACGAGATCGCGTTCGAGGAGTAAGAAGAGCGAGATTATCATACGGCATTGTGAGAAATGCAAGTAAAGGGAATACTCGGACACGCAAGGTGCAGGAAAACTCAGGGGCACTCACCGAGTACAGGAAAATTATGTGTTATTGCGCGAAGAATCCTTACCACCTGAAAGACCGGATGACTCATTACTCCGTGAAGCAATTTACTTATTAATACCACCTCTATACCCCGAAACACATATAAAATTGCAGGTACTAGACGAAAATAGCCTTGGCGCCTGCACGCGAGCGTGGAATCGAGAACGAGTAATATACTTTTTCTTAGATAAAAGAGTGCTGTATGTACATCGAGCGATGAATCGCCGGCTGCGTAACAATTGGTATGCGTCGAATGACAGGAAGAATCGAGCGGGATTTACCTATGGACCCCGACGTCACGCACGCGATTCTTACCGAACGGGGAAGTACGAATCTTATTGCACACGCGACACAGTATCTGGCATATTCGATTAAACCGCTGATTCAATAATTCATGTTACATCATGGTAATAAAAGGGGGACGTTAAGCAGTGATCCTTAACGGTTTAGAGTTAGAAGTAACGTTACAGATGAGTCAAATGGTTTTTACTACATAGGTGGAAGAAGAGATAACAGAAAAAAAATCATCGGGCATGTCCTTGGTATTCCCTTTCAAATCCGTAATGTTGAACAACAAGATTTAATCATTTAAATTGACAGCAAAAACATGAGATTTATGGCGTCAAGAACGGTAAGAACTCACCGATTCATAGTCTGCAGTGTCCATTCAAATTCCACGAGCGATACAGATCGGTAAGGAAATCAACACCTGTTTAGAGAATTACGGCTGTCGCCGAGCAATAGCCCAGCACTATTTGTAATCGTGCAAGCCGACGAACGGGTGTCATCCGTGAAATCAGGATTGAACCGATTATCACTAACTACTGGATTCTTCCGACTCCTGTTTTCCCCGTTTCCGCTGCTTTTCTGCGAGCCGGCTAATCTTCACGTGATCTTATCTGATAAGCAGGAACGTGCACCGGCTCATTGCATCCTGGCTCATTGTCCGGCCAGCATTCCCCACCGGATGTTTATCGATCTTGGTTTTTTTCGGTGTTATGATTGTTTGAATCACGGTATAAAATAAATCAACTTGGTTCTCACGGTGTGCAGAGAGAACTGCGGCGACGCAATGCTGGTGGTCCAGATGAGATTTGGCACAGCTTTTGCCACGCGGCTTCCTCTCGCTTGGAGAGTACGATACTGACATGGCAGGAATTTCATGACAGCCGTGGGTAAACAGCGTGATGAAGTGTAGGTCAAGTATATGTATCTTAATATTTACATTGCGCCGCTCGCAGCGCACTTCGACTTCGTCGTCGACCGGGAAAGGGATAACATCAAGGCAATAAACATGAATTTCAAATTCTCGCAGTCGGCCTCTGCCACCGGCAGGGATACGAAAGCGGCTTCTTCAAGCTTCTAATGGTTATAGCGTGTACGTATGTACGTACATGCAGTCGTCGCACCTCCGACGAGTAGATACGCCCGCACTCGACGCGTCTATCTCCGCCGTCGAATACTACAATGTAAACAGATTTTATAACGGGTTTATGAACGTGCTCGGTTGTAAAAGCCGCTCGCATGCATGTCGATCATGACTCCATGGAATAAGCAGCATTGTAAAGCAGTATAGCGGATTAGATGATGTTGCTTGCGGTTCACCTGGAGCATCAGCAGCCCCGAGCTTACCACTCAAGCCAGTCGAAACTTTATGATTTTTTAAATCGACACGAGATTCGTAAACAAGTGAAACTGGCAAGCATTCTGGCAAGGATTTTGTTGGATTGCACAATGTCTGACTATCTCGCTTCTACTAGCTTTCCTATTTCGCAAAGCAAACCGAACGCGCGAGCAATGGGGAAGCACATAACGCGATAAAAATCTGCTACGTGTTTTCGATCGACCAGCAAGATTGCCTTCTACTACCGGCACACCACGTAGTCGCTCGGCCGATATAATTAATCGCCATTTTAGATCGCCTTCCAATGTAATCAGTGTAATTCAGTATTTATCAAGAGACATTTCCTGCTTGACAAAAATCGGGCTGCGCCTATCAGGGAGCGAAGGCTCAATCCTGATCGCTCTGCTCACCGCAAAATCCAATCGGTCGAAGGAAAAACACGCTTACGTGAACTTCGATGCCTGCGATGAAGAAATCTGTATACTTAGCATGATCTCCGGGGAAACCGCAAAATCCATTGTTAGTCAGGCTATTATTCCTGCGATATCGAGGGGAACATCAACCAAGAAGAAGCATCAATTCTTCATCGCGATATTTGCACTGACGCGAGCACTTAAACGTGCAAAATATACTTGCCATTTTATCTTTCACGCCTTTCCATCTTTTACTGTTCTGTTATCCTGACAACATCACAGCCGTTCAAGTACGCAAGGAATTTTACCTGTAATTACAGACAACTGTCGTCTGTTTAATGAATAATGCGGAGCCTGCTGACAATTGATCGAAAATTGGATAAGTCATTCCGGTTTTATTGAAAGCTGTTATTTATGGGATATTTATTCCTGTGTACTGAATTTGTCGAGCAAGTCTGATTACTCAGTGTAAACTCTAAAGTGAGAATAGCAGTATGAAAGTCCCTTTGAATCATAAAGAAAATATGGATATTAGTGTCTGGAGTTATAGGGGAGTCCCACAGCGATTGACAAACGTCTTTTCCGGAAATTCTGCCATTGTTATCGCCACTATCTACCCCATAAAGTTGACTTTGTCTGTATCACTAATGAAGAAATAATGCAACTACATATCCTGCTTCTACCATCGGCGACAGACGAATCGGCAAGTGGCTATTTACTTTATCAGGCTGATATTAAAAACGAATTAGTGTTATATAACTTTGATTGAGGAGTTTGAGAAAGGAGCCAGACTTTGATATTCATTATCGTTTGGGAGTGAGTTACACGGTCAATCCCGATCAATGATTTTATTCTGTTGACTTTGTCAGGCTTGCGATTTATCGATGGACTCTTATCAATATATGATCTCGGTTGGAATTCCTCGACGGCTACCAACCTCACGTCACAATTATCATCTGGGTTAAGTAGTGCATCGCTAGTCTATTAATCCTTGTGGCTTAAAGTCTATGGCGGCCGATTGAGTATTCCTCGATAACCTTTGGTGTCCTTTGAGCTATACCTGCTTTCAGGAATATATTGGGCGAGGGAAGAAATGAAGAAGCATTTTTAATGATTATTAGACTATATTTTATTGGACGTGTCCAACTATTCTTGGCTAACAAATAATATTTAGCGACGAACAATGAATCCCTATTGACCTTACAATCTAATTTTGATTCTGCATGTTTTGATTTTCGGTTCCAACTCCCTCTCCACTCCCCCCGTCTTTTGTACCCTCGACACTTACATTAGAACAGCACTAACAATCGCTCGAAGGCAATGCCGAATGCACATCGCAATGACGGACACGTTCTATGATTCCTGGGTGCTTCGTAAAAATAGTCTCGGACTCTTGGCAAAAATAGCCAGCATGAAAAATACACTGCTTCTTTCTTTGGTTCTGTATACGCCGGTCAAAATAGAATGATACCTAATACAGATACTCTTATTTCACTTTAGTGCAGGCCAATGACCGTCGCAAACGTCATCAGGTCTCAGCCTATTTTGGCTGACGTACAGGAATGATTTATACAGAGTTGCAAGAGCTGCGTGAACCAGATGCGTTAGGTACATTCGTACTAATCACTTCGATCATTCATGCATTGTGCTAGTTTTGGTTCTCCATTTATACACACGCACTCTCTCACACACCCTCGCCCTTTCTCGCATTGTCGATATACAATAATTGCATGGTACTCTCGTCACAAATGTAACACCAGACTCGCCACCGGCGCGCTTACTCGAGAAAAATACGTGAAAGGAAAAACATACGCCATCGAGTAAGGTATAAATACTAGAACTTCTATCGCATAAATACTTATAAATATACGCCCTTCTCATTTAAAGATGAAAGCATTAGCTTAGGAACATTCGGTTTTGCTGTCAAGTTACAACTAGGATTACACTTAAACTTGCAGGCTCTCTCGGTAGTGAACGACAGCTTCGATATAATCTCTCGCTCTCACGGAACTGGTCGTTACGTACAAAAGTGTCAGCGTGTGTGCATATGTCTGTGTGTGCCTTTTGCGGTGGTCTCGTGGTTCGCACGTAAAAATAATAACTTTGCACCTTTCATGCCCGACGACAGGTGGTCTGGATTACCGGACACGTATTGGTTGGCGGCACGGTTACCAATTAACGTGATCCTAATACTTCCTTGAGGTACAAAAAGTAGTTCATTTCGGAGTATCTATTGAAAAGTTTCGTTGCGGCAATCACCGACTCTTGTTTCCCGGAAACACCAGTGATTTGCTGCAATATTTACAAACTCGGAACCCACACGGCTTCACCTCTATACATAGGCATACACCATACACATCTATATATCTATATCTGAATTAATTCGTCATCCACATGGGTGTCTGGTAGTTGTACTCTTCGTGTTCGCCGAGCAAACTGCCGAGCTTAGCTACTAGATGTCTCATTAACCGCTAGGGAGAAAGTAACTAGAGGACCCTGAATCGTGGTACTTATCAATCGAGAACGGTTAAATACTTATCGCTGTCGGGCTCGAAGACCCATTAATGCCTATCCACTCCTTCTCACTGCCTTTTAAAGACTAATTTTGATTTTCTCTCATGCGCTTATCTGTCTAAGTACATTACGTATTACGATACTCATGCTGCTCGTCACTTACCGCTATACCTGAACGTCATGTGTATACGGCGACGACGTGCGCTTCCACATACGATTCACGCGTGTCTCGTGACTATACGGACCGAGTGACAGACACACGCCTACACTCACATGTACGGAAAACACACTGGTCGAATGTACAAATCTCTAGAGTTCGTCTTGAGTACGTGTCTTTGAGTGGTGCTCGGACCGTGCTCGGCCTTTGCCCTGAAATGTTGGAGACTTCTCTTCCTTTCTCCGTAGCTTCGCAAAAGGCGTGTGTGTCGCGTGTTTCGTATGTGGATAAAGCTCACCTTAGGAACATACTCTTTTACAATGTAATAGGAACTTGGCGAGGATCGCACCGATGTTTTTTTATATCCGGTGCGAGTTACTCGTTTGATTGATATTTACAACCTCCAGCGAATGTTAAGCCTATCCGGAGGCGACGCTGGAGCGTTTTACATACGTGTCAGTCGAGTGGCCATTTATTTTCGAGGTACGCGTGTACTTGGCTGCATACGTATGTGGAATTTCTGTGCGTTTTGGATTTCTAATAGATGCTGGTTTGCATAACATTTTTGTTACCAGAATCATTATTGTCACGTGGCTGCTGCCATGGCTGCTGCCGCTGCTGGTGCGAGGTTTACGTAAGCGGGTGCTAAATTTTAAACGGTCTGCCGCATCTTCCGCGCGAACACAAGCTGGTTATTATTACTCGGACAACGGCGACCAGGCTTATAATGCACCTTAGATAAGGAGACGCTGGGTTCCTATGAAAATACGTGGACATAGATCTTCATAGAGGCGGACAGTTATCTGGTGCCGTTCCTTTGAGTCATAATGGGTTTCTTAAAATTGCGCAATAGTACACGCCCCCCTCTAACTAGTACTAATGATGGATCCCTGTGAAATTCGTCGTCTTTATGTAAGGCCTTGCTTTCAGCCGAATTTGTACTATTAGTCTCGCTCGGATCTCGCCTTCAGCGTGAAATTATACAGCCGAGTTTGTCTCCGAGTCAAGGTGGCGTCAAGAACGTCAATCGACTGGATACGCGACGATGTTCATCGCATAGTTGACGTCACTCGCGCTGACTTGCTTACGTGTATGGAATTGGTTTGGAAACATTCACAATGAATGCAGGCTTGTTGCGTGGAAATAGTGGGAAATGTGTGATCGCATCGATACTATTTACAACGAGTTTAGGAAAAGGGTGAACGAAAAGGGCAGCGTGCGAGCCACGCGTTTCCAGAAAAGGGGTAATCCTTGCACCCTTCCGCTCGACATATCCCATTCAGAGTGCGGCGCGTGTTGATTCTCGGCGTTTTTCGGCGAGAGTGCGACCCTAATTTCACGAAAGCGCGATGTTTTACAAAATTTTTTTGCTCCATAGGCGCACCCTTGTCGCCGTTATCCGTGCCGGTTCCATCTGTCGTCGCTCCGTCCGAGAGTTTGTCGGCAAGCAGGTAGGGGAGGGTGCGGGCTCGCTTACAATGGGCAAGACAGAGCGAGAAAAAGGAAGGGCTGCCCGACGGGGGTAAGACTGACAGAGAGAGGGAGAGCGCGCACGCGTTAAGCCCTGTCGTTCTGTGAAGCGGAGGGTCGAAATCTTATAAAAGATTTCCAAAATATTGTGTAAATCGGCTGGGGTGCGTGCCAGCTGAAAATTTGGGGTAAAATCCGTCGAAATGGGAAACGTGCCGGGTGCACGGGCTACCGCGCTGCTAAACAAATAAAGGGTTGCGCGCCTTTTCCGCGAATACTCTCCCTTGCTCCCGAAGATCGAACAATAACGACTGGCTCACCCCGTTCTCTCGCCCCGATCATCCGGCTGTCCAAAATCACGGATTTCTCGCCCTCTTTTCGTGTTCGAATCGCTTGACTATAAAGACTTTTCTGCGTGCTGCGTTTGTCGGGCGAGTTGAGAAAAACGGGTTGCAGAGCGGAATGAAAGGGTTCCAGCACGGCCTCTTTTAAACGAACCGGAATTTTTTGCTCCATGTTACGCGATTGCCTAACCCGACGGTATTGTAAGTGCGCCTGCCGCCGATATTTCACTCTCGCTCGCTGCGCTTTTCACTGGCCCTGGCACACCGGCCTCCATGCGTGCGGACACTTTATCATTCCTGCCCAAGAGTGCTTTTGATTCGAATCTCCGACTCTAGATTTCTCGATATAGAACAGTCGGGCGTCGCTGGCAAATCCTTGTTTTCGAATCTCGGTCAACAATGTCTTGGGGGTCGGCAATGTCTCGGAAGGTGAAAGTTTCCACAGATACAGATCAAGTGATTCTTCTACGGGAAGAAACATGAATAAACGTGACGTGCTGCTGGTCACATCGTCGATTGAAGAGCGTTAATTCAACCACGTGATAAACGCGCGAGGGCGATACTGCGTAGTCTGACGATAGCCATCGAGAATAGAGATAAATCTCAGCGTGCTAAATTTGCCTTGGTTTATCATAGTCACGTGCGCTTTATCATTCATTCGCATGATCGACGTGTCGCCGGTCAAACTATTAGGAGTGCATCTTTCATTGAACCACGTTCTAACGCGCAATCCTTATTCATTGTGAGCTGGAATTTGCCGAGCGACTGCCACGTTTCTCCGATGAGAAATATTTCGTGCCACCCTCTCGGCACGTGGATTCCTCTGATCGCTGCGGAACACAATCACCCCGGTTGCGATGGTAGTGGTAGTGATGGTGGTGGCGAAATTATTACGCTGGAGGGATGAAATTTCCAAGTTGCCGGAGGACGTTGATAGGGGGAGAAGACGGAGAATGAGCGGAGCGATGAAAAGAAGAAGTCGGCAGGGGGTGGGGGGGGGGGGGGGGAAATCGGGCCGCGAAGAGTGATGTAGAGGGAGGCCTCTACGTACCCGGCGAGAGAGTGTTGGTGTGCGGAGAAGGGTGGGTGGGGAGGAGAGGCTTTGATAATTGCAATCCACTTCCTTGTAAGGGCACACGTAGAGCTGCGAGTGTGGTGGTTGATGAGTAGGGGAAGCAGGATGGACCGGCGAGAGGAGGGGTGACCATGGTTCGATACCTTTCTTAAATTTACTAGGAACTTCCCGCACTGCCTCCTCCATTCGGGCTTCCTAAATAAATGACGGGGAAACAAAAGCAACGATCACGATTATTCTAGTCAGCAAGGTGGGGGAGGCGGAAAAAATAAGTCGATAAACGAGCCGCGCTTTTGCTCAGAATTGGAAAACTCTCCCTGCCCGTTTATCCACCGGGAAGATTTCCCCCTTGCTTTTCTGAGAACTGGCGTCATTCTATCGGCAAGGTACTTGTTATTTGCAGATTTTATACAAAGAGCCTGTGTCTCTATTCCATCCGAGGCAGTATTGGTTCAGTTCGTTCTATTTATTTCCTTCAATCGATTGGATCGCTACTCAGGAGTATTGTATAGGAAGTGGTTGCTAGCTTTGCTCCAGGCCGTCGATAGTGCGGCTCTAACAGGCAGGAGAGAATTTTATCGCCATTAATTGATACGGCCGAGCGCCAGAGTGGCAATAAAATATTAAGAGGTCTATGTCGAAGAGGGCAGCGGGATGCAGCGGGGGTGGATTACTCGAGGGCGGTGATGAGCGTGAGTTTTCGGGGCTCTTGGAAACCGCAAGATGTTATTGATTTTTATACATATCCCCGGGGTGGGTGTTGGTGATGGTCGGACGTCCGATTTTCGGCGTGCGTGCGTATACATGTGGGCGCGTGTGTGTTTCCGTAGGGGAGTATGGGGCCGGCTGTGTCATTTACTCATTGGTCGTTGGTAGGAGAAAGAGGCCGGGGTTACTCGCCTTCCGCCTTCCCTTTTCAAAGCGTCCTTCTCGTCGTCGCTCCGTCGACGAGTCGGCCCGTCAACTTAGAGGAAAAGGGCTCCGCAATATAGAGCGCAAGCGTTTCGCGTTTCTTCGTGATCGGGCGCGCGCCGAAGCTCGCTTTCTCTCCCTCTCGCTGAAAATTGACCAATCCGCTTTTCCTTTCGCTGCCCCATAAAATATTATCGCTGGCGACGTCGCCCGGCGGAAATTATCGAGGAGAGAAAAACCTCCCTTTCCCTTTCTCATTGAGCTTTTGTGAGCCCCCGCTTTCCTTCCTCTCTCCTTCCTCTCTCTCACTCTGTCTTTCTTTCATCCCCGTGGCCCCAGCCTACCACGGGATCGCCCCTCCTATGTGTTCACCTTTTATACGTTTGCGTTTTTCGGAGATAAAAAGGAGAAAGAGCGTGTTTGCTCGAAAGCAAGGAAATTTTACGCCGCACTCGGGTAAACCTGGCGAGATCCTGTTACGTTTGTCGCGTGGCCCTTTTTTTCGGCCAGCCCAGGACATCAAGGGCGGCCCCGGTCGTGGCACGCGAGCAATTTGTCAGCGTTTAAATTTGTTTGGGGGCGTCGCGAAGGACCCAAAGGAGCGACACCCTTTTAAAATGGAGCAAGGGCGTAATTGATCGGTCGGTGGCTTTGTCGGTTGGGAAAATTGAAACCACATGTAATTCGAGTCGTGATCGAACCTGCTATGGAATTTCCACCGCGATTACCAACCAGCTCTGAGAAATAAATGAATAATATAGTGTTGATATTAGCTTGAAACAGACGCTTTAATGTCCCGGGACGCCGCGTGACCGAAGGAACAAAAGGCATAATGGTAAACGAAAAATAAAAGGTCGAAGGAACTTTATTCACACGTGTGTATACATAAATCATAAGAAATAAAAATGTACAAAAAGAAATACAAAAGAGGGCGTAAGAGAGCCTGGGTTGGTGGTTCCTGGCTTGAAGTCTCATATAAAAATATACGCTCTGATGCCGCAGCACTCGTCGGGGGTGGGTTCTTCGTAAATACTCTTGGTAAATGCTCTCCCTCTCTCTCGTGCCTTCCTCCCTTGACTATATCACGTGACTAGATCATCTGTATAGGAATTGTAAACCGTCTCGAAAATGACTAGATCGTACGCTAAACAGTTAATTTTCGCCTAAACGCAACGCGCGAAACAATGTGCAGCAGAGTAACGCGCGCTGCCAAACACGTACGCTCACAGTAATAGTATAATACAGAGTATATATAACCTTTGATCCGATTTGTCCTTTATATAAGAAATATCCTTAGCCTACTTAACATTATAAATAATATAATATTTATATAATATAATATAATATATGTATATATATATATGATCAATAAATCTGTCTCTTTCTTTGATTTACGAGTAAAATTTGATTTTTGCGCTCAATTACTTTAGAGAAGGCAATACTAGTTGCTCGGGCTCGCTATCTCTCGCTGGAGCTCGCGTTTACTTTTGGGAGGGGGAGAATTCTAGCATGGCTGTCGGCCGTCACCGCGCGCATCGTCCACGGAGACCGCGTGCATAATTTCATGAGGAACGATCCCACGGGGGGAAAAAATAATTCGGTAATGCTGGCGGACGATGTGCGGATGCAGCCGTACACGCTCGTATTCTTTCTTTCTTGCGTGCGCGTGCGCACATGCGAAAATAAATGGGATTCTCCGGGTGAAAAGCACAAGGCTTGCTGGCCGTGCCTCTAGCCGGCCGATTTATTATTCGAGTGCGAGCCGTTGCTATAATTAAAATCTACGATCCCCCGGGCGCCGCGCACGGGCCATTAAGTGCACAATGCGCATATTTCCATGGGATGCAATTAAGAGGGTGCCGATTTACATGGACGCGTGCATTTTGCATGTCACCGTCCGAAAGCTGGAGTGAGAAAAATGGACAGAAGGGGCAGCAGCGCACCGGGATCGCCGCCCCGTCCCTCTCTTTCTCCCGCTCGATCGCTCCTTCTGGACTTTTTCGGAAAAATCCTGGCCAAGGTCGCGACCTCGTCTCTTTTCCTCTCTGACCTTCCCATAAGGGGACCAGATGTGGGGGCCGTTTACCCAGGCCCATCTCGTTCGATCGACAATGCCGCCTCAAAATTCCATTTTCCCCGCTCGAATTTCGATCTGTCTCTCTCCTTCTCACTCGACTCTCACTTCGCTTCCCTATATCGCCTCGCTTTTCTCTATTTCAATGGATTCGTAATGGCCGATTCCTCTCGTCCCCTAGAATATGTTAATGCACGCGTGCGCGCATACTAATTCGCATCTCGGCCATTGCCGGCGTGCTTTCTCTCTCTCTCTCTGCTCAAATTTCAGCTGCTCCGGGAAATTTTTATGGCCACTGAGACAAAGGCCAGTGGCCTTGTGAGCTATGGGGTCTTCCGAATCATAAATCCTCACCGAACAGAAAGCAGCCTCGTTCAATGCTAAACTTGCCTCCTGGACATGCGTCTCGTTACGGTCTTAACGATTTTGTCAGTCGAAATTAGCTTTTACAGAGTCGAAATGTAACATGTTTCGCGATGGGATCTTTCTCCGACAAAGTGGGAGAGAGTTGATCTGGCGTGTGTGGATGAGCACGATTGGTGAGATCACGCGCCTGGCGACAGAACTCGAGCATTACCGCTGATTAAGCAAATAAGGGGGAGCCGTGGAAACGGGCTGCGTTATTATTTCATAATCCAAGGTCAATAGCGCGTGGGTGTGCGGTCTGCCGGGCGGAAATGCATCGTGCATGTTTGCTCGGGGCGACGAGGGTAGCCGGAGGCTAGCCAGCCAGCCAGCCAGCCAGCCAGCCAGCAAGCCGCCCTTACCCAGAGCCGAGCGTGTGCTGCTGCTGGCAACGCACGTTTTCGAAAACGGAGGCAGGTTGGAACGGCTGCACGTCCGACTATCGGGCGGTCATTGGTCACTCACGGAACAGCTGTCTCTTTAAGCATTTCGATCGAACGCCCGCCGACCGTTGTTAGCAGAAAAATAGTAAAACCCCGCCGGACAGAGTCTGCTGCATGGTGGAACTCGGACATTCCAAACTCCGTTTACTAAACTTTATGTGCTAGTTGCGCGGACAGAGAGGAAATCGGTATTATAGGCTCAACTTTTCTTTTGATTCTCAAGTTCTTAAATTGCAAGGCACGAGTTTGAAACGGCTTCATGAGACGAACTTATCGTTTCGTTTATCGTGCGTGGTCAGTCGAAAGACCTATTTATCTAGGCTCGAAGGGAAGTGTCCAAGGGCGCGCGGGCGCTTTGATATTGGCGTCGCGCGCGAAACACTATACGATTAATCATAAGTATAGTTTACAGTTTACACTCTATGCAATGCGTTGGCTGTGTATACGATTGTACTTTTGTTACGGGTCATACTGGATCCACCCTGAGTTGATTGGCTTTCTCGGCTCGATTGATATCTAAATATTGTTACCGTAGAATTTTATCGTGCTCGCCCGTCACTGTTGTGCGATTGCGACGTTAGCTCGTTCAGCACTATAAATACCTTTCTCTAAATCTCCGCCTAGGTCAAAACGCCTCATCTTAAATAGTATATAATCTATGTATAAAATATTGACTAGCACGATCGCAAACTCAGAGAAATTAATAACTACAAGTATCGACGGTACCCAAGTCTATCGTTCTATTCTTTCACCAATCTTGCTGGCAATTCACCGACTTGAGCAAAACGAAAGTGTAAGTGGGTCGCGTGAATAAATTAAAATGCTTTCGCAGGCCCGTCGCATTTAAAATAGGAACTTTGTCGATCACCCATTCATGTTAATTAGTTACGATTAGGTATGTACAATATAGCGTTCCCCATACGGAACTGTATAACAACGTGGCTTTTAAATGCGGGACCCTTCTATAAATAAATCAGTTTCTTTCTGCGCGCTGATATCTTCAACGATTCTGCTTCTAATCTAACTCAAAAGCAAAAATAAGAAACTAAGCTTGCAGGTATATAAAATCTCTTTAAAAATGGATAGCCTAGTTTTGGATCCAGAATGTTGCAATGTGAATGCAGGTGAAGAATGGCAACGCTTTGTCCAGTGTACAGGTTCGACTTAGAGATTACATAGGAACCAATGAGGCGCGCTCGAATCGCAGACGCAGAGGCAAACGACACTGTCAGGGTGTGGCAGGCTACCAAAGGAGTCTCTCGGCTTTCAAGCAGGGCTGAGGGTGAAGGATGCAGTCAGTGCACTGCTGATTCGCGATTTCACTGGGAGATAGACGAGAGCCGGGGCGAAGCGCTTCTCCGAACTGGACTCCTCGCCAGCTGGCATTATATCGTGTTCCTCGATTAGGAACGGCTGCATAATTGTTTTGTCGGGGTTCGAGTTCATATCTTGGGGGGTCGCGTAACAAGCTGGCACCTTGTGCTTATTCGCCACGTCCTTCAGAGTCTTGCTGAGCTCGGCGATCACACTGTCTGTTGGATCACCGATCGACCTGTGATCCTTCCTCACGTGCTTCTTGATCCTTGTGAGATTGGTTGTGGCATAACCGCATTGAGCGCACTTGTAAGCCCCTTGAGCGGTCACCTGCACCGCATTTTCATCTTGACGCTGATTCCTCACAGTCTCCTGGATGCTTTGGTTGGCAGTGACTTTTGGGCTGTTAGCGGTCCGATCGTCTCTCACTTCCTGTTCCTTCGATTCGATCGATTTTTCGGATTCCGCTCTGGAGCTGGCGAGGACCGGTGCTGGAAAGTGGGAGAGCAGAGCCGGGAACTGGTGGCGCGTGAGCAGATGCTGATGAAGCAGCTCCGGTTGGTGGAAGGCTTGCGAGCAAATTGGACACTGCAAGGATTTCTCGGACTCGACACTTTCATGGGGACTCACGTGAGAACGCTCGTGTAGGAATAAGAACGGCAACACGGTCGTGGTAAAGTTGCAATACGAGCAACGGTAATTCTTTAATTGCTGATCCTCGGAAGACGAGCCGAAAAGATTGGAGAGCACTTGGTTACCCAATCCGGTGTAGTCCGCTGGTTTGAATTGTGGGCTTACGTCAAATCCATTAGGTATCTTTAAATTCGGGGCTTGCTGGCTGTTTCTCGACGCACTTGCCATTCGGTTCGCTGATCGCGAAGATGCTTGATATTGTTGTTCCATTTCGCGCCACTTGTCAATGCCAGCTTTGCCATGATCGCCCATTAAGTGAGCCTTTAGCCACTTTATGCTACGGAACCTGCGACTGCAGATAGGACAGACTTCGGTAAAGTGAGTGAAGTATCGATGACTAAGATCACCAAGTTGCTCCGGTTTCAGAGCAGCATCCTCCGAGTTCCCAGTCTCGTAATTTTCCTGTTTAATCGAGCTGGATGTATTCTCATCAACGATCCCGTGAGTGTTGTGCTTGTGAACTCGCAAGAAATACTTGCTACAAAGTTCCTTGTTGCAAATGTTACATATTACACCGCCAATCTGTGCCCCGTTTTCAATTTCGATGCCATGCATACGTTGCATATGGGTCTTCATGAAGTACTTGTTGCACAGTTCCTTGTTGCAAATCTCACAGTAACTGGAGGTCGGTGTCACCGGCGCGACCTTTCTCTCGCTCGGAGTTTGACTAGTTGGGGTGGAAATTCGTGACGCGGCGGATGTCGTAGGTACATTAGAAACGGGAGCAACTGTATTAGAAACAGGAGGTTGATGTTCCTCGGCAATATGTCTACGAAGAGCATCCTGGTTCGGATAATCCTTCTCGCAAAGTGTACAGAAAACGATGGATGTGTTCGTAGGTGATTTTCCTTGCGGCGGGGAGATTGCTTCTTCTGTTACAGGCGCCCCGTGTTCCGCAGCCATGTGTGCCTGTAAAGCCGATCTGCTCTCGTAGTCCTTGCCGCACACGCCACAGCTCGAGCTTTTTCCTGGTTCCAGGCCATTTAGTTGCAAGATCATAGTTTGGAGCTTTTGCAGATCCTCCGAGATAGAATCACCTCTCTGATCCTGGCTTTCACCCCCTTCGAATTCCGCTTTCGGTGACTTTTGTTCCTCGCTTTCGTGCATCTTCCGGTAATGCGTTTGATACAAACCAACCGTTTGGAATTTCAGGCCGCACGCTTTGCACTCGCATTCCTCGCTAGTACGGTCATTTGATTCGGAACCGGCGCTGCTTTCTGTGACGATCAAATTCAATGGGCTTGTTTGTACTTGGTGCCAGGTAACTGGGCCACCAGTGTTACCGGGTGACTTCTCATTTTCCTGTATGACTATCCCATGCCGTTTCATTTTGTGAGTGCGTAGGAAATACTTGTTGCAATATTCTTTACAGCAGATCTCGCAGAAGGCTTCAGGATTTATAACTCCCAGGCGTCGAAGTCTATCAGCATTAAATCCTGAATCACGAGCTTGCTGTATCGATTGCGGTGATAGATGACGAGGAGCCGGCATAAAACTCGCATCTTCCTGTTCGACGCCGAATTCTTGCTTGAATAACGTCTCCATGGCTCCAGGACTGTCACGCGGCGTCTCCCTGTCCTCTTCGGTCTGCACGCCGCAAACCTGCGTGTCCGGCTGATCTAGCAGATCATTGTGCATTTTTTGTCGGTGCTTGCGAAGGGAGTCTTCATTCTTAAAGCGCTTCTGGCAAAGATCGCATGCAAAACTCGGTGCGGGCGGAGTCGCCGGGGGTTCCAGCTTAACTGGATTGCTAGTGAAATTGCTGGGAAAAAGAGCTCCAGGTAAACTGGCCTCCTGGGCGCTTGGACCCGGCGAATCCACATAAATCCCGTGCTTATTGGCTTTGTGCGTCTTGAGGAAATACTTGTTGCAGAACTCCTTGTTGCACAGGTCGCAGTACGCGTCCGGATTAAATATTCTGACGGGTGTCGGTCCTAAAGAGGGTCTGACCGCGTGGCTGGAATCGTTTAAAGGGAAGCCCGGCAAGGGAAGGTATTGGGCGAGAGCACCGGGAAACGCGGACAGGGCTTGCAAATGATTTGACATCGAAGTGATTTGATTGGCGGCAGTGCCATGCCAGGAGTCCTCGTTCTGTGCTTGCATCTGCGTATGCGATTGCATTTGTTGGCCGCCGGCGAGCCAGGAATTTGCGAAGTTCTTTACGCTAAGGAGATTCACGGGATTCTCAGACTGGTCGAGCTGCTGCGCCGGCTCGATCTTAATGGTGGCGCTCGGGGATCTACTCGGCGCGAATTGAGTGAGCTGATTCGCGGCGCCGTGCTCGTTGTCGAGATGAGCGTTCAGGGTTTCCTTTGTATCGAAGAATTGGCCGCAGTACCGGCAACGGAACTCGTTATTGAGATTCTCGTCTTTGCTCGAAGGGTGACTGGGCAAAGGCGAGCGCGACGACAGCTTACCTTCGCTGTCCTCGTCTTCTTCGTCCTCTTCGTTCGATTCCTCGTTTGTGCCGGTCATCAGGGTCGACGAGAACCTCACCGGGGTAGTTTGCTTCCGTCTCTTCTTTTGGCCGCCACCACCATCCCCGTCGCTGTGATGCCGTTTCTTCGTGATGTCGCGCTCCCCGCAGCTCGAGCCGTCGCTGTCCACTTCCGTCAGCTCCGATGTCGCCGTCTCGTGCGTCATCGTCGAAGACATTTTGATACCGCTCGACAAGCCTGATCTCGTTTCGCCTCAGATCTTCCGCCTCTGTTCAACAAAAAATTCTTTATGCCTACGTTGCCTCTTCTCATCAATGGAACGCGATATCCACCTCGTGGTAGGATAGAATTATAATCAGATGTTTCAGACAATTCGTCGATTTATGTTTTTTCAATCTGACAGTCTTGCATGCGATATTATCGCGAGGGTCTGTCTATCAGTTTAAGAATTCCCCGCAAACTAGTACTTACTGTGACTACTGCGATGACTATCTAACGAGCAGTTCATGTGGGGAAAGGAGCATGAAACTTTGCGAAACTTGGAGACGCACGATGGGACCCCCTATATCGCATGGACGTGTGGTCAGAGAAGGGTGTCTTTTCGGGGACGGCACACATGACTCATATATATAGCCACCCCATACTTTCGGGGGCGAATTCGGCCGATAGTACGAATATGCATTTCAGAAGCTCCGTAATTACTAATTGAGCCTGGCAGGCGCGTGTCTCTGTCACATAACTAATGCCCTCGGTCACCGAACCGTACCGATTACGAGAAGGTCCACCGATGCATGGGGATCCATAGAAAAGTCCGAGAGAAATTGCGAATACATCGAATTAGAGGGAGGCAGGGAGTGCAAAGAACCGCAGGAGAATGACTTACAAAACGATGACGGTAAATATTTCAACGTGATGCGAATATCTTACCCACAGATAATGCGATCCTGTTTCATGACCAGGCGATAAGGGTTGTTGAACTCAGCAGTGACAGCTCAGTCGCACAGGCATTCCACTTGGAGACACGTGATCGCACGTTCGGATTCATTTTAAAAGGTAAATCAGACACGATCGGCACTTGGAATTGAAAAACCACACGCGTTCCTTCGAAGGTGGGGATCTTGAAAGGGTCTTTTATAAATTCGTCGGCAGCATTGGAAAGGTGCTAGCGGCACGTGGCAACCAGGAGGGTAGGTAGATTCCGAGTGTTGCCGGTCGACGACGGCCGTTCGACCGATAGAACAGTCGGTATAAAATTTATGATATCGAAGGAACGAAGAGGAACGTAAACGAAGGATCCGAAGGACATTTGCACGATCGATGAACCACACTGAGAGGGCCAGTCCATTCGAGGGGTTGAATCGAAGTAGTGCCGGCTAAGTGGAGTAGTACGAAGTACTCGACTGTCATCGAGCGAAATGAGCATTCACCGAACCGTGTTATGTCCGCGAGAAAAACTTTCGAAAGATCTATCCTCGTAGGGCGTTTAGGTCTCGCCGGATTCTCCCAGGTTACTGTTAGGTGCAGGCACGATGCCCTATGAAGGGCCTGTCACATCGTCCCTCCACCTTCGAAGCTACGGCACAAACGTGCCCCCACCCCTAGATAGAAGAGCGCGTTTTCCTGCAGTTCCCCAAAAAGATGATTTCCCAAATCATCTGCGCCATCTCGAAAACGGCTGTCCTCCCCACCCCCTTTACGAGGGTAGAACAGTTTTTAATCTACAGTATGCCGCCTGCGCAGTCGCTTTTCGTTAATTGGACTCAAGCAGCAGTCGTTTGGCTGTATTGAATTTAATGGATCCTTGTGACTAATCGACCCGGGCAGTTTACACTGCCAGGCGTACGGGAATTAGTAAGAATTCTATTGATCGTCAATTCCTCTTATTCCAATGCGAGACTCTAATTTAATAACTTGCTCGCTCGCACTTCGAGTGAATCATCTCCTGTTTGCCGGTGAACATTGTGTTGACACAGCGCGTACCCTCGGATTAATCAAGCCAGCTGGATCGCGGCGCGATGCCGTGAGTAACATCTCGCTTTTAAGTTTAACGCGCCAATCGCACGCACGCCGATTTCGAAACACGGGATTCTCACTACGAGTGTGTGCTTGCCGCGTGCCAGGGACTTCGTCATGACTCTATTCCGAGGTCCCACTGATTAATTGCGACTTCTTGTCTCAGGTGACCGAGTGATGGGAATGTTCACCATTCGATTGATGGATTCTCAAGATCATGAAAAATTCAGTGAACGAAATACGCTTGTTAAAATGCATACATAGTTCACCAAACAGTTTGCGATGAGGAGTTAAAGTTTTAGATACTCTATGTGCAATCTAAAAACAAGCACGCAGTTTGAAGAGAGAAGGGTATGGGTTATTACTCGAATTGCGGAGAGGCTTGCGTGTCAGCAGGCGGAAATTGGATTACGCGAGGGTTGAAAAGCAGACGCCCGGCCGTGTGTCCCCGGGCGTGCGCGTGTGCGTATAGCACACGGCCGGTGCGCCGTGCCTCTGCGAAACCCGCATTTCCGCGCAACATTTGACGGATTTTCCAAAAATACGCGTAAATACGCCCGTATGTCGAGATCCCAGTGCAAAAGGGGGGGTTGGCAATAGACATTGTCGAAAGGCTTGGCTCGGCTCGTTCTCGAAATTGGATGAATGACGGAAAGAGCGCCGTTGAAAAGGGGAGTTTCCTGCTTGCCAGTGCTGCAAAGGGTGTCGACGAAAACATGTTGTTAGAGAGTGGAAAGCGCGATACAGAGGGAAAGGGACATTGACAGAAAGAGAGAGAGTGGGAAAGAGAAACATGACAATCGAGCTCTTGGCAAAGCAATGATCGCGCAGGAGGTATTATTACGGATGTGCATTGCATATGTCCTTTGTCTGTCACCTTAAATCGTTTAGGTGTACGAGGTTGTGCGTACGTGGGTGTCGGCCACCCTGACAAACAGCCTTCACGCTCTGACGGAATAGCGACGGCCGTGCGACATATGCCTTTCAGTGCGAATTTACATTGCACTTTCGCAGCTGCCTGTTTAGCGAGTCGTGAAGCGATTACTCGATGAATTATGCCTGGCTCTTGTGCTGATCGCAATTAACGGCTAGTGATAATCGATGTAGACTCAGTACCCGAATTGTCGACCGCCTGCAATTAGCCGAGGGGCATCCCGTTTCTGGTATTTAATTAAATCAATGACCTTTATACGACAGCTGTGATGTCGCTTGTCTCTCTGCCTTCTACATCGTTCTTAATAAGTACTATAGTTCGAAGTTCACTAATAAGTATTTAATGAAATACCTCAGGGAGGCATTTAAGAAATTATCGTCGTGAGTTCAATGTTCATGCCGGAGTGGGAATGGCCTAGCAGGAAATACTGGCGAGCAGAACTAATGATCGCCAGTGGACGCGCGGAATCGTCGAAATCGATAGCAGGAGCGAGGGTGAATTATGGAAGTTTCGTGCGGTCCGTTCGATCGGCTTCGTTCTCAAAGTCGAAAGAAAAGCTCGCGAAGTTTTCGCGTCCCCCACTCCCGCGTGCGGCTTGTTCCCGTAAAAGTGGAAACGTGCTGGCAGGCCCGGCTATATCTGTGTATGTATGTGTGGGTGTGCGCGTCTGTAGGCGCGTGTGGGAGCGAGTGCGTTTATATGTGATTTCAGTAGAGGCCTATTGATCGAGCAGCGAACTTCACTGGCCCGCACACGCGCATAAGTCTACCCGTAAACAAGACAAATATCATCGCGCCCGTCCTGAAAATCCATCCACCCACCCTCCTTATATTCCCTTCAAAGGTCTAACACAATTTCAGCTATGCTGGCGGTCTCTTGTGAAACTGGCCGATTCCAGCTGCCTTCTTTCCTCGCATACCAGCTACAGCATCACCTAATATATTCAATCAATCCCTTTTCACCGTCCTTCAATCTTTATTTTTAACGAGCCGAATGTCTGACTTTTCGAAAATCTTGATAACTCGACTTCACCAACATGATGAGTCATTCTTTCTGTCTTTAATAGTACATTCACTTGTCGGCTAATACTTCCTCATTACATAAGCGAGATAAAGATTTTATGCACTCGTTTTTCCATCGATATTCCGTCATAGTATAAATAGCCTCCCGTGTGTACGTCGCTATTCGGTACAACACAATCGCACGCATGCTGCTTCTTGGAACGTAGCGAAGCAGGATTTTCCTTGTTTCAGGTAAAGACGCGCACACGAGATGCGTAGATGCTGGTTGTTTTGTTGTGTAAGACGGAAGGGGGTGCGAATTGGGAAGACCTGCATTAACCCGTTCAGCATTGCTACCTGTCTCGGCGGTGTATTATGGTAAGAGGTGCGGATTCGCATAAAGGTGGGGATCGCGGAAAGTTGGATCTGCGCAATGCGTGTCGTCGGATGAGCCACGTGGAGTATTCACATGCAAAAGATGTGCGGCTCGGTGGTCTTTTAGTCTTTCCCGGTGGGGGGACCGTGCAACGTCGTCCTTTCCAACTTTTCCTTTGGTCGTTCCTTCGAGTCTGAATACCCAGCGGGGCTTTCACACTCAGAACGGTGCGATCGAGCAACTATTTTTGTAGAGACTCGAAAAAAATTGCAATGACTCTCTAGAGAGCCGGGAAGGTTCGACGAGAGAGAGAGAGAGAGAGAGAGAGCGAGGGAGAAGTTTTTCGTAGAATTTGGAAGTCGGTGTCAGCGGTCCAATTAAGTCTGTCTTAACTAGATGGTAAAGGACCGATTGCTCGAGCGAGTCCAGCGTAATTGGGAGCGCGAGACCAATTGGGAGATTCGTAATGATCGTAGATACATGGCTTACCTTGCTCAGCGGCGCCTCGTGCACGTGAAACAGCCCGAGAGAATCACGACCCCACGGATTCCGGCTATTATCCATTTGTTGGTGAATCAGACTGGCTCCCGGCGGAAGAGGCACGAGTTCGCGACCGACAACTGCGACGGGAACGACAACACCACTTTACTCACTGCGCACTGGAAGACGAGAGAATCAGTCGGTGGATGCGAGAGCGTGTTGTACCGTCTCGCAGTTGAAACCGAAAGTAAAAGTCGACGGAAGAAAGGGCTCGAAGATGAGAGGAGGCATGGAGTGGAGAAAGGGAGTACGAGAAACTAAGAAAGAGAGTGAGAGAATGAGAATGAGAAAGAGAGAGAAAGAGACAGTGTGTGTGAGAGCGGAAAATTACGAGAAGAGGACGAACACCTACAGCTCGGACTACTTACTATTGTTTTGGCCATCGTGCCAGGGTGGCGGCCATACTTGATATGAGAAAGTATCCCCCACATTGTCCATGGCCATCCACTAATTCCCTTGTACACCCCCGCGCTGATTCAACCCCTCATCCCCGCTACTTCTACGTTTCTCTCCTCTCCCCTCGAGCCATCGTGCGTTTCTCCCGCGCCCCCGTCACCGTCCAGCACCCCCTCGAAGTCACCCCTTACGCTTTGCCACCCCCAACAGCCCTTCAAAGTCAGGGCCGACGCCTTCTAGGGGAGTACAGGCTCCGCCGTCCTTACTTAAGCAAACCCGGCATTTTTCCGATTGTATTGTTAAATTTGATTGAGTCGTCCATTGGTAGCAAATGAAAATTCTCTGATCGACCCGAGCTATTCTTGATAAAGCAATTGCGCCTTACATTGATGGGGCGAAGGGAATATTAGGTCAACGAGTTTTTTATTTAGCCACGAAGCAGTGGTACGTTTAGGAGTAGAAATTGCAGACGATACCTGTTGCAATGCACGTTAAGGATGCTGAGAGGACCGGCTTTCTCAGATAGAGGTTGCATGAGCTCGCCTTTGAAAGCGGCTGACTTTGGGAAATCTGTATAGGGGTACAAGTGGTTCGGGGGGTTCCAAGAGATTCTTGCACAAAGGGAATGCTTAGGAAAAATCGAAGGGTGTTGAAAAAGAGTCAGCCACCACTGTGGAGATCCTTCTTCGTCGCGGCACTTCCTTCCTCGGCGGGCTCGCGTTCCACGCACCTGCATGTACACGTGCGTTAAAAAAGGCGGCCACGCACACACGTGCCCGTAAAGTATCGCCGTCTTACTCTTGCGGCGAGTAGGTAGGTACTCCCTTAGCCCAGTTCACAGTGAGCCTTCGCCGGGAGGTTGTCCTGGTGGGGTAGCCGGTCGCGGGAAAAGGGAAGGAAAATAAAAGGGAAAGAGAGAGGGGCTGGCGCAGGGGTGCGAGCAATGAAGAGAAAGTGAGAGCGAGTGGAGAGTGGCCTCGTGGGGTGGCACTTTTACTGGTCACTCGGAATTCGGTTCCACCCCACCATCCCGAATCAGATGACCCTGCCCCGCAACCCGCGCAAGCACCACAGCACCGAGTTCGCCACCCCGTGTCACCCCACTTTCGGCAGTAACCAGTCGACTACCCTCGCGCAGCAAATTAGTTTAGCCTCACCGACACAACTCGGAACCTCGCTCTCGCTACGAGTACCACCTCTTTCAGGACTTTCTTTCTTCTCATTCCACGGAAAATGACGCGCAGAATCTCGTGGCACACTCTTTCTTTCTGGTGCGTAAACGCGCAAGCCATTTTTCGAAAAATACTCGGGGGAGGCTTTCTTCTCCGATGACTGAAGTCTCGAAAGAGCTTGCTCTCTCGACGCTACCCTTCGCTCCTACCCATTCTTTCGATGGCCACCGTACTCATCTCCCCACTTTCCAAAGTAGAATTACGCTGATTCCCTTTTTTGTTTTGTTTCGGAATACGATCTGCAAGGGAGTTGAACTCTCTGCTGTACGTTCGGTCAGTTGAACTTTTGGAAGCATAGTATTGGTGAGACCTCATTTACCACTTTCGGAGCTTCAGTAATTTCATCGGAGACTACTGCGGGTTGCAGTGCTAGTACTTCCAATTAAAAACAGCGGTCGCCCTTAGCGGAACTGTAAATGTTTTACTGGTTGGCCGTCGCTTGGTTTAACTTGTCAGCGGAGGTTTCGTCCGATCTCTCCTCCAATTTGAACGCTGAATTAGATTCTCACCGCGCGGTCTATTTAATCAGATGTACTAATAGTTCGCGCGTACATCGAGAGAGAAGCCATTTTCCTGGAAAGGATTTGTCTCACGATTCAGGAAGTAATTGCTGTTCTGCCTTGTTTTGGAAGGTACTCAAGCAGCAGCTGTTCCCGCAAAATAGTTTTATTTTTATCGTGATTAAAAATTGCTATGACCGTTGTTGAGATCGTGAATAATTTAATGGACATATTAAACTCGACTGGAGGGTACTGTCCAGTCAATCCTAGGGTGTTCCGCTCTGCGGTCTCGCACTTGTCACGCGATTCCATGCGCTATTGGTAGTGATGATGAAACTACCAGGTGCTGCGTTCGCTGCTCTAAATTAATGATATTATGGTAGGAACACCGTCTAACTATTGGGTCTGTATACTCAATAATTTCGTACTACTGGTGTACCATGTCTGATAGAACTAATTTGTTGCCTCGCTAATTTTCATCGGAGTTTCACTTCTCTATCTCTGACCGGTTATTTTTGATCGAAATAACCTACGCTAAAGTCTCAGTCAGAATCATCCGAGTCTAGAATATTGACTGGCTATTTTAGAGGCTCGTACGCGGCCTGGCACACTTCAGCTTTCGTCCCTTCCGTAGCTTTTTTCCTCTCTCCCTTTCTGGGTAGCCGGGAAGCGCAAATAAAAAAATGCGGACGAGTGGCCGTGTCGCAGAGCCACGTGCCGGATGGACGATCACGGTTCAATAGAGGGATCACTCTGTACCTGATATGCCACGTGGAAGTGGGCCCCTAGATTGGCGAGAACCGATGCCACGATTATTGGTTTACCGTTAATACATGATCCTTGTCACTGGTCCACTAGGTATAATATTGTAAGAACTTTGAGCAAACTTGGATACCACTGGCTTCCGTATAACCGGATAACATCTCGGCTTTGTATATGTTATATCCTACCGCAATAACTTCTGTACTAGTGGAACTCGATTTGTCAGAACGGCGAATACATGCGGTGTTTGGCAAAATTTTGGAAAACAGAGTTGGCGCAATAAGCCTGTTAACAGTGGCAAACTCGGAGTTAATTCCAAAATAAATAGCTCACGCCCAGTGCGTGTATCTAGAGCATTGCCTGAATGTAACGTTGTTTCACGAAAGATTCTTTCCGAATAGAATATAACGAAACAGGTTTTTGTAGTCTATCAATCTGTTATCGTGTATCAATCTGTGAAATCCCGGCATCGATCGGACAATAAGCAGCTACGTGCAGATGCCAGGAAATTCGGACATACCATTGGCCGGCTCGCGGAAAAAGTCGGGTAAAAAGTTTCCTTTCTTTCAGTTGGGCTTCGTAATAAAAGGCAAACGCTCGGTAACGTGAAATATAATCACCAAAGCGTCCCGGATCAATTCAGTATTATTAGCTCGAGCCAAAAGAGGGTCGTCTATTACCGGACAGCTGGACAATGGTCGTCCTGCTGTCAGATTTTTTTTCCCGTCCCCGAATGTCAGTTTTTTGCAGTAGATGCGTACCGCTGATGGTCAGACGTCCATGGACAGTTCTGATCTGCACCGAACAAATGTATTTCCTGGGATTTTTAAGTTTGGTACTGTGATCTTTCCGCGATGCATCGTATGCAGAATTCTCATAGCAAGCATTGCTGGGTTACATTGCCTCGCACTGCCTCCCATTGCCATCCGTTTCCTCCGAGTGCCAGACTCTTTTATTGCCGCTCCACTTTCATTATTCTGGCAAAACAGTTCTACAGTGAATTGTTTGCTCTGCATTCATTTGCCGCAAACTTCATCCATTTTCAATTACCGTGCAAACGTCGAGGCAAAAATTAATTAAAACAGTAGTAACACTGCCAGCCTCTGGCACGCTCTGTTGCTCCAGTTAAAGGTGCCGGCTCGTTTATTCTCTCAAGGATATGCAAAATGGTAAGGCAAATATTGCTAGGACGATGTTGCATATTTCCAGCTGTAGATAAAGCTGCGCTTTTGCGAGAACTGGAAAAATGCGGTCGAGAGGAATTCCCCTTACTCTTATTCCTCAAGTCTTTTCCGACCTGAATCCTGAGGACACGGAGCGTATCGTATATCGGCATAGCAGGGAGCTCTCTCGTACGGTTTCGCGGCTCCACCGGATGGTAAGCCACTCAGAACTTACTCTGATCACCATCTATACCACACATAAGTTTTTCAAAAAATGGTTAGAATTTCTCCTTTCAAAGATAATTGCGCGTGTTTCATTCAAGTGAGGGACCCTCACCGCGTAGAGTCATCATTGGTAATTGTTTATCTAAAAATCGAAAAACACTCCATTCAATTGAATCATTCAATATTGCGATTGGACCACTCCGCTTGCTTTATTACAGTTTTACAATAACAATCAACCGATAATTGCCAATAATTATTATTCCAAACGGCAGCATTCCATACATTTGCAGAAGCATCTGTGTGTTTACCGTCCCCATTGCGAGCTGCAAATTGATCATAAAAACATTTCCGGCATTTGAATTGGCCAATGTAAATCATTGGCAAATAAATTCGATATTAAGAGGTTGCGCGTCATTGAGTTGGCTGGGAGTATGCCGAGTGGTGGAAGTCAGCCGGCGGGGTTGATTCCATCATGGGGTTCACGGCAGGGGAACAAAGGATCTTCGTCGGCGGAGAGTAGTGTTACTTGATCCAGTTACTGACAGTATTCCTTCAATGGTCAAGGGGTTAGGATCGTCACGTATACGCGAGCCAACGACGATGCCCTTTGTGACGAGAGCGCGCTGGGACAAAAAAACGCTCGAGCGCGCTTTCATGGGCTCACTAAAATATTCATTGTCTGAAAATGGGCGTTTGTTAGAGTGTGTATAGTCACTCTGCGCCCCGAGTGCAGAGAGCCCTGAAACGCAGAGTGAGTGTGTGCGAATGAGAGGGAGGAAGGGAGCGAGCGAGGGGAAAGGAGAGAGACAGGGAGAAAGAGTGGAGTACGTGTGGAGGTGTTCCTTTATGTCCCACCGCACAGGTCCGTCGGAGTCTGGGGTCCATAGCTCAGCAGAAATTCAATATCTTGTTACCTTAACGTCTAATGGCCGTTCTTTCGACAGCTGGATTATGCGATCTGCGAACCCATGATAAAGATAGCATCCAATCCCTCCATCCTCTACTTCCGGAATCATCAAGGGATGTCACTTTCCCATTCGCTTCGCACTCGACAACTACTTGCACGACAATTTGTCGACAAAGGTCTGAACAGTGGTGCAAGCGTTCGTTCTCGTTTCGTTTTGTAAGTAGGATTACTTCTGTTAGTACGTGCCCATTATCGCTGGGATGCTTTATGCCCGTGGTCTGATAATTAGAGGCGACTGGACGGGTCCATTGAATGAAGTCAGTGACACGAGCTGTGCGCATACGAACGGAACGCGATATTTCATTAATGAATAGAGGGGTTGTCAGGCTAATACGTTCTTTGGCTGAGAGATCAATCTGGAATTAATTATTTTCCATCCAACGTACATCCCATTCCCATCGATAATCTTTTCTACTCGGAATTCTCGCCATGAATCATGATTCTTGTGGAAACCAAGTTCGAACTTCACCTGCATTTTGAAATGCGGAGGTGATCGATCAGAGATTCGACGATATACAGAGAGATGGGTTAATCAATCCGATGACTTCCTCAGATGCATTGGGGTGGGTGGGTGTAACAAAGGCGATGGATAGCGGGTTAAGAGTGTTTTTTCCGCAGGAGGGATAGAAAAAACGTCAAATTCCGTGGCGGGTGAATGTCTGGTAGAGCGGTGGAGTGCAATCTGCACTGGGATGTCGAGGCCGCAAACGGCCGGGGGCGGTGCGAGGGTGAGGAGCTAGGACGAAAAAAAGGGTTGGCTGCGATACGACATAGTGTGTGCTGTGGCGTGCGGACTGGTGACGGGGTCCTCGCGCGATGAAGCACGTTGTTTTCTCCGAAGAATATGGATTTTATGCATGAATAAAGGGAGAGGGGTAGTAGCGGTAGCTTTCAACCCTCGCACTCTGCCCCCGGCCGACGCCGACGCCGCCGCCGCCACTGCCACCGCCTCGTCTTCCGCCAACTAATTCAGGTACGCCGACGACGCGGCTCCAGGGCGATGACGAGGCGCACCTGCTCTCACGAATCTGCATGCGCAAGCACGACAATCCACGTGTTTGCACGCCTCGCATATTCGATGCCGCCTGATCTATCGGGCGATCCTGTTACCGTGAGATTTTTTATTCCACTCCCGTGTGGGTCCCACGCCGAACGAAGCCCGTCTTTAAATCTTACTTGAGACTGCATAATTTCTTTACTGCCTTATGTACACTATCCAACCTGTCGGGATACCACTCCGCGACGTTGCTGAGATTTCGTAGTGCTTGATGAATTTTTGCAAGCAAGCGACAAGCACCTTCGGGATTATTCATTGTCCCACGCTCCCAATGAATTTAGGTGCGCTCCAGTGCTCTCGGGAGAAAGATGCATTCTCCGGGGTTAAGGCATCCATCCACTTTTAACGGGCGAACCTGGTATATTGGGAAGTATCATCGAGCGTGTGAATGGCTTTCCACACTTGGAGAGTTTTTCGGCTCGCACGCCAGCAAGTAACAGTGGTAGCAGCGACGAGGGCAAACCGAGCGGGTAGCCGCGGGTTGGCGCAGATTGAATTGATTTCCGATTCAGACGCGACTTCTTTTCTGCGATAGACTATGGATAGGCCGACGCGCGAGCGGAACAACAGGACAAGGGGGGGGGGGGGGGGGCGAAACGCGCGGCCCAGCCGAGAGACAGAGAGACTATGGGGGTACACGGCGAGGTATACGCCGAGGGGTACAGGGCGAATCTACCCGGCACAGTGTGTACCTCTATTCAGAATCATGCGGCATGGCTCGTAAATGGAATAATCAGTGACACGAGGGAACATGGAATACGCTGTTCTCTCGGTGCTCCCTTCTCTTCCGTTGCCTGCTTCCAACCACCCTCTCTTCTCTCTTCTCTCTTCTCTCTTCTCTCGTCGTTCCTTCCTGTCCCTCGCACCAACATCCGCCACCCCGGCACGCCCTTGCACCCATTCCGCCCCCTGCCCCCCTATGGAAAGCAAGCCTGGTGCCAGTCGCTCGTGCTGATGAATAATCGTCGGAGATCCACCGCGAGATGCTGCCAGCCAGCTTGCGCCAGCTTAACGAGTGAAAGCACCGACGACAATCCGAACTTCGCCCGCGACAAGAAGCGAGCCACGAAGACCCAGCGATCTTTCAATCCGAACTCACCGCCCACCACCCACCACCCACCACCCACCACCCACCACCTCCACCTTCTCCTCCTCTGCGCACTAACTTACGACGAAATTGAATTGTGAGCAGTCCTGCGCTGCAAGCCCTCGTCCGCCCCGCCGCCGTCCCTTCTCGCCGAGCAGCTCACTCTCGCTCAAGGAAGGCTTGACAATGGGACTTCCTGAGACGACCTTAAATTGAGGACGGACCTGCTCAAAGGCAGGCTTTAATATTAATTTATACCGGCCGACTTCACTCACTAGTTCGTCCATGGTTGATTTAGATACGACGGGTTTAATGGGTTGTAGATGGCTCACCTGATAAGCTGTTAATAATGAGTTTCGTTGTAACATTAAATCGCTAGATAAATAGAGTGAGAGATGGGAATATTGGGGAGCGATCGTGGCATTCGTGTAGCGTTTTTAAGAAGCAGTGGAAGGAATAGGGAGGAATGGGAATCAGACTGGGAGTGTTTGAGTCGAGCGAAGGACATGGGAGAAGGAGGCAGGAAGCTACTGGATGGGGTTGGGCCGGTGGTACCTCCAGACGTAAATTGTTCCGGAGAATCGGATAATCGAATAATCAACCAGACTGCTGCATCTCCGTTCGCCATTTTCAATATTCCTGTATCATCGAAACACCGGGCTATAGCTCGGCGAATTATCGTCGAAATAAAAACCTTCGTTCCACGCATGGATCGGCACGCTTGGTCTCCCTTTCGAGGAACTTGTTTATCTCCGTCTTTCTCCCTGAACAATTACCTCCTCGAGGAATAACAATGTTGTGGCTCTCCAGAGTGGTACTAATGCCACTTCCGTCTAGGATGATTGGCTTTCCTCCGTCGACAGCGGCGCGTTTGCGAACGAAGTCTCTAATTACTGCTTGGAGAGAGCAGTTATTACTTCCTCTTGAAAGTACAAGGGGGGCGAAGTACGCGGATCGCGAGAGTCGTCGCGTGAGCAAGTAAAGCCGCTGAAATGGGGATCAGTCCTTTCCTTGAAAAACTGATATCGTTTTGTCATTGACGCAGTATGTGTCTCTGTTCAGAATGCTCAATAACGCGAAACCGCAGACCGCACGCCGCAAATCGAACGCTACTAGTGTTCCTGGCACGTAGATGCAGATGTCGGTGGAGGCAGACTTCAACTGACTGTTTCTACTTAAAATAAAGCACGACCTCTCGAATGCATTTCATCTGATCGCTCGATAAGGGGGGCGGTAACTTTCTTAACGGCTTATCCGGCGCTCCTTTTCCGACGTTCGACTCTCCGATTTCATGCGAAATTACTTCGCCGGCCTGATGCCGGCAAATATTGACTCACCCTCTTCCAGACTTTTTAGCTCGGAGTCCCGTCGTCGTTGCTTTTATTTCATTAGAACCTAGCCGCGGGGACCAGCCGTTTTACAAATACCTCAAACACTCGATACTTAGTTGAACTACTTGGCTTACCCGGCGGAATGAAAGTTCCGGTGAGGAAATGGCGCTCGGAGTTATTAATTTTTAATCTGACCACTCAGCTATTTATCGCCATTTTCCATGCTGCACTGCATCCGCTTTGAAAGCTTCTCCCCCACCCTCTCTCTCTCTCTCTCTCTCTCTCTCTCTCTCTCTCTCTCTCTCTCTCTCTCTCTCTCTCTCTCTCTCTCTCTCTCTCTCTCTCTGTGCCGGTCGCTTCGTTATTCGACCTATGAATGAAGAGTACATATGTCCAGGTCGCAAACCTGACACCATGCAACGCGATCGAATGTACCAACTGATAAAGTCGCAGTTATTAGTGATAACAACTTTGGATCGCACGAATCATTGTGCATTGAGAAACTGTCGGTGACTGTGATGCAGTTTCGAATAAACTTCAATGCTCCGGCCTAGATAGTCGCGCGTGTTCCAAGAAGAAAGTTCCTCGGGTGTATGGCGCGACCGCATCGCTTCCGGTGCTTTCTTTGTCCATTTTGCGTTCGCAAAGCTACGTCGAGCCACTGCTGGTAGAGAACTGTATAGGAGATTTCTCTAGTGCCTCGTTGATCGATCCTATTTTTAAAGTTTCCTACAGCCGCAGGTGTCTCAGTGCCCTTTTCTTCGTCGCTTCTTGGAGTCTGACCGTCTTCTTGGCTGGCGAGCAATAATATTTCTATGCAAAGTCGACGGGCAGTGGTGAGAAGTGCAAGGCGCCAAGTGGTTGCAATGAGAGGAAGAAAAAGGTGCAGTGGAAAGAACGTAAGCATTTTTAAGGTGATCTGTCAGGATGCGGCAGAAGAGGGCCCTGGCTAAGACTTACAAGAGAACAGCGCGAGTACACGAAGAGATGCTTCAGATTCTGACGCTCCTCTGTGTCTGTGCGCGGGGTGGCCGCTCGTATTCCGACGGTGGCCTGAGTTTTCACCCTTTGTCACGGCATGCAAATAATTACGACGGGCGTACTTGTTAGAGCGGCTATAAATTCAGGGGTGATAACGCCAGTGCTCCCGGTATATGACGAGGGTTTGACTGTACCAGCCTCAAAGGACGTTCTAACATTCTGCCACCGGAAGCACCCTCGAGATACAGCGGCCAGCAGCCGCAAGAGCATGACCAGACGTGGCTCTAGTGAGCCGCGCATTGAACAAATAGCACTGATCGAAGTGTCCTCGTAATTGCTTCGGTGCATTGGAGTCGATTAACTCTTCGTCCCGAAAGGTAGCTCTCCCTCCTCTTTCATCTGTACTCCGGACAATGGGGCTGGGATTATCGAAAGGACACAAAGAGTGCTAGCTGGTTTCCTTCTGAATGATTTTATGAATATGCACATCGCCACCGCTCGTTCCACCAATTCGACGGTGAACATTTAATGAAATTGCCGCTTGGCAAAAGAGACGCGGCGGTGCAACATTCGTATCGGCCCCTACTAATTACGTTATTAGTTGTTTCGTTGACTGCACTGCAAAGCTCGCGCCGCTCGAAATCGGATTAAAGAGCGCACGGCACAGAGCTCTATTTGTGTGGATCCGCGCGAACGCGCCCCCGGCCGTTTCGAGCGCGGCATGAATTCCCTACGGGCTACGTACTGCCATTATAGGCCAGGCCTTGTAATTACTGGCCGTTATCTTCTTGTAAGAAAGTGGGCCGCAATTACAGTAACGCAATAATCGTTGAAAACAGTTGCGCTTAGGATTCCGCTGGCTGCACGAATAATACAGGCTCAATCTCTATTTCTCCCTCTCTATGCTGCATCTCCTCTCCTTGGATGTACCCGGTAGGGTAACCACTTCTGAGCCTGGGAATGGGGCTGCCGCTTATCACGATCAATCGTTACGGCATTATGAAGCTAGGCTGACCGACATTCTGTGATATTGCCGGCCAGCGAGCGACAGGAAGACCTAGAACAGCAGTAGCCCTGATAATTAATTGCCGGACCGATTGCATTTACCTCGATATTCACTCGAACGCGCAGCTCCACTGTCCAGAGAACAGAGGATTCCGTTTGTCGTCCGCTCTTAACGATATATCTGCATCTAATGTTTCGGTGGTCCTGAAGCTCGATGCACAAGAGATAGCACACTTTTTCTCGTATACATCTAACGACGAGCAAAGCTCCTTGTGCTTTCCGTTGGCTCCCTCTCTTTTTGCTTCGTCGCTCACTCGGCATTCCTTGGCTTTGCTAACGGCTCCTACTCGCCGCCGCCGTCGCCACCACGCCGTCCGTCGGTTTGCGGCCGACCATCGGTGCATCCACTTCCCTACCCCCTGCATTTCTTCCATAGTCTCGCCTGTCTCAACTGGGGAACTTTCCCTCCGCCCCCGGGACAAGCCCGGTTTTTTTCCGCCTTTCATTTGGCCCTCTTCAGACAATGAAAAGCACCGGCTCACAGGGAAACTGGAGAGAAGCGATCGGGAATTCTACGATAATTGTTCGAGATTTCGCTTTTATCGTGGACTGCTTGCCGTCGTCGACGCCGCCGCCACCGCACCGCAGCAATCACATGCGAATGAATTTTAATGCTGTCTTCCCCTTTGCGCACAGATTCTCCGTCCCTACTGTCATTTTTAGACGGCAGTCATTTAATGGTAGTTCAATGCCTGACTCGTTAATCGAGGTTATTTTCAGACATTGATCGCTTTATCAAACCCGAGCCCATTAAATCGCCTGGCGACCCCGGCTAATGCTGGGATTGTTCTCATAATCAGCGGATGACAATATTACTGAATCACGGATTAGAAAATTGGTATCGACATACTGCGAGAGAGAGAGAGTATGTTTGTGTGTGTTTGCGTGAGGGTGTGTGTGAGAGAGAGAGGGAGCGGTCGCTCCTGGCAATTGGGAGGTGCGAAATCGTAATTATGATATTGGAAAACCCTCCCGCGACCTATTAGACAAATAGAATGGCGTTGCGTTAATTGCCGGGGATTTCGGTTCGCCCCATCCCCGTACGGAATCAATTCTGGCGAACTGTAAACGAATATGCTCGAATTTTATACCTCTCGGTTCGCGCTACTCGAAGTAACAAACCCCCACACATACATACACATCGAAATGTATTGGTAGAGAGGAAGAGAGAGAGAGAGAGAGAGAGAGAGAGAGAGAGAGAGAGAGAGAGAGAGAGAGGGAGAGAGATGCCTGGAAGCTCGCAGTGCATGTAGCAAGGTAGCCTTTCGCGTTTTGCAATTTATAGTTTTCATTACAGTGCTTCATGTATTAATTTACTTCTTGCTTCGGCTCTGCTTTGTATCGACGCTTTTCATTGGCGCTATTCTCCCAGTTGCTATACACTTGGAGCGCGCCGGTTCCTCTCAATATTTGCATTGCCCCGACAACGCGTTTTTCAAAATGCCAAAGTGAAAGTATGAATGACGGAACATCGAAGCGAGCTGCGGAATATTGTGTGCCGTGCACCGAGTACGAAGAGGAGGAGCAGCAGCATCAGCCTCAACAAAGCGCAAAATTCGAGAAGCATCCCCGGTGAACTCACATACGCTGACGAAAAAATAAATGATGCGATTCCGAGGATCCTGAGTTATACGTGGCACCCTTTGCATTTCATGCGCTTCCCTCTTTACTTTCTCGTAATAACGACAGCCTCTTGGTATTTAGTTTGTACCAAGTGACGTTTCAGGTATGCCAAGCGAGCAACGCAAAACCAACGGAGAATTTCCTGCATAGATATTTCGTCGCTACTTTGAACTTGTAACATTTCTCGTTCCTATTTCTACTCTTCTTGTCCCTCACAATAAATTTACAACACCAACATTTTCGGTTTTGAAGAGTCTCTGCAACTGGCTGTTGTATATACAAGATTTACTTGACGGTGTTGACACAACGTATATGCTCGCACCATGGGTGCGATTAAAAAGGAGGTCGGTTCGAATAGCTAATTAACATGGAGTGACGGCACAATGGCGAAGTCTTCGAGGGAAACAATGACAGGCAGCGCGCGCGTGACGCGAGCATAGCCGTGCACATACGCCAAGTACTCTCGGCCGATACTCCTGGACACGCCGGCCGATTAAATATGAAATGAGCTGGGTCATCGACTAGCTCGCACAATATAGGCCCCGATAGCCACTAATTATTAAGGGGAGCTTAAGCCCCTCGATAGATGCGAGGGTTGCGTCGGTGAGATGGGGCTCGAAGGGGATCGCTGGAGGGCAGGCAGGGGTGAAATTTCGCGCGTGCTCGACTCCGTGCGTACGTGCACTCTCCTCGCACTGGTTAGGTCACGGAAGCACCGTCGAAATTAACTGTGTCGCCGCAATCACCATACTCACCGTACACATCCTTTTTTCACAATCGCCACTCCCCATGCGAATTAGTCGATTCGTTATCTCGAAGACTACGGCGCGAGAGAAAGAGAGCTATTTTATTTCAGCGAGGGTGAAGCGTTTCTTTCCAAGGATAACGGAAAGTTCTCCGATGGCCATCGCACCTCGTGTGGTTGGCTTCGAAAAAAACGTGGCGATCCATCCGGTAATTATCGGCAAGTTCGCCGTTCGCTTCACCCCCTGACATCCTTTTCCGAGTTGGCTGGCGCGATGCTACGGCCAGGACGAAAGGCGGCCGCGCGGGAGGATGAAGGGGAGGGGGTGTGTGGTGGTAGCCGATGAACAAGAGCAGGAGCAGGAGGAGGAAGAGGTGCCGTGGAAGAGAGGGAAGGGAGAACAGAGGTGTTGTAGGATGCGAATCGAGGCGGAGCGCGTGCAAGCCCGGTGACTAAGAGCGGGATGGACGAAGCGGGGGTGGTTCGGGAGGGAGGCTGCTGGGGAGGGATGGTTGGTGGGAGGGTGGAAGGGTGAGAGACAAAGGTGGTATCAGAGCGGCGCACAGGTGGCTCGACGGAGAGAGGTACAAATCGCGAGGGAGGGGTACGAGGGGGTGGATGGGGGTGGTGGAAGCGGTACAGGGGTAGAATTTCGCGCGTGCTCGGCTTCATCCCCCTAGGTTGCCGGCACCGTTACGCTGTCGTTGCCGCCGCCACCGCCACCACCGATGCTGGTACTGCTGCGTGGTGGTGGTGGTGGTGGTGCTGCTGGTGCTGCTGCTGCTTCTGCTGGATGCTGAGGGTAGCTGGACCGCGCGCGTGAAGTGTCAGTTCTCCGCGCGACCTCCTCCCCGAAGGTGTCAACCTACTCGCGACCTACTCCAAACTGTTTGGCAAAGACTCGTGCTCGACTGGCACCCGCGCGCCAGTCGCTCTTCCCGCTTTTCCGAATTTCTGTCGGACACAGCTCTCGAGCGCGCCTTTTTCCGAACGGTGCACGCGCGAAGACAGGCACTTCTGTCCAGCCGGCATCCTGTGAAACTCTATCCTTGAGTTTTGTTCCTTGCGGAGGAAGGATCACCGAATCGAGGACACGTGACACGCTCCAACAGACGCTTATCATGCTCGCCGGGATGTCCAGAGGCAGTAATGTACGTGCAATCGTTTCTAGCGAGACTCTTTCAGTAGAATAAGACGCGCGCCAGTTCGTAGAAGGCTTCCGAGCGACCCCCGCTCTCCTGCTACAGGTTCCGTATTATGAGCGCTCGTTCTTTTTCTTTTCTCGCACGCCTGCTGCTGGCGAAAGCGGCTCGTTAGCTTCGCTTTCGACGCCACGGCAACGAAACGTGCCATCCGGTTTTCCAAGACTTTCCTCTCTCATTTATTTCGTGATACCAAGCTCTGGAAGTTCGCGCGCGCTATTGGTTTACTTTAACGAATAGCGCGCGCGCGCCAGCGCGCCGGTTCCAGGTGCGCTTAATTATTACAGATCTATGCGTTCGCCAGCTAATGCGCGATAATTAATTATTTAAGCCGCCGTAATCGTGCGCGATCAATATTGGAAATATCCTGGCGGAATTTTCCGTGCTGCAGTCCTCGCAGCCGGCGGCACTGGCCGTTTATCATTAGAATCCAATGGCGCACTCTCTTATGAACTTCCACCAAGAGTTTGGCCCTTTCGAGGCGACGATATTTTATATTAATAACAGATCGCTGTCACTTTTCATTTCCGCGGGACCAGCCGCAGAGGATGAGAAGTGGCAGGGAAAAGGCATCCGTGTGGAATTTCTGGAAAGAATGGAGGGTTTTCGTAGGCAGATATGAAAGGTATATATCGGCCGGGCTGGTTCCTCAGATGGCGATAATTCATCAGACTCGAGTAACTCGCCGGCACCGAGATGATTAATTAACGTCAGAGTCAGTAGCTCGCGCTGCTCGCTAGGCAACCCCTGCTTCCTCTACCTCTCTCGTCCATCTTCTCGCCCTTTTTTCCCTCACAGCATTGAAGATAGTTGCCCCGCGATTTTTATTATTCCTGTCGCAACCTTTTTTTCTTTCCACTCTCCTATTTACCGCGTACTGACGCCGGTGGCTTTATTTACGAGCCGCAGGCCGCACCTCTACTTCCGCCGACCTTTATACTAGCCGATAGTCTCTTATCGAGATTCCAGTAATCGCAGGGCCCCTCAATTTTTCGCACCCTTGACCTTAGAATGAGATTGATAGGAGCGCGACTGGTAGACTACGAGTTTCCGTCAGACTTTAAATCATTAAGTAGACGGGCGGCTTGTAGGGATCCACCTGACAGATTAATTATTCGTTGCCCGCCATAATGAAGCATAGTGCACACAGGCTCTTGCGTAATAAACTCATTTGATGTACTCCGCTTTAACGAGGAGGAGGAGGAGGAGGAGGAGGAGGAGGAGGAGGAGGAGGAGGAGGAGGAAGAGGAGGAGGACGCTCGATGCTTTAATACTTGCAATCTCCCTCGGCACCGTGCGCCCGCCAGAAAAATCTTCCCTTTCATTGTAACGCGTTCATTACTTCGAGCTTCAATACGCTGGGCCATCAGATACGTTTGACTAGCATTCCGGATCCTCCACCCCCTTTTCTCTGGCGCTCTTCGACGATTACATTTGCCAGTTGCACAAAATTCGTTGCTTGCTTTTGTGACTTTCTGGCTGCGCTCCGGCGCATTCGGCGCTCCTGCGGTGGATGATGTTTCACAGCACGCTGATCGATCAGTTTGTGAGAGCGCAACAGAGGCAACAAACGTATTCGGAGCGACAGCGACAACTATGAAAAAAAAGAGAGGAATCGAGATCGCGCGCGATAACCGAAACACCACCGCGGCAAATTTTATCGCCTTCGATTGGATTCCGATGCTGTTCAGTGATCTCTCGGAGTTATGTACACGCTGGACGAATCTGCAATTACCTAAACAAACACCGGCGGGTGCACTGTGTGCGCGTGTTGTCCCATGTGCATTCGCTTGCCGGGAAAATTCATGTTCCCGTGATCTTGTCCAACCTGTACATACATAGAGCAGGAACGCGTCGCTATTGCCAGGTAGCCGTAAAGTGAAATATAAAATCTGACAGGTCGATAAGAGATCAGAGTTGTAAAACGTCTTTATGCGATCCTTCTATTTATGCTTGTGTGTATCCACACTACTATAATTTCGAAGGTTTCGCCTTGGGGAACGAAGCACTTCGGCAACGTTGCGATACATCTTTATTTATACCCGGATTTCGCGGCTCCTAGGATTACGGTGCGTGGCTAACTCAATTTCAAGGATGGCCCGGACGTAATACGAGACATGATGCTCCAGGTGGTTGCTCTCTCTGCTTGAGAGACGGAGAGAGAAAGAGAGAGATAGAGAGAGTAAGGGAGAGAGGAAAGCACGCTAAGTACTCATAATTGAAAAGTCGTCTCCTCACGCGTCTCATCCTCTCTCGCAAAACCGGTGCAATTTTCATTAAGCGCGGTGGGCGGCCAATGTAATGCTATCTCGTTGGTCGGACCATTTAAAAGGAGGAATGGGAAGCAAAAGGGTGATGGTGAAGTGGAAAACGGGAACGGAGGGAGCGAGGTTGGAAAAGAGTCACGCGAAATTGATTAACCTTTCAGCATTCCAGGGATTCCAAGAACTCATAAAACTCCTTAGCCAGCACTTGGAGAAAGAATTTCTAGCCCACTTCTTGGAGCTCGGACTTGCGAGAAGTGGCGAGGAGGAAGAGGCTGCTGCTCTTTCGCATTCCTTCTTTCTTCGCCGGAGTCTTAAGACTCCACGCATACTTTTGCCGCATCCTTTCCACCGCGGTCGCTGCGACGACTTTCTTGGTACAAAGTTACGAACTCGGGTTCACTGGGAATAAGAGGATTCTGATTGAAGAGGATCCTCGAATTAATAGGAAGCGTTCGGAAAAGGATGCTTACAGGGCGGTATAATGGCATGCATTCCGGCAATGATGGTTTCGGTCGCGGCGGCGGCGGTGGTCGAAGCGTTTTCGTTACGGGCTCGCGCAGGCTCGTTTCACGGCTGTTAATGTTTAATGGAACTTGATGAAGCACTGCCCTCACTCCCAGCGTACTTTTAGCATACCGCGGCTACTTAAAAATTCCACGTCCACCCTGGTGGATTCGCAATTACCGGTCACTGGGTTAATTAACGCTTTAATTTTGCAATCCAAGCGAGCGCAGGCTTTCAGGCATAATGAAGCCGGCCGCGGACACACCGGGTGTACTCACACCTATACTTGGCACACATGGCTACGACGACGCATCGGTGATATCAGCCGGCGGCCGCTGTGATTGATAAGAAGTCACTGGCGAGGGACGCGCGAGTAAAAGCTTTTCGATGGCGCGACACGATCGATGTTACGCGCGCATTCTGCTTCCCTGTAATCCTCTCTCTCTCGTTCGCCCTCTCTTTTAAAAGGACGTGCGTCGCTCGAGTCGCCACTGTAAAATGTAGGTCGCGTGAAATTACACGTCGCGTTTTGTTACTCGTCCGTTCGCCAACCCTGCTCGCTCATCCCACGTCCATCCACAGCCGGCGCGATGCTCTTGGTGCGAGCGAACACACTTATGACTAGGCGAGAATAACTAACCACTCGAATGGACCACCAATCCACTAGTAGAAATAAATGCTCGCCGTCCCCTAAATCTCTGTCATTCAACTCGCACTTATCGCCCCTATTACTTGTCCACGAGTAATTACAAACGGCGCGTATTCCTCGCTCATGATTCATGCAGAGCCTGATGTGGATACATATTCAGCAATGCTGATATCAGGTTCTGCATGCAGAATTTTTCATCCGAGTGAAATGACGCCTGTATCTCATTTTGCCAGACGCAGGAGATAAAAACAGAATTTCGGTAGTGAATCAGTTAATGAAAAATGTAGAGCCTGCTGGGAGTATATTTTTGAGGTAGTAATATCGACTTTTGCCGACCTACATGTATGTATACGCACCGGGCTGTACATTTAATTGAACAAGGAAGAGAAGCTTGTTTCAGAAGGGAAGAGGCGAGGAAGTTTCGCGATTAGGCGGACGCAGGTTAATTGCGGGAATCTGTGGAACAGTATTCCCCGATGCCAGGGCAGTTTCGAAGTGTGGGCCAAGCTTCTGCTGGCTTAATCTCCCTAGTCGACTTCCTAATCCCTCTATCTCCAAGCTGAATTCTTATCTTGCGACGGGCCAACTACCTGCAACTTGCACCATTCCGCCTTGAAAGTTATAAAGTAAACGGACAAAGAGTGACGGCCGAGTGAATGTATGTGCGGTGCGTATGTGTCTTTACTCTCGCAGTAAATCGAAACTCCTGGCTCGGTTGTTTTGTTAACTCGTACGAAAGTATTCGTCACTGGAATGGGGATGAAACGGTCCGGCGGCTTCGAGAACTTGAAGGATGCCCGCTCGCCGCTTCCGCAAGAGTTTCCTTCGTGTGGTATGCACAGTGGACATTACTGCCCGATTCCTGCTTAGTTAGTTTCGAAATTTACATCCGTCCTGTCCTGCGGACTGGCTGTATGCACACATACCACTCGAATTTTCTTCCACTTCACGCGCGCTACAGAATAGTTGAGTCTATCCTCTGGGGATAGTGGATACACCTACCAGCATCAACTTGCACCATTTACCACCGGCGTGCTTCGTTCCTCTCGGTTTGACCGTCTCGATTGGACTGTTACTTTACTCGGAAAAGTTGCCTCGCAAAATACGACCGCCCTCCTATCGAGCGATGTACCCAGGTGCGGCTGGTTGCATAATTATGGATTGATTTACAGAGAATGAAGTTCTCGTGACCCGGAAGCCGGCGGGTTTTTAGTTAATAGGATATCGGGCGTGGCTCTCCCTCTCGCTCTACAGCAGAGTATTATATACCTTCTGTGTCACCGACGGTTCAGCATGCGACACTCGTGTAATCCGGTGCGACGATTTTATGGATTAAAGTCATATCGGAGTACCCGTTGAGCTCCGGAGGAAAGTCCTCTCGGAGAAATGCTGTTGAACTTCGCGTGTCCCCGAAGGGCAAGGAAAACTCGGAGCACCAGCCAGCCGCGCGTATACACGCTCAATTTGAATAAGAAATTTTATTAGTCGGATGGAGATCGCGCAGGAAATTAGTGAATATTTTTATTTCGTGGAAGGAAGATGCTGCAGAGCCGTACTCCCGGGGCTCGATCTAATTTCTCACCCTCTACATTGTACACGCGGAATCAAGCAAGCATGTCTGCGTGAAACACGCTGAAGAGCTTCCCTTAGCAGCGTAGGGTGCCGGTGTCAGGAATACTTCCGAAAATCACGATGAAATTTCACCTTATAATCCAGACGTCGGGATAAGCGCGAGAGGAAAAGTGTGCGCTTGAGGTGCATACTTTCTGGATGAAACAGAATTTTGCATTCAACCCTACCCCCCCCCCCCCCGCCCCCCGCGTAACCTTCAACTCGCAGAAAATTAACAAAGTTATTCAAGGAGATACGCCGAAAGGCGGAGCAACCCTTTTGGAGTTTTGCAATTTATGCGATTGTCGGACTCTCCCGAGAGTCCAATGACTTCACTACCGCTTTATGGCACGCTGCCGAGTGATCCTCTTAAGGAACTTTGTTCAAATCGCATTTCAACCGCTTCGCCGATTTCACAACTGGCATCTGATAACTAGTGATTTTCTACTATTGAATCATCTAGTAACGCATAGAATAGATCATGCTTGTTACTAAAGATTTAATACTCTCGTAGAACTATGAAGTCGTGATACCTAGTGCATATAGGGGTCTTAGTATCAAGGAGGTCAAAGACAAATTACTTTACAAGGGATGCATGGCGCACTGACCGCACAAAGTTCTCTACATTCGGAGTTGGAATTATCCAGGAAAATTACAATGGTGATACAGCGACAGCGTCAGTGGCCAGTACGCTAGAACCACCCCTCTGTTTCCCAGCTTTCAAATCCTATAATTAACCGTGCAAACCCGTTTATGGATTATGCACGCGCTAAAACGAGCTAGTTACAATTTAACCGTGGGTATGCCTGCCTCTCGCAATAGAAACATCGCATTTTCGTTCGACAGCCGGCCGTGTTTGGCTCGTGTTTGCGGCGCGTCTGACCGTCGACTGTCCAATTTCACTGCGCGCGCGACGCTTAAAATAATACAGTCGGGAATCCCGATTTGGTGGAAGTGTGCTTTGGGAAAAAGCGTCTCCAATTTCAGCGAGTGGTTCGCCTGTCCCCACAGTCAATCGGATCGCGTTCATGTTCGATTACGGAAGAAAAAACAGCAGAGGCAAGCAAAGTGGCGCGTGTTGCATTAAATTCAGCGAATACACACTATCCAGCGGAACATGTGGTATTGCGCTAGGACTTGTGAGATGTGGAAGGTGTATTTTACAGTTGGGGGAGCGGAATCATGCTATAAAGCAGAGGGTGTATTTGGCGAGCACGTGCTAAGGATGGGGGTGGGACGCACTATGCGGTAATATAGCAGAGCTAGGTATAATAATGGTAGGCGTGGGTCGGTCCACGGGCTGAGCACTCGAGTAGGCTACGCATCAACACAGTGGTATGTATCAGGGTACGCTATAGCATCCCCGTGTCGGCCGCTATTGCTCGGTACACGGTATTCCGTTAAGCTGCACGCTTTCCTCTCGCAGCCCCTCATTATCTCAACACAATGAGCGCTCCGTCCGGTATTGGCATTTGCGCGAATTCCAATAGGATTTAATTGGAGGAGATTGAACAGGTATATATGTATGTGTAAACGCCTACGCCCGCATGTACTCTCTGTCTCTCTCTCGCACATACGTGCACACATAGCGCGAGCAAAAAACGTCTGGCTAGCTGCCCGTCTGCCTGCCTGCCTGCCTGCCTGCCTGCCTGCCTAGCTGCGGCTCGTTTCCCGGTCCGTTCGTTAGCTACGAATTCTGCATCTAGTTTCTCGCGAATGCACACGTATCCCGAGACCGCTCAAGCGAACCAGTATACCGGATTGGCAATCTAATCAGTCTCGAAATAGTTACATGCATCTATTTTATCAAACGAAGCATCTGCTCTACTATACTGGAATTAGAAGGAGTATTGAACGCTAGTGGAAATTTCGTCAGCAGGATCTGACGTGTCAACAGTAGAAAAGCTGAAAAGCGACTGAAAGCAACACCCCGTTGTCGGTTCGTTTTACAGGAGTGTGAGTAGTGCGCCGGTTTGTGGGACACCGGCAACTCTTTTTCGTCGAACGGTGTGTGCTATTGTGCGCCAAGTCTCGTTTACCCGGTCGCAACACACCCTTCTCTGCTATCGAAAGCTAGAATCGTAGATAAGGGTATCGTCCGGCCGATTTAGAAGATAGCTCCTGCAATTGGAGGATCGATCGATGAAAGGGTGCTACTGCTGCCACCAGTTCTTCGCAAGACTCCTCAAATTTGTGCTGTGGTCGCAGAGAAAGACAGAAAGGAAATAGAGGAAGAGAGAGAGAGAGAGAGAGAGAGAGAGAGAGAGAGAGAGAAGGGCGTTCCGGTGCTTGGATCGAATGGTCAAGTCCGCTATATTTACGCGCTCGCGTTGGGATTACCGACGGGCTTTACATTAATTGTGCAGAGGTGCGGCTCAATTTCAGGAGTTTAATTTGTTTTCGATTTGCTGGGTGGAACAGTGCAAATAGGGGCTGGCTGCCGCTGATCGAAGTCCGAAACTGGCGCACCGGGCTGCCATTTAATTCGAGGAAAGTACATGCACAAGCGTATCCGCTTGAAATGTATCGGCCCTTGGTTTTGGCTGGTAGGCCGGATCGATGTGCCGAAATGGATACTGGTCGGCCCATAATTCATTGCGCTTATAACATAATCCTTTAATTCGCGCCGATATAAATTAAAATAAGCTTCAGCCTGTCCAGGCGGATAGCAGCCGCGCGGCCGCCAACAGAGCGCTCCGGCTTTCGAGCTGAGGGACATTTCCGCGACGTAACTAAGCGGCTTTCCGCGAGGCGAGGCGAGGCGGAAAAACGAATAATAATCCTTCGATTCCGCCTGCGAATACACCAGGGGGAAATGGGGATGAAGAGATACCTCCGCGATCTAGCATTCTAGCCATATGACAGAACCCGAGAGCTTCTCAAATGGTTATTGATTTAAGCGTCTTACTGCATTTATCACCGGCTACTTGTATCGGAGATGCTCCATTGTAACCCGTAAGAGGATGCTGCTTCTACCCCCGCCCACCACATATGCGTCCCTTGGTATGAATAACCTTCGAGCCAGTTAAGTGGATCTTTGTATCCGGAAGTATGAACTATAATGGAAAATGCGGGTGAGGACAGTAGCTCGGTGTAGCTTTACAGATACCTGCCGCATTTTTCACGAATTCGAAGGGGTCATGATTGGCAGTAATTAGCAGACTGTTGTTTTTTGTATGAATATTTAATGATCCGGAAGGCTCACGGTCCAGGGGGTTTCAGTAGCCGGGGCGCAATGTCCGGGCGAAAGGGTGAACGTGATAATAAATTCTCCTCAAGCTTCAACGCGAAATTCTGCATTTGAAAGCGTTTTCAAAGTGTGATTTATTGTGCTCGCGCGCTCCCGTAACTAGGAAAAAGAACAGTAAATAACTCATTTCGCTTTTGACGTTCCATGCTCTCCTTCTACGTCGGGTGCTCACATTCTTTCTCACTTGGTTCCGTGCGCGTGAACTGGTAGCGTCGTAGACCTTTCATGCGATATTCGAAGCGGCCTGTCGATTTTACTCGATTTATCTGTCCGAGTATAGTGGCAAATAATTTTTTACCCTTCCCGCTTAGTAAAGGCGCGCGCTCTCGGGGACGTCTGCACGGTTCGGATTATCGATTTGACGATTTTACTAGCTTGGCAATCCACGATTGTTCGGCGAAATACAACTGAGGATCCCGGGGGGGTTGCCGGGAGCCAATGGGAGAGCGAGAGAAATTGCAGCGAGACCGGAGAGTAGATGTTCCTCGTCGCGTGCATAAACCGCCTTAATGCATCCAGCACGTGAGAGTGCATCATCGCACTCTGGAAATGACATCTCGTCCATTTATCCTCTTTTATCCGTGTTTCGTCTATCATGCCGTGTGACAAAAGCCTGGTAACGATATAATAAAAAGGAGGCCCACGCCTTTCGCTTCAACATTCCTTCGCACCCCGAGCCACGAGTGACGCTAACCTTCTGTCGGTGAATAAATCAGTAAATCATTCGACAGGTGTAGTAAAAATTTTCACGATTATTATCGAGCTAACTTGCGTTCGAACGTCGTTATTAATTAACATAGCCGGCGAGGGAATGAAAGAGCCGCCATACCTCGATACGAAGTGTATCTCAAAGACCGTAGCACTCCGACGCCCATAATTGCAACAAGGCCCGGTGCGGAATACTTGAGCCGAATAATCGATTAATGCAGATGAAGGCCAGTCATTATGCGGTCGTGCACCCTGCCTCTTGTATACCGCTGAAATTCACGAATCCCCAAGAGGCCCTCCCACATTTCCCTAGATTTCACGGTGACGCTATCTGCTCGTCGCGATGTTCTATGATCCGATAGGAAGAGAAATCCGGCGGCCCAGAAATTCCTACTTTCCTGGATTACCTATCAGTGGGAGCGTCGGGAGTCGGCGAGGAGTACTTCGCTCTTTCAGGAGTGGCACTGTAATAAGGGATGTCGACCGATCATTGGAAATGACGCTACTCTCTGGTGCAAGCAGCGTCACCGTTTCAAGAAGAGGAGCATTTGAGCCAGGCTAAAAGAGATCGTACCTCTTCGCGTACATAAACCGCCTTAATGCACCCTCGCCAGCGGGCCATTACACCAGCCAGCCCTGTTCCTCCTGCATACACACCTTCACAGGCCTCTCGTCTTTTCGCTGGCTCGCGCGTCCCGCTCCCTTCATCCAGCCACAAACACATCCACGTGGCCTCCTCCACCCCCCGAGCTTTCCTGAGTACATGCATGTACACCGTGAAACAGAGTCGTGAGTGCACGCGGCGATAATGCCCGGCATTGATACGGCTTGCACACGAGCTACGTGGCCTCGTACTCCGCCGGGCCATTCAGCCACCCCTTTAACGCATATTTACGCCAGCGATATCGACCTACCTAGCTTCGCTCTCTACTGTAGTAGCTTCACGGGAGATTTACACTGGCGTCGCGGCGATACATTATTCCCCGTGAATATTAGCGTTACCCACGACATCCTATTGCATCGGACGCCGTCGCCGCTTCCCTCGGGATCGCTCGCGGGATCCTGCACAATGGATCGTCAACGAGCTAGTCTCTCCTAGGGAAAAGTGTCTTCTCGCTGGTGAATACCGGCCTCGACCGGGATGAGCACCAATGAGAAGCGCGTCATTTAACTTGTCTCTACTCTAGTACGCTTCTTCGAGTAAGCATCTTGTTGCAATTGTTTGGAATCACTACTTACAAATTGCTCGTATAACTCGGGTTTCCGACGTACGGCCTTCTCGGAGAATGAAAGCTGCAGAACTTGGCGAATGTTTCTATCACTGGTGAGTGTCGGGCGATAAGTGTCTTGGTGAATAAAAAATAATTCGAGGCGTCTTCGAAACGGAGATTGGAAGCGATGGGAGCTTTAACGCGTGGACTCGAACGTATCCAGTCGACCGATTGAACGGAGAAAGGTTTCGTCGATGGGAACCGGGACAAAGGGTTAGTCGGATGTCCGCGAGTAGTAGCTGATGCCCGTGGAAACGTGGGAGTGCACACGTCGATCCCCTTTATATCGGAGTCAGGATTTTTCTCGCACAATGTGTTCCCTTTCTCTTGGAGGCTGGCGGGCGAACGCCGGGCAAATTCAAGCGGCAGATTGTGGAGCGGGCGGTCTATTCTCATGCATATATGTATTCCCGAGCATCCACGGCGTATTGCCACCACTTACTGCCGTGGAATAATCGGCGCCTCCCGCGCAAATTCTATTTCTTGCCAGACTGAACGGCACGTCTTTCGCGCGCCTCGTACTCGCTACTCTAAACGTTCCCGAGCATTTGGCTCGAGCTACTCGCCCTGGCAGGGCGCATTCTAATGGATCCAGCACTCGCGAAAAGCGTCGGCCCGGAATAAGGTAGGAAGTTCGCTCTTAAGTGAGCTAGGTCGGCCGTGCTCAAACTTGCGGATACTCTCCAAATCCTCGCTCGACCTCGACCCGCGTTTTCATTTCGCAGCTCGGCATCTCCCCCGTCCTGCCAGCCAAGAGAGAGCCACACCGACGTCTACGCCTCCGTACCTCCAGCATTCCGGCGTGATGAGTCCTTCGCTCGGTACAAAACTTCATTTCCGTGAGAACCGTACGCCCCGTCAGCGCGTACCCCGCACTGCTCCGAACTCCAAACACTTTCTCAAGTTTCGACTATTAGCTCCTGCGAGATTTCACAGTACGAGTCTTTCGGCAGTCTAACAAAAAGCGCAATGCTGCCAGCGCAATGGTGTATAGCGTCGCGACGGCGACGGCGGCGGCGGCGCGCGCGCGCGCGTCTACCTAATTCCAAACAATCGCGATCACCAGCTCGAGCACGGCCAAGGCGATGTCTTGAGTTGATTACCGTCGTTTCGAAAATCTCTTCCACTACTCCACTCGCAGTGCTGCGACGGCCAATTAAAACTAAATGCAATTACGGGATCCTTGGCGCGCGACCGACTTCAATGGGGCTATTTTCCAGTCGCTACGGCTTTCCTTGTTGCGGAGGTTTCGTCACCCGCACTTTGCAGGACGCTGATTTTTTCCGCCTGTTTGCTAAACGAGTTTCCCCTTTTAACTGCGAGTTTGCAGCTGGCAATGCAATCGGTGCTACTTATCATTCCTGTGGACATTGCCTCTTTCTATGATACTTTTGTGGTCAAGCAAATTTCTCTATTTGGGAGATAACTTGATAGCCGTGTTTTTTTTTGCTTGTTACACATAAAACGTTGTTAGCGAGAAGCAGGTACTTAGTGAACTTCTAGGTCGGATTAAGTCGACGGGTATTCGCTTTTATACAACTTTAATTTCCCCCAAGGGATCAAGGCTTCGGCGGAACATTTTGACGCTTTCCTGATCGAATTTAGAAAGTTCCAACTCTTCAAGAAAGAATCGGCTCTGTCATTCTTGTGGAATTATGTTCGCCTTTCTCTTATTTCGCTTTACGAAGTTTCATTTTAAACCCCGACCCGCAGTAGCTTCGTAGGAAGGGGTCTTAGGAAAGTTAGTCTGCTCGTAATACTTCTGCTTAATCTTATCCGCCGAACGTCGCTCGACCACATGCTGTCCCGTACTATTTTTCTACTGCTTCTTTAACGGTCCAAAGGATTGCAAGCACTGTTGCATTCTTGTATAGTTCTATGCCCCACGGTGAACTTTTCCTCACAAGATGAATGGAATGGTAGTTGCAAATGGAATTGTTGAAGGCAATTTTTCTAGTTTGATTACATTCTCATTCGTGGAACACCGATCTCGCAAACATGCAATTTTGCCTTTCACAGCGGGCAACTGTCACGCAAAGTGATGCGTTTGTGTTCATACAATCGAGTCGCTCCATTTCCATGCCCATCTCTGTTGACGCCATCTCTAGTCCGGACAATTTTTTTTTTTCTAGTTCATCGCGGCACATTAAAATGCAAAGCAGTTGGTAGTTACTTTACCGCAAAAACCACAACTTTCATGCGACGGAGCACTCGAAATGCAATTTCCCTATAATCCCCTATATGTTCTAAACTGATTACGTAATCAGCTCGACAGGTAGTTTAGCTGGTGTGAAAGTTTCATGCATTCTGGCCGAGAGAAAAATGATATTAGTACCGCCGGACGCGTTTACATGTGTCAGAAAAAAATCAATAAAAAGGACGAGGATTGCGGAACGAAGCGGTTGGATCTAAAATTTCGCACGCGATTCCTACTCAGGTATATCAAGTATCAAGGATGCTTTCTATCGAGTGGTACACTTTATTCCTTCTACTCAGGCAAAGTAGGCCTGAAAGTGTTAGATCCCCCAGGGTGCGGTGACGTTTGCACGCTACGGGTAGAGCATGAGGACGAGGACAGTGCGATAAAGTGAAACTGCTCGGAATCCGGGCGAATGGCCGCAGGGATTACCACAGACGTCATTCGACCAGCGATCCCCTGCGTTGTAAAATATATTTATCCCTCGCAATAAAGAAGGCGTTCTTCTCAGCAAGTACATGGAAGTGCCCTTAGCCAGGGGGTTGCGGATGAGCGTGAGTATATATACCACCGGACTGTTAACGCCTATGGAAGGCGTGCTCGCGTTTACAGAGGTTCGCCTCGATGGTAGAATCCGGAAGGAGGGAAGCCGAGGTCCGTAGACATGTAGACATGGTGGTGGGCCGGTGGTGGCTCCGATAGATCATACGAGCGCCGCACGGTACAGTCGGTTCACGTTCCACAAACGATCCCTCACGTGCGTCGCGGCGTTCCAATATCTAAGTCATAATTTTAATGAAATTCCCGAACAGAGTGAAAGAGAGAGCCAGATAGAAGGATGGGAAGGATAGAGGACCGCGGTCTCCGAATTTCAATGCCTGATAAATAACGGGTCAGCTAGACGCGCCGTTGCGGAAAATGCCAGAACCATCTCCTCCTCTGGCGACCATCGTACCCCCGCATATGTATATACGTATTCGCACACGCCTCACCTTTATCCTGGCAGCTTCATACCTACGAGTACCTATGTTCGCCTATCTATATCTATATGTGCATATTATATATATATATATATATATATATATATATATATCATGCCGCTTGTTCCTCGAGCATGGTCAAAGCGAGCAAGTCGCACCACCGAGAAAAAGGCTCGACCGAAACAGGAGTAACACGAAAGTGCAGCGAAAGAGCACACCCGTGCGATCTCCAATGGAAATTCCTGCGCGGATAATAGGAATTTTTCACGACGGGAATTCCAACGTGGCTGCGTCCGCGGAATCGAGGGAGTTCCCCGATACCAAGGTGTTTTGGGTTCCAGCGGGAATTTACCCATTGGAAGACAGAAGTCGAAGAATGTTTTGTTCATGATCGTCCAGCAATCGTGAAGAATTCTAAGTATCGGAAGACACAGTTTCATTACTCAACTCTCCCTAAGAATCGAGGGAGTCCAGAGTATGTCTCTGGATAGTCTAAGGAAAAATCCAGGGGAGATGATCACTGCCTACATCAAAGTTGTGAAGTAAAAGCCCGCGAAAACGGGAGAGACGAGGGAGAAAAAGGGAATGGGGTAGGCAAGCAGGTAGGAATGAACGAAGAAGTAATCAGGGAGTGCAGATACACGCGACGCGACGCGACGAACGCTTCACGCTCGCGTCCACGATTAATTTCAACGAAGTCCCAGCGTCAATGTAGCCGAACAGTAATTACTTGGGCGCCCGTGTACATTTTCCCGGGATCGTGCCAGCACGTTGACGTTTGCCTTAATTAATATCGCTCGGTTTACGCCGGCGTTACGCGATCTCCAGCAGCGCCCTGTGCTCGCACAATTTTACCCGCGCTGGAATATCCACTGCTACAGTTCCGAGGACACATTAACGCCTCGAGGTCGGGCGTCGTTGCTCCAGGGTAAATAGGGAAGGTGTGTCAGCCAGGCCATAGTTGGGCGGTCCAAGAACTTTGCGTTCCCTATTTCCAACAAAGTGGCCTTAGACGCATTTCCGTCATCGTTCCCAGTCATCGCCAGTTACCGCAAGTGTCGCTGTCAATTTCATGCGGCGCTTATACGAAACTATGGTCAACGCTTTTCACACCTACTACGAATTTCTGATAACGAACTTGCAGGCACACACCCACTGCTAGTTGGCCGATAACGATCGGAGTTATAATCGAATTCCGACCGCGCGACGCCTGCCACTCTCCGAATCGATTATGCGGATGGCGTCCGACGAATTGATTAACACCTACTCATTTTCGCGCGGTGATTGAGCGCTCGAGCGAGCAAGACGCGGCCGAGCAAAACTAGTATAGCACTTGGTGTACCAGCAGGTGGGAAAGCTTGGAGAAGCTCGAGTGAGTGGAGCACCGAGGCACAGCCGGGGCTGTCTGTATCAGGTTGTGTTGGTACATAAGGATCCAAGGCGATGGAAGGACTACCGTCGAGGAAAAAGGGAGACACGGATGGATGAGCGTTGGAAGAGGAGCAGCGGAGTAGAAGCTCCGGCAAATAAGGAGCCCAGGACGCCCAGTAGTCCGTCGTACCCGCACAACCCAGAAGAATACCCTTGACGTTGACAGCGATGGAATGGAACCGTCACTGGGGAACACCACCGTCTCCGCAACTCCTTTTTACCGCTCTATATACTTCCACCCCCGTAGCCCACCTTCCCTTTTTAGTCTCACATCTCACCCTCTCTTTCTCTACATTCCACCAAGCGAACGTACTACTGTCCACGCTTCACGGCCGCCCGTATTAATTCCAGGACGCCGGAGAATGGATAGCGTCGCCAGAGCGAGGAAAGATTTACTTAATCTCCGTGTACTACCGGATATCACGATTCTCCCTTGAAGGTATTCCTTCAGAGAATATGTCTTTGTGTATATGTTCTAAAGTCACCTTGTTTAATCAGAAGATGCGCACTAGCACGAGAGTGCTGTGAATCTTAACACGCTCACAATGCTTGACCAAATTACGCTACAAATTACTCGTTCACCGAGCATCCGTCTACTATAGTATATACTGCACGCACTCCACAGTGGATCTTAGATTTAGTCGAGTGATTTACTGGCTCAAGTTGGGAGCGCGCGCATCCGTGGCCTGCTTTTGTTCCAGGGCAGTGAGTATGAATTACATGTAAACACAGAGGTTTGCCTGTGGGAGCGAGAGAAGGATAGAGATTCCCATGTACGTATGTACAATGTGCTATGGCCGTACGTACGCGAATACGGAGCTGCTGTTCACTCGCATGCCACTTGGCTAGCGGCGAGTTCAACTATGAATATATTGCTTGTGGGTTAAATCATAGTTATGCCGCGCACTGTGAGCTACTCTACCGAGTATTATTCCTCGGTTGTTCCAGTTAATGTCAGCGTTGAAAATAGTTGTGTCCCCAAGAATAATAATTCTAGTCAGACTGTTTTTGAGAGATAAGTGCTGTGGAGTACGGGTAAGTCACGAAGCATCGGTTGGCAATTACTTATTTTAATAAAGACTCGGCAAATTGCAAAGCACTCCGGTAAAACGGTGACGCGCGCGCGCGCGCGCACGAGGAAATTGCTTTTAGCGCCACAATTACGTTCTGCATTGCATCTCTCTCGCACATTCGTATCTCTCGCGGCGGGTTTCTGCTTCAAACTCAAACTGCTGCGAGGAGATCCTGCCGAGCGGGCACACAGGGCTTGCTTCTTTCCGTCTCGTGACACTCTCGACCCTCCACGTCGATCACACACATTTTGCTCACACTTGACGCGTCGACGCTTGAACCGTTTGAGTGTGCTGCTGCTGGTGCTGCTGCTGGTGCTGCCGGCGCTACCTGAGGACTGTTCTCACGACAGCGCGCTCAAGCCTTTAAGGTCTTTTTGCCGTTCCACCCCTCCTAATACCGAGTGTCTGACAAGAATATTCAACCCGACACGCGCTTCAACCCAAATTTTCATACCTCCCAACTTTCTCCCTCGCTTCAAACGCGAGAAATTATTTCCCCAACGTATCTGGAATCCTCCAATAATAGAGGAGTTCGAATTAATTCCTAAATTAGCCGGCCAAACGATTTTCACCGCTCTCACTCGCCAGAGAGAATGTGGCTCATGTTAAATTCGGACATTCACGACCTTTCATGCACCATATTGGAAGTCCTGCTCCAATTTCAATGCAGTGCCGCTCGTTTGCTATTGCACTGGTAAAATCGGCGAATTTACAAGCTTGAGGAAGAACGAACCCTCGGGATATTTCAATGGAAGTTACAAAGGGAGTGGAAAATGCGTGTACTTCACTGTTACTGGCTGTAACTTCTGAACTGCTTACGAAAATCCCATTTCACTTTTAGCCTCGACTTCTTTTGTAGTCAAGAATGTACTTCAAAGAGGGTTACTCGCCTTGGAATATGTACCACCGAAATATCCATGGCCCTTCTTTCAGAATAGTTACCAATTTTCCATATCTTCTTTTACGTCTGACAATCAGCGACGTTCCTTGCAAATTGTTCGTCGGACACTGGCAAACTTAATCAGTAGCAGTGAGATTGCTTGTCGGTACTGGTTCATGATTGGATTCATCAGTGCCAGTAGAGCTGGAAGCTCGAGTTCGTTGCCGGTCAGACATATGAATCTCACAGGCGCACGAGAAACATGCACCGAGGATTGCGGCGAGTGTAAGTGGGTTTTAATCGGGGTCTCCTCAAATTCTCTCCACGTCCATTTTTCACTCGGCACGGGAGAATGAAAGAAACGACGGGCTAAGAGGTAGGATTCCGAGGGTGGTAAAGTACATGAGGATCTGCGTAGGTGGGTTTGAGTGAGACTGTGGTCGAAAGGGGGGGGCCGAAAGGGAGAGAAAGAGCAAGGGAAAGTGTGTGGTCGTCCGAGGTGAAGAGTGTAAGCGAGGGTGGAGGGCGTAGGTCGCCTCTGTCATTCGGATGAACGGGAGACGTGACTGCGGAGCCGTGAAGCGAATCAAGCGATTTTACGCTCTAAATTTCAACCCTTTGAATCCAGCCGCGCGAAGGAGTCCATAAGAAATGGCAAAACCTACTGCCATTTCGTTTTTCCTGGATGGCTCGTCTGCCCTTTCTTCTCATTCTTTCTCACTCTCTCCATCTCTCTCCTACTCGCGATTATTGGAACTCTCGTCCTTCGAACATCGATGTTGCGAGGATTCGGATTTTCCTCTCGCTTCGTCAGGAACAGAATTATTCAGCGGATAGCAAGGAGAGACAGAAGAAGCATGTTCGTGCGCGTTCGTTAACTTTAATGAGAGCATATGTCGTAGCCGCTTTCGTCACGGGGATAAATCATCGGGCTAAAATTCACATCTTCGTCCGATTTTCAGGCCGGCTGAATTTTATCGCGTCACCGCGAGTCTCGCGCGGTGAACGAGTTGGCGATTAGGAACCAACTCTATGGCAGGGTCGCTCGTATTCAGCGAGGGTGAACTTTAATGGGAGATGCGTTTATTGGATGGCTTAGGTGAATGATTTCGAGATTGCGAGAGCATCGAGCGAGTAATATTATCCGGGCACTGGCTCTTCTCCACCAGGCGAGACGAGCGCTTACCATTTGCAGGTGATACTTGTATTTGCAATGGCAAAGCACACGCGTTCACTCACTCGTACGCTCTAGGACGCTTAATGATGCTGCCTGCAGGGTAGCTCGCGCTCGGTTGGCTCTCTCTTTACACCCGACTAATTAGTAAATATATTACTTGTTTACAGCGCGTACCTGCACAAAGTGCAAAATGTTCATATGCCGGCTCTTACTCTGTCGATCCCTCTGTCCTTTGCATTCTGAAACTCACCCCCTTCCCTATTCGTACATTCTATACGCAATTTTTAATTTCTCATTCCGTTTTGACCTCTGCTTATACGTCTGCCTATCTGGCCATTCTGTGCTAGCCAGTATGTTTTCTCTTAAGAAGTAGAGAATCATCGAACACACTCACACGTTCAGCCTAACCGCCGACGGATTCTGTAACTTCCGTAATTAGAGAACGCGTGCTCCCCAGACATCAGTGTCTGGCCGAGTGTACTAGTTCGAATGCACGGTCCTTTCTTCCGTTACGAATAATGCCGATCGAACCCTGAAAGCTTCGCCGAAGGAATTGCGAGTGAGCGTCGGTCAATTTTGTCTGTTTTTTTCCTACTGGAGCGAATTCAGTCTATGTGGCTGATGTGCACCTACACTATGTACACTCACATGCTCGAGAGAAAGAGCTCCACGGAAAATCGAAGTGTGAAAGAGTGCTCGTCGTTTCGAGAATAAAAGAACTTTAGAGAAAGACTAGGACGATCGAACGACCAACCGAAATCCCACTCGCTCCTAACAGCACATACCCATCGCAGTATACATTCTTTCAAACAATCACCCGATGACTTTACTCCAAACCAATACGGACGTATTCGCGCATCGCAACTTGATCGAAATTCGGATGGCAGATCCACGTGTCGATGAAATGAGTCCTTTCCGCCTGGGCTGGAATCGTATGTTTTATGATTATGGACGCAGCGCAACGTGTACCGTCTGCTCGGACTTTCATGAAGCGAGGCCGTATAGAAGAGGTAGGGATTCCGGCGGGGAAAAAATTGTCGATAGAAGGGGCTTGGCGTGGGGGTTGCGCGGGTCCGCAGGGCGCTCTCGCTGGGAGTGAGAGCGTAGGACGGGCAGCCTGCCAGAAAGGACGGGGTAGAAAATCGTAGGGTGAGGTCCGATCGTAGTTCGCGGGCTACATTCCGAGGTAGGAAAAGAGAGGCGAGTAACAAGAGGATACACGAGCGAGAGGGTACCGGAAGAGTGCTAGAAAGGGTTGCTCGCACACGAGGGAACGGGATGAGCTCGAAGTAGCCGACTAGTGGAGAGTGGCCGAGGGAAAGGGTTGCTTGGTTGCTTGCATGCTCCGGAAGACCGAAGGCAGAGAGGAGAGTTGGCTGGGATGCTGGATACTGGATTGGGATGGATGCCTTGATTGATTGGGCACGCTTGTATTGTTTCAGGAGGAAGCTGAATCGACGTAACGGCCTACGCCACGATGGCCAGCTGGCCGCTGAGACTCGCACTCCTGTCCAGCACTCTCATCCTTGTCCGTGGTGAGTAAGAATACAAATGGCACGATAGTCCTGTGTAGACTACCAGCATTTCCTTTACATCCTATCTCCTTTCTATCTCGATCCTGTCTACCAGGCTATTCGACTCACACTGCTCGAGAAACTCGGATCAGACTTCCATTTTACAAGGCAGGCACGGCTTGGCCCTCTAAATATTTGCACTCCTTATAATCAAGCGAGAAAATGAGACTTTAATGTGGCTCCGAGCGGCAGAAAATGTTTGAGTAATAAACTAAAAGCCACTGCGACCGTCGGGGGAGAAGCGACGCGGCGCGATGCGCCGCCAGGTTGAGATGGAAGAGGAGAAGCCATCTCCGGCTCTCGGAATTATTGAATTAATAGAAACTGTGCGGAGATCTTAGCGACGCTCTTTAGGGAGGCTTCAAACACACTTTGACGGAAGGCGTGGAAGTTCTTAGCCGTCTTTGATACCATCGTCTTATGCTCTGGCGCGCAAATTTATGAGATAGAGTGAGAGGAAAAAGTCGTTGACGCCACCATCTTCACACGTTTGCAAAGGCGGATACTGCAAGCCAAAATCTAAAAGAGAGGTACACATTAGCGAGTGCAAGAGCAATATATTGGACGATTCGTCTGGGAGTAGGCGCACTTTTAATTTCGTTCTATTACTTCTTCCACTGACAGTTGGTATGTGCCACTTCGCTCTGGGACCTATAAGCCCGTATTTGTTCCGCTTTGGTACTCTGCCTTTCGCGATGCGACACTACAAAAGCGTACGAGCTTCGGCTCGGTGTTTGCTGTCAGAGTGGAGTGTCCACTGATTGATTTTCTGCCAGTAACCAGTTCGCTCACCGTTGTTCACCGCCCTGACGAAAGTACCGGCGGTGAAAAGCTATCCGCCTAAATTATGGCCGGCAGTTTCATTTATTCTGGAATCCATTATCCTGCTAACTTTCGACGCAATTTGTAACCCTATCTGAGAGAGTAAGTTGCCCCGGCTGGCACTCCGCACCACCTTCGAACGGGGCGAGCACTCCAACTTTCCTCGTTAATAACTTTCCCTCTCTTTGGCTTGATTGTCCCCGCGATCGGTCCACTAGAAGTTCGAAGATGGTATGGTCACCCAAATGGGATCTGCACGCAACTATCTTGTACAGGAATGCTCGTAACAACTGTGCTCGTCTCAACAGAGACGGCCAATGTTTGCAGAAACTGCCCGAGCACTGGAAATCAGTTTGGCTCTTCTACTAGCGGCGGTCGTTCCAATCGTTGGCAATCGCGATCGACTTTATTCAGTCCTCTCTCCATAAATATCGTCGGGTGTATTAAACCGTCTGATAAATGCAGCGCGTTTCGTCCGATGACAAGCCAAATCTTTCGATAAAAAGCCATACGGAGAACCCGGCAGCTTGTTTGTCCGCACTGCCTTTACTTTTCTCCTTTGGATCTCTGAAGCAAGAGTACCTTAGAAGCCGCTTACCATTCTCCACCGTAGGAATAAGTAAAGCGCTGGAAGTTCATGACTTCCGAACTACAGTCCGGAGTGCTGGAACTTCCTCCGGGCCTCGGACTGCAACAGTCCGAAGTTTCGCGTCAAGTTCACGACCATTGAAAAACTTTCCTGATATCGAATATTATGGCTCCGTACTTTTCCTCCTTCTTTCTCGTCCACTCTGTTTTTCCCAAGGCTCAGCAACGGCAAACTTCCTCCAGGACTTTAAGAAGACGTCGAGAGTGTTTACACGTCACTTTCGATTTCTCCACTACGGCAACTTCCAATTAGAGAGCGTCATCGTCGTTCTATGAAATTTGCCGTTCGCTCCTGCCATCATGTGCATTAAGAATCTCTCCCTTTTTCCCTCACTTCACTGTCCCGTTGCCTTATTTCTTCTCAACCGAAGCGGAAAGCGGCGCACTCCAGGAATACTTCCAATGATCCTTTAGCAATCGGCTTGGCAAGATGGGATTCAAGTTATCTGAGGCGCAAAGTTCGTCTTTTAACGGGCGCGCAGCAGCTCTTACAGCGTGGTGCTTCGAGTTTCGTCGATACTCTCTCTTCACTCGGGGTCAGCAGACCGTATGCACGTGTACTCACCGGCGCTATAACGGTTCGGCTTCGGCGAATATAGAACATCCGAGAAAAGGAATATCGAGAAGGAAAAGCAAGGATTCAGGCCGGTTGCAGTAGTAACTGGCCGCCGCGCCGGTCGACAGACGGATTCGAGGAAAGGCACCTTATCACGGCCGGAGAAAATAGTAGAGCCAGGCTGGTAAGTCCGCGAAGTGATTTGGAAGGCATGTAACCGCGAGTAGATAAAAAGAGACAGGGGAAAAAGAGAAGGAAAGCTATAGAAAAGCTTTCTAAGGTAGGATGAATTCGAAGGAGGAAGGTCTACGTGGCGGGTAGACCTGTGAGGAAGAAGGCTGAATGGGGGTAGCGGCGGCAATGCCAACAGTAGCGTCGGTGGCTTAAACGAGAGAGGAGGAGAGGGAGGAGCGCGCGCTTTCTTAAAGATGTGAATCGGGGCGCACTTGTTGCTTTGGAAAAGGAGTGTGGCCGATGCCAAGGAAGGAAGGAAGGAAGGAACAGGCGTGTGGAGGCTTGGAAGCGTGCAAAAGGTATGGCGCCGCCCGGCACTAGCCCGCGGCCTGGAGGGAAGAAGAACGACGAAAGTGGAGTGAGGTTTCGACAGTGGGAAGAGTCGCAGGAGTCGTTGCGGGCTTGGCGGCAAGGTGAAGAGAAGATACCTCGAGAGCGAAGGAGCGACTGAGAAAGAAGGGTGGGGGTTGGAGGATGGACTGGCACGACTAGGGAATCGAATTGATTCTCTTTTACGGGCTCGCGTTACTTTCCTTTACTGCCGACGCCATCCAACTCTTGACCAGGCTTCCTCCGCCCAGGCCAGTGTTATTTATTTATCAGCCCTCACACGTACTCCTCTCATCCTTTCCCGCCTAGTGTAAAGGACCGCGCGAGTCCTTTCGCGCCTCCTACCTACTCCTTTTTCTTCGACTTGCTCGATCCCGACGATTGACCCTGTTTCCTTGCACACCAACCCGCTCTTCTTCTCGCCGACCGGATCAGACACCACGTCGCACTTCCGTTACTCAGCATCCTTGTCCACCGAGCGAGAGGAGTTCTTTCAAGAGATGGTGGAACGAGGAATCGTCACCCGGCAATTGAGCTGGCCGAGCCAGGCGACTTATTGGGATTCCTTGCGGACAACGCTCCCGTAAAGTGTCCCGGGTCCCAGGCTCGGGATCGATCCTCCGGCGGGCAGGCGCGATTTATCGGTTACGTCGCTTGCCGGACGAGAGTAATCGAGAGGGATGAACCGTTCTACCTCGAGCGATCGAGTGCCGGTTGATCCGCATTCTGGTTAATGCTGGAGAGCCAGACAACCGTTTGATTGGGAGCCGACTGACTTTAACGCCCGATTGAAATTCCAAAGGAAGATATAGCTATGTTTCAGTGGCTTTTATAATGAGAAATAATCTTTTCAAAATAGAAATGCTGTAATACTAATTGAACGTGGGCCATTGAACCGTTGATTTATTCAATACGTTTCGAGCATTGGAGCGCGGAGACCGAAAGTCAGCAGTTATTTATCGGGAAGTCAACATCGGTATACCTTGTACTTACATACGCCAAATCTATTCGCTGGGTAAAGGACTACGCGACTCCTACCACCTGGGAAAAAGGCACTTTCTACTTTCCACACCGCCTGATGGAATCAGCCGGTCGCGATTGGATTGGAGCCCCAAGGAAAAACTTATTGGGATTCCTTGCGGGCTGTAAGGAGCACCAAGGACCACCTTCCTCTCGAGAGTTCCGTGCAGATTGATCGATAACTCGGGGATGACGCGCGATATTAAGCCGCACGACTGTAATTACGCGTACAATTCACGCCGGTGAGCAACCTTTTAGTTGGAGTGCCTTTAATCCTGGGTGACTCTGGCCTTTGCCTCTCGGACTTCTCTCGCGCGCAGATGAGGGAAGCAATTTTTTTATATTACCAGCATGCCCGTTGCGACCTATCCGCAACCTGGAAGAGCTGTCTGCCACGGAAAAACACGCCTTAATAAAGACGGAATACACTTTTCCTTTCGCCTGGCTTTTTTATCATCCTCCTGCGTGTAAATTCGACGTCTCGCTAAGAAAGATATGCTTCTCTGTTTGTCTTCGTCTTTTGTTTCTCTCAAAGCGATGAGAAGCAACTTTGCGAAGAAAATTCTCCTTATTTCTTAGAAAGCTGCCAGCTGGTGGCAAGTAAATTGTATTCTAGACTTTCTTCTTTAGTCTCTATTTATCGAAGTGTTCTGGCGATCGTACACTTTACAGCCAGTTCTCTCGAATCTTGGGAGCAAATCCTAAATTACAATAAAGCGGGCTTGCGCAGAGACTCTCGCCAGTTCTCCGAGGGAAATCTGCCGTAGTGACACTTTATTGATTTCGAGATTATCGCGGCACCAAAGTGGTACGCGACTTCGCGAGAACGAACGAACGAACGGGACGGAATGCCGAGAGAAAGAATGGAGATATTGTACCCGTGAGTTCGTAATTGGGACTTCGTCGCTGGATTTCTCTCCTTCGCTGGGTTTATACGTCGATCCAGCCAATCGGACTATCCAAGCTGGAAACTCTCCAACATCATTTCGAATGTCTCGGTCGAGCGTTGGAATTCGATGGAATCGACCTTTTTCAAAAGCCCCTGACGCCGCTCCAGCGAATTTTGATCCTCTACTTCATCGCTGACTCGTCGGCTACAACTTTCAACCGACGACGAACACTCTTCGTATTTTAGTGCAACGTCAAGAATTTTGTTTCCCTATTTGACATTCAACGCGCCTCCTATTCCTCATTATTACACCAGCCTTCTCGGGCAGACTTACACGAGAGACTCAAGGAACGACGAAAGTCTGCTAGAGAACGAGCTCGCCATTTGTTTCGGAATTAATTGAAACGGTGGTAGCGTAATCGGCTGAGCGTGCGGATTTTTTGCTATTCGGAAGTGAAGTACGCGCGCGGAGCGCTGCTTTTATCCGAGCCCTCCGAACTGCGCTGTGCCAGGCGAACTTTTATGAAAGAATTCAAATTAGTCGATCGTCGGAATTCAACTAACCCGAAGTCGGGATCGGCTGATGAAATTTTTCCTCGTCGATATCGAGCACGCCTGGTCCCCAATCGTTAGTCCCCCCCGACACTTCACCCTCCCAACCTAGGTTCGATGTGTGCCTTATTTTTATACTATCGATTTCCTTCGCCTCTTTGACGTCGGAACTTTGCATTATTCAACGACTCTCGGCACCGCACTATCCCTGCCGACCTTCCTATACAGAACATTACCGAGCAACCAGACTAATCCTTTGCCTCCTTACACATATACTATCATACTCTGACATCTATAAGGTTACATCGTCGTTATTTGGAAAACATAAGGTAACATGAGAACAAGTCCATAAATGTATCGTTCATGGATACAGAGATTTGATTTACAATTCCACGAAAAATCAATCGAGATCAACAACAGACGATCGTACAATCAGTCTCCTAGAGTCACAGGCATCGATAATGATGATAGCAGTGGACTACTGATTGAAGAACGTAAGCTAGGATCAGAGGTCTCAGCACTGTGCCATTAATCGGCTCCCCGGTCCTCGCCGGGCCAACGTATACATTCCGCTCGGCGGGATGCGAGTCTTCACCGAAAGTAATCTCTCGTGTACCTAGTAAAGTGCATCTCGCAGCCTATCCTCTATCCGAAGGCAGCCCTGAACGATAAAGCACTCGTAATGCATGTATGGGCCAGCACGTTCTGCGCATCCTGGTAAATTATGCGCAGCTGCAACCGCCCTGTGTTATACAATATCGCTCATAATCATTAAAATTCAACCACTGGAATATTAATTTCAATTAATAACGCTCGCGCCCGCCTACCACGTACCGATCCTGTGGGGATTACGCATTTTAATATCCAATAAGTGCCGAGCGCTCTTGTTGCCTATCGGCTGGCTCACAAACGATGGTTGCCGCTGGGAGACAGGATTCGAATTCATTAATGTATCAAGGGATAATGACTCATCTTGCATATCAGAAGAATTGTATTTGCGTTATCCGCTTGTAAAGGATACGAGCTTATGCATACCAGTCGGATTCACTGCCTGTTGGATGGACGTATGCTTGATAATTCGCGAGCTCGGCCCGCGAAATAAAAGCTACTTGTTTCGTCGACGGTGGACGTACCGCTTGGGAAAAGAAGCCGAGCCAGCGGGGAGATGGAAAGAGATTGGTGCGCGCGCCGACAAGCCGCATTTGCACTCGGCAGCCGGCTTTTAAACGGGTCGCCGGTTCTCTTTCGAGCGGAGTGTTAAATAAACAAATTTAAGCGGCCGTGCCATGCTGTGCCGTGTCGTGCCGCGCCTCCGATGAGGAAGCGAGCAGAGCTGAGGAGTGGAAAGGGCAGGCGGAGGGTGGTGTTCCCGCGGCATGCAAGAGAAGCGGGTGTCGACGTGGAAAAAGGCTGCTCTCTCATACTTTCACATGCAGCAACTGAGAGTCGGCGCAGACGCTTTCTCTGAGATCTTCGCTACTGAAGGCTCACAGAAGCTTAGCCCTCCCGCCGTTGATAAGACCGGTGTGCCGGTAGTTTCATCCTTTGAATACATCAACGCCAGAACAAGTTCTGAATTCAATAGCTCTCGCGCTCCCCCAATATTCTCAGCTTCCAACTTCCTCTGAAACTATCGTTGGCGCGCTTCCCTGACACATCGAGGATATTTCTCGATGTGATTCTCAGTGGCGAATGCCATTGGTAAACTGTCTTTAATACTTGGCATTAAAGAAACAAATAATAGAGAGGGCGAGGTCGTACGGCAAAGATAGAGAGTACGGAATGTAATCTGGTACGCTTACTTCATCGGGCTTTCATCTGGCAAATGTGTAATAATGCTTGCGCGCAAATGAAACACATTAGGCGGGGCGCAATGAAGTCCGCCGTGTTTGAAGGGGCGAAAGGGGGGTCGCGTCTTTCGCTCTGATCGCCGGTGTGCGTCGGCGAAAGGGTTAACGAAAGCTTCAAGCCTTCTATGAAAGCGACGGCACGACACGAGCGACGTGATAAACGGCTTTGCGGCAGCCGCACACGACCCCGGTGCCACTGCTAACGAAAAGAGAGCGGGAGCGCGAGCGCGCGCGCGCGCGTGTACGCCCACGCAATCGTCCCTGCTACCGACGTGCTTGCCATTCCTCTTTTTAGCGGGAGCGCACATTTTCACCTCTCCACTTGCCGCCGATTGACAGAGCCCCGCGGAAAGCTGGCCCGCGGATAAAAAGCTTTCCTGCTCCTCGTTTATTTTAATTTCGACCGTCGCCGTGCCCATCGATTTCGAACTGCCAACCACGAAAGGGGAAAGCAAAGGGGGGGAAGAGGTACGTACGTCTGCGTCGAGTTTTGGCGGTTGCTCTACTCGAGTTTTGTTGTGAGGTTGAAAAAAGCAACCGGCCGGGACAGGCAAGGCAGGGGGAGACACTCGAGTTTGCTTCATTTGGCCAAAAACTGATGTAAACCCTCGCTTCCAATTACGAAATTGATACCGGCCGCGTCCCACCCTTTCGAATCCAATTGCGGTGGACGCAACTGCATTGCGGTATCAGAGGGGGGAACGCCGTAATGCAATAGATTTCGCGCGAGCCTCGTTTTCCTATCGAGGCATGTGTCTCCTCCTCTCGGAGTTTCCATCCTGGCAGCATTCGCCGCTCGGAGACACACACAGCTCGAATCCCAGGACCTCCTGCCTTCGAATACGGGTTTCAACCAGGCTCTGCTTCGCACAACCGCTACGAGGGACTTCGCAAATAGTCAAAGGCTCCGCTTCATTCTACTAACGATTTAGACGTCGTTAATTGCACCGCTCGCACCGCCGTCCGCCGCCCACCATCGCGGCGCAGCGAGGATCGAGCAATTAAGCTGGATTTTCAGCCGATCTCGAGGGGTTCACCAGGCTGCTGCGTGCACCCGGCAGACCGCGAAATAAACGACGTCGTTACGATTACGATTCTCCATTGTTGGCTGTTGCTTGTTTCTTTGTTGCCGTAATTTGCGGAATTAATTTCCAGAAAATAGCTCGGCCGAGCCCCGTCCACTTCCCTCGCGTCTCTCCTGTCGTTGATTTTTCGCCTGCGAGTGACGTACTTGAACGCACCCGAGCAACACACACGTTTTATATGGGCCACTGAGTGCTGGAGCAATCGCAGATTTTATTCACTTGATCCACCCCATTTTCAAAGCTCTTCCCAGGCTTTTATTTGATCAAACTTTACACTTTTAAAAAGAGAGGGAGAGAGACCGAGGATTCCTGCCGCTTTTCCCATGAGCTCTACTTTCCCGGACGGCTGCATTTACATAAACTCGCGGTACCATTTGTAACTGCCATCGGGAGCACCCGGGAAACAAAAGCCATTTGCTATATTGACGCGATTTCCGAACACCGCCCACCATCCCACTACTGGTGAGATGGTGAGGTCGGGCCGGTTCGGGAGTTTACATTCGTCACGGCATCCGTATCCCGATTATTTATTCGTGACCTCTAACCAGGCTATATATCCTTGCATTCACATTTTCTCAGATAGTTTCGATGCAATGCTATTGACAAAGCTATTGACTAATATCGATTGGGAGTAATTTCCTCGTGCACCGCTCATTAGCGGGCGCAGGTGTCTGTCCGGATCGGGATTCTGTTTGAACAGACGCTAGGTATCTGACTCTGGCAGCAAATTATTGAGAGAGCCTATTGAAATGTGTATAGGAGATCGTATCAAAGCGGGCGAAGAGATGAGAATGAGTCATGATTAAAGCATACCAGGATCGACACAATGAACGGTGGTAGGAGTGAGTACCCGGTGGGAATTGGGGATCAGCAGGGCTTTCTTCATCCAGGACGATATTAATACCGTGCCGTTACACTTTAATATAAGTCACGCCCTCCCCAAGCTAGGGATTCGTCGCAGGTCCTGTCGCAGGTGCGAGGCGTCGGCAACAATCTTGAATATTTGAGCGCGCTAGTCGGCCATTCAGAAGTTTTTTAATCATTTTGTGGGAGGACGAAGAAGAAGCAGCAGCGGGCGCGGACCGACTGGCTTTATTAAATCTACGGCTGTGCGAGAGCCCGCTTTTTTTCCGTAGAGGGTGGGACTTTCGACCCCGCATCAGCCTCGACTCCATGTTGACTCGACTCGCGTTAATAACCGGTGCACGCTCTCCCTGAAGGACGCATTCAGCCTCGGTCTGAGAAACCATTTGGTTTTGCCGGCCTGCGTACCCAGAGAGCACGTGGTGAGAGTGCAGGGTGCATAATGCGCCCGATGAATTCACGCCTGGAAATCGTTGAAACGCGCAATTACACTTGCCGCCCTGTAAATGGGGACACTAAGGGGAATATACATAAATCAGCCTTAATGTGCACTCATCCGGGCATTAAGCGCGCGTATTTTCTCAACCAACTTACAAGCCGAGGCCCTACGCATACAAACACCGTCTGAAAATCTCTCTCGACAATTTTTCTAGTAGCTGGTTGAGCGCAACATCATTTGCGACTAGAGAGTCCTTTTCACATGGAGCAGCATCACACAACGTGCACGTGAGAGAGAGAAAAGAGCGGGCCAATTCTGGCGCGAGGTGACTGTGCCTGCCGGGTGAGAATAGGGAAGTTGACACTCCGACACGAGTTACCAGCTCGATATCTGAGTCAGAGATACTTTTATTAAGGTCTCACTCGCCGTTGCCATCGCCGTCGTCTAGGGTGGCTGGAATCGAGAGGAAATCGAATTACAAGGGCTCGGGGTGAGGGAACACCCCTCGAAAAGTTCAGCCGGTTGTTCCTCCCTCGATTCACTCGTGAGTTTCGACTTTCGACACGTTTCGCTCGTACACGGAAGTGTCTTAACTCCGTTGGTACGAGTGTGTTCTTCATGGGCTCCTGCTTGTTAACTAGTTAAAGCCATTGTGCTCATACAGCGGAGAGGGTGCGTGTGTGTGACTGTGTACGTGTGTGTACAATGCCCAGCGGCGTTGCTGTAGACTGTAGACCCAGGTATCTGGAGATGTCTGGAGACACGGGCGGGCTGATGACAAGCGAGAACGACTGGCGGAGGCACACGGGAAGCTCGGCAGATGAGATGAAACGCGTTGGAAACAAGAGCTCGCAAGGGTGGAAAAAGGAAAGGTGATTAGGTTGGGGGATAGCGCGGACGCCAGTGCCTCCCACTCCTTCTTCCACCCCCACCGGCAGCATCCTTTCTGGCGCAACCCCCGACTCTGAGTCGATAATTAACAAGCCAGGCCGGCCGAGTCACTTAGGCGCGTTCGCTGTCCTTCTCCTCGTTTACCGTTCTCTTGTTCTTTTCCGTTGAACGTTGCTGCCTGCCTTCCCTTGGCTGTCCACTCCGTCCTTCGCCTCCTGGTCTCCGTCGCAGACGTAATTTCTGCCTCTTCTCTCGCCGTCCAAACCCCTCGCCCCTCCTTCTGGCTGGTCCCCGCGCCTTCCCTTCATGTTGCTCGAGCCCAACGCCGTGAACACCGGGTTAATTGTTAACGAGAAAAGTTTGCATTTTCGAGCAGGAACCCTGGCCGTCTCGACGCCCAGTTCCGTCCTTCCTTCCGTCCTTCCTTCCTTCCCCCTGAACTCGCGGCGCTCTGTGTACCCGGGTAACAAATTCCGGGATCGTTACCAGTCCCCCGGCTGCGCTTTGCATCCCCTTGTTGGCCGACTCCTTCACATATCAGTGCACACGTCCTCCACTGTCACACCGGTGTCCCTTTAAACCCTTGGCGGAAGGTGAAGGTGGCAACGAGGAACCCTCGCGTTACGCTTTCCCGAGTGAGCCACTGCTAGCACTCAAATGTGAGAGCGCTCTAACAATATTTGGAGAGTCCTACTGATTGGGACCAGGGTCACAGGTTAGCGCAGTGGGTCATCAGCTCGGTTAGATATGGTACAGCGAATCCTATCGACTGCCAAGGCGAACTGTTTCCTTGTGTCATGGAGGACATTGCAGAAGCGTGGAAATGGACGCGAATTAATTTGTCGAGTACTCAGTGGAAGTGGGTGTAAATGGGAGGGCAGGATTATACGTAGAAAGGTATCCGTATTCAGTAGAGAGGACGACGCGAGCTGTCTTCGTGTCCTCCTTTTTAAAAGCAAGCCCGAGGCGAAGTGTCGGAACGCGGGGCTCTCGTTTACAGAAGCATGCACTGTAAATGGGATACATCCTTCATTTACCATGATCCTAAAATGCTCGAGTCTCTCATCCACGGATGCATTCGCGTGGCGGAATCTTTTTCCTTCCAACTTCCTGCAATCCGCTATAGACAAGGGGAGCCTCTCTCACTTCGAGAGCTCCCAACTAATGCATTCGACGATTCTGTCGTCGCGATTTAATCGCAGAAGCACTCGGCATAGATAACAACAGTGCGCGCGCGTCTCGGCCAGGAAAAAGCGTAACAAGCACCGAACAACGAGAGAGGATCGAAGCGATCGCGCGCGCACCGGAAGAACGGGCACGTTCCCGGAAGCGCACTGTGACTGCGTGGCCGGGCATGTTAACGAACGGGGTTCGCCCTCTTCGGCCCTTGGCATATACCAGCCAGCCGGAGTATCACCTGACTTTTTCCACGCGTTCTTGCCTGCGCCACGTATTCAGCCGGCCTTTGGAAGGCTTAACGACAGTTTTTCCGCGGGAAAATTAATTCGCGGCGCATGTCGCCGCCGGCAGCCGAAGGCGATGAAAAGCTTTGGTCGAGGCTGTACGGGGTTGCGCGCGGGGTGCGGCAGCCAGTCGCTAAGAGGAGAGAGGAGAACGCTAAGAGAGCCTGAGCAGGAGAGAGAGAAAGGGAGAGAGAGAGGCCTAGAAAGAGACGAAGGTGATGGGGAGGGGGCGGCGGTGGTGAGGAAGAGAGGCAGAGAGAAGCTGAAGCCGGGGGGTGCGTCAAGAGTATAAGTGCACCGGAGGGGGTGACTACCACCGGCATCCACGCTCTAGGGCCGAGAGAGGGTTGAGTTTCCTATGGTTTAATTGGGCGCGAAATCATTTCCGATGCAATGCGCGCGGATGCAGCCGCGACGACGAGTAATCACCGTAAAAGCTCGGCCTCTCTGTCTCTCCCACTTGGCAGCGGCCTCTTCTATCTCTGGCCCGCTCTTTTTCCTATCCCGGCCCTACTCTTTCTTTCGTCCTTTCTTCTTTCGCCTCCTCCGCCTCGTCCCTCGCGCCTTTCCCCTGTCCTTACCTTTGTTCTTTTCTCCATCGCCCTCCGCCCGTTCGCTTCCTAGCTCGCTCGCTCGCACGGCCTGCCGAGAAACCGCAAGCACTCGATCGATGCGCACTCCACGCTACTACATAACCCCCCCGCCCACAGCCCCCCGCGCGATTCCTCTTGCTCCCTCACCCACCCCCCTGCCATTTGTTATCACGCATTTCTGAGGCCGATGCATTCGACACGATTAAGTCCCTTGTCTACGTCTATGCAACGATACTCCATGCAGTTAGCGCGTTCCTCCCGTGCTGGGTCAACGACCCAGTCGAGCAACGGTATCGCCCTGTGGTGGATGAGAGAACGAATGAGGAGAGAGAATGTCGCCCCATCTCAGTCTAATGATATTTCATTTCGTGCGACCCCAACTCCTCCCATTAAGAAACTGCGCTCGTCCATCTTTTGTCTTGCGGGTGTGTCGGCATTCTACTTGCTTCAAGAATCGTATCCCGTAATGCAATGCCTGCGGCCAACGTACATACGCGCGTCCATTGACTCCGCTCAACGGTCACGAGACTTGGACTGCGAGCCAGCCGCAGACCGGAAGCGTGCAAATCGCATGCCGTCATCGCCCGCTTTGGATTCCCGATATTCAGTAATTTCCGCTTACGCCATCCGCGCGAGAGTAGATTCCGTGCTATTAATGCGGTCGGTAGCGCGCATTCTCGATTTAAAATTAATTGGGGTGGTACGGTGTACTGGATTCTTTTGAGGACCGGTAAATCATATTAGCGATAAGTGGTCAATCTCATTCTCGATTAATATTTCCCTTTGAAGTCTGATATTAATTACAACGAGAATATAATGTTCACCAATGGGATATAAAGCTAAAGCGAAAGTAGGCTTGAAGCCATCAGGAAAATATGTAACATCCATTTTCCTGTACGTCTATATCGCGGTTACCGATGCACGTTATATGAAAAGGGTCTCCACTTAATCTGGGGTCGTGTGGTGAACAGGAATGAGAGACGTCCGGTGGTTCCGCTGGGGTAAAAAGACGTTATTACATTTTTCCTGGGATGGAGCTTAATCGCTCTGTTATCATCTCAGCTGGATGCCGTGCGCAGAGAAGCAGGAAGGAGGTTCTCTCTGATCGTATAGAAGTAGGATGTATCGCGGCCTGTTTTGCAACAGCTGCGCGAAGCGTGCCGGTGATGGTAGATGATTCTCGTGGCCCTCTGCGTAAGCTGTCACGCGCTACAACGTGGCGTCAACAGCTTTGTATTCTGTTGTAAAAGGCCTTCAGCATGTAGCTAACTATCGCGTCCACTAGCTACCGCAAGATAGAACATAATGTTGCTGCCCTACACGACGTCCACACCGTCGCCGAGGACGCTTTGTAAGACCACAGCTTTCTAATCTCCCATGTACCTATATCCCAGCCCTGTCACACGCGACTCCTGTAGCGGAGTTAAGCCAACTAACTATCCAGACTCAGAGACCCCAACGAAATTGGAAAACTGGTGCGGAGACTCTATCGCTTCTATTAAGAGGCTAAATTGAATATTAGTTTTCAATGAGGGAGATGTGATCGGAACAGCCCGAACGTTCTATGGTTCGCGTTCAGTAGAATAGGTCGACGGTTGGTCAGACGGCTAACCTTCTGACATAGCCATTGACTTTCGCCGGCTTTACCGTTCCTACAGTTAAATAGTTTAAATAGTTATACATGATTTCACTCGTTGGCATCTTGATATTTATAGTAGAGTTTCTCGCATTCCAGCCAATATCTTGCCAAAGTTCCGTTGCGTAATGACATAAACACCCGAGCGGATCACGGGGCTAATGTTACAGAGCGCGTCTAACTTTATTCCGTGGGTTCGTTTGCGCGTCATAATTACCGTCGTTACTCGTTATTGAATTATGTCGTTCGTTACGGTTGTTCGAGAAACTCGCGGCGCACTCAGTGTACTCTGTTCCGACTTTGAACGCGCGCGCGCGACATTTCAGAGAGACAGAGAAGCAAGACAGGTAAAGGTTCTGTTGGAGACACAGAAATAGGGGAGGGGGAGGAAGCGGAAATGTTGTAGCCCGGACTTCTACCTCGGCAATTCGAACTGGGAATTGCGGCTCGAATTGATTATGCTATTTGCCGCGACCGTTTCTCCCGTTTGTTGCTGTATTACTTCAGTATTGGCGAAGAGAGAGAAAGAGGAAGAGAGTCAGAGAGAGAGAGAGAGAGAGAGAGAGAGAAAAAAGGAACTCTTTCGCAGTCCACTGGCGGAAATAACGCAGCCGATCGCACAAAGAAACTAAGTTGCGCCTGCTGGATCGACTACCAGATCCTCCAATGCCCAGGAAAGCCGATACAGCTGCTGCCCAAAGCTGGCTCTATCTCTATTCTACGACCTCTTGCCCCCCTTTCTCATCCAGCACCCTCCCCCCACCCTTCCTCACTCACCTGCACGGCTACAATTTATGCTAAGTGAATTAACATTGATCTGCCCGAGCAATATAGGGATCGCTCTGCCATTCTCGGAATATAGCTGCATCTCTCGACTGGCATTGGATTTTGGCAGAACTGGCACATCCTTCGCTCGAGAAGTTGCACAAAACCGCGAGGTTTCCACGATAATTCTATTGAGTGGCGGCCGAGCAGTGCTGGGATGGATATCTCCTATTCTGCTTGGCGCGCGCGTACTGAGCAGGTGAATGAAATCGAATTTTGAGGGCGTTCAAGTGGAGCGCCAGTCTCTGCAACGTGAAATAAGAGGAGCGCGGAAACGGACACCTGCTGCTGCTCCGGGCGAGTGTAAAGGAGCTGTTAAAGGTCGATAGTAAATATATCGCCGCAGCTCATATGCCGAAAGCCAACTAGTGCAACTAGTTCTTTCAAATATTCCTTTCAGGGCTAAATATTTTGGCAGTGCTTAACAATTGTATTTATGTTTGAGCGATAATACGATTTTTCTTTCTGTCTATTATGGACAGATATAAAATTCTTGGATTTAGCTGGCAGAATTAGAGGTACCATTCGCATAAATGTTTTTCCACCGGACTAAGGACCATTTGCATTTTATGCAAGAGCCACTTTTGCCGGGGCGCCGAGGCATCGCGATACTTTAATGTAACGTCAGGACGCACGCATGAAATACACATTCACCTTGCACCTCAGTGAGTCAAAATATTTTTTGTCCCGGAACACGCCACTGTGCGCCAACCAGCTTTGAAGCTGATGCATTACCGGGTAAATATTGTCACTTCAAAAGCTATTAACCCGACCGAGTAATGCCCGGAGGCTGTATCGTCCTGGACCATCATGCTCTTGATTTTCACTTTTCTATAAATATCATCCTGGTTCAGCTTATAGTGCCGTGTCAGTTCGAATGGATTGGAAAAAATTGTCCTTCAACACGGACGCGCTGCTCGGCGAAATATATGCGGCTGCGCGAAAACCAATTAACCTACATCCCGGAAAGTTATGTTCGAACTCAGTGACTTCTCTAATTAGACACGGTAACTCTCGTCAGGCTTTATATTTAATTTCTGCTTAACAGTGGCGTCAGCCCTGCATAGAGCTTGATGATATTTTCTATAGGAGAAAAGGGGACTCAAGCACTCTTCTGTAGCCTGTGTCCACCTCATTGGGCCCCAACGGGAGTTTGCATTTAATTCTACCCGATGCATCCCAATAAAAGCATAACTAGCTTTGAGTACGCGGCACTCGGACATATACACCGCTTCCACTGACCAATTTATCGTGGAGTTCGATACACGGAATTGGACTGGCCCTTGAAAAAAGAGAGGCCTGATCCCATCCCGGCGGCGACGGCGGCGACGGCGGCGGCGGCTTTTTCGAGTGGCTCCGGCATTTTTTGTTCTGCAGCCGTCCCATCTGCGCGCTAGGAATGGCATTTTAAACCGATTAATCGGCAACCGGTTTTCCGCGAATCGGCGGACTATGCGAGAATAATTGGACGAGCGAACTTTGACCATCACTCACACGTATGCATACGCCACCTTCCAGCTCTTGGTTCGGGGCCCATTGTGAAAAATCTAGTCGCTATAACGCATTGCACTTTCCACTGTTCTCGTCGTACGTTGACCTACCTCTACAAAAAGAGAAGGAACTGACAATATGTCATCGTCCAAGAATACCCTTTGTGTTCAGCGGACTTCCATTTCATTAAAGAGCAGTCTCATCGTGAAAAAATTTTTGACAACCTCTGAATATAAGGTTCAGCCCTTCTCTTAAATTTTTAAATAAAAATAGTAGAGGGTTCGTTTATGGTAGAATACTTATTTATATTCAAATTCGTGACAGGTTTTTCCTAGCAAGTTTTATGATTTTTATTAGCCGTGATTGCAGGCAGGACGTGTCGATGGCTGGAGCGGCGCGCGAGATAGTCAGCCCGTGCCTTGTCAGTTCCACCTACCAATCAATACCAGCCCGATACAAGGTAGAAAATTCGGTCGCTCGCAACACTACGTCGCGATGCATTGGGATAAACGTAGTTTTCCATATGAAGGAATCAGTGCGAGAGCATTGCATTCAACCACCCACCCACCTACCCCCGACGCGATTCGTTGCGTTGCGATATGTTTGCCGACGTATTTGAATTATCTCCCAGAGGTACTAACAATTATCCGTACGGGGAATTACCATGTTTCACACAGCTTAAACGCTGCCATCAAAAAGGAAATACACATCCGTCGGGAAAAGTCCGAAAGTCAGCAGGAAATAATATAAATTTTCCCAGGGGCTGCATTTACTCGCACCAAGTAAAACTAGAACCAGTTGTATCAGTTGAAGCCCTAAATTATTAATGTCGTAGTTGTGTATTATCCTAGAGATTAGAAATCCATGTTTCTGCAAGGCTTGAAATATTGGGTAGAGTATTAATAGTCCCGTTGGCACGTCTGGAAATGAGTGCCAATGTTTAACTTTCCGGGACATGTAAATGTAACTGGACGTAGTATCCTTTCACACGCCAGACACGTTTCAATCATTGAACGGGCTGTATGCAATATTTACATGAAAAATTAGAATTGCAACAGCTGTGTACTGGAGCTCAGTGAAATCCAGAAATAAATCGAGATAAATGTGGACCTCCTGATACAGTGGAGTGGGGCGGTAACCCCTATTGCGCATGGATAGATTATTCCATCGGGGCGTGAGATATTATACGTGATTGGACTACGAAATTATAGCAATAATCGCTCGATCGGAATGCAACCGTCCTTCATCATACCTATTTGAAAATCAATGGAAAATAGTCCTACTGCAGAAGCGCGCATTCGGTCAGCAACGTTTCCAATTCACGGCATTTCCCGTGAATTGGCAGCATTGCAGTTGGATGTTCTCCCTTCGTGCGCTTCACTGGTGAAAAGAAAACAGATACCGAGTGAGTTATTATTCGCGATGGTGGCAAGGCCAGCCGACTCGAGCATCATCGAATCTCATTACCACGGCACTCAGACTCGCCGGTATTTTTTGGAGAAGGCACCCGCGCCCGCCTTTATGTGATGCGAAGTTCACCGGTGCGCTTAATCATCACGAGGAAGCTTCCAAGCAGCCCTCGCCCACCCCCCGGAGGAGGAGTTCATACCTCTCCGCCATGAATAATGAACTCCGGCGGATGCCGCGTCTTAAGTAAAACACGCATAGTTGGGAATTTCATTTAGTCCCAGGGAAGAGCATTAGCCGACCGGCTCATAGGAATTTTTGCCGTGAAAAATCTAATTGTGACTGCATTCGTCCGTATAACACGAGTCACGCTAGGCTATGAAAAAATTCTTTGGAAATCTTTGAACTCAGAAGTAAAAGGAGAGGGTAAACGGTGGGTTGAACTTTCTTTCGTCAAGGTGGCAGGCCTAAATCTCGGGGGAAATGTGTGAGTAATTGCACGAACCGCAAGAATTCATCCGTCGTACCATTATTGTTTGCAAAGCGGCGAGCGCGCGCGCTACATGGAAAATTTAATCCTCACGGTGTAATGAAGATTCAGCGCGGTGGTAAATTTTCATGAAACACGGGCCCGCATTCAGCAGCGGAGCAATGCTCGGGACTACCTTTTCCCCACCGTGAAACAAGAATAAATTTTCACGCTGCCTCGCGTTTGACTGAGAGATAACTCCCGCATGGATGTGCAGCCTACGTATATACATGAGCCGTACACGCATCTCTTGAATGCGGAAGCGCTCAGCCGGCGAGAGCCACGAATCAACATGTTTCTTCGGTTTAACCCCGCCAACCATTTGAAAACATAACCGGCCTAGGTTGTGTTTAAGGTTACCTTCGTTACGCTATATTTGAATATAAGTCCAGTTCACAAACGTGCAATACTTTCTGTTCTGCATATTGTACTAACAATATACATTCCGCTGATCCTGCATGCACTGCAGAAATAATCTAATTGATAAGCCATAGGAAGAGAAAATAATTAGAAGGAAAACGTTCCACTGGTCACTCGGATGACGTTTTGAAAAATGCAGAAACAACGCCCCCTCTGTCTCATCGAGCGCGCCACGTCAAAGGCATCGGCAAAAAACTGTTCGTGATCAGTGCACCGTGTCCTTCCACAGCTTCCCACAAAAATGCTCCTGCGCTAACAAGGACTGGCTTTTGAAAGGTTCGATCGACAGGACTTGCCAGTGCAAAAACGCCTTTCGGCTTGTGCCCCCGAAAGGAGGCCTTTGATAGCCGTAGTGTTGCGAAATCACCAATAGCCAGCTTGACAAACCGGATCCTAACTTAACTGGACACGCTATGATGCTCGCTGTTCTGCAGCCGAATCAAGGAGAATAGCTCAACGCTATAGTCAGACTGAACTGTGGAGAGCGTGTTCTTTTTCACGAGATTCCTATGACGACTTGGCCAACTTTTCGTGCAAGCCGAAAAACGATAGCGAGTGATGTTTGCCCTTGGCGGAATAATTAAAGGCTAAGTGTCCTAATACGTATGTGCGAGGTTGCGGGCTAACGCGCGAGTATGCAAATGAGGCCAGGAGAAACAGAGCGAAATGAGTGCTCGGGGACGAAGTCACGGAGAGGCAGGTGTGCGGCAGTGGCCAGAGAATGCAACTGGAATCGAGAGTGTGAGAGACAGACGGAGGTTCCCTAATGAGAGAGGAAGAGGGGCAGGAAAGACAAGTCAGACCTACATGTATATACACAACTATGTCGAGTGAGAGAGATGGAAATGCAAAGGGAGAGGAAGAGAGAGAGGGATGTAATGACTGCGGGTACGTGTGAGATGCGACGCAGTCTCTGGGGACTGCGTTAATTCCAGGGGACCTGATTAATCGGAAACAGGACTATCGTGCAAATAGGCGCGAGATAACCCTGGCCGCGCACCGCGCGTCCACCTATCTACGAGCATGTCCTCTCCGGCTCCATAATGCATCCTGATGGTGGCTTCGATCGACCCCATTCCTAGATTTAGAGTTAAGTCCACCGGCCACGAGAGAGATAGAGCTAGAGTGCGAGAGAGAGAGAGAGAGAGAGAGAGAGAGAGAGAGAGAGAGAGAGAGAGGAGAGAGAGGAGAGAGGGAGAGAACCAAGCGTCCGATCGCATCGATTTAATTACGATCGATCTGTCAAGCCGATGCCACTGTGGTACCATTGCCGTCCGCCTGTACCGCGGCTTGTCCTAAATTTCGAAAATGTCTACCCCGCATGGCTGCCTCCTCGAGCTCTGCCCTGTCGTTGCTCTGCCTGTCCCCGCCTCTCGGCCCTTCTGTTCATGGCTTCAATCTTCCTATGTCGATCTTGTCGTCGATGTGCTGCTCCAACCCCGCTATTGCTGGTAGAACGAGCAGCGACGGGTGTCACCGGGCTTCCTGACTGCCTGTGAGATTTAATTTGTCGAAAAAACACAGGGGAGACACGCACGCAGCGGGCCCGACTCGCTCTGGACGTCATACTCGGGAGAGTTCTTCGGCAAGCCGTCAACTCTCGTGTACACACATATCCCAACAGTCTGCATTTTACGTGACGATGAGGTCGCAGCCTTTTTCGGCCGACAGTCGCAGCTCTTGTGAAAGATAACTTGGTCGACGTAGCGCGTAAAGGGGTTGGCCTCGGCCGTAAAGTCGCCACCATCGAGCGGTGGCTTTAATTTATTCAGGATTCCATCGGTGCGCCAGAGGACTTGTCGGAGTGGCAGCGACGCCGGTTATCTAGCACGCCGCGGCTTCCCTTGAATTACGAAAACGTCTGGTCCACATGGCCGCCCCGTCCAATTGCATCGGCGTGCATCCGCCAACCGCCTGTCAACATTGTCGAGAGAGCGGGCGTTGTGGATCGGCTTCGCTCTCGAAATTCAAAACAGTGCGCGAGTTGTTTTGCAACAAGTCAGAATGAAAAAGGATCGTATCGCTCGGCCACCACCGAAGAACGTAATTAACTTTTCTGTCTAACATTACACGAAGTTATAGGAATTGCTTCCTCTTTCGTGCGTAACAGAAAGCTCGGTTTATGCTTACACATTAAATACAACGTTGCAGCGACGTATGACAATTAAACGTGGCATGCAACCGCAAGGTATGCGCGAAAGAATGTTTAATTTCTCTTGCTGGGACGTGGTGCACTAGATGTTAAATTAAATCTATACTGGGCAGCCCGAAATATGCGGTATACACGCGACATACGCGGCCAATCGAGCGATACGTCTGTCAGTGCAATACAATTGCGGCGGCAATATCTAAAATGTCCTTGGAAAATATTTGACCTCCATCGTTCTCTGGTGGGCCGTTGCCGCGGTGCGCGAAGAAGAGAAGAAATGGGGCGAGCTATTAAATTGTGAAATAGCTCTCCCACCGCGGTAACGGTATCGGCGAAACTCCACATATCCGTACGTATACTGACCGATTTAAAGGAGAGAAACTGCTATGTAAAATAAAGCTCGAGTTACCCTCACCCACCCGCTTATCCAGCTCGCTCACCACATATGTTGGAAAATGGAGCAGTACAATATTCGGCGTTAAATAAACGAGCGCTGCTACCGCTGTCCTTTAACAGTGCGCTAGGGCTCTCAACAAATTACCCACAATTATTAACACTTTAATCCTGACGGGCATTAAAAATAATTGGGAGAGAGAGAGCTTGGGCTTAATGAGAGTGGCCTGTACAGGCTGTATGCGTGGATATAAGAAGAGTTCACTCGCCGACCAGAGGAAACTGTATACGTATAGAATGAGCGCGTGGTGTTCCCCGAAACTTTTTAGCTGGCTCGGCGGCTGCTTGGTATACGTGCGCCGCGCCAGAGAAACGAAGCGCATGCACTTCGCAAATGGAGTTCCGCGTTAAATCCCCATAAATAAACGTCTTCTTGGTTAGCGCCGGGTTCGAGCGCCCGCGCGCGGACTGCATTAAGCGGCGCAATAGGAAAAGAAAGGTCCGCATCAAAAGCCGCACAAGAATAGAGCCTACACCGAGAGAGTCCTGGTGCACGTTGGCGCGACCCTTTAATTATATTCGGCCAGTAATTAACGATGGATGGCGTATAATGAACAATATCCGCGGCCAGACCGTATTTACCGGTGCCAGCGAGCTCGGAGAGCTCACAACCGAGTTCCGCCCGCGCGCTCCATATTTTATGCTACTATTGAAAATAATTTACAATTTACGTCGGTACGCGGCTTGTAATTAGAATGCAAAATGAGGCGCAATGCACCCTGCCAGGGGCGTTGCCGCGTGGAAAAGTGCCTAAATGTCGGAAGTTCACCCGGCGAATTTCGCCACGGGCTGAAAATTAGGATGACGCTTTAGTACCGTACAAATTACAGGATTCAACGCGCGGACACTCCCACAGCATGTATTATTTTATCTTTCTCTCTCTCTGCCAGTTTTATTAAAATTGCTATGAATTTCTCGTTTTGCAGCCTCTCGGGAATTTTTTCCCTCGCTTGCTGCTTTCGCACTCTTGCAGAAGTGCGATCTTCCACGGCTGTGCTCTCTGAGGTCAAAGGCAGACTTTGCCGAGCACCTACTCGAGCACAACTGTGCCGAGCTAATTAGCGGGTTATAATTTTTCTTATCGATATCTCGGAAGTATCTTTGAAGCTCCTCGGAGAGTATTGGCTGTGAACAGTCGGCCGCCGCTTTAAGAAAGGTATTAAGCTCCTCGGAAAATAGGTTGAGATCAAGGAATTGGAGCTCTTAAAGTGGCCGATGCGATGGGGCCAATGCCGATCGTATTTGTCCGGAGAACTGGCGAGCATTGGCCGCGCTTGCGATTGCTTTTTCACACTTCCAGTGTCCCCTGGCTCCTCCGGTGTGAGAGTTTAGCCGGTCTGTTGGTGAGGCCGGCTGGAATTATTTTGCGGCCTCTGTGGCCGCCCTCTTCCTTCCTGGCTTCCTTTTGTCTCATCTCTGCCGCCTGAGCTCTCCACGTTTTCGTCTTTTCTCTCTTCGGCTTACGACAGCAGAGAGATAGAGAGAAAACCCAGCGCGATTTCGCCGTCTACACCTCCGGCGAGACTAGCTTCGCCCCACCGATCGATACCCTATTGTATCTCGGCATTGAAGTATCCTGAAGAGTTTCACTGCCTCGTTACGGCACACTGGCATTATGCTAATTCAGCGCGTCGCGAGAGAGCGCGTGATGCTGCTGACTGATAAGCTACGAACACCTGCTCGGAAAAAAGGAGTGGATGCAGCCAATCACCGTGGTTCCATAGGGAGGGCAGACCGTCGCTTGGATCATTCGTGTAAAAAGCCCTTGGGCCATTCTGTCATACAAGGTTAATTGTGATTTCACCGACGATTTCGGTACCTCTTTAACTCCCACATTACTGTGGAAATCATTCAGTAAAGGGCTGGTAAATAAGGCAAACCTATCATTCAAACAGTTAAGAAGCACATCAAAGACAACTGGGACACAGACTTAAGAAATAAATCAATTTGCTGAGTCGCTAAAACTGTTATCTGGCACAGGCGAATGCAGAACAGACTAAAAAGACATTTCACCGGAAGCAAGTTGCTGCAGCATTAATCGGAGAGATTAACTCCGCTAAGAGGGAGGATTAAGAAAGTTACTTTGCCAGGGAAAGAAGTTGAGGCCGGAACCTAAGCAGTTTACAGGTGGACGACCCCCTAATGTCGTCGGATGCCTTTTTGTGTCAGTTTCAATTTTGCTACCTTGACATTGTCACACCGAGGAATCTAATGGCTTCAAGTTTTCGCATACCTGTCATCCGTGCTGAAACTTTAGCCATTACCCACATCGATGACAGCCTTGATGACCTGTACACAAGGAAGTCCCAGGGATGATCGATACTTAAACTACTGGCGCTATAATCAACTATCCACCGTACTAGGACTGTTCCCAATACGAGGATATAATAATAGATCCTGATATTAAAACTATGATAAAGCCTCCTTCAATTCGCTTAGCAGAGAGCTCCCTGAAAGACTTATATCTAGACCTATAAGAGGATGAGATATTAATCCGAAAGATCAGATAGGGGAAGCCAGATGGGGAAAGAGAAATTCGAAGGGTGAAGGCCTGATAAAACTAGTTTAAATCGTTCACCCAATCTGAGTCGATGGGATAGGTGGTACTCGAGATAGACCATCAGACGAATCTTAAAGAAACACACATACGCAGCCGGGCGCGTAAGCCCGGAGGCTCCTCGCATATTACGATCCATTTGCGTCGAGTTTCGCGGTATTGCGATTCGACGAATCGATTTGGAATGATAATCCAAAGGGCCAGGGTGGTATACAGGCCTCTTCTCGATCGTAGGATGACTGCAGGTATATGGTCACACGCGATCAGAGTGGGAGGCAGAAGGCATGGGTCCATGGAACCGTCAGCCGTTCCAGACTCAGGGGATTAACTCGCCCTGGAATGCATTCCTCTTCTCTCCCCACCATCGCTCTTTCGCAGACCCTCTCTACTAGGATGTGTCCCTTACTCCTTCCCTGGCGTCTCTCCTCGTTCAGCCGATTTTCCGGCTTTCCTTCCCTTCCCGCTCGACCAGCCGGCTCTTTCTCTTTCGCCGAGCATTCGCTCCTCTTCAGCCTGGCGGGCTCAAGCACTCGCAGTCATTTTCTCCATTTTGCGATTCGATTTCCGTCGATATTGCTCCCGTCTCGCTGGATTCTTCCATTTGCTCGGATGAAGACGCCGCTACCGAGGGAAATATATTCATCCAGTATAGCAGAAGGCACAGATGAGACAGGGAGTGAGCGAGATAGTAGGACGAAGAACGAAAGACCACATTGGGGAAACTGGAAGGGCGGAGGGTTAAGCGAAATCGGGAAACCAGGGAAAACGGAATAGTTGGCCGTCCAAGCTTAGGGAGCTCAAGCGAGCTCGACTAATTTCGTCGCTGAGTTCCACCTTTGCGTCTCCGATTACCGCCGAGAATGCCTTTCCAATGCGAGAATAATGTATCCGTTGAAAGCCTCAGATATAATGATGCAGAAATCGTCGATGGTATCAGACTTACTCTACTGAAAAAGTAATCTCGCATAGGCTAATCCCAAGAATGCTGCCTCTATTAGAAAACAATTGAATACACAGTAATCCCATAAGACTCGTATGCAGTTCGTACAAGTGGAACACGTGCACAACACTCGTGCATTATTTCCAATGAGTGCATTGACCATAGAAGCAGATGTGTAGTGCAAGTGAAATTAGAGACACCATGCATTATTCCTACCTTGTGGCCACAGTAGACGACCTTCAAATACACTATGGACAGATGGGATTGTGCTGTGGTCAGGAATCAATGCAGCTCCCATCGAACATCAAGCTCATTCCAGTCCCATTAGATCGCTGAACCTCTAATTGCATGCGTCCACTTCACATGACTCTCACTCACGCACGAAACGTTCGTCGGTCGAATTTCTTGTCTTTTGCTCTTCGCAATACGTACAATTGCATTTTCGCATAATGTCACAATGATTCCGACACTTTTACTGCACCAAATCCGAATGTTTTGGGATGTGCGATCAACTGTCAACAATTCAATGCGCGGGAGCACCGAGCTTCCTTTGAAGCTGGCTACTGGTGGTGCCGCGCTCGAAGTGCGATCGATAACCTCGATACACGAGCGAACGATAATTATCGATATATGTTGGCCATGTCAACCATCTTGCTCAGTTGCTTTCTACGCATGCGTTTGTTTACACGCATTGTTGACAGTTCACGTTCGGAGCTTTGAAGTGGTTCCGTGAATTAGTTTCGCTGTTAATGTACAACTATATGTCAGTGGTAATTGTACGCTGAAGTGGGTCAGTGCTAGTGACTGAGGGCAGTTAAGAGGAATGCAGGAAGCTTTGGTTAAGTGCAGAAGGAATTCTATCATGTGGTAAGTCCATTCCTTGTCTTTCCTAATGCTTCTGGTATGTTTGTTTTGACCGGCAAGAGTCGATCCCCTTACGAATATAATCTATCAGATAGATCTTGAGGTAGGAAAGAGCACTGCATCATACAAATAGCATTGAAACATAAACCCCTCGAACTGTCTACACAACATCTCGACTGCGGATTGCAGTATAATGCATTGCGCCAGAGCCAACAATGGTCAGCAAATAAGAAAAAGGAGTGGTTGGCCAGGAAATTCGCTGTGTATCGATTGACAGCACGATATTGGCAGTGCGGGGCTCGGCACTTCCGTTTGTTAAACCGAGCATTCGGAATTTATGTGCCGCTCGACTATGCTCTCGGTCGACGAAATAATCTGTCGGCCGACACGCTCGAGGCCCAGCGATTCGTCGGTGTCGAACTTTTCCCCGTGAAATGATCCGAGCGCTCGCTTCAGATTTGACGGGATTGAAACGAACCTCGGCATTTCAAAGTCGATGGCTTCGTCACGGATTGATCCACCTGACGGCTTTATCTGGCCGTCGATTGTACACGTACATGGGAGCTTCGTGATGCTCCCATGTATGCGTGCTTCGAGCTTTCTGTCCCTCTCGCTCTGGCCTTTTCATTCTCTCTCTCTCCCTGCTCTGCTCTCCTCTGCTCTGAACAGAGGCAACGTGTGCGGACGTTGCAACTGGACTGCGCATTGCAGAGCGGGGTCACGGCGTGTGATTGGTAAGGCATTGTGCGCTATAACCAACGGTGAAATTAACCGTGATCCAGATCAAACGATTCGGCACAGCCAACGCGTGCCGTTGAAGTCTGAATCGCCGAGGTATTGCAGTCCGCCGGCTACGTATGTTGCGCAATTCCCGCCCGGATTTTGATTCTCCAAGAATATTGCTATTTATGTCCGTGTCCGAACAGACTCGTTTAATCTTTGCGAAAAAGCAACGCCTGTTACGGATACCGGTATCGACAGACCGCGTTTTGTTGTCCGGTTGACGTGACGTATTTCACTCAAGCTTTCCTCTCGGTGAAAATGTTCAGCTAATTGAGGATGTCAAGGCAAAATCATAACGAAAGAAAACTGAATTTCAAGTCTGACTTATGCTCCTCAGCCTGCGGCGTTTATCGTGCGAGTGAAGGGGAAATTAGATTAAATCGATACTAAATTGAAGACGGGCGGGTTGGATGGGGGTGCAATTGCACCCCCATCGGGCCACTCATCGGCCGAACCAAGCGAGTCGAGTCGAGTCAAGTGGATCACGGGAATTGCAGCGGCGAGAATTCCTCGGCTGAAATAAACAGGACCTACATTGCTCTCAGTACATATGTACGGTTCTCCCTCGTTTCTTCCGGCGGTGAGACCAGTAGCAGCAGCAGCTCCGGATTAACTGGATTAAGGAGCAAGAACGATTAGAAGTGCTCTCAGGTCGCGTACTCGCCCGACAACTGTTCATCATTGGCGCGTTTCGACCAACCTAATTAAACGAATTACCCTACTCCTGGCGAACTAAGTTTAACAGGGACGCTAAGCAAACCGAGCGCAGCCGGACCCAGTCTTCCTTGCTGGAAACCTCCGGGAAACATAATCGTTAACGGAATCTACGTCGGAGACGCGCTGCTTCTCCTTAAGGTTCAAATTAACGAGAAATTTGAAGACGACCCCTTACTACCCTCCAACTATCTAGCTCGGCTTACCCAGACACTACCATCCATTCCTCCAAAGTGCGCCTGAATTTCCTAGCTCGCTTATACGCACTCGATCGATTCGAAGAATTAACTATACGAGTACACTTGTGCAAATCTATCCCAGAGATGTGTCTCGGATCTCAGTTATAACTCATTCGGGGAGAGTGGAGCCGGCAGAGACGTCTCAGTTGAAACGTTTTACGAGCGAGTAGGACTCGGTCCGTTAATTCGTCAGTGACGTGGATTCAGGATGATAATAGTGGCAGGGTGCAGCCGCCGCCGGTGCAGCGTAACGGCGCCCTGTAATTAATCAGGATGGCGGGGGTGTAACGCGAAAGTACTGGAGTTTCCTCTCTCTCTGTCTCTCTCCCTCGAAATCCGCAAACCTCTCTCCTCCTCTTGTTGAGAGCGAAGTAACGCAGTCGCAGGAGCTACGCCAGCAGCGTTTATACAGTCAATGCAGTCGCATGTAATACCAACATACCGGGTAGTAGCAGCGCGCCAGGTTCCAACACACATACATGGGAAACCGGATACGTACCACTGAACGGCCGTGCGGAACGCCGGAAAAGAGAAGAGGCGAGGCGCCGCTCTCCTCGGGTGCGTGGCTCCATAAATGCGGGGGCAGGCATAAATGCCGTCGACGTATAATTGTGGACCGACACAGGTGAATGACGAGAGACAGAATCAGAGAGGGTGCTGGTGGTTGGAGAAGGAGAGAAAGGGCGAAGTCGAAGCAGGAAGCACACGCCACATAAGTGTCGCCCGGTCATATGCATCTAATGAAATCCATGCGAGCCTCCGCCAAAGGAAAGTTCGTCGCTGCGTCCCCTGGTTACGCTTTTAATTAAAAGCGTTGCCAGCAAGTTGACGTGAATACCATTGCCGCCAAACACTTTGCCAACGATAGAGGAGTCCGCGAGCCATCGTCGAGGCTGGTCCAGGCACAGAGCTTTCGACACCAGGACTAAAGGAATACCTTCATACGGACGCTTTGGAGAAAGGACAGAAAGAATGAAATTGGAAGTTCAATTCATCGCTATGTCTACTGGTAAAACAAAGCTGTCTCGTTTACTTTGGCGCATGTTTATTCGCGGCAACAACATCGCCGATTGAAATGTTCCAAGCGTTCTATAGCGTAACTATCGATCTAGAACGGCTTCTCCAAGCCACATGGAAAATGGAGTCAGCATTAGAGGTGTATCAGCCGAATAAGCGCATTTAGAGGTGCGAATAGTATAATAAGGCAGCAGGGTTGGGGAGAGAACCGACACCGTATAAACCCGGTGCAAATGGCGTCGGTGCATAATTAGTGGAAGCGGCTTCGGAGGTTAGCTAGCTAGCTAGCGCACAGTACTCCAGGCGACCCTTGGATTACTGGCACTCGGTCATACATTTGTAACAACATAGAGCTGGAAAGATGGTGTGGCACGTGTGGTGGCACTTCGTGAAAGCCATAGTCGCGTAATATTCGACATCTATGCGCCGAGTACACGCGGTGAGATATAAATACTTGACGGCAGCAAACAGGTGCTCAGACTTGCCGTAGAAAACAGAGAGATAGATACCGGTATAGGTAAGGTAGGAAGGGAGAGATCGCCGGCGCGTGTATAATCGCCAAGGGGTGGTTTCCATCCCCTGTATAATTGTAAGCTCGCTTGGCTATTCGCCTTCCCCTACCCCAGCCGGCTCGCTGTAATCGGCTTACGTAAACACGGTTCTGATTATTCGCTGTTTCCTAAGAAAAAAGAAATCCCCTCGGGCAAATCCTCGAGCGAGCTCACTCTACAATATGAATCGCAGGCAGGAATCGCTTGCACGTAGAGTATTCGCCGAACAATGAGCGATCAGCTACGAATTTTGCTCCTGCCATATACACGGACGGGTGCCTGGTTAGCGAGGAAATTTAGCCAAGGATTAATTGAGCTGCATCCAATCGCGCTTGGTAGTCACGTATTATGGATACGCGCCTCTAGTATGTGTGGCAGCAGGTGCGCACTTGGCCACGGGGGATGAATACCATAGCAGGCCTCCTATGACAGCCGTAAAATAAGAGGTACGAAAAGTCGTGTATTAATGACCACCACATCGACCACGTCATCCTATCATATGTAAAGGCTCTCACGTATTGTCGGCACGTCGACGCATCATAAAAATTGTGGATTTCGTTCCTCCAGTGAAATTTTCTCTTGCATAATTATGTGAATATATCGACAGGTAAAACTTGATCCACATATTGGTAATTGGCAGTGAAAAACCTTACTTCGTAAAATCGAATTTTACTTCGGAAGTTGTAGTATTGGCGAAGGTTCATTTATCCATAGTGAATGAATTGTTCATAGTGTCGAGCTGTCGACACTGTGGTTACAAAAAATTGCGTATTTGCAGTAGTATTGCGGTAGTTTTTTCCCTAAGACCGCGCGGGAAGAAGCGAGAGCGGTATTACGGGGGAGTATACATAAGGGCGAACAGACGCTTTGTCGGCGGCTTTTTTTGCGGACATAGTACACCGTTCAATTTACGTAATGTATGCTTTTGTATAAACGTGTAAATATATACCTGCCTTAATAGCGGATTTATTCAAATGTTAAAACAGCCACTCCTCCCGCTCTGTCTGCCGCTTGTTACGCGCATACACATCTCGTAAGCACACCGGTCGAGTGTACGTTTCACTGAACGAGTATACGCGAGGGTTTCAAGTGATGTTTATAAATACGACGTGCAATCGTCAAGCACATGCGCGCATTCTACCGAAACAAACTTTTTAATTCTACAATTTTTGCAAAATCCTGCATGACGGGGGGATGGCGGGGTGGTCGGCATAAAAGCGAGGGAGACTGCTCCGTCCAGCGTGTAAATCTAATTGACGGAAGCACGGTGAATAAATAAAATTCAGTCATAAGAGCTTTCAACGCAGGTGGGCTCGTGCTCGCGAATGGAGTTTTTTTAATTATTAAGCGGCCGCGCTCCTCGCCCAATTCGCTCCTAATTCAAACGTGGAAAATAGCGTTAACCAAGAAGACCAGAAGCACGGGTGATTATTTCACGGTGACACAGCGGCCCTCGGCTGGATAACGCAAAATGCATTACCATCAGCTCGATCCCGTTTTCTGCCATTCCATCTATTATGCGCAATGCCCGCCACGCACAGTCCTGTTTTCAACTATATGTATACTCGCACACGTACACAAATAAAATCCGACTGGCGTGTTCTCTCGGTCGGTTGGCTTGAATACACACGGCGTGTGGAATGGCTAAATGGGCCTAAACAAGCTTGGAGAGCTGACGTGCGTATAAACGCACTCCAGATGACGTTGATTCATAATTGTACATCACGCGCGAGCAAGTACCTAGCGGTAGTAGTGGCGGTGTTGCTCAACTGGCGGAGCAAGTCTAGTTAATTAAAGGCCATTTGAAATTGCGGCAATTCTTAGCGTGACAATGGCTGACTTCCGTGCCAGCCGACATTCCAATTCCAGCGTCATTCAGATCTACCTGGGAAAAGTATGGCGTGGCCGGATCGAATCGATAGGCAGGAGGCAAACACACAGGGCGGTAGGTGCGGAGAAATCAAAGCGGGGCAGGACGTCGCACGGACGGGCACGATGAGGTAGGATGCGTCAGGAATACCGAACAGCAGCAGTACCAGTACCAGCAGCAGCAGTAGCATCAGCCAAGCTATGGCCGCGGGCTTCGGAATCCAAGGGATGCGAGATGGCAGGGCGGCGGCATAAACGCGACATGGATGGCGGCGATGCATCGCTGCATAAACCGGTGTCACAGGTGCACCGGCTTGCTATAACGCAGGAAGCGTCGCGCATAAACGCGGCCTCCGTACATACATAGAGCAACGGAGAGAACGCGCCGTTCGTATCAGGGGGTTGCACGCGACCAAGAGAGGCTAGGAGTAATCTGGACGATGCACTCTTACCCGGCGCGTCCACGTTATCAAATTGCCGTTCATGCATAATGCACCGATCTCACCAGGCCCTATGCTGTTCCCATTTCCTCCCTCGGCTTTCTCTCTCACAACCCTCTCCCTCCCTCTCTCTCTCTGCCCCTCTGTCTGTGTGTGTCTTCTGCCGAGAGCGGCAGTCGGATCGCTCTCGATCCAGCCGGAAAACAGCGCTCCAGGATTCCTCGGGCGATGCTGCCGGCATCGTGTATCCGTTCAGCTCGTGGAAATTCTCTATCAGATTCGGCTTGGTCTCCGCCGCCGTCGGCGCTGACCAAGCCAATCCCGATTGCCCGGACTTGGAGAACTGCCGGATAAGAGCCGGTCAGTTCGACCCTCTGCGAGCGTGAACGGGCGAATACGAGCGGAAAGAGTGGTAAACGCTCCGATCGAGGGGACATGAACAGAAGGAAGGGAGGGAAAAGGGTGAGGGAATGGAGAACGGGGCAAATGTGAACGTATGTATGCGGAATCCTACTGGTTTTACTGCTGTTCAAGGAGTGCTCTCCGGTGAACCATCCGCCCCGTCACTGACTCCAACCCTCCCTCTCTGTCTGACTTCCCTCGCATACCGGTTATATCGAGGGAATTAATTTCGCCCCCCTGGATTTATTACCGTTACCGTAACCCCTTTCCATGTATACCACAATTCTTTGCACTCCGGTTCAAGCACAGGGAAGGAACCACTTGCTGGGGGTAGCTAGCAATGAAGGGACAATAAAAGCCAGTACGCTTGTAAACACATATTCGGGGGTGGTACGCATCTGCATTGTTCAGAGTTTCTTTGGCAAACTAGTGAATCATGGCGACTACCCTGACCTTCTTATACAAAGATAGACGGATAGATTGAATACATATGCTTTCGAGATTATTACGATGAAAATATATTTCAAACCATTTTGCATTGAAGTAGGTTATCCTTCAAGAATAATAGGCTCTCCTGTGAATAATGACTCGATGCATTTTCGAGAGAATTGTGGGCAACTACGTGTAACGTACTGCTGGAGGCAGAGACGAAGATCGAAAATGATTGATCTGACATTATTGTTATATCGTGCGTGCTGCCGTTCTTTTATTAAGCAATGCCAATCTACCTCTCTGCCTGTCCCAATAAATATATTCTTTAATCAAGTGGAAATTGTTTTCGACCGATGCTTCGAAAATATCGGATAAAGCCTGACCTATCCCTGCTGCTGGCTGATTCCGCATGCGCCGGAATTGCGGATGAAACAGCTTCTTTCGCCGCGGGCGGATTAATTAAAGCCGGGCGACTTTATCGCGATTAATCATCCTCGCAATTGCGGGAGATGGAACTGAATTCTTATCTCGACGCGGGCAGACTTTAATATCTTGGCCGAACGAAGGACAATATCTTTACCCTTTTTTCAAGGCTCTCCTGTAACCGGACGTAGTATCATTACTGTCAGTATCATTACTGACGGGTCATTAATCAATAAAGTATTAATGCTTGTTGGACCAGGGCTGACCCATTAATTTGGTGAGCAGCTTTGCGTCACTCATGTGCCACAGTTAATAACAATGTCACCAGAGTACCGAGTAATTCGAGGATTTCTGTTACAGGACGGGGAGTGGTGCTGGACAGTCAGGGCCCAGTGCTGATTTCAGAACCACGCTCATCGGTCGAATTCTCAAACGAGACCGGGGCAATGATCCACTGCTCGGCCCAAGGCAGCCCTCCGCCAAGGATCGATTGGCTTATGGGGGATGGCTCTCCGGTCCACCCAATCCCGAACGTACGTGATACGCTGGTAAACGGTTCGATGCACTTCTTGCCGTTCGGCCCGGAGATCTACCGGCATGACGTCCACTCGGCCGTCTACAGATGTCAAGCTTCCAATAGCGTCGGCAGAGTACTGGGCCGTGAAATCACAGTTAAGGCAGGTTGGTACCTTTCTATCTTACTCCTGAAACACTTCTTACTTCTATCGATCGATCCTTCTGCCTACGAAATCTCCTCGAATAAGGAAACTCCCACCTTCTCTGCTTGACCATACTGATCAGAGCGATAAGCCACGTACGCGATTACACCTTCAATATGCATCGATCCAATCCGAAACCAGCGTAATCTAATGTTATCAGTAGCTGCGGTTCTCGTACGAAAGCTAGTTCGAAGCAGTACCCGCTTGCCTGGCAATCGAAGTTCCCGGTAGTCAGGGAATTTCCCAACGAAGCTCTATTACCTCTAGACTAGTCCACCGCCGGTATTTTCCAGCCAGACTCGCGCGGCTATCCAACATTCCACATGATCTTAGAGCTACAAGAGCGACGACGTCTAAGTAGAAAGAGAACATAGAATTTTCGGGTGTTGGCATATCGCCGTTATTTTCAGGGACATTTCGTAAGTGGTGTCTTAAATGCGAGTCGACAAATCGCAGGATGATGTTGGTAACCGCAGTCTCGCCAAGCAGGAGCGGGAAGAATGATCGTGGTCTGCTCGCACCGAGCCAACACCATTTATCGCTGGCTTCCGCTCGCAACAGTCGCTCCCAGCTCTCGCATCGGCTCGCAGATGGATGATCCTAAACTCGCGCTCGCTTATGGCTAACAACCTACACTCACTGCCAAGATCAAGATCCGCAAGCTGCCCGCCGCGCGTACACGCTGCCAAGTTCTCGGTTGCATCTACCTTGTAATGCAACGACTAGGTACAAATGTCCGATGAGAACGCTCGCGTTACGCACCGTGCATTCACCACAAGCGCGTACGAATATCTATATAACAAGGGATAGTCTGTTATGTGTGCACTCAGACATAAGCGCGAAATGCGGAGCTTTCAACGGCGGAGACCTGCAATGAAGCGCAACGAGGGAGCGGGTCTCCCTCACTTACACCCGAAGAGAGAAAGGGAGAGAGTGCGGCTAACAATCACGACGTCCTGCCAAGAATCACTTATCACATTTAGCGACTCGTGAATCGCAATTCCTAGTCGACTGGAAAAGAATCGTTGCGAGCAGTACATAGCGACTGCTCGCTGTCGAGTAGTCGACGATGGTACGAGTTAACCGGGGGGGTTGCTCAGATCTCGGATGCTTGCTGGATTACGAGGGGTGAGGCACTAGTCGCAGCAGCGGAACTGAAAGCGCGGCAGGGAAGCACTAATTACCGAAAGTACAGTCCCCCGACGGTCTGAAAAGCAGTGTTGTTCTCTCGGCCCCTCCCTCTCTCTCCCTCTGGCGCTCGCGTTTGCGGCATAACGAGCGGCTCCGATAAAAAAAAGTCTCGTCCGTAATACTGTTATCGTGGTTAATGCCGACTCCGTCGGGTGTTTTTGAAGCCAGGCTTCGTTCGGATTAGAAGCTTCCGATTAATTATTAGTTGTCGGACTATTGATTTGCACCCCGGAGTGCGAATGGTATAGGAGCACGCTTAGCGCAGCTACCGGAAAAAGAAGTTGCGCTCGCTCGACGGACTGAAGTTAATTAAAGGAAAACTTGCCATGAACATTGCCATTCTTCTTGTGGAGTGTCGCGTTCCCTATTAAAAGGGGGACCCGATATTTTCAAAGGAAAGGTAGTCTGTTGTGGCGAGGAGTTTTCCAAGCTCAAATATCGTCGGCCTTCGCATCATGACATTGAAAAAAGCTTACGTTTCATCATTCATTTCTCACAGTTTGTCCTCCCTCAACAAGAAGTGGTTGAATGCCTGTCATGTTACGGCGAATGTCTTGCTCATTTTCCGCTCGTACACTCCTGGTTAAAGTGGACGTAACTTTGTTTCTAGTGGTTCGCCAGAAATATGAGGTCCAAGTGCGTGATGCCTACGTCCTGTCGGGCAACACCGGCGTCCTTAGGTGTGAGATCCCCATCTTTGTCAAAGAGTACGTGGCAGTCACGTCATGGGTGAAGAACGCCGCCTTCAACATCTTCCCAACGCCAAAAAGCAGTAAGTTGAATGCTATCTCTTTAAGAATCTCAATCATTATTAATCTATCAAAGCAAATTTTAAAGCTTCGTTTAATTGCTCTTTCAAAGCTCTCACTGATTTACCCTTTGCAAAGATGAAGTGTGCTTTCCATTTAGCTGCGAACCTCTCATGATATTTTTATTGCGTCGAATCTCATTGTTACAATAAAAAATCGAGGAATATTTACTAGGAAAATATGAAAAAATTACCGCGTATATTTACAAAGACGCCACCGACTGCTAATAATTATTATTAATATTGATTAAGCGACATGTAATGCCCACATGGCATGCCAGAGCTAATAGGACCACTGCAGTTTTTTTTATCCATGTTAAAGACCCGAATAAATCGACGTCTACTCGTAAATTCCGACTACATGAATTCGAGGTACTTTTTACTGATTTTCTGGTCTGTCTACTGTGCACGGTCCGGCGACTGTGAAACATATTCCGGTGAAACGTATGAGCGCGCACATGCCGTTTGATATGCGGCTCGGCCCAGTCAATATCCGAGTTAATTAGAATCTGAGGGAACGATTCGAGTATCAGCGTATACATATTATCGCAGCGGTCCTTCCTAAGCCCCCGCATGAATCGCTACATTGGACGCAAAAAAAAGCCCCGTCCGATATGCGCACACGGATGTGCAAGCACGCGTGACCGTGTAGCACGTGGATGCTCGACGCCTGGAACTTTATGGGAACAAGCGAGGGCTTCGGTGGGACGATAAAGCTGAAACCCGTGGATATGTTTATGGCTTTACGGGTTATTTCACTCGGTTAATTCAGACTCATATTCCTCTGAGTTCCTCGCTTAGTGCTTTTCCACATTGAAAGGGCCCCGATATTACACTCGCGCTATTCCAAGCGTAATTGAACCGGGTACGAGAACCTACGTGAATACGCCTCTTGAGTATTCAAAGTCAAATAGAGATCGACAGGAACAAGAAGGTGTAATCGAACTTTACAAAGGCATCCTTATGATTGCCTTGCCACATGAAATGCGCGGAGGATTCGCTCTCGCAACATTCCTGAGAGTTGCTTCATACGCGCATCCTTCGCCATACGCAAATTCGACTTTATACCCAAACTTACGTAACTCCCGTTTTCTGCTGACACGTAATAATGCCAGGCATATCCCCGAATCCCGGAAGAACTTTTGAGCCGGCCGACCATTTTCCCCCAAAGTTCACACATTGTCGGCGCTCTCCATCCGCCTGTTACGGTCGCATCTTAAACTCTCGGATGCATACGTGTCCTCCGTACATCTCGTACATACGTATGTACCTGCATCCGGATTCTTTTTGTGTCGCCTCATAGTCGACCTCGCTCCGGAAAGCCGCTGCCGGGAGAAAAAGCTTGAGGCATTTCGTCCGCACTCTGACCTCCCTTTCCAGGATTAGACCTGTATAAACGGCCAACTTTCTCGCGTTGGCGACGGCTCACAGCTGATCCGAGTGCAACAGAAAGTTTTCCGAGTGATTCGCTCTCCATTTAGAAGCTTTCCTATCTCTGTCCGGCCGCTATTCGATGGCGCGGCGGAGCTTCCGTCCTTCTGTCTTCGAGGCCGTCCTCTTCCTCGCGTTCCTACGATTCCTTTCCACTCGGTAGATTGAATTTTACTGTGGAAGTGCTGGAGACATCCACGAGACTTATACCCTCGCGCATGATTTAATCCGGAGGTGCCTTATCCGCCCAATTGCCACGGGGTTCAATGAACTTTTATGTAGGAAATGCCAGATAATAAGCGCTTATCGCAAGTGCGATAGGACTAGTCGTTCTCCTTTTACCGACTATAAACTCGAAAAGGAGAAACATTAATTCTATGTGTTCCGATTTAACCAATAGACAACAGACGCAAATTGGAAGGAAAGAATTTATACTTCAATGACTTTAAAGTATTTCCAGTTTGGAACGAATTTATTCTCGTGTTTTGTCTACCATGTGCCGTATAAAATTCAGGCTGTAATCTGATAAAGCAATTTTAATAAAGTTAAATATTCGTTTGGAATATCGAGCTTCAAGTTATCGGGCGATCGTCTTCCAGTGCAAATTGGAGGTCGTTAAAACGTTCAATTCACCATCAACTTATTAACGTGAGATTCGTGATTAAAGCTACCACGCCGGGGCATTTGCGAAGCTTGGCAGACTGTGAAACGATGGGCAATGTAAATCGATCAAGTATCGACGTGTAGCCCACTTGAAAAGAGCCCATCGTTATCCTCAAGTCGAATTGCATGCCATCGGGTATGAAGAATCATCCGACTTATGATTCGAGACAGCGGATATTAAGTTAGTGTTACGAGGTACAGCAGTATGTAACTACCGGCTTAATGCAGCACTCCTTTATACGCGGACTGTATCAACGGTTTTCGTTGGCAAGGCAACAAACTACAGGCAGATGGAGCAGCTCAAACGCGAAATGTTCAGCCACAATGCAAATTCGCCAAGGTTCCCATCCCCCGTCTACAGAGACCCCAAACTATCTTCCCAGTCTGCAGTACCCTATACGACCCTTACCGGATCAACCACCATCCGTTTCCACTGTCGGTCTTCCTCGCCTCCTCCTCACCACGCCTCGCTCCTCTTCGCCGAACTTAGCCCAGTTCTACGTACCCGCACACTCCGAGGGCTATCCATTCGGAGTGCACTGAATGGACCATGCATTACGAGAGGCCCTTAATTTAAGTGGAGCCTCGGTAAAAAGTAATTAACTCAACGCCGCCCGCCTCGAGCGAGGCTGGATTACAGATCCCTTAATCAAACGGAACTGTGTTTAGCCTCGGAGTGAGACAATCGTGACCTCGGTGCGCCAAAGTTCGCTCTTCTCTCCCTTCGGGGGATTTCCATCGATTATCCATGGGGGAAGGTAAAATCCGCTTGATCTCGATGTACGGCTATGTGTAAGTTCTCGCTCGAGCCACTGTATCGATAGTGCGGATTCCGCGCGGAGAGAATATAAACCAGGAACGAACGCGAAACGATACAGCAGTGATAACAACCGCAGGCTGTTTTCAGTGATAGCAGCCGTGAGCTTCCCCAGAGCTCTGGTTAAACAAACCGAAAGTTATCCGTATTAGGGTTTGTCCCTGGGGACTTCCAGCCCAATTCTTTGCCACTTCAATCAGTATAATGCGATGTAATAGATTTTTCTCTCCATTTTTCTTTAACCTCATGATTCATGCTGTAAACTTGTAATGTATCACAAGGAAGAACAACACCACTCGTGCTTCGATGTGGTATCAGTTTATCAAAGTCACTGTGCATTACCTTTAAGTTTTCCGGCAGTCGTGTAAAACATCGACGGAAGTTATGTACCCGTGGCCTCCATTACTCGGATCGAAGTGGCGTGTAGAGTGCGGCTTGATAGTATGCATACATCGGCTTAAAACTGAAGTTCGTGCACTTCGTCCTGGAAAAGTTTCCCGACTCTACTAAGGGATAACTTAGGCGCGCAGGGAGTCTCCGTGAAAAATGTGCGCGACGGTCCAAAACACTTATTTACACTGGCAAGGAAGCAAGCGAGAAAGTCTACTAGTATGTTTCTTGGTTCCACCACTTTCTCAGGATGCTTGGCTGGGTGAATAAGTTAAGGGGATGTAATTTCATAAATACGTGGGATGCTTTCTACTCAGGAGGGGGTGGCTGGCCAGTGCGACCATACCATACTGGCAAATCGAAAGTTACTGGAGTGAGTCTCGCCGTGTGCCGACGTGGCGGTCCGAGTGCAAAGTCGAGTTTGATAGTTTCTGAATTCTTAACACGTTGCCAGCAGTACTCAGGGCACGTTCTCAGGTGGCAAAGTGTCCTCGGGGTCGCTCGTTCCACCCGAGTCTCCACTTCAAACAATAACATTTTTATTGCGTTTCACTTCTCCAAATATTTGATAAGTCCTTCGTACGAACTCACACTTGAACCTATCCGATAACTCATCGGTTCAGGGATAAGCAGCCCTATCCGAGCCGAGGATGGCGTTACTCGACAAGAAAGTTCCAGACGCTGTAGTCTCGGCAAGCAGTAACGGAAATCCTTACAAATTAACGAAATGAGCTTACGTCCCTGGGCGGCGGTGGTGCGCCGAAGGGCAAAAAGATGATTCTAAAAGCCGGCTGTAATGAGGACTCCGCGCCAGCTTCGTACCAACTTCGATAAGCGAACACGGCAACTCGGCCTCCTGGTAAAGCCGGGTTGTTTGCAAATCCGAGAATGATTTATTACATTGCATTCCCGAAGGGTCCTGATGCACGTGGGAGCAGCCGTCGTCGCGAACTTTCTTTGAACCGAGATCTGCGCCTCGCACCCGACACTCCGCAGAGAGAGAGAAAGAGAATCTACTCCGACTGGAATAAATCGAGCCTGAAATGTATTTCTATAATACTAGACGTACATACATGTACGTGAAACATGCCCGCCTTCCTAAGCCTCTATTCAACAGCCTGAACGGAATCGTTGCTCGGCCGCCGCCCTCTCAGCATTTTGGCTCGTGATTTAAAACGAGAGGCGTTGCAACTCTCGCTCGTTGCGCGAAATTAATAATCAATGCTGCAAACTGTACTGCTTCCATAGTAAACGTAAGCGGATGAAGGCGTGCGCGCGCGGCCCGTGTGCCACTGACATATTTCAATTGAAAATCACGAACGCCCAAGGGCTTCGTTACGCGAGCAGCAACTGGAGCCATCGACTGCCGCGTTCCGCTATTCATTAGCATTACGACGATGTAATAAACACCATGACCAACCATCATATTGTCCCACGAATTTCGCATAAAATCATACATGGCATTACGAGCAATAGCGTGCAGTATACCGTGCACACAGGTATGTGCTTGAAGTGACAAGCTCTGCGGCACACTCGAGACCAGCTTTGGTGAACTGGAATCAACAGAGGGCCACTGGATACTTCCTCCCGTGATTACGCGCGCTTTTCCATTGGCAATCCATTGTGGCCGATGTTCCGTGGAAAAGGGAGTGCACTGCGGCCGACTGCGCGGGTGTGCAGACGCGCGCGCGGGCCTACCCTTTTGGCCCGGCGGAAGTAGAGCTTTCAGAATTATTACACGCCGTCGTAATGCCACCGGGGAGTCGTTAACGCGCATTAAAAAAAGGTCTGGTGGGGCGATGGGGATGGAATACATCGTTGGTGAAAGAGAGAGAGAGGGATAAAGAGAAAGGTGGAAGCAAGAAAAAAAAATGTTTCGTTCGGTGAGCGGGCGTCCGGCGATCGCGCGGCCGCATTCACAGCATTTTCATCTCGGCGAAAGCGGGGGTGATGCGTCGAAAAGAGCGTTTTGTCAAGACTGCCGCGGCGCGGAATGAAAAACTGGGGTGGCGCAGCTCGCGTTCGGTCTCTCTATGCCGGTTGCCCCCATAGTTTTGCATGGAAAAGCACGCGCGGCATTCTATGGCGGGCGTGCGGGGTGGCGGGTGGGGCGGGTGGGGCGGTCGGGGGTGAGTGTGTCGGCGCGGACTTACTCGTGCATATTATTCCAGATGCGCGCGCCCGAGCGGCAGCGAAAATATTCGAGCGAACCTGGCCGAACAGGCGGCTTAAATCCTGCGCCATCAGCCAAATAGACGTCTGTCATAGCACCCCGGCCTAATGCCGGCTGCTTCGCTCCACATGCCGCACCCGCACTAGCCTCCTCTGCGCCTCTGTTTCGCGAACGAGCGACCGCAGTCCATTACTCTTATTAGCACGATATGCTGCTCGAACCTTCCCTGCCGTCCAGCGAAACAACGTTTCCGCAACAGCCTACGCAACAACCCTTTACCAGGCTTCCACTTCCTCCCAGCAGCTTCTCTCAGCCAGCTATGGCCAACTCTAAATTGCATTAGCGCCCACAGCTACCCTCCACGCTTCATGTGACCCAGATATGACCGCAGGTGATAATGCTCGGCCACTCCGCGTACAAACGTTAATTTAGCCAGGCGAGCTTAATGCGCGCCAAGAAAAACCACCAACTCGCGTGGCCCCCCATAGTGCCCTATGCTTCTCCGAATATAACCTAATAATAATAAGTGGCAGTTGAGACGAGCTCCATTACTCGTACTATCATGAACTCCCGGGCATGATGGTGTCACGAGTTAAACATGGTATCTGCTTGCAGCCGACAATAAAATATTATATGACTCTCTATCTCTCTCTCTCTAGTTCGTGATGAATTGTGCTTCAACCAGCCGCGTTCCGCTGGAAACAGTATTTGGTCATTAACAGAGGCTCGCGTGGATCGAGCCGGCAGAGGCACATTCATTTTTTCCCGCTGGCCTAATGCGCGCGCTCATCGTTTTCACGTTCCAGCTCGTTATTATTGCTTGCACAATACACGCCGAGCGAGCCCGGGCTTCGCCAATTTGTAGCGAACGATTCATCGACGAGTAAACAGTCGAGGGTAAATGGAAAAAAATAAGCGATCACCTTTCTGTGTTTGCCTGGGGCTCAATGCCCCGGCGAGCCTCGGAATCGGCCTGTCTGTTCTCTCAGTAGTGCAGGTCAATCATATGTCAGACCAGGCTGATTCGTATGCGAAGGCTACGTGCGCGCCTCAGTCTGACTGAGTGAGTAGCTACCCACGATATCCGAGGTCAATGTTCACCAAGACATATAATAATTTGTATGCTATTCGTAACGCGCCAATGGAATCATAAAGGATAATAAAGGAGCTGTTGTGCGTAAATGTGGGAATATGAGGTACGCGCGATCACGCGATCCTCGATCACGCTTGGAATTTTTCTCAGGTTCCCTGGCTTCTTTCAGTTGAAGCGAGGGGTGAAGAGATGCGCCTGGTGGCATGTACCACTGCTCTTCTCTTTCCTCCTCCTCCTCCTCTTCTGTCTTTCTATCTCTCTCTCTCTCTCTCTCTCTCTCTCTCTCTCTCTCTCTGTCTCTCTCTCGTTCTCCATTCCCTTTCCTTCATTCTAAGGTTACCAGACTTACGTGAATTCCGAGTCATGGCAGTTCCTGCCGACGCATTGCAACGGCTTGGAATTCCGCGCAATTTCCCCGGGAATAATGCAATGCGTACGCGCGCACGCGGAGATACGCGCAACCGCCGCTTGGCGAAATATATATCGATGTTGGCTTGTAGATAGAACGCCAACCAATATGAGCTCGGTGAGTGCAAATGCTTTCGCCCGCTGCGTTCTGCAGCCTCAACTAACCGGAAATATTCGCCTGGCCGAGGAATTTACGTAATTCTGGTGTTGGAGGGAAAGAACGGAGCGGTAAGGTTCTAAGAGTGAAGTGCCTGTACTTTGCGGAGTCTTGTGTTCACTACGATGTCGATTAATTTATGCCAGGGTAATAGAATTACGTGTAATATGATATAGTGTAGCTTTCTGTAAAATCTGTCGGCTTCTTGTCGCAGTAAAGACATACAGCCTCCCACTCTCATCTTCCTCCTTATAGAGTACACATGCTACTGCTAGAGCGTAAAATAAATGCTCGCTTAAAATGCGAGCCTTAGTTTTTAGCACGAAGAACCTTAATCATCCTAGATGACCCCTAATCCAAAGAGCTTTCCTCGAAAGTGCGGCCATAGGTAAGCGAGGGCTAGCAAATTTTTATGAGCATCGATCGCTACCGCTTCTGGAATTAGCGTTGATGGCATGTCTATATAGATGTGAATATGGGTAGCTCGCATTCGTGAGAGGAATATCAAAAATGCATGCTCACTTGGTCCAAAAATTTCTGTAGTTCCCACCAGAAATGTCAGCTTCAGTCCGTTGTATGCCCAGGTCGATAAAAAAATTAAAAACCCGTAGGGCCTGGGAGAAAAAGCGTCTGTGAGAATTTTGTTCACGCGATGATGGTCGACTTCGCTTGGTGCGCGTGCTAACGTCGCAAAAACGTGTGGAATTTTCTTGCAGGGTGGTCATTCTCATCAGAGCGTGACAGGGAATTGCGGCTGGCAATGGGAAAATTTTTCGACGCCAGCTATCGATCTGCTCGCTATGGAATTAACTCTTTCTGCAATCACTCCCTCACTCTCTTCTTCCTCCTGTCCTTGTCTATCTTTTAAAAAGCCGAGTTTGCGCTTTTTTAATCCTAGCCCGCGGCACAATGAACAGGTTAATCGTTCATTTTCATTTTGTACGCGCGCTAAATTGTAGCGGTGCGAGCGTAGCCCATTACGCGGCACTAGCACCGTGAGTCATTTTCCGCTTTTTCCTTCTCGAGCGCGCCGTCGCTTTGGAGCGCGCGTGTGCCACTGGCCGAACAACAGGCAGGATTTTCCATTAAAGAAATTTGCATATTAATGGAGGAGCGAACGTAGTGAAGAGCAGAGGTTTGATCGGTTGTTCCTGGCACTCTCTTAACGGCGTAGAAAGATAGAGATAGAGCAACCCACGTACTACCAGCTATTCCTAACACCTGGCTATGATTCTCCGCTTTCAGATGAGAAATATCATATGCTGCCGACCGGGGAACTTCTGATCTTCTCAGTGTCGCAAGCAGATGACCACTCAAGTTACCGTTGCCGGACAGTGAACCATATCACTGGCGACACCGTCGAAAGTTCCACCACCGCTCGGCTCGTCGTCACAAGTAAGTTTTAACAGAACAGTAGTATACTGCGTTATCCGACCTAGTCAGCCTGACACAGGAGCCAACTTTACAGCCGGTCACTGTTTAATGCCGGCAAATGCATCGCACCACTGTAAAATAGCATTGCGCGTGTGACGTTCCCTTCGAGGCAATTGCTCGTACCGTTGTGAGCGAGCTCTCTGATAAGATGATGAGCCTGCAGCCCACTAAATACCAGTGCATCATTAAACACGTAGCGCCCTTTCCCGGGCACAGCGTAATCGCCTCGACAGGCCAGCCCATTATCGTTCACGCGCGAAACACGGAAAATATTTACACCTGATTTTGCCCGCTGGAAACCCAATCAACCCGCTGCTATATAGCATCCCGTTCAATTATGAGGCCAAATATGGCGCAATTTGGCGGAGGCAACGATCGATTAACGTTAGCCAGGCGTGTTTGCGTTTAAGGCTGCCACGACGCGCACCAGCCCCATACACTTTTGCATTAGGATGCACAGCACACCGGAACCGATTACAGTCCAGCTGATTAAAACTGTCCCGGACGGTAACTCCATTCTCCGGTTTCGAAGACAGTTTAACCTCCGCATTGGAAGCTTGCAAAGCTCCGACCAGAAGGAGAATGAAGCTTGGATACGCTCAGCTTCCGACTGACGGAAGAACACGGTCGTCTACCTAATGGCGATTAAAGCTGCTCCTCACGGATGCTGGCTACGTGAGCGCTCGTTCGTCCGGCGCATTTCTCAGGGATATATCCCCGTCGACGTTTCATGCATCCACTTGAACACGGCTGACCCGTTTATAGAGCGATCTCACGCATATCTTTTGCATAGTAAATCATAATGCATTGTTGTGCGCAGTGGCCTGCCAACCTGCCGCTTCGTGAATAAATCATGAGTGTCCGAAATGCTAATGGCCCTGCGAGGGTCCACAGGATCGTGCTCGTTTGATAATCCACCGGTGGCAAGTGTCACGACTGGTAAACAAAATCTGCGAGGAGAATGTTCAGGATACACAGTAACACAGTCCCCACCCCAACTTCTTTCGCTCCAAGCATACGGAAGCAGCTGCTATAATTCTCCGATTATTATGTCATTTCTTAGGAAAAGACTCAGCCGGAGAAGTTCGGAGCGAAATGCTTCGTAAACAGTTGAGCAAAAAGCAGGTTTTTCTGTGCATGTCTCACATTCTGGCGACGAAGACTTGGTATATTCCGTCAGTCGGGCGATCCTAATCAAGCTCTGTTAATGATCTTTCTTTGAGCATGCAGCCTCGCCTCGGCTCGGCTCGACTCGACTCGACGCTGCACTCTCGAGGCTGCGCCGCGCCACGCTGCCTGAGCTTTGGAGAGTCGTCGATTCATAGAGCACAAAATAGGTCGAACCTGGATGACTGCGTGGAACAATGGACGGCTAATGATGAAAGTGCAAGCCAAGGTGTTCTGCGGCTGGAAAGACCGAGCGGGGTGTGCAACCGAATGCAGGATGAGCGTATTGTTCGACGGCGGGGGGAGAGCAAGACGTTTCACCCCGTGAAATTAGGGGTTGTTGTTTAAAAGCATAGCTCCGCCAGAGTTCATGACCCCCGGGCTGCATTCCCGGCAGTAAATCCGATTGTAATGTACCTCTTGCCTTACCAGTATTATTACCGTAGAGGAACGTCCCATAGTATAATTTCGTTTATCGTGAGTGCCAGCCGGCGCACCAGTGACCTGATTCTCCCACTGAAAAATAGCATATCTAACAGCCTGGAATATTAACAAATCCAACAGCCAGAAGCTCCGCTATCTGGTAACTGCATTCCAGGCTCACCCCTTCCACTCCGGCCACGGGAACAGCCTCGGTATTAACTGGGAAAAACTTTTCGGAAAATTGCACGGAAAGTGCTGTTCTGGCGCGCCGAGACTGCGAGGAACAGAGAAAAAGTGCCGGGCTTGCAGTTTCCCTGAAGTATTTCGCGCGAGATGGAATATTATTGCAGCTGGCAGTGCAACGGGAGGGGCGCGAGGGGCTTGGCGTGGTAGATGGGAAGAGGCGGAGCGAAAGAATCGCGATTAAGCTTTGGTGGAAGATTCGGCCGAGAGCAACAAGACGCTTCGCTAGGCCGAAAAAAGATAATACAGACGAGAGCGCGCACATCGGTGTCTTAGTTTTGGCGCTGCTGCTCGGACGGCTCCTCTTTTTAGCATGGAATCCCTGCCATTATCCAGGCTTCCATTTTTCGCAACCGGCCGGTCTTCTACTTGGCTTCCGCCGACACGTCGCAGTTATAACACTTCGCCACGGCGCCATTTTAGGGTGGCACTGCCTTTTAGGTCGGCTGTCCATTAGGGAGCGTGCGCTCGTGCGAGCCGCAAACCATTTAAAACTCAAATTCCTTCGGCCACCTATACAGCCGTGCACCAGCTTGGCACAGACTCTCTTCGTACAGCTAGTAACTCTCGTCGATATCTGCCAGAGTATCCTACAATTTCCTTACGCTGTATTTAGTTTGTCAAGGCGACGGGCCGTCTCGGCAGGGAAAAAGGCCCCAAGTATTCACCCATTGTCCTCGCTACGGGAGATACGGAAGCGAGGCACTCTCGCAATTTTAAAACTGCACTGCACTCTATACGATGCAATGTTTGGTACTTTGAACTTGCATTTCACGGAATTTCAAGAGCGCTACCGGTGTATTGCCTGAGATTAGAGTACAAGGCAGGATGCTGCGCGAGGAAACTCGAGTAGCTATTTACCCTGGGATCCTCTTAAAAACGCTCCTGCACAAGCTAAGTTGCTTTGGTTCGTCTCTAATGGACCTCCTCCGAATCCCTGTCCTCGACATTCCCTTTTCACGAACCTGTCTTGGGGAGTTTCCAATATCGGCGACATAATCTTCTCGATTCGTGTCCTCCATCTGTTTTTGGAGATGAATTCAAGATAGATTCGGCGCGTCCGTTAGCGTCTCTCTGTGGTAACTGGGAAACTTCGATCATATTTCCGAGCAGATCTATTTATCGGGAGGGGAAATCAGCCGGTTTCCGCGTACGAATTTGATTCTAGACCGCGACGAAGTTTGTCGATGGTGAACTTCGGGTAAGACTTCAGGCAGACGTTCTCTAGTTCAAGATCCCGCGATTCGCCGGCGATCAACGACTCCCGGACAAACGGGCTCCCGTTTAACCGAGCGTTAAATTACTTCGACAGTCGAATAGTTCTCCGAGAGTTTAGCATCTTCGCTTTTGCTCTTCTCCTTTTTTCCTCTCTGCTCGACTCGGCGACAAGGCTCATACTCCTCTCGAGCCGGAATCCGATTGTCGAGTTTTCAGCCAAAATCCAAAGTGCAGTTCGCAACCTCTTCGCCCGGCGTTTGCCTTGGCATTATCGGAACTTTCCGAATTCCGACGTATTTACTACAGGGGACCACCGTGGCGAAAAATTCTGGCATCGACCCCATCTATTCCCTACGCTCTATAAGACAGGTGGAATGACATCATTCCGCCAGGAGTTCGGAGGCGCAAGTGCCAGCTCGCGATTGCGGTGGAGAGATTCCGGCTGACATTATCATGGCAATGAGATCACCGGAGATCAGGCGGAGACTCTCTGGCTTACAATAGTGATCCACACTCGGCGAAAAATACAAGGAACGCCCATTGCACTCGAATACTTAAGGAGTCTAGCGATAGGGACGCATGAACTTTTGCAAATCCGTTGAATAAAGCCAGTACATCGGAATAGGAGAAAGAAGGGGTGATGGTGAAGAAAAAAGGGAGAGGCTGTGCGAGAATTCCTCGATGGCGCGCCTTTACGATACCCCGGGCGGCTTTTTTGCCGGTCAATGAAGGCGACGACCACGAGAAAGCCAAGAGCAGAAGTCGAGTGGGAAGAGAGAGGAGCTGGGGAGAAAAAGAGACCGCAAGGGTGAGGGCAGAAAGGAGCGACTGGTAGCTGTGGCTGCGCGGGGGTGCGCTGTGCCGCGAAAAGAGAGGAACACGGGGCAAGAGGAAGAGGGGAGATCGCCCTATTGGAGACTCGGCGAAAACGCAAAGTGCAATCCGCAGCTCGCCAGGATGCAGCCAGCCTGCGGAGCAACGTCGGCAAGAAACAATGCGGCCATCACGGCTCCAATCCCTTCGCTTGCTACCCCGCAATCTTATCGAGCCCAACCTACTTGTATCTCTCTTTTTCCCGAGCCGTATATACCCTTCGCCAACGACTCTATTCTGCGTCCGGAGTACATGGACGCGCACCACCCTAAGAAATCGACGAATACCCTGATTTGTAAAGGCGCGCTGGTCCAGCAGAGAAGTATTGGACGTCGGACTGTTAGCCTCCGGCGAGGCCACTCTTACCGCTCAATCCCGTTTTTCTAATTCCTGCGTTCGCCCTCCGATTTTCCAGTATCGACCGCTTCCCTAGCAACGTTTGCCACAATGGTCCGTGCAACTTTCATTCGGAATGGATCTCTTCTTGCATGGGAATATGCCAGGCGCAGGTGAATTCGAAGCAGCAGGAAGGAAAAGTTGCCAAAAGTTCGAGATACATACTTTCATAGATACAAGAATGTAAAGTCAAAAGTATAAGTTGCTGAATCAAGCGCACGACATTCGAAGGAAGTTAACTGTGATCTCGCAACATTGACTGACTTCCTGAACTCCCAATTTCGTGTCCCTCTCATTCTTTCCCTCTACTTGCACATCAAGCCATAAATTACATAAGCGAACATTTGTATCACGGATACGGTGCACGTCTTGGGAAGCTGCGTTCGTGTTCGTCTGTATGGAGGGCACGCGAGATGAATGCGCGCGTGCAAGAGGTTCAAGAGGATAAAGGGAAGCCGGAAGAAAGCGACACAGTGGCAGAGCGCAGCAAGTGACGCAGACATTCCTCGAATCTGGCGACGAATCAGACTGCCTCGTTGCTGAAAGCGACGAAAGACACTGTGTACTCTGGCTCCCCTATCCCCGTCACACCATCTCACGCACGTGGAAGCTGTGGTGAATTGAAATCCCGCGCGTGAAAGAAGACCGCGCGGGGGGAGGAATTCGGTAGAGGAATTAGCCGGGCGGAAGACTCATCCTCAATAAGTGCAGAGGGAATTTAGCCGTGCTGAAAAACAGCGCGGTAAAGGGGCGTGCGGACTAGGAGTGTAGAGGAAAAAGCCTTTAGCCCCCTTAATTAACGTATTTCGCCCTCAATATTCGTTATTTAGTAAGAGCCAGCTCTGCGGTCTTGCTAAGGGAGTAAATTGCGGCTGCTCCGCGTCTGCATTTACCAATGAACCCACGTAGGTAAAAGCGTGTCGTACACAACGTTACGCGGCCACAAGACGCATTGTTTTCTGGGGCGGCTATGGTAGTGCTTTCTTGAAATATCTGGTGTGCAATAAATCTTCATTTAAGCGTCGGCCTTTGTAATGTAATATTTTGCCTGGATCAGAGGTTCGTTGGGAACGGTTGGTAGTAAGTGGGAGTAGCTAGTTAAGCAGGGCGCGATATAACGCGCAATTTCAATGAGGAAAAACGGATTACAGGCTACAGGAGAGGAGACGGGGGCCCCCTGCATCGGGTACTGCCGCGTATAAATCAGGGGCATCATTATCTCGAATTACAGCGTAGCGCACGCTGCTCTCTGCCCAGAAACGCGTGCGCGCCTTGCACGCAGATTGCGCGGCGAGGTGTATGTGTATGTGTGTGTGTGTTCGTCGTCGCGCTGTGACCTGAATTCTGAAGCAATCAGAGGCCGACGTGAAATTGCACACGCGTTCCATCGGCTCGAGGGCTGGGACTTCGTTGACACGATTAGTCAGCGGTGCAATACGCTTGGTAGTAATGCAGCTACAATTAATGCCGCCTGCCACCCTTGCGTCCCGGTTATTAATGAAGCCAACCAGTGCGATTCACTAAACGCACTAATTCTCCTCCCCCCCCTCCCACCCCCCTCCAATAATCGGGCAAGCCTTTAAATTTAAATCCGGGTTACTCGGCTCCTCCAACTAGTCAACTCGCGTTCGCCCTCTCCGCCTCGAGTGTCCCACACGAACTCAAGAAATATTTTCACCCTCGCTCCCTAACTTCCAACGGCGCGAGGTGACACCGCCACCTGGAAAATCCCCTCCAACTTTCCCGCCGTGTCGACCCCGACCCCATCCCCGTCTGCTTTAATTACCGAAGTGTCGTGTACCCGAAATGACGACGAAAAAATTCACGCCTGTCGCGGGGATCTGAGTGTAATGACGCTCGCTGAGAAATTCCAACGCTACGAAAAACGATGTTAGTATGAAGTTAGTCCAAGGTGTATGAAGGGGAAACTCAGTCTGCGAGCTGTTAATGTGCGATAAGAGACATTGTACGGCTAATTAGTAAGAACTTTATCAGGCTGAAGTTGCTTGTCCGGGGTAAACACGTGAGAAGAGGGCCACTGGCATTTGAAATTCACTTTACCAGCGATACGCACGGCTCCCAGGGGGTGTATATTTAATAGAGTCTTAATTGGAGTCGACGGCACGAAAGGTTTAATTGGACATCGTTCACCAGGCGAGTGAGAAAGAACGAGAAAGAGGGAACTGGCGTTCCACTCCCTTCCGAAGCCCTCGCTTCTCCCCCTCCCCGGCCCTGAAACTCGTTGAAGCGCGCTTCGTGTGTTTCATGCGACTATGTCGCTGCATATCGGCACGGGAGTGCGGTCTGGAAGTTCTGGATTACATAGTCAATGACCGATGCTTCAAAGGACATCAAGATGCTCGCTTGAGCACACTGCTCCTCCCTGTCGCTCTTTGCCATTCTCTGTCTATCCTCTGGCGTGCACCCGTACCCACGCTTAAACAGCGCTCTTCCTCTCGTCCGAGTACGACGGAGCTACTTCCACTTCGAGGCCACTCGGCTCTCGTTATTAATTAAACTTCTCCCCCTTGTTTGACTTTCGACTCAGCTGCCGCAGCCGCGGTAAGAGCATTCGAAGAAAAATCGTATTTACAATTACCGGACTTGGGCCTCGATACGACCTTTCCCCCTTTCGTTCAATTCTCTCGAGTCTCGTTCCTCTTAATTCTCGACTGGACGCGGATTTCACATCAGGCCCATTAGTCGAGTGCCCTGAACTCACAGAGAGAGAGAGACATATTCAAGCAAGGAACTACCGTTTGTCGATAGCCAACAGGCGAATCCAACAAATCTGCATATGTATATGCAATATCGATTGATACGAGTCGGAACATTTTTTCACGCGAACGAACGTCAACATGCTGGCTCTGCAGGCCATGCTCCTATAAGTCGGATGTGTAAATCGCGTAAGTTTTCCGAGAGCGTGCATATGCAGGAGCCGGTGGAACGGGCGGGAATATGAACAAGGGTGTGGTGGCGAAGCGTTGGTGGAATATGGCAACTGAAATTGCACGCCGATGTAAGTGAGGCAGAGGACCACGCTGGTATGAGAGAGATGATAGACGGGAGGCAGGAAAGGGTCGCCGAGAGGTGTAAGCGCGATAGAGAGAGAGAGAGAGAGAGAGAGAGAGAGAGAGAGAGAGAGAGAGTGAGAGTTCGGGCGAATATGGCAGAGAGAGAACAGAGCATTCGACTTTCGAGAGAGAGCGAGAGAGGACGAGAGAGGACGAGAGCGGAAGCGAGATAGGTTGGAAGCCGTGCGAGAGAGAAGGGAACAGAGGCAACTGACGATCAATACGCCATCAGCTTAAATTACAATAATAACGCCGAGCAGACAAAGCGGCCACGCCATTATAAAATAGTGCAGCCGTAAAAAGCTCCGGCGTCGCAAGGTCCAAACCACCCGACAAACACCATCCGGCATTTAATCGTTTCTAAGAAAGAAATAAAAGATCCATTCACCTTCTGCACTCCCGTTACTTTCCAGCTGAGGTTCTCGAGGTGTGATTTTGAGATATTGCCAAATTGAATCCATCTCTTTGGTATCTGCCACTTATTATTGCCGCTGGCGATCAATGGCGATCTACGACTACCATCGTTCTATGGATACCTAGTATTTCAATGAGGAAGAACGAGTTAGCACTCCGACAGATTTTACATCCTGCCGTTGAAATGAAAGACTGTCCCCTTGAAATGCGATCTCGGAACGTGAGAGTCCACGAGGAGCAGGCGAAAAGAGGACGTGTGCAAATTTGCCGGGCACATTGACTTACACTATGTGAAAGGGAAAGAAAAGAGGACCTTCAGCGACGCTTGAAAAATTAAAGGGTGGACCTTTGTGCAGACGAGTGAAACTGCGGAGGCCGCTTTCTTAAGAAGTGCCTTGGGATCCGAACTATATCCTGATACGTCACGTGGGAGTTACTCTTCAAGGAAAGACCTGCGAGGAATCTCGCTCTCCCTATTGCTTCCCTTCCTCTCCAGAGTGGAATCTTGCGAATACCGGCGCGCAGACTTCCTTCCGGCTGAACTGCCGAGGGTGAATGTAAAAACGAGGAATTAACGTAAAAAACTTAAAATCACATACTCGCTCTGAACTTGGGAAGACAAACTTTTGCCGTTCCCTCCCTTAGTAGTTAAGAACCTTAGTCCGACGGAAATGAAAAAAGGAATTCTGTTCGGGGTTGAAGTCACCCCGCCAACTGGGAATGCGAACTCTATCTTCGTGGTGGATGTAATATATTATCATAAAATTGAATAGTAAAACTTCTAAAGGCATTTCTGACTTTTCCAGATGGTTATCGAATGGTTGACTAAGATGCTAAACTGATCCAGTCAGCAGCAGTGATGTAATTGGCTTCTTCTTTCTTTTCAGAGTCGCCAACGCAAATACCACCGCGGTTCAACGAGCGAATGAGCCCAGCTCCAATCCGCACCAGCGAGACGATCGTGTTGTCCTGCATCTCGCAGGGCATACCGCCACCAATGTACCTGTGGTTCCGGGAGTCGGTCTCGGGGACCGCGATGATTTCCAATTCCGAGCGGATACACGCGCGGGCCGGCGTATTGGTTTTGCAATCTGCCCGACCAGAGGACGCCGGACGATACGTGTGCCACGCGAACAATACAGCTGGTTCCGAAAGGGTCGAGCTTGAAGTCTCCGTTATAAGCAGCCTCTCCATTCACCTTGCGCCTCAACAGGTCAGTTGGCAATACTCTACCTATAAATATGATGGAAATATTTTATTATAGTAATAAATTCACTAGCATTTTAACTTGGCGAGCACATCCACCGATTAATCCAGTGATTCGCCTTGGCTCCGGAATGTATGGTCCATTCTAAAGGAGACTCGATAGAGCTTAATGCCTCCGTTCACCGGGCGCCTCAACAGGTACTATCCATTTCTCCACGATTGGGTTTCGGCATCCAATCGAGTCGTTCCCAGTCGATTTCCTCTTTTTTGTCTCGGCTTCGCCAGTTTCGGCCAGGAGCACTAATACTCTACTTAAGCGAATACACAATAACAGACTGTTGGAAGAGGGCGAAGTTGAATTTCCACCTTTTTGCATGTTGGAATATTCACGAGCTTCGTGGAATTCGTTGTATTGTGGAAATGATGGTTGCGAGGATATTAAGAGCGACAATGTTCCACGCCGCACGTAACTTTCTCATCCAATTTGGCGGTACTTCAACAGGTTTAGTATCCGCTGCTTCTCGATTGGATTTCCAGGGAAGCTTCGAGTGTTTCCGTTGTCAGGAGACGCCCTTCCTCCCCATCCCCGCTAGATAATCCTCGACTTTGCTCTCCAGATACCAACGAGTCCTTCCACAGACTCTGCGAATCTGTTAGGACTGATTGCCCTCCAGAAAGCCTCCCCAAGTCTTACCGTGCACAAGACATCGCAGGATGACTTTCACGCTTTCCAATATATTGCCTATTATTTCATACGCCACGTGAACGATTCTCTGAATCGGCAAATAAATCTCAGTAAGAGTACTAACGATGCCTTCTTTTTGCGAAAGACACGCGGAAAGATGAAACTCTCGATAATAAGTATCCTCTCGATCCGGCAGCTTCTTCAACAGGTTACTATCAATTTCCTTCTACTCTCTCTCTCTCTCTTTCTTTCTGTACCGTTCTATAAACAATCTCAGAATTTCCTCAAGAGAAAGATTTCTTTCTCCGCTCCTCGTAATGGCTTGCCCTCTGCTATCCGACAGGACCCGACTACCGAGCGAGCACAGATTCTATTTCCAGCAAATCTGGAAACTGCCACGACCGACTATATGAGAGAGTGAAATGGAGTGTGTGTGTGTGTGAGAGAGAGAGAGAGAGAGAGAGAGAGAGAGAGAGAGAGAGAGAGCGAGCGAGCGAGCGAGCGAGCGAGAGAGATAGTGAGATGTGGGGGAGGAAGAGGCGTTCCCTAACCGACGCGCAACATGATGGTTCGTTGCTCCATGACATTGTTAAGCCGATAACGCGGCGCGAGAAGGAGAGGCCTCGAGGTACGTGCACTCGGGCCTCTCTTACCCCGATGAGCACGATCCGAGAGAGACGTACGTTGCATAAGCCGCCGCCCCCGGGAGTTCTCCGAATAAATTCACATCGACTGCGCGAAGCCGTCCCCGGCCAATTCCCGCTGACGTGCTTAATTGAGGATTGTTGCGAGCAAACACCACCCCGGGAGAGAATACAACGTGACTCCGGCGCGGGAGCGCGTGCGCCCAAAAGTGACGTATAAATCACGCAAATGTCGCTCAACATGACGGCAGACCGCGTACCGCGCCCGTTACCATCCACGCGGCAATGAAATTTACAAATTTCAAAGCTCTCTCGGGTAGAACTTGAAGGAAGAGTATGTAAAATGAAATCCAGTGTATTTTTTTTGTCCTGTTCTCTTCAAATCGTTGGCAGCCTCTGACACTGCAAGTAGTAGGATCGACGATAACTCTGACGGCAGGAACGACACCCCGTTTAAGCATTCAGAGTCAGCCATAAATACGGGGAGCGGAGAGCTCAACTTTTGACAGGGCAGGAAGCGGCTTTGGAAATTGTATATCGGCGTAGGGGTATAGAAATGATCGCATAGGTCAGTATCAATTTCGATTGACCCCGGCCTGCCAGTGAGAGCTGGCAAACGAATTATCGGCACGCTGATTGTGCGTCCGAAAGCGAGATAATTAATAACACGTCAACAGGACGTCAAAGGGGATCGTTCGACCACCGCGGCCTGGAAACTCACATTTTCCATTAAATTTTCATATCGTGTGGAATGATTCTGATGACGATGACGCACGACTGTGCATGCCGCTTGCGTTCCAGTTTTCCTCAGCGTTGTGTCCGGATGAAATGAATCCGTTCCGGTGCGCCGCCGTGGCACGGCTAAAAGCAGAGGAGGCAGAAATAGGTATCATGAAAAGTTGCTTGGGTCCTGTATGAGGCGGGGGGAGGGAGCTTTCGACAAAGAAGAAGGACGAGTGGGTTGGTGGAGTGTCGCGATTCGATGGAAGTCACGAGAAAGTGCCGGGTATTCCGTCGTGCTGTTGAGAACAAGTCCCGGAAAATATAAGAGACGGTGAACGCTGAACGGATATTGGTAAATGGTTCGCAGAATCGGTAAGCGGCGGAGGCGAGGAAGTAGAAGCGGATGGAATGGCATTCATTCGCCGGAAGGCACTCGCATAACCTTCATAGTCATCAGCAAAGAAACGCTTATTGCGCCCGAATTCCCAAGCTATTGGCCGCCATTCGCCACCGCAATTTCGTTCCATTAGCGCGTCAAACTCGGCCGCCATACTTTATTGCAGCCACTATGCGCCAGGCTTATCGCAACCCGCGCTCGTAGTAGTACGCGTTAATATCGACTAACGCTTCGTTACCTATCTGCGGAATATATCGCGGCTATTCAGCGGGGCGACCGCGCCGTTAATTCGCCTTTTGAGTCGTCGAGAATTTGAGGAAAACTTTTCACTCGCACCCTGTTTCTCTGCCAAACAGCACTACAACTACTAACGTAGCAGCTTTCGTTTGGTAATAATTGTTCCAGTCAATAGTTGGGCCGGTTATAAACAGCTGTGGTATCGCAAACAAGCTTTATTCCCCGGAATTTCGACAGCCCAATGAACGCCGAAACTTTATCGCCCTAGCGTGCTATGGGCTGCACAGGGCGTTTGGCCAGGAAGTTTACACATGGTCACTGGTATGGCCGTCCATTTGCCGAGAATTTCGCTGCGAACGCTCGTAATAACTCTAAGCGTAAGCTCGCGCACTTGGAAAGCGCGTGGTGAGCACTTTTCGAAAGGCGATATTAAACACAAGGGTTCGGTGGCGAGGCTCCCCATTGTCCTTCCACTGTCGGGGATAGACGGCCGTTGGCCTCACAATAATGCACTTATACGTGCACGTACATCCAGCTCGACAGGACCCAGAAGCATTATAAAGACGACGACGTCGCCGACGACAAAGAAACCGGCTCGTCGTCGGCCGTCGACGCCTTCGGCTGCTTCTCCTTTTTTCATGAAGCTCCTCTTTCACTCGCCTTCGCGGGGAGCATCCTACGCGCCCTCCCGCGCCTTATTCCTCATTTTCCCTCAGCTGAATGCCATATCAAAGGATATTTAAGACCACGCCATCGTTTTGAAAGAAAGTTTCCCGTGGAGGCTACGTGGAACAAAGGACTCGGGCAACCGACGGGAGCAAGTCGCAATCATCTTAACGATATTTAATGACTGCGAGGCAACCGCTGCTTTATTGGTCGAGGAATGGAACGCACTCCGAGTGGCACAGGTAATTCAACTCGACGTGACTGGGCTGCTGCCTAGCTCTGCCGCAACCGGAGAAGGAATTTGAATTTAAATCAGGCCTATATCGAAATTCCTTACCGCTCCGTTTATTGGGGCTGCTGGGATCATCGGAGAGCGAGCGACTCGTTCTTATTTTATCGGAATACCGACCGTGCACCATCGGAAACCGCTCCCGCGCGGTTTCTCGGTCAAAGTGCCCTCAGAATTCAGGAGAGAGAACGGAGGGCCGCTCGGTGGTGAGGTGAGCAGGCTTGTAGTACGGTGGAGAGGCCGCATGGTATGTGCATGCACATATGCCTCTCGGCGCACCCTCATCGAGCGGCTTTGCCGACCACCCTACCCTCCTCGCCGTTTCTGGTGCAGTAGGCAGGCCTCCTTAATGATGCACAAGACTGTTCTAGTCAGATCAAAGCATTTCCTCGATTACCAATCAGCTCGCCGCACTGATGACTCGCAGAGGGACGCTTGCATGATCCCACGATGTACTCATACGTTCAAGATGCAAGACACCCTTAACAGGTCCAGTGAGAGACGTGCATATTGGTTAGGAGGTAAAATGATCTACTAATCCTTATGAGCATATTACCGCGGCAGTGTAGACGAAGATGAACCAACCCGATAATGAATCAGTCAGGATTCTAAGAGGATCGTAGGGGATAGTGGCGTCTGGTAATAATCGGGCTTTCGAAGGGCGAGAGATGGAACATTAGGGGATATTCGAATCGAAGGTATTCCATAGAGAACCTTCGTAATTTCTCTGAAACCGCCTGGATGTGACGGGCGTTTTCTACTTAAGACTGTCTAACTCTGATGGCGTATGAGAATCGATCTTATGGCTTCCACAATACCATTTAATACGCACTATTCCCCTATGGTTTAACGGAGCTTTGCATTCCACGGTAGACGTGATTGTCGACTGATTGATTTGGTGAAAAGACCGATAATGTATTCAAGCTCTCGCAAACATCGGATCTCTCGCCTCGAGCTGTCTTAGGTCGAGCCTGAGATCCGATATCTGACTCGGTCTCTGTACACCTATCTGGGTTGTAATACGGCGTGTAGCGTAATATTGGTTTTATCCAATTACACACGACTCTCGTGCTCCGTCGGTGTGACGTAATGCGAATGCTATGTACCGGCTTTGACGAGCTACCGCCGAGGGAGATACCCTAATGGTCACAACAACGTTCTTCGAGCGATTAGAAGTCGCGTGATTTCCAGGGCGATCGATCGCTGGACACCCGGAGAGATTATTCGGGGCACGTAGCTCGGCCGAGATTTTATTCGAGAGATACTCACACACGGAAGGAAGGGAGATATAGTGGGGCATTTATGAACGTGAAGCGGGCCAACTAATCTTCGAGGGATCGATAACTGTTGCAGGTCACGGTAGACTTAGGGAAAGATGCGGAGTTCCAATGCTCGGTGACAGGTCAACCGGCGCCGGTGATCTCCTGGACGAAGGACGGGCTTCCAGTAAGAGAGGGCTCTTCCGGTCGAAGCAAGATCCTGGAAAATGACGGTTCGATCTTACGGATATCATCGATCGTGCGAGATGACAAAGGGATGTACCAGTGCTTCGCGAAGAATGACTACGAGATGGTTCAGGCCACTGCTGAATTGCGACTGGGCGGTAAGTCGATCGAATCCCCTTTTAAATTACAGATTTCAATTTCGGCCCGCGCCCAGCGAGCGCTCGCGGATATTATCGAGGGCTTTTATTGGGGCTCGGAACGTTATTAAAAAGCCCCGGAACTCCCGGGGCGAAATTTCGAGAGCGTTCCACACGCTGCTCGCACCGTTCGGCTACAACGGGAAGGGAAAGTTTTTATCGCACAAGTTGCCGAAGTGCGACCTCGCGTGCGACATAAAATACGGAGATGCCGTTGGCGCGTCAAACACGACTCCGAGAGGATTAGAGTACTTAAGCCCCTATAATTCGCTTGTAAAACTTGCTACAGACTTTCTATGGAATTTCGTCCCGGAAAATAATAAGACCGAATTGAAGCTATTACCGACCTACCGTTAACTGCCCCTGGGTAGACTCTATTACGAAAGTTTCGCCCAGCACACCCTCTCCTTTCTACGAGCGATACGATTTTTACAGATGGTCGCGGTGGGGCTTGACAGAATGCAATGAAAGCGCTTATTACGACAAGCTGCTCTCGACGGACGTTTGTAATTGGCAATAAGCTTTGCTTACGACTTCCAGCTTTATTGCATTGACTTTCAGGCTGAACTTCGATCTGATTACATTAAAATTCAATCATGGGATTGCCTCTGCCTTCAGCGAAAATGACCGAACGAACTGTCGGGTTGCTTCGTTCCCCTTAGTGTCTACAAGGCCAGTTCCCCACAGTGTAATCCATTACTCAGAGTTTAAGCTGAAATTTATGCAAAGTCGATGCTCATCCAGTGAAAACCGGGGCTTTCGACTTATCTCCCTAACGAAGTCCATTGCGCGGCCGTGCTCCTCTCGAGCGGCGAAAATCCTTTCAAGGCATGAAGCCGAATTCTCTCTCATTACTTCGTTCTTTCTCACACTGGTCGCGACGGAGCCGCGGATACTTCTTGCCGGAGAATGAACGCGGGGGAGAAGCACGGCCGTGTGATAATAAAAGGTCCAAGGGGGAACTCGCCGTCGCCAAGACCAGAACAGGTAAGAGAGTCCAAGGGAAAAAGGCAAGCGCACGAAGAGACAGGGGGAGGAGTCCAGAAGGAGGTGGAAGACAGAGGGTGGCGAGTGCCAGGGACGGAAAGAAGTCGATGGCGAAATCGAAAGAAGTCCCTGCGTCGAAAAGGGATGGAACGAATGAGCGCGCAAGTGAAGGAGAACGAGAAAGAAATGCTTAACGAGGGCGATGCATAATGGAGAAAGGAGGAATCCACTGACTGGCGTGCCGTGAAATAAATACATACCATTTGTCTTAGTCACGACCTCCCGGGCGCCGAAGGGATTGAGCTCGGTTAAAAGGGTGCTACTCGAAATTTTCACCCGCAAAAAAGTAATTCCGAACGAAAACGCCACCAGAGACGAATGGTACCATGAGTGCTTGCCCTAAAAGTTGGAAAACGAATGCTTCGTTTTGGTGCGTCCGTGTCACATAGTTCCCTGCCTAAATGAGCCTGTCGCTCGCTCGCCTTTGCGGGATCCATATGTCCAAACGTGAATTTTTTGATCCAGCAAAAAAATCCCCGTAATCCCGGCTATCCATCCATATTTCCCAAAGACGATCGTGCTACCAATATTTTAACGGTATACCAGTCACAGCATTGATCCTCGGCGATTAATCAACATCGTCGCAAGCCGGCTGACCGACGAAACGAATTTAACTTTTGCGGAGCACAGAAGATGAAGTGAATCCATTTCGCAGTTGGGAATTCAGCTGCCTCATGCCAGAAATTGATTGAAGAAGACAGAACGTCGTCTATTGTGTGGCGGATCTGACCAAGAAAACATATGACTTGGAATCATGCTGAACGATCCTAATAAAGAACGAGGTTTATTCTTATTGCAGTGCTCTCATGTTTGCATGACATATCGAGCAACATAATTCAATAAAGAAAGTTGGAAAATTCGATAGCTTTAGTTAGCTGTGATACTGCTTTTTATATTATTAGACTTTTAACAAACTCATATTTATGTCTGAAGTCATCCATCCTCATTAATGCGATTTGTTTTCTTGCGGTACGCGAGCATTGATTTCCTTTTTCCTCGAGAGGACAATTATCGTAACTGGTCGACTAAATCCTATTATCACGGATGCCCGAGCTTAACAATAACTAAGCCTGGCAACGACTTCTTTAAAAAGATATACGCATTTAAGTGGTACAACTTGAAAACTTGCAGACAATCTCAGTGCAATCACCGGGCTTTGTAGCGGATAATTGGACAGCGGAGTGATCCACAGCAGGGAAGACTGAATCAAAGGGACAAACTTCCCTAACGATCGTAAACCATTGCCGCTGAAAGGAGCAAAAATACGCTTACATAACCGGCCGGTTGTTGCCGGAACAAAAGGGTTCCTCAATTTGTTACGCTAAACAAAAGCCGTTCGCAAGCGGCTGCTTATATGAGCAGGGAAAATTGGAGTCAAAGGATCAACGTCGAATTCCGGTCGAATAGTCGCACGAACGAGTACGAGCCGCGCCGAAATTGGAAATGTTTACGAAATTTCGTTAAAAGCGCTTCCGAATTCCTGACGAAGCGCTTCGCGAATTATTAGACCGTGTACATTTTTTTAATGGTCAATAATCGCGGAAGCAGCCAGTGTAGTACATGCACGCGCGCTCGTTGCAAATTGCGTTACACCCATCAATATTCAATCGCAACCTTTCTATTACGGCGAACAATACTCGCCTTTGCGAGCCGGATAATTGTGCTGCGAGAGAGCCTTTTTCCACGCAATTCACGTCATCCTCCCACATGCCCGCCTTTTATTCGAATCCCAGTTCTCTTTCACATTGCCCAATCACTGCCGGCTAAATATCGAGAAATATCTCGTTACGGAGTTATCCAGTCTGTTGATGAGGCGTGGGAAATTCATCTGGCAGAAACAGACAACTCTCTTTTCACTACTTATCCAAAGGGAAAATTGAAGTTTCATCAAAAGAGCGTGTACGCTCTGGAAGTCTAAACAACGGGGTCTAGTGGAATGAGACTGTTATTAGCAAGACATATGACGTGGACTATGTTTCACTTCTTTCGCAGTTAAACGAGAAGAATGTTGAGTAGAAGCGCGTCAAAGCGAGGGTAGCGTGCAAACTGGCGGCCTTTCAATTTGCCGCAGATGTTGTGGGAGGGAATGTTGGATGGGGTTGTCGTAATAAAAGTCTCGTTGGAGTAGCGTGTAGAGAGTGACCAGGGGTTGCTTTCACCGAACGATTCGGCCGGAGCAAGGACAATGATCCGCTGCGGCGGTTTGTATAATAATCGCGATAGCGCAAAGTGGGGCGTGGCAGCGGGCAATAGGGGGCATTCTGATTTACAGGCCGTGAGCAAACAGGCCGGTGAGCCCAGCGCGAACGCGAGCGCCCGCTTCAGATTATTGTCGGCTCTATAATTTGGGGTTAATTCACTAGGCGGCACTCCGGTTCAGGCGTCAAACCGCAGATCGATAGTTCTGCTGGTGTACCGGGGGGGCTCGTCATGTAAATGTTGCGTGCATAATACCCAACCTCCCACCAGGCCTTGCGGTCAGCCAGCATCATTTCTACGGGATCTCACCGACTGACCCACCTATGTCCTCACACGTTTCTCCCTCCCGTGCGAGGACACCTGATCCACAATCCGTGCTCTGAATTCCCTGCATTCCATTCTACATTGTTTTATCAGAGAATTGCGCACTCATCGCTTCTGGCGTGCCTTCGAATTCCAAAGCTTTTTTGGCGAACGCTCGCTCGGTGCAATATGTCATATGTAAAAATGTATGTGCATGAAGGATAAAATTTTGACTGTCCAGACGCAGCGCCGCAGCTCTTGTACAAATTTATCGAGCAAACCATGCAACCCGGGCCATCGGTGTCCTTGAAGTGTACTGCAACGGGAAATCCAACACCACACTTCTCTTGGAGCTTGGACGGTTTTCCTCTACCCCAAAATGACAGGTACCACATTCTCGCAAAGTAGAAGACTCAAGCGTAATAACGTTCCGCCTGCGGGCGTAGTACTTTCCCGCGAGAAATCGATAGGTCTTGTGTATACAATCGTTTGCGGTTATTAAACCTGCGGCTATTACGATCGACGGGGAATCAGGCTGGCTTTCGGTTATGACGCCAAGCTCTGGCATGAACGAACTCGACCCCGCAGGGCTTCTCGATTCTCTGGAGCAATTGGGAGGAAAATTACCAATCAGCAGGGTGCACTCTAAACTTTTTACTTTCGCTCGACCTCCACCGATAGATTTATCACGCGACATCGTTCTTTCTCAAAAACGTAACCACCATCATTATCTTGGCGCGTAAAGAAACTGCATTCAGAGATAGCGGAGCACAATCTCTCTCTAGGTGGCTTGAGATTTTAGTACCGCGATTCACGGCTGTCATGAATGGCGCCATAAAGCCGCGAAGAGTTCCTTTGGGTGGAATTTTATCGCTCTTCCCGCCGGAGGAAGTGATCAGCGGTAATGCGTCGAGCGACAAGAGGAATACGTGTCACTTTGCGGCTTCGCAGGTTTATGATAGGGCAGTATGTGACGGTGCACGGGGACGTGATCTCCCACGTGAACATAAGTGCGGTACACGTGGAGGACGGCGGGGAGTACAGGTGCTCGGCATCGAACCGGGTGGCAAAGGCTCATCACGCAGCCCGTCTCAACATTTACGGCTTTCCGCACGTACGGCCAATGGGAAAGTATGCTGCGATCGCCGGCGAAACCACTGTCATCAAGTGTCCAGTCGCTGGCTACCCGATCAGTAGCATCACCTGGGAGAAAGGTCAGTGATCGCGCGCTCTCGACAAAGGTAATAAAAATAGACTTTAAAGAGGATGCAACCGAAGCCGCGCACCATCAAGTGGGTTCTTCGTGTTTGCCGGTAGTAGAGAGCTCGACTTTAAAACCGAGTGCTCCGACCTTTCGAAGGCATCGCGCGCTCGCGACCGCTTGATTCGCCCCCGCCCCGCAACTCCCGACCTCCGCTAACCACCTACCACCCCCATCTCGCATTCGACAAGGGTTGTTAAGGCAGCCACGGAGAGAGAGAGAGAGAGAGAGAGATTAAAATTATTCGCGACGGAATAAAAGCCGCGTAAATAAGTTACCGAGCTGGAACACGGCCACCTTGAACAGCCAGAAGGGAAGGCGGAGGGCGAATGGAAACTGCGCAGAGAAACCGAAAGTACCGTCCGCTACGTGGCCGAGAGTTGTCGAGCGCTTTGCGCCAACTTTTTTAAGAGCGACCGATCCAGCGCCGAGCTAAAGGGCTGAAGCAATGCTGTGTTGCAGCAGCCTTGAAAGAGGGAGGAGGAGTCGCTTTATTCCGAGCGGAACACCGGCTACCCTCAAGCGTGAACTTCTAGTTTCTTCTGGTAATGATGAACACCGAACTCCGGGGAAAAGTTTCAAACGCCCGGCACTATAACTCGCCGGCCCTTCCGCGCGGATCCTGCCTCACGGCGTGCGCACAATGACGCCTCCTTTAACACTTTCGCCAGAGTTACTTCGGCTTGATCTTAAAAGCGAATTGAAATCAGCGCTAGCTCGTCGCGCTCGATAACTTCGAGGCGAAAATTTCCCGCTCGGAATTCATCGCTCCCGCAATTCCGGATTGGACGATCTCGCTAAGTCGACTCTCGAGTCGTACCGCATTCCCGTCGGATTAATGCGCGCCTAACGACGTGACACACTACCACCTTCGCCGATGTGGAATATCGGGAATGTCTCGGGGCCCAAAATTCTCTCCGCACGAGGAAGACGATTGACTGCGGTATACTGGTACATACTTCTATCGTGGCATTCAATTCCTCGAGCGCGCGAGGAATCTTTTCGTGCGAAAAATTGTCAGCTCTCCTCGCCTCGCTCCTCCCTCACCAATGCTTTCTTGATGCAGACGGGAAAGTACTGCCAACAAGTCGACGACAGGAGGTCTCGCCGAATGGTACCCTGGTGCTGCATCGTGTCGACAGTAGTACCGATCGCGGTGCTTACACCTGCACTGCTAAGAACAACCAGGGTCGCTCTGACTCCCAGACGGTCCACATTGAAGTCAAAGGTAAAGTTTCCTCGTTCTTATTTCCCCCCTTCTCTTTCTCTTTCCTATCACCCTAACTCTCTTTTTCTCGCATCACTGCGAGTTCTGTTGGTTTTCGCTCCTACGGATTTGCCGTCGCAATGCCGCCGCGACGCAGTGATTTCGACTGCTTAAATTGGAATAACGGCGTCCCAGAAGTATCCTGCCTTCGACTGACGCGTACTCTGTATCGAGATTTTCTGTCCTGCGGCGCGACAGGATCCCGGCAATCGCGGTGACTTTGCGTCGACTTCTCGAAGGAAATCATTTGCCGAGGTTTTACGTCATCCCGGTCTGTCTACATCGCCAGCATCCTGGAATATCGAAGCAGCTGCTGCACAAACGCACTCCTTGTTCCGCTGGTTTTTGACATTTATCGTACAAGATCTTCCTTATATTTCACAAACAGTTCAACGGGATTTATGGGTTCATGCTTTCGAAGGGATTATTTGAACTTGCTGTTATATGCATAACAGTATTTGTTGTCGGTGGCGTGTTATGCTCTCGTTTCCCTGACATGCACCTCGTTAATTCCACGGCTTATGGAAGTCTTTTTCAATATTGGCGTTTCATAATTTAATCAGCCACGAGTGCATTAATTACCAGCCGCACTTGTTTTAATAGCAGCGGGCAAACAATGCGGGCAGCTCGATTGTTCCGCGGTACAATGGACGTCGTTGTTCCAGCGCGAGCAGAGCGAGTTATTGTTGATCCTTGTATAGAGCCGGCGATCACTAAAGCGAAATGATCATATGCAGTTGTAGTTTACTACACAAGAGTGCGAGACTTCTCTGGGATTAATAACGATTTCAGATCGACGATTTTTATGCAGCAATCGCGTTGAGCCGAGCGCACAGGTAGAGTATATAAAATGTGCTGTCAGCACATACTACGAGGAGTATCCGAGCAACTCCGCCACTAATCTCACCCTATTTTCTACATCGCAATTCAACACGAGAGTCAAGAGGGAAACCGAGTCCAAATTGTCCGCTAAAAGTCTCGACCTTGTCGAAATACAACAGTGTCTTCGTGAATACATTCGTGAGACTAATTGGAACGAGGGAGACCTCGAGACTCTCGGGGTTGAAGTTCGATGACTGATTTCCAGAGCGCGGCAGGTGACGATGTAAAATCTGGTGCCTTCCTGTAATTTGCAGTACCGCCTAAAATCGATCCGTTTAGCTTTCCCGCCAATATCCAAGCAGGCGCAAGGGTCCACGTGACCTGTTTGGTCAGCGAAGGCGACTTACCCCTCAAGATGAGCTGGTTGAAGGACGGAAGGCCACTCAAGCCTAGGGAGGTCAGCACCCACCCTATTGGGGAATTCGATCTTGCCCTGAGGATACAAAGCGCGTCCACCGCTCATAATGGCAACTATACGTGCGTTGCGATCAACGATGCCGCGAAAACTTCACGCACAGCATCTCTCTTGGTCCATGGTACGCGGTAAACGCGAGAAAACGAGCTCTACCTATCTCTTTCTGAGCCCAACCGATAACGATCTATCTTTCAACATCATTCTGATTCCCCCTGTTCGATTCGCCCAATTCTTCTTTCATCCAAGACACAACCCTCCATTTTTCTCCAACCGAGAAGACACGCATACAAGATCCGAATACAGTATAACAAGCGTGCTGAGCGATACCGCGTACCCTAATCCCAACTCAACTATGAACTGTAATAAAGTTATTACACTGTCATCCACGCAGTTCTCATCATCAACGATTCAAACCTCCTTTCTTTTGTTCTCTCCACTTTCACGGGCATTCGACATGAGACACATATCGAGACACAATAACAAACTCAACACACTCTACGCGGTGGATCTCTCCCTCGGGATACGCAAATCGCGCGGGTGTCGAGTCGTTGAAGATTAAAGTATTATGTCAGATATCGGAACGAGCAGGGTAGGCGCTTTTGTTCGAGTTTTGCTCGATCGCACACTATCGTGCACTATCCTTCGCCAATTGCCGGGTGAGCATCGAGTGAGCGGTAGCAGAGAAATGCTGGGAAATGCCGTCGTTGATATTAATCGTGACGGCAGGACCTCTCGAACGGCTCGTAGCAGTCGTATAAAGCGTGCAAGATCAATCGTTGACACTCTTCATCCCTCGGGCGAGGATTCCGCCTCTTTTCACTCGCTCTCCCCGCAGCTAGCCGGCCGGCATGCTGTGGTTTCACGATTTTCCCGTATTCTTCCTGCTTTTCCTACGCCAGGCAGCCACAGGCTAGCGAGCATTAAAAGCGTCCCCTCTTCTCGACGAACAAATCAGCACGAGCGAATGGACGAAAGTTGCGCTCGACGAGCGAAGGCATTGCGACCTGCCTGCTCCTACTGCACATACCGAACATAGTGTGTACGAGATACGAGCCTGCGGCAGATTTCAATGTGTTCCGCAGACGAGCGTGGAACCAAAACAGCCATAGTTCCGCTTACGCTCTTCCGGTGCATTCCTTCTCTCTCTCTCGCCCCCCTTTTGTACTAACGGTTGTACGAAGTGTCATGGAAAATTATCGCGTGATTTTTTACCCTGGCATTGGTGCTCTCAGATAGAATATGTGTAGAATGTGCACGGTTGCTTGCCAGAGGAGAGATTTCGAGCTAGCGCCTTCACTCTTCCAACATAGACGGCATCTGCCCTTTGACGGCAATGGAGGAGGCAGGCAAAATTAAAGGCGCGCGGAAGACGCGATTATACGAACCCCGTCGTTTAACTCAGTTTCACGACCTCTGCCTACGTTCTTCCCTCCGAGTGTATTGTATATTACACGACTCTACTTTTGGCACCCACCATTCGCGCATGCTTTACAACTACACCGGCATACCGTATGCGTGTACGAGGTAGGTCTTTGCGCATTATTCACATATGTACGTAGCGCTATCTAGTCTCCGACCACGGTTTCTCAATTATTCTCAAACAACCGGCACGTTCTGCTCTAACACCCCCGGGCCACTGGAAACCTGGAAACCCTACCACCCAACCTATATCTACCGCATAGGGCAACGAGCCACGTTAGTACTGTCGTTCCGTGGCATTACGTCTGGCTTCCTTCACGCGACGATATACTAAAAGTGAACCGCCCTGCTCGTACCACTCATCAGTTCATCCTCCTTTTTCGCATGTATCTCTCGCCGCACGACAATTTGCGTAAACACGAGGGAGGAGAGGCCCATGTGCACAGGTTCATTTGGAAGCCAAAACGACTGCCGACTACAACTGAATCGAGCAGCGAATACCAAATTTCTGGCGGATGGTATACACGCTTGTACAACGAGAGAAATGTGTACAGAGAGATCCCAAGTCGGCCGAAATCAAAATAGCCATTATTAATGTTCCATCACTTGAGGGGAACACTGGCGACGTGCTGATCTGGCTAACTGTGGCCACCATTGTTACGACGCATGAAGCGTGCTTGATAGGATTGATATTATCGCGGTACATCATCGGCTTGTCAGTAACGCTCAGAGTGACAGATAATACATGTGATCCGAAGGACTAGTACAGTCCTTGATGCATTCGCCTGGCTCTTTCAATAGAAGCGTTCATGACAGGGTGGTGGAACTTGTATAACGGAGAGTCCAACTATTCCTCGGCTCTTTCAACGATCGAACATTGATTCCTAGGGTTTGGCGTGTCAGGCGCTTCCTCGTTTACTTTCGTCGCCGATAAGATTACCCAGTTACTTTGCCAGTCTGATACCGTCTCCCGATGGGGTGGCTAGTGTCGACCGCCGGCCGAAGTCTATCGCACCCCGGGGAATGCGGTCGGCTAATTTACATGCTTCCAATTGAAAACAGGTTCGGACGGTTCGCGGGTGGAGAGGCGAGTGACCCGAGAGAGCCTCGTTAGAGAAGGCAAGTCATCGGGGAGCGGGGAGATCGGCTTCGGTATCCAGACAGATAGCCCTTAGGCTTTGAGGAGAATGGCGCAGGGCTACCTCAGAGCCGATATTGCAGCGGAACACGAGACTGTCCTAACGTCGTTTGACAGACTGATCTTTTTTTTGTGCAGTTCCACCTACGATAGCCCCCTTTAGCTTTAACAAGGACCTTTCGGAGGGTGTGCGCGCCCAAGTAACTTGCATGGTCGAGAAGGGCGATCCGCCGTTCACGATCGCCTGGTCCAAGGATGGTGAGCCAATCGCCGGGGCGGGCTTCGGAAGCCCGGCCAGATACGCGCAGACACCCGTTGGCCTCCGTGTAACCAACATTGACGCCCATTCCAGTACGATAGTTATCGAGCGCGTGAGCGCCGCGCACACTGGCAACTATACTTGCCTCGCTCGCAATTCCGTGGCCGAGGTCTTCTGGACGGCCGAGTTGATCGTTCGTGGTAAAGTAGACGAAATCGGCCAGGCCCTGGTACTCACGTGCACTACAATTCCGCTCGCACTTTTAACGTATATGTATTGTATACAATATACTTTTTCGTTCATCTTTGCACTCGATTTCTCGCAGCGCACCACTTTACCTATCTCTCTTTCTATCTCTGTCTCTCTCTCACGATTTACGTGTCACGTTCACCATTGCTGTCGCTGTTTCTTGTAAATGTACCATCACTCTTTGTTATCTTGTCGTTATTATTGAATAGTTCACGTGTAATAGCGTAAGCGCAGTCGCCGCCGCCGCCGCCGCAGCATCAGCAGCAGCAGCAGCAGCAGCAGCCTGCGTAGAAGACGTCTGTCAGAAGTAGCATGCGAATGATAGTATTCAACCTAGGGCTGCGGATCTAAATCCAGCTTCCGAAGCTTTCAGAAACAGCTCGAGATCTCACGGCGAGACTGCCGCGACAAGCGTTCTCACTAGAGTCCGAGGAGATTCGATAGCCCCGGAGCAAGATCACTTTCAGAGATTAAAAGTCTTGGCGGTTTTTTTCCCTACTCGTTGATCGAACCTAGCAGTAATTCCCGGCGCGCTCTCGCGAACATCCGGCTCTGACACGTACATACATATATTTATCGGGGAAAGACGCAGCTCTAGATGCAATTTGCGAGTCGCGATTCCTGTAAAATGCAGCAGCAACAGCCCAGCAAGCAGCAGCCAGGCGCACCAACGCACTTCAGCACCGCATAATCTAGAATATATCAGTCCAGCGACACTGCCGTACCTTCTTTAGATCTGTACTTCACAGGCACACCCTCCAGTATAATCGCACCGTTCCAGTTCTCCGATTCGATCGAGAGATACCGCGATCGTTCTATCGAAGGCATCGGCCAGAGTCTGGCAAAGATCGCAGCAGGTTCTTACGAGCGCTCCGCTAGTAGAGAAGCTGCGCGAGCGAACTATAGTGATCGTGGTACTCTCGCGAGGGTGGAAGACTTTGCATGAAAGGGCACCAGCCACTTTGCAAACTTCGGCTTGGCCGTAGCACTACGCTTCATCTTGAACCGGCTCCTGCCACTGGCCGGCTTCACTTTGGAGCGGCAGTTTTATTCAAGTTCACTTCACCAGCACACGCAAATATATATATCTATATATATGCACTGACACTTATTTTACAAACTTGAGTTCTCACTTTTGTTCGCACCTATTAAAGATCACTTGGCACATACAACCAACTGCGACACTTTTTTTATTTCGTACCACCCTCACACCCTTTCTCCTATCTTCCAATCCAAATCCCTTCGCCTTCTCGGGCTGTTCCATTTAAATATTCGATCGAAGAATGTGTATTGCTTTTCATGTGGAAATTTCAAATAATCGATGCAGTTGTTCTCTTACAATTGAACATAGTCGAGCGGATATTTGAATAAGATGGAGAAGCCTATTTTTCATTTCTATGCAACTGCACAACCACTGTATTGTTCTTGAATCGAAGAGAGCGCACCGCATAAATCTGTGTCTTACGGCACTTCGCACAGTACGGCGTGTTACGCACATATCACTCACTTAACCAAATCCCACCACCAGAATAATTGTCACGCTCACGTTCAGCACAATTCGTTTCTCACCGGTGCACTTTTTCTCACGCCAATCCCGTCCGCCAATCTTTCTTTTCCTACCCACGGTATTCCCGATTTGCAGTCCAGCGCTCTAGAGAGAAAGGGCGCGGTCAGCCTGCCGATAAGCTTGTCAATACGGATTTCAATAATGGTCATCGATGATTCGACTTTCTCCGGCCTATATTCCACAGTGAAATACGACACCCTCTTTCTCTCTAACCAGTGCCCGTCGAAAGTCCTATCTTTCTGTTTCACTTTGCGCTGAAGTAGGAAGTTGCAGTAGGCCAATTTCGAGAATTTCGCTCTTGCCTCGGCGCAATTAGCGTAGACCGACGACGCGAGCGATGGTGTCCGAAACAATTGCAAGTCCTCCGGAAGAGTGCACTCCCCTTCAGGCATGAATGCAGGACGATAATGCTTGCGCAACTTTCGCGCCCGGATAATAGCTGCGCTCTAACGGCGCCCATTAGAGAAAAAGAATAATGATTACGGGCCGAGTGTGCAATAAAAGGTAGAAAGCTTCAGTGGCTGAACGGGAGAGTCGCAGGGTTTCAGACACCCTCGTGGTGCGATCGCGCGGGGAGCAGAAGGTGCAGCAATTAACCCAAGGGGTATTACGAAACAGTGCCACCCCGATGGGTGATGGAGCCGCAAGACGTTCGTGCTTCCGAGGGAGTGCCCAGATTGATGCTGCACTGCCATGCCGATGGATTTCCGCCACCTGCCGTCACGTGGCGGAGAGCCAGCGGCAAGAAGCCCGGCAATTATCGCGATATTGCTAGCCACGAGTATACACAAGACGTAAGGATACATTCGAATGGATCTTTGGTATTCGGAAGGGTCCAAGAGGACCATGAAGGCTTCTACCTCTGCGAGGCTGTCAATGGAATCGGAGCAGGCTTGAGCAAAGTTGTCTATCTCACTGTCAACGGTATGAATAATACCTACACTCCACTAATCACGCCATCATTCATCGAGTCATCCCAAGCTAATTTACCAATCCGTTATATGACGCGTAGTACCCGCGCGCTTCGTCGAGAAATATCGCAACCAAACTGCTAGACTGGGCTCGAACGCATCACTGCGTTGTGAGGCGAAGGGTGATCATCCCTTAAAGATTGTCTGGAAAAAAGCTGGATCACCGGTGGATTCAAAGCTCTCTGATTACCGTTACACTGTGAAGGAAGAGAACACGACCGATGGTACTATCAGCACTCTCAGCTTTATCAGTACCAGCCGGGAAGACAGCGGTAGATACTTCTGCATCGCTTCCAATGATTACGGACCTGATGAGATGACGATCCACCTTTACATCCAAGGTAAGTAAGAAAGTCGATATCTCGAAAATCTTGAAACTTTCGAGTTCCAGCGAATTAGAATCTCGGGTGATGTAGGACGCGATAGCAGCTAAGAAGTTCATAAGGGTGTGAGTGGAAAGATACAGGACTGAAGAATAGTAGATGCATCCCATGCAAAAGCTGCCTTTTATCTCACGATTGCAGGATAATATTGTGATATTATTATCCGTACTCTGCATGAAATCGCCAAGCCGAGACCATTTTGATAATGCCTCGGTCGAAGCCTTGGTATTTCCATATAACGGTGCGACGCGTCGCGCGTAATTATCGTAATGCGGGAGAGCGCTCGACGAGGTATCCGTTTAATTTAATGTGCGAACGCGCAAACGCACTCTCATCGGAGATTCTGGACCAAGCGCCTGCAGCCTGCGGCCTGATAACGCCTCGTCCCCCCAAGTGAAATATGTCTCGGGCGAGCGCTTTCAACGTCATCGATAGTAGGTACGATGAAAATAATCTGATGACATACACGCTGCAGAGCCCCCGGATTTCCCGCGCGATCTTCACGTCATCGAGAAGGGTAGCCGATATATCAACATTGGCTGGACCACCAGCCAAGACGGCAATAGCCCAATCACACAATATATCATCGAGTACAAGACCGACACCGGCAAGTATTCTCCAATTATAGGTATTCAATTTTTGTATACGCATTTAGTTATTCAGGAGACAAGCCCTGTGCCTAAAATGAGAATTACTATGACTCGCAGAGGTGTGGCACGATCATACATTTCATACAACGGTACCGGGTACACGAGCTCATGGTCGTGTAAGTGGTTTGCGTCCAGCAGTCACCTATCAATTCAGGATCTACGCGGAGAATGAACTTGGCCGCAGTCAACCTAGCGATGTAAGTGTAAGATAAAGTTTCACTGTACAAAGGATAATAGGAGAAAATACCCTTGATCCTTTCTCAATGGGAAGAATCTTCAAGATCGTTGCATATTCACTAGCAGAAGCTGAGTTTAGTTGTCTAGTTTCGCTGGTGGGTGAGCAATGGTCTTAAATCCTTCGAGCAAACTATACACCCAGGTGCGCAGATTCGACGTTTCGAGCTTAATTCCTTCTTACTGCGCACTAGCCGTTGTTCTAAGCTCCAACTTTGTCTCTCGCATACAATCAAAGTCCTGTAATCCCTTCTGCAATATTTCACGAACGATGTGAGCACACAGAGAGAATGGAAAAAGGCGCCTTCGTTAATTGCTAGTCTCTTCGATAGCGTGTGTCGCACTGATTCTTTGCAGATCCTGGAAACGACGACAGAAGGAGAAAAACCAGGTGGGCCGCCGAGAAATCTCAAGGTAGATCCTGTCAGCTCGACCGAGTTTAACGTCACCTGGGATCCACCTGATCATGATTTATGGAACGGCGAGATACTCGGTTATCACGTCGGCTATAAGGAACATCGGTAACGATCCGCAACGGCGGCACGTCTTAACGATGCTGCCTCGATAGTATCAAATATGTTTCCCGATGCGATCCTCGCATGCTCCCGAAATACGGAATTCGTTCGTACTACCTACAGGAATAGGGTCGATATTACAAAAGCTTCTGCCACAGTAGCTATTTACTACACAACCCCTTGTTTGTTCACGAGATAAAGTATTGCTATTGGAAGATCCGCGATAACCACGACATTTTTAATATTACTCTTGCGACAATCCTTCATCGGGAACGCGATAGATTTAGTAAACGCCCGATTTATTTCATGGCAAAATTCTCATCGAACTGCGAATGAATGCCAAGCATGACGATTAAGTATTTCATTTGGCTTTTAGCCTGGCAACCGGCCAATATGAGTACAGGACGGTCGAACGACGAATCTCGACAGCCAGTGTTGCGCTTGGTCTAGCGAGAACTTCCATGCCAGGGCGCCAGTACCAATTAACGAATTTGAAGAAGTTCACAAGATATAGCGTGGTAGTACAAGCTTACAATGCACTCGGACAAGGACCCATGACACCAGAAGTTGTTGCTACAACTTTGGAAGACGGTAAGATTATATCCAAGTATATGTCTTTTTGGATTCAAACGTTCGCGGTAAATATAGAACCAAGTAAAGCTCGCGAAGGACAGAGACACAATATTTATTCGCAAATAAGCGGGTCGCAGTGCACTGTGACAATGTAAACCTCCTTAAACGTGATACAAAATCTCTCGTTAAAGTTGGCCTGAACTCAACTTGGTAACAATCTTGCAAACGATCGCAATGAGAGAGAGAGAGAGATGGAGAGAAAGCTGAGGAAAGTGATCATTCAGAGGCAGAGCAATTTTTATTAAGATTCAGAGCTATTCAAAAATTCATGAAAGGAATAATTCCGACAGGAGGCTGGCGCTGCAGCCTATCACGAATTCCACTATGAATGCCAAGCATCGCGGATCCGCTTGAGTTCCGGGTAAATAATAAATTCAGGAGGGGGCGAGCGGCCTTCGTCTCCTGGAACTGATCTGCTTGCAAATAACTCCCCTTTAATCTCAGAACCGCGAATGCAAACAGGTTAAACTTTGCACTACTTTGCGCGCCTCTGACTGAGGGGTAAAAACATACGCGACGCACCCCCTTAAACCGAATACATTAGGTTACATTAGAATGTCGACGTGGTTGTTGCTGCATACGCATCAGGGTAACTTCAATCACTGTCAGAGGCAAAGATGCACAATTTTAAGAAATGCCAATACGTCAATCAACGGGGAGGAAGGGGGGGGTGCAATTTATTTCTGACAAGAGGGATACGTGTCACAGTACCAAGCGCGCCGCCCGAGGACGTGAGGTGTACGGCACTCTCTTCGCAATCACTGCAAGTCTCTTGGGAAGCACCACCAGAGTCCAGCTTAAACGGGATTCTGAAAGAATACAAGGTCATATGGGAGAACATGGACACGATGACGGACTCGACCAAGTCGGAAACTAAGATCACCAGCGCCTTGACCGTGGGGATTCACGGCTTGGAAAAATACACGAACTACTCGGTACAAGTGTTGGGCTCAACTAGGGCGGGCGACGGTGTCGCATCGGCGCCTGTCTATTGTGTCACCGAGGAAGACCTGCCGGAAGTTCCGGCCGGTGTGAAAGCGGTGGTCAGCTCGCCGGTGTCAATTATCGTCTCGTGGCAACCGCCGCAGAGAAGCAATGGCAACATCACTTCCTACAGCGTGCACATTCGCGGAATGGCCAGCGAGGGAGAGTGGTACCGGAGGTCGCTTCCGGCTCATCACACCAACTATCAAGTAGAGGGCTTGCACAAAAGGAATCAGTACGAGTTCAGTATCGCCGCAGTAACTTCCGTCGGAGAGGGCCCGCAAACTCCCCCCATCACGATATCACCCACGAATGAAGGTGAGTCGATGAATACGATTCCTGATAAGTTACAAACTCTCCAGCTATGAATGCCTGGTAATGTACTTAAAGTGGAGACTAGAGGAAACGGGCCAGCCCTATTCACTGGACTTCTGTCTGTGCTGTTTCAGTGAAAGCAGCTATATATTCGTTTGGCACGGAATTCGTGGTGCCGTGGAAGCAGGACGTCACTCTACCGTGTCAAAGTGTCGGCAAGCCAGAGCCATCCATCACGTGGAAGCAGTGGGGGCAGGTTGTCAAGTCTACCGCGAGGATCTCCCTTCTGCCCGGAGGATCTTTGCGAATTCTAGACCTCCACAGAGAGGATAGCGGAAACTACACTTGCCATGTAGAAAATCGCTATGGCTCTGGTCAAATCACGCATCGTCTCACTGTACAAGGTATGTACACGATACCCTTTTGCGAGTGGAATCCTGTTGTATCCGTTAACAAAGTCTAATTGCATCGGTGTTCTTCCAGTTCCACCAGCAGCGCCTCTATTACACGCGACAAGTCCCACGAGTAATTCGATCAATGTTCAATGGAAGAATGGCGATGACGGTGGTGCACCAATCAGAGGATATATCTTACATTACAAACGGGAATCAGGTGAATGGGAGGAGATCAGAATATCTCACAGTACCAGTAGGTTCGTGTTATCACGGCTTTGGTGTGGGAACGATTACCAAATGTACCTCACAGCGTACAACAGAATTGGTATGGGCTCGCCCAGTGAGATAGTCAAAGAGACTACCAAGGGCTCTAAACCCAAAGAACCTCCAAGTGACGGCGACAAGTTCGTCACTGTGAATGTCTCGTGGATTACACTTCACTTAAGTATGTGGAATGATGGCGGCTGTCCCATCACCTACTTCGAATTGGAATACAGAAGGAGTGGAGAAGAAATATGGACGCTTGTATCAAACAATATTGAAGTAAGGGAGACACTTAGATCTTCGTCGAATCAATGGAAGTCTACACGTCTTTGTATTAAAATAATCAATTGTGCAATTTCTTCAACAGGTACAGAAGACTTACACTTTAAGTGAGCTGCACTCTGGGACTACCTATGACATTCGGATAAGAGCACATAATAATGCAGGTTCTTCGGTTGCTGAGCGCCGAATAACGACTCTACAACCACACACAAGTACTTCAATACCTGCAGTGGAGATCGATCATTATATTCCCTCACATACTTCTGTATACTCAGATTTAAAGCTGATTATTCCTCTGGTGCTGAGCTCGTTTGCAGTTATCGCCGCGGCTGGCGCCGTCTTTTACTGCTTCAGAAAACGTTAGTGCATTCTTTCAATATCCTTCTCGAAAGTACCGGGTTATATGGAAATCGATGAAATTTGAAAATTTCGTTTGCAGGTCCCTTTATGGGAGACATGGGTAGCCTCCACGATGCACAGGCAGCAGCGGCATTGGACAATAAACAGAATATGGAACAACGTGAACAGTATTACGCGACCGTCCGCAAACCGCTCCGATCTCCCATCCACGAAATGGCAACGTTAGAAAAGATTCCAGGTGAATGGAACCAGGATAAACTTGCCTGTTGATGTAGGGACAATCTGGGACACTAAACATAATGAATGTTTCTTGCAGAGTATTCGGAAGACATTTACCCCTATGCAACTTTCCAACTAGAAGAGAGCGTACCTCCGGGCGGAGATAGTCGATGCAATTCCGCGGCACCACTCCAAACCTTCGTTTACCATGACCCACGACTCTCCGCAGCGGATACTCTGCAATTACGAGAGGTATCGTTCAGCTTCCTGGTAGCTACCACTACCGCTTTTCTCACTCACCACCCATGCATCCTCACCGAGCGTCCGGACGTCCACCTCAACTTAACACACTATGCACATCGCATGCCCAGTCTTTTTCCCAAGCACCGATACGATTTCGCTAATAAACGCGGAAAGATTAAATATCGTATGTGCAATACCATTTGATCCCGACTAGAAAGACTCGTGTAGAGAAATAGCGGAATGTCGCGAGAAATTAGTATATACGCTCTTTAATTGCGATCATTTCAAGTGTTCCTATGCTTCGACGCACTGCTCCCCCTCACACGCAATGAATGATCGGCCAAAAGAATTTTAAAGGAGTGATCACCGTGAAAAAGCTTGAGATTCGGTGCTTAAGCATGTTGCATCGGGTCAGCTCTACGCGCGTTGCCGCACACACTACATTTCTCTTGCGCGCGCATCACTCCACCTTGCTTCAAACTGGTGAACGAGCATCCATCTCGACGACCCTTTATTTTGCTATTTTTTTACCCGATCGAAGTGACGAGCGCGAGTTCGCGCGGCCGATGACGCGATTATGAGGTGGTATTCGAGATCCTTAGAAAGATCGAGTAGAACAAGCGCGCTGGACAAGTAGTACGGATGTGCATCACATAATAGAGAAACTATGATCATTGCGACTGCTGGTCCCACCTTGCTTCGTTTCGCATCTGTCCTGAACAAGTCCATCGAGGAATCGCAACACCGACGCAAACCAAACAGAAAAACTTACGTATATCCGCCACCACACACATCTCTCGCCAACTCTTTCGCTATAGTCCGACTAGCTGTAGACTGTAAACTACATACACTTGCCACGAGGGCGGTCGGCTCGTCAGGAGCAGCCTGCCGTTGTTCGCCGTAGTAGAGGAGACTCTCTGACTCTCTGCCTCAGTAGTGAGATCGTGACTAGATCAGCGCCATTCAATCTTCCATTATCAACTGATGATTCTTCGCATTATGTGTGTCTCTTTGTGGTGCGTTGAGGAGAAGCAAGTGGCCCTACCCCCGTGAAATTATATCGTTCATTTATAGAAGCGGCTCTCTCCCTTTCACTCTTTTCACTGTGTGTCTGTCTATCTTCGATGGCTCTGATCTAGAGTCACTGCTCTAGCTGGCACGAAGGCCTCTCTTATTGCGAATAACGGCGAGATCCGTGAACGAGAGATCGGTGTAGCGGGTCCTCGTTCCTCGTGCGACGTGCCAATTCATCGAACCAATTCCGTCTGATTGCAGTCGGATTGCAACCGGTACACTAAGGTGCGCGGAGGCCGTTCGTCCTCTGCGCCGTTGCACAAAACGCACAAGGTCAGTCAGGGCAAATCCGAGTCGGAGGAATACGACACCCTGGGTTCGGACAGCGACACAGAAGTCGGGACCAGCAGGCGAATCGAGTGCTCCAATCACCTCGGCGATTCGCACCACCCGCGTGTCCACAGTATGAACTCTTCTTCATCCTATCGCTCATTCCTCACTGTCTCTGACTCCCTAGTTTTTCGCCTCCAAGGGTTTTTCGCTTTAGAATGTCGATCTGATCTTAGCAAGGCTCTTCCGGACCCTCTTATTTCCCCCATGCTCTTTCTTTCGCACGTTTGGTGTCGTAAGTAGGGAAAGAGGGCAGGAAGGGCTTATTTCTCTACTCGTAAGACGCACTGCAACTTCACGAAAGCCCTTGACCCGAAGTCCTTGTCTGCCTGCGTACTATTAGAATGCACCGAGTTCACTGAGCGCGGACCCACTAATTCTCCTGACATATATAAGTCTCAGTCTCAATCTCAAGTCCGAAGCGCATTGTCGTCCTCCGACGTAGTATCTTCACTCTATATGTAGAGGAAATGGCTTCTTTCTTTCCAGACGTCCTGTACCATGGACCAGAATCTAGCACGTCTACAGAACCCTCACCGATTTGTGAGAGAAAATCGTTTTCTGGACGGGGACGACCCAAGTAAGTAAAAGTACCATTAACCTCTGGTATGAAGAGATCCTAGGCACATGGCGGGACGGTGGGCGGAAATAAACTTGGCGGTCCTTCAAAGGATGTTACAGTTGGCGCGTCATACCGGCGAGGAGACCCGTTCCAACTACGGGCCAAACACCGGGCTTGGCAATTCCAAGTACCAGTCGAGCAATTCCTGTGCCAATCGGGACCAGGAGCGTGACGGATCAGGAAACCTGTTCGTCCCCAAGCTGCCACCCCCCTGGGGCTTCTCCGACGCGGTTGAGCTAAGCGAAGCCGAGTGCGACCTCGATCGCGGCCACACCAGCCAACGAAACGTCCGTGACTTCGTGATCGCGGTGTAAATACGTAGGTACAGAAAGAACCGGACGACACTTCCATTGCGCCCAACAACTAATGAACAGAAGAAACTCCTGAGCTAAAATAACTATCTCGATGTAAGCTGCGGTCCGTCTTTCGTTAATCTGGCCAGGCAGCGCGCCACTGCCCGGCCAATCTATCTCTTGTACGTATTCCTGGCCTATGTCCTTCCAACACGCGTCAAACGTATTCTTTTAAGGTATTCCTATACACATAACACTTGCGTGCGCACACACACACACATACACACACGCACACATGCCTGCATAAAACACTAAAGATTTGACGATGTGTTCGACAAACTGCCACGCCATGACTGTGACCGTTGCGATATGATAGCGGCACTATGCAACTCGGTTGATCCCATCCGGGACAAGAAGCCGCAATTTCGTTTCTAGGTGTTATACATGCTAAGCAGAAATTCTTCCGCCACTCATTGTATGTCAGTGATGCTGGCGAAACAAGAATGTGGTAGATTTGCTCAGCGACTACGTGTACTGCCAATCTCTTTTCACTCCCATCTTTCTGGGTATAACCCGACGCCGTCTACTCCCTGCGGCAACTCTATCGATGACTTTATCGAATATTCTTGCTGACAAGCATTTCTTAACAAATTGATGATCATCGACGAATCATTGCAGGAGACTTGAACTACGAAAGTAATTAATAAACTACCTGATCATGCCCTACTGTTAAGACTACGTTACACCCGAATTAAGGTAGATGGTCTCATTACACACCGAGTGCATATCCCAGCGAGCAATACGCTACTTCTTACGAGTTTCCTTGGTCTTCCAAAGATACTAGATTATTTCGACCTGTTGGTTTCACCGATTGCTCACCACTGCTCAGAATGTCTCGAATATCGCTACACGTCTACTGTATCCCCGAGGGTCGCGACAAGATCCTTTGACGCATTCACGAGAGAATGTGTTATACGTATATATAAATAAAGTACAGACTAGAGAGCATGCTCTTCTCATTGTTGTCATCGGTGTCCTTCCAAACTTCGAGAGACTGAGACCTTCGTAGAAAGATGTCATAGTGTTTAAAAATAAATCGAAAAGTATTGTGTGTAAGGTGTCTATGTTACCAATACTAATTGTACGTATTACCCAAGGCGCACTTGACAAACATCCAGGCTGTAAGTGGAACGACGAAGATGATGTTCTCCATATATCCAAACTCGTCCATTAACGATCGACGGACCGAACGATATAATAAAGAAGAAAATAAAAAAAGCAGCAAAGTATTCGACAGTCTTTACGAAACGCACCCTCCGAGTCTATGTGTTCTCATCGAATCAGTTCATTGTAAAAGATCGTCGATCGATCGTTCGCAGGGCAACGTGCGATCGAATTCGGATTGTGCTCGTTATTTCGAATATGTCGAGTTAGTCGCGCGACGACGGCAAATGCGAGAGGGGATAATTTCCTGAGAGCGGGAGAGAGCGAGGGAACGAGGAAAGGGATGTCGCACTGTTGATAAATCGTCTACTTTATAATATATCAAATGATTTACCACGAAATTCGTACTATTGTGTTTTAGATGACTTTAGATTGTTTATATTCTATTTACTTTGTAAAATATATGACACTGATTCCATATTGGAAGTACTTCTGTCTTGATTACTTTTCAAGAACCTTACCTTTCCAAAATCACCCATCAAAATAAACATGAATTCTCAATCTCCAATTCACCGATGGCGCACTGTCGTACTTTTTCAAAGTTCAGTGAACCTTGCCAGCCGATGGCATTTGAATTGCACTACGAGTACACTGCAAGACCCGAGGGGTGCCGTTAAAATCGATCGACTAACAATTCAGCTAGTACTCGAGTCGGCGGGAACACGTCAGCGCATAGAGAGCAGGTCTCGCAAATGTATTCGTCTGGCTCTCACCGTGTCGGATGCAAAGAGGAAAGAGAGATCCTGGCGCGCTATGGACGGGGGTGAAAGGGGTGCGTGGGTGTAAGGGTAGAATGGAGTCCCTGAGCATGCGCTCGAAGCACGCTTTCCACAGATACTATGAGCGGTGGTGTCTACGGCGGAGGTGAGTCAAGGGTGCTCCTGTATTTTCAAGCCAATAATGTCGAATCTTCTCGATTTAATCGCGCCATTTTTCCATCTCGAGCAGACGAGGTTGGTGCTATCATCTTTGACGTCGGACACCAAAGCCTACGGGTAGGATATGGCGGCGAGGACTCGCCGAAAGCTGAAATCCCGACGAGCTTCGGGGTGTGGGAGGATCCCGCCGAAGCGCCGCCAGACTGCAATACACCCCCTCGAAAACACTACAATATCGATGTCACATCTATTCAAGTTCGTAAAAATGGTACGCTATTCATTACCATCGTAATTCCATCTTTCCTCCTAGTGTCCAGGAATAATATTATTGTCACGTGCTTTCTGGAGGGACTGCCCACACTGAACTGTGTGGGGTAGCGCGTCGTCTTTTATTGGAGTAACCCCCACCCCCCAAAACTCACTTTTACCTTGTGTGTCATATCGATTCATATTGATTGAATTATTACCCGCGCTTTCTTATGTGTTTCTGCGCAATCTTTTAGACATGGAGATAGTGAGCTTGATGAAGGACGGGATGATCGACGATTGGGATATGTTCGAACGTTTGACAGAGTACACTTACAAACAGCGTCTCCATGCCCTTTCCGAACACCATCCAATTCTACTGACCGAATGCCCATGGAATACGAGATTGAAGCGGGAAAAATTGCTCGAACTGATGTTCGAAAAGTTTAGCGTGCCAGCTATGTATATTTGCAAGAATGCAGTGTTAGCCGCATATGCTAATGGAAGATCGACTGCGATGATTGTGGACAGTGGTGCAACTCATACCAGTGCTGTCCCGGTTCATGATGGCTATGTCATTACTCAAGGAATCGTGAAAAGCCCGTTGGGAGGTGACTTCATTACAATGCAATGTAGGCAGTTCTTCGAAGAAAAGGATGTAGAATTAGTACCAGCTTCCTTGGTAGCGACCAAAGGTATTCCACTCTCTTTGTTAACACCTCTGTTGGTAGTAATTCATGCTGCAAACAGTGACTCTAACAGAAGAACAAATAGATAGAGGAAGTCAATATGAAGAATGTGATTATTATAGATCGTAAATTTTGCAATGTTGATCTAGACTCAGTGCGGGAAAGAGATACCCCTCGCTGGACCAGGAAGCCAGGGCCTCAACCTACTGCCTCTTGGGTGAGCTACATGGTCCGCGAGTTACTTCAGGATTTTCAGATGAATTGTCTCCAAGTATCGGATAGTCCTTACGATGAGGATGTTGCTAACGCTCTACCTATGAAACGTTATGAATTTCCAACTGGTTACAATGATGAATATGGATCTGTGAGACTGATGATTCCAGAAGCCCTTTTTGATCCTAGTAACGTGAAAGGAGTCGGAGCAAGTATACTTGGAATTGGACCACTTGTGACAACTAGTGTTGGAATGTGCGATATGGATATCAGGCCTGTAAGTTTATTGGTTACTGGATAATTTAATTAAGGTGATTATCGGGCAATTACTGGATACTTTTTCAGAGCCTATATGGCAGTGTCGTAGTAACAGGCGGGAACTCCTGTTTACAAGGCTTCAGCGAGAGGCTAAACAGGGACTTGTCCAGCAAGACACCGCCGGTAAGATTGGATTTACTTGTCTAAAACTAAGTGCTTCTAAGTGAGTTGTTTGTAATAAGATGTAATTTGCAGAGCATGAGACTGAAGATAATTAGCGCGAACAGTCCGAGCGAGAGGCGATACGGTGCTTGGATTGGTGGATCGATCTTGAGCTCTTTGGGATCGTTCCAGCAAATGTGGCTATCGCGTCAAGAATACGAAGAGTCGGGAAAACTTATATTGGAACGATGCGCCTAACAAACCTCTGAAAGCGAATCAAAATTACTCGTAATTAGTTTTAAAATCATATCTTTCCACTATGCGTTCGATAGCTAACAGTAGCTCCCTTGATTCAAATGTCAAAATCGACACTAAATTTTCCAAAGCACAAATTCTCGAGAAAGAAAATTGTATTTGTTTAGCAGGAAAAATTGAATATGTTGATTGCAACTACAGTTGCGCAGGCAAAATATGCGCCCAAGGCACGGCTTCTAAATACATAGTTCCTAACTGCTCGAAAATGTGATCCTCCCAGAACCCGTGTCGGCTTTATATTTGTATAATTACATTCTTCGGGGAGAATGTTTTTCTCGGTTTATTTGGAGTTAATCAAAACGACTGCTGTACATTTGAATAGTTTATCTTCGTTCTCAGAGACCAAGTACTCTCGCACAAAGTGAGGAGCAGCTCCTGTTCGACAACGAGGAATATACTATATGGTGTACTGAACAATATATAATATTGCATACATCTATTTACACTTCGGTAAACGCAGGAAACAGTATTACAACTATATCACATGCTCGTAGTGGATCAAGAAGAGGCGAGCTATTTTAATAAGGGGAACTTTTTTCGGCATGCTGGAGATTCGCCAAAAGTCTGCCAGCAATAAACACGTTTGCAGTGATAATTCCTTGATCAACTACTTGGATGTCATTTTTATAAAAACACGACGCATACAGTGTAATTTGTACAACAATGTCTGGGTAAGAAACACATTGTGTAAAACGCAATTCTTGTAGGCTATCTTTAGGCTAGGACAGTCCTCAGCTCGTCGGTTGAGATCTCGTGCTCCGACGGTATAGAATAAGAAGTATGTAATCACAGTGCACTAGTCTTATGGAAATTTGCGTACGATAATTTGTTTATGAAAAACACTTGCGATTTTCCTGGATGAAATCTAACAGATATGAAAAGTAATGGTCAGCATTACGTTACTAATACTGTTGACTTTCGAGCCAAACATACCAAATCCTAGATGGATGTAGGATGCTGTTCCTACTTCCCTCAACGTTTGTACTAAATAAATCGCACATATTCGCAGTGAAATCCATCGCGAATCTCAGGTAGAAACCTTCCTCTTGATTTCGTTGTAATTCGACGCCATACTTCAAGCAACTGACCGATGAAAAACGCACTAATTATCGGCTCATAAGGGTGAAAATACAATCAGCAAATACTCGTATGTAAACGGAGAGTTCTTACATGCAGGCATCGCCTCGTGTCGAAACGTTGTTTCATAATAAATAACACAACTTCTTTCATCCGAAACGGTCGAGTGAAAGGAAGTTCCTTAAACTAGAACTCTTAACTACCCAGTCGAACTGGTTGAGGTAATTTACAAATTGCATTGTGAACGGGCATCGCAAGCCATCCGGCAAGAGCAATGCCAATGGAATCAGCCATTGTCGCGATTCCCAAGGAAATTTTCCGGTCAGCTCTTGGTATCTGCGAACAGGCAATATTTTCACATATTATTTCTCGCTCCCGCCATTCACGAATGAGTACAGCTAATATTTGCGTTTTTACCTCGGTGGACATGCGGTAGAATGTATTGACATACGCTCCGCCACCCAGTAGGCCCTCCCAAAGAACGATGACAAAGACTATCCAGATATTCGGGATATAATAATAAAGAGTCTCGAAGAGCAAGATTATCACATTGAAGAACTGAAACCGTAATAATTGCATGAATTATTTGAGATCTATAGTTTCAATCGTAAGTCTGTAGAAACGGACAGCCAAATTCCAACTAATAGAATCGTTACCTGTAGAACAGCCATGATCCAGATTTTATTGATCGTGATCAAATTGACAGAAGAACGTGAAATGAATACACCAATTTGGTAATCCACTTGCAACCAGCGATACTGTTCCGCGTGTGACAGCCAGATACCATCGTATTCGATTAATTCGTACTGAAAGAGCGATAAATCGAACAAGTTTAATCAACGATTGTAACCCAAAGGTTTGAATATAAAATAAATCCTAGCGCAAGTAAGTCAGCTGTTGCCGAATCAAATGGAAGTTGCAAAGCACAAGAAACAAAAGGCATTACCAATCCTTGGTTAATGAAATATTCGAAGAGATACACGAGCCCAAGAGGAATCATGTACTTCATCAGGCCTGGAACCATATTGATCTTCTCCTTGAAGGTCTTCCTGGGCACCTCAATGATTTTCTCCTGACTTTCGATGCCATTTTTAGTGACAGGGATGCTTGCTTGTGGTGGATGCACCAGCAGCATCCAGAATGTGATCGCCTCGATCACTGGCACTACTAACATCACTAACAATGTCGCTTCATCGCTCAGGACCATTGTCAAGGCGGCATATGACACTGCGCCAATTATTCCGGCGCCACCCGTGCCCGACGACCATGTTGAGATCACTTCTCTGCGAAAATCATCAATCATCAATCATATTTGTGCAATTATGTTGAATTTAATATACGCGTCAACAAATTTCGAACACATCCTCAGTCAGATTTACAGCGGTCTATGAGAGTTTATAATTAGTAAAGTATGCAAATCTTAGGCGTACAACGGTTATGACACATAAGTTCGGACATACCTCGTGCCGGTTACGAGAGTTCACTGTGTCTTATTTATTTTTCAGTACCAGCGTTCTACGTTACGCTTCCCTACTCATTTTCCTACTTTAAAGTTGGAAGGCCAAGTCGCCGATGGCCGATTATCTTATCGCTACTTTTCTGGAACAACTGTCTAAATGTCAATATGCGGTTTACGCGGTGCTGGAAATATACCTGCATCAACAGAGACTGACTCGTATTTTCATTCTCAGATACGTGTATGTATTTATTGACCTCTTCAACGCGCGCGAAACTAAACAGTATCATTACTATTAAATTTGGATGACGACCAAAATCTATATTTTACGGGTGGAAATTCTGTTCGAGTGAGTCAGTGACTCAGAAGGCATGCTTAATCTCGATATAAAAAAGACATATTGCGTGTTGCTCGTGAAATGCCAGATTTTCACGTCCGCTCTCATACTTCTTGATAAAAGTAGCCATCTGCGCGACACGTAGAAAGGAAGAAATCAAGTAAAAAATGGTGGATGCTTACTTGGGATACAGATGGCTGTAACTGAGCAGCGTAACTTCTCCCAAACCAGAGGAGAGTGAAGTTACTACGACGCCCATAAGGGCGAGCCATTCAGTAGTGCTCAACGACACCATGAGGAATCCTGCAGCGGAAAATAACACACAGGTAGCCAGTCGAGCACTGTAATTAACGAGTCGATTAGTCGATTAGCGTTTCTCTCGTGGATGGTAAGTCGCGGTGAGACTTACGCGGCTCCCAAGATGTGCCCCTAAACGCCATGTGCGGCTTTTGTGACCAATGAAAGAATGGTTATGTGAAATATGATGCAAAATAAATGACAAGAAGATTTGTAGTATTTTAGACTCTTCTAATTTACTGATCTCACAAAATACAAAATGAATAATGTGAGAACCGGTTTCTTCACTGATCTATATTTACGAGACAAGTACATTATATAAAATACTACATGCAGGAGGGAACGACTCGACTATAAATTCTGAACTCTCTCTGTGTTAACTATTGTGATATTATTCCCGAATGCTCGATGATAAATGTGGAAATTTACGGAGGGCATCGATCATACGAAGCTCAATACTGCATCTCTAGTGCTCTTCAGTAACCACTTCGTGCATCCTCCATTTCGGAGAACGGAAATCACAATACAAATGCTAAAAAAACATTCTAAAAATCTGAGATACTCACTGCACTACGAAGGGCAGGAAAGGCGCTGTAATTTTGATAGCCAACGCGGGCAAAATATCCGCCAAAAGTATAGCGCCAGTTGACAAAGTATTACATGACCGAATATCAGTCATATTAAGTGGTGTAGAATCCGGGGATTCCGTGACAGCATCCTAAAATTATGAAGTTTTGTCTAAGAAGATTTCCACAGTTTGAATATTAATAACTTTGTAAAGCCTTGTATAATCCTCCACCGCTCTTTCATCCTTGCCATGAAAAAACGATTACTATTTTTACTGATTTGGTCTTACTCAAGCAATTATCGGAGATGACCGATTATCCCGACAGAATTATATAACAAACATATTTCTCGCTATGCACACATTCTGATACACATCAGACACGTATCATAATTCCCCGCATAATGTAGCAGCGATGATGGGATGATCATTAAGTGCATCGTCATTAAATCTTGTGATTATATCACTGACCGTCTGAAACGTCGTGAGTCCCATTGCGGAAATCCAGTGTGATCAGATTGCAAACTTAACTGCTACCGGATGAAGTTCTAACGGGCAGCAAGAGCTTGACGCTATACAAGTTGTCGTGTTTGCCTTTATGTTTCCGAAGCATAAAACACTCGTCAATATCTATCAAAATCTAATCAATCTATTTCTATGTTACGTTGTATCACAAGAGTGCCTGATTAGTGTTCCATACAAGTGTTTGTGTGTCGATTGAAATCGCAGACCAGATTTTGCTAATCAACCGCGTTAACGCATTGTTGTGCGTTGAAGGCACTCTAAAAAAATAAATTTGCCACCAAAGAAATCAATTTAACCATTGCGTAAAGACTATACGACAAAATTTGTAACTCGAATGACCGACTGCCCGTATCAATTCTCCTAAGGAGGACATTGCGGTGGTCTTCATTCTAATTAATTGAAGAGGACGCACGTCAATCGAGACGGCTGAATGACAAAAGGACACAATCTTTACTCGATGAATTGGAGTCATATAAGCGCGCGTTGACCCACAACATTCACGTCACGCTAGTTTCACCGGAGAAGAGAAGCGATAAAAACGCCTCCACTTCCACAAGCAACATCAAGGTTTACAGAGAACATGTGGTTGTACGCAGTACTGCATCGACTCATAAAATCAAGACCCCCGCGACCTAAAAATACACGTGTATCGTTTCGTTCGCTAGAACCGATTCATATCTCTGATTCGAACCAGAATCTTTATTCCAAAGATCCTCTCAAAACTTTCCTCCGGAGTACACAGTCACAGAATTGCATGCATCGATAAAAGATAAGAAAGATGCGGTGGCGGTGCAGACTTTAAGGTACTTTAGGAGAGATAAACCATATTTGCTTACGTGGTTGGCGAATTTACTGTTGAGAATGTCATGCGCTGCGCTCAGCATTACAACGTAGCCATAATTGTTACAAAGTCCGAGAATCCAGAAGGCCGCAAGATTTCGCCATCGGGATCGCTTGAGGATGGATTCCGTATCAAAGACATCGCTCACTCGTCGCTCAAGGGATTCCTTCTCCATCTTGAAAACCAGTTTTTACACTACTGTTTCTATACAGAGGGATGTTGTCCCTTATTTTCCTCAATCTATGCCCGGCTTTTTTCCTTCTGTGTGAAGAGGCCTAAACGGAACCAGAATGGATCACGTGCGCCTGCTAAACTCGTTCTGCACCACGGTGCAAATCTGCCGGTCTCTTTCTCCCTTTCTTAAAAGCAACGACTCTCTCGCCAGCCTCAGTCTGTTCCGTATGACCTTCTGGCTCGCCGACACACTGCTCACTCACGGTTCTCCTTTTCGTGCCAATCTTAGGCACAGTCAGCCTGGCAGACTACGTTTCGCGGAACTTTACTCGACCCTTCCTTGGTAACTACTTCCTCAGGAAAACACGCCTGTGAACAGAGTTCCCAAAGGGTTTTCAGATACCTGGATTTTAACTGGAGGGATTTAGCCAATCTTCTACTATATTTAGAGAAAGTTGCCCCTTGTTTCTCTTCGTCATGGGCTAATCTATTTCCAATGATTTCGCTTTGGTTATAGAGCCCCAAAACATCAACCCACGTTGCAAGAACACCCACTACCTTCTCCCGATAAAAGTATACTATTACGTGGCACTACGCACCGTGATTAATTATTATCTGCGACGTATCAGCGTCGCATCAGCTGGGTTTAGTTTGCCCGTGCTTCAGCGGAGCAGAGACTTTGGGTTAATGCGCCTCAAGTCGACCACGACCTAGGCGAACAGGAACACTTTTTTTTTCAAGGATGATGTGGCCAAAAAAAGAAGATATCTGGTTTCTTGTTTGCTCTGTGGAGGCGCTCCTGTTACTGGCCCTTGTTTCTTCTCGGCGAAGCAATCAGAGTGCTGCTCACTGGCTTCGAGAAACTTCTTTCTTCCAGGGGCTTCGACCGAGTGACCGATAGTGATTCGTTGGACTAACCCGATCAATTTACTTCGATATCGATTTATACGATATTTCTTCCTTCCACTCTTTAGATAAGGCAAGTGATATCACGTCCCCTCGTGGTAATCAAGTTCCATTCATCTTGGTCTACAATCTTAATGAACACCTTTTCTTCCACTACTTTTTATGCCCACCTCTTCAGAGTCTTGCTTGCCGTGAAGTTGGTTGGCTACGGCGATTGACCCTCTTCAGGAAACTGTTAATGAAAAGAACAGCCTGAAGCACTGATTAAAATTGCAGATGTTGCTTATCCAGCAAGCAGCGAGGAGGCAAACACAGACAGTACGCCTCTACACCACGCGTTCGTCAAAACCTCGCGCCTTCCGATAATTTCAAGAGGAAGCTTTGCCTACGGAGCGCTGGTTTACTCAAGTGCTAGTCTCAAGTCTTAATCACATATGCAAAGATAATAAGCGATCATCAAGACTGGCGTATAATTTCATCTTCATGCCCGAATGCAAGACTCACAAGTCGGAAAATGTATGAGAGTTAATAGCGCACCCAGTCCTAGGCAAGATTATACATCAATCAATTTTCATCGATAATAAACGTATTACCGCAATTTCCTGGCTAGGTAGATTCAAACAGAATACACGTGGGTAATGGGAGGATAGTATTTTGTCTCTGACAGCATCCATAGTTTGATTGTGGTGCAAGTACATGCTTCTACTAGAGAATAATCGTACTTCTTTCTACCGACAATATCGCTCATGTTCGCCGTTCTGTTATCAAGGACATAACACAGGAGCTAAACTGTATTATTGCTTTCCCAATCTAATAACGATTGACAATTTCACGCTCAAGCGGGAAATTAAAAGCCACGGAGTTTATCTGGAATGTACAATCGGACAAAAAATTTCCATTTACCATAAATTATCCATCTCATGCCTTTCTGCTCTCCCGTAATCTCCTGAATTTGTACTGAACCGTATACAACGCCTATTCAGACGGCGCTGCGAAATGGATCACTTACAATGGCAAGATGATAAGGTGGATGTAGCTTAGAGCGAGCTATTCGCAATTGCGCTACTTTCAAAGGAATGGGAATAATGACGGCTCGCTGAACTAGCGCATGGAAGAAGCCACATCTGATGAGACTCTCGAAAACACTGCCGATTAAGGGCCAAGGCTTGTCAGGCTTGACTCGAATTTCTGTCAAGGAAGAGGACACGAGGTTTTGGATTGTCCATGTGCACTGAATCTTAATGATCATGCGGATTACTCAATCGAAACGTGACTGCCGGAACAATTATATGAGAGGAGCCAAGCATTCCTAAACAGCTAGGGGACCACGACCTCACTCACAGGCCTTAAGTTAAAAATAGCTAATGACTGGACGAAAATATCTTGGAATTCGCTTACAATTAGTTCTTTATTACATCAACTTTGTACCTTAATACTATATTAAGCTATTAAACATGCCCAGAAGATAAACTCACCCGCACAAAAATGGTTAATTGATAATTGCTATTAGCAATCTCTCTCTTTGCCTCTCTTCCTATCGAATAGCAGAAGGAATTTTGTGTCACAAGCACAATCACATTGATGAAGTTCAAACCACCGGGAGAAGACTGTTTCTCCAGTACACGGAGATAGACAATAAGACGAGGAACAATTGTCGAAAATCACTACAACTAGTGAATCAAAGACTGTGGTTTGGAAAATTTCAAATGTTCAGAACACTGTGTTCCTGGTGTAGATCTATAAAAATTCGAAGATTGCACGAGAATCGAACCAGTCGGCCGACCGGAATGTCGTGCGAATGTGCAGATAGTGTTGTCTGCTTGGCGGTAGAGTGTGGATGCTCAAAAACCGTGGTCTGCTCTTACACGTGCCGCCGCGGCAAGATTCGGAATCGGAGTAACCAAGTTCGAAGTCAAATCAACGGGTTACAGCGGCACGCAGGCGCGATCCTAGCTTTCTTTTGCCGAGGAACTCTCGATCGCCGATCACCAGTCTACTGCTGCTTGAATACCTTGCCTCGGCAACTTTCAGGAATGGCAAACGCCATCAGTAAGCGCTCGACCGTCGACTCGAGCACATGCAACCGGTTCAATTCGCTATCTCCCAATGACTTTATCTACACTTTTTAAAGGCCAAATATTCCATACTCCATCAAATTTCGACATGAATCTGAAAATCGTGTTCCTAATTGTTTCGACAGATAATCTTTCGATCTTGTTAAATTACAACTAGATAACAAAAGAGAGCACGCGCCGTCTGATCAAGAGCGTTCAATTACCTGCTGGAGAAGCCATGGAAATAAGAATCCGTACAACATGCCAGACGATGTGCACCAAAAAGACTTGTGTGCACATATTTAATCAGTAGATACAGTCTCTTACCCAGAAAGTAGCAGGGAGGTCTGATCGCAAACATTATCGATATCACTTGAGTGGTTGACCTACTACGGTCGGTCACACAGCCGATTTCTGTTTCCTTGGGTATCTCTAAAATTAGTAGCCAATGCTTAATTCCGATAAGAGGAACAGGATTATGCTCCAATAAGATATTCACGCACGGTGACACCAAGTATCATTCTGCATTCCTCCATCGACTATTCGTAGATTTGGAAAGGAAGACCTCGCAAAAGTTCACAACCAAGAACAATGTAATCCGGATTCTTCCAAGAGGATTCTTCAGATCGTAGATAAGAGGCTTAACTGGAGATTCCCAATAACTGAGTTAAAAAGAAACAGTTCATCCTATGTGTAACAGCAGCCCGAAGATATGGCAACTGCATGCTTTGGACACGCAGTGAGCAGTCGGCGGGCTGTCGCTGATAACTGAGTAAATTCACCATTTAAAACCACAAGAATGACCACACGTCGCATTTAACATGCTATCTCAGATAGCATACAATTCTACTTTTCCAATGGAAATGGACGTTGAGAAAATTAATACCCAAGGTAAAAAGTAAATTTTCGAGCGTCCACAAGGCGTGCTACTTCAAGTTTACAATCGAGCTCCATCGATTTCGATAAAAAGAAGTATTGTTTTATCAATACGTATTCAGGAAATAGACCATCGCGAACTGGGATTAGATATCCCACTTATTTACGAAAGACTCCCTTGAAAAAGATGCAATCGGTTTCATAAAAGTTATATCACTTACGAAAATTTTATGCAATCTCCTACGTACTGACGATCGCAATCCACAGTTAGATAGCAAAAGGTTTGACGTATCAGCCGGAACTATGACGTTGGACGTATGAATGTAGCAACACTCGAGCGAGTCCCCATCAAATTCACTAACGTCGTTTGCTAGACACATCGTGACATTGCGCTGGTTAAAGGCGAAGGATATCTTCATTGCTGTATGATTGAGTGATTCGAATTACTGGGTGCATATCTACTGCGCCATAAAGTAAAAATGGGAGCGCCGGCAATAGTGTTCCTAACGTTTGCAATTTGTTAACAGTTTTTCCCTGTCGAACGCAAATAATCTGACATCAATTTCACCCCGAAACCTGTTTCAGCTATTTGAAAGAATCGAAGTTCAGAAAATGTCAACCAGTGTTATTGAATAGAATGTATTTTACGCTTTATTAACAGAATGCCAAAGGTTTTTTACATTATCGTACGTCTGCGATCTGCTTTGTTGAGCAATGCCAATTGGCATTATGAATTCTACACCGCGACTTCCTAGACAAAATAATGTCAGGGCTGTACCGAGGACCTCCACGTCTTCCGAGACACGATTCCGCTGATTTTGTCAATGCCCCATAAAAAGATGCATCGGGGCTAAATTCCACTGTCAACGATTTGTTCCCTCGGTGAAAACTTACTTTGTTTGTCACTTCTTTAGGCAGCGAGCCCACGTAGATAGCAGAATATTCAAGAATGATAGTAAACAAGGGAGATTGTTATCGAGAAAATTTAATGTAGCTACGATTGACAGTTTTTTTTATCGGCAACTCATTATGCATTGTGAAACGGTAAAGCCCCTCGCGAAGTTCCTTACAAAGACAGTATTACTGACTTGTTGCGAAATCTGTGGAGTCGCAGTTGTTACGACACGTGTAAACTAATCTTCCGTTCTAGCCAATCTTCCAGTTTTCTGGAATAATACAAGTGAGTAAGAGTGGACCGATACACTGCTCCTGAATGAATTGTTTGAGTGTAAAGGCATCAGCAAGATAGTGCCACATTTTCATCCAAGATCGCATGGTCACATTGAGCTGTCGAAGTAATTACAGTTGACTGTAATATCTTGCACAGTCAACCAGATCTATTGTGCATGCATTTAGACTAACTATTTCTGCCTACGAAACCTGACAAACCCGACAGTCAATGTATTCAGTAGCTTTACTCATAATCATCTGAACGAATGCTTCACGTGCGAGCTAGTCATTGTCTCTGTGTTTACACCGGCGAGAAAAGCTTGTAAAGGCTATCCTGGTCGTAAAACGATACGTCTTCCATAATTGCAGTCGCATTGTCGTCTGATTAGTGGCATTAACTGGATGTCGAGCAGCTTGCACTACCAATCTTGTACATCCGAGTATTTGGCGCATTGTTTTCACAGACGACAAGATATAGCAGCCAAGTATAAATTAGCACACCGGACGGATCTCCCAACCGATCTGATAAATATGGTATGATATTATTCGATTTATCTCTCTGACTATTTGCCTGTCGCCAGCTTGCTAGTTTTCAATTTATCTGCGCTAAATACCATTACCACTCTGATATTCTCTGCGATAATGAACAGCAACTCGTACAAAAACAAGCTGTCGCGCTCTCTGGCGTGCGTATTCCACCTGCAGATATCAGCATCGAACTACTTCTCACAATTTATTTGTACGGGTTCGAGTTTGACAACATAATAAATAGTGATAGAACACATAAATATTCAGACTGTAGTATAGTCAGACTTATACTTAGTAGTCCTACATCTTATTAATATTTTATCAACAGAAATCTTCCATCGAACGCGGTCCAATGCGATTCAAATGTCCTAATGCACTTTTCCCAATTGCTTTCCAAACCCATCATAAAGAATAGGAAAGTAGATCATCAGTTTCTCGCAATAAAGTAAAATCAACTTATCTCAAAGCAAATTAAAGAAAAGCCAAGGTCCTTGCTAGAGCTGGCATTCAATTTTTTGAACTTGTGCCGCCACTAAAAGAGAACTGAAGTTTACCAATGTAGGTTAACACTTTCATGACTCCTCACTTCACATCAGTTATTTTTTCCTTAACCTCCCAATCCCGGTGGAACATGTTGATCGTGAATCATAAACAAAAGCTGTGATAACTGAAGTTAATAATAATGGGTAAAACATCGAAAGATAAACGTGACATATACTATCGAAGGGCGAAGGAAGAAGGATGGAGAGCAAGGAGTGCTTTCAAGTTGCTCCAAATCGACACCGAATGTTGTATTTTGGATGGCACGTACAGTAGAACATTGCTTTATTATTGAAAACATGATATTGTTTTGTATTCTTCAAGTTGCGTCTTTCTATACGTCGTATTATTGCAGGCGTGAACAAGGCAGTCGACCTCTGTGCCGCGCCGGGAAGTTGGAGCCAAGTTCTATCTCGGAGATTGAAGTACGTTCGTTCATCTTTTAAAGAAACATCACTTGTTTTCGATGAAGATAAAACTTTTCTGACATTCCAATAATTCATGATACTTTACTACAGTGAGAACTATAAGAAAGCCTTGGAGAATGGCTCAACAGATATTGCAAAACCAAAAATAGTAGCTGTTGATCTACAAGCCATGGCACCTTTGGAAGGAGTTATACAGATTCAAGGGGATATCACCAACATAAACACTGCAAAGCAGATCATTTCCCATTTTGATAACGAGCATGCGGATCTTGTAGTTTGCGATGGAGCACCTGATGGTTTTTATCATCTTCATTTTCTGTGATGAAGCAATGAAGAATATCAACTTCATTATATCTAATAATTTCCAGTTACTGGTCTTCATGATATGGACATTTATATTCAGTCACAATTGTTGTTGGCTGCTCTCAATATAACCACTCATATACTGCGACCTGGTGGAACGTTTGTGGCAAAGATATTTCGAGCAAAGGATATATCTTTACTCTACAGCCAGTTAAAGATATTTTTCCCCTATGTCTACTGCACAAAGCCTAGTAGTTCACGTAACTCAAGTATTGAAGCATTTGTAGTCTGCAAAGATTATTCTCCACCCACTGGTTATGAGCCACATATGTTAAATCCTTTATTAACTCATCAACCCTATGACCTACGTGAGCTTAAAGGTGTAAACAGGACAATTGTACCATTCATTGTCTGTGGGGATTTAACACAAATGGATTCTGACACATGCTACAGTTTGGATGTAAGTGGATTGCTTTGCAGTATCTGCATGATCATATACAAAACGTATAAATTACTTATTTTTACAGCATGGAGGAAAAGAATACAAATACCATGAGCCTGTACAAAGTCCTATTGCTCCACCATACGAAGAAGCACTTTCACTATTGGGAAATAGGGATACTGATGTGAGGAAGTCTGATGTCAGTGTGGTTATTGACAATTTGAGTTCCATGTCAATTGCAAAATTCAAGGCGCAAGCAAAACAAAAGAAGGAAGAAGAATTAAAAGAATCACAATAAAGAATTATGAAATTTTGTACAGCATGATAAACTATAATAAAAATGTGTAAAATTCATCATTAAAACTCTGAACTTTCTTCTCTTATTTATTATAAGAGGTACAACAAAATAATTGTATTTCTAAATTGTAAGTTAGGGAAAGTCTCATAATAAGTTGGAGAAAAGCCATGACCACATGTTGGTATACGTCATACATTCAATGTATTGCTGACTCTATTCGAAGTTAGTAAACACTCACCCTTGCGACCTTCCCGAAACATGTCGTTATCCGAGGTATCGTCGGAGAACGTATTAAGTAAATCCATGTAAAATTACTTGAAATCTCGGAATATTTATTCGTGCAATTTTCTGTCCAACAGACGAGTAAATATTGTCACACGTGCAAGAAGGTCTTTTGTTGTGTTGACTGTCGGAAGCGGCATGATCAGAAGAATCATTCGAATCGTCACGCCAACTGTCCGCTTTGTTGGTCGAAAAAGCTGCCATTGCGAATTTCTGAGGATGAAGATCTGCTCTGTCATATAATATTCAATCATCTACCACTGTACTGCTGTCTGTGTGGGCAACTTTTCAAGCACAGCAAGGATTTGCACTCTTTCGGTAAGAAACTTTACATGCCATATGAATGTAAACCGTCTTTCAAAAGTCATTTTGTTTATTGTAAATCCCGAAGGTGCATGTAAATGGTATCAAGCCCAACATCGTCATTGTCTGGTTAGCGATCCGACGCCCCAATTGGAAACACCGCCGTCAATATCAGAGCTCAAAAAATCAAAGACATCTTCAATACTCAGAGAGAACAATCAGGCAATTGTTAGTTTGACCTCACCACCAGTATTGTATAGACAAACGAGCACGCCAATGATTGTCGGCCAAAAGACGAGTTTCGACTTTAAGACGCCAAATGTGCCAAACTTTTCATTGAAAACACCAAAAACGAATTCGGCCGGCTCGATAAAGTGCCAAAGTCGCGCCGGCAATTCCGATACAAAAGATTCCAATAGTAATTTTATCAGTTTCTCGACCAATGGTTCTAATTCGACTAATACACCATTCCGGACGGCATCCTTGATACAAAGTAACAAGTTCGATATAACGAAGAATCCCAACAAGACAGAGGGAAGTGCTCAACTTTTGGAAGAACGTGCCACCGATAATCATGATGTCGAGGATATGGAACTGACTGATGTCGAGGGATTAATTCCACTACATTCACGTTCAATTTTGGAGGTTCCGAGCACGAAATTAGAAAAACGGTCAGACTCAATAAAGAGAGTCCGTTTCTCCGATCAGTTTGATCAGGATCGATCGGCAGCCCCTAGCCCGATACCCTTTAACGCTACCGAAAGTGAGGAATTTTACGAAGCACGTGACACGATGTCCGAGACTAAGGAATCCTATCAGAGCATCGAGGATGTAAAAGTTTATCAAGAGACAAGGAACAGCGAAGAGAAGGAAAATCGTAATACCGAATATGCCAAGGTGAACATCAGCCAACAGCCATCCGGCACCTCACGAGTGCTTATGATGCTCGTAGTGGAAAACAAGTCCCAATTATCTACGTCCGACTTAGTGCCGCTGATAGATTCAGGTTTAAAGCAATTGGGAAACATTCAGCAGAGCAGCGCATCTCCGCCGATATCAAATATTCCAAATGAGAATTCTCCCGAATCCGTAGCAAGTACAACTACATCTGTCGATTGTCGACGCAGCGTCTCGAATTACAAACGTTATTCGAGCGCGAGTGTAGTAAGTTCTTCGGAGCAATTAGAAACAAAAACATCCGAGACTGTAGAAGCTTCAAACTCGGGAGGAATTTTCTCAGCTGTTGCACATGCAGTCAGGACAGTCATGAAGAATTTCTCCGGTAAGTGGAAAGAAAAGAATAAACATTTATTGTCAAATATGTTTAAACGCTGCGAATTTAACAGGAACTGCAACTTCGAAAACCGTATCGAGACAAGAACTTTCACAGGAGATGCTAATAGCTTCCTCGACAGTGGAAACTTCGAATACGATATCAAGTATAGGTTCACCGATCTTGCATCGACCTTGCAAACGTCCAAGAGATACTTCGGAAAGTGCATCCCCAGCCTCATCTTCGACATCACGGACGATGGACTTGGCGCTTCCTTCGCAAGTAGAACCCAGAAGTCCATTGGCAAAGCGTCATCGAGGATGGTATAGCAGGATTAAAGGTCGAGAACCTTTGTCTAGAATGAGATCTATTAGACACATAACACCTTCGAAAGGAATATCTTCCGAAAGACAATTCTTCAGTCAAGGTGCCCTGTCGGTGCGTGATACAATTCTTCCACTGCCAGCGAGGGCACACCAATCCACGCAAACCGAGTGATAATCATCATCACTTACTTAATTTATCTACAATGTTACAGTTAACAAGTCATACTTATATGTATTGTTGAGACGTTTTATTTAAGATAGACAGTGTATATTAATTGTTATAAGCTTGTACTATAATATGAGTTTATTGAAGTCATTCGTACCCATCGATTAATTGTAGTAGTATATGCTTATCGACTCGTCTGTTTTAAATTGATAGGATATATATATATATTTTAACCTTATGATATGTAAGATACTTTCGGAATATACATATTTTTACAAAGTACTGATTAATTCTATTCGTACTTTCTAGTCGTGTCACTTCCTCCAGTTTACGATTACTTTAATCGATACTTTAATTTCGCTTTCGTAATCGGGATGATCTGGATGGTTCCCTTTAAGAGAGAGCAGCTGTGTTTGTCGCAGGTCATTCCTGTTAGATGGCAGAGTATACACGATTTTAAACTGGCGAAACTCGATCAGGTTATGGTCCCTTATGTCACGCGGTGTGTTTTGCTCGAGTACGTACACGATCCTGTATAAAGCAACCGAATTAAACGAAAACCTGAAGAATGTCGTCGTGGAAGAAGGCGGCGAAGTCCTCACAGAAGACCCATCGTGAGAGGCATCAGCCGGAATCACGCGAGCACTTGGGTCTTCTGGAAAAGAAGAAAGATTATGTCGTGAGAGCAAAAAACTTTCATGAAAAGCAGGACACAATCAAGCTCCTGCGGAGGCGGGCGCTCAATAAGAACCCTGATGAATTTTACTTTCATATGATCAACTCGAGAATAAAAGGTGGTAAGCACCGAGAAAAGAGCAAGGAAGGCAAGCACACACCGGAGCAAATACAGTTGATGGAAACACAGGATCTCAAGTACGTTGCGTACAAAAGGAACATTGAAGCGAAGAAGATAAATAAACTTCAGAGTCAGCTTCATATGATAGATGCTGCCAACGAAGCTGAAAACCAGCACATCTTTTTTTTGGAGGATAACAGTGAACTCAGGGATTTTGACGTGGCCAAGAAGCTGGATACACATCCTGATCTGATATCAAGACGTACCAATAGGCCTAAGCTGAGTAATCTAAAGGATATGAAATTGCCAGATATCACAAAGCGAGACCTGAGAATTATAGAGAGAAAGAAAATGAGGGCTTATAAACAACTGCAAAGGAGAGTGGATAGGGAGAAGCAATTGACTATTGTTCAGCAAAAGTTGGAGATGGAGAGAGCATTGAAGGATAAGAAGGTGACCAAGCCCCAGTTACTGAAGAAGGCTTCAAAAGAGAGTGCCCCGGTTTACAAGTGGAAATTTGAAAGAAAACGATGATTGGATATTCATACTTTTTTAATAAAGCCTATTTAACCAATCTTTACTGTATATTCATTTGTTACAGCTAAATTGTCACTCAATTCTCATTCGTCCTGGAGTTACTGTCTGCTCTCTCACTAATTTTCAAATACTTGGATTCATTTGTGCTGATCCTATGGTTGTTGCTTGCATCATGGTAGGGTTTGGCATCATAGTCATCGTAGCTTGCATGGCCATAGTTGCTGGTGCCATAGTTGCAGGTGCCATAGTTGCTGGTGCCATAGTTGCCGGTGCCATAGTTGCTGGTGCCATAGTTGCAGGTGCCATAGTTACCATGTTTGACATTGTCATCATAGGCATTGCCATGGTTCCCATTGGCCCACTTGTTACAGTAGTTGCAACCATTGGTAATTCTGTGGATATACTCACACAATCATAGTTAATTTGCCACAGTTTCTTCTTTGAATAGATGTCCAGACGCAAACAGGCTGTAATTGATCTTGGAAATTGATTCAGTTCCACGATATTAATGCAACTTGATGAAAAGAGAGTGCCCGGAATGAACACGCAAAACATAAACGCTTTGTATTCTGAAAAAATCGACGCAAACGTATTTCCATCGGTACGTGTAATTTTCTGAAAAGTATAAACTCACCGGTCACTGTCCGTTCTTTTATAGTAGTGGAACCCAGGGAAACATCGATGTTCAAGCCATTTCGCTGATATGTGAAGTTTATACAAACTGAAAGCACATACTGCAATTACTATCGTTAATTTTTCATCGAAGAAAACGTACTTACGATTTCTCTCAGCTTTTGTGTAAAGCATAAAGACCCTCTGGCAACAAGAGCAGGAAAATGACATTGGACAAGTGCAAGAGTTGCGTGTGACAGAAACCGTTCTGTACACTAGAAAGCCTCTCGATGTAGGAAACCCTATTACATAGTTTTTTTACCTTGAGTATCATATTATACAAATATTCAATCAAAGTCACACACTTTATTCCTGTAACAATACTAACTTCTGTTCGCACCATGTGATTCGTTAGAACAATAGAGGCAAACAAGTAGTACTAATACACTCAGCACTCGATAGTTCATATTTATTGTTCGAAATGGTTTAATTAATTGACACTAAAAGTAGGATTACATGTACTCATGATCGGCCCAGCAGTTTGCGAACTGAATGCACATTTGAAATAAACGAATCACTGCAGAGAGTGTCAGTGGGTCGCCAACTGTTGCAGAGGAAGTAATTATCGAGTAACAATACGAATTATGACCCGAGCGCATCTAGAGCATCGCTGTGGATTTCACTCCCCAAATGGCACAAGAAGATAATAAATACCGATTTAGTAGAACAATGATCTTTATTATTAAACAGGCAATAAATTAACAACAGTTGATTACAAACAAAATAAATACAATAAATATAAAATTAAAGATCAAGTAAGTCATCGTCGTCGTCGTCATCATCGTCATCGTCGTCGACATCGTCGTAGTCATCATAATCGTCATCATCATCGTCATCATCCCCGTCGACATCCCCCGGCAGAAACTCAACTTGTCCTATGCCACCCCCGTCTTCTGGCTTTACCAAAGCCAAACCATTCGAACCAAACCTCACGCAATCCAGTCCCATCTGCGAAGTATTACAAGTTGAAATACACAGCAAGGGGAATAATCTATTTGTACTATATCAATATCGAACCTTGAATAGCGTCGTGTCTCGAAACTTCCCCTCCATGTTTACACACAAGTGAATGTTCCTGCCTTGGAAGTAAATATTGTAAAATCTAACGCAAGCTCTGACCGCAGGGATCCGTGGTACTGGTACGCATATTGGTCTGGGATTTTTCCCTGCAGGAAAGAAAACACACATTCACTTCGTATCCAATGCACTATGAACCGTACGGATAGCTTTGAATGCTTACCGGAGATTGATCTCGTATAGAGCACCCGATTGTTCATCAACACCTTGGCTGTAAAACTGAACTCGTCCGGATCATAGGTGATGTTAACACAAGCTTTTTGTTTCCACGTGTCGTACAGGATTCGAGAACAGCATGCGCAAAGTCCACCTCCGCATTTGCAGGGACCTTGTCTAGTTGCTGTTACTTGAGTGGTGGGCGCAGCGGCGGTGGTGTTCGTTGCACTTTGTTTTTGCTTGATCTTCGTGATTTGCGGTTGTTTTTGTTTAATCTTCGTGATTTGGGGTTTCGAAGTATTCGTCTTTGTATTCAACGGTTGTATGGTCTTCTTCCCGAGGACCTCGACATCCTGATTGACAACTACATCAGTATCGATAGAGAGGTGCGAGGATCTTTGAATCGAGAGGGCGAAAAGCAGCAGGCCAAAGCAGACGGTCCTCATGATTCGTCCTTCGCACGAGATCGAATAGACTTAATTACGGCGGGAGGACATAATCATGGGATGCTGCTCTTTGCCGGACGATTCAGAAGTGACTGGTCGGTTAACGGACGTCTGACACTGACCTCGTTTTCCGGAGAAATTTAGGTTCTTCGAAGCAGTTCACTCGTATTTTGTCTTCTAATAGAACAGACGCGCCCACGTGAAATTGCGTTCGCGGAAATTTTATAGAATGGGAAAGCAGGCATTCTTGGCATGGTGATATATGTTTATTCCAAAACCTTATACACGCAATGGCAGTTTACATTTAAATAATAATAAATAAAATTATAATGGAAAATAAATAACATTCATCGATGTCTTATATGTCGTATGTACAGGGATGATCTGACGATGTCCAAACGTCCTTGAATAATTACAGTTTCAATTGCCCAATCAGTAACTCGTCCTCGGGACTCAAAGTTGATGTATGATTAATCAAAAGCTCAGCTGCCGGAATTTCGAAATCTACATCATCATAGATCTCAGGCTCGCTTATTTCCGGCATTGTACTAATTGAATGCAAGGAATTAGCTTCTGGTCTGGTGTCATCCTCCGGTCTGGACCAGGAGATACCGTCTGCCCCGATTTTGATGCAGTTGAAATGAAGTATCAGGATTGGCGAGCCTACTATTCTTGTTTCGAAATCTATGCAAGTGTGGAAATTTCTGCCGGGGGTGTAGATGTCGAAGAAGCGGACGCAAAAGTTTATAAGAGGGAAGTACGCGAAGGGAACACACAAAGGCGGTGGGTTCTTAGCTGGAACAATAAAATCGTCAATGAAATTATTGCACTATAAATATTAATTAAATATTGAACTCACCAGAGAGGGCATTCGTGTAGACGACCCTTTCGTTCATGCTCAATGTCATTTCAATAGCGAAATCTTGAGGATTGTAGGTGAAATTGGTGCAAGCGCGCCTATCGAAATTGATGGATGTGAAATTCAGTCCCGTACAGCAAGAACAAGACAAAGACTCGCATTGGCAGGGTAAACCACGAAAGGCAATTTTGCCAGAAGACAACGGGTCTCTTCCTGAGTCCTCCAATTCCGCCACCAATCCAGCCTTCGTATTTGGATCATAGTACGAGAAATTGTAAACACTCACGTCTAAAGTCACAAATGAAATCACGTATTATTGATTAATAAAACAATCGTTTATTGAAAGCGCTCTCAATCTTTACCGATGAAATTGGAAATCGGAGTGCTCTCGAAAGCAGCAGTGTTCTGTGTCACGAAGCTCAGAAAGAAGGCAAGCAGTAACTGGTACATGACGATACTGTGCGTACACTCGCGGAGAGAAGGTGTGACCTGCCTTGGCTCCAATGGGAAACTGAAATTTAGGAGCACCTTGGACCAAGCCTCTGGTGACAGCTTGTTCATTAAATATGTATAAACTTTCAATAGAAAGCAGTGGGATCCGACGGATTTTACGTGCTGGCGCCTAAGAAATTGCCTTCCGGCTATGTGTTACGCACCTGAGACGACACTACAGGCTGGCTGACATACAAATGAGCTTTAAACCCAATAAACACTGCTTCTCATGTGACCTATATCCAGAAAACCCTGTTTATCTCGTTTATCTAGACTGTACCTGTACAGTGACACAGATGTAGGGCGGATTGAGAAATCGAGAACCTCCCAGCCGTTCGGATGGGAGGTTTCAAGCTGACATTCTTAGGGAAACAGTACGTTTATTCGTGCAATGTAATTACAATTTCAATAAGTTACTTAAATAACACAATAAATATTTCTCGCCTTAAATCACATTACACTATTCGAGCAATTAAATATGGCTGTGGTCGAAGACCGTCATGTCGCACCTTGAATCCTTCACAATCCTCACAAGAAGTTTTCATTTTTTTAGGAATCCGTCAAAATTCCGTAAGAAGTCCATCAGTCTCGATATTTTGCATTTCCCACGAAGTGTCCAAATGAATGATGGCACTTCGCAAGAAGATAGAATTGCATAGTGCACTCTATTTCTTGGAGGATACGTGCAAAGACCTCTGGTTCAATTATCCTACTGACTTGCGTGAGTTTAGAGTTAACCATGACTTAAAGTTTCATGACCCTACTTTGGCGTTCTGCTCTCGCTTGCCTTTTTCTTGCCAGAAATCCACTAAGGCCAAGTCCATAATCGGAATCATCATCTTCCTCGGAATTTTGGTTCTTCAAAGGTTTACCCTTCTTTGCTTTTTCCTTGTCATCATAGACCAGGTCACTTATCAGTGCATCCTCTTCCTCGTCATCGTCGTCATCCAAGTCATCGATGTCCTCGGCCTTCTCATCCTCGTCTTCCTCGTGTTTATCATCCTCCACTTTTTCATCCTCATCCTCATCCTCATCAGAGGCTTCATCTTCTTCCTCTTCGTCATCCTTATCAGCCTCGTCGTTTAATAGTTCGTCTTCCTCGTCGTCATCATCCAAGTCTTCTTCTCCAATGAGATCATCATCATCATCATCGTCTGTTTGCGGTTTCTTCACAGGCTTCTTCTTGATATCTTCCTCAATGGCATTAACGCTAGCCGCTGGTTTCTTCTTCTGTACCGTTGTGACTTTTACTTTGTTTGTGGATTTGTTGGGTTTAGTAATACTCGCCACTTGATTCGAAGTTTCTGGCAGGAGTTCGTCGGTCTCTTCGGGAGCGGAGGCTGCAACTTCTTCCACTTGTAGATCTGAGCTTTCTGCATCAGCATCCTCTGCAGTATTATCGGGTTCCTCGCTCAATTCTTCGCTTACATTGTCATCGGAAGAATCTGGTACAACATTTGAGGCAATCAGAGGGTCATGGGACTCAATGGGAGATACTGTGCTCGGTCTATTCAAGATTGGAATTGTGAATTCAAGGCGGGGAGGTTCGGTCGTGACTTTTGGTCTTTTGGTGGTAGTATCGTCATCCCCAGCAATAATATCAAACAAAGAACCGAGGCCTAAAATATCATCGTCATCCTCATCCTCATCCTCTTCAGGCTCATCTGCTGCTTGGCCGGATACAGAGTTCGCAACTGGTGTATCATCCTCTTCTTCGTCTTCGTCATCATCGTCATCGTCTCCACCAAAACCAAAGAAGTCATCGTCGTCATCTTCTTCCGATGCTGCTTCAGCCTCGACTATGGGAAGAGGCTCCGCTGGACGAAGTTTCAGTCCATCTGGACCGAATCTGTAATTGAATTAAGAAAATTCGTCATCCTGTTCGTTTCAGAGGGGTTTTAAAAATGAAAGTTCAAGTACCTGAAGCAGCTCACACGAAGACTGGCTTCCAATTCAGTAGAGGATTGCAGTTCAAGGCCTAGGCAGGCTTTGAAATGATTCTTGGCGTCTCGTTGGATAGAATAAATCCTCCCACAGAACTTAGTGAATCCTCCTGGTAACGGTACGCAGACGGGTTTCGGGCTCTTTCCTGAAATCCAGAATAAGTATTCAAGCGAGATGAATGGAAATAGACGTTTCCGAGCACATTTTCATGCTATTCCAGATGCTTAAATATGCATGGGAGTTTCACTCGGCATACCGCGAGCAGCACGTATGATTTGAATGGTGTCTACGCGTTATGAATATATTAACCGCTGCGATAGTCGACAGTGTATCCCGAGGATTTAACTGGAGAAATCGATCTTTTGAGGAGCGATGTCCTACCGTGAATCTCCTACAGAACATACCGGCTGGATGTTATAGTGGGTGAAAGTCGGATAGCACTTCCGGCGAGCCGATAGGATCGAGATCGTTCGGGTGTGTACGGAACAATTAGCATAGATTTGCCGTTAACGTACTGCCGACACGTACCGAAGTACTTTTACGTAACGGCGGTACGTTTGGAAATAAGGGTGCGCGGTAATAAAGAATACAAAGCTGATTACCATTTACAATGGTACTCGTCAAGATGTTATCCCCGAAACTCAGCTGTACAGCCAAGTTGTCGCCTTGGAGATATTGCAGGGAGGCACAGCCTTTGAAAAAAACAAGAATGATATAGCTTGCACTTGCATTATGGAGAAAACATGCATCATCGATATGTGGAACGCACCTGGTCCCTTCAACTGGACGAGCGGTATGTGGAAATCCCGACAGCAATTGCAAATGTTTTCGTTGCAAGTGCAATACCTGTTAACGCTGTCTGCCGCTTGTTTCAATGATATGTTTGGTATACCCAATTGCCTCGAGCTATTCGCAGCTCGCACCGATCGACTGTGCACTTCATCTCGATCTGAAAATAGAACAGGAGATGCCGATTACCTGTCAATTACGATTAGGAAGAGCGGCAGGAATGCAATACGCCGTATAAATTTCTTTATGCCTTACCAATAACTCTGCCGTAAGCAGCGAATGCTACCAGGAGGAGAATCAAAAATAATTCAACAATCGTCGAGAGCCGCATCCTTCTTATACTCTGTAATATAATTTAAAACTGCAATGAAGTCTCCAAAATCGATAATTGTTATTACAGTACTGTGTAACGTAAACGAAGTTATTGGAATTTATGTAGACCGCTGCGCTTTTATCAGATCAATTTTCAATCTTGCATTATATAGTCAGTTATTAGTCTCTGCATAAAATAGCCGATCAAAGATATGCCAAGAATCATTTATGTGCTAACGAACTGTTAGTATTGGAGCGTGCTACCGGCTGCACGAAGAACAAGAGCGAACAATGGAGTCAGGCGTTGCACTGTTTAGCAATAACGCACGGGAGGATGAAAGCAGCCTTTTTTCGCAGACGGTCAATTATTTCGGGCAAGGCGCACGAGAGGAAGGATTTTTTTCCGCTTTCGGCCATGCGACGCCAATGTGATCTTAAGTCTCGAGGAGAGCACGAGGTACGGAGCCTCTCGTCCGCGACCGGTTGACCTCAATCCTGGTCACGGTCAAAGACGTCTCCTCTCCAGGTGTATACGCAAGGTGTACGTACAGCGCGCTCCTACTTTGCCGGTGTAATCACGGAAATGCAGGTTTCCAAGCAGCTATTGCTCCTTGAGAGCGCGTTACAGTTAAGATATATACTCTATTGGAGATTTTACGCGCTGACAACTGTCCGCTCGCACCGGTACATTCGCTCAATCGGGCGCTCCAACTCGTAACTACCGTTCGATCAGCTAAAGAAAGCCATACTGCTAGAAGGAACGCGAGATCGACAGGCAACTTTATTGGCGAAACTAGATAGGTTTACATGGCAGAGAATGAATGTCACTTTAGAAAGAGACATGGTCTACGTAACGAGCAATCGTGATGTTGATATGAAAGATATAGATCAGTGATTTTAGCAATCTCGTTGACTGAGAGTTACAGTATACTTGTGCGGAAAAAAAGGCGAATAGGATTAGGAGACTCACCAATGGACTGTTAAGTAAATCCTAGTGAAAATCAACGTGGAATCCCAAGGATCCTTGAAGAAGGCGTCTCTCTTCTTTCGCACCCTTCAGCTCTTTTTCCCGACTCTTCGTCTTACGGAGGCCAATGTCCAACTGAAGATGCCGCCCAACTCCCCCCAAGGTTGCTTTAAAAGTCGGTCAAACCACCACCACCTGGCTCAGCCGCGGCTAGGATTATTAAGTATTCTAATACGTTCTAGGTAAGTAAGTCGATCGTCCCCTACCATCGTCGATCTTGGCGATCGACGAAGCTCACCCTCTTCCTTGTGATAGCGTCTACGAAAAGCCTGCGGAAGTGTTTGTAGCTTTCCATCTCTCCTCGAGACTGGTACCGGAGTTAAACACCGCTGGACCAAGTGCCGGTTATTGGCCGAGACTGCTCCTCAATGAAGCACTTACTCTCCAGTAAGATCCCGATGAGTCAGACGAAATCCTCGAGAGTGCGAAGGAACCCGCGTGCCCCGGGGCTAAATGCTACCGAATCTCTTTAGCATGCTTAATGATGCCCTGCAGCAGAGAAACACTCTGGCGCCAGGAAACATCAACTCCTCTCAAAACTCGTGCCAATCTGATCTTGAACTACAGAACTCCTGGCATGTGCAATAAAAAGGTCGAGTTAGCGCATACGAATTTGTGATTGCGTTCTAATTATAGCGGCTTTTTGCCGCGCCAGTTTTACCGCTACGGAATCATATCGTCAATCTGAGATGCATCGACAATGAGGATTGCGCTCTTTATTCGCTGTACGTACATACATGTGACTACGTACGCCCACGTTGCTATCGAGCAAGACATTTCACCGACCTTCAAAGTGGTCATTGGTCTCGTATGCGAGTAGCGAGTAGAGCTACGAAAACGTGATTTTCGACTCTCGCTTTACTTAAGGTAGCATTGTAGAAGTATGCGAATCATGTCACCAGATTGCTTCTACCATATCCTACTGACTTCCTTCGGATTTTTACGGTAGCAGTTTGCGCGAGATTAATGGTCCGGCTCGCCTACTCGGGACGGAGCTTCATTAGACGGGGACCAGAAGACCCAAGCAAATCAGTGGGATTATGTTTTGGTAGTGACGGAGGGGCCTTTCTCCGGTTAGTGGGTCGAAGAAAGTAGTGGTCAGGAGTGGTTCACCTTGGTTAATATTTATCCGTCAGGAAGAATGTACTCGAATGGAATTCGGATGGCGGGGTATCAAGGAAGCTGGGATAATTATTGTCGATCGTACACGCCCCAAGGTTCAGCTATATTTTAAGATAATTCCTATCGGGATTCTAAACTGTCCGATGAGATAAATCGTTGAGATGTGGGTCAGGGGGGGAAAACGAGTTTTTACGTAATGCCACAGGATAATCTGTTTGACAGCGGCGCAGGAGGATGCACCCCGACCAGCTTCCCTCTCTTGACGGCATCACTTGATCGGAAGACGCTTCAAAACATAAACAGGAAGTTCCTTAGGCAGAAAGCTATTTTGTAAGTAGATCGATTGAGCTTGTCAAGCCAAGTAAACGTGCCTTATAAATATTAAGCAGTGTCGCAGTGTATGATTAAAGTCAGCACATGAGTGAAGCGCATAATCGTGGCTGCGTGTACATTTTCACCTTTCTCCACATCGGACTTGTCACACCAACTCCACCTTGGCTGGCTCTCGTTATATCACGCCTACGCGTGTCTGACCTGGAAAAAGCGAATGTTTGGAATTCTAGTTAAACCCTCGATCACGAAGCCGTACATCACTTTTCAGAGAGCCTGGCATTAAATGACTAGGAGTTTTCTCGCTGGGTGAAAGCTCACTGCCTATGGAAGGTAGTCTAAAAGATGGTAAAAAGAGGCCCAAGCGGTGGCTAGTAATTTTTGTAATCATGACGCGTGCAAATAATAGTCCCGATGATTATGTGCGCGAAAAGACGAGAAAGACATTGCTTTCCACGCGATGTGCCTCATGATATTCAATTAAACGTAATTAGATGTAAAAAAAGAGGGTGGCGTGTGCGTGTTCGTTTTCGAGTTGGCAGGAGGCAGCAGCACCTGCTCTCTCGTGCAGACACGTTTTCATTGACATTTTTATCGGCGCCAGCCTGCCGGCTGGCAGTGAGCGGTCATTTTCACTTTTGCTCTCTTATCGGGGATTCTCCCGGAAATACGAGAGCACGTCCAGGTGAGAACGACGAAAAAAAAGGAAGAAGCGGCCGATTTTATCTGGCAAGAGTAAACGGTAAAAGGAGGAGAAGGTCTCGGGAAGGAGAGAGAGAAAGAGAGAAAGAGAGAGCAAGAAAAGAAGAGCGAGCGGTGGCTTTTTGTCGAAGGTGAGGCCAGATCGACCACACGTAGGAGATCGTCACATAAGTCCTCCTGGTACCAGGTTCCCGAAGGAGGTCACCCGGTCACCCAGATGAGGTTCCTTGCCCGTTGATGCCTCGGTTGCTTCAGCACCTCGGCCAATGGCGTGGTGCCTCATCCTCGTCTTGGCCAATCCTGTCGCCAGTTTTCGTGTCGACTGTCGACCGATCGCCGATCCAAGTGCTGCGCCCGGTTTTGTGCCCAGATTTAAGCTTCTTCCTTGCCCGGCAGGATCTCCAGCCTCTGCCACCTTTATCCTTTGACTGTTCCCGAGGTGTCGCCTCGTGCTCGTCCAGAATCACTCCGGAAACCACTGCCGAGACGTTCTCCTCGAAGCACCGCGGAAAATCGGTTGATGGTGAAGCACTATGACCGTCAAGTTCACGATTCTTGTGCTTCTGGCTAGTATCGCGCTAGTATCCGCCGCTGGCCTGCTCGGTGAGTTTTCCTTCTTATAATAGATTTTCCTCATTAAAGCATTACGCATTTAATTCTCTCGTGCCTGCAAATTATAATCATCACAACGAAGAAAACACCGTCGACTACCTACCCGGATTCAACTCTGCATCGCCTTCGGGCCAATTGTGAACGCCCGGGCAAGCAAGTGCGCGTTCCTCCTTGCATACTAATTCCTTCATTGCTAATCACAAAGGACTGGTATACATCGTGCGTCGTCCAACTCCGTGCGGAATAATTATGCTTCGCGTAGCGAGCATAATTATGCCAGCGTAGTGTCTCCATGCTTTTCACTTGGAAGTGCTCATTGCTATGCTAATTTCCACCCACAAAATCCGAGGGAATTTCGTCTGGCACGGACAATCGGCAATTCGACATTGAATATTCACTTTCCTATGAAACATTTTCTAAGCAACACAATGGTGTCGTTCAGCAGCTGTCCCAGTAAAGCGAGAAAGTTAGACGATAGAAGTCAGCTTGGCATACTTATGGCAGGAAGTATTTGTCAGTCACGCGTACCAATAAAAACTTTCAGAAAATATAATCGAGAATCACTTTATCGCAAGGGTATGTCAAATCGTCAGTGAGAATCGCTATGATTTTTATTCACGACTTTCGATCGACGACTTTCCTCGCGTTCCGATTTCTCCCTCCGAGTTTCTCCCGCTCGCAACCGCAGTTTCTCGGCGCCTTACGCTCCCGCTATATTTTCTCTTATCAGAGACACTCCTATCCTGGGATCTGCCGGAAGCTGAAGGGAGATCGACGACGCCGCAGTCGAAATGCCTCTGCCAGTCCTTGGGATGTCTGTGTTGCGTCGAACTCAACCTGACCACGACTATTGACCTCGGTGGACCGGCATGCATCAATGTCAGACAGAAAGAACAAAACATCTCCTTGAACTTGAGCTACGGTGACAATCCAGTGCACAATGCCACAATAAAAATTGGTGAGCATTTTTTCGAATAACAATAGCCAACCTATAGCACAATTCATTCCAACACATTGATGAATTTATCTGTTGACAGTGGATGCTGCGAACAAGCCGACCTGCATGAATCTCCTGTCGGATTTAGCACAGATATGCGCGAAATTCACGTCCATTAGGCAATCGGATTCCGGCTATGATGGATGTATGGTAATCGAGCCTGCATTATTGGGAACCCCGCAAGCTACTTACCCGATGGGATGCTTTAATTTCAACCAAGTAGTTCGGCAAGTTGAACCCCACGCGTGAGTATGACCCTCGAAATTCTACACGCTAATGTGTGAAATTCTCTTTCTATCTCCTAATAGCATAAAGAATTAAGGGTGCTAATACATCTACTTAAAAGGATTAGAGTGGCCCCGTTTCTCTCTAAAAACATTTGCACACAGAATCGTCGAAACTACCACGGAGGCTGCGGAGGAGGAGGAAGAGGACAGCTTGAACACGGACGAGTTGATAGCAGCAGTTTCAGCGAGTGCAGAGCAAGGGATAGCTTTATTCTCCCAATGGCTCGGGCTCAATTTAAATCCCAAGCTAAACCTGACTGGCAAGGATGACAGGCAAGAACAGCAACAACAACGAAGCGAGGTCCAGACGCAAGCGAGGTCAGCCCGAACGCACTGGGATAGCCGGTTAGAGAAGAGCGACGAGCAGTTCAAACAATTGCTCAGTGCACAAGACAACGTGCTAAAGGGATCAGCGACGATCGGTCAATCGAACGGTGCTGAGACCACTTTCGTCTACTCGAAACCGTCCGAGATCTTGTCAGGACAGAGCACACCCTCCCAGGGTAAAGTCGAGGAGAGCAAAGTCCCGTTACACTTGGTTGTCGTACCAAAAGAATCGAGGCGCGGCGGAAGAGCATATAACATTCACCAGCACGTCAACGAGATCTGAAGGATCTCCAGCTGAGATGACAGGAGTCTCCGTACTCTCGTAGAAATCAGATATCGCACGAATCGTAGACTGTACCTTCACGCAGAGCTAGGGAAAGATTATTCATTATCGAGTAGCCCCATGACCAACACGCTTCCACCGGACAACACTATGCATCTGCCTGCTCTCTCGTAGATCGTCGCAAAGCGATACTTTTTCACCGGCTCTGTCTTATTGTGATCTCTCGTAATTGTGATTGCTAAACACGCAAATATTTCCTCCCGAATTGGCATCGGCGCCCTGTGCGAAGGAGATTACTAACCCCTCTTACACTCCCCCGGCCCATTACGAAATGACTGAATGCAAAATGAGCTTAAGTTTCAGCGATGATGTGAATCAAAGACTGCGCGAGTCCGCTGAAAAGAACGCCGTCCATAAAAAAGTGGCGGATTCTGTTTTAAGGGAATAACAATTGTCATCGAACCCACGTTCGAGTATTTTATTAAGGGAATTATTTATTTACTGTTTGTTGTTACCCTCCGTTACGCCCTGCATACCAAGTGGAGGATACAGTAGAACGTCAAATGACACGCGTCATCGAGTCATGAAGTTTATTGAAAGAAACGGGGGAGAACAACGTCGACAATGCGTGCTCGCATTGGTAGGCTTACAGTAGCACGTGTTTGTCTATTTGTATCACAAACAATCTTAACCATTTTAAGTGGACACCGCTTTGCTCGGGAAATCTTGTGCGAAGCCAGGCAAAAGTAACAATTAAGTTCCTGCTGTAGTTTGATTGTAACACGAACGAATAAAAATTTCGATCACCGAACTTTCGTGTGAACTTCACTTTTGTGCATTTTGCCCAAAAAGGCATGGATTGCTGAATCTTCCGATACATATAATTATGTTAAAGAAAATGAGGACAAGAGAAAAGGGTGAAGAAAAGAACTGCGTTTATGTTGCACAGTGACAAAATTGATGTAAGAAATATAATATATGTATTCCTTTATGACCGTATCACATATATGTACGTGTACATTCTAGATGAATATGCAATTTTTTTATACCCCCCTTGTCGTTGCGGGTACGAAACATAAACTTGCGAAGCGAAATATTATATGTCGACTAGATACTAATAACATTCTCGGCTTAAACTAAACGCGCCTCCTTCGTCAAAATATATATAATATATCTATGTAGATATGTGCAAACTCTATACGTGTCCTTTTCGTCGTAGTAAAAATATTTTTTGGATTTCATCTTTGGGCGATCTTCGTTAGTCTATAGTTAAAAAATAATTCCATCCTTATTGCGTTAACGTGAAGTTCGGGCATTCGTTTATGCGTGTTCTTGTGTCAGGCCATTTGCCGTTTAATTTACGATATTAAAGCCGCGTTCGATTTCTCATCGGGTCCGATCTGGACGCGCCGCGTACTTCTTTGGCACGTCGCGTTCTGCGCTCTACAAAAATAAAATACTGTCTGATAGTCGACAAGTGGAGTAGCTTTCTCATTTGCTTCTACGAGCATTCAAAAATATATACGTTCAAAATACATTTGAATACGTTCTCACGAATATGTAAATACAAGTAAAAGTCGCATTAGAAAATATGCTCTCGTCTCTATACGGGATCATACAAGGAAGAGTACGAAAATCCAAGTTTCTCGATCTCCGCGCTAATAGTAACTTTAGGTTTCACAGAGAATAACATTCAGAAGTTATCGATAAATAGAGATATATCAATACACCGACTGATCTAGCTGCAGATATATGCGGCAATATTAGGATATCGTGACTTTTAATTTCACATTAGGTCCGCGTTTGATTATATTCATTTGCCGTTGGCACTTCCCACCGGCCTGCATCTGTTGTACTTTAGTGAAGAGATGAAATTGAAATTGAAACATCGTAAACGTAAGACTGTAGAACAACCTGAACAACATGCCTTGGACTCGACAAGCCAACGCACCAGTCGTGCAATGCGATATTGATTATTGGCGGCGCTAATAACAAATGTTCTCAGGAATATACTTTTTCCATAATAAGACGACCAAAGAAATGCAATATCAAAATTGTATAATGTCCGTGCTTATAGGCTCCTTGGTTCACTTGACTTGCTGCCGGGGTGCAGCAGCCACTGGGGCCAATGTTAAGGACTCCCTTTTCTTCTTAGCCACTCGACGGCCAACGTGAAGGACGACATCCCCAGCTTTTACAGCTTTAAACTCTGCGATTGCCTCGGCGTGTGTCATACCATGGAGGGGTTTCGAATTTATTGACAAAATTTCGTCCCCTGAAAAGAAGAAGTTTTCATTTCATAATCGCAGGGAGAAAATTCATCCTAGGTTTATGACTCAATAAACGGAGTTATTACGAGACAGAAAATACGTGATATTACCTTCCTTGAGCGTCCCAAGATCCGCAGCTTGGCCGTTGGGGAAGACCGTTTTCACGTAAATACCCATATTTCCCCTGGGACTGTCGGTACCGCCGACAATACTGAAGCCGAGTCCTTTGTGCCCAGGACCCTTCGAGAATCTGGCAGTCAGTATCGTAAAAGATGCACCACCCTTCCCTGGTCTTGGGAGGGTACAAAATCTCAATTCCTCGCCCTCGCCGGCTTCGTCAATATCCTCGAGCTCGGAATCAGTGTTAAGTCCTTCGTCCGTATCTTGTATACCCTGACGACATTAATACAGATTCCATTATAAATCATAAAGACTCTGAGCTGGCTAATTGGTTGGGTCGTAAAAGAGGTACTCACTTGCCAGGGTTTCAAACTAGCGCCAGAAGAGCTAGGGATGTTAGCGACGCTCCTACTGTTTAACCTACGGTTCGTCTTCTTCCCAGGACTCTTATCGGCACCAAGACTCGCTGGACCATCTTCCTTAGCTGTAAGACTTCCAGATGCAGATCCAGCCGAATAATGATTCACCTCTCCACCGACTTTGAAGTCAGGTGTTCGCCTACGAGGTGCTACTCGCGGGATATGGATCTCTTCGAATGCGGGCTCCGACTGGTTTCGGAGTCTCGTGTTCTTCTGGAAGTGTACATTCTCGTAGGAATGGTGGTCCCTCGTCTCAGAATTGCTCCTAGCGAGATGCCGCTCGGCATAGGGGCTGACGGATGATGTGAGATCTGACCTGTGACCCCGCTGGTAGCGCACGTTCTCATAGGAATGATCGTGATGTCTGCTACTATCACGATTCTCTGAATTGCTACGCTGCAGCGGGGCCCTTGATCTTGGACAACCGCCGGGAGGTGAGCCAGCAGGGAAGGCGACATTCTCGTAGAGATCTTTTTGCACCGAATCGTGACTCGAGTGAGCGGGTTCATAGCTGCTACTGCTCTGGGAGTAGTTGAAGGTTTTGTGATTTGGTGTCAAGGGACTATTACAATTAGGCGAATTCGGCACACTGCCTTCGGCCAAAGTCTCCAGATTATCATGATACGGATAAGGTGGCAGAGAGGTCGGCTCGCTCGAATCGTATCCTCCTCCTTGGAAATTCTGACTCGACGATGAAGTCAGGGGACTCGGCACGTAGAAATTCGAGGCGTTGTCTTTCGGAGCGAAGACCTCCGTGACACTTAATGCTTTCCGCTTTCTGATACCCGCATTTATCTTGCTGAATTTACTCCTCAGTACGTGCTGGATATCGGCGATACCCTTGGTTGTACCTGGGGATCATATAACAGAGTTACCTAGCCCTTTAGTCGACTAATTGCGTTATTTCTTCAATCAGCAAAGCCGGACACGACGTACCTGGAAGCCTCAGGGAACTTGTTTGTAAAAACTTCTTTGGGGAGCTGCCATCCTGAAGACTCTTGGCAGCTGGCGACGACTCTCTGCTAGCTGGGGTCGACCTTACTGCTTGGATTACCCCCTGGGTCGTCCTACCTTGTAATAACGCTTCCTGTGGTTCCGCGCTTTCCTGCACGGAACATCTCCGCCGCAGCTTCCTCCAACGCTGACTGATACTCTTGTTCCATAGGTTCAAGTCTGTAAGATCAAAAATAAACTTCCAAGTGTCTCAAAGGACCAACAACAGGATACTATATGGTTTAATGAATGACTTCGACAACCGACAGGAGGAAGGATTTAAAAAAAGGACTCCCGAGAATATCGGTTGCTCTAAAAAAAGGCTCAACTTCCTGATCGTGGGATTCAACGACCGGAAACACTTATCTCTCCCCTGGCTGAGGTCGAAACGGCCTCTTCGTATTTACCAGAGATAAAGGTACGCCTGACGAGAGAACGTCACGACGAGTAGTGTACTTTAATAAAGATAGTAGTATCAGGGGTGAAACGGGAATGGAGAGTATCGAGAATACTCTTGTTCAAGAGGTGCTCGTATTATGACTGCTCTAACAGAATGTAGAATAGACTGGCTCGCATATGGCAGAAGATGCTTTGATTACAGTTTAATATAGTCTCCATGTTGCGTTTCGCTGTTTAGGCCACGTGCTCAAGGGAACGGGCGCGATGCGCTTGAGTTCTCGCTTCCGGAAAGGCTCCTGGCCAAAGGGCCAATCCCTCTTCCAGTGGGGTTCTTCTACCGCTCGGCTGGACACCCTCGGTCACCTTGATTGAAGGCACGTGCATAACCAGCTTGACGTCTTTCGTCACTGGTCGATTGGCGTCTCGATGAATTATTGATACGAGTCACCCGATCGCAGACGTGAATGCCACAACGGGGCATCGGGTTCACATGCGAAACGAAATCGGCCAATCAAGCCGATTAATGCGCGCTGCTTCATCCAAGTGGCAATGATCCTTCGATCCTGTCGGTCTGCAATCCTCGGGTGCATCCTGGGAGACTTGTTACCGGAATGCAGCCCGACGCGATCCGCCTGACACACATGTGCCTTCGAGGATTGTTACGGATGCACTGGGCCGTCGCTTGCCCTCACCATTATCTGGAGTTACAGTCATCTTGCAAAATGCACTTTCACTTCGCCGGAGCGACGTGTGTATCTCCGGATGTTCCCGGCTCCCCCGATACCCTTCTGTCTTCACGCCCCGCGCTCTCGGTCCTTGCCAGTCTATCTTTGCCGAAATTCTTTCCTCCGGCCTGATTCGTTAGCGATGATTTTTCATTCTCTGCAAGCCTCTATTCTCCTGTGGTTCTCATTCGCGCCTACTAACGCTTTGCTGAATCGTCTGTCTGGCGAATGCCACTCGTCTAATTAGAGAGCATGCGTGTGCATTGTTGAAGACGGTAGAGAGCGAACGGGGTCAAGATGAGCCGTCTTTCGTGCGAGATCCTCAGGGGTACACCCATCATCACACGTATATGTTATATATGTATGCATGTCTTGCCTCATTGCATGACTCTCACGCGCCGAAGTGTAATTCGCCAACATTAGCTTCATTAACCGGGCGAGTGGGCGTGTGACGTTAATAATAGCTTTTTTGGCGTAGTTGTTTAGTGTAAGAAAAGAGCGCTATTTTTCACCGTTCGTCTCGGCGCTTCTCTATCGTTGAACTTTTCACGCGCCGTTTGGCGATGTGATTATGACTCTTGACGTACGAGGGTGACTCCCGGTGCTGGGAGTAATTAGAATTGGCCAGCATCAGCCAGCTCCATGCAAATCAGTATCGATTGCGCTGTAAACTGGGATCTCACCTTGAACGGCTCAACGAAAACAAGGTATCCAAGGTTTTCGTGTTCCATCCCCTCCTTCCATACACTTTTTCACGCTGTCATCGTTGATATCAAATCTTCCCTCAAAAGTTCGATATCACCATCGATTTCACAACATGAATCTCGAGAGTTTGTAGTCATCAGCATGTAGCCTTATCTGCAACTCGAATCGCAGCAATTCGGCATAGAAGTAAAGAAATCCGACGATATAGGCCAGCATCCTTGGTACAGGAAGAGGAAAATCGTACTTGGAAACTGGTTTACTCGAATGTCACAAAGCAACTGCTCTTCTACCGTCGGTGGAAGAAAATCCCCGGGTTTTCTAACAATCGAGCAAGGACGAAAGAAGAACTCAGCGTGTCACGGCACCAGTCACACAGGATTTCGAAAACCAGGGAGTCTACACGGTACGCGCTCCCGGCATGAACTGAAAGACTGGAGGTTTACGCCCGCCTGTGTGCGTGCCGGCCCGCTACGTGCGTGTGCGTAACAAAGTGTACACACGTGTGCTGCATCGTACCTGTGCATACAGGGTGGCACTGAAACAATCATCGACTTCTGCTCACACCGACCACTCTTTCTCTCTTTTTCTCGATCTTGTTAGCTCTCCTTTCGTGACTCGAATTCTTCACATAACTACCGAATGACACGTGAGATATTTCCTTTCCAGCGCTACCGGCGCTTCATCCCCGCATACTTCCGCCCCTTTTTTATGGCATTCTTTCATGGGGTCCCAACACCTGCCACTGCTTCACCGAACCAATCATGCTAAATCGAACGAATGAAAGAGCACAAGAATCCCTGTTTAAATCTCTCACAAACTACACCTACTAAACTTTATCTAACAAACTGTCTCATCAAATAGCTTTTTCCTTGAGAATCTGAGATTTACCCACGCTCTTGGCACGCTTTAATTGAATGTTCCAGGAGAGGAGAGCGCGTGTTGTCGACTTTTTTCCACGCTCACCGAGTATGTCAACGTGTGGTAGTCCGATTGTGCGCCGATTGTGGGAACCCCTTTGCCAGGTATTAGTGAGTGGGCCTCTCTCTTTCTATCACTGGTCCTACTGTGCACGCTTGAGGGTAAGGCTGTCGTGAGTGTACACCCATTAGTGTGCATCACGGGCGCATGCACACCCTATGTGCAATTCTACTCGTGTGCCTTCACAGCCGGCGGCCGCCACTACCGGCATTATTTTCCACCAGCAAGATGCGTGTGCGCGCCCTTTGTACGCGACTTTGCTGGACACACGAGCACCCGAAGAGAAAAAAAAAGGGCGATTTTTAGCCGCTGACTGGAGAGCTTCGATAATCCGTCCATCCACGTTACACATGCATATCGACCATGGAGCGAGAAGCCCGGCGGTTCGCACGAGTTGCCAAGGTTCCCACAAGACACGCTTCACTAGGTTCTCTCCAATGGAAAAGTCTGATTTTGTACGGCAGACGGACCGCCGCTCTTGCTTTCGGGGTAGCTGCAGTAGCTTTAATTACTACCAATTAACCCGCACTTAAACCAGACGCATCAACGGGCGTGTCTGACTAGTCGCACACAATATCTCTATCTCGATCGCTGCTCGATTTATCGAGCCAACAGATTTTCCAATTGCACTGAGGGATCGCGTAAGCCCTGTTCCGCAGGATATACTCACTAATGAGGCAAACAGGCTCAACGGGATGTTTGAGTGGTACATAATCAGCCTTATATAATACCAAGAACGATCCGTAACGTTCGTTCATTTCTAAAGAGAAATATCAACCTAATTACTCCATCCTGCTAATGAAAATGAGAGATCGGTACAATCATACCTTCGAATCTAACAACCAACTATGAACGCCTTGTAGAACACTAACACACAGAAGCATAGACGCACACTAGTGCGATACGTGTTGGTTACGTCTGACTAAAGTGACATGGCGTGCATGAGGTCAAACTCAGAGAATGTCTCTTCTATTACCCATTGTGTGTGGAGGGCTCTCTTACTGACACACGAATCCATGAATAATAAGCAAGCAATTCGCAACTAAAAACGGAGCGATCTTTTTTCATAGAGTCTGCAAGAATGAGAGGATAATTCGCTGATGGGGCAAAGTCCGCCGTGGTGAAGTAGAGTGCAAAGACGCGCTCCATTCGGTGCAAGAGTGCGGCTGATTACCATACAAGCTTTCCGTTGGCGCACACGTGGAGGAGGCACAAGGCGCGCTCGAGATTGCGTTTGGTAAAGAGGCCCGCGCCGGCTTATTGAGTGCGGAAGACGGGCATTCTTCTTGTACACGTCAGCGCAGAATGGAACCGCTCGGGGACGTGTATTCAAAGAAGTGAACGCGTGGAGCAAGCGAGAGAGAGCGAGAGAGATAAGGAGGGAGTAGTGCAAGTAAGAGAATGCATGGTAGATCACTGGAAAGAGGTGGATGCCGAAGGTAAGAGAGAAAAGGGCCCTCATAGATATGCAGTCGCAGCTGGAAACGCGTAGGCTACTGCCTGCCAGGAATGCCTAAGCTGACGACGCCTGTAAGTAGCGAGAACGCGCTATTTGAACAAGCCAAGAGAGACCAAGTGTATAACTAGGTACTCCTAGGTTAAGATTGTAGAGAAGGAAGTTGAAAGATCAAGACCCGACGATCAGTTAAAATCCACTGAAGCCCTGCACCAAAACGGCTGGAACTTTATCTAGTTAGCTAAAAGGCTGCCGGTGTGCGGCTAGTATGGAATGACTCACTTCATGCACAGTCAGTGATACTGCGGATCCGAGTTCCACTGTTATCTTTGTCCCTTTATGATCTCGGTCACTCTAGAGAAGCTTAATATATGTCACGTAGCAACTTCTATTAACAGAAACCCATCTGATAATTAATTCTAATTTCCTTGATAAACTGTAAATTAATGTTTCATCAATCCTTATATTTAAATGTGTTAGATTTTTTCGAAGAAAAATTTAGTCTTCGTAGAAATGAATTGTAAGTAGCAAGGGCTGAGTGTAGCTGGCAATTTATAGCAGCCGACCATCGAAGAATTGCTGGCTGATACTTTTATTTCACGCACGGTCAATGACGCGCTGTCGGAGCATTGGTCCGTTGCTGATAATAGTATCGCGTGTCGTGCGCACGTTCGTTACTTAGAGGATCGTGTACGAAACGTGTCAACGGGAACTGCGTGTCGTGGCATTACAATGCAGAGCTGCATACATGTATGCGCCATGATCCCAGAGAGCTCAGTCCTCTCCGTCATTGCTCTTTCCCAGCTGCAAGCCAGCTTGTGCGGATAATACCCTGCAGACTTTACGAACAGCGCGATGGCATTTAAAAGTCGTGACACCGGTACTTTCACGCAGCGTATGAGTAACTGCTCCAATTGATACCGGCTGATACCTCTAAAGCCAATTAAAGTGTTATACGTGAAGCTTGGTTATAGTTAACTGGTGGCAAAGACGATCCATCGGTCGACGGAGAGTCTAGTGTTCAACTAGTCATCACTCCGGAAGCAAGTCTCGTCGATGGTGCGAATGCTTTGGAACGTGTCCGACGAATAATCGGGTAACTGTATGCAGACAATGGCTGAGCCCGTGCTGCACGCATCGTTGCCTCCAATTATGCAAGGAGTTCTCAACTCGGTGGCGCTCTCGCCATTGCTATAGTCCTCTCTATATCTGCTAGTACTCTTATTTTGTTGTATAGGATTAGCGGTTACTTAGTTGGATAATTACAATTCCAGAGGCGAGAGCGTGTAAGTTACTCGGTCGTGCACCGTTATTCAGTCAGCTACTTGACTTAGTATTTCGATAATACACTTCGTATCGAGACTTTCAATCAGTCTCCAGCTGTTGGCAAATTCAATGCCTACCGGTCATTACTTCGGCGCCGAACTTTCCCCGGTACTTTGCTTATTTCAGTGTTTCGCATATTTTCGAGGAAAGTCACGTGCCGGTTACTCGGCGCACGTGTAGCACGTGCTTGTCAGCCTTCATTTCGAGGAGTTCTGTGTAAAGTCATGGGTTTTCCACAAGTTCCACAGACCTTCTCGCAATGAAAGGGAGGTTTCATAGGCTTTCTTCGGCAGACGCGTTATTATTGGGTGCTGTAAAACCGTGGGTCTTGGATTTTATTTGTCTCCTGGGATTTACCGATGCATATCTGACGTCGTTCGTGACGTTGACCTTTGACTGCCGGTCGTTATTCAGCGTTATAAAGTACGTACGTTGGTGGAGTTACGTTTGGTGATATCAAAGAACGAATGAATTACGCGTGCGGCTGCACGAGACATGACGTTAATGAAGCTAGCGCACGGAATCTTGTTTCCCGCTTTCCAGCGGGGAAGCACCGCGCAGTTTCCATTGCTTTCCCGGTGCACCGTTATGCAACAGGCAGACCGAGCTACCATTGACACGCATAACGTTAAATTATGACAAGGATAATACTGTGCAAAGTGGTAGTGGGCGCTCTCGGTGCGCCAACGATGCTTAAGTGGCAGAGAGACCGATTGCGGAGTGCCACGCCGACACCCGGTGTCAACGCTCCCCAGCTCGCCAAGAACAAGATCACTCGACAGGAAGTTCCGGCTTTACATCGAATTTCAATTAACAGTGGCGAAGCACCGCTTGACCTTCCGCTCGTCAGTCTGTCGCTACCGGGTCGATAAAAGCGATGATTCTAGCCGGTTACTTTCAAGGAAGTTTTTAATGAAGGAAGTTGAAAATGAAGACAGTAAAGGGAGGAGATTGGGAGTACATACAACCGATTAATGGTTTAGGGAAATGGAGCGTAGTCATGCGATGCTTTGAATGAAACTGATGGAAGCATCTGATGCTGTGCGTTGCCAGAGATACTCGACACGATGTGTCTTGTGATAGTAGGATGATATTACAGCGAGTTTCCAGGGGGATCGACCTTGCCCCCAGCATGAATCGCGGGTAAGCCATCTGCCACGAGAGGCGCATCGTACTTTCCCATGGGAATCGTCAAGAGACTTTAAGGAATTTCAGAGTTACGAGCCGCTACCGAAGCAGTGCGAGTAATGATTTCGGCAGTCACTGGGAATTGAATTACACCATTGCCATGGCAATTTATTAGGGCATCGTGTAACTCGGCAACTGAAAGACCCCTCTCATCACATGTGGGAGGGGAAGCCATCCACGTGTGTAGGCAATGGAGACTTTTAGGTCATTCCAACGAGGAATTCGACCCCTCGGGCAAACTTTCGGCTTAGCTCTGATTTTTCAAAGGACGTGCCTTTATCGCTTTGGGGAATCGGATTCCGAGCAAATGCAAACACCGGCTGGACGCGCTCGGACACCGGAGACTTTTGAAATGGGATTGACTGGTTCGGTGAACACTGATCGTCAACATACAAAAGCCAATGATCAAACACTAAAAGTGGCAAAAAGCCAAATGTACTATTGTAACTTTACCATTATTTTTCTATCACAATTATTTTATCCTCCAATGGGTATTCCATTGTCCCGAAATCTGGACATAGAATGTTGTGTATTTCGAAATGGACGGGGAAATCAGTTCAGCTCTGATCTGTTGGAATACCGGGAATATATCACAAACCAATCCAACTGGTAGTTTCTCTTTGATAAGAATTTTTTTCCCTACCGAACAAAACGCGATAACCGGGCGCCTGGTGGAGCACAGAATGTCGGGCAAGTGACGGAAGGTCTTCATTTCTCATCCAATTTAATTCCGGCCGCATCGGAGCTGAGCGAATATTTAATTACACCCGAAGGAACAATAAGTACGCCTGCGGTCTTCTGCGTGACTCCATTTTCATTGCAAAAAGACAAAGGCGGTGCACACCTTAATAATCTCGAACATGTCCATAGAGACATCCTTTAAATTCCATTTTTTCTAATTAATCCAAGAGACGTGCCCATGGAGACGATGCATATGATTCCAGCATGCTCCGTTACTCTGCACTTTAACGACATTCAGTAGAGCGAGCATTCACGACAGACGTATATTACATCGATTAACTTGACATTATCGCACAAAAGTATAAATAGCTGGGCGCAGTTGCTCGCTTCGCTATCAAGAAGAAGCGAGCAAAAGTCATCGGCGATATAGTTCAACGCTCGAACACAGACAATACGAAACTATTTCACTCCTCTGACAATGCGAGAATACGAGATGGTACTACAATCGTCGAGACGAAATGTTAAGCGGAAGTACAATAATACGGCGTAAGTGCAGAGTGTCGGAGGGCTTCGTGAGAAAGTTCCTGAAAGTAATGGGAGGCAGCCCTCGGAGGGTGCACTTTCGAGTGCTCGTAATTAAGTGCATAACGAGGCTTGTTTACGCGGCGTCGCCCCCGGTAATCTTCAGAGCCGCTTAGTCTGCCGCTTTTAATCTGACTCTTCTCGGAATGGAATTTGCGGCGTGGAGAGCTCGTGGTGTACAATAGCATCCAGCAAGCAGCTCCCCCGATAGGATCTTCAAAGCTCCGTCATACGAGACGCGTATTTCGAGCAGCTAATCCCGTGGCACAGTGGTAATCTACGAAGCATCTCTTATATTATTACTCACGATAGTTAGGAGAGTTTATCACCGAGCGAAATTGAGGCTACTGAAAGAGCGCTGGTAATCGCTCCCCGATAGAGAAAATCTATTGCTAGTAGCATCGAATTCACGTTTCCCGGTACGGGACACTAGGAAGCGAGCTCTAGTAGCAATCGTAGAAGAGTGAGTGCGTCTAGATGAAAATGTCAGGGGTTTACCACGGCGAACGGCTCGGATTTCTCTCACCTTTCCCGTATCCACGGCTCATCTTTACCCTCTAATACAAGAGCCGGTGAGTACAGCTCTCGCTAACAAGCCGCCGAACAAGCCGACGAATTCTTATCGTGCCGTATCGACGGCACTCCTTGCCGCTCGAGTGGAAGCGCCTCCAAAAACACGCGATACTCTGTGTAGGCTCGCCGTATTCTTGATAACGATAATAAGACACTTCACCTGGAAATCGGAGTCATGAAACAGGCCGATTCCAGTGGGCGCGCACTATGTAATTCGGAGCAAGACGATGCACTTTCGCCAAGTGCATAATGTAACAGTTCGAGAAGGCAAAGGCGAGGCTTGCATCCGCGGGCGTGTTATGCAAGATTACCGTGGAAAACATTACCTTCGTAAGAAAAAGGTCATATACGTCATAATCTGGAATAGTTCGGTGTACACCGGGAATGTTCTATTTATCGTGGATGCTAGTTTCTCTCACCTTTATTGTCGCAAACGTCGCAGAGTACCATTTCTCGCACTGGGGGGGGGGGGGGGGTGTTGTTGCTAGTGATGATTGCACTCCGGTTCGTGGTCACATCTGCACTGATCGCGGGAGCTTCGCCAAAGCAAAACGGCGCGTTGGGAACCCTCGGGATTGGGGGAAGTGGAAAACTCTTTCTATCGAAGTTCGATAAATGCAAAGTACCACCCACCCCTCTGTTCTCGTGATAGCGAGATGGAGAAAGGGAGCTTGGCTCACTGTTCAACACACCGAGGAGACAATCGTCCACTTCTGCGCGAGATAACGCGCCACTCCGATTCAAACTGCTTTCGATCCAACCCCCTAGGAACTCGTTCGATAGAACGGAAGGGATATCCTGAGTGTGATAAGGAGACAGAGGGTTGCTAGCACTAAGTGTAAAGGATCTTTCGGGTAGTACAGGATTTTTCCTTCCCGAAAGAATGGTAATAGTCGAAACACTGATGGACGGGGTTGAAGGAGGTGAGAAAGGTGCGGGTGATGGAGTGCGGAGGTTGGGAATTGGATTGAGAAAAACTGAATATGACGGGAGTGCCGATCGGTCGAAAAGTGTTAACGGTTTGACAGCTTGGTTTGCACTGGCGAGCAAGATCGGGGCATATGGAGGAGCCGGTACGGGGAGCCGGCGGGTCAGGAGGGCTGCGCGGAGGAGCAAGGGGAACACGCTCGTTTCATTGTACGACACCCGTGGACCTTCATGGTGGGGCTGAAAGGACGCCAGATCAATATTAGGGCGTAGACTCAAGGGCAAGGGCCGTCGACGCCTATACCTCTCTATGTTTGTGTCTCTGTGCGTGTGTACGCGAGCGTGCTTCCCCTGAATGGAATTCGGGATATTTCGGGTGCAACGCGCTGCTTCGCCCAAACCGACGATCGATCGCCACTGGGAATCCTTATCGCGGTCATCGGCTATTGTGCTTGGAATTTATCGAGCCACTTCCGCTCGATGCACAGCTCTGCCTTAATTTGCAATCGTCGCACGAATGCTTCGTCACGCCCCTTTTTACTCGCAACTCGATATGAACAGTATCCCAATACCATTGAACTATGATGGCCAATTTTCAGTTGCTAAGTCCAATTGGTAAAAGTGAAGCTTCAAAATAGGGATCAAGTTCATATCCTTTTATGTACAGGGTGAGTCACTTGCCTTTTAATCATCCCCTTCACATTCAAGTTCCAATTATTTCTATTACTGGTACAATTTGATATTATAAACAAATGTCAGTGCATTGAGAAGACACGGTAAATATTCCTTTATATTAAAATTACTCAACACCATATAATTATACTATTTTCAACGGGCTATATCCATCATTGGAGATTCAAAGGGAAGTGAATCACCCTGTACGTTTAACTTGAAATGCATATTAGAAAGGGTATCATAAGATATGAGAGTTGTGTCTTTTGCAAACCTTTGCGTAACTGTATGTACATTAAAAAGGTGGTATAAGCTTATAGGCGAAGCCTTTTACCCGAGCTATTCGTAAAAATGCATGCCACGAGACTTTTAATAAAGGTGCACGTCTAACACGCATCCCGGCCATTCCTCCACGTTATCCATTCTTTGTTTATGAAGCTTTTCACTCGGCACTCCTTGTGCCAGTGCGTGCATCGCCTTCCGGATTCATACACGATCTGATAGGCGCGTCTCTTGAATATGGGGGGAATGTTTAAATTTGAAAATCACATTAGCCCCAAGACGCGAAGAATGCCGTCTCTAAAATCGTCATCGCCATTCTAAAATATTTCATCGTTCGACGACTCCATTCAGGCAGCACACACATCTGGTGCCGCGCACCAGTATTGGAATCTGAAATCACGATACGACGAAGTTCCCTAACTCGAGGGAGCATCAGCCGAAAAGGAAACGTCCTAGGCATTTCTATGACGGCTGATATGGCCGCGCGACAAGATACTGTAAGTACACATACGCATAAGGAAATAAATCCGAGATAAGACTTGACGCAGTTAAACGAAAAAGAGTCAGGACGGGTTGACTTTTCTCCAGCGCGCATACTTGTTATATACACGCACAATGCTCGCCATTAGAAACGCCAGAAAATTCCTGACGCGAAAAACCAGGAAGACATCCGCGCGTGCATTACGTACACCATTGACGTAACAGTTATAATGTCTTCAGCGAGTATTCCGCACGATATCGAGTCTATCTAACGTTATCGACTATCTAAACTACAAGAGTTACGAGAGAGCCCTCGTTGAAATCGAGCCGGGCAATTATCTACAGCGCAGCAACGCCCAAGAAAGTAAGCCGGTTTTATCGGTCGTGCCGCCGTGCTTTTCTCGTGCATGAGGAACATGTCTGTTGCTTGAACTGTGTACCCATATGCGGGGACATATGTTGGGGACGATCTACCCTGACCTGCACTAGTAGCACGCACCGTAGGGGAAAAGAGTGAGAGTCTAAAAATAGGGGTGCCCCGCCGGCTCGAGGGATTAATGGTCGCGCCAGTTGTACTGTAATTTTAAACACCTCGGCGAATGCCACTAATCCAATCTGCCGGCTTATAAAACAGACCCTTTAAACGAGCTCGCCGAGTGAGAGGGTGAAAGAATACATCGGTAAAGCATAGAGGCACAAGCCTGTAACCGTTGTTCGCCAACCAGCCAAGCGCTCCGAAAGCAACATCGATAAATCTCATTTAGCGCTATTCATGCATGCGCGTTTGCTCTCTCGCACGCAAGCGCATATTAGCTTGGTCTCTCGTGCACGATCCTTTTTACCCGTTTGGTCATTCATTATAGTTAAAGCGCCGCTCTGTCAAACGCCACTAAACTCACCCTTCTTTTGGTCCTCGCTGTCAGAGTGCAACTCGACGTCGTGTAATCTCATGGACTGCACGAAACCACGCCAGTGGCTCCTCGATCTTCCCCTATCACCGAAATCCTGTGTTAGGTTGGCCAGTTGTTGGTCGGACTCCTTTAAAAGCCCGTCCAGGATATCCGGTCGGTCGAGCTCTGTTTTCGTCTGCTCCCTCGCACTAACAGGTTTCCCAGTGTCGTCTTGCATAGACATATCGTTCGTTCGTTCTTGCATGTTCGAGCTTATGTCGGCATTATCACTACAATGTTTCGCCTCACTCCCGGCTCGGTTCTTCGAATCCCTCCTTTTTCGTGCTGGCGGACGTGGGTGCATCTCTTCAAGGTTTAATTCGTTCTTCTCTTTCTTCGACTGTTTCGATTCCATTGAACTCTTATCCTGCGAAACTTTCCTCGAAACTCTTCCGTTCATTTCCTTCGTTGGTTTAATGGACACGTTTTTTGGATTATTATATCGGTCCTTAAGAGATTCTCGGTTATTGCGTGAAGCTTCCAACAGTTTTTGGGCTAACAATCGTGTCTTGTTATTCTCTAAGTTAGGTTTCCTCTCCTCTTTGTCAGGCGAACTTTTCGTCTTCTTATCATTTGTTGTTTTGATCACTGTTTTCAGAGTATTATCCGGCGCTTGGAACATTTGCTGAATTCGAAGTATGTCCGAGCGAATCTTGGCGGGGTTTGATACATCAGTCTTCTTGGAGGCCATCATGACTTTCGGCTCGACTTTGTCCGGCTTCAAGACGCCCCTCGAGACCCTCTGACTCGGCGGTGTATTCCGTAATCTCTCCAAGTCCTTCAAGTCCGCGAGTAAAGAGCTCGGTGTCCTGGGCATTCTGCCAGAGCCAGGACTGTCCTCAAGTCCAATGGCTATAGTGCGCGGACGATTTCTCATATCGGTTTTTCCAATCTTGTCCATTGGTATGAGGGTAGGATCGACGAATACCGTGTCCCGTATCTGACTAATGTTCCGTAGCTTTGGTGCACCAACCTTGAGCCCGGTTGTCCTCATAATGACCTTCTCTACAGACTCGATGTCTCTTTCACGGCCCAAGCGCCTCTCTTCGATCAATTTGGCCCGATGAGCGTCGATTGGTGCGACAAACGAACCGTGATACATCGCGCTATTGACAGAGGAATTCGTTCGTGGACCCGACATAGGCAGATTTGGCCTGCTGGTTCTCAGAGGCGACATTCGGACCAACCTCGGTGCATCCCTTGGATCGTCGGTTTGCAGACTACCTCTGTACACCATGTTTACCGAGATCTCTGTCGACTCCAACCTTCTCTCATTTCTTCCAAGCAGTTCTATCCCGTCTTTGTTACGCGTTCCTTCCTGAAATAACACAACAATCTCTTGAAAAGTACGAAAAGTACCATCTACGAAGTATACGATGATGGCAACGCTGCCATCTCCTTAACCTATAGGTGACTGTCCTGCTAAACTCGATATCAAGTTATTTGAATTTCCAATCAGTATCGACGCGGCCCCCGCGTCCCCGATCAAGCGCTAATTATTCAAACACAACGCGACACCGACGCGGGCCGTCCCTATCTGGGGGAAACGAGGGTGTCGCCTGCTGCGATTTTCTACGCGGTCGATTCCCGTAGTAGTTAATCGAGCTGAATTACAGAGAACCTGGACCGAAGGAGAAGTTATTGGAGAGAAAGACTGAGACGGAGGTTGCGTGCCAGCGGTGGGTGTCGACATGTAGGCAGATCGCGACCTGGCCATCTTGCGACATAAGCAGCATCGGCATGTAGGTGTCACGTGCGTTAATACGAGCGTCCGCTGCGGACGTGATGCATGAGTACCTGTGCCTCTAATCGCTCGTGTGCCCGCTGCATCGACTTGCCCAGCCTCGACGGGATCTGCGATCGAACAGCCATAAATGGATGCCGGCGCCGATCGAACGGAACGACGCTTATTACGCTCGTTCCTTCCATTAAGATCGCATGCCGTTTTACCCGGCGCTCAACGATCCATCGTAATTGTTATGCCGCGAATATTCCCCGGTGCTGAGAGGCTCCGTTACGTAACGCGCCCGCAATACGCTCTTCGTCCTTCTAGCGCGCAGGAGCGCAAAGTAATCGACGCACGATCTCTACGCTATTATTCCTTGCAAGTATGTGCATGTGTATGTATACGTCCGGCTGTTGGAAATGATGGCGATGATCGAATGGAAGACAGTGCCGTTGCCCGAAGTAATCGACAACAGTTGCTCATCAAGCTCCCATCCGCTGGCGTGTGCGTCTCCCGGTGTGTACTTTATTTGGAAGGAAGCGTAGCGAATGGTTAAGGAGATCGTGTAACCAAGATTTATTTACCGTTTCACGGCCGATCATTCACGCAATCCTATTACACTCGCGGATATCGAGAGAAGCGAGAGATCGATGAGAAAATTCACGCTGTGCTCGGTGTAATAGTGGCAGAGAGATACATACCGAGTCTTTTTATGGAAGAGATGCCTGAATGCGGGTAAACTGCTTGAGGCGCGTGCGGTCCTTGAGGAGTAAGAGGCCTGCGCTCGATTATCTTTGATATCTGGAGCTCGATGCGCGCATTCTTTCTCTACCTCGACCCGCTTCGCAGTGCAGTTCTAATAACGGAAGTCGTTCTACGCATGAAACGACGAGCCTCTCGTTAGCTCTGCAACAAAAAGTTCATGCATTTCCCATTAAAGGTGAACGCGCTGCTCGCCAGGAACGAGGTTTATTCCTCCGAGTGAAAAGTATCCGAGAGGAGTTTTATGATTCTACGCCACCCTGCTCATGCTTCGTTTCCACTCGTCGAAATTCTGCTTTATTCTAGTGCCTTCGTCAGTCTATAAAACCACACGGATGTTGCTGCATTGGACCTCGAAGCGTTAATGAAAGTCTTGTATACCAATCGTTAAATGAAAACTAACGAGAACACTGACTACCCACCCTTTTTATTAAGCCATCAAAGTCCAAACACGAACGTGTTAATCCAATGACTTTATCGAGAGACCAATGCCATATTTAGACGTATCCTTTAATGATATGAACTTAACGGATCGACTTCCTTTTTCAATGGCAATGGCAATCGCTTTTAATAAATTAAATCGATTTGAGTCTGTGTAAACGGACAGGAAACGTGGATCGCTCTAAATCTAAATTCAGAAACTCGAGCACAAGCTCCGAGCCGAGGCGCTAGTGCACTACAAGGATCATAAATATTAAAGACTATGCACCGTTACGCGAAGTAGCGATACATAAATGCCCTCGAGGTTCACGCTGCTCGTGTTAGTACACTTAAATTATATTGTTAATGTCGGCGCCTAGACGTTATAACTAGGCAACTAGGTAATCATGAATATCAAACAAGATTTTCTCACTCACCGATTCAATTTTCAGTCTAATTCAAGTCATTCATCCGTTGAAATATTAATCCAAAATTGCTGAGAACTCTTGGTATCTTCGTTTGTGCTCCTGCGCGTGGCACCAGGTGAAGCTTACTGATCAACTTCCGCACACTTCTTGGCAATGGTCTGTTCCACTGGTGAGCTGAATGCGACCCTGGAGAAGGCAAGCACGAAGGTCGTCGCGATGCAGTTACGCGCGATGCAACACACTTCCTATACGCGGTGCCCGATCGAAATCACTGGGAAGAACTCGTGATCCACATCCGCCGTTGCAGGAAGCCGGAGGATCACGCACACCGGGTACCTAGTTGGCCCGAGCCGTGTGGAGAACTGAATGAGTTCGTCAGCCACCACGGGAGACGTAATCGCGTTTACGGGCTACCCAGCTGTGGAGTTGTACGTACACCACTCTTTTCCTTTCCTTTCCTTTCCTTTCCACGGCGCGAGCCACTGTGCTTCCCCACTATGTGTACACACGCGTGAACACACACCACCCTGCCCAGGCGTTCGTACACCCACGCGACACCCGGTATACGTGGGTAGAGAGAAGAGGCTGGCATTGAAGAGGAAACAGCGTAGCCAGATGCCCACGAACTGTCAAAATCCTTGCTAGCTCGACTCTGGCTGGCTGGCTAGCTGGTCGGCTGCTTGACTGGTTAGCCGGCCTTCGAGATAACACGAAATCACCAAGCAACCGACCCCCCGCGCGCCGACTATCCCAGGGGCTCCCCTATTTTGGGCAAAAAACGATCTCGAGAAGGTTTTCCATTTCGACATTACTCGTCAGACCGCCGCCTCTCCATCCGCTGCGAAATCGAGGGACTGAGAGACCTCTTTCACGGTTTATTGGACGAGCGATGTAAACCATAATGACAGCGAAAGCTTGGTAAATTGTGTAAGAGGCTCCTTCAATTACGAGATGCACCTGCAACATCTGACAAGCCGAGTTAAATCTGAAAGATTTTACATTAAAAGTACAAGTTTCTTTCAACCCTTAATGTGCCTGTTAGTCATTGATGCTTCTACTCAATCATGGTGATAGCTTACTTGCTAGGTCAGGTGTAGCATGATGTCTTCTTTCAGGTATTACTTGTGTACAAAGTTTCACATGTTGAAACCGGCTAACGTAACACTAACACCCACCTACGCCTCCAAGCCTCTTTGCGGTGTACTCGGCAGAAATCGTGTGTCAGTAGACTTACCAGTCAGGCGGCATTTTTTCATTCCTTCATGTCTCAATATCGTGCTTGCTAATTAATACAACACGTCATAGAGTATTTCTTCGAGGTATGTCTCGTTTTCGCATTATGCGGTATGCAGAACTGTGAGCAGGAGCACTATGCATGTCAGCTGGATTATCCAGTTAGGAGAGGTCGAACAATACCTTCGAGAATTTATAGCGCCGTCTCTTAACCGGCAGAGACGCAGCGCAAGCCCGGCTTGTCAGTGAGTATCATTGTTTCTCGCATCACAATGGTCATTATCGGTTGGCATTATTATTTCCTGGTGATAATTATTACAATTGACGCTGGCTGCAGGTACACCGGAATAGACACACCGCTGCCGAGTAGTTCGACAAGCGGCTCGACAATAATAGCATTCTAGACAAGCCCAGAGATGACACAATGTGCCAACAATGGGTGTTACACGTGCCTAGACAGCGCGTCGATTGGATTACTCATAGGGTTCGAAGTGCAACACCGATCGATGCCGTTCTCTCATCCTGTCCGCCCTTCATTCCCAGACTTAATTAACTCTTTCAGGTATAACAAAAGAAAAAAGCACACTAATGAAAGCAAGATCGTGTCCCAGTGGACCGGACAAGAGATTGAAAAGGATACTGCTCTGGAGATTCTTTAGATCGAATGAGGTTTATTTGTGCCGCTTGGAGATCAGCCGGTTTCCAGGAGCATGCACTCAATCTACGAAGAGCAGCAAGGTCACCCAGTTCTTTCAGGCGCCAAAAAAAGGATCAATGCGAAATATTCTCCAGCCGCTCGGCAACGCAGTATCAAATTTTTTACCGCGGAGCGTATGTGAGTATGGAGAACGTACGGGGAGTTCTTAACGATTCGATCGAGTCCATGTAATTCGATAGTGCCTTCGACAGTCGATGTAGCTCTGAGCTGTGTGCTTTAGATGCGATTTTGCGGTGAAAGGAAATACGTCATGCCTGTTTGCACAGTCTTGGGAGAAATAAAGCCAGCCCGTGGGACATCTTGCAAAGCTGACGCTAAAGGATTGTGCGTGCTGCTTTTTGTTAATCAGGCAAAGGTCACTTCCGGTCATGCGGAAAGCGGAAACGCAGCGCGTGCTTGTCCGCATCCGGTAGAGTGGCTAGTGGTTATGCTACCTGAGTGCGTACGGGGATACGCACCGTTTATTGTATACAGTAGCTTTATACCTGGAGTCGAGGATGCACTTCTTTTCCACTGCCCAGAAGGAACTCTATTGAAACCACTGTCTGTTGCAGCAATGCACTTTTTCAACTGCATTTTCTTACAAACGTTGAAACATTCTTACTTTTTACTAATTTAAAAGGATTAAATGCAGTACTTGTCCAATTTTGTTGAGATAATTTCGTATAATAAAATACCATCATCACAAGGAGGATGATAAAGTCTGTCTTGAAGATGTCAAAATCAGGGTCTGGGAAGCTCGATGCGGTAAAAGAGATTCGGCAACAAGTGCGGATAATTAATGGCTCTCTAAATGACACGGCGAGAGTGAGTCCGATTGCACTCGCGTGGGAAGATGATCACGTGGGCGATTTTCTCCAAAGGTCGAGGGTTAACCGTCTTTTACGAATCCACGTGTCTTCACTTCGAGCCTAATCCGAGATATCGTTATAAGCGTTGCGCAAGCCATTCCCTGCCAGCCGAGTGTACCAATTCAACATTAGGCAGCATTACCGTGAAAGTGAAAGAATCGTTATTGTTAATAAATACTGAGGTATTGTATCGTTAAACAATGAAATTCAGACATCGGAGTGCCGTGCACGCCTACGTTAGAATTTAATGGAATGGTAATTTGTCGTTCAAGCCTGTGGTTCATTCTCTGTGCTCGATACCGACAGCACTGAACGTTTGATCAAACGCCTACTAAGAATCCAGCCAATCGCTCATGGAATTAATGAACTCCAGATATAAGAAGGCCGGAATGCCGGGGCTTGTAACCCGGACAAAATCGCAGTGCCGAGTGACAAATGACTTGTTTAAGCGGCCCCAACCCGCAGGAGTCCAGACAGTAGGAGTGTTTAAGGACTCGCCGCGTCAGACCAACCGAAACAGACTAGTATTTCGAATGCAAAACCATGACGAACGAAAACTTCGAAAAGTATTCAATTGAATTGCGGAGAAAGACTGTTAGTGGGGCAATGGTACGCGGAAATTTCGAACTGATTACTCGTTGTCGATGCACTATATCCTTACGGCGTGAAGTGAAAGCGATTTCACGCGTGGAACGCGATAGCGTAGACTGCCAAGGAAGAAAGAACATCGTTCTCTATGATTATGGGCTATATTTTGTACACGCAATCGAAATACTTAGCTAGCTATTGCATACACGGGGCACACTGCATTTAGAAACATTTAACAATTTATGGTCGATATCCAAAGCGCAACATTTCATAATCCCATCTGGCAATAAGTTCTTGGTGATTTTTTAAGATCGTCCCATTATCTGATACAATTGTATTCCAAGACTTTGATGTACCGAAAATTCCGATGATTCTTTGACAGACGGTCTGCCTTGCTTCTGTATTAGTGAACATCGGAAAAAGTATTCTTTCTACGAGGAGTAGAAAGCATGCAAGAATCATACCACCAGCAAGGACAGCGAGGATGGGTGCAATGCCCCATAGACCAACAGAAGAATGTGTGGTTTCCTGAGCAATTGAACGGAAACTATTCATGACCCTCAGTCTGCTGAGTATACCGTGACCCAAAAAACGCTGCAAACTGATAAAATGCGAGAGAATAATATAAATTTCGATATTCTACCCAGAGAATTCTGATTTTCACATATTTAATTCAAACATACTGGTAGTTCATTAATCCTGTGTATGGATTACCCTTGCTTAAAATCATCGCCATACTTTCCACCTTTCCAGTGTCGACGTATGCTATTTTGCAGGGTAAATAGCTGCTGAACGCGGATTTAAATGCTTCCGCTGTATAAAAGCCAACTTGCTCAGAGCAAACCTATGAAATAACAGGATTGGGTTGAATAGTACAAGGAAGCTCGTCGCCAATAACTTCTTTAATCGATGTCACCTGGTAGAAACCATCTCTGAGTTCGAGAGGCAACTCATCCTTCCTTTTCATGAGCGTCTTCAATTTCAGGAAGAAGGTGTCTTGCGCATTCTGTAATGGAATATCAACGAAACACGATTTCTTAATATTTTGCATTTGAGAAATACACCTTTCGGAAAATGTACCGCAAAGAGATCGTAGTCAGCCGTGTCTCTGAGGACTGCCAGCTTGTATGTACCGTCGTTTGCAAAGCCTTCCAGAGTATTAAATGGTAGAGTTCCGGTGCCCATTGTTAAATAACTTATAAGGGAGGCAGAGTATGCTGAACAGACTATTAGGGCCGAAACGAATATGGAGAAAAAAGCCAGTCTCAACGAGGATTCGTTTGGAAATTCTGTATAACATCGATAAGACATAGTAATCATAGATCAGACCCATCTTCACCATATCTCTCTTATAGTTCTTAGAAAAGATTACCGGGCAATCCCTGCTGGCAATAAATCCCCCAAACATGCATGTAGCTCTCTGCCATGATTTTTGTGGAGAAATAGCCTCTGGTTTTAATCACTGTTAAAAAAATCGGAGCAGTCGTAACTATACCCACTATAGCTGCCCATGTTCGAATGTCAAAGGCCTGAAAAATGTATTACTTTCTGTACAGAAATATGTACTGAAATACGAACGACACTGGTTGGTGTGTATGAGAAAACCTTGAAATATTGAGACCATTCAACCGCCGAAGCAGAAGGTTCCTTGAAGAACATTCTATTACGAGTCAAGACCAATGGTATTGTGAAATCGACGGCTTGTAATCTATGAGAGGTGACAGAAAACTCGGCAACGCCCAGGTCGATTCGTCCTGCTACTATCTCACCAATTGCACCCGTCCAAGTTCGCTCTTCATTATTCCAGCTGCCGTAATGTCCAACAGACGTCCGAGCGTCTATGGTAAAGTTCATAACGGCGCTTAGTTCCATGACAATTTTGCCAATGAAACCCACCATAACTCCCTCGTGCATCGAGACGAACGGCGAACTCTGGAGATGATTGACAGGATCGACTTCTCAAGTCTCAATTCACTTTGCGCAATCGTGTAAAGTATCTCATACGGAAGAAGATATACTCACTTCTACGGTAACCAATCGCATAGGCTCCCCGAACATGTTTCCCCGTCTTGCGTACAGACTTTTTTCCGTGAATGGTATGAAACCTCTTTCCGATGACCAAGTAGCGAAACTTGATACCCTGGTGCTATTATCACGTAATGCGTACCATTCCTTTAAAATCGGATGGTCGTAGCAACGGATCAACATTTCCGTATTGAAGACTAGGTTAAATGGATTTCCTTTGGGTCGCTGGCAGAACTCTTTGAGAGGATTACCAGGCTGCTCCATGAACAGCACCAGCCATACGGGAAAAGAGATTTGTAATTTATCCGTTGATATTGCAAATTCATTTATGCTTTCCTTGGTGTCGAGGAACACGACGAATAGCGGGCGCGGTATGCGATTGTAATACATGTCTGTTTCAAACCTGAGCTCGGAAAAAGTAGTAGCGAGCGAGAAAATTCCGCGACGCGAGAATTCCAAAAGCCATGAGTGCATCTGACCAGTTGCACTTAGCCCTGAATCTAAGGGGGAAAACTTGTACTTTTGGATAAATTACATTTTCCTCGCGTATCCATGGAACTTACCATTGTAACTGCCTGAGTGAACGAGCATGATGCAGGATGTCTTGTAGTAATTATGCACGTCAGTAATCAAGAACACATAATTATGAATACCGCTCCAATCAAACATTATTCCTGGCGAAACGAGCAGGCATAAGAGCCCGAAAAATAATCCTGTTCCTCGCGTCATTATATCCCGTACACTTGCGAGGGTGGAATAATATTATACTATAAAATTGAGTGACTTCACCACTGATTATAATTCTTTTTCTAAATAAACAGCTAACAATTCTCTGATGTTTCGTCGTTAAAAGCACGGGGAAGGAATATAGAAAAACTACGGAAGCAGAGAGTGCTGGGGTAAAAGTCAGACTGAAAGTCCGTTCCCGTGTGCATTTGGATTTATCAGATTCTCCGATCTGCAGGCAAGGATACTGCTGGGGTGTAAATGATTGTACGAAGTTGTCGTCCATTATGGATTACAGTTCGCAGGGACAGTATGCGCCGGCCGCGATTCCGTTAAATCACACGCAGATGGAAGCAGATAGGCTGGTGTGTCGGAAATTACGGGCAAAGACATAACTTATTTATTGGTTGGACATATATCTCCTGTCACCCGGATATTAGTGGTATACGCATGCTCCGACGTATCCGGAGGCACGTATATGCAAAGTCACTTTGCGCTGTAGAGAGGAACGACAAATCGAAAAAGGGTTGAAAAAATCCACAAGTCCCAAGTAAAGGAACATTGGGATGCTCAGAAATTATCATCCACGTAAATCATTCGAGGAAATGTTAATGCATTGCCTTCGTCGCGGTATGATTTATTATCGGCTTTTGTACATCTGGTTTCCTAATGCATATGCGCGACTGGATAAATAGAGTTACGGTGCTGCACGCTGCTGGCACATAATGCAAAATGTAATAATGTGCCTCTGATAAATGTAACACTGTGGTGCACATGTTGATTTCATTTACCGACTAACTCATTCTTGTTTCAACTGGGCTCCCCCTCTTTAATAAGAAGTAGCACTTCTCGATGAACAATGCGGCCAATCCCAACACGACTCCGCAGCAAAATATCGTTAGTATTGGCGCTATGCTATCCATTCTCACTGGACTGAACTCGATACTGTGATCACTCTTTATTCCCATCTTCGTTCCTTTCAGTCGGTTTATCATGCCATTGAACATGAATTTTAGTATGCTGTAAACGTACGGGAATCAAATGATTGAATCGTGTGGCATTGGAATGTATCACCCGCAACTACTTACTTATGATTTATGATATCGGTGTACGGACTACCTTTTCGGAGTATCATGGACATTGAATCTATGCCACCAGCATCAATGCTGCCCACCGAACATGGGATCCAATAAGTCAATGCTCCACCTTTGTCTTGAGAAGAATAGAACACCAACTTCGGATTGTTGCAAATCTATGGGGAAATTCCATTTGTGTTTCGATAGAACCGTTTGTTCTTGATGTGGGTGGATCACCATACCTGTTCAAATCCTTCCTCCACGTATAGGGGTAGATCATCCTCTGAGTTTATTAACGATTTTACAGCACGTGAAAACTTTTCTTCGGATTGCTGAGAGTGATCGATGATTTCTCAAATTAAAGGCGCGTGAATTGAAATATATAACAGTTATTGATAATGAAGACTGAACTCACAACGATCTGCTCGTAATCGGCACTGTTTTGCAAAACAATCAATCGGTAGTGTCCGGCATGAATGAATTCGTCAACTGACAGAAAGGGTAGTTTTCGAACATAAGCCGTCAGAAAGCAAATCAAAGCAGCTGAGTATGCGGCAGACACCACTACAGCTAGAGTGAATGTCGTAAAGTAGGCTACCCTTAGTGCCGGAAATTTTTGAGATTCTAGAAATATTTTTACATGCAGTATGACTCTGGCAAAAAGAGGAAAGGTAGGTCGCTCTCCCTGCCACGATACCTGAAAGTCCCTGCTGGCAAAATATACCCCAAACAGAAAGAAAACTATCACTGATTAACTCGACCGTTCGTGTCAAATCGGAGTATGCGTGGATAACCGAGATTAAAATTGTCGTAAGTAGTATGATTGCAATAACGCAGATCCAAACCCATAAGCTGAAGACCTAAATGAAGAGTAGTGTATAACAATTAACAATATTAATATATTCTGAAGTACTCATGAATCTTGTCATCTTCAGTAAACGATGCACTTCGATACCTTAAAGAATGCAAACCACTGCACTGCCATGGCATCGGGTAGCTTAAAATAAAGCCGATTTCTCGATATTAAAATCGGTGTAAGATAGTCAACAATTTTTACTCTATTAGCCGTCATCGAGAATTCACAAATGCCAATATCAGCACGATCAGCCACCAATTCTCCTATAGCTCCGTTCCAGTTCCCATCATTTGTGATAATACCGTACTCAGTAACCATTCGCATATTAAGAGTGAAGTTCATTACCTCCATAAGTTCTAGTATAATACGACCTAGCATTCCTTCCATTTTACCATTTACCATTTTGAATACGGCTGAGTTCTGAAAGAGCACCAGAGTGACACAAATCAGTATAAGTTTGTTGCAAATCTATCAGAATCTCACCTTGACGTAGATGCCTCGCAAAACCATACCCCTAAGATTTCGTCGTCTTTCGAACAAACTGAGATTGGTTAGTGGGATGAAAGGTGACGCAAGCTCTCTCTTCCAAATAGCAAGCTCCGAAATTTCCACGTTTTCATGATCGATTGAGTACCATTCCCGCAGTACGTTGTCATTGGGACAACGTACCAGCATTTCCACGTTGAAGTTAAGATTAAAGGGGTTACCAATTGGATGGTGACAGTGGTCCTGCGCGCCTTTCTCTGGCGAGTGAATAAATAGTACGAACCATACGGCGAAGGGCATATTAAAAGTTCGCGTAGCCGCCGAAAATGTATGGAAATCCATCTCATTCCCTATAATGACGAGGAAAAGTGGCCGCACGGTATTTCCTACGTATCTTAGGGCTCGATGCATGCGTAAGAAATGCAGATCCAAAGTAACAATCCCTTCTCGACTAAGCATACGAGTCCAAGTGTGCGCGATGTGCACAATCGGCAAAACTATAATAATATATAGCATAATATTCGCACTTTGCGAAGGAGGATTAAGAGAACGATAAGACAGTACACAGACCTCCGTAATCGTTATAGAGATCTCCTTGATGTACGGTGAAGACTGTAGATGTGCGATAATACTCACGAATTTTCATTATGAGTGGCACGTATTCACGTGGAGGTACTAAGTCACAATTTACTTTATCCCCAGCTAGCAATAGAACGCTCGCTACTAGAGGAAAGAAGAACCTCATTTTCAGCACCTCATACAGAACCGACTGACTATTCAGGATAACTTTATCCAGTCCTATGAGCACCTGTTCGATTTGCAATTGTGCAAACAAACTAATTGCAAGTGACTTGACGAAAGTGCAGGGTGGGTATGCCTCAGTAGTAAGAATAACGAACTTAAACGAAGAACGAACTCGTCGCACGATAAAATATCCGAACGCTGCGTTCGAGTCTGGGAAACTCGTCGCATAGAAAGTGCATTGCAATTTAAGGTATGATTAAGAATTCTCTATTACGACTGCCGTTCCATTAGAGAATTGCGATCTGCAAGGCATTTTACTCGTTTTTCAACTGGTGCTCATTAGGCAAAAGTATCCGATAATGTTGAATGTTATACAACCCTGAGTAGAGTTCTAAGAATGAAAGTATCGAGTGATTTGAGACACAATATTTATTGAAGTTCAGAAAAAGCATCCTTAAAACACACAGAGCACAAAGTATAATTATGTGTTCCTGAAAAATGTGACGTTGCAGAGCGCATGTTGACTTTGTTTACCGACTAACTCACTTCTGTTTAAGTGGCATCATTCTCTTCACGAAGAAGAAGCACTTCTCGAAGAGCAGTACCACCAATCCCAACACGACTCCGCAGCAGAATATCGTTAGTATTGGTGCCACGCTGTTCATTTTCACCGGATCAAACGAAACACTCTGATCGCGCTGCAGCTTCAATTTGTTTCCTTTCATCCGGTTTATCATGCCGTTGAACATGAATTTTAAAACACTGTAAACATATTGAAGGCACATGATTGAATCACATGGGACGGGAATATATTATATGCCAGAAATTACTTATGATTCATGATATCCGTGTACGGACTGCCTTTTCGGAGTACCATGGACATTGAGTCTATTCGACCAGCATCAACGCTACTCAGCTTGCACGGGGTCCAGTAGATCGCTGCTCTAGCTTTCTCGATTGAAGTGTACAATACGAACTTCGGATTCCGACAAATCTGTTGAAATGCTTCTTCCATATTTCTGGGTAGAACATGGTCCGGCATCATTAACGATTTTGCAATGAGTGAATGCTTTTCTGTGGATTGCTGAGAATGATGGAAAATTTCCAAGATTAAAAGTACGAGAATTTAAATAAATGTATCAATCACAACTATCGAGAACAGAGATGGGACTCACAGAGAACAGTTCGTGATCGGCGGTAGACTGAATAACAATTAATCGGTAGTGACCGTCATAAACGAATTCTTCGAATGTTAGAAAGGGTAGTGTTCGAGTAGAAGCTGTCAGGAATGAGATTAAACCGCCTGAGTATGCGGCCAATACCACAATAGCTACAATAAATGTCGTAAAGTAAGCCACCCTCAGCGATGGTAATCTCGGAAATTCTGGAAACATTTTTACATAATATGAATCTGGCAAAAGGCAAAAATCTCTTGCTATTGCGATACCTGCAAGGCCCTGTTGACAAAATATACCCCAAACAGAGAGAAAGCTGTCACTCACTATCTGAACCTTTCTGGTCGAACCTGAGTACGTGTGGATAATCGTGAGTAAAATTGTCATGAGTAGTATGACTGCAATCACGCAACTCCAAACCCATAAGCTAAAAGTCTGAATGAATAGCAACGTATTATTACATCTGATTATAGAATACTCGTGAATCTTTTCATCTTCATTGAAAATGCATTTCGATACCTTAAAGTATGCAAACCATTGCACTACCATGGCATCGGGTTGCCTAAAGTAAATGTGGTTTCTCGATACTAAGAGAGGCTTAAGATATTCGACGACTTGCATTCTACTAGCTATCATCGAGAACTCACACATACCAAAATCGGCGCGATCTGCAGCCAACTCTCCTATAGCTCCGGTCCATTTCCCATTCTTCATAATGATGCCGTACTTACTAACCTGTCGTATATTGACAGTGAAATTCATCACTTCCATAAGTTCTTCTATAACATAACCCATCATTCCCCCCATTTTGCCATTTTGTATTGTAAAGAAGGGTGAGCCCTGAAAGAGTACCACAGTGACATAAATCAGTACATGTCTACTGCAAATCTGTCAGGATCTCACCTTGACGTAGATGCCGCGCAAAACCTTGCCTCTGAGGTTTCGCCGCCTTTCGTACAAACTATGATTATTCAGTAGAATGAAAGGGGATGCAAGTTCTTTCTTCCAAAGCACAAGCTCAAAAATCTCGGTTTTTTCACCGTCAATCGAGTACCATTCCCGCAGGACATTATCGTTGGAACAGCTTACCAGCATTTCCACGTTGAAGTCAAGATGAAAGGGATTACCAATTGGATGATGACAGTAGTCCGCCTTGCCTTTCTTCGGTGGCTGAATAAATAGTACGAGCCACGCGGCAAAGGACATTTTGAAGGTTCGTGTGGCTTCCGAGAACTGGTGTAAATCATCGTCGTCTCCTATAATGACTACAAAGAGTGGCCGTACGGCATTTCCAACGTATCTTAGGGTTCGATTCAGCCGATGGAAATGCACATCCAAAGAAACAATTCCTTCCCGGCTAAGCATTCGGCAACAAGTGTGCGCGATGTACACCATAGGTATATCTGTTTAGTTATACAGACAATATACAATCACCCCTTGTGAGAAACGATTGAGAGAGCAATAAGATTGTACACAGACCTCCGTAATCATTATACAAATCTCCATGATGTATGGTGAAAACCGTGGATGCATGGAAGTATTCACGAATTTTAATTATGAGTGGCACGTATTCCTGTGGGGGTGTGAATTCACAATTCACTTTATTCACAGCCAACAGTATGTACGCGACTACAAGAAAGAAGGACTTCATTTTCAGCAGCGTGCGTAGAGCTGAACTGAATATCGAGGGTAACTTTGTCCAGTTTTCTAAACGACATTTGTTCAATTGTGATGATACAAATAAGCTAAGTGACTCCAATAAAGTGCAGGGCGGGGCACTCCGATAGAAAGAGTAACTAACTTACAATAAAAATGTATTACTTGACTACCAGAGGCGATATATCTCATGATTTTAGGTACACCTTAGAACGAATAATAATTGAAAGAAGTGGAAGTAATTTATAGATAATTCTTTATAAATCTAATAAAGATAATGATCCGTAAAAGGACCATACCTCATGATAAAATACGTGGCAGCTGCATCCGAGCCTGGGATGTTTATCGTATAGAAAGTGCATTTCAATTTGGAATATGATTGTACAAGCCTCTATTCCGATTGCCATTCCATTAGAACCCTCCAATAATTTAAAACGCATTTTATTTTCATTTCATGAGTTGCTCATGAGGCGAAAGAGTCTGATAATGTCGATAATGTATACTGTAAATAGTACAAAGCAAGTTTAATTCTAGGCCTAAAATTATTTTATCCACCGTCTTTAATAAAATTGAGTATAATAAAAAGAAGGGGAAAGTTTAGGGTCGTTTATTTTCAATTGTATTTCTTATATTTTGCATGTTCTTGTGGGACGACAATATTACGAAATAAGAATAGTGAGAATTAGCATTTGCTACAGTATATTCCCATTAATATGATTTAAATAGTAAGTGAAACCTGGTTAGTAGATAGATAAGACACACTGTATTTACAAAGAAACAAGAATTTACGGTCGATAGTCAAAGCCCCGCGTTTCATAATTAGATTTTAAAATAAATTCATCACAATTGTTTAAAGTCTTCCCATTGTCCGACAAGCTTGAGTTTGCTGACCCTGGCGTGTCGCAAATCACAGGAGTATTTTGACGGTACGAACTCGCTATTTCTTTATTAGTAGCCTTCAAATAGATGATCTTTTCTACTAACAGTAGAACGCATCCAAGAATCATACCACCGGCAAGAAGAGCCAGGATGGGTGCAACACCCCATATGCTGACAGCATCGTGTTTAGTTTCGGGAGGGACCGGACGAAAACTCTTGAGGGCTCTTAGTCTATTAAGTACACCGTGATCCTGAAAACGCTGTAAACTGAACCAGAAAACCATATGAATTCGAATACTCTGTTAGAAAAGTTCTTATTTTCCAATATCCAATTCACACATACTGATAGTTGATTAGCCCAGTGTATGGATTACCCTTACTCAAAATCAGCGCCAAACTCTCTACATTTCCAGTCTCGATATGAGTCAATTTGCAGGGCAAATAAAGATTGATCGCATTTTTAAACGACTCTGCTACATAAAAACCTACTCGTTCATGGCAAACCTACGGCACAATAGAATTCCGCTCAACAGTTCGAACAAGTTCGTCGTAAGTGGATGCTTTGATCGAGCACCTGGAGGAAACCGTCGCTCACTACGTAGGGCAACTCTGGCTTTTTCATTAGTTTCTTCAGCCTCAAGAAGAATCTATCTTTCGTATTCTGCAATGAATTATTATCGAGACGAGATTACTTAATTCGAATTATAGCAGTTTGCAAACGTACCATGAAAAGATCAAAATCAGCAGTGTTGCTGACGACAATCAGCTTGTATGTACCATCATCCACAAAGCCTTCTAAAGTGTTGAAAGGCAGAGTGCCAGTGGCCATAGTTAAGTAGCTTATAAGGGAAGCAGAGTAGGCTGAGCAGACAATTAGGGCCGAGATGAATATAGAAAGGAACGCTAGCCTCAGCGAGGATTCCTCTGGAAATTCTGCATGACAGGAGTAAGAAATAACAATCGCTGAACCGCTGTATTCTCATCGCGTGTGTCTCATGCAGATTAAGAATGATTACCGGGTAATCCTTGCTGGCAATAAATACCCCAAACTTGCACATAGCTCTCTACCATAACTCTCGCGGAGAAGTAACCCTTTGTCTTAATCACTGTTAAAACGACTGGAGCAGTCGCAACTAAACCCACTATTACTGCCCACGTTCTGGAGTCAAATGCCTGAAACAATGTATTACTTTCTACATAGAAATATGTAGAAAAATACGAAAGACACTGGTTGATTTATATGAGGAAACCTTAAAATATTGAAACCATTTGACCGCTGAAGTAGAAGGTTCCTTAAGGTACAGTCTAGTACGAGTCAACAGCAGTGGTATCGTGAAATCAACAGCTTGTAATCTATGACGGGTAATGGAAAACTCGCCAACACCCAGATCAGCATGTCCTGCATATATCTCGCCGATTGCACCGGTCCAAACTTCCATCTGATTATTCCAGTTACCGAACTGTATAACATGACTCCCTGAGTCTATGGTAAAGTTCATGACAGTACTCAGTTCCGTAACAATATCGCCAATATAGCCCAGCAGAACCCCATTGGTCATGGCGACGGACGGTGAGCTCTTAGGGAGACGATTGGTGTCATCGACTTCTCAAGTCACGTTTCACCTTGAGTCATTGTGCACAGTAGCGCATGCAAAGGAGGATATACTCACTTTTACGCTAACCATTCGCATAGTCTCCCCAAACATATCACCCCGCCTTGCGTACAAAGTCTTCTTCGAGAAGGGAATAAAACCACACTCAGGCGACCATTTTGCAAGATTGGATTCCCTGGTGCTATTATCACTTAGTGCGTACCATTCCTTCAAGATCGGATAGTCATAGCAATGGACCAACATTTCCGTACTAAATATTAAATTAAATGGATTGCCCTTGGGACGCTGACAGAACTCTTTGAGAGGGTCGCCGGGCTGTTGCATGAACAATACCAGCCATATAGGGAAGGAGATTCTCATTTTCCTCATTGCCATTGCGAAATCGTCCATGCTCTCCTTGGTGTCGAGCAACACAACGAATAACGGACGCGGTATGCGATTGTAATACTTTTCAGTCTCATTGACCAACTTGGAAAAGGTAGATGCAACGGAGAAGATGCTGCGGCGGGAGAACTCGAGGAACCACGAATGCATTAGACCAGCACCACTTAGGTCTGAAGTGCGAAACATGTACTTTGAGATGTAATAAATATATTTGCCTTGTGTATCTATTGAACTTACCGTTATAATTATCGGATTGAATAAACATGACGCAGGATGTTTTGTAGTAATTGTGTACGTCCGCAACCAAGGACACGTAATTATGAACACCAATAGCCCTGTGCTCTAATAATGTTCCTGGCGAAACGAGTAGGCAAAGGAGTGTAAAGACTAAATTAGTTCTCCTTATCATTCTGTTGTCCAAACGCACTGGGATGAACCAGAATTATATTTTAAAAGACTGGGACCTTATTACCGATTTTGATATTTTATTCAATTAATGAAAGTCCTAAAAATCATGGAAGTTAGATAAGAGGTAACAGCAATTTTGCTAGAATACCGTAAAAGGAAAATATATACAAATGACAGAGGTGAAAGGTACTCGGAGAAAAATTGAACTCAAAGTGTTTTAGTGCGTTTACATTTATCACAGTTCCCGATCTAGAAAAACGAAACCGCGTATACACGAGGTACACCATGGACAAATCTGTTTAGATACACAGACAGCATATAATCGCACTTAGCTAGATTGCTGCAAGACCTTCGTAACCGCTGTATGCAGAGTACAGCAAAAACTGTGGTTGCAACGTAATACTCACAAATTTAAATTATAAACGACGAACTCTCCTGCGGGAATAGAATGCTGCAATCCACTTTATTCCCACTGAACTGTAGAATTCACACCAGAGGAATAAAGGACCTCTTTTCAGCAGTTCGCACAGAACTAACTCAATATCGGGAGTAACTTTGTCCAGCCCTCTAAGCAGCTCTAGTTCCATTTGCAATAGTGCAAATTAATTAAGTGACTTCAAGAAAGTGCAGGATGGTTCATTTCTATAGAAGGAATACGATTTTACAATAGGGATGTGTGAGAGAGCGCGATTGTAGACACCCCTTACAACTAACAATAAATGACAAGAATACTAGTACTTTAAAGAAGATAAGATCGATAATATGAAGGTTGTGTGTCATAAAAGTAATGTGCCTCATGGTAAATTATCTGGCGGTCGCATCCGAGTCCGGGATGTTCATTGCGTTGAAAGTGTATTTCAATTCGTAATATGATTGCAAAAGCCTCTCTTGCGACGGCCCCTCCATTAGAAAATTATAATGACGATCTACAAAGCGTTCTATTTCTCATTTCACCTGTTGCTCCTTGAGTGAAAGTATACGATAAATGTTCAATGAGTACTACGTTCGCAATTCAATCGGTAAGTTCGGTCCGGGTCTACAAGATTTTGACTTTTCATGTTTTAGGAATTTTTGGAAGTCCTCTCCAATTCAATTTTAAAAGAAACACCAATAATACTGACGTGTTTCAATTGAATGGAGTCATCTTGAATGAAACAGCGAATTGGAAGGATTACTGACGTGGACTCCACTTGGTCAGCTGACGTAATCGGCTTTTTCACTAAAACACTGACCTAGTGATTGCCCTAAAGAATGTATTTAAACGAATAATGCGAGTAATGATGTTCAGGGAGTCATTGATGCCTAGTAATGAGCTGGAGATACAACATTTACTTCGTGCCGCAGGCTCGGCCAGGCTCAGCTGATTCCAAGAGAAAGTTCTAGAATGATCTGGTTAACTATATAGCTTTAAGAGCTCTAAGTTAAGCAAAAGAAAAATAAGAAACTCATATCGTTTGTTATCCATGGCCCTTTTCATATTTTGCCTAATCTGCAAGGTTGACAGTTTTTGTAAATAGTGATAGTAAAGACGAAACACGTATCTAGTGTGTTATAAAGCTGAGAGATGTCAAACCATTGCATTCACAGTATGATGCAATGGTTTCAGGGAATGCCTTCAACTCACTACCAACATGCGCAGTGAGTCATCGCTTATATACAAATATCACGTGCACTTTCTGTCAAATTCTGCGTCTCATGCAACGATGGCGCCTATGCACCTTAGTTGAGACTCTGTCGATATCACGCTATAAAAATATCCTACGATCATTATCACTGAATTGAATCATTATTTGATATTCAATAACTCTGAATTCGAGTCGAACATACCAAATTAAGGGAAATTAAAGCGAAAAATGCGAAAGAAGACCGATAGTAGGAAATCAGCCATCTTGTTCCAGGTTGCGAATGGAAAAGTCGATTGTCAGATCGGTGAACGTCGCCACCTATAAAAGCATACCATACGAACATCCCCGGGCAGAACGCAAATCCAGGCAGAACACACAAACCAGCCGGAACGTACTAATCCGCGAAAGACAGTAAAAGTGTGTGAGGAGTCAATTTAACGCAGTATTTGTGTTTGTAATCATTCAATCGAAGTTCAGGATTGCCTGAGGTGAAGCACATAATATTTTGAAAGAAATAGCAGATTTTGACAAAAACAACAAAATGCCGGACCCAGTGTGTTTCAAAATATATCTCGAGTATGGTGACATCAGAGAAATTCGAAAGTTCTCATTCAGTGACAGTGTAGTTGCGAGCTACACTAACTTTGCTAAGAAAGTAGAGTCTGTTTTTCCCGATTTGCAAGGAAAGGAATTTACGATTCAATGGCAAGGTAAATCGCATCGATATGCGTGTTTATAATGTGCAATTCATTCCTTATTCCGACGTAAAGTTATGATCTAATGTTTTAATCTGCAGATTGTTCTGGGGATTATATCAATGTTTCATCGGATGAGGAGTTGACATTCGCAATCAGTGAAATGCGCAGCTTGTCCACTTTCAAATTCTATGTACTAAAGGCTCCTGAGGAAGTAAGATCAGGAGCATTTGATGCAACTGCAAAGAATCCATTAATATCTGTCAAGTTTGGTGCACCAACAGTAACCTACCGTTGCATGTGTAACCACTGTGATTTTCAAATCCATGAATATCGCTATAAATGCCTGGAATGTGATGATTATGACTTATGTGCTAAGTGTGAAGCCCAAGGCATTCATTCAATGCACTTTATGTTGAGAATACCAAATGCTACTTCAAACTGGCGACATAAGCTGCAAAATATATTGCAGAAATTCATGGTAAACACAGCATACCTAACTGCTGCTGAAAAACATGCTCACAAACATGGGCATAAATGTGGCCGTAATCGACGGACTTGTCGACGTATTGCAAAAGCGGTAATGTTTAATGATAGAGAGTCTTTGTGGGAAAACTGCAACTTCAAGAAACCTGTATTATTTTCCAGGAAGAGGCAATGAAGTATTTTGGGATTAATCTAAAGGACTTACAGTCTGATGAAAAGGCAGATGCAAAATTTGATTTTAGCTCCCATGTATTAGATGGAATTAAGGAAATGTTAGAGAAATGTGCAATGGACTTGGTAGATGAGGATGAATCAAATGAATCATCCAATAAAGCCAAAGGAAATAAAAAATCAGCAACTAATCAGCGAAAAGATGAATGTACTGAGTGTGAAAGGGAACCGTCAACAAGTCAGGATGTAGAAAGTGATAAAGCAGAGACAGTCGACGAATGGATGTTAGTAGATGAGAATGAATCTACAAGTCCAGATGATAAGAAAAAATCAAAGGCACAAGTACAAGAAAAATCAAAAACAGGGGGTGAATCTGCAAATGTTTTAGAATCTGAATCTTCTCAGCCTATGATTTGTGAGCCTATGATTTCCAACGATGGTGAAGTAAAGGTAATTTGGGAGAATGTAAACCGAATATGACAAGATATTTATGTCATATTTCATGTGCCATCTGACATTTAAATTTCATAGAAGGTGGAAAACCCACCGGAATCACATACTCCTAGGGATCCTAGTGATGGAAGACTTTATCCAGATCTTGATGATACTGATAGAATATTCCATCCGAATCCAAAAATTCAAGCAGCTGTGAGATTTCTATTAGAAATGGGATTCGAAAATACAGGAGGTTTACTTACCTACTTAGTGGTTGCAGCAGATGGTAACGTTGAGAAGGTTTTAGATATATTGTTGCGTCGTTAAGTTACACCATACATGTGCAGATTTTACAGCATTCCCCAGTAACCATACAAGAAATATTAAACTTTTATGTAAAATATAAGATACAGCATTGTACTCTGATGTTAGTAAGATATTATGAATTGTAATTACAAATTATTTCATGTAATAGGAGGCATATGGATCGAGACTTGGTGTTGTATCATTTCTTATTAATAAATTACTAAGTCCATACATTGATGTAATCATTCAAAAGGTAGATCCTTAAACTTAAGTTATATTTCAAAGTAGACACCAACTTTACAATGGCTTACATGCTAGTAGAAGGTCCAGAGCATTACATCCACTTATTATTTTCAATTCTTGTTGCCCGTTTGAGGTAATATCCCTAATAAACTTACGTTCTTTATAGTATTCCATTATCGTGGAAAATTCATTGTCGTCATAATTTGAAACATTAATTGGTATAAATGGGTCCAAAATTTCAAAACCTTTCTCACCAAGTAAATACAGGGGGAGCTCAGAGTCCCTTTTAGTCTGCAAAGGAAAACATTTTAATCTTATGAATCATACCAATATGATACAAGTCATTCAAGAAATGTATGGAAATACCTTAGTTGCCAGTTGATCCACAGTAATAACCGTTGCACCATTGCACCAGTCAGTATGAGTGATATTGATAAATATATTACTCAATGTTACTTGTTCAGCAGGAACAAATTTCTTTTCTGGATTTTTAATCTGGGTATGATCACTGAGAAATGCATTGAACCCATCAATGGCAACAAATACTTTACATTTTCCTTTGTTACTTGCTAGTTTCAATTCATGGATAAGAGCTTCTATCACATTTGAAGCATACTTAATCCTATTTATACCAAAATCAATTATCTCCATAAGTGAAGTTCCCTTATCTGAGGATTCTCTTTGTGACCACATATAATCTCTTGAAATGGTGATCTGTAAAATCAATAATTCATATTCATGTTACACAAAGTTGTTGTTATACATTTAAACTCCCACATTTAGCTCTTCTAGAAGTTGCATGTTCTGATTCTTAAAAAGTTGTAACCATTTGCCTCCTTCAACAGGTAAGTCAATCATATCCTTCTCTTCTATATAAGTTACCTCCTTTGGAAACTTGAACCACAATTGTGCTATAAATGTTTAAAAAAATGTAAATTCCAAATATACAAAACTACCTCTATAATTGAGGGAATCATCCAACTTACGCCAAGGAACATAAAATAGGAGAAATTTCTTCTCATATGCGTAATGCAGTAAATGTAGCAAAGTCCTGGTTTTTCCTGTTCCAGGTTTTCCATCTAAGTTTCACAATTGTCAAGGAAATTTAAGTGCTTGGAGACCTTATGAGTACTTCATGAAAGAACTAATTCTATTAAATATTTGATCATTTCTAAAGGATACATATTACATATTTATTCATAGGGCGGTTGTAATCTGTCTGATTCAGATATGAGATAATTTCAACTGCAGGTTTCCTGATGAGAAAAAAAGTTTCACCGAAAATTTCCACATCATCGTGTAACATCTTCGGCAGATCCTTCCACGAAAATACAGCTTTTTCTGCTGTTTTTGGCACTACATAAACTTTGCCTACGTGTGAGTCATTGTGATTTGATGGACTACATTCAGAAGTGCGAACATCATGTTCTAATTTTTGCTGGATTGAACTTTCGGCACTTACAGCCGAAATCGTTCTTGCCTGTAGTTTATAGGCACTTCTAAGTAAAAACCCTGAGTAGTAAGTATCGACAATTAAAAAGTCGTATTAACTGAATTTTAAAATATATATTTTACGAACTGTCATTTATTAACAATGATACGTTAATGATATGCTTTTATGTTATCAACAATTAAACTAGACAATCGACATGAATGAGGAGTATTCTAATTACTCCGTTAACACTGTAAGCACACTGTAAATTAATACTTACGAATCCCTAAGGACATTTTAGTACTGTTTGCAGAATACTAGTGAAGATTCATATAATTTTTACAAACAATCTCGATTTAATTCGAAACACGTGTGTAGGTTAAACTGCACGTAGTAAACATGGTGAACATGTCGTACAGTAAAGTATACCTCGTATACCTATGACTGAAAAGTCGGTCTGTTGCGATGATATTTTTTACGTACATATGGTAATTTACGATTATCTTGTCAAAAAGAGATAGAAGCCTTTTAAAACTTGAAATTCTTGTGAGAATTTCTCAATCCTTCTCATTTAATTTATTAAATTTTAGTATAGAACACAATAATTTTATCGAAACGCGCGTCTAATGTAATACAGATAGGCAGACTGCAGGTGGAGCGCAATGATGCAGTCGTATCTATAAACTCTTGTATTTACAGCTGTCATTTTAATTGCGAATAAACTATAATTGAATTGTCTTACATACGCACAACAATAATAGAAAAAAAGGATATTGTCTGGTAAGTTTGCCAGGGGAGGAAACAGACAACATAGACGATCAAAATGAATTTGGAATTATTAGGTAAGTACGATGTATCCTAGGATTTGTGTTATGCCCAATTACGAAATACATAGTTTGTTACTTGAAGGATATTTTTCCACAGAATCTTTTGGACAGAATTACCCGGAGGTAAGTGAACCTACATACACTCTTTAATTCTCATATTACCATTCTATATTTTGTTTAATAATTGGCATTTGTGTAGGAGTTTGATGGCACCCTCGACTGCATTTCTTTGGCAGTAACTTGTACATTCAACAAGAGAGGAACTTTGCTCGCCGTTGGTTGCAACGACGGGAGAATAGTAATTTGGGATTTCCTAACACGTGGAGTTGCAAAAATAATAAGTGCTCATGTGCATCCTGTGTGTTCCCTCAGGTATGTTTTCAAACACAGAATCATGTGGGGTGAGAGATCAAAAATACTATGTTCAATGTGTTTTTTAGCTGGTCTAGAAATGGCCATAAGTTGCTTAGTGCATCGACAGATAACAATGTATGCATATGGGATGTATTATCAGGCGAATGTGACCAAAAATATAGGTTTCCTTCTCCGATATTGAAAGTACAGTTTCATCCGAGGAACCTCAATAAATTTCTAGTATGTCCCATGAGGCATGCTGCAGTAATGGTTGATGTGGAGGGTACCCACAGAGTTATTCCCTTGGATGATGATGTGTGTAGAGCTCTTAAAGTCATCTGATTGTCTTCTTCTTATATTTTTTCATAGTCTTTTTTTCTAGAGTGATTTAAACATAGTTGCTTCTTTTGATCGCCGTGGGGACTATGTGTATACTGGGAATGCTCGTGGAAGAATATTGGTTTTGCATGCTGAATCATTAGCAGTAAAAGCATCATACAAGATATCTCAGGGGACTGCTAGTAACACAGCAGTAAAGAGTATTGAATTTGCACGCCGTGGTTCCTGCTTTTTAGTTAATACATCGGACAGAGTAATACGAGTATATGATAGTACTGAAGTACTAGCTTGTGGAAAAGATGGAGAACCAGAACCTATTCAAAAACTACAAGATCTGGTGAATAAAACTATGTGGAAAAAATGTTGCTTTTCCGGAGATGGAGAATATGTATGTGCTGGATCAGCAAGACAGCATGCTTTGTATGTGTGGGAGAAAAGCATTGGAAATCTGGTGAAAATTTTACACGGGACTAAGGGAGAACTGTTGCTGGATGTTGTGGTAATTGCAGATACTTTTGATCAATAATTTGTTTTTAAGATCATTTTGTAAATGAAATTCTGTTTACAGTGGCATCCAGTGAGACCCATAATAGCTTCCATTTCTTCGGGTGTTGTATCTATCTGGGCACAAAATCAGGTGGAGAACTGGTCAGCATTTGCACCAGATTTTAAGGAATTAGATGAGAATGTGGAATACGAGGAAAGGGAAAGTGAATTTGATTTGAGCGATGAGGACAAGTCTATTGTACAGGGGGAAGAAGCACAGGATGAGGAGATTGAAGTCGATGTTGCTTCAATAGATAGAGTTGCAGCATTTTGTAGCTCGGATGAAGAGACTGAAGACATTGGATCGCTTCAATTTTTGCCTATCTCTCCGGATGTAGAAGATTCCGAAGATAACCAAACAACGCCACATGAACCACCTGTAAAGAAACATCGTTCGCATGAAATTAATTTACAAGGTGCACCTGTTGATGGTAAAGAATACTTTTAAAATATTTTTTATAAGGATTTGACAGTACTTAGTTGGTTTTGATACAATACTGATTTTCAGAAACCCATCCACTTCTTAATAAGGGGAAGGATAAGCCAACAACAAAAAAAGGAAGACCACGTCTCGAACATAGGAAAGGGAAATAATTTGACAAATGAATATGTACAGTTCATGCTAAAGCATACATTTGGTTTAATGCGTATGTGGAACAATGAGTTTAAACAAACTAATGGTGTTGTGATGATATCACTTCTTGATCCTACTTAAAGTTTGTGTGATTCACTACAGAGAATATTTTTTATGCATTGAAGAGTGGATCTCATGAATGTGTCTACAACTATCTCCATTAGAAACTTAACGATTAATTTGATTACATTAATCACTTTTGATCGTACGTACTTTAATTATAATGTAGGATAATCGATAAGAGTATTTCCAATTTCATACGATGATTCCAAATAAAAAGTACATATAGTGTATGCAAGTTGGTCACTCAGTTTATATCTTCCTTCTTTTTCAATCAGTTAGTTCATACTCAATTTAAAATTTTGGATTTTGATAATTCAATAATCTACCCTACCAACATTCAGCGCTGAGAAACGTCGCAAAAACTTTGTGATGTCAGCTATACACAAACAGTAATCTATAATCAAGAATAAGGAAACAATTTAATACTCATAGTTAAATACGCGTTGATAGAAATAGACGTTATAATCATATAATGATATATCGACGAATATTATGGGAATTTGACTGGCACGCTACGACGGATTTTTGCGACTTAGTATGGAAGTGCAAAAGTTCAACTTTGACGCAGCGTAGTTTGAAGGAGTAGACAATGAGGTGATAAAATTCTTATCTTATCGCGAAGATTTCTGATACAATATTTGAACTGAAGACGGCTTGTCAAAGTTCATCTTTACGCAAAGAGCTCGAAGTGTTCACTCAAAATGTTAATCACGAGGTTATTGCGACCGGTTAATAGCAGGTGGATTGACGTGTGGAAGAAAACAACTCAAGGAGTGCAATCAATGCGAGATGCAACTGTTCGGGGAGGAATTATCATCACCAGTGCAGTTCTGGTCGTCTGGCTATCGATCTTCCTTTACACAGCCTTTTACTATGCGTATATGCCGAGTATGTCCTATGTACGACCAGTACATCTTCAATTCAAGTGAGCCTCACTTCTTATTTGTATGTCAACCATTGAAAATTATTCATTTTCTGCGTTTGATTATATACTGCGCAAAATCTAGCAACTTACTTACTTCAATTGCTGTGGAAAATATTCTAGATCTAAGTAATATATTGCTGTAAAATCCTTACAGGTCATGTGACAGACAAAAAGGGATTTGTAGCTTTCCTTCTGCCCATGTCAGATTGACAAATAAACAACAGATTCTGATGGTTGGGCAACCATACAGGGTACATTTACACTTAGAAATGCCAGAGTCACCAGCCAATAAAGAGCTTGGTAAAACTATTGGTGAACTATCAAATGATAGTGACTATTTATTAGACATTTTAATTGTAAAATGTATTGTATTTACTTAGGCATGTTTATGGTATGTGCTGACCTAAGAAGTAGAAATGGCTTTCTGGTACAGCACGCATGCAGACCTACCATGTTACATTATCGTAGCATATTGTTACATATATTGAATACATTTGTATTTTCACCTATGATGGTATTTGGTACAGCAGAGGAGAAGCAAATGGTAGTTCTGGAATTATTTGAGAGTTTTGAGGAAGATCAGGTATGCACTTGCTTATAAAGATTGTATATAAATATGACGCATATGCAATAGTGATGATGAATCTTGTTCTGTTGTAGAATAATCCAGTCACATCACTTTATGTTGAACTGCAATCGAGGCATATTGAGTTTTACTCAGCAACTCTCACAATAAACGCACATTTAACTGGCTTGCGTTACTTAATGTTTCATTGGCCGCTTTTATCTGCAATTGCTGGTATAGGTGTGAATTTATTTCTCATAGCATTGATTTGCATTCTCTCTTATCTGCACTTCACCAGTGAAGAAGAGAATGGTGATGATAGCTTCAGTTATGAAGAAGATAAGAAGAGGATTGATGCCAAATCGATACAAAGAAAGCAATTGAAGGCTGAGGAAGAAAAGGAGAGTACAACATGGGATTGTATGTTCAATTTTTCAGTTTACCCCACAAAATATTTTAATACTATTTCCAATGTATGTTTATAAGATCTGCTCCTTGTAGCATCTCCAGGTTCATCAACAGAAGAACCTTATGGGATTACCTATTTGAAAGATCTCGAAGAGGAAATAAATACTCCAGATCCCTGATATTTATAAGAAAGAGTACCAACATTGCTGATCTCGCAGGGTGGGAACCTATAGACTGACTATAGCGTGGCATGCACGTTCCTAGAGAACATATAGAATATGTTGCTCTTTTCATGCTGTATTATAGATAAGCATTTATTTTGTTCAGTGTATTTATTTATATATTATAATAAACGAAAGAAAAATCTTTTGTAACACGTATGCAAAATAAAGTGCATTATTCTTCTAATGCTACCGATTGCATTAAATTTTCCCGACGAATTTCCATTAAGCTGGAGGGCAAAAACGCTAAACTTATTTTAAGTGTGTAAAATTATGGGAAAGCTTTCTCAATTCGACTCTTCCAAATATGTACTGGTCGAGATTATTTGGAAGCAGATAGGATGCTTCTAATGCTCCAGACTGAAACGGGCTAGAGCGGGCTAAAATGGGGTAAAACGGGACGCTCGGTTAATAGCCAGCACTTTGGCCGCTCCGTCTTAATTAAGCGTGGTCCAGGTGAAAGTCACCGCAGCTTAGAGGGAGGCAGTGTTGCTGCATTCACGAGAATATGCGGGTAGCAGAGAAAGGGGCAATAAATGTGGCTGGTGCGTATATAAGTAGATGCAGACACTGCTGGGTCCTGGTTCTTCGTCCCATAATATCAAGGGAAAGTACGCTCCGTGCCCAATGACTTGGCGTCCGGTTCCGGTATTCCAAGTTGCAGCTTTCGCAGAAAACTTGGCATATGAGTTGTACATGGAAGTATGCCACTTTAACTACTGCAGTCTCGCCAAGATAATGTCCTGGCTGTTCCCTCGCCTTACCTTAGACTACCGTCCGGATGTATTCCGCACTGTTGCCGTTCTACTTGAAACTCTGGATAAAGGTTTTCTCGGAGAAGAGCGTAAAATCCGGTTGGTTTCTTTTCCCATTGTTTAATACATTCGAACTTTTCGAGATTAAGCTCTGTTGTTAGTGAGAGACCGAGAAAATTGAGATATAAGACGATATTGACCGACCTTGCGACCATGGAAATAATTGACGTTAGACATGTACACATATATACAAGATTCCAGAGGGGATAAATGAAACTGCGACAAGAGAACCGAGGACCTTTAACACGGACGATCGGATTATCCTTATCCGAGGGGTGGCTCGAGATGCATCGGAATAATTATTCCCGTCTTGCCTCACTGCCCGAAGCTTGAAAACTTTTTCCGCCTCGTTTGCATGCCTAACGAGCTAAAAGAGTGCCAGAACCCCGCTCGGAATGTTGAGCTCCACGAGCGAGTCTGACCCGTTGAAACGAATTGAAACTTACACATTGTTCTCAGAGCGGACGTTTTTCTCCCCGGATGGTTCCTCGTCGACGAGGGCCGACGGAAACAGGATCGAAATGTGGTAGTTAGCGATCCACTGGTGGTTTTCAACGATCGAACCGGTTACCGCAGGCTCAACTAATTTTCCATGCCATGAATGCACGAAAATGAACCTTGAGCCAATTTGAACGAGACTCAAGAAGTTGCCTTTTTTGCGGATCTGTTCTCAATGGCGCTGGATTCGGTAATTCAGAGATGAACCTTGCATTTCTTTTTGTACAGCCCTTTAATATAACTGTTATCGTATCTTTCTTGCACAGTTGGAGACTTAGAGACTTGAAAATCTTCTGTACCATGACTCGAATAGTACTGTTAGGTAAACGATTACGTTATCTAAGATAGCAAACACTTGATGTCAATTAAAGTGTACACGTGTAATCACGCAATGTAACGTGGCGTACAGATGATTCCATTAATGCTTAATAAATATCGCAGGCGGTTAAAGTTATACGTGAGAGACGTTTCGAATGAAAGAAATATTGCACAAACAGCTGTTGCTGGACCAAATCTGGGGGAGATGTGTGTTTCGCATGTACCCTCGACATTTCTGCGGCTACGGGGCATGCACCCGGTGCATAAATACTGTGGGACCGGTTTTCTGGGTTACCCAAGCACCACACTGAGCAGTGGGATAAAAAGCGGAGCTCAAAAGAGCAGCACGAATTCGTGGGGTCGCCTTCTGTTTCTCTTAGCTCGTTACTCGAGATTCAGACAGGTGTACGATCTGTTCCCCTTTCCTTTCAACCTGATCCTTTCCTCTTTGTCCACTCAGCCCTCGCCCCTTCTGCCCACTTGAGGGTTCTCGATTCGCTTTAAAGTCATCGTGGCGGAATGTCGTCTGTTCAAAAAGACATTTCGCTAGCCGGACACTCGGTACGGAATCGAGCCTATACAGCTTCAGCCTTTGAAGTTTAAAGCTTTAATTTCCTTTGAGTTACAATTTCAATCCTTTGTTTGCGTTATAAGTTGTCTCTCGTGCGATACCGGGGAAAATGCTCGTTAAGGAAAAGCCAAGTTGAATTAGACACTGCAGTGGTCACAGGCTTTTACCGAGCGGCAGCTCGTAATGAAAGGCGCGCGTTTGAGCCTATTAATAAAAATCACTCTATACGTATTCCATTGAATGTCCCGTTGAAATGATCTCCCTCTTTTCTAGGGGGAATGCGGAAATTTATGCGCCGATTTGCATTACCTTTTTCGTGGAGTGGATAAAACGTTGATTAATCCAAGTGCTTCTGGATCGCTTGAAAAATTTGCGATTTACCCTGGCAAAACGCAACGGAATTCAACGATCCTCTCAGCGCTGTCAATGGTGGATTTGTGTGTTTAAAGCCCCGTCTATCCGCGTTTCGGTACGGTTCGATAAATAACGCGCCAGTCTTCAATGAGCATGTTCACTTGCACGTTTAACATAAATGCGGTCATGCGCCTCCCCCGTGTCCTCTCTGTTTGAAACTTTTTCGCCAATGCCAAGAGTGCACCAGTCCCAGCTGGCATACGGACCGCACAGATTGTTCAAAAATCACAATACCGAGAATTTAATAACCTTCTTTTTACAAATGTACTACAGCACCGCTACCTGCGTAAACCGGTGGGAATCTTTTGTTAATTATACGCGTATAGAAATACAGCCATCGTTACCGCGCTGCTTCATAATATCCGCACACATTTTTCTGAAACTCTTCGTTGTGTTCTCCTGCACAATAGCCAGCATGTACGACTGAGATTCGAGTAGTCTGCTTTATTTTTCCACAACTTGAAATAATAGTTGCAGTAAATCCGAATACGCGCTCCTGTTTTCTCTCTCTCTCTCTCCCTCTCTCGGCACAGCCACTCGAGCAGCTTACACAAGTATTCCATTTAAAATACGGCTACGCATCGAATAGCGTGTTCCCAGGGAAATGCAGAGCTATCAGTATCAGGCGGATTGCCACCGCTCGGGACTTTATAAATCGGCACTGGCTCGATTCCATTTCACTCTATGTAGAGCCATTTCGAAGTTTACATTTGTTCTTTGATACGGTCCACTCGCAATTCAGGCCAAGTAGCTCCATTCTAATAGTTACTTATTTCACTTGATCGAATATGGAAAGTAACACAAATGCATGCATATGTACGGAATGAAATGGTAGTATGATCAGACCTGGCTGTAGCCCTATTGGCTGAATAGCACATACAAATTTTCCAAAAAGTGTCATCATCGGCACTCCTATCCGACCCCACTCTTCTCATCAAGTTGACTATCGATTCGCCTGTGCCGTGAACTCTCTCTTCTGTTCGAATTAATTATCGCTCGGGCAATTAATAACCATCCTATAATATCTGTAATAATATCTGTCAGAGGGAGATGGTTCAACCCTAATAAATTAAACGCGCTACCTCCAAAACAATTTATTGACTTTTCAAAAGACAAAAGTCGAAATGCGCAATGTGACGTGCTCATTATCACCATTAGCCTACAATTCCATCGTGAGCCAAACTTTACAAAATGTGTTTATTGAAATGTACCGTGCAATACAGAAACTGTATCTTCCTCCATTGAACACCGATTTTGAAATGCGATTCATGCGTAAAGTAATATTACAGAGTTCACTTTGAGAGACACTCAAACCAATAAAATTCATATATCTGGTACTTCAAGAATATCAGATATCTCAGGGATTTGTCAGCTTTTCGAATATTATGAGAGGAAGACTCGCTCCCCAATAATAAAGGTCCGAGTAAAGGGGTTCTTTCCCCAGCGCACCGGTGATAATTCGATTCTCGCGTCCCCGTGCCGACTAAATCAAGCGAATGCGAGGTCGCCTTGAAGAAACTTGCCCTGCTGCGGCTAAGCAGCATTCCTCTGGTTGGCTTCCCAGCAAAAATCTGGCGAAAAAGCGCGGATAAACTCAGCCTCGTGCCGGCTACCACTGTTTGATGAAACACCTCGGGTTGAGCGTTAGTATTTCTCGCTGGGATGTTAACTAACGCCGGAACCACATGTTTACTCAAACGTTTTGACTTCGGACCATTCATGAGCCCACCGCTGCTGATTAATCCTCGCCTTCTGTTTGCGTTCTTTCTTGCCGCTGGGATCTACTGGTGCAAGTACCTGCAGGTATCTGTCAGGACAATTTGTAAGGTATTCCCGTGTGTGTAAAGAGAAGCGGACTTCGCCGATTATCCGGCAAGTCGTCTTCGTGGTCCTAGCTATCTAGCAGTGAGTCTCTTTTCATTACTTGTCGGAATCCTTAGACTAGTTTAATCTAATGGTCCTGGTAAAGAGTCCGCGGCAGTTGTGACGCGGATAGAAAATGGACTGTGGACACAAAGAAGGTATCTGAGAGAGCCGAGCCCGCTGGGAAGTCACCCCTAACTTGGTTTACGCGCTCTGATAATTTTAAGAGATTCAATCAGCTGGCACTCGGCCGGCCACCGAGAGAGAATCACGTTGGTTCAACGGCCACGAAAATCTCGTTCGCTTAACCGTCGCGAAATGAAATCTACGAGAATCTAATAAGTAGACTGGCTCGAGCTAGCCGGTGCTAGTGCCGCTGTTGGTGCTGCTAGATTTCTTTGGCCGCTCCGGTTTCTCGATCGGTTCGCAACCCCCGGAAGACTGTTCGGATGCCGCGCTGGTGCCGGACAACTTTCCCGCTGGATTACGCCGCGGAATGCAATAACCTTCGGCTTTCCTCGCTATAAGAGTTTACAGTCAATCTCAGCCGAGCGTATTCTTCTGCGAGCGTATGCCGCAATCTACCGCTAAATCGCTCGATTTTGCTACCGAAATCTTTGAAAACTCGTGCAGCGCACTTGCCTCTGTCCTAGATTAACTCACACAAGACGGGAGTCTCGGCATCTCAAAATTCAAAGTGTAATTAGTTGCCGGCTAGTAGGAGCTACCATTCCACTTAACTCGGTATCGTAGATACTCCGTCGAGTCAACGAGGCGCCGAGGTAGCGAGCGTTTCTTTGAACAGAGCGACCAAATGAAAGAGGCAAAGTTCAAGTTAACTTTTCCATCTCAATTAACGGGGAAGGCAGTCAAAGCGGCATTTACACCGACTAGCAAACGGAAGTGGCGGCGGCGGGGCTGAAATTGTAAAATCTTTCAATTCCGAATTAGCATTTAGAGAAGCCGGCAGCTAGAGAGCGGTGGTGCTAGTGTCGGTGCCGGGGCGGCTCGCAATAGCCGCGGACATCGACCCAGAAACACTAGATTGCCGCTGCGCGCGAGAAAGAGCCCGAACGTTCTACCATTCGGAGGACGTCGGGATATAATTTCACAGTGTTCTCGTAGTTTCAGGTTATTGCGGCTACAGTGTGTAGCGGGGGGTGCTCGTTATACACAGGCAGCTTTGATATGCAAATATCGACCGAAGCCAAACGAAGTTATTTGGCCTACGCTGCTGGAGGACCGGTCTGCGTTCCAGGGGAGCCCACGCGTGTCGATCGATCGATCCCTTGTATATCTTCAAGGACATCGAGTTACGATTTTATGGCCGCGCCACCGGGCTTCGTATGCCTGCTGGCTCGTTAAAGGGCTCGTTAACATTGTGATCCCTAATGAAGTTATCCCAACTCCCTTCCGCGGAACGAAACCCTGATCCCCTTTCGGTTCTGCCCTTTCGCGCGATCGTTTCTCCCAAATCCTCACCAGGATATGTTCGCTCCTTTACTTCACGTATCGATACATGTATAGAGTAGACATTCGTTTAGTATGCAGGGCGTATGCGCATGGCCGCAATTGCATTACGAAAATATTGGGTTAGACCGTTAATGCAAAACAGTTGACTTAATCACGTCAGCCGCTCAATATTCCAATAGACGGCGGAGTCGCGATTCCATTGGTTTTACGCCTGCTATTGACCTTTTCGAACAGAAAAACCGATTAACCTATCGACAGTATTGCTCTCCTCCCTTTCAAACTGTATTTCGTTGTCCTGAGATATGTTCTCTGCCGCGGCAGCGCATACAGTCGCGCACACACATTCAGTTACATACACCGCGGCAAATGCATTAGCGGCTGGTGTCGATTTCACCTGGGCAGATACACGTGTAATGTTCTGATATAACAGGAGCACGTGTATGCTCCGGCAACACCGGCGTTCCGCCTGTATTACTCGAATCTCTGCCACGGCAATTTATACCCGTGGCTATGTGCTGGCAAATCGCAACTATCTCTTGGGCTTTTGCATCGCTGTTGGCATGGCGTTTCGTTTCGTTTCGTTTCGTTGCCGTGTATCTGCGCCAACGAAAGATAAGTAAATCCACATTCCAACCGGGCTTGGTTCCTACTGTTTCCCTTCCACCCTGCCCCTCAACCGCCCCGTCAGACGTGTTCAAAGGAAGTCCTTTACCGTATGCGATATGTGCTTGTAATTAAGGTTGTACAGCTTGGAAGGTAAAGCCGATAAATATTCAACAGCCACTTCACGGGATGAGCTATAGATCAGGATAGTTCTATCGCCCCGATCAACTCCCTTTTACAGCCGATCCTCTGATAGCAGTGCTCCGCGCGAATCTCACCCGGTCATCCTACTCAAAAGAGAGTATGATCACGAATGCCGAAGAGCAGTAGTGCAGAGTTCCGAAATTCCGGAAGGATAATTCCTCTGAAAATGGTAACGTGGCTCGACACGCCCGGGGAGGCTACGAAGCGGAACGATTTGCCGGGCTTCGCCTCGCTTTTATTCATAGAGCGCCGGCGTTAAACGATAGGTTCGACCTTATAATAAAGTTGGACAGTTGTGCCAAGCTGCAATCGCTGGGTAGGTCAACTTGGCGAGGAGGGCTCTCGAGCAGCCGATAAAATCGACGGCACGTCGTTAACAGGGAGATGAGCGCGGCGGTTTAATATTTGCCAGGCGAGTTTTTTCCCGGGGCCGCCCGATTCGCCGTGGATTGAAAGGCATTACGGCGACGTGCTGGCTTGTAGCGCGAGTGAATTTTCTCAATGCGACACTATTTGCATAAGCCGATGTCACGCAACATGCTCTCCTACAAAGGCGACATCGTCGCAACACTTGAACTGGATCAGATGCGTTTCCATCGACTTATTGTTTCCAGCCGTTTCACTTGAATACAAGTCTCGCGCTACTTTCTACGAACCAGCCGATATTTATAGGTCTCGATACATTAATGACTCGCCATCATCTTCCCCATCTCTTCTTCCTTCGACTTTCGAGCTTTCACAAACTTGTAAACAGCTCTGCTGACAGTAGTGCAATCAGCACGCGCTAATTGATGGTGCTGCCGTTGGTATTCAACTCTGAATCAACTGTCGCAACTTGAGCCCGAACTTTGGGTGCAAGGAAGGTGCACCGAATTTTTGTGACTTCAAGACTATTCCCGAGAACGAGACACTTCGGGGAATTAACGAGCACTCTAATTGCATGCTCGCAGAGATAGCGTGCTCTCCCCGGGTGCTTCAGCATCCGCTCAGTTCTCTATTCCCGTCGAAATTGATACAATTCCCCGACGTATAGTCGATCCTAATGAATGCAAGATAATATCGCAGAACTCGATGTTCCGAAGCTTTACATGAATATACAGGTATATATATATATATACCTGTATATATATATATATATATAATACAGGTGTATGTTAGTATGATCGCATGTGATAACGTGACTCTTTCATTTAGATACAATCTCACAGCGCGACGCAAGAAAGAGTGTGCGAGCCTTTCTTACTCCTTTTGCACGCAATTTTAAGACGATATTTACGGGGGCTCCTGCAGCTCGAAGTTGTTTCGCTGAAGGGCTTCGAGCCAATACAATGAGAAGCCCTGCCAGTGTCTTGGAAACTTCGGCCAAGTGGTCGTAAAATTGAAGTTATGCCACTAATTGCAAGGTTCCCTTGACGTCTTCGTGCGAACCTTTCCAACTTGCATTGGCAATTGTTCTGCAAACGATCGCTGTATATTGAGAATAACAGTGCACCAACTCGTAAAAATACGGGAGTGTCAATAAAGGAGCCACTATTGCTTTCATAACAAATTATATCCGACCTTGCTGCGAAGCAAAAGCCGTTGATAATAACAAAACGAAGAAAGTTTAAGTAGCACTTATTATGCTTCACACATTTCTCACTGTTGGGTACAAACTTCATTACCTCATTGAACTAAATCGTTTTTGCGTACATGCGAACGTCATTTCCCTTTCTACGAGATTGCTTTACATCATGGTAAACTCTTTCGGTTAATCAATTTTGCTCACGGTGATCGAAGCTGACGGCATGGCCGGTGTTCGTCGGAAGCAGTGTTAAATTATTCGAAATTGCAGAAAAACGCGTCCGTGGTAGTCAGTCATGAAAAGAGATAGTAACGAAATACGAGGATATATTCCACCCCGTTCAATATCAGAGGTTTCGCGATGCATAGACTGATCTCGTACCGATCAGCTAGCATACCTGGGAGAACTGGCTTGACCAAGTGCCGATAAAGTTCGTGTTCAGCCTCTAATTGAACGTTCACGGGAATACCGTGGCTATGATGGTCGCGCGACCGCTCGGAGCAGGCAGCAGCCACTTGGCTGACGAGGCGAAGTTTGCGGCCGCCGGATCATCCGATGTAATGAGACCAAGAGATCTTGTCGTAAAGAACGCACGCACCCGCCGCAGCCAGCCGCCAGCAGTATGTGCTCGCATTACGTACTTACAGCCCGTAAATGCAATGGCTGAGAGGCGGCCTGTGCTGCTGCCCGGTTTTTTGTTCCTTGCAACAGCTCAACTCAGACTGGATTGGTGTTCGTTCGTGGCTAGCCGCGAACGAAACCGTATATCGCAAGTCCTGCCTTCTTTAGAAATTCCACGACTGTTCAATCGAGGAACTAACATAACTGATCGCCGGATTCTTCGTACTTTCACGATTGCTTTTACTGCTAAAGATTGTGTACTCCTGGATTCCGACATTGCTCGGATTCTAAAATCCCGGGTGTTCAGCGATTGCAGGTCTCCTAACTTGTAATCCGGCAGAAGTGTATCGATTACTTAACGATATTGGACAAGTTTGATATGTCATAGAAAAATTGTCCGAGATGCAAGGTCGCCCGAAACGTCGGGCAATGAACGGTGAAGCCTCGCGGACGCAGTCTCACTCGGCGAAGCACTTCCAGATGTAAAACAAGATTAAAAATACTTATGCTGCCTCTGCAAAAGAGACCTTTCAAGGATTGTGTTCGAAGAAGCAGCACAAGAAGACCAGAAGCAAGCATACGCAGGAGTTTCAATCGCAAATGTGTACTTGTTAAGGCAAAGTGTTCTGCCGCGCACTCAGAGCTAATCTTCATAACTATGTGTTCGACTTTTCTTGAATAACAAATCTCTTTCCGTGCGCCTGTTAGCGAAGATGTTAACAGGTAGTTAGATATTAACCAGGCGGATCGTAGTCTCGTGTTGTACATTCTCTGTTTGTATTTCTGAATGTGCAAGAACGTCACTGCATTTCTGTCTGACCCCCGACGACTCTATTCTACTGGAGCAAAATGCTTGTAGCGGGAGGCATCAGTGCCATATGTCGCGTGAAAAAAGGGCGCCAGCGACTTGGAGATGGGTTGTAAAAGTTGCCGGTCATCGTGACGATTCTCTTGGAGCAGGTTTAGCTTTGGTTGGGCTACCAGGTGGTAGCAGCCAAGGTAGATCGTCGGACTGCAAGTTGATAAACACTGGCACGTAAGCGTGGCACCGGATTTCTGGACCGGTCTTGCAAGCAACCAAGGCCTCGCCACCGCTCTTATGGCACTCGGCCTCTTCCCCTTCTTCTGCTGGACCAGCTCTTGCCGGCGTGCCTTTACCTGAAGCCACACGACAGGTGCCAGCGGCGTACGCGGTAGAAATAAGTGCCGGCTTATGTATTGGTCTGTCCTTGTGACTCTACCCCAAGTAGCGCTAGGGACCCGAAAGATTCGACAAAACAATCAAGCCTAGGAGGCCCATTAAAAAAGTAGGCCTCTAGGAAAAAAGGGGAATCTGACCACGAGACCAGTTTCTCTCGAAACCGGTGCACGATCGGGTTTTCTTCTCTCCGTCATTGGTTCACCGCAGCGCTTCTTGGACTCTCGGCTATGTAACATGATTCCTGAAACTCTCGATCCCTCTGCACTGTTTACTCAACAAGTCCGCTTTGTTTATGGACAAGAAAGCATGAGGGCGCTGGACCGCTGGTTGGCATGTATAATGGGCAGACTGGCCCCGTGCGCCTATATCGAAATAATCGAGTGAAGCGGCGGCTCAAAAAAAGTATAGGGCCGGTTCTGTATTATTGCAAGACCAGTTTCGATTGAGCCAGTGGTTCTTGGGAGGCCGTGTCTCCCTCACTCCCTTACACAAACATTCGTTTCATGTCGATTGCAATTCAATGTCATTCTGATGAAGCGTGGGAGGACTGTATCATTTATCGCACAGTTGTACGTGGTAGGTAAGACCACCCCGTATGTAATACCAACCAGCCAGGTTGTTCTCGAAGTTGGAGTCATATGAATTTTCGACCACAGGACAATTCGGCAGCCCCTACTTCGCCAATTTATGTGCAAATGGATTCACCAACATAATGCCGAGTACCTTGGACTCGATTTGGAAACAACCCCGATTTGAGTCAAGATTATTCTTGCCGCATATCAAACTTGATGACACCTGCCACAGGCGTTTCGGCAAGTGGGATAAACCGTAGTGAAATGCCTACCGAAGATATGTCCTTCAAAGCACCGTCTATTTCATCCTGGTTCGAAGTCCCCTAAACTATAACATGATAATCTTCAACACGATTTCCTCCTAGATTCAAGACTATTCGCCGAGCTAAGCAACGTACTATAGCTCGCGCGAATTCAGTAAGAATCCCGTTATTCCAGGCTTGAAACTTTCTACCGGTTCCTAATTACACTTAAATTTCTGGGGCTTCGCGCGGACATCGGGCGCGCCGGTACGCACGTGATCGAAAAGTTAAGCGCGTTAAAGCACCTGTAATTATAGTGGCCCGTTTGAAATCACGATTAAATTAACTTCACGGGGCGGGCAGCATGCAGCACTCCTTATAATGTAAAACGAGATTACATCCCTGCTATTGTTACAGGGCCTCTCTAGCTTATAGCTTGGTGTTCCTGGCGCCGCCACTGCCACTTTCGTTCTTGCGGTTCAAACTTCCGAAGCTTTTGAAGTTCGCCCTGTGCTTTTAGTGCCCGACCACCACGCCGCTCTTTAATCTTGCATAACGTCGTTCTACTTTCTTTCGGCTATTCAAATCATAACGTGATGACATCGAGTCCGGCATTTATCACAGGCCTCTCAAAACCTTACAATTCCACCCTGAACATGTGCTTTATCCTTGCTTTATCCTGAATTTTTAGTACAGCACAGTCCAGATGTCTTTTTAATAAGTGATATGATAAACCTGTATAAGCCATGACTTGCCTAGTGCTCAGAGAGTAAGACGTCTCGAGTAAGGGCGGCTGACCAGATTATAAATTATACATCCACTGCGAAAGAGAAGAGGTCAAATGGCGCGTGAGTCTCGAGGGCTTCTCCCTTGTCCTCTCAGGGGTGGAATTATCACGAGGACGTTTCGCCGAAAAAGGCGAGGGGTGGAAAAGTCGGTCGGACCGTGGGTCGTCTGATCGAGTTACACGAGTAAGACCTGTTAGCCGGCGAGGACTCGCCGGCGCGCTCATTCAGCGGATATACGGCAAAGTAAATGTTTATTCAGAAGATATCATCTCTACCATTCGACTTAAGTAGCCAGCCCTTCTTGCACGCCCGCTTGCGAGAAATTCCCCCTGCCGACATAATCTCCGCGAAAGTGTTTACCCGCGGAAACGTGATCGCAGATTGCATCTAATCTTACCTGGGATCGCGGTCCGCGTCCTGTCTCAAGTGCGACCGCATTTTCGGATTCACCATAGAATTCACGAAACAGATAAATCAATCGTTAAGTTGAAAATACGTGCGGGGAGGGGACAACATTACAGATTTATTTTTCCAGGAATCCTGAGTGTTCTGGAACTCACTGATTTAGAGTGAAATATTGAAGTTTGCATTATCAAGCCGGATTCTAACTGACAAAGGTAATAGCGCCCAGAGAGCACTCTAGCACGGCATTAATCGTCGCTTACCCGGCTATTGGATTACCTGGCTTTGTTTCAAATTTTTTTCGTGACAGCCCGCAGGAATGCGCTGGTTCGAATGGGATAACCAACTTAGCTCGGAGTTAATTGGCGTTTCCCGACGGATTAATTATGACTGTACTCTGCTGACACTTCGTGATCGTATGCCGGGATGCCAGTTTTTTTGGAAGATTACTTTTTACTACCGCTTAATCCGGACGAGCACAGCTAATGCAGTAATCAGAGTGGCAGAATGAAGCGCTCGTTTTCCAACAAGCTCGATAGTTATAAACTGTGGTTAAATTTAATTGTTGTAGGCCAACGAAATTTGATTTACGCAACGCATAAAGAAACTAATCAGGAATGGTGAAGTGCGCGCTTCATCAAGATTATTTATTCAAACATGTTCGCATGGTTGCGCGTCGAGGCCAAACGCTAAAGAGGTTATATAAGCTTAATATCCTTGGAAAATTGGAATGTATTATTTAACGCACAACAAGCGACTTAATTGAATTGCAGCGCAGCCTCTGGCGGTGCGCGCACTGATTGAACCGAAAATTTTCGTTTACTCCGCGTCAGCCTCGAGACAACGCCATGCTGCTGCACGATTTTCGTATTATTCTGCCACGTTTCGAAGTAAAACTTCATCCCACTCCTTTTTATCCACACTCTTCTATCTCATGTTTGCGTCACTTTAATCCCGCATTCCGTTGATTATGATAATGAAAGTCGACTACCTTAATAAATCGAAGGATATGAGCGAAATTTAAACTTTTAGCAGTATATGGTATCTCAAGCATACCACGTTGACATGATTAATTAATCTTGTTTGTGGAATTTATAGCCGGCAGAGTCCTCAGATTCCATCTTCCAAAGAGGAATTTAAATGAAATTGATTATAGTCCAACGGTACTCGTACGCTTACTATACAAAACGAAATCAGAATGACGTGAATTGTGATGGCAATATTGAACAACAGGCATCCGCATTGCTTTGTACTTTGTACCCCGGATAGAAGTTTCTTTTAGTTTGATCGCTGACCTATTATTTGATCGGGAAGGCCCACTAATTAAACAAGATAGAAGCCTTCAAATTAGTGGTCATCTCCCAATTCAGGTGAATGTAAACTACATTTGCTCGTCTAGTGGATAGACTATCAGCGAACACGGAGCTTGCGTGCTAACGCTGACTACTTTCCACCCATGTTCCAAGTGAAGCCAGATAATATGGTGCATTAACTAGCGAGCGATCGTGATTCACTCGAATTATGCGCGTATTTTCGAGGCAAAATCATTGCCAGGACTAGCGTGGGAATGGTACGAAAATTTCGCTCAAGAGCGCCAGCTGCGAATGGTGCGCCGATGAACCTGCCGGAATCCACTCGATCAGTCTCAGTGGTACAAGCGCGGCTATCGAGGCAGGGAAAAAGAAAAAAGAAGAGAGGGAGAGAGAGAAGGACATTGTTTCCCGCAACGGGAAATAAACAGAAGGTAACAAGAAGGAAGGTGGGGCTGTTGGAGTGCAAGATGAAGGAGAAATCGAAGCAAAGTGTATGGATGGCGAAGAGATCAGGGCAATGAGCGAGGGAGGAATGCCAGATAAGCGAAGATCAGAAGAGGGATTACAGCAAGGACGAAGAGAAGAAGCGCGGTAGGACTAGGGATAGTGTTACAGTAGTAGTAATATAATGTCCCGGACGTAAAACGGGCGAGGAAACAGCGGCCGTGCGCGGCTTCGGCTCAATTAAATGATCGTCTTCTCCTCGAGGGTCTCGGTGGAGGCACCAGCCATTAATTTCGAAACACGGGGAACAAAGGATCTACCTCGGATATATTCTTTCGTCTCTTTTTCTCGGAGCAACTTGGCCTCTCGTCTCCCTCGCACTATGCTGCCCCCGCTCCCTGAACGCCCTTCTTCATGTTGCCTCCTACCTTTTACCAATTCGACCTGCCACCAAGAGGAGCGAGAGGAGCTAACGAGCCTGAGGAGGACGGAGCTCGGAATCAGAGAAGAAGGGAGCAGACACCGCAACCTGCTCAGCCTGCGGCTACGTTTCTCTTTTCCTGCGGTAGCCGGGTCCTTTATCGAGCCACGCTCCACTCAGCTTCTGTCCCTCTTTAGCGCCGATACCTCGCACTCCCTTCCTCGGGCTTCTCGCCTCCCTTCCCGGTCCAGCCGTACGCCGATCCCCACCTAAGAATCATCGTCCTTTCTACCTTTTTCACCGTCTTTATCCTTGGAGTATCCGAGCACCGGCGAATAAGGCTCCCCTCACACCAACAGGTACATTAATATTCTCGCGCAAGCGGCAGCAGCCGCACTGTCCTAGGCGTGGCTCAGGCGCCTAGCAATATAACTATCTATCTCACTCTAATCCCTTTCCTCTTTGCCGCTTCTCGCATACTCGATCGCGCGTCCTCGCTTTCTTGCTTGGCTTTTTCCATGCACCCACCTGGGTCCCTATGTGTACCTACCCACCGCCACCACCTTTTTCCTCCTCGCTTCGTGAACCCGGTTACGCGATAGCCTTACTTAGCTCGATCTCAACGCGCATCTCACCATCAAACGACTAATCCGTCTTCTCTACCGGAATCGTATAAGCGGTTTTATTTAATTCCTCCCGGCTCAGAGGAACCGTCGTCTTCCACTGTGTGGGAATCTTCTCTCACAGGGGAATGCTGGCCACCCTGTGCTAATTGGGAGACCCTTCGAATTTCTAGAGGATATGCAAGGTAGAAAAAGATACGTTGGCCTGTGTGATTTAGGGAAAGTGTAACCCAGTGATGTTAATTGTTTACGATGACTTCACGAATAATTGGTTGCGTAAGTTCATCGTTTCTTCGAGAGGATAAGGAAGCTCGCAGCACTTTTTGCTCGAAGTGTATGATCTTAAGATTTGGCAGCGAGGGGTTCCTCAATATCGAAGCCCCATACGTTGCCAGACCTCACTGACGAACTGCATCGCCGTTGGGTAAATTATTATTGGGATCCTACCACCGATTATTAAGCATGATCAACTCAATGAAAGGGCTGGCCTATAATTTTGCACTCGTATTGGTAGCGTTCCGGCTGTTTACACGCGAGTTTCGCTTTCCTCTTTATGTAGATTAAACTATATCATAAAAGGAAGTGCTCTGGATTAAGTCCCGTTTTTTCGAAGGCCGTAATAACATTTCTCGCCGGTATACACTTCTTTTAGTCGAGAAGCACTGTAATATTAATTTTTGAGTAGCTTGCTGGAGCGGGCTCGGCGTTGGCCGACAAAGGGGTAATGTAACATTTATTTAAAGCTATTAAACATCGTCTTCTAACGCCGCCCGCTGTACTCGACGGCCTGTCTTCATAAAGCCGCTCTATCGTGGTTTGGCGTAGATCAAGAGCTCAAAGTTGTCGAGTTAAACGAGCTATTTTTAATTAAAAAGCCCCCGCCTAGCGCGTTGCATACAGATGCTTTTCGCTGTATTGCGTCTTTAGAGCTTTACGATAACGGGAAGGCCGTAGAATCTTGTTGGAAGTGACATATCCGCCTGTTCCACCATTGCCTCGTGTTCACTTCTCCCTCGTATTTATGTTTTCGGATTATAGCTGTATACTGCCGTCATGGTGCACGGGTCGACTTTAAATTCAAGTCCGTTTTACAACCATAAAGAGAGCCCGCTCGATACTACATATTTCTGTACCGGCGCGTCCATGATACATATACTAAATTTCTTGCGTGCACGAAACATTATGCAGTCGATACTGTTATCCTGACATTACTGCTTTGATTAAACAGTTCCACCTGCTATCAAAACAAGCTCGTCCTTGGGGTTCATTAGCTTTCCGGCTATCGACTATATTATCGCAATGGCATAATTCGACGGCACCATACATTATGATATCAGTAACCAGCTCTGCCATAACGATTAGATAAGTTCTTCGGTATCATGCACATCCTCGATAATAGTATACTCGAAGAATCAAGCTAATTATCGTCACGGGTAGTCACCTACCAATTAAAGGGCCACACACAACTTATTCAAGATATGGTATTATGTTACGCACGAGGAACAGAACGAGGCGTACAGTGCAATTGAATAGCGTGCAAAATGCTCACTTGAAAAGACATGACAGGCCCAAGTCAGGTGTGGTTCTAGGGATCCGTGAAGGATACGTCTCATTATGCAGAGGAAGCGCACTAGGTAGTAAAGCCTCTTCTATGCTCCGGCGGCCAGAAGAATCCGTTGTGGCATTTCCGCTCTATACACATAGGGCGGTCGCACTCGCGCGTGGATAACACCCTGCTAGATCGCGGATGAAGGCGTATGCCTAAAGTGTTGTCCGGAACCGTGTGTGCTTCTCCCAATTAACAGAATTTACTCGTTTCAATCTGAGCCTGGCCTTTCCTCCTCCTAGTCTCGATGCTACACATACGCCGCTTGTGACAGTACGCGCCGGGAAAAAGTGTCTAGCACTGCGACGAGAGCCAGCGGGAGTCAAGAGGGAGAGAAAGCAGGAACGAGGGATGGAGACGAGGAAGCAGGAAACAAATGTGATTCGCCCGGACGGACAATTTACAGCTCGAAGAATATGGCTCGGCATGCAAACCGCATTGAAATTCACGGCGAACACGGAACTGTACCGTGGCTGAACTATGGGCAAGCTGTTGCAACCCGCTGTTTTCTCGCCAACCCGTTGCCGAGCTTGGAGTGGGCACGTCCCATCTCCTTCAGTTCGCTTCCGTCCGATTGCCATTTAATTCCTCTGACCTGTCTCTTCCTCATTTAGTTCCAAGATCCTACATCCTGATAGTCACTGCGTTTCTCGCAGACCTTTTTCAACGAATTCTCTTCGAATGTCGGCAATTGAAGAGACAGATCGAGACGATACCCTTGGCGCGATATGCGTAAATGTAGTTCAGCCTTGGGTCTACATCTACTTGCTACTGACTTTCTACTGAAATTCGTTGTCTGCTAATAGATCGCAATCACTCACCACTGGCGAGTGCTTCGGAGAAAAGACAGAGAACGCGAATGATCTACATCGAATCGCACGGTTCGCTAGGCACGTCGACGTGCCCCCTCGATCGAATAAAATCGATGGCTACCTGCTGGGAAATATATCCGAACGTTCTACCGAAGATTTACGAACTCGTATCGGTATTCTGCGACACGGCCCGATGGATACTTATTCCAGAGCACCCTGCTCTATCCCTTCTATCTTTCACCTCTGTTTCCACGTCTAACTATTACCTTGTTAAACAAATAAAACGTCTTGCATTCTTCAACACTGATTATCAAAAAGAATCTGACGTTTTCAACGTAACAAGTTAATACCCGTTGAATGTTGATGAACAGATGCCAACATGTCACGCAGAGCATGCTCGAAAGGCGCTCACGCTAGGTTTCGCCGACGCTGGCAGGAGTAAGTGGCGCGGGTGCTTTCAGCTTCACGGAGTTTTGATACGTAGGTACAAGTGAAAGGGGATACGCAGACTTTGCTTTTAAGCATGCCCGATTAGTGAGTTGTACTTGAGATTTCGCTGATAAGAATGAAACCGAAGCTAGGCTGGCGGTCGAGTGAGAGGATCGCGTTCTCGAGAAGGCGGCATGGTGTTTCGTTAGTGAAACGACGAGCTACGATTTCGAGGGTGGTTACCGTTACGTGGAAGTAGTGGCGAAGTCGCTATCGCCCCTGCCACGAGCACTTATTCCCATGTCGATTCGCTAGCGATACCAAGGGATATGCGCATCGCTGCAAGATAGCATAGGTGTGTGCGCCTACGTACTCTGTTTAACCTGCACCGAGTACATGTAAGTGTATACCAGTCGGACGGGTTAACTTTAATGCGAGCAGTCCGCTGCGAGTTAGCCGGTGCATCGCTCCTAGCGTAGCAGCTCTCCTCTCTCGTACTTGGCTCCTTCTTCGCAGTAATCTTCTGCGATCCACCGGCCTGCAGCACCCTCTTGCCAATGTATTACCGGGAAGCTGGTACCCTATCAAATCGAGCAGGTGGCTCTCGATCGGCCTCACCCCCTTCGTTTATGTTTTGACGATTAGTTCTGGGTTCTGGACCACTCTCCCTCCGTGAACACGGAGGCTGCTTCCGTCCTCCCTTTCTCCCTTTCTCTTTGCCAGGGTCGGACCAAACATATTAACTGGAGAACAATTTTGACTCGAGCCAGTTTTATTCGCTCGGGGAAGGCTTGATTTTATACAGTTGGTAATAATTTGATTCCTTTTGGAAAAGTGGCACAAAAGTGGCTCTTGCGAAATCTTTGCGTCGGTCGGCGAGTTAAAGTGAGTTAATGGATGGGCGATCCGCCTGGATAGGCCGATGAAGTGCTCTGGAATAACAAGGGCACGATTTATTTTCGAGGATATAGGCGGGTATATATGTGCACTCCTGAATGTGTCATGCATAAACATCTTCGGGAAACAACATTTTATGGGAGGCCTCGTAAAGCTTTCTTTACGGTCGCCCATTTTTGCCGGCTGTTCTTCTGAGAGTCGTCGCCATGAAACAGGGGTTAATTACGACGCAGCCGATCACTGTTCGTAAGGTTTTAGTATACTGCTGTTAGTATACCAGCCAACACTCTAATCACACTTTCCGGCAGTCGGAGACTCTTACTGCCTGTGTGGTCCAAGTGTCTTATCATGGTCTCTTCTACTGCAAACTTTTAAATTCTGTTCCCTTTTCCTATGATAATCTAACAATTCCTATGATATATCGATATTCTGTAACGTTCAGTCAATATTCTTACATAGAGTTTAACTGGTTCTACAAACATATCACTGCATGAAAAATATTTGAATATTATATACGCAAGCATTATAGAATGATGAAGATGATACGACAAGAAAGCGAGGAGGTCTAAGAAGTTGAGATAAAAATGTAAAGGAAACAATCCGCCTCGGTGTGCGTCAAGATAAATCCGATCCTGGAGGGAGGAGAGAGAAGAAGAAGAAGAAGAAGAAGAAGAAGAAGAAGAAGAAGAAGAAGAAGAAGAAGAAGAAGAAGAAGAAGAGAGAAAGGCAGGAGGCGTTGGGCGCGCACGGCGCGGTGTAGCTGCGTGTTGGGAGCGTCGACGTAGCCTCACAATGCATGCACTTGCCATCAGGTAAAGGTGGACGGCCGCGACCTTGATGCGCGTGGTTCTCGCGTGCCCGAAGTTTCACGAGCTGCGGCGAATCTCGCCGAAGAGAACTAGGTGCATCATCTCGCCTATGCCGGGAGAAAAGTGGCTACCCGGCCCACTAAGGGTAGCCTTCCCATCTTCCTCCCTCCGACTATCTATCTTCGAGGCCACTCTCCTATTTTGCTCCTTTTCCTTCGTGTCCTTCCTTCACAGGCTCGCTCTCACTTTAGCCCTTGGTATGGCCGTGCGTGCTGCCGTGGTTCTTCGTCTTCCTTAGTTGGCCGTGCGAGGCTGTGCTCGCGCTGGATCCAATGGTGCCCCGAGCCTCACGGAAGCTGAAACGGGCCCCGGCCAGTAGAGTCTGGCTTCACTAGTTCTGCAGCTAGGACGAGACCGGTATTTCAACTTAACCGGCCAGTCATCCGGACCGGCAGTGTCGCTCAACCGTAGCGACGTTTTCCGCTGGCAGCTCTAAGAATTATGTCCTCCCGGTTCTCCCAAAGTGCTCTTCGCCTCAAATTGTCCCGCTTATTGCCATCGTGTTTTTACACCCCTGCCTTGTCTCTCCCACTTCGTCGTACTTCCCTCCCCCTCCACTCCTTGCCTTTTCTCTCAGAGCTTTATTACTCTCGCCTTTCTCTCCCTACCACCATCCATTTTCCCCACCCCTCCAATTTTTAATATCTTCGACGAGTAATTACCCGAACGACTATCCCTGATGACGGTACGCTTGCGAAGCTTCTCGCGAAACAGCGGATAAGACAGCGCACGTTGCCATGGTGCGATCGATGGAACTAATATCTCATGCTGGCTTCGACTGCAATCGCAATTAGGCGACGACGTATTCCGCATCTTGGATTAGTATCCGGTGTGCCCATGCCTAACGAGCTACCACGATTGTCCATCGATCGAGCAAAGTAGTCGCAATAAATCTTCAAGATTTTCGGGACACTCTCCTTGCCAGATTGGCTGGAAAATGGGACAGGTCGAAAAATGACGGTCGGTCGAAAAGCAGACGGTGCCGGGACAAAGGCTGAAACGAGAGCGCATCCCGCGGTAACATCCAGCGAGCACTGGAAGGGCCTAGACATCTGATATCGACAGGATCCTGATATCTCATATCCACAACTCTGGATACGGATGATCGCTCGAAACACGCTCGGCTTTTCGGCTTCATTCTACCTCGATGTTATACTAGGGACAACTGTCCGGAAAATGACGTCCTTACTACTTAGGTTTGCACAATTTATCAGAGAGAAGACTTCCACGCCTGAAGTTTTAATCCGCTCTGTCCTTAACTTGGCCTTCGCCTTTCCTGAGTGCCTCTTTCATGGTGGCCTAACACTTGTTATGACTTTAGACGTGTGTAATTGGTTTTCCCCGCACACCACTCCTATCTCAGTCGAGCTGCGCCGTATTGGTGTTTCTAAGAGGTATCATTGTTTCAAAGCCCTGTGATTCGGAATCAGAGTAAGCAATCATGAAGCCTTTGCACCCCTTTTTTCGACCGTAATGAATGAGCAGAAATCACGTCCCTCTTGAAACCCCCAACTAAGACGGACAGGCTCCAAGGTAAGAACTGATTGGCCACCTTTTTCTCCAAGCGTTGTAATTTAATGCGTTTTATACTGGACCGCTAGCGGGCCGAATTTCGGCGCAGTTAAGCAAACCTGTTTTATACACTCGAAAATGCAATTTTGTCGGCGCTCGTGATCGTGACTTAAACGTTTCGACGATCGAGCGAGAGAAGGGTGCAAGGTTATATTAAACGCCAGCGAACGCTCACTGAATTCCGGACTTCATCACGTATCGCGTGTACTCGCAATTATTTCGTGTCTGGCCCCATTTCGACTAATAGACAACTCTGAACTTTTAATCCCGCCAGTGGGGAAAACAAATAACACTCGACCGGTGGAGAATTCCTACCGAGAAATGGCTTCGAACGGTAGTGATTTTTCCGGCGCGGAGTTTAAGTTTACGAAGTACCATCCATCACGAGGTGGTGTTCAATAGACTGGCCGGTGGAGTGGCACGGTGGTATAATTGCAAGCCATCTCGAGAAGGAGCGAACTGCGTGACAGAGGGAAAGAGGTTTGCACTCGGCTCAATTAATGATCTCGGAGGACCTTGGCTATACTCCAGAAGCAAGCAGCGTTCTTAGCATGCTAATAATGAGGCTGGCAAGGCCGTCCAAAAGGACATCCCTATCTCGAAAGGAGAGAGTCTGGTGAACGTGCTCCACTTTAGGACGTGTGCAATGGAATGAGCACACGATCAGATGGCGGACCCTTTGGAAAGCTAGCTGAGAGTAAGCGACAATAATTCTTTAATGACTCGTATACACGCGATCCTCCGACATTACGAAGTAGCCAGTATACGGCGATGCTGTTTCAGTACATGCACGCGAATCGCTGATTATAGCAAGAGCGCAATGTTCACCACTGCGTCCATTGCACCATGCAGCCTCTAGCGGCAACTGGATCTGGAGGTTGTTCCAGCGCTCCCTGCCTTTGTCGAAGTGTGCGTACGCTTGGTTGACGGTAGCAGCATTGAGCCATCGCAATTAGTCGCTCTCTCACATGCCTCAAATTTCCGAAACAATCCATTAGAATGGTTAGTATAGGCACACGCGTGTACCATTAATTTCCACGTGGAAGCTCTCTTTAACTAGCAGCTCGTTAATACGATATCGTTGCAATCTCAGACAAGGATTTCATGGACGGCCACTCGATAAAGTGAAGACATACATGCTCCATAAAGCTCGTGTACTCTCGCTCTCTCGCTGGCCCCTTTCTCAGTGGCGAGCCATCTCCGCGTAGTAACGAGTTTGTTATCGTAGCGTTAGTGCTTTCATCGCAACGAGACGCGCACCTGTATGGCAGTAAACGCCACGAAAACCCCTCGGTGCGCCCGAGATTCCGAGAAAATGTCGTCGCACGGAATGTCGGTCTGCCATCCAGAGGACCGTTCGGTTTCTTGTTGGAGCCGGATTATACTCGATAGAGCAGCAGCTGTCGCGCGCCACAGCCTCATCCCCTGGGATGGTTGGCTTCCCCCTCGCGGCGAGCTCGCAACCATTTTAATTATTGCTCGATCGTCCGATCAGACCGCATGCCGCGGCATTCTAGCCGGCTCTTACACTACACACAGCATTTTCATTCCGTCTTTTCTCTCTCACACGCACCAGAACTCCATTCTCACGCAGTATAGTCTCTCTCTTCCTTTTCCCGTCTTTCTGAACGACAACTATGGATGTGGAATTGTTCCCTGCGCAGTTAAGGCATTTTTCCTACCGGTCGGATTATGGAATCACGACGATCCTTGTAAGTGCCAGGAGTGCTCGTGACTCGAGAGATCTATGAGCAAGGGGATCTCGGTAGTCTGCATGTATGCGTCTGAATGCACCGCGGCTGTTAACTCGGAATAAGGCAGATGAGACGATAGAACTTTTCAGCAACGATGAAGCTCTACAGTGCTTTTGACCCCGCTGCTGCTGTTGATTACTGCCGGGGCTGCGGTTAAGGTCAGAGAGGCCGCGCGAGGGCGGAATTAAAGTGAATTTTTTACAGGTAGTATAAAGTCTCTTAAGATAAGCGAAATGGAACTCGGGAAATCTCTGGCTCCCTCCGCTCATCCAAATGCCCTGGCCAGCTTTAAAGCCGTTAATGTAGCTCATTTGCAACTCCATTCGCTTTACGCGCAACCCTACAGCAGCAATATGCCGCGCGTACCTGCATTTGTAAGAAAGCTCGCTACTCTTTACTTCTCTGTATAATGGTGGCGAAATAGCTCGATACGGAAAGATGCGAGCCTTCCAGAAGGCCTAAATAATTCGATCGGGCGTCATCTCGGCAAACGAGCTTTTACTTATCGATCGAGAATAATATCAGGTTGCTACGATGTCAGCCTTTTCAACGTAAGTTATCATTAATGCCATTTCGTATGTAACAACTTAATAATACCTTAGCACTATGCAGGATCAAGATTCCGAAGAAGGATCACTGACAGTTTCTTTGTATCCCGAATACATTGACATTTGAAAGTAACTGGCTCATTTGCAATGCAGGTATAAAGATAGTAAGTACCACTATAGCGGAGCAGGTAGCGGCAGCGAGGAATGCTGCAAGTTAAAATGAACGAGCCCCGCGTGTACGTCACAATTAATATATGTCAAAGCCACTTTCCTTGCGCGTACTTGCACCCGGCAATCTTCATTCAGGCCGAAAGAAATAGCTCGGAGAGAAAAAGGTAGCAACGAGTGTGCTCCGGGATAATTACTTTAAAGTTACATAGACATTTTTCAGCGAGATTTCTCTAAATGGTGGGCAAGCTCGACGAAGGCACAGGGGGAGAGAGATGGAACGTACGGCGTTCTACCCATTATAAGTTGGCCGGTCGTGACTCGACTAAAGCGTAACACCGGTTAATAACGCACACCTGTAGCCGTCAGGCGAAGGTCCGTCGAAAAATAAATCGTTGCAGCGCGGCAAAAAAGAATTAATTTATCCTCATATAGGCCGTGACGAGGGCGTTCGAAGAGAAGGCCCTCTCTTCGGTCCATGCTCTGACCCAGAAGTACTACAATTCCGAAGAAGGGAATCGTAGCGGGCGGATTGTCGCTCGTTATCGAATTCCTTCCTTGACATGTGTCAAGCGTTGGGTAATCCATCGGTGAGTGACACGTATCAGACGAAATTCATCGACCAGTACATGAAAACCATTTGGTTGATTAAGCCCGGAATCGACCGATCGTTAAAACATCGTTAGCCTTCGCGCTTGGTACCGTTTTGGTGCTGCGTACGTCAAACGAAAGTGTTTGAGAGTCTCTCGAAACGAGTAGCACCGTTTTTGCTCGCACGACAGGCGTTGCGGTCTACGGTTAACTTCAGAGTTGACTCTGCAAAACACGGGAACTCCTACCGAGCAATGTTTCACGGGCTGCGCTCTGTTTTATCTGGTTTTGAGTAATCAGACAACGTTCCGTCTCATTCTACTTACTACTTGCTCGTCGTGTCTGCCTTTAGCAGCAGCACTCACCACCGGGTGGCCTCACTCGGCGGGTAAACACTCCGGGCGGATAGAAAAAATGCGCCAGCTAACTTCTTGATAAAAGGAGCATTCCGTGGACGACGTCGAGTTCGAAAGTTCGTGACGTTCGCGTAAATCAACTCGGGGGAAAGGCGGGCTTTTTCTTGCGAACCATGTGTCATCCGTGGCGAGCAAGTGTGCAAGCAAGCGCCCGCTCGAGAAGCTGGCCAGCGGCTTCTTCTCATTGTCCATGCACACCTCACAGCCCTCGTAGTGGTCTCGAGTCTGGCTTCTACTCGTTCTCGGATCGGAAAGTTTCACTCGTTGGAGATGGGTTAACTTGGAAGTTTATATAATGACCAGCCCCGGCTGCGTCCGGCGTACACAGCCAACTCTCTCGAACAGTCGTTCTCGCGCCAAATAAATGGCGACAGAAGAGCCATTTTAAAAACTTGCCCATGCTGTTTGTACCGAACCTCTTCGCCAATAACTAAACTCTATCAATTATCGATGGCGAGGGCCTGCGCTGAGAAAGGTCTTGACAAAATTATTCCACAAGATTAGTAATCGCGTGAAATCTCACTGCCCTTTTGTACCAGCAAGAACATTAATTATTTCTCAAAGCACCACCCGGCCAGATTATCCGGAGACGAATTACTCTGGGAGTGCGAGTCTTGAATAATTCCTAGGTGCACTTATGATTTAAATAAAGTCCAAGAGTATACGGTAATGTCACTGGATATAGTTAAGTTGTAGGTCGTTTTTAAACGCATTCCACTTTGGAAGCTGTGGTCTTTAAATAGTATCCTGACAAGAAGCGATTGTAAATTAATAAGATCGATGCTCCACATCCGTAGTGGTTTGGGATTTCGGAAGGAGCCGCTTGATATCACAACCTAGAAATGGGAAAATTGGGAAAACAGGACAACGGGGCGGAACTTCGTTACCCGGGCGCTTGCGTGTTCTCCTTTTTTCTGGCTGTTATCGGACGAGTCGGTGCACGGGAACGAGGAAAGTGCAGAAGTAATGAGGTGCTGCGAAGCATGCCTGCCGAACAGCGGGCTTTACCGTTTTCCACCTTAACTTTCCCGAGGCTTTGAAGGGTCTTGCGTGTGAAACTCCACTCATGATACACGATGTGGTAATGGAATAACCAGCAGGATAGCATCAACAAATTCTTCTTTTTCCTCTACTTTCCAGTGGACTATGAACGAAGGATGAGTGAGCGGACTAACAATAATTGTGGCAGTGCGGAGATTTGGGCGCAGAAATTCATTGAACCCAAAGTTCCATCGTGCTCCTCTCTCCCACGCTCGTGGAATTCCAAAAGTTTCATGCGCTTATACAATGAGCATTCTGGTGTAGCTGCCACATTTGGAGAGGGAAATCCTCGCGTGCCTGGACCCTTTAATTAATGTCAAGTCCCGAGCGCTCGTGAATCGATCCCTCGTGCTACGGTATCGCGTGCATCTCGCATTCCCTCTGCACCAGGCACCTGTTTACAGCAAATTTGTTGTCTCGCCGGTCGAGCACACGGACCGCTCGAGCTCATTTGCACGAATTCAAAGAGTTCTGCACGAATGACCGTGGAATTTTTAAATATCGAGCGTAATTATATCCTCTTCTATTTGGCTTCCGACAGTCCGCACCGGCATTCAAATGTTGCGCATCGCAATTGAATAGCTAGTAGTAGAATTACTGAGTACTGCCGCGCTTCCAAAACTCATTTGCAGACTTCTGCTTTCCCCCCAACATTTCCCTCGAGCGAGAAATCATGTTAGGTTAAAAATGGCCGAACTACCATATATGTATGGCATGTTGAGTCCGTACGCGAAAGCCTCCCGGCAGCAGCAGCGCTTTATTCGGTGCTCGTCCACATAAATGCTTGATTGTGCCGAGGTAGCAGATTACCTAGCAAACAGAAAGGAAAGCTAAATTGACTAGAGTGCTTTTGATGCTCTGAATAATCTCGTCCGTCGAGGTAGGAAAGTAATTATTTTGCGACAAGCTGTAAAGCCGATTCCACTTACTCACTGACCTCGTTCTCGTATATTGTCGGACCTTCGTGTGCTTGAATGGCCGTTATCGTAATAATAATTGAAAAATGCCCGAAAATTCGGCGAAAGTCAATTTACACTGGGATAATGAAGACCAGGTGGAAGGGAACCGAGGGTGGCTTTGAAGGCGACTGTTTCGTTTGGCTTTCGAAAGTGAAACTGGCGTCGCACGCTAATGTTCCCGACGCAAGAAGCAATATCAATGGAACAAGTGGCCCGTTATTTGATCAGTAGTCGTCGCGAGTTTCACGCTTGATATCGCGCGACTCGCTCGAGATCTCATTGTGTGTCGCTAACTGCCGCCACTTATCGGAGCGCAGACACCGGGAAGAGGAGAGGCGAGCGAGACAAGTGCTCCTGAATTATCCTTACACGCGATGGCAACTCAGCCCCATCGTTTACTTTGCGATCCCTTTCGCAGTAGCCTCACCTTCCGCTGTCTGTATTCGCACGAGATACACTTCGATTCCATGCTTTTTGGTGTTGGCTATATAGTACAAAAGAAAGAAAGAGTTAGGCAGTCGTTGGACTCGCTCAACGAGCGAGCAAAGCGAGAGTGATACTGGTACGTGCGTGTTTTTTCAAGTGGCAGAGACGCCGTGAAATTCATGCCGATAACGCGCCACTACCGCGGACCGAGGAATTTAAATTTGATTAAAACCCTGGCAGTGCTAACGCCCAGCCCGGCAGCGATGCGAGTATACTCAAAACGTGAAAAACAACGAGAGTGACCGCGAAAAAATTGTTTGTTTTGTCTGCCAGCGAGCCCTGAACGCTGCTCTACCAGCTTGATCGTCCACTGCTGATGCGTAGTTAAGCCGACCGCGGCATCGAATTAATTGCGGCAATTTCTGTCAACTATTCGCCCCGATTCTCCCGCGTTGAGCTTTTTTCTCACTGCGTGACAACAGTTTTCGAGTTCTCTGTCGAGAGCAGAGAATCGACACTGGTAATCCCTGCAAAAGGTTCTGTGATTGGTAGAAATTCATTTGGACTAGGAAAGATGATACATTTTCGCAATAAGCATAACGTATATGTATATACATGTACATACTCCGAGTATAGAAATGCATGCATAAATCCGGCGGGGGAACATATTGGTAGGACCATTCGCAATCTCGTTTGCGAAGCGAATGAGACATCTTTGCAAGTGAACCCATGATTTGCGGGCGTCCCGGGCAAATCCTCGGTCGAGGGTGAATACCCAGGCGGCTTTGGAGTAAATGAAATCGGCTTGAATGTAGTTAAAGGATATTACGCCTGATATACACGGAGTATAACGGAAAATTGGGGACGTTATAGATCCGGCAGTGTACCCTCCGTTCCGGTGGGAAGGCTTAATCGTTCACAGTTATGTAATATGGGGAAAGCCGTATCGGTGTGAAACCATCGCCAAAAGGATCTCTCCGATCGAGTATGGAAAAGTTCCGTCATTCGAAATCACAGTAGAAGAGCTTGTAACTACTGGCCAATTATACAGTGTAGTTCAAGAGACAGATTCATTTAAACTCTATTCTTAAATATTGTACACTGCGGTCGGTGTAGAGATGAAACGTAGAAATGCATTCATGTAGAAATGAAACGAAACTTTGGCAGTGCGTCATTGTACTTGCAAAAGCGCAACACTATTTCCACCATTTCTATCCCGCGAGAGTTAGACTGCTCATTGTTTCCGTGATAGGAGAGAGAAAGAGGGTGAATGAGAGACTGGGCGTATCCTGGGAGAGCTAACGGCGTTAACGGACCTCTTGCACGCTTGTTTTATCCATTTGCAGTTTCCGCATTGGTCCGGAAAACTTTAAACATCTTCCTTCTCCCTTGCTCTCCTCGTCGCCGAATGCTTCCCAATACCGTCCAAAAAAAGGCGAACTAGGCTAGAATTCAGGGAGTATCGATGCACTCAAGTTGGAGCATTTTAAATGGTTCCTCTCTCCCTCTCTCTGTCTCTCTAACCGTCTCGTGGTCGATGTGCCGAGCTAATTAGCTAGACTCTAGTTGGGCTCTCGCTTAATGAACTAATCTAGATTACGCCGACTTCTCGAGTAACATTGGACCTGTAAATATCTAACACAAGACCCGTCAGTCCCGTTCGGTGTGTGTATGTATGTATGTACGGCTGGAGCCGTTTCGCTTCTGGCTTTAAGCTGCTTCGGGTATAGTCAGAGTGGAACAACCCATAAGACTATTAGCTGTCCTTCCCACGAACGCCGTATCCTTTCCACCTTTAATATCGTTGCTCTTAACGGCTCTGCTCCTAGCGCTTCCTTCGAACCTACTGGCTTCGCTCATAGGATGCCACTCTGTCGTAAATAAATTATTGAGGTTTTTATCGCTCGGCGCACGTTCTTCCGGGCGGTAATAAAGGACGTACGTACTATTCACGTAATTTATGTAAATGGTAACAGAACGCCTAGTGAAATCGTACTGGCCGCCGCGGCCTATTAAGTAGAGCGTAATGAGGTTTTAAGGGCGGCCGCGTGTTTGTTGCCTCTGTAATAGGCATTTTAGTATTGAGTCATTGGCGTTAATACGGCGACCGCGTGCCGGCGCTGCGGTCTTAATTGCATCGGCTCTCTGTCATTGGAAACCCTGTGTTGGACTTCGCCCTCAATTGTCCCGATGAATTCATTCATTTGTTTTACCAAAGGAACGAACCGCCTGCAATAATACTTTGTTTCTTTACTGGAGAGCCAAAGGCATTCTTCTAAGGGAGGTATCAGGAACACCTGATACCATGGTGTAAGAAGACATCTAATAATGAGCTAATCCGGATGTGAGTACAGCACGTCCTCACACAGAGGAGAGGAACGCATGAAGTGGATTATTGCTCTCGAACATCTTAGAAGCTGGCAGGGCAAGGAGAAGTTGGGCGAGAGCCATCAGCACACTACTCTGTGTCTTTCGTACCATCAAGATACTTCTGCCCTTTGTCGTGCATTCTTTCTTTCCACCTCAGCCTGAAAGCAAACTTCGCCGGGTGTAAGAGTGGTGCGCGGTCGCGCGTCCCAGCTTCTCTTATCTATCTACTATTTTTAAGCACCATTACACGTAATGGTGCAATTTGTGTAATAGCTAGGCTCGTTCCCTTCCGCCAGGGTTCGGGCAACCTCGGCCACGCGAACAACACGCGATCACCGAGCTGGAGCAACCGGTTCAGGCAGCATCCACGCGTACCATGGTGGGGAAAAGAACCGGCCGGCTGGCTCGGTGAGGGCCTCGTGCGTGTGATTCTCCACTGGCCATGTACGAGGCCGCTGCTTTTTCGTACGGTGCGACTAAACAAGGAACGCGCGAGCCAGGATGCCGCGCTTCGGAGAAGGACGATGCGAGAGACGGTGAGGGAAAGCATGGAAAGCATGGAAAGGGGGAGAACAGAAGGAGCTGTTCTCCAAGCTGCCGGGAGGCTTGACCCCGCCAAGAATCTCGCATCTGCTCTCTCCCTCTCCTTCTCACTCGAGCGCGCTCCACGACGCGTTTCTGCTCTGGGACTAATTTACCGGGTACCAGTCGGAGTCGGCTCTACCTGCAGTCCTACCTGCCAGCCTTACTGCGGACGCGGATACGGGAAGAACCTGGTGGCTGTACGCCGATGGGTTCGGGGCCGCTCCTGTGGATTTATGTTCCTGTTATGAAGCTGGAAGGTCGTACCAGCCGAGAGCGTTCGTACTGGATCGCTTCGGATTTCGAGGTCGAAATGTAGAACTCCTCAGGCCTTCCAACGAGTGAAAGGCGATTTTTATTGGCGGGGAAGCGAGGACACCCTCGGACTTTCTTATTAACTGAGAGGAAACAGATGCTCCAGACTTTTGCTCTTCATCAGCACTAAATGTGCGGGGTACTATTCAAGAATACTGCTCTCGAAATTTAATGCTTCTCCCGTGGTCAGGATAATTCTCTCGGATAGAGACAGGTATTATCTTGTGATCCTCTAGCCACAGTTTTACGAACTTAATCCGACTAATCGCAGCAGGTCGTCGGGACGTACCGCCTCTGCTTGGAACTCTAGGCTTTCCGCTAGCTGTCAGCGGGAAAGGAAGTAGCTGCTTTTTTAAATCCCTGCCAGTTTCTACTCTCAACCCTTCCGGGGCCCGTCTTCGAAGCGAGGCCAAGAAGGAAGGCCACAAAGCCGGAGGAGCTAAAGAAGTACATCGTATACTATTCAGCCGACTTACGCGTCTCCGTGCCACCCGGCCTGAATAACCACCCCTGATGACTGACGGGCGCTTCTCTTTAATTCATTAAAATTTTACGCATGACGTTTTAGATATTTATCCCGTCGCGACCCCTTTTATCCGGGGCAGCAGAGCCCGCACTTTGAGCTCGACGTTGCGAGAACGGCCACGCTGTATGCTTTCATTCCTGCCCTGCGATCTCTGTTTCTTCTTGCCTGCACCATTCTGTTCCTCCCACCCGCCTTCCAACCATCATAGTCAAGTTGTTTTTTCCACTTCTTCTGGCGTACCTCAGGCTCGCACCCACTTGCGCCTTCTCACTTAAGTCCGGGTACCGGGCGACTCTTGGCCTGACTGGGACTGTCCTATTCTACTGTCGAGCTATATCGTTCTATAGCTTCTCGTTCCTGGCATAGGGCTCTCTTTCAACAGTTTCAACTAGCGATTTCTTTGGTGTTTGCCTTTTTTGTAGGCTGCGCTCTCCTTATTGCTGGAGGCCGACCGGTGCAATGCCGTATCGAAGTACATGCTATCTGAGAATGCAGCTGGATACTGGCTTCTCTGAGTGAGTGAGAATCCCCGATCCGTCCGCCTGTCGAGGCTGCCGTCCTCGCAAAAAAGAGACCCTCGCTCGCCAGCTATGTATTTATATACTACGCTTGTCCCTTTTTACTGTGTACCCTTGCTTGAGGGAAAGGAGAAGTACGGCGGTAGTTTCGTCCGACGCATTATGAATTTATCTTGAGGGACGAGCAAAATGTAGGAGAACATCATGGAACATGTGGGAGCTTGCGAGCACAGTGCATAGTGGATCGCGCAATTTGAATTCAAATTTCCTGACGACGTTGTTGTCAAAGAAAACGAATTTGTCTTTGGGCCCTTTGCCTCGATCCGCTGCTGCGGCGAGCACACGGCGCTGAGAGTACCGGCGATATTTACAGTTTCCCGTTCCATCCTGAGTGCGGTCAAAACAACTTCTCCGGTAGTGCAATCGACGATCCGTTTGTCGACGTTCTGATTTTGTCCCAGGGAGCCGGAAGCGAGCGGGATTCGCGTACCGATGTCTCCAGCTTTCCCGTAATGTCACTTGATTTTTCTGCCGGCTCCGCACAGCATCCCCGGACTGGTGCTTTGTTATCCTGAATTGGTCGAACCTCCCTTGTGGCAATGTTTTCGTGTGTCGTTTCGAAAAAGCACCAGTCACTCCGCTACAGAGCTAGATTTTCGGGCTAACTGTATCTTGCCCGGGGACATTAAACTCGTCCTTCGGCCAGTAGGAAGTTTCCTTAATTGCTTGATCTCGTGTCGGCTCGTCTGTTTTCTTTGGAAGCAGCCGCACAGCCAACGATTGTGTTGTACCGCCAGCCATATTCGATTCGTTGAAACCGAACCTCTAAGCGAAGGACGAACAAGTTTCTCCAGCCTAACCTGCTGTTATATCGTGCGCACCCTGTGGCTTAGCCAGTTTTACAAGTTCAAATTGGCCTAGCTGTCTTTCTCTGTCTCATTCCCCTCTCCTGGCAATGCGTTGCTCTTTCGCTCACGAAACCACGAAATTCGAGCCACAATACATAATATAATGATCCAGTCGAAAGCAGCTACTCTCAATAATTACAGCTTTGCACCTTGGCAACACCACATTTTATCTGCTAGACCCACTAGTCGACCAACCCCGTTAACGATCCTACCCGCCTGTCGGTGGATACCTCGTGATTACTAAGCTCGATCCACTGATCTCAATCTTTGATTCAATTTTATTTCGAGCACCTCTCAGTCAGCGGGTCACCGACAACCCTTCATGATTAATACGAGTTAACGATTCGGTCAATGATGGGTGCACTATTACGAGAAAGATTGGCTTGCCTTTACTGTAATAGACGTGTATAATTCGGGCAGTGCCCTCGATTTCGTGTAGGGTCTATAATTAAACGGAGTAAGCGGAGCGCCGCGCCGCGCCGCGCCGGTGCGAAACCGACCGATAATCACGCATATTAGCAGGCATATGTTCTATGTTAATATCCGGCTTTTGATTGAAATTGTGGCGTGCGGAGTCTGCACCAATCTGGACACCGATTGATGGAGCCTCCCTGTGCCAGCCACCTCGATAAACCTCTACGAATCTTGCTGCTATTGTCTCCTGTCCGATCCCGTTCTGGTGTTCCGCACTAGGTCCTGGCTATTCTCCACCTTTATTTATTCGATTCGGGTGTGGCTGGCTTATCGGACGCAATTCCAATTCCATTCGAAAACTAATGAACCAAGCTCTATTGCACGTCTCTGCGGAGCTATTTCAGCCGTGTGGCGTAACTAAAAATCGGAATCGAAGAATGTCGCTTTCCTAGACACGATGGATCGGTGACAAGATTGTTTAGACTGGAACCCGATAGAATTACTGGATAGAAATACGCAGTAGCAGACACAGCTGGTTGTTATAGGATCATAAAGCTCAGTTTGAACTCTTCTGCGGAATCTCACGTCTTATATAATGGAGTTCGCCAAAAAGTATTTCAAAAGTGACCCGAAGCGACATTGGCTAGCGGTACGGCAATTTCCACGAAAGCATTTCGCAGAGAAGGGAAAATGAGCGGGAGTGCAGCAAGTTGGTACGAGGTCTGAGTGAGGGCCTCGATCTTTTTTATTTTTTTTCCAAGAATGCTCTCGCCGGTGAGCGGAAAGCTTTGGAAATACCGCGTAACCACCAACGGGTATACGCAGTGGCGTGGGAAGCGCCAAATAAATTAGCCATTCATTTTCCCAGTGTCGCTCACTCTGTCTCCCACCGGGACTAATTGATTTTTTTTTGCCGCTGCCCTGCGGGGTAATTGAAACTTTCTTTCGAATGCAGCTCGGATGACTGGAGCTCGGAGTAGGAGAGAGAGAGATATTGAACTTTTTTGCATCAACCTTGTTCTGCGGTCTGCGCCGCCAGCTACTTCCCGCCGATCCAATCGCTCGAATCACCGATTCGTATAATTCGGCAGTACATCCTGCCTTCGTATCGGTTGCACTTAAAACGGTTCTAGATTTATTAAGAAATCATATGCGAGTCTGAAATTACATGCATCTGACCAGGCGGCAAACTTTAATATAGTAATCATCCGCATGACAACCTGCAAGAATTAAGTATCTCCACAGGCATCGATCGAAGATTTCACAAGTGATACGTCCAGTAAATACGAGTAGAAGGCAAGAGCGAAACACTGTTTTGTGCCATACTTTCCTTTAACTTTTCTCGGAAGCGACTGCACGACAAATCGCACGGGAATGAACAAATCGGGCTCGCAGGCGAACGCAGCCGTGCCTGAGGTCTGCAATTTTCATCGAAGGGCTTTCTTCCGGTGAAGTAATTGCGCGATGTCGTTCTTGGAATACGACTGTGAATAGGGCGTCTCGCAGCGATCCTCATTAGAGACATCTCGTACTTTAATTAGAGTTTGCTTGCACAATCGGACTACATACATTCTTCCGCTCGAGCGATTCCCAATATCGAGCGCACAATTCTCGGAATTAATGAAATTCGGCAGGCAAGAGTGGCTGAGTCCATATTGATAACAATGAGATAGAGACCGGCTCTCCTTTGATATTATTAACTAGCGAGCAACTACGATTCGACGCTTCAAAGGAAATTGTTAAACCCCATTATACTCATAATAAGAACTGCGGCACACACTCACGCGTGGTCTATCATTCGATCACGTGCTAAGCGTCGTTTGTGGTGTGAACGTTTATGACAATGCAGTAATTTGTTCGTAGTGCGTGACGCTTGGTATGAGCGTACCTATAATGTGGATCGAGCTCTACATACATATATTCATACACTTGACTAACAGTGGTACGTTAAGAAAGGTAAGTTCTCGGTGGCTTGGCTGCCTATATACCGATTCGCATGATACCACCTGCAATAGCCTTCTACGACTATGCAAGAGTACACCGGAGCTGTTGTATATATAGTTAAGTGATCTCACGCCTCTCTCGTAAATACACACACACAGTCACACATATACATCGCCCGATGGTACTGTTATGTCTGCGGACGAAACCCCCACTACCATCGCGATTGCAAGGCGCGCGCGCCCTCTGAAATTGCGTCTGCCTGCTTTTACCGCGAGGCAAGAACCTATTAGTCAGAGAGGATCGATCGCTTTTCAGCTGTGTGTATCGAGACTTCCTTCGATTCGTACTTCCGCCGGGACGATCACTCTTTCCAAGATTATGCCAGCGCAATTTTGCGAAAATCGTCGGTTGGCTGCTTGCAGCAGGTGAATCAAGCTTCTTGTGCCTTGGCGTCTCTCGCCGACTTTCTTTGCTCCCCGAACAATTATTATCCTAGTGACTTTCTCTGAGAGTGGGGGGGCGGGGGAGGTGGGAAGAGCAAGGAAAGTCAGGCTAGTTTTAAACGTGGAAGGAAGCTATTAGCGAAAAAACCATCAGCACCAGCCCGGGCTCTTGGATTACTGTTTTAAAAGACAATATACTCCTTTCCTTCCTTCCATTTCCATCCCTTTCGGTGTCTAACAAAATTCAAAAGGACCTTGGCATGGCTCTTGGACAATTCAACGGAGCAGTACGTGTTCCTAAGGAATAGACAGATGTTCGTATCCGATGGAATTTCGAGCGCAAGGTTCCTACGTGGATCGGTTCCGCAACCGCGGATGCGAATTCCCGCGAAACTTCGGGATTTCCATAATCAGCGGAGCTTCCCCGGGAATTCGCCGCCCTCGGGATAAATCCGACAGGGTGTTCCGCGATGAATCAATGTGGGGGTGGAATAGGAATTGCGTTTCCTTATGAACGCGCGAGCGCGCCACACCGTCTCGTCCTTTTACGCTTCTCTCAGCCACGCTGGCAATCAAAGAATCGCTGCATAAAATATCGGTTCCTGTTGGAAATGCGATTTCCCGAATTCCACCAAGATATGCCGTAGTGGTGAGCGAGGGAGTGGAATCGTTCGATTATTTCTCAATAAAAACGACACGGATAGGAGAGTTCATTACGGAGGAATCCAATAGGGAGGGTATCGCCGATGTATTCAGCTCTTTGATAAGATCACGATCGCGCGCGATTGGAATCGTCAGGGAAATTGGCTAATCGAAGCTGGAAATCACGTTTGTCATCCCGGGGACGAGAGGTGGCTGAGGATATGACAGCGTTTTTAATTCACCGGCTGAGAAGCGTAATTCCCGGCGGTCCACTGGTTTGTCGCGATGGGATTCACGGAGATTACGCTGGCTTCCGAGGGACTTCGTTGCGAGTACTTGAGGAAGGTCCGATCCGTTGCGAGGGAGTGAAAGAGAGAGGGAGAGAGTGAGAGAAAGAGGGGAGCAGAAATCCGTATGCACGTGGCGTTGCATTTCATTAAGAGAAGCCTGTCGCGATGAACTCTCGAAAAAGAAAGTCCGTCGGCGCGCGCCGCAAGGGAGGAGCATGTCCACGTCGCTCCAATTACTCCGTCCTCATGAAATTCAGCCACTGCCATCGTTAACAAAGCCCTGGCACTGCCGCGAATAATAAATCTCAATGTCTTTACACGTGATTATGTGTGTACACACTATCTATATGACGACTTTTTCGTCTCCGTTGTCGACGCTTTGTAAATTAATCCCATTCCTCTTCTTTCCATATTTGCACGAATTCCACGAGTGTGCCTAGTATTACTTGGATATTTTGACAGAACAAACACTTTCTTCATTATTGTTTGCTGGATCTCGACCAAGTAGATAAATTTAATACTTTAAATCATATACGAGCTATGCTATTTCCTGATGTCATATCCACCAGAGGATACAGCATTAATTTCGCGCGCCTTCACACGGATCAATTCAACTCCGGCGCGCCAGCATTATCCGAATGCAGCGCAGCGAAATTGTCACCGAGCTGAGGCATTCGGCCAAGATATCGATTTTCTTCTCGCGGCTTGTATGCCTGCATTCCTGCTCGGGAAAACCCACTTGCCGCAATTGTGCCCGGAAGACACCGGGCGTGCGGAAGGATATACTACGTCTGCGGAGGATTCGTGCGCCGTGAAATGTGGATCCCCGCCCGGGAAACACGTTTAGCGAGCTGGCACTGCGAGCAATAAAGGAGACGGTTGTATCGGACAAGCTTCATTATTTCCGGGATTCAATGCGATCTTGTTTGATACGGAAATCCATTGGCCTTCCTTGCCTCTCCTTTTTCCAAACATTTACCCCGAAAAGAAAATTATTTCTCTGCCGGTTCTTTTCCTTGAGCTCAATTTCGGAGGCTATCCACGAACACGCGTGCCACAGGAAAATTCTCAACGTATATTAATCTGAATATTCATGACTCTACAGTAGCCGCGGGTAGAACTGAAAAGCTGTGTATCTTATATCGCGACAACTTTAATAAAGATACCGGGCCTCATCCTGGCAGGGGACCGGACCAGCTTGTTTTCCCCTGACGCCTAGCGCACAACTTAGTTACTCTGATATTAAAATTCCAACGTAAGAGTGGTCGATAAGGAGAGCGAGGGGCGGGAGGGAGGAGTGGGGAGGGAAGTGCTTGTTATCGGGACTGAGCATCAGGCTGCTGCCAAAGTGAAGAGGGATCGATTTTTCCACAGGCACAGGAGGATACAGCGAAACCACTCTCTGCTGAAGAAGACGAGCTGTGTCTCGTTCTCGAACGGAGCCCTCACGGTACACACATACACACAGAAAGAGAGACACAGATAGTGCGAGATGCGTCTTAAAATATTCATACAGCATGAAAAATGTTTATCGCTATTAAATATATGATAGGTTCATCTCGCGATCCCCACGACGCGTTCGCATTTCACATTAAATACTACTGAAATATTAATTCTTATATTACTGGGTAAGAATGACTGTTAATAAAATTGTGCGCGTCCTGCTGCCCTATTCGCTTGGGCTTTAAAGTCAAACAGGGCGCTCTACCTTCAGCAGTGTACACCTCATGCATTAGGCATTCGCTGCAGAATGTACTTGTGTAGATGCTACACATGCTTCGCAGCTAGCTCTACCTGGGCACCAGGAGGCCCCCCCCCCTCTCTCTCTCTCTCTCTCTCTCTCTCTCTCTCTCTCCTTCTTTCTCACTTTCTGCCTCTAACTGCACCCAGAGGAACAAGAGTGTGCGTACGTGTGCAGGTGGCTGGCTGGCTGACTGCCTCGGCCGAGCGCACTGGAAAACTTTGATGCTCCTTGAAAAAACGCCCTCGTTGTCTTCTCGTGCACGAGTACGCTTTTAAGCGCGCCCGTGTCTCGCTGGCCGTGTGAAACAGGAAAGGGAGTGTAATGGTCATTTACGCTCTCGGGAAAATCACGCGACATGCGCGGTAATTGAAGCGTGTAAGTAAGAAAACGAGTCGCCACCGCCTTAATGAAACGGGCCGACTCTGCCGAGAGAGCTCCCGCTGTCTTCACCCGGCGTGATCAAAAACTATGAGAGGTCTTTTTCTAAGTGTCTAGGGATTCTCCATGGTAACTGTAAATGTTGATTCAATTACATAAATGATTGAGAGACTCGGATCACAAGTGAAGGGTCAATCGCGGATGTAAGACTTTCCACTTAAAGTACAGTTCGGTTGTTCCAGTTTCTGTAGAGCGCGATCCGGAATACAGGAGGATGACGCTCGTGCTCGTCAATGTAGGATAGTTAGTTTAATTCAATGGCTACTCTTTTGAGTGCCTCGAGTGCTTGGTTTTTGCCCTGGTAGTCACAATAAATGAGTGCTGGGAAGGGATTGCCTAGACACCGAGTAGGCATTACGGAAAGAAAATCGGTTGGAAAGGAAGGCCGATGGGAAAGGACGGCTTCCCTTTCGCCGATCTCTCGAAAAGGTAAGACCGGATGTAGCTAAGGTGCAGGTCAACCGCACAATACAGTTTCTTGCTGTTGGCGCGTTGCTTATTAGCCGTTCGCAGGATCGCTTTGGAGATGAACGTTCAGAGAGTCATCTCACCGAACGACGGAAAGAGTGACTTCAACGATCACATCTGGCCTAGCGTTAATGCGTTAACAAGGTCGGGAAAAAAGTGGGCATCCTACTTTTTCGATGTTAGCCGCGTGAGATCCTAGTGGCCATCACGATCACGGTTAGAGACGATCTACGATTCCTCGAAGCTCCGCGATCGACAACTCCAGGATGTTCTTATCGTCATAAAGCTGAAGTCTCAGGGAGACAGAACACCCGCTGGAATACGAATGACTATACCAATTAGTCCGCGTCTTCCACGCTTATTAGCCGTTCTCGGTTTTCATGTTCGACGTAATCATAACAGCAAGAATCCTAGCAGCTTCAGTTTTCTCTCGCAACGAAATTATGAAAAGATTTTAGATGTGCAAATGAAATGTCAGATTCGTATTCTGAATTTTATGTGACATCTTTGTTTAAATAACTGTCAGTGGTTCGAAGTTTTTCATGAGAAAAGCTCTCACTAAAGGCATTCGAAATACCTGAAATCCATGGGGCTGGGTTGCTGGAGTCACAGTTGGGGCGTCGAGTAAGAAGAGAGAGGATTCACACGGTGCCACGCGTAGAAGCAGCGGTAGTGGCTTTAGTAGCGTTCGCAGCCGTGTCGGGCTGGTAAAACTCTCATGAAACCCGAGGATTTCTTTTCTCCGGAGATCCAGCTTTCTTGCTTGTCTAACGCCACGATAGAGTGTGAGAGAGAGGAACTTGCAGTCACCATCGGCACCTTGCTGGGCGCCTCAGCATTCTCGCACTAAGCAGTACCGCAGGTAACTTTCAATACTGGAAACTGGAAATATCCATGGTGGGAAAGATTCTATGTGCTCCTCCCATTGTAGCTTCGCATACACATCCACAACGTGCTTGTTCCATCTTTGACTTGGCTTACTCTCCAATTTCGAACTCTAGTTCTTCTCTCTTCGATATCCTGGTGGGTGCTCATTGCTAACTAACTCCTAAGACGAAGCCTGTTCCACCAGCTCCTGCTTTCTACTGTTCAGACAGCGATTGCCTTTCATGCCAGTCATATCTTCACCACTGTCTTCTTCAGTGCTCTGAGACTCGTCGAAACTTTTGATGGATCTGTTTTTATCCCTCCGTCGCGCCGAGACTCCCAAGCGAGCCTCCGTGATAAATCGTTCGCTTCGGATCCTAGATAGTAATCTTCAGCCTTGGTCGTAGTCCTTCTACTGCGCCTGTTTTCATTCTGCTGCTTGTCACCCGGACACGATGCCATTTAGGGAGATACTCATTTGTACCGGTTTCGACATATTGCTGCATTAAGACTTGGGACCAATGCTTTCCTGACGGTTATCCTTCCACTGGCGCCAAGAGTACCTTTCTGAAACTAAAAGCACACAAACACGTGACGACTTGCTACAGAGACGACAATATCTAAAGAATAAACTGAATTATAGGAAGCACGAGCTGATTTGCATTTGAGTTGAAGAGTTGCAATCTCATTGATATGGAGTTTGACATTAATGTAGTCGTTCTTAGCACGGATTATCAGATTGGAGTGACAGCTAATTAATAAAATGCTCAATCGTTTCCCGGAAGAACGAGAATCCAGTGGGCGCTATTGGCTTTGCGGCGAGTAATCATATTGCGAGATTGTTATTCAGGCCTAAGCCTGATTCACTCAAGGGCTGCGATTAATGAGGTTCATTTTCAGGCCTTTATACCCACGAGAAGTAATATGCCAAGGTTACTCTTGGTAAGGCTTAAATCGATAGGCACCGTTACTTGTTGCGTCTCGCTCGGTCACGTACGAATATCCATCGTTTTCCTGTCTGTAAAATATCGTATTTACATCAGCTCAGCGAGAAGCACCGACTGTCAATACATCCCTTCTAGTCCGCCTTATCCTCATTCGTATTTTAGAATATGCATTACTCCCGGAATAGCGATGCCAGCAACTTTGTACTTTTCAAGTGCGACAAACAGTTTCTTTTATGCCCTGTTGCAACCGCTATGCATCGAGCTTACCAAGCTGCTTTATGAATTTTATTTATCATCTTTGCTCTCCGACACGTTCTTCGATGTTCGAAGTTTCAAGCGACCCTGGTGACAGACCAGCTTTATTTCATCCGGATTTCCCAAGTTTCCCTCGCTTTACTCATCGTTATCAGCGGTATAATTTAAAGTTCCTTTCGATTTCCGGCGTACCGGGGGACCCATTACAAAAGTTTCTCCGAAGCACATGACAATCGGCAGAGGGAGTGGAGCGACCCTCGTTGAAAAGCAGTGATCTCCAGGGCAACTTTCCGACTCTCATACCTAACGAGCAATGTTTCTCGCGCCCAATATCTTTCATGCCCGTATGTACACGCTAACTGCTCTCGCCTGGTAGGGAAATTCGCGCAGGCAAACTGCCCGCATTGCTAATTCTTGCGCGATCGCTGAGACTGTACTCGACGCTTGGGTCGAGCGAAGAAGACGCTAAAAGCGAGACAACACGAGGGATGCAATCGCCGGTTCTCAAACAATCCAAAGAGAGACAGGCACTGCCTGCTAGTGGAAAGGGTATACTGTCAACGGCATTCCTCTCGACAGTGACTTCGCTTTTACAAAGGGGACGGCAAATATTTTTAAGAACTTCTCGCTCGAATCTCGCCGGCAAAGTGCACTCTGGCAGGAATCGGTTCAGTCGAGCGCGGGCAGCCAAAGGAGCACTAGGAAACCGAGGCGAAAAGTCTGCAGGAGCTTCTCGATTGTCCGGACTGTCGAGGACTTCCCTTGCAGGGTACAGCTCGTCGACGGGAGAATCGGTCGATTAATCGATTGGGACATTAACATCTATGTATCTCCAGGTGGTGTAAATCACTCAGCTGGCGCCCTATCCGTCGCGTCGATCAACACGACCATTAACGCGGCAATTAGAGGCCGATCGCTGCCACTCAAATGACCTACCGGCACCTTGCAGCCCACTCTGGTCAGTACACCCACAATTTTCCACCACCTCCCCCGCCTTGCTGCTTCTACGCTCACAGCCATCGAGCACACCTAGCTATTCAGTACACGTGTCTTCGTGTCGAGCTAAGGAGGGGTCTCACTGTTCACGCGATCATTAGGCTGGGGATCACACTGACGTCTTATTACGACTGGCCGTTACTACCGATTTCTGTCGCGAGACGCCGGCATATTAATGACCCCGTGGTACCATTAAGCCCAACAGGAATGAACACGGCCCATGGTACCCCGCCGTGTGCCACAGCGTTTCCCAACTCATCCCTCATAAACATGTGGATAGATCTCGACGAACACATGAAGATCCAAGGTACTTTCCAAGGTGAAAAATGACCTCCTTTCACGTTGCCAGATGAATCGAGAAAGTAGGGATGGTGAATGAATTCATTATAATCTTGGGGATGATACTGTGTTCATTAAAATGTGAAGTTGACAGCTTTCGGTAAATAGATGAGTTCTGGCAGGCGGAGAGTCACTGCTGCGAAACTGGAATGGAACTTGAATTACGAATGGTAATCCGATGTTAGTCCTTCAGCTTCATTCTGGGGCTTGCCTACATATCTGCTATAATGACCCGACACGTGCACCGCACTGAGCGCTACAAGCAACCCCGGCGAGTCACGGGAAAAGCTAGTTTCAATTTACCCTGCAGTTTCCCTCGTAATCGAGCGACCACCTGTGTCGCAATGCTGGTGACCTGTCTTCGATGTGTTACGCTTCCCCTCTGCTAGAGAAAATAAAATGGTCTCACCGGCAGTCACTTCGCTTCGGCGAAGGCGACGTGCTGATTTAGAAGAGTGCTGGAAGAACGATTCAAGCTGGCATACGATACTAAACCGTTCAGGAATTCTACTGTATCGTGTTCGATTGACCCGTACCTGCCGGTAACGCGATATTATTGAAACAAAATTCTCTTGAACGAGAGGCGCATCACCTCGCCGGTGGAGTTGACTAAGCGAGGACTGAAAATTAGCGATGGATGAGGTTCGAAGCACCTTACGCCTTGTTCCAGGTACCTCAATTTGTCTCGGCGTCACTCCGACAGTGTCGCGTAGACTCGGCGAACATTTCTCTCGATCGCATTATCAATTAGATTAGACACTCAGCACCTCGTCTCATCGCATCGCTCCTCTTGACTTTATTACAATGAAACAGCTTATTCTGACGTTTGAATATGCTCGGCTGAATAATGTTGCGAGTTTCATTAGTAGCACTCTATCTGCTTGTCCCACTCGTTTCAAGTGGAGAACACATTTTTGCAACCACCGCAGACGAATCTCATTTTAGCACGTTCCGAGAGCTCACCGGCACGCGTCACTACCCTTCCAAATGAGGCGAAAAAGCGGCTAGTACTCTTACTACGGCGGAATTCGGTAAATTAAACGTCAAAGTGCACGCTCAAGCGTAAAGTCGATTTTCCTGATCGAACCTGTTACTTGCATTCCACGTATCCCTTTCGAGCACCACTTCCCGCTTTACTATTATCCTCCGGACATTTTCAAACATTTTGGCAAAGTAAAACGATTGCAACATTAATGGATATTAACGTTCATTGAATCGAATAATTTGATCCTCAGGAAGAGTCGGGATAACTTCAATTTTAATTCTAGTTATTTCAAAATCGTCAGTTTACTTGCTTAATACTCATTTATTATTACCCGCGAGAAGTAATCTCTTTTCCGACGTGACGAGAACCCGAGCAATATTAAGACAGCAGAGACTTCGGCTGAAAAGCCGATAATCCGAAGATGAAAATTCTGGATGCAAATTGGATGTGGAACTCGCATGCACAGAGGCACACAGGCGCGTTCATGCTGCATGGAACGACGGTCGCGAAGCGTTACTGATAAAAATTACAACTTGACGAAGCAACGGTAGGGAAAGCAGCAAAATTTCCTGGCGAACTTTCCTTCCTCACGGTACACTGATCTTACGTGAAGCGCATTCCGCTCTCCGAATAACTACAACAAGGAGCGAACTTAGTGGGACTTGAGAAACTCGTGGGACATTTATCGACTTTCATGCATTTTTGAAGTTGTGACGAGAAGCGCGCCTACTACCATCCTTAAATCCCAGCGCGGACCGATTCTGTGAACCTTCGTCATTCCACTTGACATTGTTAGCGTAACGTGCCGTACGCGACAAGTACTTTGAAATATGGAAAGCTCTCGAGTGCTCCATTGAGACATGGAAGACTGAATAAACCGTCCACACAGTGACCACTCTTTTATCCTCGAGAACATTCCACCATTATACATATTTCAGGAAGGTACGATAAAATGCGGCTTTCTGATTAGTGCAACGGTCACAAGGGATTGAGGAATTTACGTGCTCGACGATGAATGCTTTATGAAGATGCCATGGAGGTACACGTCTGGCGGAGAGTGAGCGACGGTGAACCTAGAGAGAGAGAGAGAGAGAGAGAGAGAGAGAGAGAGAGAGAGAGAGAGAGAACCGGCTTTCCATAACGCGGGCAGGCGCATCTGCTACGAAATAAGAGCGTGCTCTCTTTGAAGAGGATCTACATATTTACATAGTCGGATCTCTTTATTGTACCGCGTACATAAGCGTGACAGCCATAGAGGCCGGGCTTCTGCACCGAAAAAGCTGCAAGCTCGCACAATTTTCCTAATGCCTGCTTTCCTTCGTTAATTTCAATCTGCACTCCCGGCGATGCGAATTCGGGACACGTGTCCCGTGTTTAATAGGTGCGGCATACACGCGCATATGTAGAAAGAGAGATTCGCACGAGTGGGACATATACTCCCGAGTATTACGAACATATAATTCGAACAATCAAGTGCGACGAAAAGCATCCGCCACCGTCGAGACACAGGCATTGTTTTCTCTTGTCTCTTAATTAGAAGCATGGCCAAATAATCTCGTCATAGGAAGGATGAGGCATTCACTATTCGTTAGTGCGGTGCACACACGCCCGGATAGCAGAGGGAGCCGTCGAAATTTTTTAATTGCGAGCAAGCGCGCGTCCGTCGTCTCCCGGAAAAAGGCCGGCTGCTAGTGCGAGGCCTCCAAATACATACATATTTGGCTGAAAAAGTGAAACGGGGTCACGAGGGAACGAACGCTCCGTACCGAGGTTTATGTACATATATGTACTATGCGAAGTGATGCCCTCTGTGCGCGTGTATCTATGTGACTGTTTATGTATCTGTATGCACGGGGCCGGAGGAAAAGGAACCCGGCCAGGAAAATTAATGTACCGGCTGAAATCACAGTGGAATACATTAGTGCGCCACGAATATTGGCCGTAAGCAACGCGAGCATCTGATTCACTGAATAATAAATTCCCTGTATCTTTACGGGCGACCGTAAATTTTCGAGATAACGGGTTCTCCTCGCAATCCGGCTTCGGAGCCATCTCGTAAGTATCTATTGGTCGTTTACTACACTGGCCAGAGTCCGATTCTCTTCCGATACTGGCGATTACTCTTGTAAACTTTCGAGTTCCGTAAAGCAGGGAATTCTCTGCTTTTGACATCCCTTCGACGGAAACAGTCCGACAATGTACACCCTAAACTTTCCTCCCTCTTGTTGACAATCTCGAGGCAGGCGTTGCGAGTAATTGGTGATTCGATTTCGGTTGTACCAGGATTCAACAGAACACAAATGTCAGAGTACTTCTGTCAAGTCTGCGGAAACTATATCAGTTATATTTAATTTAGCGATTCGGACTCTCACGGCTTGTTCCACTTTGCCCAGCGAACTGCAGGTAATTCCGACGGCAAGCCGTAACCCCAGGCTACTGGTGAGATAGTTTATGGCCGCAGCGATTTTATGGAGCTTGTTTGGGGCAACGATACCAAGCTTAAAGGGGCGGCTGTTCCATGGCACCGTTAAGGAAACACCTTGACAATCGTATGTAGTGCAGAGCGGAGTCAGAAGATCGCCAGAGCATGAGTTGCATTTCAAAGTGCTCGAAGGCTTGTCCGCGGCGAGTGAGCGTACTTTGAGGACTGAAGGGTGTTGCGATGCTTGCCGTACCTATGTCTGTCTCGCAGACGTTTATACGGTGCCCCGGAGTCAAGGCCAGATCACAGCCCGAAGCGTGCGTAAGCGTTGCACCGTCCTATTAATTCTCTGGCAAGTAAATACGTGGGGCGGCCCAACCTGCCCATTTTATCAGCATCTTTCGGCCCGTACGAATATATATTCCAGGGCGTGTCCGAACGCCGCTTTATCTGCTTCAAACAATGGTAACGTTCTCGCGCCATTAGAGCATCTCGCGCCAGAATGTTTGCTCGAGGCGCGTTTATCGTCGCATTGAGAGCATTTTTCGGTAGGTATCCAGTGAGCAGCACAGCCTGGATACTATCGGCAGACAGCACGAGCCGCGAGCGGCTAGGAATTATGGGTGGGCACGGAATCACGAGTACCGTATTAAAGGAGGCCAATTTACATTCTTCGGGGTGCGAGTGAGCATAGGGCAGCGAAAGGACGGGACGATCGAGATCAATCTCACTAGGGTCTCTCATAAACACACGTTTCAGCATGCTCTACGTGCTAATGGAACGCACCAAGAACTCGCCACCATAGGCGCTGACCACAGTTATGCCCTCGGTGATTCCTGACAATGGGTAACTGGAGGGTGACCGAGATGGGACAAACTTATGGTCCAGCCCTTGCGTTCCCGAGCGTCGAGCCAATGTAATTAGCAGAACAGTCCGAGGGCGCGAGGACAGAATGCTAAGCAATTACAAGCTCCTAAGAGGCACGTAGGAATTGCAGGTGGTCATATTGGCTTGGTGCGGCTGCTGCGCATTAAAGCAGGTCTCGTCTTCATTTCGTCACGGCGACGCGAGTGCCGGCAATTTAAATTCTTCTCTATAGCAAGCAGTCCCCTTGTGGCAACACGTTCGTCGCATCCTCCCTGGAGCAGCCTGATGCCGATCTACCGATCAATCGCATACAGAGTGGCCGGCTAAATACACGGCCGAGAGCGGTTGAACGTGCACCCAGTGGTTCACGCACTTCCGAAAGACTAGGAGAGGGAGAATCTTCTGTTTCTCTTCCTCTTACTAGCCTGATCCGCTCTCCTCTACCTGATCTGCTAGGTATAAGGTATGAGAGTCGGAGAAGGCGATAGGATGCTGCGCACCTGCTTGCCCTGCGGCAATGCGCTGCTTCTTGCCTAAGATCCTCCATCCTCTTTTTCCGTGCCATCCCTCTCGTCCCTCTCGTCTTCCACACCCTTTGCACTCGAAGCCGCTACTTGTTTCTTACGCGCTCTCTTCCCCGTCGTGTGGCTCGCTGCATCCTTTGTCGCGATCTGGTTACGCAGGATATGCCGTATCCTGGCTGGCCCGGCGAAGATGTTGTCGCAGGATGTATACAACAAAGTATGTCGAGAGCGGCGCTCTTACCGGGAACATGGAAACGGGCCTGTTGGCTTTGGTAAGCTTGAGCGAGACCTCATTGATACTCGGTCCAGAGGAACCCATCGTATTCTCACGGTACGTGTTACCCTGGCCAGCCAATTGTCCCGGGAACAATTCGTAATAGAAGCTGGCTATCGATAGCAAATGCGCAAAGGCAACCAACGGGCGTTGAGAAATGTTTCGAATATTCGATTCACCGAATATTTCCATATACTCGACCGTGTGTGCTCCAGTCGATACGGCATTTAATCTTGTCTGGGGTTTCGACGGACTTTCCACAACTTTCAGTATTCCTGCGACTGCCGGTATAACATGTTCAGGGTATCTGTTAAACTAAAAAGCAGTTTGATATTGGCGCAGGAAGCTAGGTTATCTTGTCTATCAAACGACGCTCGATCTTCCAAATGAGGGACATCGGGGAATTGGCTCGCGTTACCAGTAAAATGCATGGTGCACCACAGAGAAAAGGAGGGGAAAAAAACACTGTAAATAAGAAGCAGAACACTGCAATCAACCGGGTGGTGCAGCTATGTTGGATGTCCTACGCTTTAAGGGAGAACTCGGCTAATAAGTGGTATTAGTCTCGCCGATGGTGGAGTAAATCATAATTCCTCGTCGAAGAGTTGTGCCGGAGCTCAATGATACCCGGCGGTAATCTCTAGCTGACCGATACCCCGAAAGATTCAATCATTTGTCAAAAGTACTCGGCCGCTCCTAAATTGGGATCCCCCCTCCCCTTCAGCCATTTGGCTGATTGAAGAGTCTTGGTCGGCCTTGTATAATTTATCGCGTACATCTCGATTTCAATTACCGGCAACCATCGGCTTGGCGTTTAAGGGATGCTCGCCGGGGCTAATAGCAAGATGGAAGTTCGACTGATTATAGGATCTCGAGGTACGTGATTCCCTTCTAGTGCCAGCACAGTGAAGTTTGCCATCCCCTCCGTGGGGACAATTCGTTACTTGGTTGACTAGTAAACGCCTGCTCTATGTGTATCGAGATTGCAGGGATGGGATGCGCTTACTTCGCTCGGCACATTTTACCTGTTTGCCTCTCGAGAGGAAGTTCGTTCTAGAGTTCTGGGTGCGCGCCCTCTTTGGGGCTGACTTGGCGGTTCACTTTTGGACTTCTCGTAGCGGACTACCTAGCTCCTCGTGCATCGAGCTCATTCATTCTCCCGCAGACGTAACTTTCTGCCTCGAGCGGGAGCAACGAGGGCGGAGGGCGTGCGCGGCCATTGTGTCGGGCGCAGCTATTTCACCGGCATAAAGTAAATTATCACACCAGAGTAGGAGCGCGAATCTCAAATCTTTCGCGGAGGCGTGGAATTTAATTAAAGTCCAACTTCGTTACAACGGGTGGGCTCGCTTGCGCATCACCTCCGCCTGCTCACGCGGGAGGTGCCGGCGATAAAAGGGACCGTTCGAGATAACGCAATTCCGGCAAATTTCTGTTACCGAACTCGAAAATAAACCTGCTTCTTCACTCGCGTGACCAACCCGGTCGACGCACATCCAAGTTTTTCGGCCTGGCATGGCACACGGCTGCAATTTGCCCTCTACCGCTTTAATTTAGACACACAATTTCGCAAACACACTTTCACCCGCTTGCCTCTTCCCGAAAGAAAACCGAAATAAAACGGGCAGACTCCAGAGGGCATGAATTATAAGCCCTTTGCTAATTGAAACTGTCGTAGCGAGCCCTACAGACAAATATTTCTTAATTTCAAGTAGACAATACACTCTTCCCCTTGAACAAAGAAACGAAATGGATTCATGGTGTATTTTGTCAGCGTATAAATTAGTCGTCTCATTTTTCGGCGTTTTTTTTGAGGGGATGATAGGACGCGTTGATATATAGAGTGTCGGCGGAGTCGCCCGGTCCCGAGAGAAAAGTCAGGCTGCAATTAAAGCCGGATCAATGGAAAGCACTTACGCGGTTGTTTACCCATCCAACCTCAAGACACGCTGTCTTTACCTTTTCGGGTCTATCTCTCTCCCATTCACCAGTGTTTTCTTTCACACGACTGACAGGACGATCCCGAGTGCAATTGCCCGATGCCTCGACCTGGCAAACGAAGCAAACGATAATGCCAGCAATCAATGAACCGGTGAGTAACGATCCGAACGACGGGGAACGAGAATTTCCGTGAAAAAATCAATGGCTCACTGGTGCACTGATAAATTGCGAATTCGCGCCGATCGCGTCCCATTTTGCCTGATCGCTCGTTAAATCCTAAATTAATCCCCGGTATTATCGATGAAATAATACGGACGGGAACGCGCCGCTGAAAAATAATAGTGGATTGTGTGTGTTACGCGCGTCCGAAATCGCCGTGCACTAATTTTCCGGAAGGAGCAACCTCCCGCGAACAGTTTTAACGGGTAAACAGCCAGTCGGTTCTCGACGCTTTGTATTTAAATGGCAGCTGTGCCGCCTATGTTATCGACACTCCGCTTGTCCTTTTATAATTCCCTTGTCTACATTTTGCCGAGAGCGCCTAACATTCCCGAGGTGATCGAGTTCTATATCAGCAAACATTTCACGCGCTCGTAATGCCACTTTAGCTGTTATCGCCCGAAGGGCACCGTCAATGATTTTTTATCGGCTTAACGTCCGAATATGTACTTTCGAGGAACTGTGACACGTCCTGCCGTTTTTATACTGTGTAATTGCATTGTCAAACTTTGAGAGTGTCATCGTAAATTCGAGTCTAGAAAGGGTGAAGACTACAAATATAAGAAGTGTCGAGAGAAGTGCACGATCGCACTCGGAATTCAAGTGCACTCGCCACGAACCACTACAACGAAGTAGTGCGAAATCAAATTCCGTGAAGCTGACGAAATTCTTGCCTCCTTGAATAAGCGGATAGACTTTACACCTGTACTCGGCGCCTTTCGAAGCTGCAGCAGGATAAATAAGTCGATTTGTCCTCTTCGTATTCGAATTCAACACCACCGATACCCGGGGGCTTTACCGCAGGCGATAAAAGCACTCGCAAGCCCGGTGTCCTGGCGAAACGGAATATCGTACGGGACGAGTTTGGTGAGATCGAAGGCAAACGGAGCGGCACGGCGGGTTGGATATTTAATTGAGGTAAACGAGGTATCCGTGGTAAACATAAAGGCATCTCGTGATGTAACAAGGCGTCCTAGAGAAGCGAAACGGTCTGTCAGATTTTTCAGCGGCGGCAATATTGATTTCCGGAGAATCCGCTTCTGGTATTCCCGTGGCGAGGATGAAATTTGTACCAGTCACGGTATCGCAAGGATTTTCAGCTCCTCTCTCAGCGAGGAGCGCTTTATGGGCTCCTGTCTTTCTCTTACAGTTTCTTTTTGCCCGGCCTCTTTTCCACTTTTCTCTTTCTCGCCCACTATCGTCCGAGCCCTGTTTCCTGTTTCCCTCGTCACTGTTTCCTTCCATTCCTATGGTAGAACCGCTCGCGCTCCCGTTCGCAGGGACTAGGCCGTACCATTATCTTGGTCCATTTCCTATTGTCCTAACAGTTCTCCCTCCGGCACGCGGAACATGTATAAAGTGAAACAAACGATCCAGCAATTTCTGCGTGTGTACCTATGCCGGTTATAAGCACGTACGGTCGCACCCGAATCGTCAAGGCCAGCGGGGCAAGAAGTACCGGATGAGGGAAGATAGAAAAGAGTGAGCGGCAAACCTCTGAGTCAGCCTTCTAATTTAATTTACCTCCGACAGGCTCTGGGGCGTAAATCTGCCGTCGTCCTAGTAAAGATGAAGATTCATCGGTGTTTGAATCGCTTCTGATACCAACCAGAACGCTTAAGTTTATGTTAATTAATGAGAGAAATCATACTAATTACTTGAGGAGATATTGACTCAACTTGTTATGGAATTCAGGTATTAAAAATATCAATGTTATGTAGGAAGGGACTTTCCAAGGTCACATATTGAATCAAAAGAATGATTATACAAATGTCAATAATATTATTGCAACAACTTGCATTGGAAGTATTAACTGTTAAATTTTATCCAACAGTGCAATAATGATAGCGTTCTGTTTTTGTGCCTGGGTGAATATTTACCTATTCAGACCGAGGTATTTTATTGCAATTTAAGTACGCAGCGTCGATGGTAATGTGTACACGCAGCACATTACGAATTCGCCGTGACAATCGTGCGATAGCGAGCGCGCATTAATCATCGGAAAGTGTCTATATAAAACAGAGGATTATTATTCCTCGTTTTGGCTCAAAGGCATCATCCGAAAACAAATGCTTTTCGTTTGTCTAAAAATTGATTTCAATTTCGGTGCGTGCTCGCGGACGCACAAGCGTCACGTCAAATAACGAATCCATCACCGGCCAGCAAATAGGCCAGTTAAATCGTCGTCCTAATTTCCTGAACCGAGGGGAAAAAATCCCACCCGCGAGAGAATGCCTCTCGATATTGGATGGCTTCATTGTTGGCGAAACTTATTCGTTTTATTACCCATTTCGTGCGCGAATACACACACATATACATATAAACACGCAATTTATTCATTGCGAGAGTTGGGGGTGGTGTAGGCGGAAAATGAGGAGGAGACCACGCAATTTCCGTAGACAGATTGGTCATACCACGGGAAATGATGACTGTGTATAAACGGCTCAAACGGCCTACGCGATGATCTCTTCTTAATTGATTCGAAGGCGGTCTGGTTACGGTGGAAACGGTACAATCCTGCCCGTCACTTTGCAATCTCCGCCAAGCTCGATCCCGCGCTGCGGCCTCCCGTTCGCTGCTTATATCGTTCGTCAATGACAAATTGCCCATCAGTCACAAGTAGCCCCCGTGAAAATCGAGTTACCTCGATCACGGGGGAGGGAATGAGCGATGATCGAAGTTGTACTTCATGCCCGGCAACCACCTGCCCGTGCAAATAAATGATCATCTCCCGGAAAATAATTATGGCAGATCGCATTGGTATAACAATTGCCTTGCAAAATGATTAGCGCGGAATGATCGGTTTCTAGCAGTTTCCCAGCCTGTCATTCTTGAACCGATCTCTCTATTAGCGCTATTAGTGACGACACTTTTAGCGACCTCGCTGATTGCTGCAACTTTGAAACACAGTCATCGCCTGATGATACAAAGGGGGAACGAGCGAGGGTAGGGACAGTCGGCGTTTTATCAGAATTGTATAAATTTAATATGAATGGGGTGTGGCGGTAGTGGTGGGTGGTCATTTCATCGTCGAAGTGGCCGATTGTTTCACATTAATACGCAATTTGTCCGATTTAATTGCGATTCCGCTTCCGCGGATCTATCTCCATAGAGTGCCAGACATTTCATTATCAGCGTTTGTAGCCAGTTAAATAATTTCTGATTTTATAGCTCAGCGAAACGCAAGGCCCTCGCGTTTGCTCTTCTGCCGCCATCACCTCATAATAGCTCTCCTCGTTTCCGCTTCCAGGGGCTAATCAGCAGGCTTGCGAGAGCTTTGTAGGTATGCTAGCGGCGAATGAGCGGATGACAGAGTGATGCGGTGTCCGCAAAAAACTCGCATTATCACGTACAAAGTAAGAAACGGAAAGGAAACGACTGCCGTCGCTAACAGTCATCACCATCAATACGATTTTTTACCATCAATACCACTTGCCAAGAGAGAAACAAACTAAAACTATATCGATACTATTTCACCTTTTAAATATCATGATTTTAATATTTCCAAGGGACTAAAAAGTGGGGCACTCTTCTAGTAATACGCGCGTTGAGTAAACCTTTCCATCAATTCTTTTCATTTTCCGGTTGGAAACGCCAGCTGGAATTAATGGCAAATGTTGAAATTAAATTTTACATGGGGCTATAAGTATCCCGGTACTTCGCGAGGAGATACTAATTGGAGGAGTCTTTGCTGTAAGTTAATTAATGACTTTCTTTCGTGAAGTGTTTACGAGTATTTGATACGCTCGCAGGGGGGACTTGCGGGAAAACGAGCGCGTGATATCTATATCGGTGGGATGTTCCAGCTATTTGTCACGACACATCGCATGATTGAAGTAGTTTCTTTTTCGTAACGAATCCGCTTCCCTTCTGGACGGCTTCCGCCGATTGTTTAATATAATTGCAGGGCGGTCACGGACTTGCTGCTGACAGACTGTTGCATTAGGCAAGGAGCGGACTAGATTTATGCATTCGCACGGTTTCCACAACCCAGTTTGCTTACAGGAGTTTTTCATCTCTCTCGCTAGCCTGCTGACACACACACACACACACATTCTCTCTTTCCCCTTTGCCTGTCTATCTTTCGTTCTCCTCCACTGAAGCAGTGAGAGCGCGCAATCAGCAGTCGGTTGACCTAGTGAATTTTGATTCGCCGCTGCAACTTTAAATGGGACGTTTGCCATTTAACTTGCGAGCGTTCATTTCATAAATCAGCCGTGCTTCTGAAAAATTCCGGCACGCCCGGAGATCGATAGGTGGGAGAGAGCGTGGTGTGTAGGCTGGCTCGCTCACTCACCGAATACAATTCGCCACGGCGGAAAAATCTGTCGGAAAAATGTATCATCGCCTCTACTGACACTGGCAATCACGCGCCCGTTGTGTATTATCTCGCCGGATGGGCATTGAAAGTTGCAAAAATCACAAGCGGTCGCCAATATTAAAATTAAATGCGACCCGGCCATAAAAAACAAATGATCGATATTCATATGTATCATTGTACAGGACACCAGCAATTAATTCTGGCCTTTTAATCTCACGCAAAATATATTATTACCGAAGAAGCCGGAAGCAGCTGGGGCTAAACAGTTCTTGGGAATACTGATACCGACGCCGGGACAGCGAGCATTTTTAATCCAGAGTTTGCGCTTGAAAAATCGAAAAGCGATACTTGCGGCCCCGAGAAGAAATATTAGCGAGACGAGAAACGATATCAGGCGAGGTCCAACGTGCTGCGATCCTCTTGGTGGCTAGCTATCCCCGTTCTCGCCTGGCCTGTTATGTAAATGGCCCGAGGATTTTGCGGCGAAACGAAGATAACACCCGAGACTTTTACAACGAAACATGCCTTCGAGATGTACATCGAGTCATTTCCTGAAGGGAGAGAGAGAACGTGAGACGGAAGAACCAATCGCAAACCTATGGCGGTGTACGAGGGCGGCGAGGGAAGATAATGAGAAAAGGGCTCGCGCGTCGACGTTTTCCTTGAACCGCAGAAATTCATCTGTCACGATAACGCAAGAAGCCGGTAATTTACGGCAATAGAGACTAGCTACATATAAACGTACAAAGAAGAAGAGAATCTTGATGGGTGAGATGGGAAACGGAGAACGGCTTGGAAAGCGTACAAATGAAATTTCATTGTCCCCGAGTTCAACAGACCGATACACCCTCACAAACCCCTCTTTTAACTTCTTACATGCTGCAGTGGAGATTCATGCAGCAAGACATCAAGCTCGCAGAGCAATTTAACTATCCTGGCTGTAAGCCGAGGAAATCGTGATCCGCCGGCCACGAGAAGCTTTGTAGCTTGGGTGCAGTGTATGTCTTTCACACGGTAATTGGTGCACACCAATTTCAGTCGACATAAAACTCTAGAAGACTCCTTCTTGGCTGGAATAAAAGCGATGGACTTGGCGCCCGAATTGACTGGCGAAAAGACTGCGTTTCTGGCTAGTGAACGCGATGTAAACGATTATTGCATCGTATTTCGTTATTACAATAGGTTTTTATTGGACGGGAAACTGCAATGATGGAGACTACAGACTTTACGTAAGAAAGGGGCGATTCCCAGGCAGCATCTTAGGGTAGAAAATCGAATTCAGTAATGGGACTAGAAAGCCCAAGGGTACTTGTCGTTTGCCAATGTGCCGGCGATAAAAGGTCGCACCTTCTCGATCAAATTAGGCAGAAAACTTGACTGGAAAGGCGACAGTTAGATCCAGCAGGGGTGTTCGGTGGAAATTTAATCGAGAGGCTGTATGGGCTGCGACTTTTCAGTTGGGAGCACTTGTGTCGTATGCCTTCTCCGTTCGAAAAGGTGCGACAACGATGACAAGGGCGACAACGAACACGAGGACATCGGGGAAGGAAAGTTGACGTTGCGAAGGTAGAAATTGCGTTGTATTCTCACATTGTAGATAGGAAGAGGGCGGATGTGGGAGAGGCAGCGGATGGGGAGGACCATGGGTGATGGGGTGTTCGAGGAAATTGCGGCGCATAGCGCGCATCCTAAATATTTACTCGGCTCTCTGCCCGTTACACCGTGCAAATATTCCATTTGCGAGTGGGAAAACACGCACGCTTCCGCTGGCGTCGTCTTCGTCGCCGTAACACTCGGAGCTAGCCGCGATGATGCCTGGTTGGTTTCCTTGGACAAGAGCCTGGCCTCTGCAGACGTAAACCGCTTGTCTCAACAGACTTCCTGGGAGATAGACGGGGAGCGGCTGGGCACGTTAACCCTCAATTGCGCTAACCGTTTCCACCAACAGAGAAGAGAACACGGCCTTATGCCCCGGATTACGTGTTACTGGCAGAGAGCTCCAGGCTTGAGCCCGGACTCTCCCTAGGCCAGGAGTCGAGATCCTCACCACTTTAACGTCCGCTATGTATCTTAGTCTCTCTTTCCACCACCACCTCAGGCTCTATTATCTTCCATTCCAGCCACCGTTTATCCCTGCCGATGTTATACCTCGCTGCGTATTCGACTGTATGCATTCCCCCGAATGGACCTCAATCCTAAAGGAAATGTTCTCCCTTTCCTTGCCTATTTGCCTCTGACAATGAGACCACGAATAAGACTGTCAGAGAATGGTAGGAGGAACCAAACCCTTTCAACTTCATTTAAGAACTCGAGCAGTGAAAGGAGTAAGCGGTGTTTTCAAGAGAAAAACCCGAAAGCATCCGGAATAAATCTGACTCCATTCGACAGACTCATATACATTGTCGATAGATTTCAACGTATTTTGGAGAACTAATTGGAGAACAGAAGCAACCGAATTCAAATGCTGCTACGATGTACTATATGTATCTTCCGACGGAGAAAATTAATGGTGTTCATCCGAACGAGTTTCGATGCTGAGAGCGCACTGGCCCGCGATGCACTGGGAATTTATCAGCACTAGAACCAGAAGGAGAGCGGATGTAAATACTATAGTCCTACTGTTAATAGGAGATAATATGCAATATCTCAGTGAATCGGGATGGAGCACTCAACTAAGGGCGTAATAAACTGTGAGTGATGCACGGCTTCACCAGTCAATATGAATTATAATGAGAGCGCCCTATTGCAGGAAGGTTGAGTAGTCTGTTGAAGGATCGGCCTCGAAACCTGGTGTATTAATCAGCTATGAAATTATATTCCCAATCTAAGTACGACGAGGGCCATTAAGAAGCAGCCGGCAGAATGCAGACAAACGTTGCTAGAATAGAATCCGGTAGAAAACTCTCCATCAGATAATTCAGGAGTAATGAGGGTATCTGTGAATCCCGAGAGTCTAAATACTAGTTATCGAGTGGACCTTTAATTAGGGCTATTCAGGCTTAGCATCGCGTGAAAGTTTTGGTAGAAGTGTGCGCTCGAATCCGATGCGACCGACCAATCCCCGCCGACACCAGTTCATTTCCACTAACGCAATAATCTTACGATTTATAAGCTCTCGAAGCAAACTATATCCGCGGGATTATTCTTCCGCCGCCTGGCTGCCGAGGTGATAATAGGCACACGGCTCATTGTTCGTGCTCCAGCGCGAACAATTTCCTTAGAGCTTTGCAGCGGCTTGCCTCGCATCGGCTTGCCCATTGTGTCATGTACGAGAGACAGAGAGAGAGAGAGAGAGAGAGAGAGAGAGAGAGAGAGAGAGAGAGAGAGAGAGAGAGGCAGAAGGAAAGGTAGATGGTAGAGAGTGCGAGACTGGCTGGCACAGCCTGTGCTTCCCATCTCGGTCTACCACGGTAGCAGAGCAGCTTAGCGATCGAAATTATTTTTCTAATCAATATACGGCGTAATTACACGAAGTTGCACGGCGAAGAAAAATCACTGAACGTGGAATCAACTATTCATACGGTGCGATCCTTTAATATCAGTTGGTTGTGCTACTCAGCATAATTAGCGTCCTTTCGAGCAATCATGCAACTAGGTAGAGAAGCACTCTGCTCCTAAGTTATTTTGGAAACCGCTTAGTCAACTGAAATTATCGTCGGTGACGACGACGTCCAGAAAGCTGTGTATGTGAGGGCATACAACTTGTATGCTTGGTACACTCGAGAAGGGATTCCATTTATCTGTGCTTTTGATCGGTGATTCTGAAATCCTCTCGGCTTAAAGTGCTCGCATTATGAAAGCCTTTTACAGGGTAGCGTGACACCGGCAACTTCTCAGCAGGAAATTCGAATGGTTGCTTTGAGGGATATCTCGGGTGCCCTGGCAAGTTTGGGGCGGCTTGGGCGGTGGAGGTGGCCGAATTAATGTGCAAACTTCAACATAATAGTTGCTCCTCTTAGGGGTCTTAACTATCGAATGGTCGGCCAAACTCTCTCGGCTAAGTTCATTAACTGTCGGCGTACGTTATACCGGCTAGCGATCCTCTCCTTCCTTCTTTGCTGCTGTGCTATTTCTCTGGCTGTCCCGTTGCAGCCGACACACAAATTTCACCGGACGACCAATATCGAATGAGTATGTACAACCGGCTTGGGCAGTGCACGATCCGTACGCTCGCTCTCAAGGGATTAGCGTCGAATGTCAGGCACCGTTCGAGAGAGAGCCGAGTGCGAGAGGACGTTAATTTGAAATGATGTTCGATTTGATTGGGAGCTCCCCCGATCAGGAGAGAGATCAACGTTCGTTGGACCACGGGAGAAAATAATACGCCTCATGTTACAGGAATTATAATAACGCGATTGCGGGATGGCTCGAACTCGAATTACAATTCCAATCCTTATTAACAAATGCTTGTTAGCTATCTCTCTCTCTCTTCCTGTCTGCGACTAAAGTCAATGAAGCGATATTTTATCAAAGGACCAGTGAATTTCGAGCAGACTCCCGCTGACGCCGACATCAGCCGGATTCGACTCAGCGGTCCGGTTGTTACTCTCACCGCGTTGCGATCTACAAACTCGGCAACTTGTAATCGCCGGCTTATTAATATTATCAGTAATAAGCGAAGTGGAACGCGCGACGGAGAGAGCGACGGAGGAGGAAGAAGAGCGGGTGCAATGCAATTAGTAGCACAGTCCAGCGAGAATGCCGTACGAGGGAGTGCGCGAGCGCTTGCGTTCGCCGAATTAATAAAAGTCAGAAATACACCCGGACACAAATTACGCTGGCTGTTCGCGTAATTTTCTCTGCAATTATGTAAAATCTAGTGGAGCCTGTCGACGCGGCCGCGCACCCGCGCGCACCTCTTGTAACTGAGAATAATTAGATCGCGATTCGTTTGGTGTGCCGCGTTGCCGCCGCTTGAAATCAATTATGCGTGAATAACCAGTGGCCGCATAGGGATCATTGCTTGTGTGTGTGCGTCTGTGTGTTTGTTAATTATTTATTAGGTATAAATCCGAGAATTCGGGGACATGTGGCACAGCAAGCGTGCGCGACCATAGAAAAGTGCGTTTGGTTTGACGTTCAATATACCTTTTGCAATGTACGAACTAACCAACATCTCGGGGGCGAATTTATTTCGAGCGGATAACGCGCAGTAAAAAAGGAGAAATTTGTAACGCGACGCAAAGGCCGTAATTAGATCAACCGTTCGTTGCTTGTATTCGCGTCGATGTACTTTTCTCGCTCCAACAGCTGATCAGCAATATTACTTCCAAGTGGCTCGCTTGCTCGCACCAACTACAGCGCGCCCCCGTTTGCTCAAGAGTCAACACGCACTTTTTGCTGGGTTGAGTGAGCTAGCTGCGAGGTAACTCGGCCCATTATGTTCATTAGCGTCGCTGCCAACTACCGCATTTCCCGGATAGTTGGCTGATAACATTGAACTCGAACGAGCAATTCACCGGAGGCGCCATACTATGTCATAAATTCTGGTCCAATGCTATTCTTTCCAGTCATAAGCCTCGATGAGCCCGTCCGAGTTAATGAATAGAAGTGGCTTAAACTAGCATGTGCAGCAGAACTGTGTAGTCTGAGCGAAGTGAAACCATTAATAACCCAACTTTAATACGTCGTCCGAAATTGGTATATTCATAGGGTTGCTTAGTTCACTAGGAATCCTTAAAATTTTTGTTTGGCGTCTCAAAAGTTTTATTCACTTCGTTCAGACAATAACCGCAAAGTATCATGAAAATAATGTAGTAAGACTACCTTTTTTTCGCTCGCTTCGTTGCTAAATCCGAGTGGCGAATCTTCAAAAGAGCAAGACTGGAATCAGCATGAACGGCAGATAGAGGCCATCGGGATATCTGAATCAGAAATTACGTTTCCAGTTGAATGCAATTGGAAGACAATGGATGGAATAATCTCACACATTGCTATATGCGTATCGTGGAGCAGACTGCAGAGAGGCTAGGATGAGGGAGGAAGAGAGTGTGAGACAGTCGGGATGAATACAAATGAAAGATAAACGAGATAAAAATGGTGGATGCACTCATTGCTGGGTCACGCGACCTGCTGCAGATTCAAAATGACAGTGTCACTTTAATCTAGCCATTCGCCGTGCGAATATTCAACCTGAAAATGCCTTTTCTATTTTGAATGACATACGATCGTCCATCTAATAACTACTCGGTAATGGAAAACTATCCGTCTATTTCATTCTTCAGCATATCGAAATAAATCATGTGGTTTTACGAAAGGAAACTCATTCTTGCTTTGGAATCTAGAGGCAGCGGAACGAGGGGTCGAAGCTAGGAAAAGGGAGATATGGTGTGTTCGGAGTGAGCCGCTCGAGTGGCGTTCGGACACGCGTGGTGTCACCGTCGACATATTCATGGCGTCGACACGTCTTGTTTTCGGGGGCGCCGTATCAGCCCAGTCAATTAACGTGGTGCGCCTTGCTTTTCTAGCTTTTTTTCTGGTTTTGTTCGCCAGCTACCCGCCGGTATCTCCAGCGGTACCAGTGCTCCTTCAACGAGGAGTTGCACTTTGTTTTGATCACGTCACACGCCGTCAGGCCGCGCACGGTCCGTACCCTCCGTAGGAGATGCTTTTAATTGCACCACCAATTAGTGCACGCGCCCGATCAAGAACCACTCCACCTGCACCCGGCTTCCGTGAAACACGTGTCCAATTATCAACTCTCGCCATCCTCCAATCACTCTGTGATAGTCTTTGCTCCTGACTCTGCTTGACTATATGTATGTATGCCATGTACATTCATATTGCCAGTATTCGTTTGGTTGCTTTCTCTTCAGGGCGAACCACTTTTTTTGTGGAGTTTACCCCTTTCGTCTGTCGCTCATGCACGCTCCTTTGCCTCGCTTTGCACCCCTCGATGCTCGGGTTAGCAGCTTTTAACAACCTGTTCCGATTGAACCTGACACACTGGCCCGACTAGTCTAATACGCGTCCAAGTATCAACCCCTTCGCGCTCCTATATTGGCAGACTATTGTTGATCGTCGAAATTTTGGTCCTTTCGCTGCCGAGGGTGAATATAGTCATCCATGGTCGAGAGCTTGGTATTCTTAAGGTGATTATAGTCATCAGTTGAGTACTCTTCGTGCAGCCATCGTAAAATGGTTAACAAGAGTAAGAGCTAACTACGGGATACATATACTCGAGGAGATTAATCTTCTCTGGCAGTGCAGAGCTGCGTGTAATGATGGCTTAATTTGGTCTTGTAAACATGATTCCGGAGACCATGCAATCGAAATGCCTGGCATTTTGTTGTCTCGCAGCAGGCGTCGTCAGGATTGCCAGGATTTCTGTCATAAATCCGAGAACTAGAGAAACTAATCCTCTTAGCGAGAAGATATACAGTATAATAACTGATCGTACTCAAAAGCGTTCGATGCGAATGGGGAAACGCCAGCGTCAATTTACCCTCGATTATTTAGTAGCTCTTTCACCCGGGTTTGCTTGCAAACGTCATCCGACAAATATTGCCCGTAGGGCACGCGCACCTGCGGTCGAAAAAACTTGTTCGCTTAATACCGCGCTCACCTTCGAGTGGCCTTTCGTAATACGTGTAGCCCCACTGTAATTCTGTCATGCTCTGCTACTTGCATGCCTCTTTTCACATGCCTCCGCGCAAGCCTGTTTGACTAGTTTGCCAGTCAGTTGAAGTGGGACAACAGTGTGCTCGAAAGACGCCGGGCAACCTCGCATTCTACTTCACTTGGTGAATTATCTCGACTAAGCCAGGACTCTGAAGAGTACGGAGTTTCTACTTTTTTTCAGTAGATTATCCTGGCGTTGCATGCTGGACTGTAGATAAGGGTCGAAAAGGAAGATTTATCAAAGTGGCGAGCTGGACAGTGGCACCAGTACAAACTGCGCACTTATTATCGAACATGGCAAGAGCAACACAGTTTTCCAGAGGGTTGGCAGTACTTGGAAGGACCACCGAAGAATTTCCTAGAGTCGAGGGAGGCGGTAGAAACGGGACGACATTAACAAATGACTGGATGGCTGAGCTTCTGCCAGCGTTCTCGCTTCGTTCCCGGTACGTACCCGGAGGACCCGGCAACTTTAACACCCACGCGCCGACTCGTGCGGCTCTCTTTACCCCCCGTGACCGAAGCTGAGCGCCTTAACCGACCTGAGGCCGCGCGCTCGCGAAATCTGGCCAAACTTTTGTCATAAATAAAGGGTAAACAACGGCTGCAAGCCCCCTGCTGCCTGCCGGGGACCGGCATCGACCCCGTAACTCACTCCCCTTTGCTCGGCGCATCTTACGCGCCCTCTCCTTTCCCCCTCCGCTACCCACATTTCCTCTCTCTTCCACAGCTTTTCCGCGACGTCGCGCCACTTGCCAACTTCCAGCCGACGGAGGTTTCTGGCATGACTCTTGAAATACTCATAAATGGAAATTCGGGGTCAAGATGTGACCCGATGGAAGTTTCAGTCGGCCTCTGTCGACTGGCAAAATGAATTCCTTCGCTCGACCTTTCGTTAGTGCTTTCGTTAACGGAGATCGAGACCGTAATTAGGACGGACACAAGGGAGGTTTCGCTTTCGTTTGGAAAGACTAATAACGGGTGGGAGTATGGTGTACATATATACTAGGCGTTAACGCAGCTTCCTCGTGAAGTCATTATTCGTGTGAGATTACCGTGGTACCCCCGATGCAATTACCCGGGCGGACCATATTTTTTTTCTGCCCTTGCCTGCGCTACTTAAGGAAGAAAAAGGGCAGGTCGTTCGTGATGAGGATGACAGATGGCAGGGAGTTAATAGGGAATCGGGCGGCATGCGTGGGAATGCGCGCTACGGTTAATCTGGGTTATCGAAACGTACAACCCAATCAATTACTGGATTGCGATCGAGGGAAATGGAGATCTCCTGGTATTCGTACTATTACAGGCACTCTCCTGTTTTCGTGACCGACCACCAGAAGTTACAACGAAAGCATAGGTTTTTCGGCAATGTTGCTGGATGAGATACATCCGCGAAATCAGTAGCGAAGCGACCGACTAGAATCACGTTGTTAAAATTACACCGGAGTACTTCATTAAATGCAACGCCGTTCTACTATCGCATCTTCATTAAATGCCTCCATTCTTGTATCACCGTCGCGTTTCCCTCTCGGATTAATTCCTAGTCGAAGAGGATACAAATAAACGTGACCCCGATGCCGCGCGATCCGCTGACTCCTACTTCCCGGAGTGCCAGTCTACATCGAGAACGTATATGCATGTGTACCGCTCTCTCGGAATCACGGTAAGGAAAAAGGATGATGAAATTCGAGGAAAAACTCGTTACAGATTAATTGAAGTGCTTCAAGCCAGACAGTGGTGTACTGGTACGGTGTGTATTGGTGCAACGCTACCGAAGGAGGAAGCTTTCAAGAGGGCGCCGACTCGACTTTTAAACGTGTATTTAATTACTTTTGTAGAGCTATCCAGTCGATCTCGTAAGAGTTATGACAGATCGAGCGGAAGTTACATCATTGCCAGGTCGCTAGCCGATATTGGCACGACTTGCGAAGTAGAACTAACTTATCGATTCTCTGGTGCTGCCGGCACCCGCGGCTCAATTCGAGATCGAGGAATGGCGAGAGTGAGATGGAGAGGAGTCTTGTAGTGAAAGAAGGTCCTAGAGAGGATTTCTAGAAAGGTTACCCAGAAATCGAAACCTGAAGTGATGACGATCGCTCGGCGTTGGGTTTTCCTTGGATCAGCAAGAAACCCGAATTGTGGGCTTTCTCGGCCGATCGATTCAAATGACCGATAGCTCGCTCTGGATAGAGAACTTCACCTTCGCTTAATTCGAACATCGCCCGAGCTAGCTCTACCTTTCTCATGATGTCTCTTTCTTTTCCTGGTTGGTCACTTGCGCTACTACTCGTAGTCGCTGGCGAAGACGTACGATTGAGAGTACGTGCTCGAATCAAACGGCAACGCCAGGTGAAAATCGAAGGGTCGCCATTAGAGTCGATAGCACGGTGGCCCTTTGTTTAAAAATTGTGGCCCACCACCGACTCGATTGTCGTTTACGCGCCCGTTTTCCTTAATCGAATTGCCGCCAGTGCGCGCCAGTCCTGCAAACTATCGAGCCACTGCCTGACTAAATTGGAAGCTCGTGCTCGTCCAGTCAAGTGGTGCAGGCTCGTGCATCCCTCGTCCCCGTATCTACGCAGATGCCTGCAAACATTTCTACGGGGATTCTTTCGCGCGTATCGGTGTACCATGGCACGATCGTCTTGCGAGAGCGGAATGCGGAATTGAAGTTATGATATTCACACCGTAACGCGAATGCCGGCTGACTGAGAGAGCAGTGTCAACGAGCAGGCGTGTACACTAACGACATGTGCCCGTACGCATCAGCTGCACGAGTAATAGCGGCACTTTGCACGAATTCCTCCGATCGATCGTACGTGGCGTGCAACCGTACGCGATACTCGAGCTTCTCATCCCTGACACGTCTCACTCCTTATTCCCAAGTGTATTCCACAACTTTAGCAAGTCCAGAGCATTCTTAGTTTAATCAATGACCTCCGGGAGAACTGTTCACGCACGTTTTCCACACTGTAACATTGTGGTATAATTTCTCTAAAACTTTCATCCGTCAGAGCATTCTTTTTTTCGCGGTAGTTGCTGGTTTCGGGAATAGCACAGTCTGTTGTGCTCGGAGATAAAATATTAATCGCGGTGGCGGTGTCCTCGGGAGTAAATTCCTCTTGCCTGCAGTAGCCTGTACCGGTATGCGCGGAAAACTTTCGCATCTGGGAGTGTGCGCGAAAGTTGGTGGCATAATGCTTTTATCGTGTTGGGAGGGCGAGTGAGACAAGCGGGAAAAAGTCAGGATGGCATCGCTCAAGGCTCAAGTGTAGTACGCGTGCCGAGGCAGCCAACCATCGTACTCCCTTATACGTGTACATATAGGCGATCCAAGTCACATTTTTGCGGTTGAGATTTATCCTTGATAATTCCGTTCCCTCTCCGTGGTGCGGTTGGCTTCGAAGCCCCTTCATCGAGAATCAAGGTGACCGGTGGATTTGCGGTAAGAGGGGTTCGCATTGTACGCCGCCGACATTTCGCACCTCTATACCGGAAAGGCCTTCAAATTCATAAAGCTTTTCCAACATTCCTCGAATGACGTGCCATAAGGAGAGCGAGCACGCTCGCACACACCCTCAGCCTCGCAGGCCTTCCGGCCAATGGGACGAGAAATTAGATGGCAATTTGCACTTTCTCCATTTACGGGATCGTCCGCTTCAATACTACAGACCAAGCGAGGAAGAGAGGTAGGGGGACTTGAAAATTGCACTCGCACTCTGAATGACGGCTCTCGCTGCCCTTTTGTCAGTGGATAAACGACGGTCGGTATTCTTCGCAGATTCACGCGATTGACATCGTTCCTTTGCCGAAAAGTGCTCTGCGACGGCTCGACCATGAATATTTGATTTATCCCGGGAAATAACTCTTGCCGGGTACGAACGTTCATCGCTCGAGAGGAATCTATAGCAGCTGTTCGAGCATGTGGACCACAAGGATGCTTATCCATTGAATCACCGCTATTTTAAGTGAACTTAGTAATATCTCGCATGACTTTTATTTATTAGCTCTCGTCCACACCGCTTTGGGAAAAGATCGACGAGATTTATGAATATCTGCTTAACACGAATTGCTTGGGGGTGCGCTGGAATGTTATTCTGATCGGTGCTGTATCCTCTCCCGAGGGAGGAGGGTGTCCGCATTTGCGTGGGTCGAAGGTCGAAGCCCTAAGAAGGACGATCCTGCGGTGAAGAATGAGGCTTCTTCTGGCTGACGGATCATTCGCCCGAATGACCAGGTCGCTCCACATTTCTCCTGCACTTCGTATCCCCGTCGTTTTCAAGTAGTCTCGCCGCGTAGGGCATTTTTCCTCGCACGACTCATGGACATTATTTATTCAAAAGAATGGTGAGCAGAGGAACGGGATGTACATAGAAGCAACGGAATTTGTATAATGTTAAAGATTGAGACGACAAGAGTCCGGGAATTGGACGGATTGTAGTATGAAAATAGGAATCCAATTTACAGGAACATCGATTTCGAAGTGTGAGCAGTTGAGGAGGTCACCAAGAATTCTATTTCCGACATGAACCGCCAATAAGTATGGATAAAAGGGTGGCGGTAGGCCAATATCCAGGTATCGCTCTTCCAATTAAACTTTCTCTATTTTCGCCAGTTCCTCGTACTTTCCTCCGGGAGTGTATCGACCCTTCCCCGCTTTTTTCGCCCTCTGGGGCACGATTTACTGGAGCAATTAATTAACAATAACCGCGGAAATACCCTGCTCGCAGAGAAACAATATTCGATCACGAACTCCCGAAGTTTACGCTCTGGAAATCCGTTCGGGCGGCTCCCCCGAGTGGATTTCGAAACTCTTTAAAGGGTAAGCGCAAGTACGAGAGAATGAAAAAAGGAGCGAGCCGGGGGCTGACAGAGACGAAGAGAAGAAGACTGAGCGAGACAGGTATAGTACTGGAGGAAGGAAGAGGAGAAGAAGAGGAGAGGAAGACGGAATAGAAAGGTGGTTGAGGGAAAAGTTGCCGGGATTAATTTACGGGCGAGCTGGGGTTGGCCCGGCTGTACCGATATCACCGGCGATCAATTAATCGAATCAAACTGACTTGCTTTAGCCGGCAAGCCGGCAACTCTTACCCCGCTTGTCTTCACTCCTTTGAGCAGCTGTTGTGGATGTGATAGAGACTATCGATTTCTCCGCAACAGTCTGCTTTGATTTCATGCGATATCATGAAATTGACGCACCGATCGTTGGTTATTCTTAAAATGGGAATTGCAATAAAGATTTAATTCGCAAAAAGGAAACTCTGCCTCTACTTTCAACAAGTCATTTAATAGCCGCGGATGCATACGTTCCACTAAAGAGAATGTTAGCCCTGATAAATCAAGCGCAGTGCATTTCGGCTGGAATGATTTTAATTAGAAAGTCAGAGGGCCTTTTTCCCCGGCTTTTTCCATATTCGTGCATCGTATTTTGCATCGCTAAATGTACATCGTGTGGGGGCGCTTTCCCTTTTAGCAAAAGCGTGCCAGAAACGTTTCATTCCGGTGGCTGTATCTGGGTTGACTGCGAGTGCTGCATTTTTACATTATTGCCGCGAATTCCTCTTTTCAGCGGCATTGTGCGAGACAGCCCTAGTAGAGGGAGGGAAGGAGAAGGGTCTCGAGGGGTAGGGGAAGGCGGCCATTATGAGCTACAATTAAGTGGAAAGGCGAGCTTAAAAGGTGCGGGCTAGCGACCAATTCCCTACGCGCCACATTCTGACCGAGGGTCCTCTGCCATAAACTATCGTAATTATAGTCGGACCATCTCTTTGAGCTTCCAGGAATCCGGTAAAATACCTTCGGCCTTCGACTTTCTTCAATTTTTATTTGTGCATCACGCGCGGTGAGTACGGTGTACCAAAGACAGAAAAGCTGTCCCATAATAGCCCGTTCTGGGTATGACATGAGCTCGTAAAACCTGACAGCTCGACAAAATCGCGGATGGACTCCGAGTACGGTAATCTTTCCATTTCACATCTGCGGCCACTAAAAATATGTCCGGTCGATCTCACCGTGCCTATATCTTCATCATTCGACCAGTTGATTTCCTCTCATATCGAGTTCTAGCATACTTCGAGTTACCCATGCAAATTCAACTGGACATTTTTCTCTCTACTAACACTGGATTACCAGAAAAAAATTCATGTGTGATCCAGCGCTCAACTCTTCTGGCGACGACCTGGTCAGGACGGGAAAAACTTGGGTGGACGTTGTTCGAGAATTACTGAACTTTCTTACAGGATGTAACGCGTGGTAGAGGCACCGTTCATTAACTCAGATTGGACCGGTGAAGTTCGCATTAATTATCGACGATTAACGACTTGCAGTAATTAGAATTCTTACACATAACGTGCATCAAAGCGAAAAGAGTCGCGCGTACTTTTTCATTGAGGAAGGTGAAAATAAAACTTTCATCCTTAACGCAGAACGCTAACAAACGATTAAGAGTATTTTGTGGTCGTATTGTCTATACAGCTGAATGCAGGAGTAGCGGAGAATAATAGGGACGAATTAGAACGAGTGGTACAAGCAGAGCGTTATGGCCGGCGTGTATCGGCCCGGTCAATGAGAGGATATCGTGATACTTGGGGGTGGCCCGACCCATAAAGTCGTGTTCGTGTAATTCCGCGGGCATGCAACACTCGTTTGGGGTCAAGCTCTTAAGCTCGCAGTAGCATGGCAGCTTAAGCGTGCCGACCAGCTTGTGTTAAGAAGAGATCTCGAGCGACAACGAAATCACTCCGGCAGCTCGGCGTACTTAGCTACGTGACGTGCAATTTTCGGGGGGCTAATCACTAATGTCCACCCGATGCCTAATGCTTTCATTATCGTGCAGCACCCGCCTTCTTTAATAAATTTATTTCACTCCTGTGCATGCTTTCCCGAGAGTTGCAAGCGCACGAGAGATTCATGATTACCAGATGACTACTTGGAACTAAACGGTTTACGCGTTAAGCATGCAAGAGAGGGAGATAAAAGTCGTTAGGGAAGCGTGATCGGCAGATTCCCATCGGGTGTAATAGGAAGCAATCAATCGCAGCTGGTAAAGTCGTCGGTTCGAATTAATAGGGGATGAGGGGCGGGTTCACTCTCGGTTGAGTGTAGTCTCTATGTTCGTTAGGAAGCACGTACGGCATTCTCGGAGAGTGACAAAGGCGTCGCGTTGCTTCCACTTCTCAAAGGACATTTGGAGCGAGTGAAGCGAGGGAGCACCTCGCCGCTTTGTAGTTCCTCATAATTGATTTCCAGTCACGTGCCTTAAAAACATGGGTGGCTGGTGGTGGATTGTACTGAACATAGCTTGGCGGGCGTCGGGACGCCCTGCCATGACTGGTTCCACGTATTTTTCCAAAAGCAATTTCGCCCTCCATTCCGGCGTTACCTTCGGACCCTGCTTTATTTATTTCATTGTTTGCTTGCGTCTCGCCTACGCAATGAATCCGACTGTTGCCCATTTCCGCTCGGATTTCGGCTCGGCGAACCGGCCGTCACCAAAACACCGTCGATAAATTCTCGTACACAGGGTAACAGCTGAACTCGCCCTCAACTTCGAGTATCTTGATAGCACTCAGTGACCATCTGCGCATTACCCTGCTCTCCGACCTCATCATTCTCCATGGCCTCGTCGTGTCTCCTGATTGCATGGGATTGGATTATTCACACGGGAGCGGTAATGAGTAATTTAGTGTAGAGATTCCTGGCGGTTGGCTCAGTGGCAGGATGGGCGTAACTGGTAAAGACGTTCTTAACACACATCGAGTGTTGAGTGTCGAGTGATCGAGCGGGGCACGAGACTCGCCGGCTTATCGGATCGTCCATGTATGGTGCATCAGTGCAGATGATTTGAATAATAAGGATGCTCTGCTGTTCCATTAAGCAGTGGCGGCTACGGGGTTGACAGAATTCTCGCGGCAGTCCACCGTAGAATCGGCTTAGAAGCTGTTTGCCGAAGCATACAATTGGCCATTCGTTATTGACCTTCGGGGGAATAGAAGGGGCACGGCTGGACCACTCGTGAATGTACAGACGCAGGAAGAAGTTGCTCGCAGCCAGTGGATCTTCGCTTCTCTCAGTCGTATTATAATAAGATTCGTATTTACCCACTCGGCGTCTCCTTGCAGTTGCCGTCTCAGTTGCTCCCGTGCCGTAGCTCCGTGGTGGGAGGGAGGCCCGGCAATAATAAGAAATTGATAGTAAAGGAGGCATAATTCCGAGTATACCGGCGCACTCGGGCCCCATGAATTTTTCATGAATTCCAAAGCTGTATATATGCAAATCAGGCTATTTTCACGATTCGGAATGCCTCAAACGGTTTAAATATACGGGCGGGAATAGGCGCAGTATAACATTACATGGTTCTCCTCTAGAGACCATTAAGTTTTCACTTAGTCCCACCGTCTTTGTTACGCTACTGTCGAATTCCCGATTGGCGCTCCCTCGCACCTCGTCTTTTAATCCGCAAATATTGTACTTTCCGTACAAACTCTATCCGCTGTTTACTCGACCTCTTCTCCAGCTGCCATTACCAATTGAACATCGAATTATGCAAATCTCCGCTCGATGCTGAAATTACTATGTGCCACTAGATCGGCCAATTAACGACAACCAAATGCTCGCCCCAGATAAACGAGTGCCTCTATTGCACCTAAGGTTCACGCATTATACCGAATAACATAACACACTTGGACAGGTTGCCTTCGTGCACAGGTGCTTGTGAATATTGGGTCACGTCGAACAGAAGACGGTGATCGGTGTCGCAGCTAAATTCGCATCGAATTTCGCCTCCAAACTTGGAAACACTAGACGTTCATTCCGCCTCCCGAATCTCCTTCTCCATAAGGAGCTTGTCTTACGTGCACCTAAGTGTACCGAACATATTACGCCTTTGGAAGGAAAATGGTCCAATACTATGGTTGGAAAATACAGGATATCACAAAACTCGAATAGCAACGTTATACTTGTTGTGTTTCGCTTGATTCGCAATATATTACTTTCCACAATATCCCGCATTGGAGATTAGAGAGATAGATGGATCGATAGAGGAAGGGAGAAATGTCTATAATGAAGCTTTCGCTCGAGTGATTTTATGGGAGAGCTGTCAGGGGCATGGCTGGTTTGACTTCGAAGAGTAAAATAATTGCGCGACTTGATCCGCAGTAATGATCCGATTTAAGATTTAAATGCTCCGCGGTACGGAAAAGCCTACGAGAAATCGATTAAAGGTGCTTCCCCCGTGGCCTGGTTTCCCGGGGACTAGTCTTCCGATTACGGGAAACTCCGGAAATCTGCGTTACCAACAAAGTTCTCTCGCGGTAGGTAGACAACGTCATAGATGCTTGCAAATACGTATATGTATAGTCCGTAAGTAAAGAGGCTTCCCAGGCCGATAAACGGGTTGATTTTCATGCGATATAAAAGTAAAAAGGAAGCAGCGCTGGATTGGCTTGCGGGGTATAATAATAAGGGCGATCGTGGTAACTCAATATCTGAAATCGTACGCCGCCGTTACCGGGGGTCGCATAAATTCGAAATAGTGACTTGCGTGAAATCGATTAGAGATCCACCGGGGCTTCGTAGCTCCCGAACTCCGATGTACTGTTTATCGAAGCGATACTCGATAGAGAACCGGTCAACGTGACAACTTTCTTAAGTTCCGAGGACACCTTCTTCTACCTGTAAAGGAGGCTGGCATCGATAACGAGTGCAATTCAAACTTTCCGCTTTAAAATGCATAAAAAATAAAGATTGCCCCCATTGCTGGCGTGGAGAAACCGATTACTTTGCAGAGTTACCACTGAAAGAAGTAGTACCGGGATCCATTCCTGAAGTAGGGGAGCAACAATTTTCAGCGTTTAACGCTGCCTGTCGATAACTTAAGTTGCCAGTATCGCTCCCAAGACAAAGTTATCCTTATGCGAGTGGACGCCTGACTTTGCGGATAAAGTTTTCCCTCGTAGCGTATCGACCCTTGATTTTCTTCGCCCCTGGTTTCTCGAGATTCCACAGTCGCTAAGACAAATAGAGTTGCTTCCATCATCGATACTGACGATAAGTGGAGGATCCATAAACGCGACGATCTTCTTAAGACGTTGTGTAAACTGAGAAATCTTTGAGACCACGGTAGAACTGAGAGAGGGGTTGCGCTGGTCGAATCGGGGTTGAAGGCGGCAGCGATTAGGGTAAGCGATCCCCGAGGGTCCTTCTCCCTTTCTCTCGCTCTCTCAGTCATTCTCTTCGCTTGCCAATCCCTAAGAATAGCGTGACGTCCCAATCTTGTTCGCAAGCCGGCATTAAAACTTCCTTAAAGCCTGTGTGCCAACCATTCTCCAAGCACCCGACGTGGCGACCCCTTGCTCCATTGGGTGCGAGCATGACAGACCGAATCCAGATTTTGATCCCCTCGGCTCAATCGCCCACGTACTTTCATGGATTACTGACCGATTTAAGAATGGGAGCTCCCCGCTGCTCTTTCAACTCTCCCTGTGCGAAATTACGTCACTTGTCGTCTTGGCGCGCGCCCCAAAACTTTGCGACCTTCGTTTTGACTGGGTTACAAAATTTATAGCTACTTCTTCTTCCCTTTCCCTACGTGCGCTACTTTCCCAACTTTCATCCCTGCTTTTGTAAGTTGATGTTCAAACCCCACTGTCTGTTGTCTGTAGCCGTCCTGTCTTGTGTTATTATATTTTGAAGAATTTTCGCTGGGATGGGTTTTCGTTGAGACCGTTTCTTGTTTGTTGGTTGTCGACTCACTGGATGCATTAAGATTTTCATAGAGTCGATCCTGGTGGGAGTGCAGCCCGGCGCGTGGCGAGGAGGGTTTAAGTAGAAATGGCACAGGTCAGACGTGACCGCTCCACCGGGTATGCGTCGGTGTTCTGTGCGCGCTGCATTAGGACTTTCAGTAGAGTAAGCCCTGGTTAGACACGACCGCGTTGTTACCAGCCGGTTCATCCTGGCGCAGGCTACTCATACGGAACTTCCGGTATTGGATTAAAACAAACATCCGCTGTGGCATAATGTGCCCAGGCGCGCGTGCATTTGGCATAGAAGTGCAGGAGGCGGCTGAAATTTTCCTGGCCGCTTAAATCTTCCCATCACGTGGCTGGTACGCCTAATAAAAAATGCATCCAGAGGGGAATGGAAAACAATGCCGCTTCCCAGAGAGCCATCTGCATGGCCGCACGTTTTTCGTCGTGCCAGCAAGCGTCCATTGTTATTTCAGAAAGTCAGTGACAGAAGGATGATGGTAAGAGAGCACGAACGTGACAATAGCAAGACTGCGGCTTGGACGTGTAACTGCTTCAAGGTGAAAAGGACGAATAAAGATTGGAGACCAGAAGAACTAGCCTCGAGATATGAACCAAGCGGATTTGCTTGCATCTGGTGGTGAACGTGCAACAGAGAAACAATTTTATATTTCCGCCAGGAAGGTAGGATTCTAGGGAACCCTTTGATGTGACGATGCTTCTTCAAGCCACGGAAGTCTGGCAAACCCAGTTGCCATCTTCAGGACATATATCTTGAAGCCACCTTCAGTGTCCTTCGACTGTATATGTTATATAATTGCCCAGAGCGTTGAAGTAAGCTCGATGAATTTCCAGTCCGGGCCAAAGTACAGCTGTGGAATGTCGAGGTTGGAAAGCTCTTGCGTTTTCCAAGCGAATAGATCTAACGCAAGTTGAAAATCCGAGTGGGATCTTTCCGGATGGACACAAATGCACTTCGTCATTTAGCTTCAAGACGAACGAGAAAGACAGGATATAGTAGGACGATCTTGCTGTCAGTGAGGCTGAAATTCGTTCCCAGCATGTCTACTCGATCTGAGCTGAACTACGCGAAGGTAGGAGTATTTGTACCGGTCGGGCTTCAACTTGATCCAACCCGGGTCAGTTACAGCTTCTATCAGCGTAAATGGAAACACCGGCCTTCCTCCTTAAGGTCCACCGCAGTAAAGGCTTTCGACCACTATTGCCCCCGAGTGACAAGGGCGTACATACCCCGCTTTATAGCCACCATGATTCTTATTTCATGGGATTAAACTTCGACCACTGGGATAACTAAACAATGCTTTAACCCAGATTGTCCTGACTTCGGTAGTTTGCTACGGCATCCTCTTTACACAAGTTTCTCTCTTATATATTTGCTTAATAATCTATTTCATAGACATTGGCAATAAATATGTATTTGGGTCAAGCTTGGAGGACAAGTCTGTTTGAGACAGGTCATAATTATTTTTCTTACTTTGAAGAGGTGAAATACAATGCAGAATATGCATTGCATCTCCAGAAGAAATAGTGTGGCCGCTTTTGTGCAGCGACCAAGTCGCCGGGCAGCAACGGTCGAGACCTCGTCTCCGACAGTGCGACGTCTTTTAAAAAACAAAATAAACATTTTCGCAATCATGTCCTTTGTGATGGAGTAAGCTTTTCGAGAAAAACTGGGGCGCACCGACGATTCGTTTATTCGATAAAAGTGAAAGAGTCATAACCGGAAAAAGGAGAGTAGAGGTACGACGAAACCAACATACCGTGGAAGACAGTGAAAACAGAAAGTGTCTTGGCGGAAATTCACGGGGAAATTAAAATTTCATGGAGGTGACTGTTTTCTTAAGTCTCCAAAAGTCTGTAAATTGAAATTTCACCAACCAGAAACATTCACGGTTTTGTATATGATTTTACGCAATTCTTTTGCTACAACCGTAACCATATGGTTCTCGTAGTGGCATGTTACATAATTCAACCTAACCATGAACATATCTAGTTCTCGAGAGATTTAAGTAGAATATATTCAATATGCTGCTACCATTGCGATACTTATGTTTGAGCAGGAGGAACTATAATTTAGCCTACATTCCCACCAGCTACAGAGGCATTTACGCAGGGCCTATTAATTAGACGGAACGGGCCGTGTATATTTGACTATAATTGTGAGTATACATCGTTCTGTGGTCTGATGTTACGTAGCAGAAGATAAATCCATATTTCAATAGCGCTTTCGCATAAAGGAAGTAAACGCTGAAAGGTTTACGATGGTCATTCTATCTGCTATTTGGTGAATGTCGAATAGAACAATATTATGTATCCCAAGCGTTTATTACTCCAAATATTCGTCTCGCATAATGCAATACGAATGAGTAAGCGCTATTGCCCATTGAAAATCATTAAACCCGGCCAGGTGATGCCGAATAATGCTGCCTAGCTACGGACGAGTCGTTCCCAACAGTTATTAAATAGTGTGTGAATATGTAATTTCCTCCGTGAAATTTGGCAGTAATTTCCTGGCTGACTGCACTGTCTGTCTCACAGTAACGTTGTTACATCAAGAGCGCGTGCAGAATGAATGCATTCAAATAATACCCATGCCGCTCTCTAGCTCGTTTAAATAATGCCCTGGCGTCGTGAAATCTTCTCGATATTACTGCCGAGAGCGTGATTGCGTTACTTCGATCATCATTCTCCTGACAGCTCATATTTCCACAAATGACTCCTTAAACTCGTCACTTTCGTACCATCCAGAGAAAGGTCCATGATTTCAAGTAGATTCCGTCTTCGCTATGAATAGCGTCGTGGGTTTATTATATCCGTATATTCGGTTGGCAAATTTTCTTGAGTGATTAAGGAATAGAGAGCAGTCTTCGATTCGCAAGAAAGCCAGCGGTTGCAGCTGCATGATTATTATGTTATCAACTTCTCTTGGACGTACCGTTATTTGTCCCATGAAAACTCGCTGTGCCTTTTTTCCGAAAGCGGCTGCTAAGCGACAGAAGGAAAAGGTTGGTTCAGGCGATCGAATAAGAAGCGGAAGTTGTAACCACTGAAAGATTCTCGCAATTGTCCGGGCGCCGGGGAAACGCGATAATTGCAGGGCACGAGCGCTCGCCGGGCTCACTCTCCTGTATAACTACCGCGGAAAGTCCGTCCGAGCGAGCTTAAATCCGGCCGCGATTTACTGCGATGCCTCTGCAACCCAACACACCGTAAATATTTACGTACTCTATTTCGTTACCCATATTTCTCTTGGCTGGAGACAAAAAAAGGCAGGGGCGAGCTTGGCTGCCACTGCAACTGGCGCCGGTTCGGCTTGGCTAGTACGCGCGCGTGAAAAAACGAGGATTCGGCCGATCGTTACTCGGAAGAAGAAGTACCTGCTTAAAACAATACGCCGACTGAGATTGAGCTTCCTGGTTGACCACGAACATGCCTCCCATCCCCTATTCCCCTTACACAGTCGGCCGGCAACGCGAGACTTATGTGGTCCATCCTTCAAGTAAAGTTTTCAAGCCGGACTAATTAACAATCCGCCGGCCGCTGGTAAAGTACGAGTAATGTTGGCTAACACCGCCCTCGAAAGATCCCACCCCACTAATTAATACCAGTTATGTACTGCAACCGCGAGAGGCTCCAACTTGGTTTACTGCATGCGTAAAACCGATTGGACCTAAGAAGAGTTGGTTTACAGGCAGACAGGAAAAGGTTTGAAGAAGAAGAAAGCAGATCTCACGTTAATTATTGAAGGAGGGAAACTACGGCTTTCTCACATGGCTATCCTTAGAAGGTGGTCCCGGTTGGTCGTTGGAACTGTTAGAGACTATGTGGAGTGAATTCAATAAGAGAATCGAGCGGTACCGTCGGCAAGATAGAGGAAGGGAGATGGCTTGAAGTGGTTGGGCAACGAGGAAGGGTTCAAGAGGCCTGAGATTCCAGCGAGTAGTGGGCTTTGCGGTTATCTGAACAGGCTTTATAATTAATTCCATTGTTCAAACGGTCCTGGATATACGGCTGGCGGTGTATATAGGGCAGTGCTAACAATTACGAAGGACGATCGTCAGCCGCCGTAGCATTTCCTTTACGTGCTGTAGCACCGTTAATCGCGTAACACCCGCGAACTGCGTCTTCGTTTGCCTTGCCACAGTCAAGCGCACTAGAGGCTTCCCTTCGATATTGAGATTGATCCGATAACACGTGCACCGCTGCACCTTCCTCAATAATACCACCCGTATAAATATGACATTCAATTCGATGGATTCTGCCTGGCAGAGCCGTGCCAATATTCATAGAGAGCTTAATTGGAATAACCGTTCTACCAGACAATACCGATATCACGGGAATCCTTCCAGTCACAAGATCGTAACGACACACTTCGAGATTTCCGTCAGTATTTCAAGGTCCGAAATAAATACTTTTACGTTGAGTCAGCGAGTGTTAGTGAAATCTTTAGTACTGCGGCTCCCTGCGCGAACCGAGTATATTTATGACGGCGTAAATTTATGATGATAACGTTACCGGGTAGCCATGTGAGGATTGAGGTCACAATCGCCGCGGTTTCCGGCACTCTTTCTTCCAGCTGGATGTAAAGCTAGCTTTATCCCGATCCGAGATCCTCGCGCATCTTGGATGGAGGCTAGCTCCAGAGGAAGAGCAGGCTCTCGTGGTTGATCCGTACGCGCTTGTACTGGTCAGGAAGCAAGCGAGCGAGCGAGGCGGCATGCTTCTTAACAGAGTTTTCGCAGGAATCTTGTAAGCGGCAGGTTTCCCAGGAAGCCACAGCCTTACGAGAAAGCACGCACGTACACAGGGAGGGGTGGGGTGGCGGCCGGCTTGAAGAATGGTGTGTTACGGAGGAAGAGGGATGCTCGAAAGGGTAAATGGATGAGGAGGAAGGTTGGGGAAGCAGTGTGGAGGCAAGGGATGCTGTTCGGCGAATAGGTGGAGCGGCAAAACGAAGAGAAGAGACAGCAAGAGAAGAGCGGAACGAAGAGTCGGGGGCGAAGGGTTTGAGGCAAGAGGATATGGGGGCTTCGTTCGCAAAGGGATGATGTATGATCTATCCGTGCCACGCTCTGTGGCGGCGAGATTTTCAACCCCTTCATCTTCGCCGGGCCGCAGCGTGCCGCGGCCAGCTATCACGCGAATTGATGGTGACCACCGCTACTCTCTACAAGTAAAAATTCCCACCCCACCCGATGTACATAGTCGAGGTCTACAGGAATTTCACCGATTCCTCTAATGACCGGGCTGCTACCGCCGGCCAATGAATATTCACGGCCGCGTCATTAAGGTGGCCCTCGCCGCAATATTAATTACGAGCACGGCAAGGTCGCCTCGCTTTTACTGTCATAGGAAAATTACGCTAAATATCACGCTCCCTTGTGACCAAGAGATTCTTCGTTGCCCAGTACCGCGTTGCTCCGAACAATTACCGGGCTGAGGCCCCCGGGCTTGTTAATAAAGATGCGCTGCTCCATAAAATTAGCATCATCATCAGCGAACGAATGTCAGCCGTCAGCGTAACATTTAGCGCGCTCGTTTAACTCTGGGCATGCTTACTTACTTTTCGCAGTGCTTTAATTTGATAACTAATGCTACGCGGCCCAGTAAATCGAGCACATGTAGGGCGCTCGTTTGCTCTGCACGAATTTCACCGATCCGCTGGCCCGCTATATGCACCCACATGCACAATACACGTTGTTGTCAGCTGGCATTGCCATTAAAATGTGTGACACGTAATTGAACCGGTTATTCTGAACGTATTCGGAGTTTATAACAAGCGACACCCAGCGAACTTATTGGCGGTGGAGGGCGGAACAAACGCTTTCATCCGGTAGCGCCAGGGCACAATGCGCATTGCATACACTGTTTCGCGTCACTACCGGGAGGAGCAGTGCCGTCGATTATTGACGCTTGAAGAAAGTTAATGCCGATATCCAACCGACCGCATTCGAGGCCCGCTGTAATTACGTCACTCAATGTCATAGTATTAAATAGCGCAGGTAGACCCGATACATTATGCCGAGTATCCACAATTCCTGGAAGAAAGAACCTCGATAGTGACTGCTTGCATTTCACCAACTGCGCTCCAAAATTCCTGCAACACTCCGCAACTACATGAACCGATTATAATTTTCGGGGAAAAAGTATTTGAGAACACTTGTGAAATTGTTTCAATTTGAGCCTCTATCACGGGCTTGTTGCAGTATAACACTCATGCCGGTTAATCACGCTTGATTAGTCGGTTTGTTCGGAGATACCTGTCAATCGATATAGGCAGAACGCGCGCGCGAACCAACGGCCATAAATCCCGATGAGAATTAACGCGTCAACGTATTATACATCCGCACCGGGGCTCACTGGGGCCGAGTACTATTTTTAAGTCGGCATCACGGCACGCTGACAATTTTTCCCATTCTAATGGATAAATAATGGATCGAAACAAAATTTTCGTTGGTGTCGAGGCAACGCGCGCACGGTCGTCCATCCAGCCGGTGCAAAAAAAGCGACGGGGCGGCTGTCATGGAAAATGAGCGATAAAATATTTAGCGAGGTAATCCGGACGCGTTGCCAGAAATATCATCGGCTCTCGGCAGCCGCGCTTGTTATTCGCGCTGATACCATTATCACCCTCCGCGCGCTCGACTGATGCCGACGGATAGCTGTCTCGAGGGACATCGCCAATGCTCAAGCCTGTCGAAACACACGCGCCAATCCTCCGACCTACACATGCATCCAGTGGCTGAAAGCCCGCCACTTACCTCGCCAAAATCCTGACTATTTAATAAGGCAACGCAGTGTGCCTGGTAGGAACGGACGCCACCATTTCAAAGAGCAGTACAGGTTAAAAAGGGAGAAAATGGGAATGTAACTAGCGTGACGGACAGAGACAGATAGGCGGGAGTGCACAAAGCTTCGGAGTCTTCAAGCCCGGACAAGCGCGTTTTCAGAGGGATGAGGGAACGCCGGCGCGTAACCCTTTGTGAACATGACAATCAGTGTCTCAGTTCGCGTGGGATTTGCATGGCGCACACAGCTAGCATAATACAGGAAGTTTGTGGATAGAAGCTACTCGCAGGAAGGTAGGAGATGTGGAACGCGGAGGTGGAGGAAGTGGCTCGGGTTGGCGGTGTGTCGGTGCTGCGTGTACGAAGGGGTGGCTGTTGGCTGGGCAAGGGGCGAGGGTTCACGGACGAGGAGGGGGTCGCCGAGACGAGTGGTCGCAGGCGTAGGACGGTCAGGAACGAAACAGAGGTAATGGAATCAGGTGCCGCGTGCGGTGAATCGTATATGCACTTAGGGGTTCTCAGCTGCAGAGTGCAGTTCCCGCGTCTTTTGACCAATCGACACCCACAGGCTAATTACGCATACGAGTCATATGCCTCATTAAAACAGACTTCAACTCATCCCTTTTTTCCACTGGATCCCGGAATGCGTTCATGCACATTAAGCTTGGACAGTTCACACTTGATGAAACTTGTACCTTGAAATTTTCCGGTGGTCTCCGTGTTTCCCGAAACCCCGGCAAACTGGATATCCCCATTTTACCGATCCCGCGCGAATTCACATCGCTTGTCCGTGACTCCAATTTTTCGTATAGTGCGCGACCTGATTTAACATCTGATTAAAGGCCGCAGAGAGAGGAGTTTATCGGATGCTCTCAATAATCGATCGACTTTCCTCGATAGCACGAGAGGCCTTGACAGGTCGGCCTTATTATTCCCGTCTATGAAAACTGCCAGTGAAAAGCCGCGAATGCAAGCCAAGTTATCTTTTTTAATATTAAAATGTAAGGCGCGCGTGCCGCGTTAACGAGATACGTAAATTGCGTATCGTCGGTGTCTCGTAAAAAGTTACTTCTCCGTGGGAGAAATAAGTCGGGCAGTTTGTGAATGAGAATAAATATAAAAGGTTCTGGCAAAGTATGCCGGACACTCTGGCTAGGCTGGGTTAAAGCATGCGGCTGGAATCCAGCGACAGGTGAAATCGCGGCTTTTCCATGGCAGACCATTTGCCTCCATCGCAGACGGAACGGTCTATTTACAGGGTGAAGCCTAGCGTGAAATGTGATCACGCGTTTGCCAAGCGTACTCGTTTACGGCGTCACTTCCACGATGACTGTCCCGTCATTCGGAAGCATTCCCTTCCCGCGTCTGCGGCTGCCGCAGTAATTCCCAGTTCGCAAATAAAATTGTCCCCCTTAAAGATCCACCACATATTAAACTGCACTGACGAAAGCAGCTCTTTGGACCGAAATTCAAGAGAAAATTCCAACGTGCATAGGACCGTGCCAGCATTATTTACAACCTTGCACCAAAGAGTCGGTCACTGCATTTTTCTTCCGAGTGCAAGGACACATTCCGGGAGGAGCGCTTGCGAATGCGAGCTTTCACAGCCAAACAGGGCACTCTCTAACCAAGCGTTAAGAAGCCTCGCTTTTCCTTAGTGTTGACGGGACTGCCAGTGGAAGGTATACCCGGGACACGCTAATGCAAAGTGCATCATTTATTTCCCCGTGTCTTTTCAACCATGTCGAACACACTGTGAATGCTCGGAATGCTAGATTAGCCGTTGCACTCTATCTGCTAATGATTACTCAGAGATATATGTCTCTTATTCAAAGTCACTGTCTTTAATATTTTAGTGCAATCTGCTACATAATACTAGAAGTCTGACAGTTCGAATGACATTCGAGCTCCAATGAAATCTTTCTCGATAAGTACCACTTTCCTATTCTTTATTAATCTATCTCCAATTAATTCATTACTCTGGAAAACGAGATGGAAGAACCGGACGGCGGATGTTTAAATGAATCAAATCTCGTTATTAGATAGAATTCTGCTGAAAATTAGATGATGTCACTAGAAAGTGCTTGTTACTACCGGCATGATATAGCCCGATTGTGTTCAGTATGTTCCTGGTGACAAAGTGTACTGACAGGTTACGGCTATACGTTGTATTTACGGAGTCCGGAGTATATTCAGCTTCCGTGTCATTGACATTATCCTGGCATGGTGCATATAAATAGAATGAAACGGTGGCCGATCTATTCTCATACCCGTGGAGAACTCAATTTATGGAAGCGACAGGCGCAACCTGGTCGGCTAGCCGTTGAATCAAGCCGAGACTTTCAGATTGCATTCTTTTTCCTCATAATTCATCTCACAGCAGCGAGATTGAACGTAGACTCTAACAATGACTGCCGCGTCGTGGAAACGGATCGCTCCAGCAGGGGCTCCTGTCCTCTGGACCCTTGTCCTCTGATTAAGTAATACCGCTCAGCCGCCTTCCTTCGGCTTTTGCTTTTTCTCGAATCGTTATGACCTTCCCATTCCTCTCTCATTCCTGCCGTACGACCACCTTAATATTTTCCCGCCCATTGTCGGATAAAGGCCGAATAGAGATCTAGATCGTACGGTGGATATTTATTCGCCGTCATGTTCCTCGGTGCACTCGCTCACTCCGTACGTATACGGTTCAAAGGGAGAGTGACTCTCCTCGACCTCTCAAGAATTCAGGGCGCGCTTTAATCGTATCGTGGAGGTAACCGGTTTAGCAAGGAGTAACGAGTCCTTGGTTGAGGTCGAATCGATACCCGATGTAACACACGCTCCATCTTAAAGTTTCCATTACCCAGACACACGCAGTATGATACGACACAATATATAGTGAATGCAAATAACCTGTTTGCACCAGTTCTTTGAGTATTCGTGTTTTCGTGATCAGTGTCGCAGTGTTTCCGAAAGATTGCCGCGGGTGTGCAGAGTATTCAAAGCTAATCACTATTATATTAGATCGTCGTCGACATCCATATTCTTATCGACAACCTGTGCTAATTCTAGCAACGAGGTAATACCGTTTCATCTCAACCCTGTAATCCGTCCACTTCTCATTCAGCCCCTAGGGCTCCGACACCTTGAATTTTTCTTCTTCTCAGTTCCTCTCATTTTCTCTCTTTTTCTTTCGTCTTCCTGGTACTTTCTTCTCTCACCAAGTCTGTCTTTCTTCCGTGCGGGCTTCGGCACTCCTCGAACAATGTTTTCTAGATGAATACGCTCTTCTATGTAGCCCCGCGGCACGACTGCATGACCCTCATCTCATGTTTGATAATCTCGGGTAATCTTGCGAACACCTCGCCTTTCTCGAGTTCACCAGCAGATCTCGCTTAAGGAAGCGGTAGAAAGACGTCTGCATTCACAGGTTTCCCGGTATGATCGGCGAATATGAGTGATGATGTGAACGTGTGTAGGGAATGTCGCTGTAATAACATTGGACATAATTCGCGTAGCAAGTGGAGCGTTAGATAACGACGGGAAGTGTTTCGTTTATAATTGTTTTCTAGGTCGTGAGCCTCGGCTCGACAGGGCGGAAGTAAGAGAGTGGCTCTATGATCAGCGAGTACATCCGCTGCTCACTTTTTCATCTCGCATCGGGGTAATCTACCCCGAGGCACCGACACCTGGAATTCCCGTTCCACTCTTTTCTTAACGTTTTCTCCGCCACGCCTTAGTGCTCTCCTTTTCCCCGTTGTATAATGTACGTCGACTTAATTGGACGAGGCCGCCTACTAGCGGCAGCTCGAGCCACTTACTTGCTGGCACCATGGAGACTAAACTCGCGAGCCTCCGCGATTAATAAGTGTGCCGAGTGTGATTAACGCACAGCGACCAACTTTCGACCGAGCAGCGTTACATCGGCTCGCCGGAGCTCCCGTCAATTACCAATTACCGTTCTCCAAGCACAGAGTTCGTGCTCATTAACGCCCCCTCATCTTCCGCGAACGCGCCGACTAATCAAGATCGACATCGGTAATTGTTATACCGATAGCAGTCGGCAGTGGCCGATGGTGTAAAGTTACTCCGCACTGCTCCACATAACTGCTCGATGGAGAGAGAGTTCAGCCAAATGAAGGAACACCGCTCTCCCGAGGGAGATCATACATAGGATGAACTGACCAAAATTCGTGAAGCGCTGGACGTTGATCGATCCACTCAAAGGCTCCGCCTCCATTTAGCTATCTGCTCGGGCTTGAGCCGACTACAGACACCGAACGATAGTGCGCCTCGGCCCGCACTCTATGACCGTTACTATTACACGAGTGGTGCGCGTGGCCGACTGGTTGATTTGTCATTTTGTCATAACGGTCCGTGTGCTTCTGGCCGCAAGAATATCTATCCGAGCACACATAGCCCACCCGACAGTCAAGCGGGCAGGCATGCCGGTGGGCGTCCTCGGTGCCACTCGCCCCGTAAATCCCAACCTGATGGCCAGAGGCCAAAGAGCGCTGTTTAATCGGCCCTGACGAGAGAGATAGAGTACGGATAAATAACGGCCCCGTGAATCGGCGAGCGATTGAAAAGAGAGTCGATCGACTAGGCCGCGAAATCATGAGAACGAGAGGCCACCATCTCGACGCCAGTTTGTCAAGCCTCGAATACGTTGCTCGCGGCTACTCTCTTGCTGCGTTCACTGTTGTAACACACTGTTGAAGTATTGCTCGGACGTGTGTTTACACGGCCGGAACTCGTAACCGTCGGATATCAACCGTCGGACGCCACTACTGCCGCGCACAATTGGCCCTGCACGCATCCGACCACTCGCAACTTCGAGCGTGTCGCACGTCGCCGAAATCCTGATGTTACTTGGCCAACTGAAACCACTGGTCAGGGAACGCAGAGGGAAGCTTCTGTTTCACGGGGACGAAGCGTTACCTCGAAAACGAGAGGTGGCTGCTTCGTCAAAGTCCCGTGACACTCTGGGATACGGATGGCTCCCGATGCGCCAGGCTAAATCTCCTCACGCGACCCATCCCAGTCCGGAGTATTTGCCACCAGAGACTCTCGCTATGCTGTCGAAGCGTACACCTGCGAAGAAATATTTCTCCCGTTGTCCTCTCGCATCCTCGGGGCGAAGAGAGTCTGCCTCGTTCGCGTCTACCTTAACGCAGACATTTCATCCTTGACACGATCGCACACGGGAAGCAATCTTTCGCCAGGATCTTATTATAATTTCCGCATTGGCATCCGAGCTCTCGAGGAGCGACGTAAAGAAGAGCAGAGAGAGAAAAACCTTTCGCCCGCGGGTGGAGGCAACGCGGAGAAAGGATGCTGCACGCCGATCGAGCTGAAAAGCGTATCGCCGGGAATGGGCCGGGAAAGTTGCGATAGCTCGATAGTTAAGGAAGATTTACGGTAACGGGGCAGAAGCTTGCCAATCCGCCTAGTTGGGAGAGCGAGCGAGGGAGATTCGAATCTTTATTCTGGGAAATTGCTGTACGCATGCCTCGCGCGATCGTTTCATTGAAACGTTCAAGCAGATTAAGCATTGAGACTCTTCGCCGCGCAGGGCGACAGACGGCCGAGTGAGCGAGCGGTGCGTATAGTTTAGCAGCTTATTAGAAGAGCACGTGTCAAGATACTATCAACCTGTATCTTGCAACGCCTTGTATACGCTGGAGGCACGACAAGTAGATCCCTTATGATTCCTTTAGATTGTAGTTCAAGTGAAATGCACGAACGGTAGCTCAATAGCTGCAAAGGTATGCATACGCGTGTATTTCATGCACTATGGCTTATGGAAGAGCATTGATTGGATCGTCCGTTGAAGGACGCTGTCATACTGAATCGCGGTCCATGCACCGATGTCAATGCTCGCATTACCTAACATGTCGTACTGGGCAAGTATTCATGCGATGAACCGGTGAAGTCCCCGCTGTGTACGGACTGCTGAATAGCAGAGTGCTCATTCCAATGTACCGATGCTTAAGGAAAGTGGTTGACCGATCTCCATATCTCCCGCTGCGCGGAAGATTGCCCGATGAAATGGCTGAAACCGAATGGAGGATTGCGCGTGGAAAGAATAGCTGACGCTATTTCATGCATCCTCTCTTTCGGATTGGCTTGGTCCGATGGTTCGTTTGAGAGGGTACACCGAACGGAGGATGCGGTTTTAGAACGAGGCAAGGACAGATTATACGGAGTAATGTTCAGAAGGGTACCCTCGGTTTCCGGTTCTGACATGTGGCTGCGCGTTCCTCTGATAGACTAAAGCCACATGACGGATACTCCGACTGTGGCTCGCTATTCATTTAATGGCGGGTGGTCCTTCCTCCAAGAGAAAGAAATTAGCTGTGGCATTCAGCAACTGTTTGTGCGCGCGACGTTTGCCGGAAATTGGCAGGTTGGATTGCAAACCGTTTCTAGGAAATCCCGAGCGTTTCCGATAGGATGCCAGTGATAGTAAGACCAAAGAATTACAGATAAATATACTTATTTAGCAATTCTACTTCGATGGAGAAAGGAAATTAAAAGATCATCAGTGGCCCGGTGGGGCAACGTGATGCTGAGATTATCTGGTCTACTGTTATCCAGCCGATAAGATTGATTTACACTCTGCGAGTCCGTGAACGGACGAAACGGCGATAAATCCATCCGAGCGCCTACGAACATACACACTAACTTACGTCCTCGCTACTTTATTGCGTCTGGCCGTATTTCACGAAATCGGAGTTTACGCTATTACATCGACCGTTCAGTCCAATGTAGCCACGCACTCTTAAAAAAGAGACACGCACAATCCACCCGTCCGATGGAAATCAATATCCCGAGTAATTTACGGAAAGAGAAAAATCGTGCAGATTGAAACTTTCAGGTTGCTCCAAAAAATGTCCATTTAAGGGCGAGCGAAGCACCGAGCTGTAGAAACAACAAACTTCCATTAGAGACTTCCCTGTAACCGCGATATCAATCTCGGTTGTAGTGCGAACTATTGAAATAAATAAACGAAGCAGACAATATTAAACTGCCTTTCTTTTATTTCACAATGTTTATCAACAACTATTTCAGCTGAACAATACGTCCACGCTGCACATTGCTCTTGTTTTAAATTCTTTAAAGAAGCTCTAGGCGAGCGGGCAAACGAGGCACCGTTGGTACACCACAAACGTACATTGAATGCTCCGATTCCGAATTCACATTGTACTACATACTACGCTATGCCATGACAATTGAATGAATACACTGGCGAGTGTCGCCGTCAGCACGCTTTCAACAGTTTCAACGTCGTAACGTATCTTGTGCACGTTGCGTGCATGAGCAGACGCGGCAAACAAATCGCTCACGTAACAGAAGTAACACAGATCGGGAGAGAAGGGATATACACGCACGAATTCACGCACGTATGCACGCAAGTATGCGTGCACGTACATACCTACGCGTGCAATCTGTCGTGCGATTCTGCTACCGCGAGAAGTTGGCAGAACTGGAAAGAATGCGAGGAAGAGAAAGGGTGGAGGGAAAAGAAAGAAAGGAAGAAACATAAGAGGCGAAGAAAGCTGCGAGATTCCGCGGGCCCGTTTGTCGCACGGGGCTTCGCTAAGCGCAACGGTAATTTCAACAGCCCGATGCCTTGGCAGCCGGGCAATTTGTTCGCGAACCCATTGTCTTGGCGGAGGCGGGACGATAAAACGTCCGTGAGAGATTCGAGTGCCGGCGCACTCAGACTTATTGTCCGACTTTCTGAACTTCTAAGCCTCGCTCGCGCACTCCCGCGGATCAAAGAAGCGACATCCGCGGCGTCGCGACGTGACTCGCCGAGTCTTTGCGTCTATTCAATAGCTTCGTACTCATGCGCGCATCATCGCCGCATTGTTCCGGAGAATTTGTGGAGAGCCCCCAACTCCCCTTCCGGTACCGGCCTTACCCAAATTAACCGAGTCTTACCCAAACTAACTGGGTTTCTCTACCTTTCCCCTTTCGAATTATGAATAATTATCCACCGCGAATGTACCGAAGAGCATCGCTAGTGTTGCGCAATGGGACCAAGTATACTATTTTGAAAATCCCTGTTGGCACACCAACTAAAGTTTGCCCGAGATTTGCTCCTGTAAAGGAGAGAAGTTCACTGTATGATGTCGCGTCACCCGAGACTGTGTGAAAACAATGCGGGGTGGTTGCACTTTCGTGATGGGGTTTTGCGAATGCAGAGCAGCAAAGGGATGCCTGCAATTAGTGTGGAATTATTCTTGTTGTACGCTGGGGTGGATCTCCTATTTATCTTGTCATAGTCGTTCAGAGAGGAAGAAAGGATTATTTAAATAGAACTTGCAGTAGTAATACTCTGGGATTTGGGATAATCCTTTGGGCTTGGCAGGTGGAAGAGCAGATTTCATTCTCTTACTAGTTTCTCTTGTGAAAAGAACATTATTACGAATCTTTACCAAGTTTGAATTCCTGTCCGCACGCTGTAGCAATGAAAGTCAGCGCGATACAGAGAATTAAAATGCTTTTACGTTCGTGGCCAGCGGCTATAGGACTTTTTACTGTCTACGGGGCACAAGTTTCTTGAGATTTGTGGAAGAAGTTTCAACGAGGCACGAATTATGCTTATTTACTCGGAAGTGTCTACATTTTAACCGGGCGAAGTTTTCGCTTCTTTCTCTATCTTTCAGTAGAATCGGTGTGTATTCGCTGGGATAAATGCCGGCGAGGAAAGTAAAAGCAGGGGAAACTCGAATATTAAATGCGGGACGATGGGATTAGGGGAATTAGAGAATCAAATGGTACAATGATTTCCGGCCCTTAGCGGGCGGCGGTAATCTCGCCAGGTTGCTAGCGAAGAGAGGAAAGCTGCGAGGGAGGCTCTTTGCTCTCAGGAAGTCCGATTAAGTTTCAAACTAACTTGGTAACGTAGATCCTATTAACTAGTAGGGTAATATGGACCGAGAGTCTTATCGCGGAAATAATCTTCACCTTATACGATTCGTTTTTAAACTTCCTTTCTCTCGTCTTCTTGCGGAGAGAAGAAACCCTCTCAGCTTGACTGCGGGTTTTTTCTGTCCTCTCTGTCAAGTTCTCATTGAAGCCGTGCTCATCTCACTCGGCCTTTCAGGGAAAAAGCGAACTTTGCCGTGCAGTATACAGCGTATGGAAAATTCAGCTAGTTACAGATAACTAACTTCATGGCAGGCGGTGCCATTCGACTATAACACTTTCAACACCAAGCAGAAGAGTATAGAACGTTCCCGAAGAATATCGCGCGAACATAGAGGTGTCGTTCTTCCTAGCAGCTACACTTGCACACTATATCTGAAATTTAGTTTCAATCTCATCTCACCGACCACCGCCAATATCGCCTGCAATTCGCACTATTTTCTAAACGGCCTTCGTGCTACTTTCCGGAGGATTACTTCACATGCGCCATTCCCAGCGAATGGATATAGTTCCTCGAAGATTTTCTCTTACAGCGAAGCAACCAAGCCGCTCTCTGTTAAACACGAATGAACTCTGAGGTACGTGCGCTTCCAGTCATAAAGGCGTGGACAACGTGCATGCCACCTCAGACGAACACTCTCGGGGTACAGAATGCGACGATAGAGAGAAATTCAATTGTCAATTCGATTCAATGGAAAACAATTAAGCGGTGACTTGGGGAATAGAAAGCGGTTGGGTTCGGCGATAGCAATTTTTTTCTAGCTGGACGTGCGATGATAAATTCCGACGGTTCCTCGGGGTCATGCCTTGGTAGCCACGGGAAGCAGGGGTCAGAGCGATTCCGGTTGTCAGGTAGGATTCATGGTGACGCAGGTGGTGGTCGAAAAAAGTGAATTTTCGGCGTGACATCGGTTATTCTGGCCGCGGCTTCGGCGGCATAAATCGTAAGCCAGCGACTCTGTGGCACAATCAATACCAGGTGCGTATACACACGTGCACCTAGCATGTACGTGCATGCGCATCTGCGTAACGCGCCAACCCCTATGTCCATTCTGCGACAATGAGATCAGAGGATCTCCAGGGATTCGCTCGGCCTGGCACTAACCTGGGAGTTCATCACCTTTGACCTCTTCATCCCGTATCCGGCGGCTTAATAACCGTATCCAGCGGAGTTTCGAAAAATAGGCTCACTCCATGCAATCCCCGAGCTATATCGAATAGATTGGATAGAACGTCCAGCGGAGTCAAATCGACACTGACACATTCTCTATAGGAAGGATTAACGTTGTTCGGATGTAGCCGATGAAGCCTAGCAGAAATATTCGGGATGGTGTGCGCAGGGTCGCGTGAACTTCTACCGATTGTGTATGCATAGGAGTCATAAAGAGAGTCGAGGCTAATCAAAGCCCCGAGGGGTGTGTGTGTGTGTGTGTGTGTATGTGTCACGAGTGCAGTCATCCGGCGTGTGCATTCTCTTTGTCGCGGCCGATTCCGAGTCATTGTTCTTTTTTTCATTAGTCTCCTCGAAGTCGTGCTTGCCGAGGAAATCGTCGCGAGTCCCCCGCAAGTGGGAGCTTTCTTTTAGGGAGAGCAAGAGAGCCGTCGTCGGAGCGGAGGACGCCGGTTGCTGCTCCGCGAGCAGCCAGCCCGCGTCTCCGTTTCCCGACACTCGAGGAGAAACGCTGCCGCGGCACTCGGCACCCTTGCCCGCCACTCTTTCGAGCCCTTCGCCTCTGCTTCACTACGTGGTGCTGCTGCTGCTGCTGCTGCTCCTGACTCTGGCTGCCCCTTCACTTCCCTGTCACAGAGAGAGCCAGCCATCCACCCAGCCAGTCGCCACCCTTGCTGGCTCGGCTGGCGCGCCAACATTACCACGGCTAACACCCCGGCGATCCTCGCCGTCCTTCTCGTCTCTCGCCCAGGCCGTCGTCCGCAACGCTTCTACCCAACCCTCGCTCTTCTTAGGGTTCCATTCCTCCTCGTCGCCGCTCTCCATCATCCCCTCGGCGTGCAGTCACCACTAGTCATTTCAGGGGCGGGCGGCCACTCGCCACATCGAGCATGGCTCTGCTGCTTCGCTCTGCTCGGCTCGAGCGCGTCGTCGTCTGAAACCGCGCCGACGTCTGCGACCTTTTTCGCAATCCCATTCGAAAGGTAGAAAGCCCTGCTCTTGCACTCTTGGCACCCCCCCGCACTTAAGACCTCGTTCTTCGTAATGCCGCTAATATCAAGGGCCCCATGCCGCTTAAGTTGCAACTGTAGCACACCGTCGGCCACGCGGCGCAACTCGTTGCCTTCAACTACTCATTGGAAAAGCATTGAGTACATAGCCTCGTGAAAATAGTGTATTTTCTCACTACTTTGTCTGTTTTTCTCATCCATGGACCATCGCGATTTCTTAAACAAATGTGTTTCATTTTGGTGTCGATTCCAGACGTGCCACTCGTTTGCCGGATTGCGCTTTCTGTCGAGTGCTTTTTATCCAATCGATGCATAAATATCTCCTTGGGATAGGCGTGCTCGTATCGAGAGATGGGGACGAGACTGTCGTTACCGTAGACGTTGCTTTCGATAGACACTCGAGGGTCTGCGAAAACGTCGTCGAATCGAAAGAGGATTTGGTCGGAAGGGAGAATCTTCTTTTGTATTTCCGGAGTACTTCGCTTCTTTCATTCTCCCTCCAAGCTTGAATCTCTCTGCCGTATAGCGGAGTCGTAGTCAGTTCGCTAGCTTACGAATGCTAGCCATACGGGTTTTCTATTAGCGCAGCGAGTGTGACGAGAGAGAGTTAGTACTGATTACCGGCTACGAGTGCACTTTGGAGTATGTATAATGAAGGATCGTAGGCGCGTCGTTATGCTTCTTGTGACACGAGCAATTTTAGGTGGGGTCTCATTGAAAAAAGCATAAACGCGACCCGTTTGAATTAAAATGCGCGCCCGAGGTAAATGCTTTTTAAATACTCTAAACAGAAACGACGGCGTCGGAGGGAAGAAACGCTCGCAATCTACTCGCCGAGCGTAGAGAAGATTGTGAGACACATAGGAAAGAGAAAGCACTAGGAACATGGCAAGTTTTCTGCATTCCCGTCAAGGCGGCTCTATTCCCTCTTATGGCCATTAAAGTAACCACTATAGTTCTACAGCCATGTGTTTCCATGTGTTAGTTTCACGAAAAGTTCTCTTTGGGAAACAGACTCCTCGGTGTTACCTTCCAAAAGCGGTACTGACACTGCCGCTTTCCCCTTTCTCACTCCCTCCTCTCTTGGAAAATGACCAGGCGAGGAGTCCGGAAAAAGCGTGTCAGATTAAACACACAGCGGCCGACCGGCTGTTCACTCATTTCGTGTGTTTACGTTCGGCCGCGCATCGAGATCGAACCGCCGATACGATTGTAATTTGCATCTAAATTGCATCCTTTTTTACGATCCTTTCGACAGCGAGTACGGCGAGACTGCAAGTTTGCAGGGCAAACTAGTTCGCATTACTGTTGCGTCGGCGTGCTAGTGTATCAGGCGCCACGGCAGTTATGCTAGCGAAATGCTTATCAAGGTAGAAAAGGTAATCCCAACTTTGTTGATCGAATGGATATTGCGAAATGAGGTACCTAGGTACACATACGTCTCTATCCCACCCCCAGTATTTATGGTGAGGCTCGTCGTAAACACGATAAAGCCGCTCGTAAAACATCGAATTGTACGCGATTGCGGCGACAGGGTTCCTTCCCCATTGGCTTTTTCGCTGCTGGCCCAGGGGAGCAGCCGATGAAGAACATCCGAAACATGCTTGCACTACGTCTCGGAATTTGCTTTCATTTTTATTTACCTGTCACCACCGTGTGAAAGTACCTTTGCAAAACATAAAGGAAAGAAACATGCGAGGATACGTTCGTGTGTTATTAAATTTTTCTGATTTGTTGTAGTCGCCGAGGCAGCATCTATTATTTAACACGATGCTGTTATAGAAGCCATTTGTTAAAGGTGCTTTTCAGCAACTCGCCATCAAAAACCGAAGAAAAGGGGAGTCGTTAAAAATGCGATCGATCGCAACAGCACTTTTCCCACTGTAAAAGGATCGAGATTTTATTTGTCACTGCGAACGAGCGAAACGCAGGAATGTTGAGTCGACCGATAGGTCCGGATATATCAATGGGAATATCGAGTGCCTATTTTCGGTATATCTGTGCGGCACGGCACGGGTGCTTCTCGGTGTGCAGTTACCCGAAATGGAATATCGGAAACTCGTTACAATTTTCTAAATAGTAAATCACAGGCTCTGGGAGCCGAAAGTAGCCGTGTTCGACCGGACGTATACCAGTCGGGAAAATCCGAGGCATGTCCCGGCGAGATAGGATCTCGGCACCGGCACTTGCCGCACTGAACAGCTGCTAAGCGTAAATGACTTCTGCCAGCTAGACCAGCTCGGAAAACTCGAGCGACAGGCGCCCCAGGCTAGCTGGCCCTTCGAGGTCACCCCCTTTTTCCATGAAGCGACCTACGACCCCTTAATAAATTCTCCGTGCGCACGGCAGAGAGAGAGAGAGAGAGAGAGAGAGAGGGAGACCTTTGACTCACAATGTCAGCCGAGCGAGGCACAGTCATCGCGAAAACCACGCGCTAACCCTTCAGCCTGTCTAGACGTCGGCCTCTCTATTATTGATTCGACACTGCCAATGGAATCTTCGAGGCATTCACGCAAAATCTCGAATTCGCCCGACGCGCCTGGGTTGTCCGGTACAGGGGGCTGCAACTTGGAGGATCTATGTACACTTTGTCGGCAAATAACCAACCCGCTTTGAAGATTCCCTTCGAACCACTACTGAATTTCATTGGAGCGAACGGTCAAATAAATGAAACAGCTTCACGAGGCAACGTCTTCCTTTCTGTGTTTATTAACAAATTCAGAAAGAACGACGAAAGAAGCTGTGTCGTTTCCCGGTTGGAGTACATTGGCCCGCCTCCCGCTCTATTAGAAGAGCGCATCTCCATGGAAAGTTCGTAATCAGGATCTTCCTAGTGAACGATTTAAATTTGATTTGGAGTCCGTACTCGATGCCTTTGCCTCGACGAAAAAGCTTTTGCTTGCAGAACAGTGGTGAGAAATATTGAAGTATTGTCTGTGGCTGGATCCTGTTAATTCCAACGGATCTTTGTGATATAATTAGTGTTCTGCAGAGAGTGGTTGCTGTTGTAGTTCATGGTTTAAAATGGTATCATTGATACTTATGATCAAAGCCTGATAGCACTAATGTAATTAACTTTGTTTGCATAATAAAAGATAGATGTTGCTGCTGTTTCGAGGACATCTGATGAAAAGGAATAGGAAGCTGGGGCGAAAATCGCGACTGCAGTCGCGGTGATGGGTGGATAGATCTATTTGCAATGGCTGCTCGGCCCAGGCAGCAGCCCGATGGGAAATGGCATCTCGATTGAATGGAAATGACGTTCAAAGCCAGACACGTGTATACCGCGCGGAAAGCACATGAATAGTGCTAATCGGTGTCTATGGCAAACGTCCGCGGCCGCTCGCGCCCATCCTCGAGTGTTAATTTCGAAAACAACATTCGGCATGCTCTTACACCTTGTCCTACAAGCACTAAAGCTCCCGTGATGATGATAATGCCGGCGGTTTTAACCGATAATGCGGTTCCATCGATAGCACCTTGTACCTACTGCGATTTGTAGCCGCTTAATTACGAGCGATTGTCGAACGTTACTCACTCTGTCTCTCTTTACTAGTTACTCGATCATCGTTTCAGGTTAAGCCGGTTTCCTATCTCACAATGGGTATGGTCCAGAGAAAGCGAGTCCTAAGCTAATTATTGCATTTCACGAACTTCCGTCGCCGAGATCCCAGACGGTCCTTGGAATTTTAACAACCAAGTAAAAACCAGACTCGGTTGTCTGTTCCAGGAAATTGCTATCGCCCATCGCGGCATCCAACTACCAACTACATGGAATTCTCCGTGGCATCTCGTCTCCCAGCCGGTAGACATTATCGAACGCAACATCCCCCAGTGGGGCGCGAGCAGCATTATGATAGAATTAGTGACGTCAATATTAATTTGTATCGATGCAATTAAATTGAGCTCCTTATACATGCTGTTGCCGCATATTCCGAGCCGGGTCGCGCACCTGCAACCCCCAGGAAGATCCCTGGCTGCTCTCGGATGCTGCGCGTATCGCGAACACGTCGCAACGGTCCACGTACTTTAAATGCAGCGAGCTCTCGTGCGAGCACCTCGATATATTTCCTAGACAGATGGACGGGGAAACTAGCGGGAGGGCTTTTCGTTTACAGGTCGATCACTGCAATTGCCACGAACACATCATCGATCTCGCGCGTCGCAAAGTTTCTTACAGTTGTCAGGCGGCTTGCAATGCCGTCGTGATAAAAGTGCGATCGTCGGCTGTCAATACTTTTTTCCTCGAAGGTAGCGCACTTTTATTTTTAATACCATTCGGTCGGACGATGCCCGGCAGTTGGATAGGGGAACGAAGAAGGACCTTCTGGAACTTCTTGTCGTTCCATCTCGAGCTTGTTTTCCAAGTCGAAACGCCGGCAACTAAATCTCCTTTCGCAGGGTGTTTTCCTTCGATTCGGCTTCGGCACGACAAGAGTTCGGGCGCGCGCGATATTTTTTCGGAGCCGGGCGAGCGTCAGGATAAACACGAAGTGGTCGAGGGGCTTCTCCTCCCTGCACTCTGTGCACGGACGACCGAACGAAGCCAGGACGCAGCTGCTGGGGGTGTCGCGTTACCTCGAAATCTTGGGGTCTTATCCTGTCTATCTGTCGGTCCTTCGTCGCCATACGATAGCCCGGCCGCGATCCAACAGTTGCCGGTATCCCATCACAAGAGGAAAAAATCGTCCTGCTTCACCACTGGCGACTGGTGTAGTTGCGGCTCGTTTAATGCGTCTTATCTCACTGCTAACTAGTTTTCATCTCGAACACTCTTCACCATCGCCAATCGTTCTCACGCATGAATGTTCTCACGTGATGGCGGAGACATACTTTCTCCTGTTGGTAAGATGGCTATCGCCTATTAAAACACCTGCTCGCGAAGTAATAATATTCGCGCGAGCGTAACGAGTTCGGTATATTACTCTGTAATGATTACCTTCCCGTCCGCGGTCTTCCATTTCCACCTTAATTACGCATTGCGATTCGCCACGGTTTCTTAAGGCCAGATGAATAGTTGTTCGAGTGTTCTTAATGAAATTACTGTGATAAGTAACGGGTATGCTGTAATAATCCGACGTCGCGGCTGAAATTTTGGAAAGGACGACGATTAATTACCGCGTTGCCGGGGCTCTCGGCATTATTATCACCGCAGAAGCGGCGGCCGCTCTTTTTCATTCTCTGTCCTGCCTTGACAAAGAGCGGGTTACGCACTGGGTCGGATGAGCAAGGAGGTAAGAGAATGTCGTAAAGTCGTTTAACAGCGGTGTAACATGGGTCCTTTGTCACTCGGCTATTATAGTGATCGAGGTAGTAACGAGAGCTGGTATAAGAGAGAGGTGATAATGAAGCCTTTACTACCGCCAGTGTGCATCAAATATGCGAGCATTAACACCGTGCCAGGGTATTTCGCTCGTGGACGAATGAGCCAAAAACTTGGAACTACCAGCATCGCGTTCAATCGTTCCGCAGCCCCTCCGATGTCAGTGAGTACCGCAAACAACGATGCCGAGCGTAACAAATCACGACGCTTATCAGGAGCACAATTTGCCCCCCGATTCCTAGTCGATAAGGTCGAGCGGTAATTAGGAGGGCCCTATCGGTGACCCGAGATAATCGTGGAGAAGTATTATCTTCGCGCCCTCTCTCCACGCCGCATTTCTTCTCCTTACTTATTTATCTTTATCGCTTGCCTCCGGCGAGCTTTCATTAACCAGGCTCAATTGTGCGCCTCGTATATATCCCCGTCGCGAGAACCGACGACCCCGTTCGTCGAGCCATAAGCGCTCGCGCTAATTAATGACGCCGCCTTTTTTTTCACTTTTTTGTCGCCGAGGGTGGTATCAGACAAAACGCGGTTAGTGCGCAGCTTTAATTATTGCGTTAACATAACAACGTAATTGTACGCACAATGAGCGTTAAATATTAAATGCAACCAGGGGAAAGCAAACAATTTTCCGGGCAACAATGGGATGTCTTCATTTTCCAAGCGCGTGATTGTGAAGAGCGTTGGTTGGGATTGGTCATTTCAGTAGAGCGGATGTTCGAACCCGAATGGAACGATATAGATCAATTTCGAGAGTGACGAATGGAGACGATTACTCCCCGTATTCGAGAGTAGACTCGACGGACTTCTAGTGCTGGGGTAAGTCCATCAGTGGCGACGACCTCAATTGGAATAAATCTGGGGGAGGCTGCGGCATCCCAGCCAGCAAACAAGGTCAGCCGTAAAAGAAGTAAGGGGTTGGAATGGAATGAGGGAGGTTCAAAGTAGTCTTCTCATTAATACTGCCGATGATGGAGCTCTCTGCCGACGTGCTCAAATGAATTGCAATTCGGTTTTATGAATCGGAGCAGAGTCGCTTTAAGCATGCATAGGGATTTCTCCATTTTTCTTACATATCTATGAGGAAATAGGAGTGTGTTGTGTTCAGGGTCGTATCGACCCAGTCCAGACCTATCCCTATGCAAAGTGGCGAGGCTCACCGAGGCCGGGTTTCGGCAGGTCGCTTTTGACTTTCGACCTTCTCGCCGAGAAGATAAAGAAGAAGGGGCTTGAACACGTGCGACCGGGTACGGCGACGTATGTGTACGTACGTGCGCATAAGCCAAGTCCAACGGAGGTCGGGAGCATCGTCACATCCGTCGCATCTGTGCATCACCATTCACTGCTTTTTTCCCGGGGCTCTTTCCTTTCTCGCCCTTCCCGTTACTCCCACTTACTGCCACATGACGCCCTTCGCTCGTCGTACACCCCGAACGCGCTCGACGCTCGACAGTCGGCACAGGGCCGTGAATAAAAGAGGCGATGCCTCTTAAAATTGAAGGGACCTCTTCCAATAATACCGAAAGGATTCTTCGCAAGGGTCCGTACTGACATCCCTATTCTCTCGCGAGCCCTCATCTCGTTAATAGCCTTCGCGACTTAGCGGAATTAACCCTCCTTGCACCTGTAACAATGCCGATTCAATGCCTCCGTTCTCGCCCTCGAGCCGCTCCAATTCGACCGTTCGCTTAGCCGGTCTACTCGCTGGATTTCCCATTGAAATTTCGATTAATATCTAATTACGCTAATGGAGACTGCCCCTAATCGGAATTGCCGACGGTTGTTTGATACTTATTACCGGATGGTTTGAGTAGGCGTAACATTATTTTAATTAGGCCACTCGTTGCACGGAAAGGAAAGAGCGCGAGTAATTAGCAGGCCTAGGCGGAGGCTCCAGCTAATCGTGACTTGTTGCGAGCACACGTAAAAAAGAAAGGCCTGAAAGAATCGCTGCCGTTGGTTCCGTAAACGAGTCTGGCTCGCTTTCAACCCTTGGCGTGTTCGTGTGAACACGGCGACAGAGAGGGAACAAGACGAAAGGGAGTGAGAGTAAGGGCTAGGGCGACCATGCAGCTAGGGAATAGTGGGTGTGGGTATATTGCTCTCGGAAATTTTAACGGTGCGGCCGGTAGACATCTGCTTTCATGAAAATGAATACGTGACGTCCATTCGGCGCCGAGAGGAGCGCGTCATGTAACGCCGCGCTTTGAATTTTCCCGACGCATTCGATTTATGTCCACATTAAGCCCCGTGCATGCCGCTGGATAAATAAATAAATTTTCCCGAATACTTTCTCACTGCTCTAGCTGGCAGCACGCGCGCACTTCGAGCCCGGCATACGGAGGCTCGTTCCGGCGAGGGACAGAGAGAGAAAGAGAATCGGAGTGAGAAAGACGGAATAATTTCGTCGACAGACGCTGCTACTGTAACACGGAAATATAAGCAGAATATTATTTCGCTCGAGTTCGCATCGTGAAGCGACGCTCTACACGACGCGGCATATGCGCTCAAGAGCGAGGCTGGCTGCATAACATTTTAATAGAGCAACTAGTAGCTACTACCCTTCATGTGCGCGCGCGCTCGCCCTGAACCTTTCGACCCCTATCTATTCCATATACGCGCCCCACCTTATCCTCCTTCTATCGTTCCTCGCACGTTTCCCTTCTTCCACATGCCGCTTGAATCATCTCTCTCATTTCGTCGAGTTTTCGCTGACTACATTCGTCGCCCAATGTATTACGGTATTACATGATACATAGTGCATTTTTTGTAGAGAACCTGTAATATGCTAATCTTATCGACGTAGTCTTGAGGTCTTTTGAATAGGAGGGACGGGAAGAGGAGATGATATATGAGAATCGGAGCGAACTGCCGGGACCGAATACGTTGCATGTTATGGCGTAAACAGTATGGCACTTCGCGGAGGAGTTGGTGGCTTTTTACAACGCACATTGTACTCTTGGGGCATCCTATGATGCGGCAGGAGCGTGGATATTACCGAATTGCCGTGGCATCTGTGTTACCCTGTTTTATTATGCACTACCGTCGACAGTCGCGAAAATGTCTCCTCTCGTACTTCCCTTGGCATGTGCGAAACTTTCGGGCCCGATACTTTTCCGTGAAACTGGTAGATGCGGGATTAAGTATAATACATATGTACATCGAAGTACATGAATGTATAAGTTCTGATTTCTCGTACGGTGACATTTACTCCTGCCTAGATCCCAGAAAGGACAGGATGTGCTTGATAAATCTGGTTAGACATATTTTATTCAGCTTCCTCCAAAAGTGAGATCGGTACCGTAGCAGTTCCAGTGGCAGTCGACTGGAAGATTTGCCGTGGGGGTCACCACTCTCCTCCTTGTTTCCTTTCCGTTCCTGAATAAACCAGGCCGAAAATAACGTCGTTGGCCACTCACTCCTGTGAGCGGCGCAGGAAGATCTATAGGCGTTTCTGCGGAACGTCGAACGACAAGCGGGAGGAAACGAATGTTCCTGCGAGAGAATTTCGTGGAAGCACTCTCAGTAACGTCGGTACTTGACAACGGCCTCTAAGTTTCTGAGCAGCTCGCTCAAAATTGCACATGGAATATCTTGTTCGCGTGCTTATTGGCGAAAAAGAGGTCTGAATAAAATTTTATCCTTGTTCGCAATGATAGACGAAATAAACGATTTGCTCGTGCAGGTCGAGCAAAAACTCGATTCAATTGGCAGCCAATTGACTGACGGATGGCATGATTTATGGGAGTTTATTTGGCGCAAGGCGTGCTCAGTTTCATCGCGATCGAACGAATATTCGATATTCAACGTCACTTGCATAATTCAGCCGGCGGGTTTGAGTACGAATCGCAGTGGCTAGTGGTTGCACTTAGCGGCTGTTCGCTCCAGAGCAAACGTTTACCCTGATCTCTTAGTGCTCCATTCTTAAAGTGCGATTTCCTGTGGCGGCGTCGACGTCGCGACGATGAGAATGATCTCATCTGGCCATGGTAGCGAGCAAATTCTCCGTCGCGTCTTCAGACTTCCCTCACCCCATAAAACTCTCCCATCGCATATATGTCGGTGTGAAAATCGTGAGCGCCCTTTTTATATCGCATACTCCCACTGATTGAAGCCTTCGCCGAAGCTTCCTCCGCACGTATGCACGCGCACTTCTCCTGACAGCTGGGATCGGGCGCCCTCCCGTTCCTATTGCCCCCCACCAACCCCTTCATTCGCCAACTTTCTGAAGGGTTTCCTTGGCGCAGGGATCGAGCCAAGGCGGAGATAAAAAAGGGCGCGGGTACGCGGAGGGAAAGAGACAGAGAAAGTAATAGACGAGGCGACACGTCGAGTAGCGGCAGCGAGTTAAGGGAAGAAAGAGAGCCAGGGGTAGAGCGGCAGGCGAACAGGAAGAAAGAAGCGAGAGAGCGCGCAATTAATCCCGGGGCTGAAGTTTTCTAGTGCAAGTCGGTCAACCAAGCGAGCCGGGCGTGCGGACGATGGGAGGCTGTGCAAAGGGGTTCCTTTTGTTTCAGCCAGAAGATAATAAAAAGGGGTAATGGTCCAGCAGGGTAAGCCTCGGTACTCAGTGTCGCTCCTGTCAGTTGTGCTACGTCCACCCTCCAGCTCCTTCTCTCTCTTTCTCTCACTCCCACTAACTCTCTGTCTCTCTCCTTCTCTCACACACAGATACGCACTGACTGTCTCTGTCCCGCTCGACCCCAGCCACACTTCCACCGACATTACCTACCAGCCCTATTTTATACTTATTTTATACTCTGTATATTTATCTACCTTCTTCCTCACAGCGGGTGCACTGGGCCCGGTGGCATCGCATTGTCTGGGAAAACCGCGTGTTGCCGCCCCGAATGAACCGCTAAATCGTCCGGCCGGGCCGGATTGAGGGCGGGGGGTGGTACGAGGAAGGCCGAGAGGCTCGGTGAGCGAGCGACCTGTGAATACGCGGCGAAACAAATGCCATATATGTATGGCTACCTATACGTGGAACCGCGCGGCTCTTGAAAAGCTCGCGAAGCATCCAGTAAAACGGCCGGTGCACTTCCGCCGACCGCTTGCTAGCTTCGAGCAGCTATTGTCGTGCGAGTTTTCAATCGAAGCAAGCGAGATATGGGAGGGAAAGGAGGGAAAGCCGGAGAGGAAACTCGATGCTACCACCAGCGACCATTCCTACTGGCACTTGCATCCTCTCCTCTAAGTACGTAATTCGCGATCGCAGAAGGGTTTGCTTCCGCGAGCGAGCGAGCGAGCGGTAGCGGAATACGCAGCGAGGAGCTTCTGCTCGCCGAGGAAGCGAAAGGAGGGGAGAGAGTAAGAGCGCCAGCGAGAATGGGATCGTTATCGGGGATGCGCTTTCGAGGAGCTGCACGACGTCGGTCGCCCTGGGAAGAGATAGCGCTCCCGGTACACTTGCGTTCCCATCGACAACGTACGTGGAGGACCGTGCACCATCGATTGGCGAACTGCTGCTTAACGCTTTCGCGTCGTCCCCACGGTCGATTTTGCCGTAGTTCTATCGGCCCGGGTCCCCGCCACCGTCGCTTCTACCTATGTAGCAGCGCACTTCCTGTCGCAAGTGTAATTTGCTTAATTCTCGCGGCGCACCGAGAGCAAGTTAACTTCGGTCTCAGGTGTAACGACCTAACGATAACTCGGTTTCCGCGGAGGAAGGAGAGAGAGAGAGAGAGAGAGAGAGAGAGAGAGAGAGAGAGATGGGGGGGGGGGGGGGAGAGAGAGAGAGAGGGAGAGAAAGCACGTCGCGACTGGTCAGCTCTAGGGAAAGTTGACTATCTGATAAGACAGCCAACCAGCAAGCCGAGGCTCGATCAGATCGGGCAATGTGTGCGCGTTCACGTGCGCCGGCCACGTGGAATTATTCATCACTGTGAATCCACAATAGAACTGGTCCCGCCTTCCTACGGGATGTGACTAGTTGAACTAGTAAGGACGGAAACCTATTTCTGATCACCACTGTTTGCCTCCCTTCACCTGGCGCACGCCGATTCACCCTGTCTTCCTCTCTCTCCGACTGGGATCTTTCTCCCTACGGAATGCCGGGCAGTGATAAATCATCGCCGCTCCAATTACCTCCGGGAATAAAGTTAAGCGCTATAAATAGGGAGCTCTGAAGTTGCACTGAATTTAACTAAGTTTCCTTTCCGGGTTAGCCAGGAGCGTCGACGAGTGTTCTGTGATTTCGTGGTTTACTAGCATGTAAATTCACGAATATCTACGACGCTCGCGCACGCATGAGCAATCCGTTTCCGATGTTTCGGGTAATTCGAGCCGGAACTATGCGACAGGAAAATGCAGGTTGCCAGACTTTACTATAAATCTCAGCAGCCGAATTTTTGGTTCGAAGAACAATGACTATCTCGGCGATCGATGACTGCATTGTAAAATATACTCCGCGACAATTATTGTCACCCTGGCTTGCTGACATATGTTTGCAGAAGTATTAAACACAGTGTAGTAGGGACCGCGAAGAAGCCCTATTAAATTTCAATCATTTTCGACATTAGCGACAAGAAATTGCAAGCCTTTTCAGGAACGGTGCTAAGAAAGCCGGCTAACTAGCTTTCCCATCTGAGAATATAACTACGACAAGCGCAGTGCAGCGCGGCGGAACTTCCGTCGTAACACAATTATATCCGAAGACTGTAGAAAGTCAATTAGCAAGTTAAATTACTTTCGACTTTTTAACCCGTCCGCGCGCGCATAGAGCCCTCGACGCGTGCTTTGATTTCGTGTACTCTCGCGCGCAAGCGAAGTGCGTTTGAGCACGGCGGATTAATTGCTGAAGATGCTGTAATGAGTCCCCGAATGTAAAGCTGAAGTGAACAGAGGAGAAAAGAGGAAAAACTAGGGATGGGTCGAACGACGGCGCGGCGGCGTAAAAGCAGATAGAGGCGGGGAAGTTCCAAGGGGTTAAAGGGGGTTGGCGGTTGAGAGAGGGTGGAAGACGAGAAAACGGCAGTGGAGTCTCGCCATTCAGACCTCCGGGGACATTGGCCCCGTCATCGCGCGCCATTCAAGCCACGACAGCGGATAGGACCAGTTAAACTCGTTTAATTACCTTCATTATACGTTTTATCCCTTACTTAACTTCGTTCGCCCTCGATTCATCACTGGGTGGCCCTCTGTCTACGACGTACATAGTTCCAGGGTGTGTTCTTGGAGGCGAAATCGTTTAATCGCCGTCTATTTCGTTGGCTGTTCTTTGAACTTAAGCATTGTTAGGTTTCCGTCTATCACACTGAATCGAACAGTCTCGCTCTGACTCAGCCTGTCCAGCGCCTCGCTGCGGCAGGATATCGCCGTGACTGGCCGACAGAAATACGGCGTTCGTGTCCGATGATGAAGACGCCCGGACTACACCCACCCCCATGTTATGAGTCACGATTTCGCGCGGACGGGCTTTAATCTGTCGACGGGTTCGTGCGAGGATCGCTTAAAAATACTGCGAAACGATCGCATTTCGTAGGAGGCCGATACGGGAGAAAGCGGTGCGGGCTGGAATCCAGCCGCGTCGGGAATAGATCAACCTCTTGACTACGTTTCCTTCCCTTTGCATTCGCTATTACATTGCTCTTCATTCGTCCGGGAGCTCCCGTGAATTCAAAGAAAATACAAAGCCCCATCCTGCCCGGTTTCTTCTTTTTTCCTGTTAGCATTTATTCTATTTCTCCTTTTACATATTTGCATTAAGATGCTTTTGTTTGTGTAATATCCATCCACCGTCTATGTCGAGTGGCTACCCTACCGTAAAGTGGATCCTATTAAAGATAGAACACCCGCGCTCTAAGTGGTTCTCGTACCGATTTCATATTGACAAGGACTAGCAAGTTCATCCGCGATCCCTGTACAATCAGCCCAAGCCGGCGCAATTGTGCTGCTCTTAAACCCTCTTGCTCCAGTTCATCCACTTCCGGAGCAGAAGCACTATGATACCCGGCTAGGCTGTGGTTTATTGTACCACGACGAAAACTGTGTGGTATTAATCAATGCCAAATCAGTCGTTGCTATTTCATGCTTGGATTCGCTGTCGGTTTCGAAATTAGCTATCTGTTCGAACTAATCAGAGCAAGGGCAGTCGGGGGAGAAGGGACGAGTGAGAAGGCAGAGCACATGGCTTCGTGGTCCGCGGCTAACAGATCGCAATTATAACGATAGCGTGCTAGGAGGACGATACTGTATATACGAGGGTCCTGCTTCTGCTCGATTCTCTCTCGACCTTCGAAAACGTGTCGCGTGTCACTTTCCGTGGACACACACAGAGAAGGTTTCACCGCGATAATCGTGCAACACGTCACGTGCGTGACAGCACGAGCGTTCTGAGTCAGTTCCTCGGTCAGCCCTCGCACCATTCCCCACGTGACGGTGGCGGCGATGGTGGTGGCTCCCCATCGGCTAGCAGCCGGCCCGCACGCCTAAGTGATTATGCCCGCTCGCCACTATCCACTACCACTAGCCTCCTTCGTATTAACGTTGTCCGTGATAATGACTCATAATGGGAATGCGTATAGATCGGACTTCATTCTGCTGCACGCATACCTACGGACTTTTCGTGAAAATCTTCCTACATTCGTGGCTAATCTATATCCACTACAGTAATTATCAGCCCTGACAGTTTCCTTCATCCTCTTAATGAGAATAACAAGGAACGACCACCAGGGTTTCATTTCTTTTAAGAGTTGAAAGATCTCAGGCTGAAGCAAATTTTCCGTAGCACCGGGGATACAGGACGCCAACGGCTGCCTTCACTGTCATTAACTGTGTGTGTATGTGTTTCTCTGTCTATGCGTCTGGTAAGTTTACTCCCCGACGAAGTGTAGTTTCCAGTCACGGTACAAGTCGATGCGCCCCGAGCGGAAGCCGTCCGGTAAATATTAATAATACATAAAGCAATGTGAACTTCGGAGCAAGAGCGGTACAGGAGGCTGAATATACAGGGGTAGCGGGAGGGTATTTAGTAGTCGTTATACTCGAGTTAACGGGGTAAACCTCGTTACGAGCTATCAGTACACTAACGGATCGCAGCCACGAAACTCATCGGACTGTCGAGGTTCCAATGTCGACGGAGATTAGACCGAACGTAACCGATATTTAATCGGCGTGCCAAGTGGCAAAAACACGGATGAAATTCGCCTCTGGCTACAGCTGGCGCACGATCGAATTGATAACGAGGAGTCGACGTTTCATTACCAGACGTGCGTGCGCTTTTAAAGTAGCAGAGAACTTACAAACCAGTTGGGGATCCAGTTCACTGAATGTAAATTACCGTAATTAACATTTTTCCCGGGAGTGTACTACTTACGAAGGGCATCCCCGATACTCGTCGATCGAAGCCTTCTCGCATTACGCATCCTCGCTGATGAATTTAGTTCGCGGGTTTCAGGAAGATGGCATCATTTTAAACAGCCATCAAATCAAATAGCTGGCGTTCTATACACGTATAGTTTGATATATTGTTGATATTCGATGCGTCTCAATCAGTACTGGAAACACACATCGCTTCGCAATTGCCGATGAGAATCAACATTAATTTGCGCTGGAAAATGCAATCACGCTGACCAAATTGGCTGAATGGACATTTCCTGAAAGCCAGCATTCCGCAGTTTTCACTTCGCAGTTAAATGAGCGTAAACGGAATCGAAATGCTGAAGGAGCGCGCTTAGATAGATATTGATCTCATTGAAGGAATTATTCCCCGGCTCCTCTTGGCTCGACGGGGAAAAGGAATATGCACGATTTCATTTTAATGCCGATTCAGCTGCCCTCGCTCTCGCAGCACCTTTTTTACGTATTGGAGACCGATATATTTCATTAAATAAACGCAGGATATTAAATCGACCGTAATATAATCTCCTAATAAGCCCCCATGAAATACAACAGCGCCGTCGTATTCTTTTTCTGTAGGAAGAGAGTAGCGGCTCAGCAAAAAAGCACGAGGTAATTCCGGTGGGAAGACTCTCCCGTAAGGAGATGAATTCTCCGCCCCGAGGCATTACGAGGCCAATATCGTTAATGAGATACCATCGAGTAAAATACACACTCAGGGTGTTAATGACGAGATCGGGAAAATGATTCAACGCCAGGCGATTGACAGAGTGTTGAAGAACGGTCCGAGTTCAGGATGCGAGAGACACGTTCCTCGTAGGAAGACAATACATGCGGCTTTTTGGGGATTTGTCACTCTAAGGAGTTCCATCTATATAGGAGCGATTCGCGTAGCCGGGATGAGCTATTTCCTTGGCGGTAGATGCGCTCGTATATTCCGAAATATTCGAGAAAAATGGAAAGAGTCCGTATTGGCTCCGGGTCCCGACCGTCTCGTGCTTTCCTCAAGGCATACATTTGTATGTGGCGACTGTGTATACGTGGGTGTGCGGAGGAACGAGGGCGCAGAAATATTCGGGGGACTTTCCGCCGCATCAACGCGAATCTTTCCTTCTGCCCTCTCGATCCCTCTTTTCCCTCTGGCATAAGGGCGCAAATCATTCCTGTCGCCGGCTGCTACAGGGTCCGCCGGTGAACCGGGAATCGAGTGTTCAATCGGAATTGCAATTTCATATTGCACTTCGTGATGCTAAAGCACCCTCGGGGCATTATTAGAAATTATTTGGAAGCATAGTGCTTTATCGGTACATATTTCCTTCCCAAGCGTTTCTGTAGTACTTGCAGTATATACTCCTTTGCTATAATTATATCCAGAAACGTTTCAGTAGTTAGTTACAAATAATTTCAAAAGCGCACTGTACCTCTGCATCTCCATACAAGTAAACACTCCATTCTGTACTATATCTATTAATGTATTAGTGGCCTGTAATCGTAGAGTAATTTTCGCCATTTTGTGCAATGTACTTTATACAGAGGAAATGACGGCAGCCATGAATTACCATAGAAATCACGCCATAATTAACCCGGTGCTAGAAATACCGAAACACACAGAGGTAGAAATCGTTCTCTGAATAGGCTTTGCTATTAGCTATCGTATTCAATATCACAGCTATAAGCCGACGGGTTTTATCCTCTCGGTTAAATTTAGCGAGTGGACGCTAACAGCCGCACTCTCGCCATCAGAAACGACCTTCGACTCCCATTGCCCTGCCGGCTAAAAATCGTCGTTACACGCTCCACAGTCTGCTCGCGGTCGATGGGATCCGCCGGTTTAAATGGCGCTTTAACATCGGCGAGAGACGAGCGAGGGATTTCGGCAAAGATGCAAATGCTAGCTCTGTCCGGAATACAAAGCAGAAGTTGTTTGAGAGTGTTGAAATAGTGGTAGCCTGTACACCATTCAGAGATACAGGGGAGAGATTGCCTCGGTGATCGAAACAATCGAAACGACTTTTGATTTCCCAGTGAACAAAGTCGCCACTAGATTAATTGCTAGTAGAGTAGAAAGGGCTTAGGGCGGCGGTATAGTGGACTTTTGGACAGACAATTTCTAACAATGTTCACGGCTGCGGCCAGAATCTCAAACGGCTACCTACCTTTCAGTAGACCGCATCGCTTCTGGCCGAGTTATCCGATTGTTTTTGTGACCATTGTTCTGCCATTAACATCGAACGGCTTCGCCAGAAAGTTTCAGGTTCAGGAATTGCTGCAGTTTCAAAATGGATGGTTCGTTGAGAGTTGCATTGGCCCCGGCCACTGTACTGCAAAGGAAAATGCCACGATAATACTTTTTGACCTTGTTCTTACCTTGGAAAACCGCTTGACCCTGACAACCCAGCTGTTTCACGCGACCCTATTATTAATGAAGCATGTTGCCTCGTTTAAATCGTTCAAACACTAGGAACCAGCATGTTTGTTAATTATATCATGATGGATGCAATGCATCTGTCAATGAATGTGTTAGTCGAGAAGGGTCACATTTATTACTTTACTAGCTGGCCACCGTAAAAGAATTTAATGTGAACGTACACACTTTGATCATAATGTCAACAGCAATCAGAAGCAAGAACATCAATGAAACACAGTAGAAATACCATGCAACATGATTCGACAAGCATTCACTACATGCAACAGCAACATCCACTCAGTCCCTGCTCGTAAACAGCACTAACCCCTTATGATTTCTAAACCATACGTACTCCGAGCACACAAGCACGCGGTCCCAACACGCTTAATTAGGTCCTGATATTCTACCTAAATATACGAAACCCGGAAAAATGCACCACCACGAAAATAATACGTTTACACATCCGCGGCCATGTTGGATATCGTAGATATTGCGCGGGATTATGATTACAATCGATAACTTGCGATGTATCGACTGTAAATTATTTATTGTTAATACGTATTTCTTTCCTAATAGGAATTTTCTGATTGAGGAGGTAATGCTGTTTAAATCACTCAGTGTAGCAGCACATTCAATAAATCTATTAAATTCGCTTTCTGGTTTACGACTTTAATGATTGATAAATATCGATATTGTCGCGAGTGCACTGTAAGCCGGCCGACAATTGTGCCGGTATTGTAGGATGACAGCTGACAATAAGCAGTGTGGGTAATTGCGCAGTCGCATTAAAACCGCGGTCATTGTTACCGTGTCGCGTCTGTTTGTGCCTGCAAACTTCGTGAATGCTTATACGAAGAAGTGCGGAGTTTATATTTAAAATGTGCGATATTGTCATAAATTCTACGGCGAGTAGTTGTTGCGAGTATTTCGACTGGCGAAGGTCTGGTGCGCGAGTTTCAGTTCGACCAAATTCCAATGTGCAAAAAGGCAAAAGGCACTTAAGCTACTTTTAAAATGAGCATCGCAATCCATGCATTCCTATATATTTCGCCTCGTATACTTGAAGGATGATTCCTTTGTACATAAGGCAGCATTTACCTTGGACTCATTTCTTTTGTCAATATTCATCCATGATTCATATAATGATTATCATACTGGGGACAGATTGTTCTCTACACACTTCATATGCACAGTAAGTGTAATAGACAAGTTGCAATCTTAAAAACCTAACACAATCTGTACTTGGAACAACATATATTTGTATAAATATCTGCACTTTACTTGCATCTATGCATTGCTCTATTATAGAGTATGATATACTCTATTATGAATATGTGACTTTAATATGGAATTATTTTTCATGCTCTTGACGTATCACCATCTGATATTCATGATCTTCTTTGTATGTTCATAGTATTCTGATTGATATACTGTTTATGAAATGCGATGTACATGTACCACATATTCTACAAGTCGGTAGAATTTTTGTATTTACCCTGTAGTCATTTTAATCTTTATAACAAGGAAACGATTCAAGTGTTTAATACAATTACATTGAATAGAAATACTGAAGTAACACAGATTATAATATACGTATAGGAAATTTGCCAAACACTATAAGAGCCCATTCTAAATGCAGAGTGTTACAATATGTCTCTATCTGTCCTGGTAATTACCAGCACAGCAGTCATTCATAAATCTATAACGATTTACCGTGATACAAATTCAAAACCTATATATATCTGTATGTTTCAATAATCGCTGAACTGGTTAAACTTTGAAAAGGTTAACTGATGTGTCTGTCAGTAAATTGCTTATTGATAAATTGATTTATAGCTGTTCCTAATTGATTTCTATTCATGTACAGTGTATTACCTATGTTGATAGGAAAGAAGTAAGCTTCTTAACAATGGAAACTTTTCACAAGCTTTTTCAATAGTTTCAGAGATTACATACAAACAAACACTTTCTGTTTTTATATGTTCGTATAGATAAGCTGGAGTTCCACTCTCTCGTGATTTAACTTGTGCTCATGTATATTTCAGCTGTGGTTCAAAATTCTCATCGCCGGTTTTCCAAGTCCAGGCATGTTTTCCGGCTTTCACCGTAGAAAGCACAGTGCACGGGACGCGAGTTCTTTATGGCTTTCACCGAAGCCCTTTTTCCAGTCACGCATCCAACGGTCTTTCCAATCTTCACGCCGAAGAAACTCGCGCGGCGCGCTTCACCCAACGTTTTTCCATCTCGTTTATACTCCGGGTTCCTCAGACCGCTCGTCGGGCTTTTTATCTTGGTAGTGCCTTCGCCGCCCGGCCCCCATTTTTCCTAATAGCCGCTGATTAAATTTCGAACTCTTCCCTCCTGATAATTTAATCGGCACGAGTTGACAGGGAAAGGATCGGCTTAATAAGAATTCATCGAGTCAGCGCACTCAACGCGAGTAGCTAGATCGTTCGCGGGTGACCGGCGCAAAGTGCCTCTTCTAATTCGATGGAGCGATAATATTTGGGGAAATATTTTGGGCCACTTTGTGGACTTGACTTGTGACGTGCACTCGGTCTGCCTTAATGCCCCACAGCGAGATTACGAGATGCACGGATGTTTTCGGGACCGCTTAAAAGGTAAATCCTAGTTGAATTAAGCTAGATATTACTCACTGTGCTATAGCACTAATTACGGTTAGTGTCTGCGGTAATTAGAATTTAGCTTCTTCCTAAGGGGACGCGTCTTCGCAAGCGTCGTGTTAAGGCCACTGAGCGCCACCGCACATTGTTCCATAGAACAGCGATAACGAGACAGGATTCACGAGTCAGTGAATTTAAAGCGGTCGGCCTGCATCGTTTCTCGCGGCATTCACAACACCGTCGGGTTTAGCCGGGGTTAATGGAAACTTTGTACTGAAATCTACCAGTGTTTCATTCGGTGGCGAGCGACGTACTGTCGTGTGCACTCTACCTTGAAATCTCGGGAGAATTGATCCCGCCATTTGTCGCCCGAGCGATAGAGCAACAATCGAAATCTAAGGTGCACCTCTCAACAAGCGGGAAGGGGCACGTTTTAATGGCCGGGGTAATTTCTCACGGGGCCCAAGTATCTGGAAAGCTTTGAAACGGACGTTGGTAACGTTTGTCTTTGGTAGGGCAATATTTGATCGGGCTACCTACAATTTCATTCTCTTGATTTAACCGAAATTCCCCGCTTGGGGGCACTATTCTTTTTCTTCGCCGTTCTGCGTGGCAAACTTTCCAAGTCGCGCTCTTCCCCCTTCAACTTTTCAACTAGCATGGTCCCCGACTTCTTCCTGGCGGGGGATTCTGACTTCCTCCACCCACGTAATTCGGCCTCCCAATTGTTAAAGTCTCGGCAAACTGATAATAAGTGGAGCGTCAGGGTTCAGTCCCTTTCCTTAGTGCAGAGAGGCGTAGTGTACGTCATGGGGTCTCCCTTCTCCTTTCCCTTTGCTCGCGAGAACGACCTCGGATTCCATAGAAGCAGCTGATCAATTTGGACCGTCGGAGGGGTCAGAGTGTCTACCCCGGTTATTTTTGGAGGGTCTACCGCTCGCCCCTCCTGCCAACATCCTTCACCATCGTCTCCTGCTCCCCTCCACTCGTTTTCTCACTCACGCACAAGGCAAGTGACGGGAGGGCACAGAAATGAGATCGAGAAGAGCGGTGAGACGGCTGGCACGGCATGAGAGAAGAACCGCAAGAAGAGAGACGCGAGAGGAACGACTCGTCTCACGGATTTCCGGAGCAAGACGCGCTCTTCTTCCACGCGGCAGCATAGCTCGCGACGGAAATAAAACTGACACCAGGGTTGTACGTGATGTGTCCCCACGTCACAGCGAGATAGAGAAAGGCAGAGAGAGAAAGAGAGAGAGAGAGAGAGAGAGAGAGAGAGAGAGAGAGAGAGAGAGGGGGGAGAGAGAGAGAGAGAGAGAGAGAGAGAGAGAGAGAGAGAGAGAGAGAGAGAGAGAGAGAGAGAGAGAGAGAGAGAGAGAGAGAGAGAGAGAGAGAGAGAGAGAGAGAGAGAGAGAGAGAGAGAGAGAGAGAGAGAGAGAGAGAGAGAGAGAGAGAGAGAGAGAGAGCAGAAGAGAGGGAGAGAGCAGAAGAGAGGGAGAGATAGAGAGCGATAGAACCACCGCAAAAGGGAATCGCCATTTGTGTGTGCTTCGCATTCGAAAGCCGCATCACCTCGGCCGCGGTAATCGAGGGGAATTAATCCAACTGGCGGGAACGCTGCCTAATTGTATCGCCCGCTGAACTAGGCGCTAACATTCTAACGAAGGAAACGAGGGAATCGCGGTCGCAGCCCGGCTGTCGGAAATCGCGCGTATAAATTGAATTCTCCGGAATTATTATGGTGCGATCGATCGGACTTTCCCGGATAAATGAATTCCCTCACGAGCTTCATTTAAGATTGGAAATGAGAAATGATCTCGTCAGCGGAAAATACTGAGATTTTCTTATATCGTTGGTTCTCGAAGTAGAAATGGGTGTAACGCCGGAAACGGTGACAGATGTACCGGTGCAGCTGGAAGTGTTTTATTTGCGGATCGAAATGGTTTACTGTTCTTTTTAAAGTACGCCAGACGACTGGTCGTAATCAGCTCGAGGGACAGTATATCTAGTGGCTTGCAATTCTCGCGATAGTGTATCATAACGTATAACATTTAGTGGGCGTTCGCGCACAGCTCTCTCTCTCTCTCTCTCTTTTTCACTCTATTTCTATCTCTTTTATCCGCCCTCCTGGATCCTCACCGTTTGGATCATGGTATGAGGTAGAAGCACGTGCCTTCAGAGCTCTGGCGCTGACAGCTCGTGGCTCCCGATCGCTTGATTCGCAATTAAGTGACACGACATTCACGCTGACTCGGCCGACAAATGGATCCTGAAATCCTATTTGCGGCTACACGCTTGTAACGAAAGCGCAACCGTCGTCGACCGGATGAGCCCTGTTTTTTGGTTGGCCTCTTACCCTTTCACGCAAAACTCTTCTACTCGCTGCGAAAAAGCCTTCGTTTCGCGTGTCTGCGAACTGCTGAAACATTTATCGATCACGCGATCTTGTCTTTTTATACGCTCCGCATCTTTATCCGACACTACGTCGGTTCATGCTGCGCGTGTAATAGAATTACCAGCCGCCTCTCTGAAATCTCGATTTCTCGAAGTTTCTTAGACACGCTCCTTGCGAGCAGTTGGCGAATTTTAGCCGGGATACCGTGCACTTTCGTCCCACGCCATTTTCCATGAGCGTAATAAGGTATCTCAATAAGGCATCTCAAGAATAACTCGGGCAAAATGAAGCCGGATGGAAGCGAGAGCACGGCGAAGGCATTCGCTCTCAGAGCAACAACGATGAGCCTTTCATACACTCGCAGTAAAACGGTGAGATTCGCGTGAGCAGCACCGATAGAGAGAGAATTGGAGGAAGCGAGCTGGATCAAGATTCATCGCGCAGGATGGAGACTCTGCAAGAGCATTTTTTCAAAAGCTTTGGCCTGATGGAGAGAGGTGATTTGAAGGAAGTTGTCAGCGAGCTTTCATAAAGCGGAACGTTTCAAGGAATTTATCTTGGCTTGGGAGAAGTAACGCATTTCGCATCGCGACGAGACCGAAGTCAGAGGCCAGACGATTATTCTGATCGTCGTTTCTCTCACACCAATCCGCTGCCCTGGGTGGAAGACCGAAATTTCACGGGAACGCGCTAAAGCCTATCCATTTCTCCGAGTGCTTGGCTTGCTGAAAGAGTGATAAAGATAGCGCGCATAGCAGTGGAAAGAGAGTACCGCGGGGTGGAATACCAAATGCATAGTTAGATGCAAAAAGAGAGAAGTTATGGAGAAGGGACAAAGTTTATCGTCCGACAAACGACACTGACTTCCCACCGACAAAAATATCTCTAAGCAAAGGAATTCGTCGTTGCGAGTTTCACGCTCCGAATCCAACTCTCGCTCTGCCTCCTTTCGTGCCGCTCTTTCCCTCGTAGTAGCTCCGCGACAAATGTTTTCCCCGGTTTTGCACAATTTTAAGCGACCCTTGGGCAATCCCTTTGATGCGCGTTACGTGCTGCTTCCACGCGTCTCTGCTTCACTTTACTTCATAAAATTAATTGTTGCTTTTCATCGCACCTCCATGTACTGAGCGTGCTGTCGCAAAAGCCGGACTGGAAAAAAGCTGGCTTGCTCGGATTTTGCCGAGTGTGAAAACATTTAAGGACTACGATATCTACATTCGCAATGGGACTGCATCCGATTGCTGTCGCATCAAAGGAATACGTGTACTAGAGATTATGCAGGCAACGAATCAAAGAGTAATGGGTAAAATTGGCATGGCTTGGTGGAAGTTTATCAGCAAGCATACGTATGTGCGGGAGTCCTTCGTATTCCGAGTCAAATTTCACCGATCGCACGTGTTCAATTTGTTGGGCTGCCTGGCATTGAATACCAGTAGAATTCCTTCGATCGGTAAGGAAAGAGTCACCAAGTAACACACTGACACCGTCAAGGAGCCCCTGGAATTTCGTACTATCGAATTCCTTATGGATGGGTCTTATTTGTTCTATACATCGATCAAACAGCCAGTGCAGCCTTGCATCTCGAGCACTCTGGCGTCTGCAAGACGACGAAACAACCGAGATACTACATTTCTCGTATGCATGGAGAATCCAAAGAGGGACATACACTAGTAAGAGGAAAAAACCGGGTTAGAGAGAGAGTTCTGCACTCTGTTCGCAAAGGAGTTTCGGCTTGCGTTTCGTCGCGAGTAGCTCCGGTGTAGATCTGAAAGATCGTTTCTGGCGGCGACTAACAGTCGGCAGTAAGTAATTTTAGGCCACCCTTCCTTTCCGTGTTTCCTTCCTTCCTCCGAGCTGCTGGCGTAGCCGCCGCCGCCGCCGCCGCCGCCGTCGCCGCCGCCGTCGCCGTTGCCGTCGCTGCGACTGGTGGTGCTTTCTTTTTTCCAATCCTCACATCCGGCGCAAGCACGAGGCGCGAGCTCGTCTCCGCGTATGTTCTCCCCAATGTTCAGTAGGGTCTAGCTTTTATTTCTACGAGACACATCCACACGCCGCGCCGCGCCGGTTCTATTCTGGGATAGGGAGTCCGCCGCGCCACGATGCCACGGCGACAAAAGACAGATTCCAACAGCCGGCTGGATGAACTCCGTAAAAGCGGAGGAAGGCCGCGCGTAACGAGGGAGTGCCGCCTCGGTATTTACGAGGCAGCTACCTTACTTCACCCTTTCCCAACCTCCTTGCACCCTTTCCCCATCCTGTCTAAAACCTGCGAATCTCTTGGAATTCGGGAGAGCAGCCTGCCGCCCCTTGGAACCAGCTAGATTCGGCTCAGACACTCTGTTAAGAATTTCGCGATTTGCGAGAAGAAATTCCTCTCTTGGAATTCGGGCAATCGCTAGTCCAAAATAGCCTACCCAAAACTGACAATTACTTTGGCAAGAGGGAGAAAAAGTTAGTCGGACACTGGTGGGTCAAGTTAACTAATTTTCGTGGCAGTACAATCGCCAAGGATATTCCGCTGCGTGCACTGCATGCCGGTGATACTGCCGAGTTTCCCGGAGTTTTGACTAAGTAATTTCGGAACGACGAACTTCCCCCACGGAGGAAGGCACGAGTAACTTCAAAATATATCCTTACTCTCTCTCTCCCGGCCTCCTGATGTTGTGTGCGCGTGCTCTGCTTCGAGATTCGTCTGTAACGAGACGAGACGTCCTCGGAGTAACTGTTTGCATTATACCTCTATATAGACGCGAGCAAATGATATTTAAGTTTGGAAGCTTAGTTTACGTATTTATGCACGCTGGCATCGCTGCTACTTGCCGGGGTAGTTTGTAGTTGATAATATCCAGTGGAATTCAGGCTAACTTTCTTTTATTATAGCACCAAACTCGCAAACGAGAATCTCGCTCCGATGATTTTCAAAGCCGGCAAACCCGAGTTCCAACATTTGTATACCCGTTTGCCTTATAAACCATCCGTAATCGGTTAGATATAATAATTGAATTGGCAATACCATCGAAATGTGGATACAGTACGATAGGCTGGAATTGCAATCGATACTGAAGGGATAGGCAGGTAGCTTGCCGATATTTAGTCCGAGCGCGGATAAAACTACTGGCCAAGTGGCTTTCAATTCGAAGTGGGCACCGCTTCGGAGTGCTCTTCAAGGCTTTTCCGATTGTTCCGCAATTAGAACGCACTCGAACCCGAAATAATACCAACGCTATCCATCGATCTTCCATACCGAGCGGAGCGGAAAGGGCCAGCTAGTAATTATATCGCATCTGACGGAAGCTGCGAAATCCATTCGGCCGTCCCAACCCGAGAGGGAAAAGATAATTGTAGCTCGAGCAGCGGCGTGTTTCTCTAGCAGTAATAGAATTAATATACAGCAATTTCCTTCCCGGCTGTAGTACGTATACCTCAGGGGAGGGCGGGCGTGGCTAGAGGATAATAATTTAGGAGCGGAGAACAGTGGCACTACCCGAATTATCGGAACCCATTACACTAAGTAGCGCCGAAGAAGATACATGAATTTCACGGGGCCGAGTGCCGTCGCCGTCCAAGCATACTCTCTTTCACCTCCCACTCCCTTTCCCTCTTTCTCTCTCCTCTCAACAGGTTGCCATGCCGGGCAAAAAGGCGCGAGAAACGCGACGGAGAACAGTGCGGCATATCAGAGGAGCATCGTATAAGCCAGCGACCATTTGCTGATTAAATCGGTCCTGAAACATACAACCGATTCCTCGGGCGCAGACCAGGGGAGTCTCCCCCCGTTCCTCGCGATTTATACGCGAGTGTGGCCTGGCTTCGTTAGAGCAAATTATTCGCGCGTCTTTTTCTCGCCGGCTACTAATCACTTAAGGCGGCTAGCAAGCCGGCAGCCCTGCCTGGAGGGCGATGCCGCCAGTACGGAGGAGGTTTTACGGTCGATAGCACGTAAGAAGTCCCGCAAATGCTTCCGGAGGAGAGAGCATCGTCGGTCAGCCGCTTGATAAACGGTTTGGTCGGGGCGAGCAGGTTCAGCCTGCTTCTCCCTCGCAGTTCCTTCGGCCTGAAAACATAGGGGAAGAGCTACATCCACCCATGAGAACTACTGATCCAGCTGACCACTTGATAAACGATCGGCTTGCATCAGCGATGCTTCCGCGATTTGAAATGGAGAAACGGATTAGGAGCGCTAATCGGTTTTGATCCACGATAAATCGAGCGCGCCGCCATATCCACCATGCAAACTCTATCGAAAGTGCCATTTTCGATCTCGAACTACATCCGTCGTATCAAAGTAGAAGCACTGTGGTGAAAATCAAGCTTCGAAAGGGGATACTCCTACATAAACTATATCAGGCAAGGTATTCCTCGGTTTTGCTTGCCACTAATTGACACCAGGTCGAATGAATGGTCAGCTATACAAAGTTTCAGTGAAAGCTGACCTTCAATGATCGTAAGGGCAGATAGATCATTCCGAAGGTACGTACAACGCTGATACTCGTCTGTTAATGAAGAGCTTTATGAGGACTTACCAATTTACACGGTATCAGGCTGCGTACTTACTAACAGTGGACTGGTGAACACATCTGAGAACGCTGGTTGCGCTAGCCAGCATCCGATAGTGTAGCCTTTATACAGTGGAACAGAGTAGCTCGACATGCGAGAAGACAAAACTTTACGAGATGAAAGCCTGGAGGGAAGTAGTCTCTGGATGTCTATAGCTAGGGACTGCTCGAACTCCGGATGCAAAACATGCGCGAGGGGCGTCAAGGGTGGAGAACTCATTAACTCGTGGAGACGCCGATACAGCTTTAATATCCACACGCGTCCGGTAATGTTGAAAAAGCGTACGGGAAAGTACGAGTAGAACGAGGTGGGCTGGGAGCAGTGGAAAAAAGTGCAGGATTGACAGTGGAGGACATATCCACACGCTGCTCTTGCTCGCTCGAAATCAATGTATGTACATACTTTATCGCCCTCGGAATATATTAGAATTATACGGCGCGCCGCTCTGCCACCGTGTGCGCCGTGTCACCAGCCCCTCCCTAACCAGGTTAATAACTCTATTTATTTTGCAATTAAATTTATTTCAATATACACTGGCCCGCTCTGGCAATCGGACCACTCGTTTCCCGAGATATCTGTGTGAAAACTCATTTCACAGTCTGTGCGCCCGATACACACGCGCCCCTGTTTCTACCGTCGTTTCATCTATTACTATATTGAATTCCACTCGCTTGAATTTATCACGGCATCGATATCACTCCTAACAAAGCAGAGCACCGTATCGCACTGGCCTTTTGTGCGATGTCTCGCAAACAGAGCGCACAAATGACTTTCCAAATAACTTGCTCCTTGGAATCATTCAACCACGAGACAAAGTCACTAGGGAAATGGGGGTGGCTGGTCTTAGTGAGAGGTAGTTGGCGCGTAACTCGTTCAACCTTTGACCGAAACCCATTAAAGGAGCTCGGTCGTCATTTACGTCTACTGTGTCAGTTGTCATTGGGTAAGGCATGGGCTCGTAGTTAACAAGGCGAACGAGCGGCAGTGGTCGGATATCCAAAGTATTATGTAAGTAATTGCACGCGGTGGTTTCGTAACTTGGCGATAGATTGTGATTTGTGGCCTTTCAGCCCGCCGGCTGGGTGTACTCGGCTCAACACGTGACCCCGTGCACTCTGCTCTAGAATCGCCCCTGGCGGTCCCTACTATGTATACATCCATATATCGGAAACTGCATTTAAAGTTTGTAAGGGAAATATTTGAAGCATGCCTTTTTTGAACCTCTTATCGGCGCAACTCGAGCGAACATTTCTCTGAATGCGTTTGAATCACTATTGTTCACTCTCCAATGATATTTGAAGAGGGAGCATTCGAGGGAGAGACCAGGCATATGAGCGTTATTTGTTTAAAATATTTGAACTATGCAATTTAATATATGTATTCGTTTGAACGGGTTTGGTGATTGCCCGATGCTGCACCTATTCAAATACACAGCACTTTTTCATCCATTTCCTAATGCGACGGGACATTTATCGGGATAGTGCGAGTGCTGGTCAGTTTCGGCTCTATTGTGTATCATTGAATCACACGTTTAGAAAGCCCGTGTTATGGCGGACAGACTATTTTCAATCCGCGCAAATCTCGCGAGAGTCATGCCAGGTATTCCTGCTTCCTAAATTGATTAAAGTTCTTCGTGATTTTTGTAATTACCGCGTACTCAGCCTGATAAAGTAGGTAGAGAGAAAGAGGAGACGAAATGGGGAGTTCCGGTGAACTACGTTTTCTCACCTAGCAATCTTTAGTCATGGGTCTTCCTCCGTGGAGCGCCACGAATCCCTACGACTAATTCTGTCTCTAGGAATTGGCCTTTCTTGCTCTGTAAACCTGTAATTAGATTCCTGGGATAGAGAAGAGTTACACCCGGGCAGATAAATATGCCCGAAATAGTGGCTTCCCTCCAGTTTCCGGGCGCAGCAGTTCGCCCCATGCACGTTCACGATCGACGAACCGAGCAGATTTCCGCGGAAACGTTTATGAGGGCATTTCACGTCGCGTTCTCGGAATTAATTTGGAATCGTAAATTAAATCCGCTGGTGGCACTGAGCCGTAAATGAGCCGGTCGGCTTTCCATTAACGTCCTTTGGTACGCTGCCCTGGAAGCTGAGTATTTTTCGAAGATCCCTATGCGTGCCACCGCGGATCTTAATAAATGCCTCTTTGGTATTACGATGAAATAGCTTCGGTGCGAGTGAACGAGCTGGCGAGCAAAAGCGGGCGCGAGAACAAATAACTAAGAGGGAGCCGTGGAATACGCGAGCCATGAATACTTAAGCTGATTATTTCGCAGTTATTCATCGGTTAAGTTCGAAGCGGGATGAAGTAAGACAGATAGAGTGAGCGGGAGGGAGAAGGTGGCTGCAAGTTAGCTATACTGGTGCAGTTAAGAACTTTGCTCGCCGAGGTTGCGGCTTCCTTTCTCGTTTCTACGTTGCATCCTCGTCGCGTCGCACGGCTGAATGCGGCATGTCATTTGTCGCAAGAGATCTAATTTCGCGAGCTCATTATACCGGAGCGACCATAATTTCATCATCAAACAGCCGCGAGCTGACGTCGGGCCACCGACCCACCAACCAAAACTATATATATTTGGAAAATTAAGAGTAATCCGTACTTCTCTTGGACATCAACGTCGCCCACTTGAACTTAGCATACGTAAGATAAAAGATGCTGCCGGTGGTGTCTCCAAGGTCCACCATCTAAGACCGAAGTTTTCCCCAGCTCCTGTGACGTCCTTTTCCCCTTTGAGCACTCGCTCGAAGTAAATCACGGATTTTGCCTCCGCACCATCCCATCTCGGAGACTGGTTCCGCTCCTCGAAATTCCTAACGCGATTAACAACTCCCTCAGTTTCGCCCTACGAATCCTGCAGGAACGTCTGATCCCTCTTCTCCCGAGTACCTGCTATCTCGCCGATCCCTTTTTTCTTCGCGAACTTCGGAAACATTTACACAGCAAGTGTTTTCAGAAAACTTAATTTTCCTCTTGGAAACACGATATTTGTGCCGCGTAGACTGTTCGCCAAAGGGTACGACAGCTACGGCTTATTAAGGCTGGAACGTGGTGTTATACAATCAGGCGAATTTAATTATTTCACAAAGAAATAACATAAGTGAAATAGTAAATGGAGAATAAAACAGAGAAAACGAGCGTCTACGAAAAGTATTGAGAATCCTTCGATATTCTCACAGAATACAGGAAATCACAATTTTTTGCGCGATTCCGGAGGACGTTCCTCTTTGAGAGGCAAAGAGTGAAATCACGTGCATCTGATGTGAGCGACAAAACGACTCCCAAAGTTGACTTGAGAACTACGTTCCCGCCGACGAAAGAATATACGACCAACGGTGTGTCTCGCAGAATTCTCGTCTGCTCTGTCAACGAACAAATATTTAAATAGCAGATCGATCTCCCTGGAGATACCTATCGAAGTATAGCGGCGGGCTGACTTCAACAAGAGTTGCTGCTGGCAAGTTTGGTTGCTGGGCTTCGCAAGTGGCAGAGTGGTTGTTCAGATAGATATCGAACGATCGAAGAAAGATTTTATTAGTCATAGTCTATCCATGTACTCAGTGATACGGGACCGCGTTAATTAGCAAGGTAGTCTGCGGAGGAGCGCTTCTTCCGACAGAGAAAACGATTTGATTGGATGGAAAGAGGGAATCCCGGTAACTAGGAGTGCTTCCGTTCATTTTCGATTGGGGAGCGCCTTTTCGTTCAAAATTTCCAAGCCATTCTTCGCCTTTCCTGTCTGCCTCCCTCACGCGAGAACTCTCCCGTTCGCTCCTGCTGTTTCCCCTTAGTCCGATAATAGTTCGGCTACGGTAATAACCGCATAGAAAGAATAGACGCGGGGAGAGTAATTCGTGCTCCGGGAAGAGTCCCATCGCGATATATGTATATTCATCACGACTTCATTCTCCCTCTACCTTTCGTCCTTCTGTCTCTCTCCCATCCGGCTGTGGCTTACTGTTTGTCGCTGACTATCTTCAAACAGTATTGTGCAGCCTTGGCGCACTCTCCTTCTTTCCGTTCATCCTCCCTTCTCCTTGAAACCCTCGCCGTCTGCGCTCCCATGCTGGTTAGGACTCCGAGTTGTGAGATTCTCTAGTCGAACCCCCCCGTGTACGTATTTTTGGACCGCGACGAGTGGTTCAACGACCCTCTCGCTTCCCGGGTTTCGGAAGTATGCATCCAGTCCGCGTCGACGAGGACCGAGGAAAATTTTGACTGATCGTCCTTTTACCAAGGAATTCTCCACGCGCGATTCCTTCTAACGATCTTCCGATCCGATTTCCCCCGACAGCCTCGCTTCCGCTTCTCCAAAGTATACTCCGTGTCCCGTGTCCTAGTAATGTCGTAATCGTACAGGGAGCGACAGCCCTCTTAGGCGTAACAGGCGCTTCACACTCAGCTCTTGTCATATGATACAGATATCAGTCAAGCCTCCTAGAGAACACGTGTCCCTCGTGAGGAGCACCTGGTACTTGGAGCGTCAATCATCGTCTTCATGAACTTCATGCAACCAACCGCCTTAGTCAGGCCATTAATTATTCTACACCTTCGTGCTTGTTATTCTATGACCGATTTGGAGTACGAGTCGTCTCGTCGCTCATTCGAGGATAATTATAAGTAGACTGGAAATGAAAAGTTATACCCTGCATGAAATTCTCGTCACAGGACAAAGGTATAATTCGGTGTCTCGCATATCAGTATTACAGAATGCAGGCGAAACTCCGAGTTGTTTCGGAGCGGTGAAAAACAAATAAGGGCTGTAACAGGGTTCCGGTCATAAAACGCACTCGCTGAAAGGAAGTTGGTATGAGCGCCGGGAGTCAGAGAGTTACCGGAAAGTTCGCAAGGCAAGCTTGCGGCTAGCTTGGTTGTAGCACTCGTGCAAACGCAACGCGAGCCTACTTTTGAGCGTGGAGAGCATAAAGCTTGACTGGGCGGTGCCGTCGTCGAGTTGCCGGGAATTTCATACGATGCGGTGCACTGGTGGTGCTTGTTGATCAATGCCTTTGATTTTTATCGATCGAACCGAAAGAACGCTGAGACCATCCATGGGCTTTGATCGAACTGCGGTCAGACTACCTACCAAAGAGAGGGGGAGGAAGAGAGCGAGAGAAAGGCTCTCAAGGCAGAACTGGGTTCATGAAAAGGCCGAGCAAGCAAGCGGCGGAGTAGCGTCAAGCCGAGGAAATTAAAATTGACTACGTGCGTCGAGTTTGGATCATTTTGAGAGTTTCCTCTTATTCCTATATAGTCGTAGCACGCTTTTCCTTCCTTCGACTTTAGTCCATCAAATGCAAGAGGGGACAAGTGAGAGATAGGAGTGGGAGACTGGTACCGCAGTCCAAGCAACCCTGTATAATAATACGGTGTAATCTGCTGTGGACCTATGGGGAAAGCCATGCGCTCACTCTGGAGTTGAGCGTAATTCCCGGCAAATGCGTCCCCGACAAATTGACTCCGCAACTCACTGCACTCCGAGTAGTTGCAGCGCGAGTAACAATGGTGCCGGCAGTGGTAGGTTGGGAATGATAATATTCGGAAACGGCCTCGATCGAGCTTGGCATAGGAATGCTTCGGTTTAAAGCAGGCACCGTTCCAGGCATCAGGCGATACCGAGACCGGCCGCAAATGACTCGTGTAATCGGATCCTCCTTTAACTCGTGCTCTTGAAAGCAAGACCAGTCTCCAATGGTCCCCGTTGTCGCCTGTTTCCCCTCAACATTTTGCACTGTGATTTTACTGTTGAAAAAAGCGTGTCGAATCAAACGGTGTCCATGGCTTCTCGGGGATTTGTACGTGTTCGATCAAAGCGACCACCTCGCGGCTATCGGTTTCCTCTTAGTATGGACAAAGCATCCGGTAGATACTGTGTTCGTGGTTCCAAAGCCAGCCGCGTATTAATTAACCTCGCGGCCAACCTTCAGGAGGTACAATAATTCGAGGACTGCTTCTCTAACAAATAGCCGCCGTGCTAAGGAAGAGTAGAATCCTCGGGAAAGCGGGACGCGAAGGGATGAAAGACATTTAAAAGTTGGCTCGCTTTGGAAGGAGAATGTCTTTAAGGCGGGAACGGCAAAGTAAGTGAGGGAAGGGGTTGTTCCTTCAGACACCACTCCGATGACCTCAATTTCCCAATCGTGAAAAAGGCATGATAGAAAAGGATTGCGCTTGACAACTTTTACATAATGAGGGTAACGAGGTTGGCGCAAAACTTAAGGAAAGAGAGAAACACTTGGCTCGAAAAGGGACTGGAACCAATGAAAATGCTAGCAAGACAGAGCCTTGGCGTTCTCTTGGTGACAAAGAAACGAGCCATGTAATCAGAGTGTCTACTAACGCGACTGTTTAACGCCCGAGAGACGTCAGAACTTCCATTACTAATTGCTTGCTAACTTACATTAACTACGGCGGGCTCTTTCAAATAATTTCATTTGAAAAATTATCCTCTTCAGGCTTGCTATTGAAGGGTGAAAATGGAGAACTAAATTGTTCTCGACTGCTTTTGCGTCGAGTGTTTTCTTTCCGTATAGTCGTCTGGCAAGCTTAAAAAGATGCCTTTGAATTTGAATAATTACCAGCCAGCACGCAAGAACCATTGTCTTCCGGGCAACGGGATGCGGTGAATTTCAGAAATTTGCATACGTGTATTCCCAGACTGATTTTTTCGGTTAGAGAATTACAACAATAGCTGACTAATGCAATACTTTCAATGGGCCGCGCTATCCGCTGACTAGCTGAATTTCAAACATTTAGGATGAAATTGTTCCAACTCTCCGACCCACTGAAATCCAGCGTTACGGCCTTTACTCCAAAAAGGTATTCACCGGCTTCAGCTTGCGGAATGTAATAACAAATTCATTTGAAATTTACTGGCTTCACAAGCGCGAGGTCGAGTTTAAAGAGAACTCACTCGGCGAGTTAATTAGTCCTAACTCGTAAACTATCTCGTACAACATAGTGATCTGCATGGAAATCCACGAAACATATCGGTCCTCACTCTTCGCCTCTTGGACTTAATCCTTTTCCCTCAGGAGAGTTTTAATTATCGAGCGGAGTTAAGCCGAGTTATAAGTTTGGCTTGGAATCGAAGCCCCTTTCTGTCATAGCGGCAGTGTGGTCTTAAGGACTAGAGTACTTTAGCCGGGCTGGGTCATGCGCTTCAATACGGAATCGCTGCTTGAAGTAAGGGGTCGACAGAGAAAAGAGGGCGCGTGCGGTGGAAATTGGCAAGAAGAAAACGTTGATTCGGCGAATGTTGATGGTGGTAGCAGGGCGTCGTGCGAGCCGCCGAGTGGCGTAAAGCGGCTCAGGCAGCGAGTGAGGGGTGGTAAAAGAGCAAGGGAACTGCAAATAGAGTGTAGCAGGGATAATTGCTCTCGTGATGTCACGGCATTTATCAAATCCACTCCCCGAGTCTCGCTCCGAGCCTGCTCGGCCTAACTGCCCCGATGAGAACAACCCCCGGGGCTTCTCCCCGCCTTAGGAACTACCCTATCGCAGTCCTTAACGATAACGCCAATCCACTTCCCGTCCGCCAGCTTTCTTTTTATGCCAGCTCAAACTTTCGTCCACTCGCTCTCATGTAAGTCTTTTAATAAAATAATCTTGCACCTTTCTAATTGTCCAACTTATGCCGCTGACCTGGGACAGCTGTGCAAACATCGATCTCTGAAACGCACTAGTCTTTCCGGTCGCTTAATTATCGCGGAAGCATTTTCGTGGTCCTAAGTGCCCTGTACAGGCTGTTTGGTGGTGAGGATCGATTCACCGTTAGCACGCTGGATTGGGAATGCCCGGGCATTTAGCGGCAACAAATGTTAACGTACTTGCAATTAGCAATCATGCATTTCACCGCAATAAGCGCTTATTGTCGATAATCACGTGAGAGAATTATTCTCAGTTTCTGGGAAGATGATCCGCTTTGGAGTGCTCGGCGCAGGTACATGTACCGCGGGCCAGCGCGTTAAGGGAAATAGGCGAATAACGATCGCTCGCCGTTCTAAATAGAGGATCACGAGCTCACCGCTTGCATTTGTGCGAATCCATGCTCTTCCCTTTTTTTCTTCCTCTTCCAACTTCTATCTTTTTCCCTACATTTTCCACTTGGCCAGGCGAAACACATATCGTGCAAGTTCCGCTTAAATTAAAATTCAAGAGGGAATTCGTGTGATTACCTTTCGACGCTGACCAGCTCACGCTCGATATTCGGTCGCTGTCGGCATAAATTCAGAAACACCTAATTGGCTTTGGAGAGGCGGATTACAGTGGTGCCGCGTATAATTATTCGAGTGGCGTGCATCAATGATCCTAAGCCACTCGCGAAGGCCGATAAAAGCTTTTGCCCGGCAAATATGCGCATGCGCAGTAAACAAATAAATTCCCTCTGCTATTCTAGGATCGTTGAAGTTGAATATCTGCTCGTGTTTTCGAGTCTCCCGTAGATTTTGACCCGTTTAGGAAAAAGCTCTCTCTTCCGTTTGCCGATAGCCGACAGAGGAATTCGGTCGTTGGAAAATCATCGCTTGCGGGGCCGTTCCGCTGGCCATATTATCCATTATTTATTGCGTTTGGTTCTAGCCGCCTGTAAACCCATATCATTGTTCAAAGCTTCGTAACCACGTTACAGCTGATAGGAATAATGCTCGCGCAGTTTCCCTTCAAATAATATAACCGCGGAGAGTGGGTGCGCGGGGGGCTGATCGCATGTACATTCCATTACAGAGGATCATATAGTGACCTCATGTCACAACCGCCAACGACCGAACCTTTTTCCTTTCGCGCGATAAACTGAAAATCAATTGTGTTAAAAAGCGCGGTCTCCATGAAAGCCAGCTGAATTCCGGCAAAGGTGGTTTGAACTGCTGATATTTGTTCCGAGGTCGGAGTCTGTGTACGCCGATATAAAGACACGTTCGCATATACATTCGTGTACTTCTGCTCTTTCCCATAGCGGAATGACTCCCGCGGGAAGCGTAAAGTAAGGAAGCGGTGTCGCGCGTTCGTATAAAAGTCGAGAGCAGCGCGAGCAGCCCTTTTGAGCGCAATAATTCGACAAATTGATAGTTCTTTGAAAGCACGCCACAGCACCGGGGTATGCGGAGTGAAGTAAACAGCAAAATAAGGGCGCGTCTGCCGACGCCAGAGCAGAAGAGTGAGCAGCCCGAAGGACGGTGTAAGAGAAAAAGCTTAAAAAGTCCGTGGCACTTGGGCTTCTTGCAGTCCCGCTAGTTTTCACAGCCTTCCTCACGGACTTCCACTGTCGTATCCTTATAATTCTCATGGTACTCTTGCCGTCATAACATGCCACGATCGCCAAGCAGCGCAAAACGAATAAGCCCTTTGAACCGAGTAGTCAATGAAACGACTTTCAATAACATGCTCTTGGTTTCCCTTTTTACATGGAAATCCAAGAGAAGAAGAGAGCTTTTTGCTCCCTGTCAAACATTGTATGTTCTCTCAACGTGATAAGGCGTGGTACATACGCCTGGATTTGAACAATAGTCGAGGCATGCTTTTTACCAGAGCGCTTTGCCGATTCCATTGAATACATTTTCTCTTTTCATGGCTGTGCTTGTGGTGTGTACGGCGACGACCGCGGCCACGAGTCCGCTCGCAAACCATTTCCCTAATTCGTTGAGCAGGCATTTCCGCGAGCAAGCGCTCGCGTTGCACTTATCAAAGTGTTGCGTCTGCAATTGCCAGAGCCCGGGACGAGCGGAAAAAACGGAGATCTGAAGGTCGCCTCTGTAACAAGTCCGCTTTTTCCATTTTCTTGCCGGCGTGCCTCCGCACCGGGCGTCCATCCGACCGCGCAGCTTCCTTCTACCCGACCGAAACTTTTAATTTCTATAAAACCCATCTGCAAGTATTTTAACTGGCTCTCGCTCAACCTCACGTTACTCCTCCGCATGTTGCGTGTTCCCACAACTATCATAAAACATTTCCTACGGATATTCTTAGCGCAAGCGCGTCTCTGTTTTCCTTCCATAATTCAAAGCGACGGGAGAAAAATCTTCTGCGCTAATGATTGCATGTTTTGAATGTCCAAATATAATTGGGGCTTTTGTTTAACTGCTTCCGCAACTGCAAAACGAATCTCTGCTCGTTTTTGTTCGATATACCCATACTTCCTCATATTCTCGGCTATACTGCATTTCCGATGTTGAAAACACAACTAACAGGAGCACCTGTGGCCGCCGCCTATTAAAACAAGACGCTTCAGATCTCCTCACTACCCTCCTAATATTATCATGTTCCTGAACGTATCGGGAGAACTCCAAGAATTATTCAATGTGCGCTCGTCCAATTGATATTACGCTGCTACGGTAATGAGCTGGCTGTTGACTACCGTCCATCGAATGCGGCAATGCGTCAAATCATCTACCTCTAGCTACTAACAAAATGGCATACGTAAAACGATCCTCTTTAAAAAGAAATGTGGCTTTAGTCTACATTGCGTTATAAGCAATCATCCCAGAGTAGCTGGGTGATTGCGAGCACGCAAAAACTGTCGTGTCGAGTAAAGGGAAAAACTTTGAACGCAAATACCAGACTATTTCACTCTGAGAGCGACTAAAAGTCTACAGAGTGCAATTGCGCCGAGTCTGAACCTGATAACCGTATATATCTAACTATTTTAACACTGTACTAAATTTTCCTGTGTAACGGAAATCATTGCTGAGTATCGCATTGAATATTCAACTACTGATGCAACCAATCAAAGCGGTGCTAATTATTTGATGAATGTGCCATATTCAGCGTGTGATTAAGTCTATGCATCGAAGCTTGCTGTCGAGTCAGATGATCCATACATTTTCTGACAGGAATTGAGCCACATTTCATTCACTCTCTCTCCCTCGTTCTATTTCCCACTCCCACCTTGTCGCGTTAGGATCACGTATTGTCCGACGCTCGTACTACTCTCCGAAGCTTTCCTATCCTGAGATACGGATCCATTAGGGGTGCGCGTTATTGCCGATATCGTTCTCGAAATCCGCCGGCGTGAGAAATCGAGCCTGGCGTCTTCTTGGAAAGCGAGACAGGAAACGTGAGATAAGGTCCGGTGTGCTTGGGATCGCCATACTCATAAACATCTCTCGGATTTATTCTCTACCGGTTACCGATTCAATTTACGTTCGGACGCCTTGTAGAGGCTGCTGCTGGCACACTGCCACCGTGGCAATATGTCCGGCCCGATTTCCTACTTCGGTGCCGCACGTTTTTGCCTAGGATGCCCCAGGCAAATATGTCGCGGCCCGGCTATATCTCGAGGCCCGCTCGGGCGCGCGCGCGCGCGCGCCGCGCCTGCACGCCGAGCAAAATCCGGTCCAAGTGTGCCCCTCTGACCACGTTCGCCACGTTCTTTCTCGCTCCTGCCGGCTTTTCAAATGAAGCGATGCCGAGGCGTGACCTGGAATTTGTCCGACTTTAAAAATTTACTTTCCTCTCCAGAAGAGGGATCTCTTTCGTAAGTACCTTTAAATCTCGCTTACACACAGCCCGCTCTACGAAGAATAGCGCATGAGACTCTCCCTTTAAATACGACAGAAATTTCATCCTTCTACCCCAAGGTGTATGCGACTTTCTCCGAGCGAAAGACAGATTACTTTACGCAGTGCCCTGCTATTTCTCTTTTGAGCGAGAGACTTTTTCGCTGCTCTTCCAAATGTCACTCTTAATGGAGTAAGAAGCGTGTTCTCTCAACGTGGCAAACTTTTAATCCTTAAATACTAAGATGGATTGAGAGTTCGAATCGTCTAATTAACATGGAGGGTGAGACCCTTCACCCTTGCGGAGAATGTCAACGCCATCACGGTCTACCGATTGATAAAATACTTGCAATGTGGCGCGTGGAACTGCCACGCATGTTCTTTAAGAAAATAGTATGAAGTACTAGATATATTGGGGGATCGTGGGTAGAGGAAGAGAACGGTAAATTTAAAGCTCGTGGTAAGCATAAAGATGTCAACGGCATCGGATCGGGCTCAGTGTAAAACCGAAAGCCGCTCGGCATTCGTGAAATTCTGTAGCGGGAACGAAGACGCTGGACGAGTCAGCTAAATGCAATGTATTTTAAAAGAAAATATAACTCCCCGAGGAAAACAAGGGCGTCACTTAAAATCCTTCGGCAAGCTATCGGGTGTATTTCTTTCGGATTCAATGTGCCAGGGAAAGAAATGCCAGTAACAGAGAGGAACGAAGTGCCCCGATGTTTGCAGCAGCAAGTCATTCCTAGAATGGGGGAGGATGGCACAGCTCGCGTCTGCATTTTAGCACTCCGTTAACTCGAGCTTCCCCGGCATCTCGCAACGCCCTGGGGGTGACTTTTCGAGCGGGCATTAACCAAGATTAAAAGGAGCCACATCCCTATTACGGTAACAGTGACTCGGTTAGTACGACGCGTCCCGACGTCGTTACTTTCGGGTAATTACTTGGCGTTCCATGCGCTTCATCGACTCCACCAGCCGTGAAATCGTGATCGGATGGAGCAATCATTTTTAGGATTGAAGACGCAAACCCGCTTGCATACTTGGTGAGCCCGGGTACTTCAAGCTGACGGATAAATCGATTGTTACAGCACATTACAAAATCAATTAGGCCACGACGATGGCACTTAATCCGACGTCTGAGAACGGACGACTAATCTTGTGCTGGGAAAAGCTCTCCCTCGTTTCTCCAAGGTCTGGCGATTCTCACCATTCATGCAAAAGAAGGGAAGGATACGCTTGGGCGAACGGCTGAGACTCCTCTCCCGGTTCCAGTTATTCCATACAGTTTGACGATCCGGTGGGAGGTGGGATGCACTAGCGCACGCGCTGCTGGCGTCCCCTCTAAAAAAATCAGAATTTAATCCCTGTCGTAAAAAAAAATGTCGCGTGCGTTTCATCCAGCTTCGAACGTGATGTTTGCCGAACTACACCGCGGCTATTGACCATGCTCTGAAAATGTTTCCTAGCGACAGCATTTTAGAATATGCATACATCTGCCTCGGCGAAACACCATCCATTTTACAGTGTTCGACAGAATTCAATCCCTCGCAGGTGTCCGCTCTCATACTCACCTTCGTTTCAGCCAAGCACTTTCCAAGAGTAGAAAAAACCGGAAGTTTTCTGTTCATTTCCCAGATATTTATTCTCCCCCGTGCCAGGAGTTTGCTTTCGCCGTGTTACACGATCTTCATCGTCGCGCGACGCGCGTGTCAGCAGTGCACCTCCTTATCTTCATAGCAGGGTACAAACTTAAGAGATTCACCGGCTGAGTGCATCATTACAGATTAACATTCTCCCGAGTGAGCTCTCCAGCTCCTCGTATTGCGTGCTCGGCGCCGAGAAAGCCATGCGACTCTAGCATACTAGCTTCTACTATTTAGCTTTCAGTTTCCAGATTCCTAATCAAACATCAGCTCCGTTTGGAATCGTCGGCCCTATCTCTCTACGATCGCACTAAGATCCTACTAAGCAGTAAGCAAACGCGGTTGGCATGTAATTCTCGATGTTCTTCTATTTCTACTTTTCCAGATATAATTTTGAAACATTCAAGCATTCGTTTTTGCTATGGCCAAGTGGCATTTTCTGCAAGGAGCACGTAACCTCGGCTAGCAGCAATGGTCTCCCGTTAATTTTACCACAGGTGCTGGTGCTACATCGTCTCCCTCTTTATCATTCTCGGGTTTCACGTTCCACGGTCATTTTTAATATCCTCCCGAAAGCCGTATGTCCTTGGCGTCCCTGCAACTTTTCTCTTGTCGGCTGCTCTCTATCTTTCTGCCTTTCTCACCCCTCTTGCCCCCGACAGAATTGCGGGATGGCTGTAAGAGAATTTAAAGTACAAAGAAATACAACTGGTGAAACAGACTATACTTTAGTCCTACGAGATTTGTTCCGGGATAGTAGTGGTTCAAAGTCAAACGTACTTGCTCTCCAGGGTCGCGTATGAATTTTAAATATCCAACGAGTCGGACGCCGGATTGCGAATACGATATTCCCCGTAGGCGGCATGTAACTCCGACGTGTCTCTCGTTATCACTGACGGCAGCTCCCCGTGACGGCCTCTCGTTCGCACCATACGTGCTTGGATGTTTTCGACCGTCCCGAAATCCCGTAACAGATCCATCCACAGAAGGATTCTTCCTTGCCGCGGAGGTAGGTATCTTCTCAGATTTATACGGGGCCGCGAAAACAATTTCGAGGCTAATCAAAAATTTAAACGTGCAACTTCGTGGCTGATGCACCGATTCGCAGCTCCAACAGGAGCCAGAGCCGACGAGAGTATCTCTGCTGCAAACGTGGGTAAATATTTGAGGATGGCAAATGTTTACCCATCGGGGGAAAACAAGCCAAGCCTTTAAAAACGCAGCGCGTCCAGGATATCGTGAAATTATACGGCATCGTAAGTCAATCCCCCATGGCAGTATGCCCGACATTGCTCTACGCTCTCGAACCCTTCGTCGAGTGGCATGCTATGCGTTCCAGCAACTTGCTCGACGACTCGATCTCCGGTGCGCGCACCTGAAACGATATCTCGCCTTAGCGGCTCGGAATTTCCATTAATCGACAATATCTCAAGCAGTTTAATACGGCTTTCTCTCCATGAGCAATTGGAATCGCGATTTCGCACAGACCACACTCCAATAGACAGCGATAAGTGATTCCCGTTTGGTATATGGCAATCGACATTCACTGGGGCGGCCGGCTGGGCGCCAGTGCACCCTCTTCGAAGAGGGGGCTGACTGATTCAAAAGCTAGCGGTATGCATTAACGGGTGTAGGGCTGGATTAGCCTTGGCGCGATCCTCTGGAGCAGCTGCGTACACCCCCACAAGCGTAGAGGGAGGGCTTGGAAGGGTGAGAGAGTGTCATCGTCTGTTACGGGGCGATCGGAGGTCCCTGCATCCGCGGCCTTCGTTATCCCGTGCGTATACGTTCGCACGTACGTACTTAGCGTACATTTTCACGAGGATTCATTCTTGCAGAGGGGCAAACCGCATGCGCCAAGACGTAGACGTGTATCTCGGTCCCTTTCGCTCTGGGCGGAAGGAACGGCGAGGGCTGGGTCGTAGGGTGCGGGGGTGGAAGGGCAAAGGAGGACGCGACGGTGCTCTCGGTTCTCCCACCGCGGGGGCAGCTCGCCACGCGACCGTAGCCCCCACCAGAAGCGTGAGCGTGTGTCACGCTCCGGGTAGCTCGGTGCGTGCCTATTAGAAAGGAGGGGGTAAGGGGCGCGTGTACCCTCTGCACGCGATAGTGGGGCATCGCCGTGTGGTGGGGATGGGAGTACGCTCCGCGGAGAAGCCGTCGCCAGTTTGGTAGGAGCACTCGCCCGAGTTGGATGTCGGTCGCGCCGTGATACCCTGAAGAAAAAGCAACCGAGAGGACCGAAGCGCTTCGCCATCAACCGTAAAAAGCGGCTACGGCAAACATAGTTTACCAAGGATATTTCAACCACTATTTGTGACATCGAAGTTGCGCTGGTTGCTCGGTGACATTTGACAGTTGGTGAACAGTTCTATTGCCGCGGTCACGCTTCGTTCAAGGGTGCATTCCCCTATCTCCGTCCGTTCAAAGAGCCGAGATTTGTAGGGTGCAGTTGTCGGCGGGCCTCGATCGGAGCCGCGTGCGTCCGCGCGAGTGCACCCGCTGTGTCAGTCGGATGTCGTGATGGTGCACGGTGGCGGACAAGCAGCGTCGAGAGGTCAGCCGCTCGACGACTTCGCTATTCTGACCTCCTGACGACGTGGTGGCCCCCCGTATCTCCGCACAGTGCCGCTCGACTCCGGGACCATGTCGTCCGCGTGAGCGCACCGACGAGGACGAGGCCGAGCACGAGAAAGGCCGGTGCCAGCAGCCGGTTCCATTCGCTTTTCACCATATAACTAGTGATAGTTCCAATACACGGCGGCCCTACACATCAGTAGCCAATACAAACGGTGAAACCGCCTTGCCGATAGTGTGTGATTCCAAGTGAACCGTGTCTCGTAGCACGTGTGACAGTTCCCGTGTACCACTTGGCTGCTTCGACCGCGAAGGCCTCAAGCACCTCTAGCCGTCTTCGTTACTCTAGCCTGGATTATACATTATTACAGTGCTTGCAAACCCAGAGAACCCGCCACGAAGACAGTGCCGCGTGCGAAAGAGAGAGAGAGAGAGAGCATGTCGACATAGTGCGCGTAACCTGTGTGTCCATCGAAGACGCTCGGATTTCTTTGTTCATCAACCTCATGGATTTTAACAGTGATTTGGCTAGGCCGAAGATGCGCCGAGCTCCTCATCTGCGACAGCCAATGGAGCTTGGGAGTAAAAGCAGTAGGCAGTCCTTCCTCGCAAGGTGAGTCAATCACGAGAAGCTTTTTATCAGTTTGGAGGATCAAAAAAGGCAGAAGTAACGAGCGACCGTTTCCCTGTCACGCTATCGGGCTCGTGGCCGAGGTGGTAAACGATATGGAACCACTAACGTAAGGGCTACTTTTGCCGATTGCTCGGATAACGTTCTCTCTTACACAAGCACACACACATACAGAAAGTTTCTGGAGTTGGCCATTCGCTCTTGTCGGCGGAAAAGTCGCGCTACTCCCGGTGCACGTGTCGATTGGGTGGAGAGCGAGCTCCGTAGATGTTTGAGCATGGCACGGGTATGCGAGCTCGATGGAGAAGCGCTCTTGATACTTTACTCTCTCTCTCTCTCTCTCTCTGGTGCAGAAGGCTGGAATAATCCATGAGTCGGCGAGAGCGTGGGTTCAGATACATAGATGTAGGTAGGCCCGCGTAATGCAGCACGCTTGGACCATGCACGTCAGTGTGTAGGTAGTGTATGGCTGCGTGTGTCGCGCGAGCCACCTTAAAATATTCAGGGGATCAATATTCCACGCTTGTCGTGCGATATACGTGACACGAGCCGCGACGTACGGCCGAAAGGGTTTTCGGCAATTTCACTGGGAGATGAGAGAACGAGCGGCGGAGAGGATGGCCGGGACGAAACTATCTAGCGCGCGAGAGCCGGAGATAAATGTAAGGCGCGCATCGTTAGAGTATCGATTTCACGAATAGGCGCGCTAGATAGGCGAGAATTAAATGGCGCGCGAGGGAATTTAATGCCATTACCCCTCGACACAGAGAGAATGGCTGATAGAGTGAGAGGGAAGAAATTCGCGGTCGATATGGAAACGCGCGAGCTAAGCTAGCTGCTAGCTAGCCAGTTTGCCTGCTTGCGCTAGTCTGAAGGCACTTGAATACGCGGTGCGCGACTAGGATCGTCGTAGACTTGATTAATGGCTCCGTTAATGCGCGCCACATAATTAATGAGGAAAAGGATTTGTCGAAACCAGGCTTAAGTCGGGCCAACTCCTGGAACGCGAGGGCACGCTCTTCGGGGATGGATGAACACACGCGAGAAGTCTACGTAGAGGCAGCACTTCCTTTGTGCCGCTTTACTTACAAGCTACGCCCCGGCTACGAAATCGGGGTCATCCTTTCAGCGAAGTGGACGTTTATCGGCGCGAAATTCTCTAGGCACGTATCGTCGGAGCACACTTTATCCGAGTTGCTCGGGTGATCCAGATCGATCCGTCAGTTGGTCGTTCTCCCGGTGAACCGGCTGCGACCCGAGAGAACAAGGTCGTCCAGTTCCCGAGGCGCCTGACGAAGCCCAGCACTGCGATTCCGGCAAAATGGAAATCCAAAGGCGAGTGCCAACTTCCACGTAGGAGAGCTGGCTCGCGCGAACTTGAGGCAATCAGAGCTTTAAGATTCTCCGCGGAGGGTTAATTCGACCTAATAGCACGAGGAAACTTGGAGATCCCGAGCGTTTTATAACTTCGATAACGAACCCGCGCGACCAGCACTCGCGCTACTCCGATGCTAGCCGAGCCGGCCAGCGGAAATTCCAGACTTTTTCGAATTGCCAGGATTACCTACTAGCCCGTTCTCTCCCCCCCCCCCCCTCTCTCTCTCTCTCTCGCACTCATGCTCTCTGTCGAACTTACGCGCCCATTCAAAGGATTATACCGAGTGTGTAGCTAATCGAACTCTTTTCACGATCCTCCGGAGCGTGATAGAATCCGCTGACCGGCTATCGTAAGCCTCTACTCCCAGTGGTATCACCGTATCGTTTAAAAGCAACTTAGCAAACGTTGGATTATTACGCTTCCTATTTCACATGCTTCAGTGGACTTGACGTTCAGTAGAATATTTGCGCTAGGAGTAGTGGACGAACTTTGAAAAGAAATGTAAACGGAGGTGATTGAACTCCCGGTCGGTGTTTACTCGATTCCTGCTGATTCGACTAACAAGCATCAATGCGACCTCAGCACGTTGGGCCACTCGCGTAATGCTCGAAATCCTCGTGACCTGATTCCACATAGGCCAAGCGTATATTTTAATTGGCTTACCACGACCGGCTTTTCGGCGATGCAGCATCCCTGGAACAAACCGAGTGCGAAGGACGGGCTATCAAAGAAGATGTAACCGTAGTGCGGTTCCTTCGTTAGAGGAGCTTTGCGGGTCACGGAAGCCCGTTGCGAGACACTGTGCCCGTTCCACGGCTCGCTGCGAACCAAGAACCCCACTGTATTTCATAATCTTCCCCTTTTAATTGTGACGACGTGAAACTACGTATACAGTCAGACGTGCTGCAGAGTACTAGGATTATTACGAGAGCGAAATAGAGATAACCCAATTCTCTGGTTTGGCAGTTGTATCGACGGGTGTCTTTGTCTATAGCATAAAGAGCTTTTCCTTCCTTCATGCACGCTGTTGGAACCAGTGGAAAGTTGTAATAATAGAAATATTGTCAGCTTATGGAAAGTCATTATCGAGATTTATGCTACTATATTAGATCAATCAACATTTATTGAACCAGCGCTTGAACAATTCTGCTGTTGATGGAAAGTGGAGAGGTATGAAATGGACTGCTAGGCAACACTTCTATTCAAGTCGCCCGAGGCTACAGTATGCGAACTGATAGATTTGTTAGCTCCTGCACAAGCTATGAACAGTGATTTTTCGACTACGGTAATATATTTTCCTCGTTCGTGAGCTTGTACATTTTTCGCTCCGCATAGAGCGAAAGCGAGGGAAGGAGGGCAGAGAGGGAGTAGAACCATTGTTGTACATCGTGGAACAAGTCGCAATTGTCCGTCGCAGTGAAAGCCGTTGTAATAAGGGATGCATGGCGTAGTAAACGATTTACGCTGGCCGCTGCAAATTCAGCAAACTTCAAGGGAAGTACCAGTATACGCTGAGTTATTTTCGATTCTGTCGGTGCCTCGACATTGTAAGCAGGGCTCTTTTCACAAAAATGAGGAGGGCAGAAAAAAATCCCCCAAAACAATGCGCATTACTTCGACGTTTCGACGGCTAACAAGAGCTTCTTACCGTTCTCAAGCTTGGCTGGGGTGAATGCGCCTTCCTCTCCCTTTTTCCCTCGAGTTTCACGGGGACATCCTGAGCCCGTCGCTGCACCACCCGAAATAGTTTCGCAGATATTCCTAAGGATGGAGGGAAACCAGAGAAAATAGCGCGTTCGTAATTGCGACTAGAATACCGACCAGTGGACTTCTTATTTTCCAGTAGAACTCATGGTGGCCCGAGCGCGCCACTAAAGTATAATAGTGCACGATGGAATGAAATTGCAACTCGTCGCAATAGTTCTCTCGGATGAGAGGAAAAGAGGAAAAAAGCCAGGGTGCTTCGTCGCGTTATATTTTCTGCAACTTTGACCCGATTCTCAGAAATAATCGCCGCCCGCTTACTGTTGCTGCACGCCCGTCCGACCGGTGGCTGACCTATACTACTGAAAGCCGCCCACGCCACAAGCCTGACCGTTCGAGGTCTCGCCAGATTGCCGCAATTTCTCGTCCGCAGTCTCTTATTTGCCGAATAGATTTTTCCAAGCTCAGCAACTTGTCACAGTCGTTGATTTCCCCAGTAAAAACAAGTACACTACTACTACCAAATACCAGTAGCGCGATGCAATTATTCGATGAAGCGTGACAGGTACGATCTGGAATTCTTGCGCCACTGCAGTGCATCATTTGGATAGTGGCAGGCATGCCTGCTACCAAAGGCATGGCTACCACTGGAATGATATTTCAGCGAAAATCCATGATCGTTAGGAGGGTTTCGTCATCGGTGGATCGGTTTCAGTCGGTCCCGGATGACAGTGTACGTGCCAGTGTTACTGGCCGACGTGCGATAAACGCAACGTGGGAGCATCGTCGGTGCACGAATGAAAACTGGGAATCAAGGTGATAGCTCGGGGCTCCATTGAGAAGGTAGTGCGAGAGTAATGCGAGATTCAGGCTATTGAAGCACGTCAGGTGAATGCGCGTTTGGTTAGCTGTGAAAATCCGCGCGGTTTCAAGGGTTCCCTCCCTCGCTCGTTCCTATTCTCCACACTTATACATACTCTGTGCGCTCTGCAGCTTCCGGCTGCCTCTGCCAGGCTGCCTGGTAACCCGAATTCACTTGGATTCGGAACGAACGCCGATCGAGGAGTGTCGTTGATCCTAACTATTCGTCGCCTCGCTCAGAAATGTTTCTCTCAAAATCACTGGAACCACGACTCAGATACGGATATTTTATCGTGTCCGCCAAGCGTCGCAATCCGAGCTATTTCGAAATGAGGACGGCACACTATCATCGAGAAAAATTGTGTCGAAAGCTTGGCAGCGTGTTCTCCCTTGGAGCGAGTACCAGGTGATTACAACTTGTACGAGTATTGGACGCGCGGCCGGTTTAAAGCAACGTCATTGCTGTATCGCGAGCTTAAGCGAGCATTATACTACGGTAATACCACGTCTCTCAGGGCAGCAGCGAAGCGTTCAGGCTGATTTGTCGGCGTAAATTTGCAGTTAGGGGGAAGTAGACGATGATATGTATAACAGAAAAGAAAAGGAAAGGTCGTTCACGGGTTGGATGTTGGCTAGATTCTACGTTCTCTTCCATCCCGGGTCTGCAGGGAAGCTCTACCCTCTCCTTGGTCCTCGCCCTGCTCGTTCCTCTCGAGCAGCCGCGGCCGATCGATTCGCTAAAAGTAAATAAAATTCGCCGTTGCCTTGCTCGAGGCGGGGAGCCCGACCTAGTGTAAGTGTCAGCGTCGCCGGTAATGCAATAAATCAAGGCGTCGACGGCGAGCCGAAAGTCATCGAACAAAGTCGATCCACATAATTTACTTTCCGGTCCTCTCACACTTTCCACTCCTTGCCCTCTCTTAACACGAACACCCGAGAGAAACCAGTCCTGGAATAGTCTCTCTCAGTAGAGAAGCTGTCTCACCCTGTCGCCCGAGAGAGCGCCAGATATTCGGCCCGGTCGAATGTGCCCTCGCTCTCTCGTCAAGCCAGTAGTTTAAATGGATAGTTTAAACGTGAGTTCTCGCTTCCAGGGTAACTCTGCCCTCTCGGCAATATATCTTTGTAATTTACAATTAGCCTCCCTAGGGCTCGGGCAAGCAGGCTGGAAGCGCCAAGGGCTCTCTGTAATTTGTCGCTGCGGTTGTTGATACCGTCGGCCGCGTAGATTCTGGCATTCTGCCCCCATCTCGAAATCCCTCCTCTCCTGCTATGGAGCTACACACCTACGTAAAGCCGTCCGTTTCTTCTTGCCGATTTCACGGATTGCTATTGCCTGGGATTTCGGGACGAGCACCGTGGAATTTGGCCCGATAAATCAGGCCAGTGGCGGATCGCCCGGTAAAGTCGGCGGACAAAGTCGACCCCCGCCCGTATATACCACGGTCTTATAAAGAAACGGGAGCACTTCTGAAACGAGGCGTATCGCCCTGCTGGTATTAAAGTATCCGCGGTATTAAAGTAGACGATGGCAGGAATAGCGGAGACGGGGCGCCGATCTGTTGGCACGATCCATTTTACGGAAAAAAGCAACCCGCGCCCTCTTTGATCTAATCTCTAATAACGATGTCAGTACCGGAGCGGAAAGTTGTTCGTCGGGCAGAGGGAGATAAAGGACACAACAGAGGTGTAACGGGAGGAAGTGAGAGAAGCAGGAAAAAGAGGGAGGAAGGTAGGCAGTGAATGTTTATCCGGACGTGAGGTGCGCTGGGAAGGGTTAATTTAGATATCGTGAAAAGTGAACGCTTCGCAGTTCAGCACCCTCGAAACAAGTTATTTTATGCATACGTAAGAAAGCCGTTTGAACGTCGGGCATCAGAGTAACAGGTGGTTCCACGCAAATGAAATGAAATTAATTTTTGGTCCGCTGCTGGGGTGGGACTAACTTCGACAGGTTTGTAGTGTCAATTTTAATGGGTTTAACGGCGACAATAGCGACGACCGGGATAACTCGATATCCCTCTGCGAGCGGGACAGCGGGGATTACTTGGCGACAATGGAATAAGTCACAATGGAAGATTGATGAAGGAAAAGCGTTGGCAAAAGAGCGACAGGTCGTATACAGCGTGTGATATACATTAAAGTGGCAGGAGGCAGCGGATATGATCTCATTTTACGAGCGTCCCTACAAGGTAACAGCAGCAGCTCACAACTGGATTCAACCCTCGAGGAAACTTCCGAGAAGCGGTGGTCGCCCGGCCGCGTTTTAGGTAGATTTCGTACACTGACCGCAGCTCAGACAGTAACTGAGTGAACTTGTCAATCTTGCGCGCAACTATAAATAGCACTTGAATAATAAAACACTACTCTACTAAAGCATAATATTGAATATTAATATCAACCGCTCGAAGAGGTTGGACCACAACGAGGGCGAGATGAATTTTCCTCGCAGAAACCTCTCAACGAAAAAGAAGCGACCTTAATTAAAAAGCGGAGTGAAAACCGTGCGCGCTTGACGTTAATTCGGATTAACACGAATTAACGTCATAGCTAAGGTCAGTGCAGCCTTAATTAGTTAACCAGACGGCAAGTGCGCGCGTCATTGGTCTTCCGTTCGTAACACCGCTCGGGTGCTTCACTCGTCTTCCACTAATGTTCATTAACCCGCGGCGTACTACAATTTTCAGCGGTTAACTGAATGTGAGTTTAGCCCCCGGGTTAAGTTCGTTAGTGAAAGAGCTCTCTTTCTCCCTCTCCAACTCTAACTCACCGCTAGCTTAAGTTCATGACGCGTAAAAAGTGCTATCACTCGCGGTAGCCGTCAAGCCTTGGCCAGCTCGCGGCCAACTCGACTGTAAACAATTAATTGTAATCGATTAATTTGCGAGTAGCGTGTGTACGTTCGCGGTGGCGCCGTGTTATATCTTCATTCCGGGGACGCGTCCACGCCAGGCTTCCGCTACTAACGGCCTCGTCCATCACTTTGGCCGGCCGCAGATTAATTATCTCGTAAGCATTATTTTAATTAACACTGACGACAGAGGCTCCAAAGATTTTTGCACACTCTGTCCACTGATGCGCTCCGCACTCACAGCTGGCGGCCGCGATAATGAGCGAACTTGCGCTCTTTGCGGCTTGGCATTTCGAGCCCCACATTGCAGCCGAAACAGTGGCTAGCAAATATTCCCCGAATGGGTTGCCATGATTCTTTTCGCCCGGTCGAGCTTGCATTATAGTCGGATTATTGTGCTCGACCGGTGGCAAGCACGGGACTCGCCTAATCGAATAAATTAGTGCTGTTTACGCGGCGAAGTAATTGCGCGCCGAGAGAGCCAGGAAGGGGAGAGCAGGAAAGCGAAGTCTCTTTGAAACTGGGGCTTCTGCGCGGATAGAGGTAAGCAAAGTAGTACTACTAGCAGCGCAGTGCTCTCTAAACCATCGTCATTAGAAGACACTAATTGTGAGTTAGTCGCGAGAGTACTCCCCACGTAAGAACTTTCTCCCCTATCTACTCTCTTCGCAGTCCTCGCATTGTAACAGAGTGCATACGATGAGTCCGCATGCACGGATAGCACCGAGGCGATAATCCCAAGTAAAAGTCAGCTTTGCGAGTGGCTAGGGCTCGAAACGGTCAGAGTGGCCCACTTATCGCAGTCCGTTTTCGCACGTCGTAATTAAAAGTCTGGCCGACAATCAAGGGGACTTTAATCCGGAATATGCCAGCAAAAATCAAGTGACACTTGAGTCACATTGCTGCGACCCGTTTCAGCAGCAGTGTGCATGATTTCATTTGGACCGTGAAACAAGCGAGCCAGCGAATGGACGGGACGGGGTGGTGGGTGCAATCGTGTGCAACAAGGTGGTTAAAGGTTAAGACTGGCCTCGACACATAAGTCAATGTTTGTCGGAGGCATTTGCATAAGCATACATTTTCTCATCGTATATTCCGGTGGTTTGCATAAATAACGAACCGGCAAATACGGCATGTAAAATAGCACGAGCGAGCGAGCGCGCGCGCGCACGTTGCGTAGTTCGGCCACTCTCTACACCCGCCCACTTCAACATCTAGTTCCATCAGGAGCGCGGATACTCGCATTTGCTAACCAATGGCATTTTCGGAAATCTCGCGACCCCCCCGAAGTATCAGACTCTCGCGCGCTTGAGGGCGGTGAGCAATTCTAATGGCGAGATGCACGCTCTCGCTCTGCGAAGCTCTAATCACACTTGGCCGCGCTAGTTTCTATCACCAAACGATCAAAGCGATGGACAGCCGGCTATCGAAGGCAGTGGGCCATCGGCGCAATTAACATCAAGCGGCCGAATCTAATTCGTGCTGGCAGAATTCGCCGGCAATTAGCAAGTGTCAGCGATTTAGAATATTGACTCGATGCACTCGCGTGCCGCGGCGTATCTATATAATATCTCTGATGTACGATCATGAATACTGAAATGGAAATTGCCAGGCGAGTGGGCGGTAATGCCAGAGCACGGCGGCGCGCCGCGGCGCAGCTCGGCGCGGCGCTTGGCCCTCCGCCTCCTCCCGGGCGTTTATTATAACGATAGAAACATTCGCGCGATAAAGCAGTACCCGCCCGGCGTTATCGGCTTGCTGCCTATAAACTTTAACGCGAGTCATTTACGAGGAATTTCCGTGAGTGTTCAAAAACAGTGGGACGGCGAGTCTCTGCTGCGGAGATGGGTTCATACCTATCGATTATTAATTACGCCGCGAGTCGTCGGGCCACTGAATGCGCCTATCACATGGTGATGAGCCGGCTTACTCTACTGCGATGAGTTTCCTCTCCGGCGACTATTATCATCTCTGCTGACTTACGAACACCAGCGGACCAGCGAATCCCGAACGATGTTTCTCTCCTGTGAGAAACTGTCGCCTTTTCAATTTCATTAATCGTCGGAGACAGGTTCAATGACGTCCCCTCTATCGCTAGTCTATCTAGGCCGGTTCGCTTGAGATGTACGAGCTTGCCCGACAAGATCGACGATCACAGCCGATAAGCATTTCGGGGCTTGCATGGCCCTCGTTAACTGATACAACTACTGGATCGAGCGAGGCAAACACAAAGGTAATTCGCGTCGCTGATAGTGGGAGTAAACTAAACATTCGCTGGGGCCGTTGATTAAGTGCAAAATAGAGATAGGAGGGTAGACAATGTCACTTTCACGTACCGGTACCCGCGCGCGTCTGATCAATACTAATTCGCCAGGGTCCCTACGCGGAACTATTATATCCCCTAATTAATCTGCCACCACTAAAGAAGCATCGATATTCAGCCGCACGTCGCCCTTCTGCCACTGGAAAGTCGGTCGAACCACCAGACACAATGTTTACATAATTTCGCAAAGGAGAAATTCTCTCTCTTCTCTCTATCAACGACCGCTATTACCTTCGTCGCAAGATCCACACGTACAAGAAACGCATGCATTTTAAACCCGTACACATTTAAAACCCGAAGCACCTACACCCAATGATATATGGAACTATATTTAAATTTCAATCTCGACTTGTAATTCTTACTTACCCAGGTCTGAAATAAATAATACTGTTCAAACATCGGTTTGTATTCAAGGATTATTAGGTTAAGTAGTTGCGTAGTCGACTTACTGAGAGAACAGCTTATGCTGGTGGGGCTGATAACAGATCCAGAGTAATGCTATCAGAGGGCGTGCGGCTGGCAGTGACATAATACGGCCATCGCGTCAATCGCACGTCTCCGTAGCATGGAATGTGGAAAGTGCGCGGTAGGCAGCAGCATCGCGCTGAAATTCACGATCTCCCGATTTCCCTCTCAGAGGATTGGCATTGTGCGAGCGTCTTTTCGGCGAGCACACTTTCCATTTCAAGGGAGTTTTCCCACAGCATTCTCGCTGATCATAAATCAAGGGGGAGTAGTGGGGGCGAAAGTGGAAGGGGGCTCAATCGGAGCTTTAGCATCGGTCTTATCGGGGTTCGCGTGCTCAAGCGCGCTCAAATAAATCGATCAATTGCTTCGAATAGGCCCCCTCGCCCTAATATCGTAGAAAGCTCGTTAATCAGGCCAGCAACTACCGCGGCGGGACCGGGAGTCCTGGGTAATTTTAAAGTGTACCACCACCACACGGATCACACCAACTTCTTAGGGTGCAGGGTGGCAGTGCACCGGGAATGACTGGGACCAGCGGAATCGGAGGAAGCATTAATCGTGCTTACTCCGAACAGGCCTCCTTTATCAGATACTTCCGAGCAACGGGGCTTTGACTGCGTCTCTTAGCCCGACCGCACAGCCCTTTTTCACTTAATGCACTTGCGGCACGCTTTTCCCCTACCCCGGCAATGAATTGCGAAACTGCCTGGGCACACTGATGCCTCTGTGGATGGTGAACTCGAAATTATTGCAGGGGCCAGTGTATGCCTGTCCTCTATAATTCACAAAAGTATGGTCCCCAATGGCCTTTGCAATGAACCAAGAGAAAAAGCGGAAATAAATTCTCAGGCCAGCGAGGTCACTATTCCGAATATACTTTATTATGACGAATGAATTAGCGGCGGATATTAGCAGTGATTCGGCGTACCCGGCACGCACCGCCGGTGAGTTTGTAGCGAAATTCCCGAGCTTTATGCATATGCGCGTTCGCATTCGCGCGCGCATACTGCCGAGCCTTCAGTTCCCTTGGGATATTATTCGCATTTACAAACTCCACGCATAATGATTGCAGCGGATTTAATGCCGAGCTATCATCCACAGAGTGGAGCTCGCGCGAGAATTTCGCCTGCGGAGGTGTGCTGCAGGCTACACAGTATATGTATACTATACTATAGAGGGATTCCATTGCGGCCCCAAAGTTTGCTCTGTTCGCGCTCTCTCTCTCTCTCTCTCTCTCTCTCTCTCTCTCTCTCTCTCTCTCTCTCTCTCTCTCTCTCTCTCTCTCTCGCGCGCGCGCGCACCCGGCATTTTTCATGCTGCCAGACTGGCGGGAGAACGTCACTCGCAAATAGTAATCGTCGCTACGTCCGCAGTTCTCGGGTACAGTGAGTTCTACGAGTCCTGTAGATAATGTTCGTTGATAAGTGCTACGGGGATCCTTCTCCCCAGGCAGTAAGTAAACGTCGATTTATCAGGATTGGCGAAGAGGATGTGCTAAGGAGCGGGGGAGAAAGAGACAGTGTGCATTTACTCGCGCCGTCTGCTCTCATCCCTGTACCTTCGGCACCCCTTTCTGTCGTAATCGCCTGACGATTTACCTATCCACCCATCGGATCTTTAAATCCTGATTTATCCGGCGAGATAGGCCGAGCTTCATTCTCGGCAGCACGTGATTATCGCCTGAGATTTGGGAGCTGGCTAAAATTCACGTTACCTCGACGAGTATGGCGGCCTGGTAGACATAACAGGGACTGGCGGTGCAAAGAATATAGGAGGGCGAGAGGCCTGGAGGGCAAGAGAATTAATTGGAGGCCGTTTTCGCGCAAGAGTACAAGTGCACGCGCCAATACGAGCAGCGCCGAGCGATCGATCCCTCAGGTCTCGCACAGTAGAAGCGGTCATGCCGCTGTACGGCATATCTGCACGACGTATCGTAAAAGGAACAAGAACTCGGCTAGAAAGTAGGTTCTCTCGACGTATCGATGTGAGCATGTGAGTGCGCGAGAAAGAGGCAGCTATCTTGCACTCGCCGCTCTAGGCGAGCAGCAGGTATCCCCGGCTTTTTTTCCCGCCACGATATAAGCGATACAGCCTTTTCCACTGTCGAATTCAGTCGGTACGTTCGAGCATTAGATGGAAGACCGAGTTAATCAATTTGCATGTGGCAAATTAAGGGCAATGTGCTCGGTTAATTTACACTTATACACGGGTAATTGCCAGCAGGTAATTACTAGCCTAATTAATTCTACAAACAACGGTCATTTGCTTCATGCAGAAGCGGACGCGAGCGGCATAGCGCGCCGACCAGCCAGTTGGATTGGTCGGCGCACTCTCAATGCTCTCGGCGTTGCGATGGATTCGATAACGAATGAAGGGGAGACCTCGTGCGAATGGTGAAAGAAAATCTAATTGAGCCTTCGCGTATCACGCGTCGAAGGTGTACGTTCAATTAGTTGCTTCACGCGCTAGCTAAATAGATGGGGGTCGGGTCGAGCGGTGAGCGGCACCAGCCCGATGTAAACTAATTAGTGCTGAAGTGTATTCATAAAGCTGGGTTAATGCGAGTCTCGGCCTCTCGGGTTGGGCCACTGGCAGTAGTGCGCCGCTTCATAATCACTCGCCATTAATTGTCCAGACACTCGCGATACTACCTTTGATCCGAGGAAGCGACACTATCGGCCAAGCGAACTTACACGTACGTAGCTTGCTCAAGTTTCGCATTAACACGTTATTTGTCAGTAGCCTCGGAAACTTGGCAAACACTTGAAGGGCGGATGCCTCAAGGATATTAGGCATTTCAACTCCGGAATGTATCTGAGGGCAGAGCTTCACCAGGGCGGCATGTTTCCGGAACGATGAAGCTCTGTAGCCGAGGGGTTTACACTCTTGCCTTGAAGGGCTTTTTGCATTGGAAATTTCCGCGAAGGTAGGAGCAGTCCTTAAATTGTCGCGTTAGGTGAGCATTCACCATGGTACTCGTGAAACATACGAGTCCTAGGTACATTCGTATCATTAGCATCGACAACAGCCACTTCTTAATCCCAGCCAGCAGTAGCAGTAGCAACTTGGGTACTCTCGCATAGAACTGTACGACTCTGAATGCATATTCACAAGCTTCTGTAATACCGTTGCTCGGTCGACATTTAGCACGTTGTATCATCCATCCGTGGCAGAAATAGAGCAGGATGAGTGGAACTATGCGAACGTCAGATCTATCGGACATACCCCAAGGATATTCGATAGTCCAGTTGCAAGACTGTACCTCGTGCATGGAACAAATAACGAGGAATGTTCGCACCGTGTAGCAACACAGCTTCTTCTTCAGTTCAGAAATGCTGTAGAAACCACCCCGGGATGTGTACGATTCCGAGAGAGGAAGGAACGACGGGAGGGATAGCGTCTGATTGCACTATTCTGTACTGGCGAAAGTTCTACAGAACGGCAAACCGCAAGCTTGAGTCCTGATCAAGTACTTCTCTCAAGTACTTCTACGCAGTCTAAACATCAATGTAAAAGCATCAAGTTTGTCAAAAAAAGTACTGAGAAGAAGTCCCTGTAATTGGTGGTACGAGCATCGATAACATTTATTAGAACGCGTTTGCTTGCTCCCTCGGCAAGCCATATTTAGCTATGCTGCTACTGGATCTACGCTTGGAGAAGCTAGTTTTTCCACTATAGCATCGAATAGGGAACTCTGGTCGTGTTGCCTCGAGGCAACAGCTAATGACCGAGTCCTCTTCAATAGGATTTTTATAATTCGCCAACTCGTTCGTTTCACTGGCAGGGTCGTCTTGGTTCTTCTTCGCACGACGGGCAGTCGTGGGAAGATCGAGGACGGACTCTTGGAAAAGTGAAAACATTGAGGGACCATGCGTGTCGTGCGCTCGAGAAATGACTTGGGGCTATGAGCCGCGTGCCAGGGCCAGTGCTACTTTTGCAAGCTCTCTTATACATACATACACTGTCTTTCTGACTGCCGGCGTTCCTTGTGCTCTACTAGTTCGTACTAGTACGCTCTGACACTTTAACTCCGACTTGAAGCCTCTTTTCTTTCCTTGGACTTCTTTCGAGCGGTAGTGCATAAAGTTCGCTGACCAACTGAAAATTTATTGGCGAGCAACGGGAGTCTGGTAGCGCGCTCTGCTTTATGCACTCCCGACTCCCGCATGTGCCAGCTCGGCGACGTTTCTTTGGCAACCGCGCCCGTAGGGAGCTGGTGCATTTTTATCATTTGCCCCATCCCGGTCGAGACGCGTTTTATCACCCCGACCACCTTCACCAACACAACCGATATCGTTGTCGACGTGGATAGGCACACCAGAAGATTACGGCTCGCACTTTCGACGGGGTGTGTGCTACTCCGATGCATTCTCATTATTATAAGAGCGTTTACGTCCCCTGTGTACAGCTGGAGGCGGAATTTAGCGTCAAATATAATCGCGGCACGCATTCCACTCTGGTGGCTCTCGCAGCCGGTGCACGTTGAGAAACGTTGCTCTATAAACGACAACCTGATTTCAGGATAGTGAAGCTTATCGCCTGATATCTCGCTTGATTGTCTGGAAAGCGTTTTACGTCGTTTCTTAACTCGCTGGTTATACGTCGACTCTTGCTCGCACTTACCGCTCGTACTCACAGTGTTTTATCGCGTCCTTTCTCCCACAGTGCTCTGCCCCGGCGACTATGGGAATTTATGCGTGTGCTCGTTGCGCGGGTGCATCCTCATTATCCACCAAGTGACACATCGAGCACAAGAATTTTCGCATCCCACACCAAGCCGCATCCCCAGCAGCCAAGCGAGCGAGCCAGCAAGCGCACTTGCTTCCGCTCGGGAATGTTTCGCGACGTCTACAATGTCGCAAACTGCGGAAAGGAAGAGACACGTGTCTCGCGGTGTGTACCAATGTCGTCCCTTATTGCATTTTTATAGAGCTTATCGCTGAGATACCGTGACAGGATCCGATCGATAGGAAGCCGAGTGCACTGCCTTATTATTCATCGCATCGTATTCAAAGCAGTTGCACCCCCCCGCGTACTATGTGAATGCGTGAAATTTTCACACTACTCGATGCCACTTTATTCCATCCTGTCGCTATTTCGTTCATCCGCACAGTCAACCACCACCGGATGTTAACGGTAAAGCTTTGACAGACATTATTTACCTTGCTTTACTTTGAATACATCCACGGCGCATTTCGACTGGGGAACAAATGCCCGACAACTCTCCCGATGCGGGGCATCCCTCCTAGGAAATCTCTGATCCAGGAATGGAAATATCGGTGACGTTTCACGAAGGAACTTTCTTCCCGTTATTGCGATCCCCTGTACAATCCACCTATGTTCAGATATTTCCTGTTTGTCTGGAATCTGCCATGTTTAAGCTTTCTTGCGTTGGCAACTATCAAACAAACGGATATTGCTTTAAATCGATTTAAAAATTGCTGGATGCATTCAGCGAAGGAAGTAATCATCGGGGATTCGTCTTTGAAGATAGAGAAGAAGCAAATGGCATTTTCATTGGGGTTGATAGCCGAATGGACATTCCTCTATTCCGACCAGGTTGCTGAAGGCAGGCTGTGCTTCTCGCTCCCTGACAGCACTCTATTGTCCATCCGGGCGGATTCGTAATGGACACCGAGTGCACGATCGTGTGAAATTTTCACAGAGCTGCCCGTTGCCATCCGGTGCGCCAGTTCTCCATCGTGCCGCTCCCTCTTTCTCACTCAGTAATGCGCTTTGACAAAAGAATGTGACGCAACATTGGATTCCGTCTGTCTCATTCGGCCTTTGGGACGATTCTCGAATTGCAGTAGAATCACGTCTTGTTCCTATAGTTCCTGATATCTCCGCGATGTTAACGTCGACGAATCCGACCGAACACCTCTTTAATGGATTTGATCTTCCACCGTCGCCGGGAGATTTCTCTATTCACTAATTACCATTGTTCTCGGAATTGCACCAAGTATTTACATAATGGAGTTAATACGTTTATCTGTATGTATTTAGCGGAGTCTAATTCGCGGCTCTAAATAAAGCAGTGGCACTGATGAGGCTGCTAGTCAGTCATGAAACGAGGGTTCAGTCATCATCAGAGTAGACGCGTGATCCCGATTTAGAGAAGTGTTGCTTCTTGCTTCGGTGATTTTGGACACGCTTCAAGATTCTACCTATGTAGACTTTATCGCGGGAGATTTCGGACACTCCTGACTAATCAGTGTAATCGGACTTGGCTGTAGCGTGGACGGTGCTCCATTTAGCAGATGCTCTAGCTACAGGGGACTACTTCTCCATGTTGCTGGTGGGTCTCTGTGTGTGTGTGTGTGTGTGTGTGTGTGTGTGTGTTTGCATTGCTTCGTTAGGATTTTCGTCGGCTCAAGCCGGCTTCCCCTGGAGTGCTTTCAAGTATTTTTCTTTGCCTTCCTCTCTCTTTCCTCCTCGCTTTCTGTTCGTGTGTTAGCCCGCGTGGCTTTGCCACAGACTGAAAGTCTGCGTATCTCGAGGCATACTCTTCCTATAATATGCTCCGTCCTTGTCGAGGGAGCTGGATCTAAGCAAAATGGAAAGCCCGAATGCAGCCGCGAAACCTGCCAGTATTGTATTTCCCATTGTTCACCGAGCGTACATTTTTCCAGGCCCGTGTTAATGAAATTTTACTGGGAATCTATACGAGCAGTATGGCTGAGCGCGTTTGAAATCGGTCTGCTTGCATACCTGCTGGTAGAGTATATAGATTACTCTGCGGATTGCTTGTTCTCTCGATTCTCCCTGGAAGGGTGACGCTTGTCCGTGCTTCGTTCCCCGTTCCTCACAGCCGATCTGCAAACTCGTCGGCTAATTTTCGCTAGGGATTACTGTGCATTTCGATAGATATTCAGGGGTGTGCGCGAATGGAGCATAATTCAGGTGGAAAGATTGGGAGTCGGTGGAAAAGAGGGTGGCGAGTTTGGGTACGCCGGGAGGCGCAAAAAGAACGGACTCACGGGAGTAGAAGGAACAATGCAGCAACACGCATGAGCAACACGATTGCGAGAGCCCGATTGTGTTGCCGTTGCTTAAGTGCGACGCATGAGTGCACTCGCTGGAAGAGTGTGCTCCGCTAGAAAAGGCGAAAGGGACGAGAGGAGGGGCCGGAAAACCGCCGGGGTGGGAGGAGAAGAACGAGAAAGGTGGCTTGCTCGCCAGAAATGCATGGACTCACAATTTTCGAGGTGCCACCCCCGCCGTACCACTGCCGCTTTAGCAGAAATAACGGAACCGTAATTATATTTACCCTGCGCCGTTTGCTTGCCGGCGGCGTAACTCGTCGCCGTTGACAATTAATTGCCGGAACAGACAATTACACCGGTGGGCTGTGTCAACCTGATGAGAGTTCGCTCAGTTCTCGATGGTACACATCGACAGCTATTATTGCTTGATCACCATCCTCGATTCCAGAAACCTCGAATTTGCATGTTAGATTCTAGCGAAGAAGAGTCGAGGTTCAATTGTTTTCCCAGAGAATGGCAATGACCACAGCCATTATAGACCAACCGATACATTTTTGGTGCGAAAGGCGCCACTTGCTCTATTTTGCCAACGTTGCTTTACCCCGTGCTTCATCCGTTCGCGCTCGGACGTGACTTTTAAAGTTTCGACAATGGTGCAAGCTGTGTTTCCGCAGAGGCACGTGATCTGAATGTATACAGAACGGCTGACGGCTGAGCGCGAGCTCTAGCGAAACTAGGAGAGAGAGAGAGGGTGAAAATGCCACGTAGAGGGCCAAGTGCTAATTCGTAAGAAGACGCTTGACACAACCGTGCGACGCGGATGTGCTTTGACTATATTGTCACCTTGTCCGTCGCTTCTTCTTTTTCCTTTGGCAGGCAACGACACTTTCGTGGCGAACGTCGGATTCTCGCACTTGTTGCCGAAATTGTGAGTTAACCGATAATTAGTCGCTCAGGATCTTCCGACCGTTTGCTTTTCCGTGCGATCTATATGCAATCGCACTTTTTCGCCAGCGGCGCTACTCCACTTTCGAGTCTCTTTTCGGTGCTCCAGCTGCGTGAAGAGCAGGAATTCGTTCTCATTTTTTCGAGGTTCTCTCTCTAAAATCACACGGCTCCGCGAGGCTACTGCAACCCCCTTAAAAGCAGTGCTCCGTCAGGGTAATAGCGTTTCTCGACTCTTCATAAAAGAGCGGCGTTTTATAATGTAGCGGGAAATCGCCTCGAATTCATTGGGAGGCGCGCGCCGAGTTCATAGAGCCGCTGCCTCGAAGTTCAAGATAATCTTCTACGCTTTGTGAGCTCCAAGTTCCCGGGGTAAGAACCCAATTATAATACTTAATTAGCGGTGATCGCATTACAACCGCCCGGTAATAAGAGCAATAGCAGTCTACCAGTGGAACGGTCGTCTTTCTCCTCTCTGTTGTCGGGACTTCGCGTCGCTCCACAGAAATCTAGGTCAGATTTCCCAAGAAGGACCCGCTCGGCTCGCTCGAGAGATGCGGTCCAGCAGTCATTGCAATTTACCGATTGAATTGAGAGAAGAGGCCGCAGCCAGACTAATAGGAGTAGTTTACGTTAATCAAGATCCGCGGTGTTCGATTACCAGTTTTATCAGAAAAAGCGGTCAGCCTCATCGATATGATCAGCAGCGAGTACCGAGCGGCCTTCGTCGAAAGACCGCCAGTGACTCAACGACTGGAAGCCGAGGCTCTCGCAGATTTCAAAAGCCGGCCGGAAGCAGTTATCGACATTCCTTCCGGTGAAATTGAATTCTCCCAGCAACAGATCTTCCGCGCTCCAATCCAGAAGAGTCCAGCATCATCGGCTTGTATCAATCGTCCTCTATCGCGGTTTAATTACTAGTCACTATCGTTCTCTCCCTCTCTCCCCCTTTCGCACTCCTTATCAGCGCGCCGTTGTAAATGATGTGCTGGCTCGTTCAATCCAGGCTCAATTAAACGATCGATTGGTGGCGATACGATCGTGCTGCGAGATAAATCAGGGCGAGAGTACGCCAGCAAAAATCCCTGGCACGCGTATTCCGAAAGTACTATCGATGTCCTTGTTGCGGCTTTAATGGATGTAGTCAGGTTAATCGTATTCCGATCGCATCTGAGCTTGGCGTTGCCACTGCAGGGAAGTACGGTTGCAATTATGAACATCAGTTGCATCAGGCCTAGTCGAGGAAATCATAAAGAGTAGAACCGACAAGTGCGAGAACTCGGCTATCATTAAATTACTGTCATCCTAAACATCCAGCAAACTCTCGGCACTTCAGCGTAAGTTGTATCGTCCAGTCCCTGGATACCTCGCTCAATCCTAGGGAGTTTCATTGCACGAAGTATCGTGGTACCTAGTTTCTATTTAATCTAGCTGATTTGAGAATCGACCGAGAAATTAATGGCTGCCGGCTGTACGATCGTGCTACTTACGCCCCGAAAGTTCCTTTCTTGACCAAGCGAGCGCTTGGCAAAACCTTCCGGTGCACCACCAAGACCACCGGGAGCGCATCACTCGAGAGAGTATCGTCCCGCGCCAAGTTCCTGTAGTTTCAAACTAATTTTTCATTCCCTTCTGAGCGATGGCTTTGTAGCTTATAAATTTTGCGTCTAACTATTAAGCGCACTATTAAGCGCAGAGCGCATTCTGCGTGTTTACTTGCCCGTCGCCTTCAGTTTCGCGCACACTTTAAGTGGATACTAACAGACGCGGTCAGACAGGCTGGCGCACGATACCTATTAGATTTTCGCCAAGAAGAAAGCTTTAACTTCCATTTCCTTTACGTCTAAGGTGATGGGGCGTTTCGTTGTAACGGTAATGCATGGAAGAACGATTGCATTTCTACAAGAGAGAGTTTACAAAAGAATTTCGCAACAGCTAGTTTCGTATTCGTGGAATACCGAGATATTCTATCCATCCATGCGCGGTCGGAGGGCGAAATAAAAGGCTTGGATTAGAAATCTCGCAGGGTGAAAGTAATTTTGTATTCCTTTGGGTAGAAAGATGCGTCTTAGGAGCGGTTGGTAGGTAGGTAGGTACATACGTAAGTAGTGGAACTACGGAGTTTCGGAAACTGTGGTCGCTGCTATGATTTATTCAAGCGGGGCGGGGGCCAGCCTCTACCCGATGAATAGTTTCGTGCGAGTTGTTTCTGTGGTGGGCTGTGCGAGTAAAAGCCATCGGAATTTCATAAACAAGGGTCTGGCCAGGGCGGGCGTTCGTTGCCCGAATAAGAAGCGGCCCGGAAGAGTCTGTGAACGCTTCATAGGTCGGTGTACCTCGGGGTACATACATATCAATTGCGCCGTCACTGAAACCGGAGGTCCCATCTGAGCCAACTCTCCGAATGCGCCGCGGAAAATGTTAAATTCAATTGCGCGCCAACGAAAAAAGAAGAAGCAAAAGGAACACATGTATATAAAAACGACTGAATTTAAAAGCCGCAAATAAAACGGCCAAGGTGCTATTCCATCCTCGCCAATCACTGGCCTATTCAGACATGCAAAATATCTCAGCCGGTAATTGACTCAACTACCTTCTCGAAAAGGTTCTTAGGATAATGAATGCACGATAAAATATCCCCTGAATACTATCTAGTGGATCCTGCTGAGGCATTTGCACGATGTAGTGGCGCGGACTGTTTCCCGATTTACATTCCGCGAAAGAAACTGCCCTCCATTGGCCAGACGAACCGGCTACCAGTTAAGACATCTTCACTATTCTATTTTAAGTCAGATTTCATTAGGGATCCGCTCCTCGACTTAATTCCTGCGGAGAGTTGCGGGGCACGAGACTCAGGGCAAAGAAAAGAGAGGTAGAACGTTGCGAGTACCGCACTCGAATAATGCAGCACATTCGTGCCGACCAAAAAACCTTTTCTCCACTTCTTGGAGAAAGGAAACTTGCGAAATAATTCATCGGTAGCGATAACGTCCTGCCGCGTTTAAGACTTCCTCGCCTCGGTTACCGAGCAATCGATCATCGTGCGAGCGACGAACGAGGGAGCGTTCGCCAATCGAGTGCGATTTATTCGTGCGTCAATTTTTCGCTGGCGCACCGCCGGGAAACCGCGACGATTTTTTACTCCCCCGAAACCACTGTAATTCGGAGGCCGATTCCTGCCACTGTCGCTGCGTGCATGCCCGCCGACAATTGTTGGTTTCAATAATAAAAGTTTACTGCCAATGACCGCCGCAGCGACCAGTGTGTGACGCAGCGGGTGGATTACTCGTCCGCGTCCGAGCTAGAAAAGGCCGACCTCCAAAACGTGGCGAATTCGCATTCCAGAGAGAGGAACTGAGCCAGCAGGAGGGAAAGTAAGCGAGAGAGAAAAATCGTACTGCCATTCCATCTTTAATGGAGATGCGGCAGACTATGGGAATAGCTCTCGATACTGTAACGGCCCCATACGGTAAATGCGACAAGACAATGTCTCATTGCATTGCAGCAATCCAGCCGGCTGTAAATTTTCCGAGGTTACTGCCAGTTAAGAGTTTATATGCCCCGGTCTCGATCCGCCGTCATTCTCCTGACACCAGCATCATTCCACTCGGAATAGACGGCGCAATTCTCGAGTAGCATCGAGACGGCGATGGGTTCACACTCATTACGATGATATACTAAAAACGTCAGTCTCTCGTAAAAGAATCGGAAATATTGGCCATCCGAGTATTTCAGCCACTCGCCTCTTAATTACGAACGGTACCGCGAACGTCGAGCGCAAATTGGGACTGCTCATAGTGCGCTTCTATCCTTCTCCGCCATAATTCAGCTTGTTGAAACTTTGATGGCAAATATCCCATTTAATGCCTGGCCGTAGCGATGGAATAACAGTCAGATTGGCCTGGTAACTTGTAGATAGTACCGCAGGGCTAAGTGTTGGGCCAAGTTTGCCCAGACAATATTCGAGAGTGTGAGTATTAAGACAATCCCAATCGGAGTCCGGTCAGTTGTCGATGGCTGGTTTTGGAGATTAAGTATCTTCATCATCATGGAAGTGGTGTCATGTTGATCGAGTAGAAATAATGAAGAGGATGGTCGCACAAGCTGACTGCGTAAGCACACGCATGAGCATGGCTAAAGCCATTTCGGATGCCAGCAAGGCTTTCCTGCGTAATTCAAGACCCATTTCACCACGCGGGAAATGTGTGGCTACTGACGACCCAAGCAAGTAAAGCACGTGTGCGTAATTAACTAGGGGTGAAATGTCAGTGACCTTGAAAGAGAGATTGACAGAGGAGTGAACACCGGCGGATTTCTGCGGACAGAAGCTCGCACTGTGAACACAACTTTGGTTTTATCCTCCCAGCCTCTCTCTCCCTCTCTTTATATACCAGATCAAAAGCTGCAAGTTCGGTTGTATTGGCGGCTATTGAAGCGCCATTTCCAAGCAGACTTTCTAATTAAGATTCAAGCAGGACTCATCCATTCTTCTGAACAAGTATCGGCGTCCGATCAATCGGGAGAATACTCTCTGCGTTCCATTTGGCTTCAGCTCAACGGATAGTGAAGGAAGAATACCCAAGGGGAGTTGTTTGTTCCTCCCGAAAAACATTAAAAATCGCGAAGGAAGCAGAGCTTCGCTTGAAATATTAAGTCCTCATGGAAGTGGGGCAGAAGGGCCACTTCAAGAAAAGTATTCTTTCTTCTGTCTCAGAGTCTAGGAAGAACGGGACCGGTTGGGCGGAGATATGATGCTGTGCGACGCCGACGTTGCAGCGGCAGAGATTCTAGCTTCCACGGAAGATTCAGAATTTCCAAGTTTTTCAATTTCTCTCAGGAACAGCACCACTTCCGAATTACTCGATCTCACTCCGACAACAGTGAGGACGCACCGGCAGAATGAAGCGTGGAAAATCATTCGGCGAGGTCGGCGCTTTCCATAAAATACACGGTTTCGTCGTCCTCGGCATCGCGGAGTCGCGCTCCTCTTCTCCCTCTCCAGCGCAGCGGTCGAATCGCTTCGCGGTGAAATTAGCAATGTCCTACCCTCATTTTTCTCTCGGTCCTCTCTTCCGCGTCCTCCTCTCTATCCTTTCAACGGTGGTATTCTTGCTCGCACTGGCGATCCCTTTTTTCTGGCCGCGCCTTTGTCCAGGCCGAGGACAAAAGGAGAATGTAATTTCTCGAGCTTGCGTTATTTCTACAAGCCTTCTGGGCACCGGGCGACCACCAAAAGGGTGGAGGCCAATATCAGCCTCGCTGCCTCGTCGTTTCCTTTCCTCCCTCGTCCTCCGAACCCCCGCAGACCTTTTCTGCCTGGCTGTTATTCCAGCTACTACTACTTCCCCACCACCACTGCCTTCCCTGTCGATGACGAGATTCGCGGGCTCGTTGCCCTCGAATATTTCACGCGACGCTGCGCGACTTCTGTTTCAACCCAGCTCATTCCTCCATCCAAGCATCCGCCTTCATTCTCCAAGCCTGGGAGCTTCAAGCAACCAAATCCGTCTGCTGTACCCGCCTTTGTGTGTGGGTCCGACTAGTCCTCCTCCGCCTTACTCATTTTACCAGCGAAGTGGAGCGTCCCGGCGTCGTCGGTTAGATGCCGGGAGCAGCTTTTTGCGAATACCTTCGTTCAGCTAATACGACAGCGGTGATATGCGAACGACGATCCGTAGAGGCAATCCTTCATCGTTACATTCGCTGGCGTTTAGCCGATAAGCGGCCCACTCGCTCGAGCAGTACCACGGGAAAAGGATAGGCGTTGGGTCTCGCTAAAACGAGGGGAAATCAAGCGAGAATAATGTATCCTTTCGATCTCGATGGCACAACAGGCAAAACAGATGGATACGGATCGCGCCCTGAAAGCGTGCGCGATGTATCTTCCCTTTCGAGCAGCTTTCCCTCCACTTTCTTGGACCGAACGTTTTTCGATGGTTTGCCGCTATCCATCGCTCTCCGCTCTTCCCAAAGTGGCACCGTGGACGAAGTTATAAATTGTGGCGTCGTAAAAACTCATTACTTGTCTCGTGTTCGGTTTGTGTCGGCAGCACGTCATTCGACACGCGAACTCTTCAAGATCCTTTTGAAGGGGTCTTCTGTACCGTATCCCTCTGGTTATTGTTGAGCGCGTCGCGCCACGACGAGCGGGCTTGTTTCATTGGATGGGCCGGTTGCATTGATCGTGGAACACTCGCGTCTTGGCGGATGTGAACTCGGAAGAACAGGTAAACAGACAGGGGGTAAAGATATGCGCCGTCGAGATCGAGCGGTTGAGGGGCGTCGGGTGGAGGGACTCGCATTATTCTTGGAATCTGAAAAGGACTGTCAGTTGGATAAGAGAGGGAGCGAAAGCGGAGCGTACCTTTGTGGGAGGACTTGCTCGCGACGCGGCGTGTGTGCACCTCCATCCCACGCATTTGTCTCTTTCGCACGGGATTCTTCAGACGGAAGAAACGAGCGCTAACTCTTGGCTGGCTCACTAGAACGGCACTCGGCGAAAGAATTTTCGAAATTGTTTGCGACAAAGCGGGGGCCTGCTGCTTCTGCTTGCGAGAACTACCCGCGGTGACTTCCTCGCCTCGCCTCGCCCGGGCTTTTACTTCTTTCCTCGAGATAGTGGACTCTACTACCTCTTTGCCAGTGTCTCTCTGAAAGAGGGAAAATGAGACGCAAAGAAGAAAGAGTCTCCGAAGAGTCAAAGGAAGAGGCTCCCAGGAGAAGAGTCGATCAACATCGCCGGATCCACTCGATCTCAAGAATTCCAATGTTCAACACAGTTCTTTCGGGCCAAATTTATGTTACATACCAACAGCAATTCGATGCCGGGAATCTTTTCCAAAGTGCTTCACGATATATCCATCAGTGCTGAACGCAATGTATATAGCTACTCTTATTGATAGCACGAAAAATAAAGAATGAAATCCCACCCACTTCATGCTGCCCAATTCGTTCCGCCTGGCGTCCCTATCATCTGCCATATTTTGGAGTGGAAATATAGAATGGCAAAAGGTGCGACGACCTTCTCGCCAGTCTACTTGTAACACGATTAAGCTCCGTATACCGCGAATCCTCGGCGATTGCACGTGGCGAAATCACTTATAAAACCAACGCTCTGCCGGCCTGATTCGCATATGGGTGAAAACTTCAGGGCGACCATATCGCTGAATTGCAGCGAGTATGAAATCAGATTAGCGCGGATAATACGCTCTGAATTATGTCGATCCCGTGGTAATTCGTCGCGGCGCACCGAACCCTGGCGCTCATATGTCCATACATATGTATATGCTGCTAGTCAGCGTGGCTCGTCTTGCTTGTCACTGTCGAAACTGATAGGGCGCGATTGCTCAAATTAAGGATGACTTGTGATGCCGATATCACATCGCAATTTGCAGCGCTTGCTCTCGCTTCGTGAGAGAATATCCAAAAATGAACTAGTAATCCGCCTTTCTTTATGACGGTTCCCGCTGTCCGAAATTAAATTCCCTCTGCACGGGTTTCGAAATAGTAAAAGTCCAATCACTGCTGACTTGAGCTTCTCTTTTCTTAATAATTCCAGGGGAATATTTCGCGAAGCTTTGACTTGCCATACGAGGAGTTGAGGTGCCAAAATGATAGTAGCGTGACGGAAAGTGACTGGCTGCTTTCAAAGCAAATCACCAATAGGATATTGGCATCTGAAGCAGCGTAAGCGAGAATAGAGAGACGCGCGCCGAGCGGCAGTTGTAATTGAGTTAGCCACGGTAAGCCTGTTACAATTATGTCAATGCGTGACGGTAATTTATTGGAACTAACTGGCCATTCCGGCACGTTTCGCCAGGGAACACACAGCCACAGCCAGAATGCGGCAAGACAGCTGGTTGTCACGAGTAGCGCGATAATAACAATAATTCATTGCACTCTACTCTCACTTATTGACATAATAGAACACCGCTCTCTAAAGTGACATTTCACTCGGACTAGATAGCGAGGAACTACTACTCACGCGTTCATTGCTATTATTACATTGAAAATCGAAAGATGGGTCGTATATTGTTGAAGGTACGGCATTCCCATGATTTTTCATTGGCTACTATTTATTTTTCTTGCTCAGTAAGAATTGGAGAGTTACAATCGATGTGGAAAAGTTTAGCGTGGCCTTCTCTGTCACTGAAATAACAGGACTTTGTGTATGAGTATCGAGAGCGGCTGGGGTATCGAGGGCGACGCATGATGGGCCTGGCGTAACGAAATATCGTTGCCCTCGGGAAGGGAAATAAAAGAAAGATCACCTCCCCGATGGCGAAGGATCGAGCGCGAACGAGTCGGGGATGGGGAATGCGAGCCGGGAAAACGGTGTTTCGAAATCGATACTTCCGATGTCGTTTGAAAACGATAGCGACGGGTAAACTCACTTCCTCCGAGTTCCTCCTCTAGGAAAATTCCCAGCTCACCCGCAGCCTCCCATAATTGCCCAGCTACGGCACGACGGCGTCCGGCTTTTTCGGGAAAATCCCTTGCTCGTCCTGTTTGTGTCGATCTCGATATCCCCTTCCGAGCGTCGAGAATCCAACGAGGGTCCCGTCTCGAAATCGCCCGGCATTTGCCTCTGCCCTGCTGATGCCGATCTGATCTCAAAAAGAGTATCAGTGGAAAGTGAAAAAGGACGCGCTCAGAGATAAATCTGGTATTAGCTACGTGCATCTTTTCTACAGCGTCTAAAACAGAGAGCGACGTGAAAGAGCGGTCGATACGCGGTTGACCCCTAATGATACACACGTTCTGGTTTATTCGGCATTTGTGCGGGGGTAACCGCATCGCTCGATAACATTCGCAACGAACGTCTTTAATTCAAGCTCGGTCCTGCGGGTCAATCTCTACATATAACCAGAGCATCGCTATTGTCTTCAAGGAGTCCGCAGGGATCACAGGGATATGGTAATAATACTGCCTGCGGGGAGGAGCGCTATTAAAACCTCGGTGTAATCCAGGCAATTTTTTTTAAAATTAAAAAGAAGTGCCGCCAGACTATTCTTGCCTCGCACCATCGGCTGTATGAATGTGACTTAGTAGATTTAACAGTCATGGATTGACGGAACAGTGTTTTAACGCTTGACAGGTTTATTTGGCGGCTAATGAGAGCAGAGATGGAAGAAAAGTCTTTCCGTGTTCGCTTGACAGGATAGTCCAGAAATAATTTAGCCCGTTTTCCGTCTGATTCCAGTATTGACGCTTTCGTGCCGGATTTCTAATTAATAATGGGGCCCGGTTGAGCTTCTACCGCAATTCGAATCCATCTCTTACTGAATTTCAACTTTATTTTTAAAGGACCATGTGACACCGGTTGTTCAAGAATGCGGATGGAATTCGGAAATACCGCGGAATTCTGACCTCGTCACTTAAAAATACGAGGGCGGGTTTTACACTCGAAAAAACAGCGTTCCGCCTCTGCTAGACGGCGGAACAGCGTAATCCATGCACTGCGCTATTTGTCACGTTGCATTGTTTCTCAGAAACCCAAAGTTTCTCGTGGCATTTCGCGATAGAACGCGTTTACCACTTTGTTCGCCTTTCGGGCGGGAGCGCAAACGTTTCAAAAGCGGTCGGATGCCGCCTCGACGCATCCTCCACAACCTTTTCATTCATCGAGAGCCAGTCGGAGCGTCGTGTTTTCAAACTGACCTTTCGTCGATCCCAATTTAAACTCTCAGCCGAAGCGTACGTGTAAAAATACATTCGCTCGCACGCTAATCCATATAGCTCATCTCGCTCTCCGGACACTGTACCGGTATCGATTTCGAAACTTCGAAAAAAAGTTTCACCGCTTTTGCTAGGTTTCCAGCTCGAATGAACGACACGATACGAGCGTTACGAGGCTATCGATTATAGGGCCGATAGGTGCTTCGAAGTATCGTACATGTTATCCCGCTGTGGATGGTACTTTGTTAAGAATCTCGAGGTCCGCTGAGAATGTCTGGTCGATAATTTGGTATCACGGGCCTTCTCGAGTGCAGGTGCGGGGGCCGAGGGCGGAAGCCCAATTGGATAGGGATGCAAGAGGCTGCAAAGGCCGGATGAAGTGAAGCTACGCCAATGCTACGAATTCTGTCTGCGGTGTCTGGCCAAAAATAGGCAGTTCGCGCACGTACGCCTCTCGGATGCACCGGGGGTTGTTGATCCTGCAGCCTGCCATGAAGATCGTATAATCTACTGGTAGCAGCAGCAGCACCCCCATACGCCCACTGCACTTTTAGAATAAATGGCGAATAAGGCTTCCTTTACTTTGTCGGGTTATATGTAGCGGTCGAAAAAATGGGCAAAGAACGAGTCTTTCAAAAGCCCTTCAACGAGATTATGTTTAACTAGAGTGCATTGCTCGAGCCTCTCTACTACCCGCGTATATATGTACCTTCTACTAATCGCAGAAATCTATAAAGAGCTGCAAATTAAAAAATGATATTCGAGAAGATAGACATATAGGTCAGCCCACTTTTTTGTCAAATCACTGGATTGCAAAAGCCCACCCAGCTCAGACGTTCTATAAAGCCGTGGCGCTCCGTCGACCAAGTGGTGTCCAGGGACAAAGTAGGGTTCAGGGCTAAACCCCTGTAGCTTGCTTGCCAGATTTGTCAAAGTAACGAGCGCTCCAGTAACCAGGGCCAACAACCAATGTGGCCTAAAGCATGTACGAGTTGGCAGTCCTATTGTTTCCAATTTTTCGTTCGTCCATCCTTAAATCAGGATTAAATAGGACCGCAATTGGTAGCATTGCGTGTGAGTTTCGAATAGTTCTTTCGATGCAGTGTTCTGGGCACAAGCTCGAAGCATTGCGCTTACCGAAGGGCCGCCGGGCAAAGCCCCTATAATCCATTTAGCACTGCCACCAAGGAGAAAGCTAATAATCGCCCGCTTTTCATCTCCTGTTTCGCCACGTTCGCGAAACCAACCGAGCTCCCACACCCTCCCTTCCACCGCATTCGTTTCGTCCCGGTTTCGAGTCCTTTTCCGACTTTGCCGCTTGAACTTTTCATAGGTCGAACTTTTAGCCATTTGGAGAACTCTACATGCATTCTCTCGGTGCGCCCGCAATAAATAGGATCATTCTCAACCTACGCTATTGAATGGAGAGTAATAGCTGCATATGTGGTTCCTCGGTATGGCGGTTCTAGATAATATATACTATCCAGAGCAATATTTAGGCCGTGCGAGATTTGCATTAATGTCACGGGTCGTGCAGCAATGCTCACCGAGTTTCAGCCGCGCAATGACCGGCGGCCTCGCCACCGCAGACCCGAATTTCGCTTGCAACATGATATTAAAATCCTTCGGGCTATGGGATCCATTTTATGGCACTTGATATCCCCCGGCACGGTGTTGCAACACATGTATAGTGAAGTGCAAAGTGCCTGTTAAACGCCCCTTGCCCGAAGAGGCGACGCTGAAGAATCACTGTGAAATGCGGCACGGACAGGGATGCTGCCATTTGTATCCACATCCATTGGCCGACTGCCGAGTGTTGCCAACCAGAGATGATGCGCAACTAACGATATACTTCCATTATCTGATTATATCGTTTTCATCTGCAACCTGCAATGTAATGCAGCGATAACGTAATCAGGTGTTAAAAATTCAGACAGCTGTAATGAACGCTCGAGAGAGAAGATAGGCATCAAGATCGCCGAGTTATCACAATGACCTCAATTTTCTACTGGTAATATTATCCGTGAAAATGTCTGAATCCGTCAATGGAATATTGTTGGCTGATCGATACTAAATTTGTGGTATTTCCTCTTCAAAAGAATGCGTCTATTGAACATGACTAGGGATATCTGTATCTCTGATAAAATTCATACAAAATTCCAGTACTTCACGTAACTAGAATACTACATATGAAGAAAAAGGGGTGGCTTCGTAATACACTGACGATAGCGCTCTATAGACATGAAAGGGGCAGGGCTGATATCTTGCAGAAGAGGAGCCAAGTTAAATTTGAGCGACTAAAAGGCAATTAGTAGGCCGATGGATTGCTCAGCTGGGTTTACCATAGCCCGCGAGGTGGAATGTCGAAGTTGAGAATAGGGCGGTGGATAGAAAACGGTAGGAAAGTCAATATTCTCACAATGAGCGCTACATGGAAGATTAACGAAAGTCTCGAAAGTTCTCGTGAACATTTGTCTAGTATTCGGCCGGGGTATTTCTTGGCGTCGTACTCGGGTTGGGGAAGGAGAATAAAAAAGAGAAGTTGAAACGAGAGGGAAGCGAGGTGCCGAGTGGCATAGAAGAGAGGCTTGGTGGATGGCCGGGTCCTTTTATGGTGATAAATAAATGAATACTCGGGCTTCCAGCGAGCAGAGAACAGCCTCCGGCCGAACCTCCTGGAGGCTACTGCTTTGCCCCCATTGATTTTTACCCCTTTTCCAGCCTGGCCAAATGACACGCCATTATATCGCGCCGCAGCAATTACGCGAATACGTTAAACATTCGCCAAATCGGTTCCGTCCGCGCAAGTGCTTTTGTTCCGCTTCCACTGCGGCTCCAACTCCTGGCCGATTTAGGCCGCGAGACAGCTTTGGGACCATAAATTTTAGTCGGCTTTTTGCCCGCCGCCGACCGAACAAAACCCTGCTGCCACTTACGTATGACCTTCCGGGACGATTAGCAGGCGGACGTCGACAGTGACGGAACGAGTTTCTAAATTAAAATTTCGATTTATCGGGCGGACCACCACCGGCGGCTTTTTTCACTCTTGCGCTTTTCGTAGATTTATCGCCATCGCAATAAGTAAGGCTTAGACGCGTACCGGGCTCCATAAATCTCGGGCGTAACTAGAAAATCGATGGAGGGCCCGCTGAAAATTTAACGATTCGAAGATTGCCAAACTCCCAATCGCCTCTGCTGTCACCCGTTTTCGACTGGCTGTTTCGACCTCCACATATTTTTCCTCCATGGCCCATAAATGCTTCGGCTATCCTATCCTTTGTTTAGACAACGTAGAATTGCCCGGGGAAACGAGAACTTCGGCATGGTTGGAACCAGAGAGCATGTACTCGAAAAGCAAGACATTCGATGCAATTTTCCGAGATAATCTTAGAGGAGGACAAGTACTCTCTGGTCGATGCTCCTGCTGGTGAAGTTGTATTCGGAGGCAGCGTCTAACCGAGACTGAACCTCGAGTACCAGATAATGACGGAAAGGATACTCCATCATTCTGATTAGGTTTCCTGCTACAACTTGTTAGGCGACTTCGCAGCTAAAGAGCGTTCCAACAGAGAGGGAAGATGCGATTAAAATAAAGTGGGGGAAGATCCATGCAATCACTTTGGCGGCCAAGGAAATATTTTCTTTTACTCGGACTAGCAATTTCAACCTGGCAGACCGTTTTTAGGAAAAAAAGCTGGCAAAGGAGATTACCCCGTTCGGGTGCTTGTCCTTTTTTAATTTGTTCGCCACTGTAATATTGTGGCTCGTGCGGAGGAAGCCTAGCGTAAAAGCGGGTTTCCCGTGGTAGAGAATCTTTTAAAGAAACTCAAGGCGCGAGGGCTAAAATCAACGAAGGAAAAGCGTTAAATTAAAGCTCTCTGGGCACTCGAGACATCGCAGCACCGGACTTAGAAGCGATGGTGCCCCTCTTTCTAATAACGTGTTTTGCTAGGTTGTATCCTGTTGCTCACTCGACTGGCGGCATTCTATTCGCAGCTAGCCACCAATTGCCACTTACCAGACTCAAATGAAAAGAGTATTAAACATTTTTCAAGCGGTCTCAGGCAGAATTAGAAGATTACTGAAATTTATCGCCCTTTACTTTGCAAATTGAGGAAAATGCGTTCTTTCCTTCATCGTATGTGAAGCGAAATTTTCCATGAATCGTTATTCCGTGGGTCGTATCTCATAGTAGCCTGTGCAGAGGAATAGTTTGGCTATCGGTTATTCTCGGGATGCAAAGTTGCGAGGCCCGGCCGGGTCCGAGGCTGGTATTTTGAATGCAAGATCAGCGCGCACTTTTGTCGAAACTCATAGCGAGAGCCCAGACGTGCTACAAAATGTGCATCCAAAATACATTTTCATGAAGGCGCCTCGTATACATAAATATTACATGTATATAAGGTTGCACACAAACCAGCGAGATCGCCGCTCAGCTATACTATACTATGTGATCGTCAGACATAATTTGACGTCATAAAGTCCAACAAACAAACTTGAAAAACGAGAGCGAGTGAATAATAGAGAAAAAGAAAGTATAAATAAACAACTAATATTATGCACCAGCGGCGATGGAAATGGAGTTTCCTCCAGTTTTTGCTCGCGTAGCTTATTTTTATTCGATGGGTGATTCAACTACTCGCAGTAGCGATCCATGCAAATATATTATGCAAAACAGCGTCGAATTAAATCGAGTGCAAGTAATTACGATGGCGTCCACGCTGGCCTCGACCAGTAGGTGATACAGATTACCCCACCCTCGAATCACTAGCACTTTCTTTCTAACGGGTCGTTTTTATATAGTATTTACGCCAAGCGAGCATCGCTGCTGCTTTACGGCATAATTTCCTGCCTCGGAATTATAGCTTGGCCGGCCGCGACTCCCTTTCTTTGCCCTGCAGTAGAGGGCTTCGGTCGATACCTTCAAAAGCGACGCGCCTACGTGCGTGAATTCGTGGCTAACTACGTACACTTATCGTTACACCACGCGAATCCCTTGACCCTCGCCAGCCCGTCGAATTAGGCGCGCGCGCGCCCCCACAAACGGAAGCACATTTTTCTGGCCAGACTTCAGAAAATCGGGTTAAAGCGTCTGAAAAGCCAGACCTGACCCTTCAGCCACTCACGGTACTACCAGCCGGAATTTTCGCCAGTCTGAATATATACTCGCTACTGACGCAACGTTACCCATGCGAAGATGTTTCTTGCACCGTGCCAACGAAGGAAGAGCTTTGCCACAGGTGTTCGTAATACAGCAGTCTGTGAAATGTACCCGTTAGAATTCCAGCGGCCTTGTCATTATAGGACTAAACTGAAGGGTAGTCAGATGGTGTCCTGGAAGATAACACTGTTGGTACTCTCAAAAACAGAGCCCAGGTTAGTCCGGGATTTTCGTTGGCAGAATCTGCAGATGATATCACTCGTTAGGGCAAATATGCTGTTCTGCAGTGGACGATACACACTTGATATAGTGAGGGCTGAATAATACAGTGGGCGTGACCGCAGGTGAGCACGAAAGCCGCAACCCTGCTATCAACATGCATTTTTGAGCGGCTCCAGCCGCACTAATGGATTATAAAAATTAGCCGGGGCTAATTCGCGCCGGAGACGATGCGAGGCTGTAATTAAGCGTGGTTGCGTACAACCCCTGGTAGACGGCCTCCGAGCCAATATACTGTAGAAGGAGATCGAACCCCCTATCCTCTTGTGCTAACATCAAAGGAAACCGCTAGGATTTGTCGATATCGAGGTAAAAGCGTCGCAGCTCTCCTCTCACAAGAATTATTATGCGTTAACTAAACACGATGCCTGCCTTGGAAATTATGAAGATGGAACGGTCTCTAGCAGAGGGTAAATTCGGGGCCCAATTGCGGGTAAATATGTTGCACAGCCGGTGGCATATCTCTTGGCGTGCATATTCGCAACTCCGTTGACATGGTTAATCTTCTGCTATGACCGCACTATTCCTTTCCACAAAATCCGGCCAGCTTGCATATTCAACTCCCTTTCTCTGGCTCGTGTTTTCTCCTCCCTCTTCCTATCCCTTCGTCCTTCTCCTCACTCTGCCTGGCAAGTATGTCTGACGCTAGATGCGGCATACTGCATGACTCGCAGCCAGACAGACGGATACGTATAGGGGCAGTGTCGGCGCGTAATCATCTTAGTACGGAAGAATCCGGCTTGAGCGAGCATTCGGCTCAAAGGGACTGTAGGATGCGCTTTCGCGTGCGGTACTTAAAGCTCTTCAGAGGAACCTCCCGCTACTATGGATGGTCTCGACTCGACATTCCTGGCGCCGTGCGGCTGGCTAAATGGAGTGGCGTTAGCGCCGCTGCCGCGGCCACGTGGCGCCGTTCGCCTCGGCCAAAAAGAGATTCACCCGGTTGCGCGAGAGCAGGGCCAAGAGCGGCAACCTATAGCCAACCTCGTGTATGGGATCAGTCGCGATAAAGAGGGACCAAGAGGGTACCAGGGATTCACCGGGGGTAGAAGAGAAGGAGGAGACATCACGATAGAGAAGAGGACGTAGGAGCCTGCCTTGGTAAGGAGGGAGAGAGCGAGTGTGGGACTGAGAGAGAGAGAGAGAGAGAGAGAGAGAGAGAGAGAGAGAGAACGGCGTCGGTGCGAGAGAAAGGTTGGAGGGTGAACCTGGACTCTTTGGAGTGAACATACTAGCGAGTAGAGCGCTATAACATTCCCTAGAGGGGGTAGCTCAGGAGTAGGTGGATGATGTAGGTGTAGATGTGGGTGTAGGTGTAGGTGCAGCCTCGCTCGAGAGCACAGAAGGGGGCTGAGGGGAGGCTGGAAGGGGTGAAAGGTGGGGTTGCCGCTCGATACCACTGCGGCACAGCCAAAGTTAAAGCTACACCAGCAGCACTCCTCCCTCTTCCTCTAGATCCTACCTCTACCCTCCTTCTCTCTCGCTGACACTGCTCTCTTACACCTACACTTTTCCCTTGCCGCTACATCCCCCCTGTACTTCTGCACCCTCTCATTCGCGACAGCTTTCTTCCTCGTTCGCCTCCCCTATGATTTCTCTCTTTCTCACGCTCCTTCTATATTCTCTCGCCTTCGCCGGGCACTATAGTAAACGGCCTACAGCCTTTGCCCGGTATCTACCCCCGAAATCTACCCGACCCTCGTCTTCCTCCATCTCCGCGTGCTCTTGCCGGCACCCCCCCCCCCAGCCCCATCGCTACGAATCCCCCGAGGGGATCTACCGACTGCGCTCTTTAAACAACGAGACACCTTTCCCTCGACTACGTCTCAATTCTCGCCCGGAAGAGGCCCGATCTGCCTCGTCTTCCGGGTAAGTTTCACACAACCGTAGCTCAAGCTCAGCCTCCCAACCGCCGTGCTCTGTCGCTTCTCTCTTTTCCTCCTACCGCCGCCCTCTACATCTCCCTGCGCGCTCGCTCGCTTTACTCTTCCACCCAAGCTTCACTCGCTCTTCCTACTCTTCGTCAGAACCCTAACATCCCCCGCACTACCCGCTTTTACGCCGCCCACGCTCGCATTCCCTCACAAACGCAGTCTCTTCTTCACTGTCTCGCATCTCACTCTATGTTACTTGCCATCGGCCCTTTCCGATCCCGACCTGACCTTTTTGCTCCGCCACCACACGATCGATCGGCCCACCCGCCGAAAAAGGTATTGTCTTTGCCTCAAAGGCATGACACGCGAAATGCTGCCCACACATTGCTAATTACCGCTTGAGTGTTTGCTCAGCTGGTGTTTGCATATTAATTCCCTGTGTACCTTTGATGCCGGGAAAGGGGTGGAACGGGGTAATCGTCCCAACTCTGCGCGCTCACTCGCTCGTTATCGAGGCCTGTGCAAAAATTCACTCGAAGACGGCTGGGCAACTTTATGTAAGGACCGAGAAATGGAAGAAACGAGAGTGGGATAGAGATAGAAAGTGATGCAAAACGAAGAGAGAATGAGTGAGAGGTTGTAGATGTGTATATGTAGGAGCGGGAAAACGCACTAGCCATGTAAACGCGCGGTTAAACATTTTCAGGGTTGGAGCGTTTGACGTTGGCGCGAATAAAAAGCCGCGTCTAACGCGGCTGGCGTCGCGCACTGCTCGCATATTTACACAAACCAGACTGTTTGGTCAGGACTGTTTGTCCGCGACAATCAATAACTCGGCTGCGATTTGCATTTTCAGTATAAATTAAACATATCGCGCGGCGCGGTATTAAATTGGATATTTTAATCACAATTTGGCTCGTACACTGAAATCCCTTGGTTGGCAAGTTTGTCTACTATTGAGGCAGCGCGATACATTATGCTTTTACGTTAGCCTTAAAAAAATGCACCATACCACCCTCGTTTTTCACGCCCCAGAAATTAACGAATTTCGGGTCGGCCTGTATTGCTGGCGTCGCGACCAGGGATCGAAGCGAATTAATGACCGCATTTTCCATTACATCGAAAGATGTCTATTTACGCTGGGCAGCGCGTGGAGATTCGCTTTGTCCGTGTAAATTTAATACGGACCCTAGACAACGGCCAATGTGAAACGCGCTATATTAAATCCCAGCGGATTGTATAGTTAAATTTCATAGCCCACTGCAATGTTTATACGATCCAAGAGATTCTAGTCTGTATGCTCTTCCTGATCCCGGAAAATCAAAGTCCACTCTCATTTCATGCCAGACATCCCGGCGATACCGTCTGCCAACGAGCAAGAAAGACAGTTGCCAATTTAAGTTTCGTCCCTTCGGGCGCTGCAGTTTGCTTCACACGCTTCGCTCTCTAACGCCACTGGCATGGCTAGATCAATATTTAATCACGCGTCGATTTCAACCTTGCGAACCACAATAAAGCCAATTAAAGGAATATCAGTTCATCGGGCCGATAATAAAACAACATTCAATATCTTGAGAGTAGCTCGGACCTTTATAAATTCAGGAGATCTCAAGGCGGAAATGAAATTAGCAATGCAACTGGAATGAGACGCAAGGTACATTGTAACGTTGAAAACTCCGTAGCTGCATTGTTACGCATGGCAGGAGGAACGTTTAGTTGGGAAAAGAGGGCGGCGCAGCGCGGTGGTGGAACTGCAACTACCGTTGTTTTCTTACCGGTCGTACTTTCGCAAGCGCCCCACCTTTGGATACCAGGTTTCCCAGCGACGTAGAAGGGCTCGATACCGACTAATAATTTTTTCATCGTGCTTCGCTCGTGCCAACAGCGAAGGAGATTTCAAAGGAAGATAGCGTCGAGGCGGAGCGAACCTAGAGAAAGTAGAACGGGAAAGAGGAACACACCGCTGCAGAGACAAGTTTACTGGAAATGTCGAGAATAAATATTCTCTCGTAGTAGGCGCTCAGAACTTGCTCGCTCAGTTCAGACACATTGGAGTGGCATGCTAGATCACTCGTAACCCAGACACGCCACAAAGAGGAATACAGTCCCTTTATATATAGGTTTTAATGTAACGTTTATGGTCGGAATAAATTACTACTCGCAATTAGTAAATGATCAGGATCCCCGACGACTGTTACAGTTTTAATTTATTTGATGCACAGACTAGTGAAAGTAGTAGTAGTCTGGAATGAGGTGAAATCGGGCGGCAGTAGTATAGGTCTACGGCAGGGTAGACGCGGCGCGGCAGTACGCGAGCGCTAGCCCAGACAAAAGAGTCGATCTCTCGTGTTTGGCAGAGGTGCGGGAAGTATGCGAGTGGAGCGATATATGAAGTCGTTGCGCAATCAATGCGGTAGGCGCAGGTGTCGGGTAGCTCTGTTATCGTAACACACACGAAGGGCATTGTTCGCAGCGATTACCGGAGCGTTAATGCGCCATTTCTCGGTAAGCCCTTGTCACGCTCATCCACCAACAGGCATCCACGTTCCATTAGCGTCGATGGCAGTGCGGCGACGTAGGCCTCACGCGGTGTCGTCCAGCAACTTTGCCACTTGGCATAGTAGCTTGCCGCCCCCCCTCTGCCTCCGCTGTCCCGACAATCGATCCCGTGCCAGAGCAATCCGCAGAAGCTCTCGGATAGTTAACACTTTGGGGTCAACTGGTTGTTTCCAAAGAGATTCGGGGCCAAATTGCACCTAGCCCACTTGGGCCTGCAATATTCCAGGGTAAACGCTGCATTATAAGTGGTATTCGTTGGAAACAACAACTCTATGCAAAAGGCGATGCACCACTAGCTCTCGCTATCATTGTCTCTGGCGTACTTCTTCGAGATGGTGGTACATCGGGTAGCGATGAACTGCATTGTTCCCAGAACAGTCCCGCTGAGGTAAAAACTGAGCTAGAAACTGTGACACGGTGAATCGAGATAACTTCGCGTTGCTGGACGAGCTTGCCTTTTCCCCAACAATATGACGAATTCTGCGGTCGCGGAACTAGCATTGCTGGTCAGCCAGTGTCATTATAGTGGGGCTTTTGTAACTTTCCGTAGCGCGGTTGGCTCCAGTACGTGCAACGGGTGCACCACAAGGACACACGAGGATACTTTTATGTGGACGCGCTGGTGTACGAGGCATTGTTCTCATCTCCCAAGTTTCCTGCTCTTCTCCTATCAATCACGATGAAGCCAGGCTTCCAAGCCTGGAGCCTGCTTCTCTACTTTTTACTGACGTAACCAACAATACGAAAAAGGCGAACGCTCGCGCGTCTCGAGTTCTTTGGGTGGTGGTATGTATCGGTAGGTCGGGCAGATACTGGAAACCGTGGTCATTAACGCGTGCCACCTGAACCATTCAGGATTCCACTCATCTCGTTCTCGCTCCCTCTTCCACCACGGGGCCACTCGATAATTCTAACCTTCTCCCTCATTAGGAATTGGCCTCACTTGTCTTGCGCTCGAGTTGCCAACTTTACGCTCATGCACACTCGATCTGGGGAACTTTCATCGGTTCCCCCGGCTGGAATACAACTACAGCGGAGCTAACCAGCCAATTAACATCACGATCCACATATCTTCAGAGGCCCCTTTTCCAAGTGCGCATTCGATCAAACAATCTTTTTTCTACCACGCTCGCGTACTCTGCTCAGCTCTTTCGTTCCCGAGGCGAGAGGAGGCGATAGTCTACTGATGCCTCGTTAGAACGGCCTTTTTCCCAGCGCTCCAGTTCTACACTGCCTGCGGACAACTTCGAGACGCATTGCGCGTTGTTCAACAACTTTGCGGCAGGGCTCATTTCGGCCAAGTTTCCCGCGGGTTATCGAAGCCGCAACCCGCATACGCGATGACTGCCGGCAGTCTCTTCCACGGTGGCGCCAGCCGCGGAATACCAATAGATCTGGACTGATGAAAACCACCGCCTCACTTGAACACCGGCACGCCGTTGGCGGCGCGGCGTCGCGATGTTTATTACGGCATTTACTCGCTCAGGCGTCCGCTCGATAATTCAATAATTGACCGATTGGATTGGCCGCGGCGGTGCGGGGATCCCTCGGCCAATTTGCACATCGGCATTTTCACGTTACCAGCCCGCGGCTGTCAATTCTCCTTTTCCGATCGGCGAGCTTCCAGTTTGTTAGACACCGTGCCCCGGGCGGAAAAGAATTCGACGGGAGCAGAGAGCAAAGCGGTGTAAGAGAGAGATAGAGAGAGAGAGAGAGATCCTGAGGGAGAGAGACGTCGAAGGAACTAGGGCAGAACTGGCACGGCAGGTGAAAAAAGTGGGAAAAATCGTGCCGATAAGTTTTTGTCCAAATTGCCGACGCGAAGCTCGCGCGGGGGACTAAAAAATATCGTTGATCTTTGAAACGAGGACGAGGAAACGATACGCTTGCCAGTGTGCTGAGCGAGCCAACACCAACGTTAAGCCACCTCTTTCCCTGGCTTTTCATTCGCCCTGCGTTATCACTCTTCGATCGGGGAGAGTCTTTTATCGCGCGCGTCGCTCGAATATTGTTTCGCTAAACTATCCACATTGATTCCAGGCAATATTGAATGTTTACACTCGAACTTGCCGCCGATACGACCGGGTGAGGGGAGTGTGGATAATTGCCAGAGGATTTAAAAGCAAGCTGCCTGTGCGTGGCAACGTAATTCCGCTCGTTAGCTGCCTCGATGTTCACATTCGACGACGATCGTATTTTCAAAAGCAACAAGCCCGGTCAAATGTGCCTTTTGTGAGCCACTGT